>OY978452.1:9394363-11833621 GCA_963854805.1 Plagodis dolabraria | reverse complement strand
TACCAGTATGGCAAAAATTTGTCGTATTTGTTGATTTGCTTTAAAATACCTTCTAAGACAAGTTTGATCTCTTATCAGTAATTTATTATTCAAATACGTTTTCTTAATTGATAGAAATTTACGGATTATAATAATAACCAAATCATTTTGAAATATATGTAAATAGACCTGTTCATATGTAATATATTATATAAATATTTTAAAACATACACAAAAAGATTCTGAAACTGAAATTTATGTTATTATTAATATGTCGTATTTAATGTTCACTTATTTTAATTTTAAAGAAACTAAATCTTTAACTTCAACATAGCTTTTAAATACATACCTATTTGTAAAATAACTTTAATATTTAACCGTTACTTACCTGGGATAGCTTTTTTAGTGTAAGATTTGGTTAAATATAAATAATTATTTGATCTTTTTTTAAAATTTTATAACTTAAACATAAAACAGAGCAAAAGCCCTTAAAGTGCCACATTTAAAAAGCATAAAAATTTTCAAAGCAGTTTAAACTCTTTCAAAGCCAATTCATTTTAACAACATACTCGTACTTCAATGACCTATAAAATTGCAGTACCTATATATTATTAACATCTTAAATTAAACTGACCTTTCGCCTCCTTTGTATCAAACGTTGTTGAACTGAATCTTAACGCAAAGAATAATACAGAGAACAATACGCCATAAACATTCTCACATCAGCGCATAATGCTATCCTATAAGAAATGGGGGATTATTTTCAATAATATACGGGTTTATTTGCATGATTTCTCGCACGACTGACGAAATATAACATTTTATATTAAAACAATGGCGCTTGGAATGTAATGCTTCAAAGAGAAGCTGCTAACATCGTCAATGTTAGTAAATTGCAAGTAAATAGGATTTTTATACACAAAATGATATGTGCAAAATATAATGATGGCTAAATATGATTACAAGCACTATCGCGGGCTAAACGAAAATCATATGTTACAAATGATTGGAGCACAAAATATTATATTGCGGGAGGGAATCGAACCCGCGCACTATAATTTCGCACTGGATGCCTTTCCACTCGGTCACTGGACACACTCTTTCGAGTCGAAACATTGTAGAAATTGAAAGAGTGTGTCCAGTTAGCCGAGTGGATTGATCAACCGGTCATGGCAGTGAGAGTGTATCGGGGATACCGCACACTCTCCTCTGAGATGGCATGCGTCCTTGCCCGACTGCTCCCGTGGGACCTTGAGGCCGAAGTCCTAGCCTCAGTCTACATCAGCTCTCGCCACGTGGGGACCACACATAGAGGGGCCGGCGCTCGACGGCTCCTCGATGTGATCCGGCCCATACTCAGAGAGTGGACCTAAAGAAGGCATGGGAGGCTCTCTTTCAGATTGGCACAGGAACCTCGAACGTCGCGCGTCGCACGAAGGGAGTCTTCCCCTGCCTGCCACCAGTGTGGCTTTGCGGAAGACACCGCCCAGCACGCACTGGAGACATGCCCAGGAGGAGCGAGACCGTGGCGATCCCTGATCGCGGTTGTGGGGTCCGACCTCTCTTTGCCGGCTATCATCGTAAAGATGGTCGGTGATGAGAGGTCGTTTTGCGAGACTATTGTCTCGCAGAGGGAGGCGGAGGAGCGGGAAAAGGAGAGAGATCCTTTCTCTCTTCCGCTCCGCAGAGCGCGCATACGGAGGCGAGTCGATCGTGCTCGCACTCCGCCTCCGCTCAGAGGACCTGGGGTGTCAGCCGTGGGGACAGCTGGCACCCCCCATCAGGGTTAGGTCCTCATGAGGTGTGAATGCCCTCGTGTTCCGGGGCATCCCACGAAGCGGAAAGGGGGAACTATTCCAAGAGGCTGGGCCCGTTTAAGCGGGCAGCGACGGCGACGGGGGCTGCGGATGAGAGCGCGAGTGACCCCACAGCCCCCTCCTCTAGCCGATGACGACGGAACACCATGAGGTTTTTAGTCGGTAGTGGGGTTCCGATTGACCCTGAGCCCGACATAACCACCTGCTCCCCGGCGGGTGTGTATGCGTAAATGCATTTTCCTCATGAACATAAAAAAAAGGCCGGGGATATAAGATTATGTGCTCAAATAATATGTAAAATATAAAAAAAAATGCTTGACTCTATCCATGTTACCTGTGATAATGATGAACTTAGTAAAATATAATGTCAATATAATATTGATATGCATAATCTGAATAAAGTTCAAGATAAATGGTGGTGCAAATTATCGCACACCGCCTTTAAATTTTATTGTTGTCTTATTTAGCAGACAACAGAAAAATAATATTGCCTTCTTACTACCCGTAATGAATAGATTCAGGCGTTACTTTGCGGAAATCCATATTTAATAATAACAAATACTTTTAAAAGTATCTTAAAAAAACATTAAGTAATATTTAAATAAAATACTTAAAAAAGCATAAAATTATATATCTAGTGTAAGATGTAAGTAAGATGCTTCGTTTAGAAGCGAAACTAGTCGGGTATTCTTCCGGTTAGGCTGCGTGATGTTTGTGACGTCACGTAGATAACAGAAAAATTAGGCGGAATTGTCACTAGATAAAATTTTATGCTTATTTAAGTGTTTTATATAAATATTATTTAATGTTTTTTTTAAGATACCTTTAAAAGTATTTGTTATTATTCACTACCCCTTACTACTAGTATTCTAATCAAAAAAGAACATTATTGAAACGTTTAAACTTAATTTTAAAATACATATATGGAAAACTATCATTAACATCATACTTTTTTATATTTACCACCATTTGCTCGGTAATTACCATTTTTTTATTTTGTTATTTATTAATCTTGTTTATCAAAACTTATACTCAAGGTATGTAATAAGCACCTATCGCCTAAAAAGCTGTCAGCAAAGTAATATCTTGCACAAAGATAAACTGCTAGTGAATTCCAGCACACAAAAAGATAACCACCGATAAAATTGAATAAAACCTAGTAAAAACACCGCAAAAAATAACAATAAACAACATTGTCCAACACGTGACTGCTTCCGTCTTCCCGTCACGGAGTTCTTCAATTATTAACATTACAGGTGCTTCCATAAGGCACTTGTTACATGAATAATAAAACGGAAGAATACGCCGTAGAAACGGCAAAGAAACTGCAAGGGGTTGCAGCACAATGCCGTTATAAAAGCAACACTGTATCTTTATGCGTTGACAATGTGCATTGTGCCTTACTAGCTGGTCTTCGTAAGGAATTTTAATATTCTCAAGTCCCCGAGATACGAGCTTCATCTTCATAGCAAGACAGTTTGCACTACACGAAATTCTTTAAAAATTCATGCCGGTTATTCACCCGCTATCTGGAAGCTGGAATGAAACTAGCGCAATGGGTTTTGTTTGCCTTATTTCACTCAACCTCCGGAACGCTTTGATAGTTCAGTGGACCTTATTTTAATGGGATTAGAGCTCACATTGCCTAGTTGGATTTGATTACGTTGTTATGTAAAATCTGCTGTAAAAGTAATTTTGGTTTTACGCGTACTAACATTTGCTATCCCATTTGGGACCAGGATTGTGACGTCAGTTTTACCATTCATCTGAGAAAACTAAAGGATTTTTTCGACATACTTAAATCTAAATAGTCTTATAAGGTTGGATACATTTTGCCACGTATTTAACTTTAAAAAAAGTAATATACCATAAAGGTAGAATGTCATTTTTCGTTACAAAATCACAAAATAACGAGAGAGAAAAATTGTACTGATAACTCTAATTTGCCCTATCGTTCTGAACCATCGTATGGGAATGCCATCCCCATAAGAACGAGAGCACAAATTAGAGTTACGAGTCATTAGTCGTGTTGGTTATTGCAATGAGTGCGGTGAGAGCATGCCCCGGCGGGCATGCTCTCACCGCACTCATTGCAATGCCGCACGGGATTTGCACCCGTGCGGCGTCCACCTCTATAGCCGTATAGAGGTGGACGCCGCACGGTTGCAAATCCCGTACATAATTATTTCCTCTCTCAATTTTGTGATTTTGTAATGTAATCAGCGGAGCATGCGCTAACATAAAAATAAAAAAATATTAAATAGTCAATTTTCGTCTTCAACTTCAGAAGAAACAGATTTGATGGTAAAGTTTATTCACACAATATTACTAAATAGGTATTGTTTTCATACGCATGCTGCGCGAAAACATGGAAATCATTTCGGATGGGAAAAGATAACTTCCAGCCTTGAACTTGAACCCTTGAAGAGTGTGTAAATTATTGACTGTCTAACACCCCATTCATAACATGATTTTCCAATCCATGCACTAGGGCACGCATATGAACGTTGCAGGTTCAAGTCCCGCTGGAAGTTATCTTTTACCATCCGAAATAATATTTTTCTTATTGTCAGCTTATCCATTCAGCAGATATTGTAGCAAAAAGTACTTACATAATTTGCTATGAGCTCTCTTCAGACCATATTTCTTGTAAGTACAGTGTTGCATTCAGCGCACCCATTTTCTGCTGTGTAAGAACTTAATCCTGTAGTCTTTCATGCTAATTTAAAATAATATTTTCGTTTTCTTTCCACGGTAGCTGTTATATTATTTACAATATTTATTAAATAATACAAAGCTTGTGGTGTTGCCTGATTTGTTTTATTCATACTCACGATTTTAGCGCCTACAACACAAGAAATTGCTTTTTTAGGGTTCCGTACCCAAAGGGTAAAAACGGGACCCTATTACTGAGACTTCGCTGTCCGTCCGTCTGTCTGTCACCAGGCTCTCAAGAACGGTGATAGCTAGACAGTTGAAATTTTCACAGATGATGTATTTCTGTTGCCGCTATAACAACAAATACAAAGAATTGGCCAAGTGTGAGTCGGACTAGCGCACGTAAAACAAAAAAAAAGTTAAAATATGAAGTCTAACGTTGTATAGCTAACGGTAATAGCTAATTGGTACGGAACCCTTCGTGCGCGAGTACGACTCGCACTTGGCCGATTTTTAACCGACTTCCAAAAAAGGAGGAGGTTCTCAGTTCGTCTGTATTTTTTTTTTTTTTTTTTTATGTTTGTTACCTCAGATCTCTTGACTGGTTAAACCGATTTTAAAAATTCTTTTTTGTTTGAAAGCTGATGCTTGTCGTTTGGTCCCATTTTAAATTTCATCAAAATCGGTCAAGCCGTTTTTGAGTTACACTAAAAAGATTGAAAAAAATTTTTAACAAAAAATGGAACCGACTTCAACACCCAAAAGTGTGAAATAACTTGTCGAAGTCGGTACCATGCCCACTATATTGTGATAATAGGTACTTTGAACCATCATGGTACCGACTTCAACAAGTTATTTCACACTTTTGGGTGTTGAAGTCGGTTCCATTTTTGTTAAAAATTTTTTTTTTGAGTAAGTTTTTTTTGAAAACAGTCTAAGTAAACGAAATCATACAAGCCATATCTTTTAAGGATTATTTAATATAAAGAACCTAATTAGGTTTGCAAAAAAATTTAATATAATGTACTTAATAAAGTTTTATTCATATCATATTTTTAAAATGTTTTATATACTAACACAGAACCAATTCCCGTGCTTCGGAGGGCACGTTAAGCCGTCGGTCCCGGTTGTTGTCTTAGGATGGCAGTCGTTATAGCATTGTAGTAGGCCATTTCGCGAACGCCCGCCTGGCTAGCTACCACCCTCAAGTAGAAAATCTGTCACCAAGCACCTTACGGTGTATTCCGGCAGCTGTCCTTGATTCTAGGTTAGCTTGAACAACATCTTCGATCACATCATCACTTACCATCAGGTGAGATAGTGGTCAAAGACTAACCTATCAGGCATAAAAAAAAAGCTTGGAAGGTATAATATATGATATATCCGATGTTATATATTAATAAATTAGATTTTAATAATTGACCAACAGTACCAATAGTATTTCAGTTATCCTTAGGCGACGGTTACTGCTTACCATCACAAAAGCCGTGTGATAGTTCGCCGCTAAAAAAATTACAATTGTTTTTTTTTAACTAAATTCCTAATATATTGTTCTTTTTAATAATGTTTTTGTCAAAGTTCAACATGAGAGAGCACGCATTGAATCAAGTCATTTGTGCGATAATGATAGCGCTGTATGAACATTATTTGAACTTAAAATAATGACGTTTGTTTTCCATTACAGCGAGACCGAAACGCATATTTTGGAAAAAAAAATATGGTTAGGTTTTAGTTGATACACCTACTTTCGGTATTGTACGATTACCATACCAAATTTGACGCTTGTATTACCGTTTCTACGATAAATTAAAAGAAAAATACGTTGCAAAACACGTTTTCTGTATGCCCTCTTTTGTTTTTAAGTATTTTTCATTGCTGTTAGTAGGCATTCCACCATACTACTACAAATTCTGTGAATTTTTTTATATATGGATATTTGTGACGGTTTGAAAGTGACTTAATAAAAGCGTAAAGTTTACTATTACTGAACCCTTGAAACAGTATTTTTTTTTGTTTCCATATAGTTATTATATTTTGTAGCCCATAGGGTGCCGGGTTAAAATGTAAATCTGTCCTTTTCCTCCCGTGAGTGTCGTAAGAGGTGACTTAGGAAAAATATGAAGGACCGGAATACGGAAGGTGGGATGCAGCGCTTTCTGAAGAACTGACAACTACCCCAATCGATCGACGATCCCCGTGGGGATTACGGCAAGTCCCCCAATGGCCTTGTTCAACAGTGGACGTCCCGGTTGATGTTATGATGATGACGATTTTTTGATCACAATCTTAATTGATGGTAAGTAATGATGGTCAAAGATAGAACGCATATTTCAGCAGCAGCAGCAGTATTTGAGTGCTGGTTCCCATTTTTGGTAAAAACTGACCAAAAATGGGAACCAGCACTCAAATACTGCTGCTGAAATTCACTGTTAGTTGTTAAGACATTTTTTACCTGAAGATAGTCGCACACTGGCCTACAACTATACAGTGATGCGCAAGCCCACGGCGGAATTCGAAGCAGGGACACCATGTCCATAATCCATAGTCCAATAACTACGCCTACGAATATATCTTTATGATACACTACTTCACAAACTTGAAATATAAAAATCGCCTTATATTACCAGTTAGGTACATCCTGTTTATGAGGAAATCCGTTTGTTACCTTTTGAACGTAAACGTACTTAATGAATTGGCCTTACCTTACAGCCCTAGATACTCCTAGTCACGTTTTAACATATTGTGTCTCTAGGGTCCTAATGTAATCGCAAACTAGTTGGATGAAATCACAAGCAGGTAGTGTAAACTAGTTATTCCGTGGACATTATTTTCTACACCAACTTTAGGACCGTGTAATACAGAGTTTGTTCTACAAACTGTCAAATAACAATTTGAACTAAGTGGAATTTACGCAGTCTCTGACATCAAAAGGTTTGAACACAATGGATTCATCCCAAGGGCTCTTATACCCACATTTACATATGAATATTATTCGCTTCCAAGCATTATATTCAGTCTTTACCGTTCATTTGATAAACACCAGTACGTTTAGAATGGTTACCATTCTAATGAGATACAACCTCCACAATTGTATGGTTCACTAGCTTCTGCCCACGACTTCAGTAGTGTTTTATTTTTCTTCTTGAACTCGTAAACTATGGGCAGGTACTAATTAAATCAATATAAAGTATCTTAAGAGTATTTCTGTGACACTTTTCGTTTCGCTTCTACACTTAGCATACGATCCAGAAAACCTCGATCACCTTCTGAAGATGCTTTGTGTGAAAGCGGATAGCATCGAAAACTATTCCAGTTAGGCTACGTGGCGTTTTTGAAGTCGTGTTGGCTTAGCAAGAAACCATTTTAGTATGTTAATTTTCACCCAATCATATCTTACAGTAGGAGTCGCAAGCGGCGACGAAGAATAAAATACTATGTAGATATGAAGGTGGGCAGCAGTGCCTTCTAAAGAACAGCCATATTGCTATGCGATCCCGAATCTGCCGAGTTAATATTTAATGTGATCAACTGCTTATTAAATTATTTATATTTCACTGGTCCTCAGTAACGTCTTAACCATACAATAAAGCGTAGGTGGACAGCAGTTATCACATCCACAGTGAATCAGCTTTTCTAAACTAATTAAAGATAAACATTTGATGCACGCCCGGTTTCAACACTTGGAGGTCTTCAAGTGTGATAAGTGCACAGACGTTCCGTAACTTAATTATTTCTGATTAAATGAATAAATCTAACAGTTCAGTACCTAGCAGGGTGTTTTCTATGCTTAATTCTCTCTATATTGTTGGGTTGTAACAAAACTTACTATAGAAAACAATAAATATTAGATTTATTTATACAACGCCATACACCAGACCCGCGGTAATCCGCGAATTTCCAAAAGAAATGCAAGCCATTGTCGGTACGATTTTTTCAGATTATGGAGCACGAATCTACGCGTACTACGGAATTCGATAGCAGTGATGTGATACACTTACTGGTGATAATTTCTGGCATTCAGTTTTTGCACGATGATGCAATTGCTGATTTTAAATATGCATTCCAAGATTGATTTAAGACTAATGTTTTTATATAGCTTTGGGTTGGATAACCAAAGACTTCTCTTCCAGTCTTGTCATAAGTGAACATGCACATAATATAATGGTAAAGATTTTCCATACTTAATGTGCTTCGTGTATCTTATAGACACAGTATTCGCTCACAGTGTCAAGCATTCTTAGGCATAGGCATTAGTCAGATACAAACAATCATTTAATTGTGCATAAGCTGTACTCGCGATGAATCCCTAACGATTTGACTGAGCTTCAAGAGACATATTATGTCAAATGGTACAATGCCATGCTTACCAGATATTAAAAAAAAGAGGCATCAAATTTGATATGGGGTATAGTAACAAGTAATTAAACACGGATCTACGACTCCAAACCAAAAGCAGCAATTGACCGCTTAGGTTATTCAAGATGCGTCGTAACGAGCCAAAGCGGGTCTTACACTGCCTCATGGACAAAAAAAAGGTAGTTGAAAAACGTAGATTATACCCTGCAAACAGTACCAACTTCATCTTGTTTACAAAAATTAAGAATTAGTTACGCGGCTAAGAATTTTCATCACCAGAAGAGGTGGTCTAAGGCTCATATTAATAATTGTATCTCAAGAATGAGATGGATCTTACGACGCAGTTAAATAAGTTATTGCTGTTTAATTTATAGAACACTAGCTTTCCGGGCGCGGCTCCGCGCGTGTGTCGGTTATCGCGCGAAAACATGAACCTCTTTTTGCGCAGTCAGATAAAAACTATGGGGGCGTCCATAAATTACGTGAGATGATTTAGGGGGGGAGGGGGTCGAGTCAAATCTCATATAATCTCACGTTAGAGAGAGGGAGGGTCTCGACAAATATCACGAAATTTTTGTTCCGGATGAAACAAAAAAAATATACCTACTATACTACGCATAATTATCCATGGACTGAATTAGAGTACATATTCTTTTCTTTTTATCACAGTAGTCATGATTTAAGTATTCTATTGTTAAATTTTTATTTCATTTATACAACTCTCAGCAATATTGATTACTAGTCTTAACTAGTCGTAAATAAAAGCACGAAGCAAATAGTTTTTTTTCTTTCTACAATAACAACTCAATGCGTTTACGTTAGAAACCCACATTCTGAAAAATCTCACGTGATATTGGGGGATGGGGGAGGGGGTTGAACAAAATCTCACGACATCTCACCAACGGGGGAGGGAGGGACAGAAAATTTAAAAAAACACCTCACGTAATTTATGGACGCCCCCTATCCTATGTTTTTTCCCGGGTCTCAAACTATTTTCATACCAAATTTCATTCAAATCGGTCCAGTAGTTTTGGCGTGAAAGCGTAACAGACAGACAGACAGACAGAGTTACTTTCGCATTTATAATATTAGTACTGATCTGCCATACATTAAACGTCAAAACTGCATGTTAACTTCAATCTCAAATTTGATATGCATATATTGATACGAGCCTAAGAGTATGAAAAATATATTTCCGAGGTTACCACGGGAGCGGCATAAATGTTTTCCAAATCAGTTTATTCGAGTGCACCAACGCTAACGGAGCATACAAAAAATATTTGAGCTTGCATAAAAGATTTTTCTTATATTCTGTTCTAGAAATATTTAGAGCGCCCCACATAATATTGCTTTATTTTGGATGGAAGGAAAATGTACCCAGTGTATGCACATGGGATTTAACATTTATCTTGAGCATTCAAACAAAAAATTGACGAAGTCACGTTCCAGCAAAAAATGCGCAAAAATAAAGAAGCCTACCAATTTTGGTATGCAAATTGGCCCAACGTCATTCTGTAAAGAACCACCGCTTGGCTGACATTCTCACGCAAGTTCCGTTTTCATTTTAATAAACAAATTAAGTGCACGGGGTAAATTAACTCTTCTCTGTACAATGACGTGGAAGACGTTGGAGTGACGTACCCGCCCATTATGGGTCGGGTTCGGAGGTCAATGAACTTACGGAAACTTTTCTGTGCAGGTGGTAGAGAAAGAAACTAGGAAATCCTTTTACATTAAGAAAGTTAGTGATAAGTTTACCTTTCTCACCTTAATCATCTGTCTTTTAGTCAAAAGCCAGAAACAATATATATATTTTATTATAATTTAGAGCAGTAGAACGAGAAAGGGAGAGACACCACTTGACAGTAGGCTTAATACCCCTGTCCATAATAAATAATGATCGTTTAGAAAAAACCGTAAAAGTGGCACGTTAATCAGTCAATCAAGTCAAAACTACTGTATTCACCGCTTAAGAGTTAATCTATTCTCCATACGTTTAACTTAGTATTATTCACATTGTGACTTTTTTCAGGCGTTTATAATTTTCAGATCTTACTAGTCTTATAATTAATTACGTCACTTTTCTTAAATCAAAAACAAACACTAATGTATTCTTCAAACCGTTAATCAAAGGTGCCACCGCGTTTCGACAGACATGTTTTGGTCCAATATAATAGGGGCCTAGCCTATTACCATCAACTACAGTTACAATCTTCGGACTGCTACTGAAAATATATGTACCAGAATAACCCTATAACTTGTCCAATCCGGGGATCGCACTCCGGAAATCGAGATTCCAAAGCGGTATTTTTACACACCAACAAGCCTTAAATTTAATTGTCCGAATTATGCAATAATTGTGTTTAATTTAACATCTGCAAAGCAAACATTGTTTAGCAATATTACGTAGGTACATTGTCTATTGCATATTATAGTTTATACATTCTTTTTTAATAAGTCCCCATGTTCCTGTTCATAAGCTATGACCATTATTTTAGTGTAAAATCCCGTCCTCTATTATACGGCCCCCAAAAACCCCATCGATATGAAATTTCAATCCACCACCCGACTATTCAATAAACTTATCGAATAACGATATTGAGACAGCCACGAGAAATACGCATTAAATTTAGATTCCTGTCCTGTTTTCATTAAACACACACCCTCTAATATAAGTTGGACAGAGTTTCTGTGGAGACGAATTATTTTACAACACTACATTATTTCTTAATGTTTTTGTTGAAATAGCATAAATTAGGTAAAACTATTATTACCGTAGGCTAGAGAAATATAAATACAGGAAATAAAAGGGCTATGCTATTATTTAATCCATTGTCAACGCATGGTCAGAAGTTATATTAAAAGTATCATAGCTGAATTCTAGAGCAGACAAACTGTTTTTTGGTAGAGGGCGATATATGTTTGTTACCGGATATTAGTTTGGTTTACCAACAAGTAATACCAATATTTTAATATATAAAAATAATATATAAAACAAATATGGTGACAATTCCGCATAATTTTCCTGTTAAGCCAACATTACGTCACAAACGCGACGCAGCCATACTGGAAGATTTTTTGACGCGTTTTGCTTCTACACAAAGTATCCTCAGGTCTTGATTGAGATTGATGGATGAGAGCGTTAAATACTTACCGCTTTTACGAGAAGTAAATAGCGAACAAAAGCTATATGGGTATTGGTTGGTATTAGTATTTATTGGGCTTAGTAGGTGTAGCCAATAATATTGATTTATGTTTTCAATAGAATGGGTCAGCAAAAATCGATAGGTTTATCATTTAATAAGTATTTGGTCCAAAAGTTGATGAAATTCCTTTGTGATTTGAATTCCGTGGTAATTTTTTTTCCACCCGGTACCTTTCTGTTTATCGGATGAATAAATCATTCTGACAAAAAAGTTGCTGGTTGATAAGGGTAACAATATAAGGGTATTTTTTTTATAGGTACGGCAGATATACATCTATGTTATAGTGATAAAGTTTTTAAACCCCATATGTCCGTCATTTTTAAAAAATTGCAAATACAGAATTAACAAAAAAAAAATGGAATTATTTAACTAAGTCACAAAATTTCACGAGAATCGGTTGATAAATGCGACCTGTAGAGGAGAACAACCGGATATACGAGTAAAGCAGCAGAGACGCTTCGCTCGCACTACGTGCATCGGTCAACAAATAGCTAACTCAACACCGATTTTTCCTTAACACACTACAGAATACATGCACTGTTTCCTTTTTAACTGTACATTTTAATGATTTAAAAACGAAGGGAATTCAAATTATTTATTTTATTTCAAATAACTAGCTTATCGATTCATAATGATAAATTTCAATAAATAACATTAAACCTATCAAGATGGCTCAAAATGAGAATTTGTATGCAAACTAGTAAGTACAAGTAATAAAAACGAGAATTATTATATTTTACATATAATGTTATAAATGATAATGTTGGTCGTTAAAAAAAGCATTGCTTTAGATAATCGACCAGGCAATTCCCGGGTCAGACTAATATTAAGTTTTTCTGAGGAAGTATTTTTAATATGAGCCCGGAGTCTAACATTGTGCCCGACAGAAATCAATACCATTGTTTTTTTTTAAAACGTGTCTGCTATGAATCTTCACGCACAAGGTACCTTCTTGTTGTTAAGTATTTTGTCTATGGTTCTAGAAATAATTATGTTTTATATAGCAACACTTTTTTTGTCTCTGTCACTTTTTTTCTCATAATCTGTGCTTGTATCTCTCTTGAAAAATAAAAATAAATTCCTTTAAAAATAAATCTGTTTTAATCATCAAAATTACAATACATCCTAATTTTTGGTCCCAAGAGACGGATTGCTCAAACAGTTTGAAAACAAGTTTCAAATTTCATTTAGTAATAATTATCGACACCAGTATCGACAAGCAGCATCACGCCCACGCCATCACGCGGTCCACATCTGCTACGCAACAGCGTAAACTTATCTCTTTCAGCATCATTTCAGCGTACAATCATCATGGCAACCGAATCGCTTGAAAAGCTCATAAATCGCAGAAGTAATTATAAAGGACGTCTCATTACTTCATTGACGATCCTGAGAACCATGAAAAAATTTACGAACTGCAAGCCAGGCAGTCGGAGCTTGCTGACCTTTACCAAAAGTACAACAGTACTCAGGAAGATATTGAACTAATGGAGGAGAAAAGTCATAAATCTCATGAACAAGAAAGATCAACCACGGAAGATAAATATTTCTTCTACCTTGGGCGAATAACAGAGCTTATTAAAGAGTATGAGCTAAATCACTCTACGCACTCATGCCAAACACATATACAGGCGACACCTTCTTTAATATCACAAGCACTCAAAATTTCAAATTTACAGATTCCTCACTTTGAAGGCAGCATAAACGAATGGGCAAACTTCAAGGCGCTCTTCGATGGTGTTATTGACTCGCATCAGCAACTTACAAGACTGCAAAAGTTCCAGTATCTGAAATCACTATTACGAGGAGAAGCGGCAAGTCTTATCAGCTCAATTGCAGTTACTGAAGATAATTACCATCAAGCTCTTAAAATATTAGTTAAAAGGTATGAAGACAAGCTAATTAATGTTAACTTTCACATCAAAAATATTATGAAAACAAGTGTTATCGCTAGAAATAACTTAAAAGAATTTCTTGTTATCTTGCAACAAAGCCTAGACTCTTTAAAATCAATTAATATACCAGTAGACAAATGGGATCTTATATTAATTTATATTATTGTTCAAAAACTTGACCAAGGTCTCAGATCAGCCTGGGAGCTTAACCGTAAAACTGATGAATTGCCCACCCTTTTAGAATTAGTAGAATTCCTAAGCCATCGTGCTAGGGCATTTGAATTAATTAATGACACCAAAATTGTAACTAAACATACTATAGTCAACAACAACAAAAATACTACTCGCTTTTCCACCCATGTCAGCGCAGCATCGTCAGAAACTACTCAATGTCATTTGTGCAATTTGTCACACCAGCTGTACAAATGTCCTTCTTTCCTAGAAATGTCTAACGATAAACGAATCGAATATGTCAAATCAAAGAAGTTATGCTATAATTGCCTCAAACCTTATAAGTTTCAACACAAATGTTCTAAAAACAGTTGTTCTATATGTCAAAAATTACATCATACAACAATTCATGTCGACAGACATGCTTTGACCTCGGTATCTGACACCACTACAGTTCACCCTTTGCAGAGTAAGGTAAGTACGTCAGTGATGGTCGCAGAAAATCAGTGTGAAACAAGTATTAATAATAATATTAAAGGAAATAACATGCAAGCTTCAGTTATGCATTTGCAGACTAACCAAAGCCAAGTATATCTATCAACAGCACTTATTAAAGTACAACATAATGATGGCAAATGGACAACTTGTCACTGTCTTCTTGACAGCGGTAGCCAGGTTTCACTCTTATCTAGGCATCTAGCGAACAAGCTACAATTGCCACTTACAAACCAGACTAGATATGTAATACACGGAATAGGAAACACACCTACTCAATCCTCTCAATCGACAACAGTCAACATTGCGTCTCGTAGCAGCAATTATTCAACAGCGATAACTTGTGTAGTTACAGACCAAATCACATTAAAATTACCACAGACTTACATTCCAGTTGATAAGTTTAGTCTGCCAAAAGACTGCATTTTGGCAGATCCCTTATTTAATGTACCGAAATACATAGACCTACTTATCGGTGGCAAATTATTCTATACTCTTCTAAGCCAAGGCACAATACAGTTAGGTAAAAACAAACCCACACTCATAAACACTGTATTTGGCTGGGTAGTCACAGGTGACATAGAATTTAAAATGCAATCCTTATATAATGATACAGTCCACACATCGAATCAGACACCAACAGGTGATAGTGGTCAAACAGACTCACACAAACAAAAAGTTATATCAGCTCATGTTAGTTGTGAACAATCCTGTGATCAGCTATTAAAACGCTTTTGGGAGCAAGAAGAGGTCAAATCTTCCCCGATAAACACACCAGAACACATTTATTGTGAAGAACTTTACAAAGACACAACAACAAGAGACTCCACAGGTCGATTTACAGTAAATCTTCCAATTATACCAGAAAAGTTTGATCAATTAGGTGACTCCTACAGCATCGCACAAAAGTGTTTTTTATCTCTGGAAAAGAGATTTCTCACCAACCCTACACTCCACAAACAATATTCAGAATTTATAGATGAATATCTAGAACTAGGTCATGCATCTTATGCACTCACTCTACCTTCAGACACACCAGAAGAAACCAAATGTTTCTATCTGCCCCATCATGCAGTTATAAAACCGCAAAGTATTTCAACTAAGCTTCGCGTAGTGTTCAATGGAAGCAGTCAATCTTCTACAGCAGTGTCACTTAATCAGGCTTTACATGAAGGAGCCAATATTTACACAGATATTGTAGATATTATCATAAGACTGCGCACTTACAAGCTAGTACTATCTTGTGACATTGTAAAGATGTTTAGAAACATATTTGTCACAGAAAACCACCGCAATTTACAATGCATAGTATGGAGAAAATCTCCAGATGATGAACTTAGAGTCATTAGATTAAATACTGTAACATATGGAAGCCGAAGTGCTCCTTTCTTGGCCTTCCGGACATTATTAGAATTGTCAAAACAAGACGGGCACCTTTATCCGTTAGCAGCTAAATGCATTCAATACCAAACATTCATGGATGATGTTCATTGTGGTGCTAACAATCTTAGTGAAGCAATAGAGCTATGCAAACAGTTAATTTCTTTATTCAAAAGAGGAGGTTTTCAACTTCATAAATGGTCATCTAACAATACTCAGATTCTACAAAATGTTATTGAAACAAAAGACCAACTTTCACCAAATAGTTTGATCATTGGTGATGAAACAAGCACACTTGGACTCAAATATGATCCTCTAACAGATGTATTCAAGATTAACATTCCCTCTCAACAACATTTATCTCAGTTTACAAAGAGAGTTGTGCTCTCAATTATTGCAAAGATTTATGACCCTTTTGGTTATCTAGCTCCAGTTACAATCACTGCAAAGCTTTTTATGCAACAGCTGTGGAAAGAAATAGGTACCATAACATGGGATACACCATTACCTGATCACTTACTTACAGAATGGATACCTTTCTATAACAATCTACAATTGTTGAACAATATTACGATACCCAGATATTGTTTCTCAGATATTCCTAATAAAGTTTATTTAGTAGGCTATAGTGATGCCTCATTAGTAGCTTATGGATGTTGCATATACATAGTAGCTATTTATCATAACAAAAACCCTACTTCAAACTTAGTTATTAGCAAAAGCAAGGTGGCCCCACTCCGTACAGTTAGTCTTCCAAAATTGGAACTATCAGGCGCTACATTACTATCAAAATTGATGCAAAAGGTTAAACTTGCACTTGAAATATCAGTTAAAGTGCATTCTGTACATTATTATACGGACTCCACTATAGTTCTTAATTGGTTAAACTCACCCTATAAGAAATGGGATGTTTTTGTAGCCAACAGAATCTCACAAATACTACAAACCTCTGATTCTTCTTCTTGGTATCATACTAGAACGCATGACAATGCAGCAGATCTGCTTACACACGGTATACATCCTTCAGATTTAAATAACCTTACATTGTGGTGGCATGGTCCAAGCTATTTATTAACAGAACTTAAGAACTGGCCCCGCAGCTATGATAACTCAATTATTACACAATCCCAAGAGGAAAACTCTTGTACTCAAGAAGTATGCTCATATTCAACAAATATAATTTCAGAAAACTATAATGATGAAGACATACAATACTTCTTTAATTTTTTGGAAAGATTTTCTAGTTTTCAAAGACTACAAAACACTATTGCTCAGTGTTACAGATTTTGTCATAACCTTAAGAACAAATCTAAGATAACAGGCTCTCTTACACCTGATGAATTAAAATACAGTCACAATTTCATTATCAGAATTGTGCAGGCTTCTTATTTTAAAAGAGAATTGACTGAATTAAAATCAGGCAAAAATAGTTATACCTATTCATCTAGCCCTCTCAAAAGATTATCTCCCTTTCTTGACAGTGAAAGTATCTTGCGTGTAGGTGGTAGAATCAAGCATGCAAATATACAGTACAACCAGAAATTTCCTATTATACTACCAAACAAATGTCATATTACTACACTATTAATTGAGAAGTTTCACATTCAACTCTTTCATTCAGGCATTCAAAGTACAGTTTCAAACCTAAGGTTAGTCTACTGGCCTATTCATGCCAGAGTAGAAGTCAAAAAGGTGATCTACAGGTGTATAGTGTGTGCCAGATATCGTGGACAAACATGTAGACAGAAAATGGCTAACTTGCCTCGGAACAGAATTAACCTGGAAAGACCATTTTTGCATATTTGTGTGGATTTTACCGGGCATATACTTATTAAATCTTCAAACATACGTAATGCTAAATATACAAAAGGTTACATCCTCTTACTAAAATGCTTAGCAACTAGAAGTGTTCACTGTGAACTTTCCCATGACATAACAACCGACTCATTCCTCGCATGTCTAAAAAGGTTCTGTGCACGCAGAGGCGTTTGTAGTAGTATCCTATCTGACAATGTTTCATATTTTCATAGCGCTGAGAATGAACTACATGATCTGTATAAAATGTTTAAAGATGAGACATCCTACAGTCAAATTATTAATTACACAAATAGTATGAAAATAAAGTGGAATTTTACAACACCACTTGCGAGTCACATGGGAGGAATATACGAGTCAAGTATTAAACAAACTAAGGTTCTGCTCAAAAAGAAACTAGGAAATTGTAGAATGACCTATGAACAATTGTATACAGTTTTATGCCAAATAGAGGCAATCTTAAACTCAAGACCATTATATGCAATATCAGACAATGTTGATGACCTAAATTACCTTAGTCCAGGACATTTCCTCATAGGCTCAACTTTACTAGACATTCCTGAACCTAATCTCGTTAAAATTTCAGAAAATAAACTTAGTATTTGGCAACAGATTACAGCTATTAAACAACAATTTTGGAAGGAATTCTATAAATCATATTTGTCTGAACTTCAGAGTCGACAAAAATGGTATAAAGAATCTCCAAACTTACAAGTAGGAAACTTGGTACTTATTAACATGTTACAGCTACAGCAGCAGTTGTCACCTTCAACACAGTCAAATGCTTCCTTATCTGATCAAAAGAAAAAGTTATGTTTACGCATTATTACGAGTATGCATAAACATTAAACCAACAATTTTGGTGAAAACTTAAATGAAAATATGTGACTTAACTAAAAGTACAGCCTATAAATTAAGAAAATACAGTTATGATCTAGGTAAATAAAACTTAATCAATATTGTAGGTGATGATTAAAAAGAATATACGCATGGCAACTCCACACCTCCTTGTTCACCCACAACATGGCAGTTTAATAAAAGGGCGGGCGCCCGTATACCCAACAGATAAGATCATGGACGTAAACACGTAAACTGTACCAAATAGTACCAATTGCCGATACCCTTTCATTGAACGTCCGACATGTCGTTTTACGTTACCCCTTTATGATGTCTATACACGTAGTTTAGTACCCTGTCATTTAGTTGTAGAAACATTTTGAAAATACGTAATGCCTGATGAGATAATGTATCAAAACTTTTGTTGAAGCAGATCTTTTTAGAATAACAGCATAGGCTAGCCTCGACGACAATCTCACTTGATGGTAAGTGGTTGAAAAACAGGCTTAGCCAAGAATTAGAACTGGTTCTCAATAACAGATGTGAGACACGTGGTTAGGTGCTTGGCAACAGATTGTCGACTTGTGGGTGGTTAGCTGTCCAAGTGGGCATTCACTAAATACCATGAAACAATTTTGATACATACTCGTATATAAGTACTAAGTAGTAATATTATGTATACTTACCTAATAAAAATATCGCTGCGTTGTCAACTATGTCATGAAAAACATAACTAATTTTTACTCTTTACGTCAATGTTCGCATTTTTATCTAAAATAAATTCAGTATACATTTCATAAAGAATAAAAACGTTCAACCTTATAATTTTGTTAATCTATTTGCCTAATAGCCGTAAATTTATAAAATATTTCCGCTATGAATTCATCTTATTCTACACCACATTCATATAATTGTATCTAATTTAAAAACACAGCGTATTTTGTTCATGAATTCGTTTGTCTAGATATTTGGATGGACCAAAACCAAGCCTAATTCCACGCTAGCCAACTCACTGGACACCTCACCCCTTCCGTTCCTATTCGAAACCGTTCTAATGGAAACGAACAAGTTTAATTGAATTGGGCTCAGAAGGGTGACAAGAATTCAAATTAAATGCAATTACAGGATGGTGGTTGAACAATGTCTACTACGAGGCGAGATTTTGCGATAAAATTGTTTCACAGAAATGCTGGTACGGGAATGTATGTTTGGTTTGGGCAACGTGCTGTCTAGTTAAATTGTACGGATGTGAGTCCAAACAATAATAATATATACGAAAATCGTTCACCACGGTTTTCTCTGTTTACAATCCGAGCGCGAGTTTAAAAAAAACGCCATAATTCTGTACTAATATGAAACTTTTTTTTGAACCAGCGTTATGCCTTTATTAAACAAAATACTACGAACTAAGTATATTTTTTGAAACTATATTTTTTAAATATTGTCGACTTTAAGGCGATCGCTTACGTTGATGGCGAGATATTCAAAATACCTATTTTTTATATCTAGTGCTACACTTGACCACTTTCTCATCTGATAGTAAGTTTTAATGTTGTCGAAGATGTTGTTCCGCCTAGCTTAAATGTACTGGCTCTCAAGGACAGCTCTCGGAACACTCTGTTAGGTGCTTGGCGAAAGATTTTCTACTTGAGAGTAATAGCTACCCAAGCAGGCATTCAAAAAATGAAGCCATAAGGAAGACGATAATCTTTTTGCCTTTTGGGTACGGAGCTTTGAAAATAATGGGCTCTGTGGTCTGTCTGTTCGTTTGTCCATCTATTCGTATATCACTGACCCCTAACTAGTTAACATTAGTTTACAAACCTGAAATTTAAATATTCTTAAACTTTTATTCAAAAATTTTGAAAATAGCGAATATAGTAGCGTTATTGGGGGGTGAAATTCCAGCCCGGCACCCCAAAGGCCCCATATCCCTGTATGTCTAATAGCGCGTTCAAATGGGGAGGCAATGGAAATTTACTTGCTGATTTATTTTTATGAACTTAGTATTATAAGATTAAATAAAGAGAAGAAAAACCTTGAAGATGATATTTTTGTTAGATATAGAATATAGGATTACTGTATTAGCCGTATTATCTAATGCTGAAAATAGCGTCCCATTTAGAGGATGTTTGCCGTAATCCTCACGCTTGGAAGGCGTCTTGGGGATTGCAGTGTAGATATCAGTTCCTCAGAAAGCGCTGCTGCCACCTTCTTGTGCATTACTCTTAGTCGCCTCTTACGGCACCCAAGGGTAGAGATGGAGGGATGACATTCAAGCCCGGCACCCCACGGGCTAGTTCTATAAATATAGAATATAGGAATATATATACAAATATTTTCACAGTATCTTATATCTATTAAGGACTAATAGGGTCTTCTAATTAAAAGGATACATGAATAACGTATGACAACACTGAAATATAAATTTGTGTGATGCTAGAAAAAATATATATTACAAGCTAATTGCAGCAAAAAACTGCACAGAAAGAAATGATCCAATAAGAACTCTAATTATTAATTGTATAAAAAATACTTAACATAAATTTAAAAGCAAAATGCTGCTTACATAACTTTGCATTAAAAACCTTTCAAGAATGCAAATAACGTCATGTTTCATTATAATAAAGCGTTCAACATGCAACATTATACAATTTATACAGTCTTGCTGTCACTTTATAGAGTCTTCAGTTCATAACTCTGTTGTCATGTGAACTCAGTCAGATAGTGTTGTCTATACTTTAAAAATAAAAACCGAAAATATCGGACGTTAGCTGATGATTCACAGAATAGAAAATCTAAGCAAAAAATGTTGACAATGCTGATTACCATAAATAATAACTAAAACGCACAATAACCATACTTGATATTTAAACAGTTTTGAACAATAAAAAGTACCTCTTCAAAGTCCTGTAGAATTATTTGTAACTATTTCACCATGAATTTGTATCAATTTATAGAGTTTTACCTAAAAAGCTAAATAGAAGCTTTTAAATGTCATTTTCGTTACTGTCGCTCTATGACTTTTTTTCTATTTTATTTTAAGGCATATATATATAGTATAAGAAAACCTCGGAAAGACTCTGAAGAGATCATACTGAATGCAATAAATCACATTTTTATATAGATATAGATATTAAATCTGATCTTCTAACGAATTAACATTTTGTCCCAAAATAATTCGAATCGGAAAATGAATTTTCTATGCAGAACGTTATTTTTGCCAAAATTCATTGTTATCTTGAAACATCGTAAACCGAAACTGAAAGATAAACAGTATGTAAAACCGAAACTGATACCGAATATCTTCTTCTAGAAATCCCTCGTAGACTACAAAATGTTGTCATGTAGTCTTATTAACAAAACCACTTATTTACACGAAGCGGTGCGGACGCCATGCTGAGAGTACAATCAATTTATAGTGTCTTAGAGACAAATTGCATGTATCCTTAGTTACTATAACTGATCTTTGTTAACTTTTTGTTTGTATGATATGCTATTATTTTTCCCATTACAGTAGACGTCTATCAATGGGCTAGTATTATAACACACATAGCCTAAATTATTTTTCATCGTAATTTTTCTACCCTTTGGTTTAGGAACAATATGTATTTCGTCAAAATCCACATGTTAAGATTTTAGCATCGCTTCGTTTTAACGTGACTCCAAGCCTCTTTTGAATTTTTAAACTGGTAGTCCACCCTCTGCCATTTGGTAAGACAATCAGAGCGCTAAGAACCTTACCTTCTTAATATCTGTTGTGCGCCCAATGAGCAGCACACTAAAATAATTTGACGTGCATACTTAAGTGATAGCGTACTGCTCAATACGTGTTTTATTTCGCTTAGTTAACTTTTAAGACATATCAGGAGCATATGGAACAGTTCATTTATTCTTCATACCGGTACGATTTCGTAAATAATTACAATAGTACAAAGTTAACCCTATGGTAGGGTTACCGATTGTTCAATGGCATCACTTAACTGACGTCTCAAAGGGGTTGTAGATACATAATTATTCATGATAGGCTTTCGCATAACTGCGCATTTCACATCACTGTCTTTATGATGTGACATGACCGGTCAGATGTCGATTAGGTACACGTCCGCTAAGTGACGTTGACGTCGGCCAGGGATGTGTCATTTAGGAATGTATGTAAGGGTTGACGTTGATGAAGTGGAAATGTGAAATGTTTAGTGAAAATGATTTCAGTAATTTGTACGTATCATGCAACGATTCTAGGTTTAAGTTTGTAAGCTCTTGCTAAGTAATGCAGTTAACAACATGACCATTATTGTCAGTTTGAGATAAATGGAATGAAAATGAACGTTTACAGGCATTCAATAGTTAACATTAATGCATTATATATGTAACGTTATATGCATTCAATAGTACTAAAAACATAATATTTATAGACGAAGCAACATCGTTACATATACATATTACGAAAGTTTGAGTATTTTCAAAAAACCTCCTTTCGTTCAGAATGAGTCTGGTAATTTTAATTATATTGCTACGAGCTACAAATAAATATGAATTCAGTTTAAAAAAGTAGAAAAAAAATGGAGACGTCCGGTGCATATATCTGGAAGGTAAGAATTCAACTGCAGCCAGAAGCGA
This sequence comes from Plagodis dolabraria, assembly GCA_963854805.1. Lineage (NCBI taxonomy): Eukaryota > Metazoa > Arthropoda > Insecta > Lepidoptera > Geometridae > Plagodis > Plagodis dolabraria. Next base: position 11,810,392 of record OY978452.1, on the reverse strand, counting down.
AAATTTTGTGTGAATATTTTTTAGAGATAAATCAATGGTACAATGCATGTGTAACCTAAGAAGAATCTAAAACTCACCATTAGTAATAATTAACTCGAGTCACCGAACTTAAACAGCAATCGCTTTAAACAACAAGAAAATCTCTAATGTTTTTTGTCGTCATCGATAAATCAAAATCAATCACGATTACTAGATAAATAAACTCGTTAAATATTCTCAAACACCCACGCTCATTACTCTGCAATTAATAAACTCATCAAATCTCTATCAAGATCTTTACAATACGTATTTGCATATGAATGAACGCCTTCGTTTTGTGTGACTACCTCGTTGGTGGAATGGCAAAAACGTTGTGGTGGAAATTCTTCTTCATGGGATTTTTGTAATACTTCGTAACGCTACGGAGTCTGGAGTTAAGCCCATTAGATAATCACTCGCCAATTTATTACAATAGACCAATACATGTCTCGCGAAACGTGGATCTTTGGACTTACCCCTTCTGTAAATAATATAACTTTAATAGACGACTTTTTGCACTTTATTACTTAGAGGTTTGCAAGTTACGATTGTAACCACTCGATACTAAAGTAGCTAGATCCTCTTTGGGGTTCACAATGGTGAAATCGTATTTTTTACGTGAAAATAATTAATATTAATCAATTAATTTAATTTATTTATAGCTGATAGGCTAGCCTTTTACCACGATCGTAAAAAAAAGGAGATATTTAAAATATAACCTATTTTTGGGAATTGTCGTCATTATATTATATTCAGATATAATTACCATTTGATTAAAACCGTATTTCGTTTGTAATAAATACACTTAAATCTAGTAGTTAGTTACAGTTCAAATTCAGTCTTGTTGGTTTTTGTATTTGTTTTCATTATTCAATGCAGTCCTTAGAAACGCGATGAGTTTATTTTGCGAAATCCAATTTTCTGCTGACACCTCATTTGTCAAAAGTTAACTTGGGGTGTATATGTGTCTAGATTTGATACGAGTGCAAATCGAGAGAGAATTTCATAAAACCATACATCAAATAATGTTTATTTCAACTTACAAGCTGGGAAAAGTGTTGTTTATCATTTGAAATCTGCGTGGAAAAGTCATTTTTATACGCTAGCGTGGAAAAGTTTTTCTAGTTAAGAGTCTTAAAACAGTTTCAAAAAACAATTAACTTTCAATGATCATTATAATTTTATTTTTTATTTAATATTGTATACACACGTTTGCTATTTTATTTCAACAGTTTATGTTTCACCCATCACCATTTTCCGCGCTGTAGTGAGGTGATAATTGTGTTTAGCTTGGTAGCAATGTTATTTTGCGTCTCGTGCCTATAAAACCTTTGCTGCTCTCAGGATTTTATTTTGAATTCACTCCTAGAATCCATCACTTTCTCAGGTTGCAATACAAGTATTCGTGCCAAATAAAAACTTTGCAGCTTTGCATACCAAATTTCTATTTTTGTTTTGATCATATTTGGGTATACTGTATCAGCCGGATTGCCCACTGCTGAACACAGCCTCCCCCGTCAAGGTCGTAATCCCCACGCATGGTAGGCGTCTTGGAAATCGCAGTGTAAGATTGCAGTTCCTCCGAGCTGCCATAAGTAGGTAGTAAAATACATTGATGAGAGAAATCGTTTTTTTTTTTAAATTGCCTCCAAGTTGGATAAAATTTTAAAACTTTGCCCATCTATCTAAACACTGATGTTTAACATATATTTAGGTTAAAATTTTGAACAGAGTTTTACCCAGGGTCCCGTTCATAAACAAAACGCTATATATTTATTTATATATGTATATACATATATAAATAAATATGTGTTTAACAATAAAATCTTTAGTTGATCTGCACTGAGTTGGGTTTTATGTTAATTTTATTTATTATAACGGCACAGTTTAACTCTGTAGAGTTAAACTGTGCTGTGTGTTTGTATACGACCAGACAAATTTTGTAAAGTATGTACCATCACGTACTATTTTGTTGGTACTTGTATGTGCTCTTATTTTATGTTATTAATAGGTACCTTCCATTGAATCGTTTTAAAATATCGTATGTCACTCTGTCGCCATTTCATTTGGGGCCTTCCCAGTTTTACTTATTAGTTCCTTATAGAACTGGATATAAATAATTCTACAAAGGCGGAATCTCCAGCGGATCAGTTAGCTTATCTATTAACGATCAAAAATGTTCACCCATATTTCCAATACTATTTGCTCTCTCTGACCATGTACTATAGAGTATCGAAATCCAATTCATCCCACTATCTCAAATCTGGTTCCTTTGGGAGTTCGGAGAGGAGCGAACGTATTAATAACAGTGTAGTGGCAATATCATCCGTCATGCAATGTCTCCTGTACCCTAGGTGCTGCATCCATTCCACTGGAGATAAAGCAATATAAATAGCAATTTTGGAAGCTTGAGCTGTTTGTGACCTATCGAAATTTTCTTGTGAAAAAGTGTAATCGGATTTGGAAATGCAAAGATTGAGTTGTTTGACAACTAGTTTTTGTTATTTTGTTTTGTTATCATTTTGCATACTCGCCTGATAAGCTACCGTTGTCAAGAAGGCAATCTGTCGCCAAGCACATATCTTTATTTCCGGTAGCAGGTTATTGAGAACTAGTTGCTGTCCCCATAATGTGGCAAACTTTGTTTAGAAGAACTTGGTTGTAGACTTACTAAAAGTAATATTGAATGACTTTTAGTACATACAAATACAAATAACTTTATTGAATAATAATATGGTGTTGCAGAAGGCAGTTCTTTTCCCACAATTAGGTTTATTTAAACAATAAACACATGAATTTAGAATAATTTGGAAAATTTAAAAAAATCTTGGGGCAAGCTTAAAATATTGTGTTTTTGTCTCTGTGTATGGTGATATAACATAGAACACAATACATAGTTCTGGCCCCTTTTAAATATTTGATTTTAGAATGTTGAAATTTTTTTTAAACATATGAAACTCATTTAATGGCTAAAATATATTTTGGTGGGACGTCGCATTATAATTGTTTTTTATATCACAAATTAAAGTTCGTCGTCCGTAGCAAATGAATATATATTAGAAAAATGATTTTTTTATGAATTGAAAAGTACATTGTTTCCGCAAGTCTTCACTACGGGTCTTCAAAATGTTTTTAGGCTCCTCATTTGAACACTGTCAAGCGTTGATGCGCAGAATTTGAACGTTGTCAATTCTCTCCATAGTGATTTTTTTTTATGCCTGATAGGTTAGTCTTTGACCACTATCTAACCTGATGGCAAGTGTTGTTCAGGCTAACCTATATTTAGGTTTGACATTGACTGGCCCGGAAGAGGTCTTTGAACCAGCACGTGAAAATATGCCCTCAGATTAATGTTCCTCGTGTATTTAAAAATGGTTTGCGTTAGTGAAAAACTGTTCAATATGTAATGGAGAATACTTTGAAAAGCAATCAATAATTACATTACATGTACATAGGTTTTGCTGACAATACAACTCCACTGGACTTTAGGCGAGGGAAAGCAGAGAGCTTTCTCTCCAAGACCTGGAGCCCTGGAGCTCGAGACAGGCTTACAAGGTGAAAAGCGCCTTCTACCTCTCCTGCGGGTGCCAAACACGCACCGTTGACAACAGGTTCAAGGGCACCACTGTGGTACGGACCTCAGCTTGAGTCATTGCTGAGAGATGTTGGCTTCTCTAGGTAGTAGTCTGAACGAATTGCCCAGTACAACTGGATTGTTGTACCGTTGAGGGTGGGCCCTGCGGATATTTACTCTGTGAATATTTGGAGAGATACTAATCGGACTACTTTTGAATCGAGCTCGCCGGCGTTTGATTGTGTATGTAGATACTTATGTTTTATATATCTATGAGTTACGTAAAACTTTCAGTTTACCCCACGTTACATACGCATATTCCAGTTTGCTTCAACTTTACTTCAAAGTATTAAACTTTATGCCATATAGTTACACTCAAGAATATCTAACCCATCTGTCATCCGGTGTCATATTGTAGTGCCCTGAACACAGCCTAAAGCTATGTGCAGACAATCTTCTATCTCGACTTGATATTACCTTAATCTCTTAATGCTGGACCACCAGCCGCAGATTGATGATAAACCCACTCATAGCATTTATTGTGTGATTATTTATGACACTTTTAAGAGTTATTGTCTCTAAGACAAAGTTTAATAACGAAAGAAGTTTTTTTTTAATACTGATAGGCTAGCAATTGAAGCGGCGTAACGTAAAAAAAGTTGGGGTTTAACGACTGCTATTGTAACTCACTATTAAGTTACTAGTCAGTGATGCGTTCGCAAAATGCTCTACCGGTTTCCAAAAACTTAAGAGATGGTACTTACTTAAAATTACATATATTATAAGGTATTTTCAAAATGTTTCTCAGTGAAAAACATCTCCCCTACCTTTTTATCTTCCCCAACCTAATTACCCAATTTCAAATTTGAAAGTAACATGTTGAACATAAAAGGCATGTCGCTCAGAAACATAAAGTAAGCTAGTCTCCCCTGTGAGATAAAGACGTTATTATCATTAAGAAGGTACCACGGGCGCCTCAAAACGCGTTCCGCCTCATAAACCGCTGCAAATACGAGTATATACAAGAAATACCCACAAACCAACGTTCGGAACTCAAACGAGTAATTACAGTGCTTATCCAATTTGGCAGGGCAGAAAAACGCGACCCCCCTTGTACAGGAAATTTGTTTTAAATTTCGACAACAATGGGGAGATCGCGACTCGGATAATTGTACGAGTACCGTCCGTGACGACGGCATAAACGGTATAAATTCTACAGCAATAAACGGGTAATAACAACCTGCTCAGGTCGAGCAACACGTTGAATGAAATCCGGAATCTCCAGAATCTCCAATTGGAAATCGCATATTTTACGCCACTTACACACAAAATGGCGCACACGCAAATAAAAACGTGTTTGTGCGAATGCATAAATCTAACATAAATACCGATATGACAGTATCAATACAAAAACTTTGATCAACAATAAATGGAAACGTCGTAAACCCGACGACGACGTGAGGATGTTAAAAGTTTTACCGTGCCAATAAATCACGCAGATTATAAATCCATTTTACAACCTCTAGGTGATCGGAAACTTCAATAAATCATAAACCAAATAGGGGTTGTTCGGTCCCTAGACGGCCATTAAGATAACCACGATATTCAAAGACGTTAATATGAAGAAAAATTTCACGATAAGAACTTTTAATTAGCCGTGGATTAATACAACCGCTATAAAACTAAACAGCTTCAATCAAAACAAATCAACAGTTATAATGACGGTCATTAATCATTATAAAAAATATCTAAAGCCACCGCACATAAAACTTATACCTACAATATCGTGTTCAGTTACATTATGGCTATCACTTGCTATTAAAGTAGGTGCAAGTCAACATCAAATCATATCTGGTATCGATAAATTGCCAAATTATTTAAATCTTGTGTGGTCCGGTCGGATTTGTTTGATAATACACGCATTTCCATGACTATAATGTGAAAGTCAATATGCATTGGTAATTTCTATTTCGTATTTAAAGTCATGTCTATTTCGATTTCATGTTTGTAGAGAGTTCCATAAGCTAGTTTAGAGCTACACATAAAACGTGGGTCATGTCGTGATAGAAAAATGTGTGCGTATGCTCTGCAATGGAAAGTAGTCTCATCTTGTGTTATTTAAATATATTCAAGATATCTAAATGTAACTTCATCATCATTAGAAGTAGCTTTGTAAGTGCTTGTAGGTACGTGTCTCTTAGCTCTAGCTGGATTTTCTAGTGATGTGCTTACATAAACTGACAAACCATATTAGATTGTGTTGGCACGTTTTAATATCAAATAATAGATAATTAAATTCACTAAAACCCTTTATCGCCAAATGCGAATAAGGGAAAAATGAGACCAGAGAGTAGCGTTCGACGATCGCGTTGATGTTTGTGGGGCACTGCTAAAAATTGGGTGAACATCATGGCTTCTTAACATCTTAACGCCTAACTACCCAAATAGTAGTATACTCGTACCTTACTAATAGTAGAATATTATATTGATTAAGGCTAACTATCAAATAGGGTATACTATCAAACAAAGCTATAAAACTGAAGCCATTTTTTTTATTTGATGCAAATAACTAGCGACAACACCTAAACCTTGTCCATTTAATAATAATATGCAAAAAAACATTGTCATCCAGCTATAATAACAAGTCAGTTATTAACCGTTTCATTTATTTGAATTTGTTTTTATGACATGTCTCATCACTAAACAATTCGCCTAGAGACATAACATACGCGAAACTCGTATCTTACAGGCGTGGTTCTTAATGGAAAGCATAATTAACGTCTAAACTTTGTTCCAAATCGTTGGCTTGAGACCACTAGTCTTCATTATTACGTTTTGTATCGTATAAATAAATTATCCGTGACGCTTCACATCTTGTATGACATTAATAACTGGTAGTACAATGCATTACAATAACAATTGGGACAGGAAGCCTGTAAACCGATTATGTTGATCGGTCGTCACTCAATATGACGTGTACACAATCGATTGCAATAGATTTATGAATAAGATATCGTTCTGATTTTAATCGAACGGTACTCGAATCATGTGAATTGACATTCTTAACGCTAGCGAGTGCTATGATAAGTGCCGCAAACAAAAAATACATAATTCAATTTAAATGCTGGGAATTAGAAATGAATGAAGGCGTAACGAGTTTCTCGGAATATTCAATGCAAAGTTAAATGAGGATATTGCCAATTTGCAAGTTGATAATTTTGGAATTTTACACATTGGTTCACAACACAAACAAACCTCGCCACTATAGCGTATTGATCTTAACCCGCGAAGCAAACCTATCAATTCTGAATCACATTATAATACATTTTGATTTATGGTTCCATTTTCAAATTACACAAGCGCTCGACTTATCGCGAATACCACCTAAAGCACCACTTGCAAAAGGTCAGAAGATCCGTCAATCCGCCAACAATTTTCAATAATAAAATAGGACTTGAAGCTGAGATAAATTGCAGTACTCGAAGTGCTTAAGAGATAGTGAAGGATAAGGTAAGCGACGGCAACAATAACTGATGCACATCCTTTGACAATTACCCTTGGTATTTTATACGTAGGAGATGGCAACGATACGCATCGGTTAGTTGATCAATAACCCATGAAAGTGATAAGGGAACTATCAAATTGAAACGTCAGCAGTGTATAATCAAGTGTACACAATTTATTATACAGTAGGAAGGTGAACAAAGTATGTCGATAATGTTACAGTGTAGAAGAATGAAACGAATTTCCTCACGCACACCTGAGCATAACCTTATACTAACATAATAATCGTGCACCCTACACGTATACGGGTATGTAACTATGCGTCCGAAGGGATAGTCTGAGGTGTGCTGAGACTACATACCCATTTCCTCCAAACAGGTTAAGTCATATGTAATAAATTGTATAAATCACGCAGATCTACTGGCACTGAACTGCGGCTGAACGTTTCTTTGCCAAAATAATCTAATAACTATCTGACTGAGGACCGAACCTAAGATCTCAAGAGTCCAAAGCGATAATATGCAATTCGACTAACGAAAAAGTCGGGTATATATAAGCAAAACTTCTATAAACCTAAAATAATTGTTCATAAACTTTTCTAGAATTGCCTTTAGTTTATTTTTACAATTAGATATTTGAGCTCTACAGTTATGTTAAAAAACTTAAACAAATATGGCAAAATACTTAAATAAATAAGTATAAAATCGTTTTGATCTGATACATTTCAAATTTAAAAAACAATTTCCAAAATAACGCATGTAGGAAAATATCTATTGCTATTTTATTATAATATAATACGTATGTACTTAGGCAAAAGAAAAGAGTGAGTTCAATGTACACTATTCCGTTATTAGAAAACCTTTAACATTTCAAGGCAGGTAGTACCTCAAGTTCGATCTAAAAGACAAAGTCAACCTTCAAATCCATGTGAGTTAGAGTACTGTTACATTATAATTGATAACGTGTATGAGATAGCAAAGTGGCCGGCAATAATTATGATGTCGCTGCGCGTCTAGACCTCGCTGGTGGTCCATAGCCGTACCCGCTTCGGGCAGGATTTTCCTCTCTGCCGGGAACATATCTTGATGCTTTGAAGAGAATTTACATAGAAGCAATCTTTCTCTAGTATACTTAAAATCAGTAAGAGCGTCTTTAAACCGGTTTGGATAAAGCTATTATTTCCAATTAATTGGATTGGTTCTTTAACGACTCAGAGTGAATCAACGCATAAAGCATTTTTAAGCTGATTGGAGTTTGACTAAGCTGATTGCCTTTTGTCCGTTTTGTCACATAATAAAAAATTAAAATGTCACAGCCAAAAAAACTAATAAGACATAATATCTGATACTATTTTAGTAAACTCTAAATTAGTATCGAAGCTTTGAAGTAGTAATGGCCCAGTGGCGATAGTCATAGATTGCCATGCAGCAGGTCCCCGGTTCAGATCCCGACGCAGGTTTGAGCTTCACAACTGGTGATATATAATTTTGCAAATACTCGCCTGGCTAGTTACCATCCTCTAGCAAAAAACCTGTCGCCAAACAACTAATGAAGTTTTCTGGCAGCTGTCCTAGAAAACCAGTCCCCACACTAGGTTAAGCCTGTGAAATATTCTTGACCACATAACCAACAGATGAGATAGTAGTCAAATGCTAACCTATTGGAAAAAAAATATAAAGAAAAGAAGTCAGCTGGCTTCACGCCAAAAGAAGTTCCACAACACCACAACCCATGAGGGAAAAATTACAGCTCATCTTAAGTCACATATTGTTGGATTTGACTCTTTTTATATGAACATTATGTGACACGAAACTATTTCTACTACAGGTTATGTAAACTTCTCAGACAGATATCAATAAGACTAAAGTCAATTTTAAAGTTATATCCTTGTTGTCACGACAACTCATCTCAATATTATAGAGACTCTGGCCACTGTGAATGAAACACAGTACTTACAGTTTATCTTAGCGGCAACACAAACATCAGACTCCGACTCACACGCAACCAAACGGAATAGCAAATCACACTATTTGTATAACAAGAGTATTTGAAGCAGGTTCGTTTGTAAATAGAATGTTAACTGTGAATGACTGTGGAATGTCACTAAACGTATTGACCTTATTTTTGTTACGGTGATGTTTGTGGAACTGTCAGGTGTAGAAGTCATTCATGACACGAATTGAGTTTGAGCAAATAAAATGTGACCTAACAGAGCTGTAGCATGCAAGTGGTTGTATACCACGCACCTCATTTGTTTTAATTACTTAATCAACAAAAAAATATTCTTTGGTGTATAGGCTTTTAGTGGATAGGTATATACCACAAAGATTGTTCAGGATGACATAGAATTACGGGCTCAAGGACAGCTACCGGATCACACCGTTAGGTGCTTGGCGACTGATGTTCTACTTAATGGAGGTAACTAGCCAGGAGGGCATTCGCAAAGTGATTTACTACCATGCTATAACGACTACCATTCTAAGACAACAACCGGGACCGACATTTTTATGTGCCCTCCGAAGCACGGAACCGCTCAGTATAATGCCACTTTAGGTCACCCATCCAAGTCATAACCGCAGCGAACGTTGTTTGATCTAGTCGATCGGTTCAGAAACTAAGCAAGCTACGAGCGGTGCAATATCTTAATTATGTTTTTAATACAGTAGCTACAATTCTACAAATAATCGATAGTAATACTAAAAGTACAAAAATATAGGTAATGAGACTTATTTATATTTTATTATAAAAAATGTTTCATTGGTTGTGAGGGTAAAACGTTGCTTTGTTATCTCGAGGTTTTGGATTTGATCTCAGAACACAGCTGGACAGATATAGGATTATTCTGATTAAAAAAATCTCAGTTGCAGTCTAAAGTCTGTAAATGCGCCCGATAGATGGCAATAGCTTTCTATTACATTAGACCAAACGCATCCTGCAAACGTGGATACTTTTATAAACAGCTGCGGCTACTTCTTTGGCGTGGCGATAAGTTTCAAATGGAATACAAGGAATATAAACTTTCTTAACGATCCGAACTAACTTTTTTATTTGGAAATATTACATCAACATATTTATATCTCAGAACACCCTACATTTTCTTCGTTATACATAAAATATTAATAAATCCATAATACATTCTTAGATAGCAACATTTAACAAGCAGAATTTTATAGCAGTCTATGTTTAATAGTCATTGCAGTATCTTTATGTAACGATGCCGACGTTCAAACAAACCAACAAAAATTAAAATATTTTTCCCTGCATGAATCTACATAATTGAAAATATGACTCGTTATTTCTCGATGTACTACGAGATACAAATAAGAACTACTGGCATACGCACTGCGGCCAACTTTTATTATCGAGTGTGGGCATAATGCAAAAAAGGAAGCCATCACGGCCCCGCCTATACGTGCCTTTGCCCGACTCACTGGACGACTAAAAAATCACATTTTATTCAAGGAATAAACGTTAACATCGAGTTTATGTTAAAATTTGTAGTGTAATGGAAACAATGCATTATGCATTGACTTCGCTTGACACAATGACATATGGAGCAACATTGGTTTGACGTTAGGGACGAGAATGTAAGAATATCAAACGCATACAAAATTGAATATATTTTCCATAGTTTTTCTTGTGACGCTGTATTATTTTTTAAAGACACATACGATTCTTACAGTCCTTTTAGCAAGATAAAGAAGCCAATGTACGAGTTTAAGTGGACGCTGCGTTTGCGCATAATTGGGAGCCCTTTTTGCGCACGAGGCGAATGCGAAATGATCCCGATATTAATTCTGCTTTTTGTAAATCTCCCAACAATGCTCATACTATTTTGTATTACAAAGCCCAAAGAAAGGTACGATAGCGTTCCTGTTTCTTCAAATTGATGATCAAAAAACACAAAGGGCCACCGAAGTATGTTAAGAAGGTATCAACGAACGAGTTCTGTGTATATTTTAAGCATGGACCCAAATCTGAGTAAATGTTTAAAATTGTTAAAGCGTTTGGATTCCGTCGATAAATGAAATTGTAAAGACAAACATGTATGTAGGCAAAGATTTTTATTTTACAATAGAGCTGAACATTTTTGTATCAATATTGTCTCTATAATCGCTTATGGCGCCATTATGGACGCCCCATAAACCTGATCGTTTCGTCTTCTAAACCTATTCATGGTGTAATTTGAGTTTAGTACGTTTCACGTTTCGGCTAGCATAGTTAACGGTTTGGAGCTATCAAGTTGGGTATTTGAAACTCATCGATGTAAAATTGAGGTGCTTCGAAGAGTAGTCTGGACGGATTTTAGTTTAATCCGGCTAAAATGATTAAAATTAAAATTCGACCACACCATCACTTACCATGTTGTGAGATAGTGGTCAAAGGCTAACTTATCAGGCATAAATAAAAAAAAATTAAAAAATTAAAGAGACCCTGATGTGGGGGACCACTACGATTTCAGTTTGCATTAATAAAATGCGTCCATCGTAGTCTGTAAGCCAAATGATGAATAGTTTCAAAAATTCTGACCGCTTGATTGTAGCCTAGAAGTGAGTTACGTTATTCGTATATATGCCGTTCTTCCTATAGCTTAAAAATATAAGGACCATTTTATATCCTCCTGTTAGATGTCGTAGATTTTTTTTTTTTTTTTTTTTTTTATGCAAGATAGGCAAGCATTTGACCGCTATCTCACCTGATGGAAAGTGATGATGCGGCCGAAGATGTAGCATGCTTGCCTAGAAGGTACCTATTCACTCTAGACTTAAAGACACCCAAATTATACTGATCCGGAAACAAAGACGCGGGCAATGAGTTCCATTCATTCGCTGTACGGTTGATAAATGTGGAAGCGAATCGCTTCGAGCGAACTGGAGGAATGTCAACCATGAATGGATGACGGCCATCCGAGCGTCTTGTTGTCCGATGGTAAAAGGGGCATGGAGGAATCAACTCGTGTAATTCCTGCGCACACTCTCCGAAATGTATACTGTAGAATACCGATAGGCTAGCGACCCTGCGACGATGACCGAGACTCTGCAGTTTAGACTCAACCAGCTTATCATCGCCTATAAGTCTTTTGGCTCGTCGGTCAATGGAGTCGAGAGCCTCCAGTTGGTATTTCGCGGATCCATCCCAGAGGTGGCAGCAGTACTCCATACACGATCGGACTTGAGCTTGATATAAATTTAGAAGCTGCCTCGGTGTGAAGTACTGCCTCACCTTTGCGAGGATACCTAGCTTCTTAGCGGCCAGTTCTGCTCTGGTTTCGATGTAAGATCCAAAGTTTAACTTCGAAGTTAAGGACACGCCAAGAAGCTCTAACCGATTTGCCACCGGTATTGTTACATTTCGGAAAGTCGGAGATAGTTGTAATGTTCTCCGTTTAGCGGAGAAAAGACACGCCTGTGTTTTGGACGCATTAAATTTCACTAAATTGGCATCGCCCCAATCGGACACGGCCAACAAGCTCGAGTTTAATCGTCCAATCATCGCCTCTCTTTCAAACTGGACTTGAACCTCACCAGCACGTGCATCGGATATGTATCTTTCGACAACAGTGCTATCGTCCGCGTACCCAAGAATACCGGGTTTAAGCAGGTCGTTAATGTGGAGCAGAAATAGTGTTGCCGAAAGAACTGACCCTTGAGGTACCCCGGCATTTATTGCCATTAGTTCAGATGAGCAGCCATCAACGACTACTCGTAGCGAACGTTCCCTCAAGAAGTCTTTTATCCAAGCACACAGTCTGGGAGGTAAACCATATGCTGAAAGTTTGCCAATAAGGCTATCATGCCAAACCCTGTCAAAGGCCTTAGAAATATCCAGTGAAACTGCAAGCGCTTCACCATATATTTCCAAGGCCTCGCTCCATATATGGGTGGCATATACAAGAAGGTCTCCAGTTGACCGGTTCTGGCGAAACCCATATTGCCGGTCCCTTAAGAGGTCATTCGCTTCAAAATAGCCAAGGAGCTTTTTGTTCAGTACACGTTCCATTGTCTTGCAAAGAATGGACGTGACTGAGATGGGCCTATAGTTGGCAGGGTCGGCACGACTTCCTTTTTTGGGCACGGGCTGCACGTTAGCAGACTTCCAAGCCTTCGGTACTAGCCCAGTCTCCATAGAAAGGCGGAATAGGCGTGTCAGGATCGGAGTCAATTCAGGCGCACATGTCCACAGAACTATGGCTGGTATGCCGTCAGGGCCACTAGCCTTGTTCACGTCTAAATTGCGTAGCGCTTTACGAACATCAATCTGCCAAATGCGGATTTCCGACATGGTCGACTCGCAGACAGGAAGAGTCGGGGGTACAGCACTACCAGCATCTAGACGTGAAGATTCCGCAAAGAGTGCAGCAAATAAGTTTGCTTTCTCCTTGGCGGTGTGAGCTAATGACCCATTAGGTTTCAGCAGTGGAGGCAGTGAGGGGCGGCAGAAATTCGCTTCAACCGACTTAGCCAGGGACCAGAACGCTTTACTCCCAGCGGGATAAGATGCAAGTTTGGCCCCTATTCGGCTTATATGGTCGAAGCGAGCCTTCTTTAGAACCTTTTTGTAGGACCTGGCAGCTTTGTTAAAGCCTTTCTTCTTTTCGCGAATATCCTTAGCCTTGCAGTTTCGTGCTTCAGCCCAAGCGGTATAGGCCTCATGTTTCAACGTTTCTGCGCTAACACATTCAGCCCCAAACCAAGGGCGAGCTTTGCTAGATAGAGGCACGTCAGAGAATGGCATATAATATTCCATACCTTGACGCAGCACATCTACCACAGCATCCGCGCAAGCAGAGGGATCGCTGGAAGAAAAGCAAACTCGCCGCCAAGGATAAGATGCGTAAAAAGAACGCATGCCATCCCAATCTGCTGACTTGTATCGCCATATCCGCCGTGTGCCTTTTGGGCTGGGGTCAAGTGGGGAATGGACAGATACAGACTTCACCAGACAATGGTCGGAGCTACCAAGTGGTGATGATACCGACACTGTGTAACGGTCTGGGTCAGTTGTCAGCAGAAGGTCCAAGCAATTGGCTGTGTGACTTTCAACATCTGGTATCCTTGTTGCCTCTTCTACCAGTTGGGTGAGATTGAGTGTCAAGGCTAACTTGCGCGTTTCTCTCCCAGCATGGTCTGAGTTCTGGAATGGGAATAGCCACTCCTGGTGGTGAGCGTTAAAATCCCCCAGAAACACTAATTCGGCAGTAGGATACCTCTGTTGAGCCACATCGGCCGCCTCACTGAGGTGTGTCATGAGCCTGGTTGTCTCCATGTCTCCAGTGTGCGAACGGTAGACACCGGCATAGAGAATTTTCTCTAAGCCTGTATCCACCAATACCCAGATACAAGAAAAGTTTGGGTCTTCAAGATTACGGAGACGCCGATAACAAATGTCATCACGAGCGTACATGCAGACACCCGAGCGTGGTTTAAACTTATGCTCAAGGGTGTATCCCGGGTAGGCAAGGTACGACGTGTCCGTTGGACATTTGATCTGCGTCTCCGTGAGGAACAGTAGATGGGGTTTCGCGGTCTCCAGGTGGTGATGGACCGAATCGCGATTTGAGTGCAGGCCTCGGATGTTAGCGAGGTGCACTTGAAGAGCGAGGACGTGCTTCCGCTGTGAAAACGCCTTACTGTTTCTTTTCATTATTATTTATAGATGTCGTAGATGACGACTAAAAGAAAGAATGCGCCAAACGAGCAGCATTTCACCTAAGACGATGGTTGCTGCACACTGAACGCTACTAGTATTAAACTATTTAGCACTTGTCAGCCCATAAAGTAACGTTTTCATAGGCAAAGTAGTTTTAAAGTGGCAATAGCTGTCCGCTTCTGGATTCATATCTAATCTACGGGGCACAAATCCGAGTTCGTCAGGGACAACACTCTGGCCGAATAACAACTCTCATCTCTAAACTCTTTTATCACATTGAATATCAAAAGCATCGATGTCTTAGATGTCGAGGTATAAAAACAATATGTGAGATCGGTAAGGGGCGTGCCACGTGGGCCGCGCGTCGGTGGACATTGTCTACAGATCACGCCGATATTAAGCCCAAACACCGGCTCGAGATGTTATCTTAATTATAATGTTCCTCTATTGGTATTTACACAGGCGTACACATGATATCAAGAATGTGATCTCAGTTTCGTAATACTACAGATATATTCACGAGAAAGTTGACTAAATATGTCATAATAGCAGATGGAAAAACAATTAGATAATATGCAGCGGTGTTTATTGCTTTATCAAATTTAATTGCGGTTCAAATTGGTTTCTGATAAGTCGTGAAGATAGGTTTAGTGGCACTCAAGATTTTGAGTCATGAAATTAAATAATGCAATTTAGATTGACTGATAATTATTCTTATTGAATACGAGTTTTGACGAAGTTCTTGATTTCATATATGTAAGTATGCAATAGAAAAGTATTAAACTGTTCGTTTCTTCAGTGTACTAATAAAAAACAAATTCAGATATATTACTGTTTCAGCCGAATTGTCCACTGCTGAACACAGCCTCCCCTATTAAGGGGGGTTTGCCATAAACTCCACGCTTGGCAGGCGTCTTGGAGATCGCAGTATAAGATAACTCTTTTTCAGAGGGCGCTGCTGCCTACCTTCCGGGATTTTTCGCTAAGTCGCCAATGACGACACCCACGGGAAGAGATGGGCTGTGACATTCTAACCCGGCACCCCACGGGCGGTTATATTATTACTTGGAAAATATGGTACTTGGAATCCAAATACCGATGTTTTGAATTTGATTGTATATTTTTGTATGTTGGCAGAGAAATATCGTAAACGATTATAAACTGTTTTTTTTTTGGGTAAAGTATGTCTCCAAGATAGTCCCATTTAATTTTATTATTAAAATGAAAAAAAAAACAATTACTTGCACATATACGGGTACAAAATAGGTGCAATTGTTATTTATATATGACATTTTTTTTTTTTTTTTTTTATGCCTGATGGGTTAGCCTTTGACCACTATCTCACCTGATGGTAAGTGATGATGTGGTCGAGGATGTTGTTCAGACTAACCTAGAGTTACTGGCTCTCAAGGACAGCTGCCGGAACACACCGTTAGGTGCTTGGCGACAAATTTTTTAGCCAGGCGGGCATTTGCAAAGTGCCCTACCACCATGCTGTAACGACTGCTATCCTAAGACAACAACCGGGACCGACGGCTTAACGTGCCCTCCGAAGCACGGAAGCGCTCAGTAGTAATGCCCAACCAGCGGTCACCCATCCAACTCATGACCGCGGCGGACGTTGCTTAACTTTGCTGATCGATTCAGAATGGCTAAGCAAACTTGGCTACGAGCGCTTCAATAGCTAGCTAGTCTAGCTTCCGCCCGCGGCTTGGAATTCTGTTATTCACATTTCCTCGGGAAATAGTGTCTATTTCCTAGTATAACCTCTTTGAAATATAAATATATGAACTTATACTAATTTTTATCTGATTCCGTTTACCCGTTTTACAGCTTCATGAAATACTTTCAGGACAATGTATAAAAAGTTTAGAAACACGGAGTGTAATTTAACAAAGCCATGTTTTCCTAAGACAAAGAGTTTTTATGATTTTATTATAATATTTATTTTTATAATATATATATATATATATATATTGTGTTATTTTTATTTTTGACATAAAATATTTTGTATCATTATCTAATTAGTTTATTTTGACATTGTTTTGACATTTTAGTAGTGAAATCTATTTGCACGATAATTACTCAATTATTGTAATTGGTTTCTTTTAAATCGTTTTAGTTATAAATAAATTAATAAGGAGTCAAAATTGAACTCATCCACTGAAAACATTTTATTTTGCCATTTTGCTCATCTTGATTGAGAAGAAACCAGCTCAACTAACATGCTATTCAAATTTGCACATGAACCTTACAGGGTACAATAGGTCAGTGCTAATTAAGACTTGCACGACAACACTATCGTCACTGACGTGAGCCGTACGGTATTTAGAGCAGTGTTGCAAGCATACAAGCTTCACAACTTTCTTGTACCTACCAACTTATCTGCCCTCGCGCACTTTTTTGCTTTAGTCGTCTTTTACGACGTGCAAGAAAGAAACAGTATCTATTTGTAGTATAGTATTTTTTTAATGTTTTTATGAGTGATATCAACTCATAGGAATATAGCAATCCCAAGCTAAGATCACATCACCACCGTGCCCGTGGAGAGCAAATTAGAGCCATTAATCTGGTACAAAAGGAACCAGTGGGTGCCAGTACTACTTGTGGTCGCAGTGTATTAGGTGTGACATTTATTATTTACGGATGGGGAGGAAAGCTCGTGCCTTAGTGAGTGTCCAAAGATTCTCGAGAATGCTCTTTGTGAAGATATCTAAAAAGGATAAAATCACCGTTTTTACTTAAAATTCTAGTGGGCGATGGATAATTCGCACAATTTATTTCAAAATAGGGACCCATTCAATCTATATGCCGTCAGTCTAAAAGCGACTGACGCTTTGGACACTAAAGGTCCATGGGTAGGTTTCGTGTTCGGACCTTAATATTTTTGAAATAAAGAAATTTTCAGTGGAGTTTTGGTCTCTGGAACTGTGCCATCTAAATGGAAATATGCTCGCCCCTTACCATAGCCATGTGAGACATATTACACCAAATATGTCTCACAAAATTTCATTACTTCAACCAAAGTAAACGAAATGTCATTTCATAAGTTTTCATTATAAAACAAAATGATATTTTACTTAAACATTTTAGATCATAAAGAAAATAGTGATAAATGTACAAACTAGACACATGCTTTGATTGTCCAAAACAATAAGTTGGCTCCCTTTTTAGTGAAATTCAAAACACTGGACAAAGACACCCTATTGTATTGTCTACTTTTATAACCTAAGGTCAGTCCACTCCGGTCTGAATCCCAGTCAAGCGGTGAAGTATAACGACGGTACACAGCTACTCGTATATCAAAATATGTCCGCATTCAACACTTTATGAGCCATCAAACTTTACGAGAATCACCCCAGCACTAATATTGTATCCACAGTTAGAATAGTCTGGATTAATGTTGAATAGAAATTGTAAAGACAGTTTTGTAAGCCTAAGCGTACACAGAGAGTACATTCGACACCAAAACCAATTGAAAGAGTTTTCTTTTCATAAAGTAGAGTTAAAAAGCAGTCGTAGTAGTCCATGTACTGCGAAGTTAATGTTTGGAAGCAGTGATGGCCCAGTGACAGTACCTATTGACTATTTTTTTTTTCAGAGCAGGCGGCTCACTTCATGTTAAGTGATCACAATCGCCCACCAACATTCGCAACACCAGAGGTATCAAGGATGCGTTGCCGGCCTTTGAGGTGGGAAAATGCCTAAAGGTTTCTTAGTAAGTGGCAGCTGGTTCCATAATGTGGCAGTGCGAGGTAGAAAATCCACCTCGCACTGTCACCACAAGACTACCTCGTAGATGATCCACGGTGAATCATCTACAAGGTACCGTAAATCATTTTGAGAATATTAGTTTGGCTAGCGCCATTCTCAAGTAGAAAACTTATAGTCAATCATTTAAAATTAAAATAACCTTAAAAACCTTACAATGTTTTCCAGAAGCTGTTTTTGGATGGCAGTTAATATAGGCTACATCCGGACTTATTCATCAGCCAGAATTTTAATACGTGATATTACAGTGTGTAATGTATCAAGATCGTATTTGCGGGTGCAGAAGTTAACCTGGGTCAGTGTAATTGAAACACAACACAATTATGATTTATGGAACATCCCACCAGTGTTTCTGATTCTAGATTAAATATAATCTAGAAATACTTAAGTATAGAAAAAACAACTATCTTGTAGGCATGTTGACTTCGTAGCTTTCCAGTCTGTGGAACTGCGGCAAATGCTTGTTGGTAAGCAAGGCTCTTATTAAGATGAACCTGATTTCTTTTAGCAAACATAACTTTCAAGACAAGCTTGGGTTAAAAAGGTAAAATACGAGTAAAGTTTTGAAGCGCTCGTAGCGAAGTTTGCTAAGCCATTCTGAATCGGTCAGCAAAGTTAAGCAACGTCCGCCTCGGTCATGACTTGGATGGGTGACCGCTGGTGACATTACTACTGAGCGCTTCCGTGCTTCGGAGGGCACGTTAAGCCGTCGGTCCCGGTTGTTGTCTTAGGATGGCAGTCGTTACAGCATGGTGGTAGGGCACTTTGCGAATGCCCGTCTGGCTAGCTACCACCCGCAGGTTGAAAATCTGTCGCCAAGTACCTAACGGTGTGTTCCGGCAGCTGTCGTTGAGAGCCAGTAATTCTAGGTTAGCCTGAATAACATCTTCGACCACATCATCACTTACCATCAGGTGAAATAGTAGTCAAAGGCTAACCTATCAGGCATTAAAAAAAAGTACAACTTATATTCCAGGAACATTACAGTCATCATTTTCGGGTAGTACTAGCATTAACAAAACACATAGTTACTCAACAGCGTACTTCCAATAAAATATTTTGTATACATTTATTTACATCAGTGTACACAATCCTCAGAAATAATAAAATTGCTAATGTCTAAAACGTATCAAATGGGACTCAGCATCATAAATTATGTCATAAATATTAGCAATGCCGTTTGTAGAATGCTTCACTTAATTTGAAATCTAAGTTTATCATAATCCACGGATATAAAGATCATAAGAGATTAATATTTTTCAATGTACCACGCGTTTTGTAAATTTGAATTAATATTCATCACAAAAGTTGAATCAATCTGCCTAAAGTTTCTATGCGTAAGAAACTTGCTATATAAAATATTTATATTTATTCAAGATTAATACCCATAAAATACTCACAAATTAACATTTTATTTTATTGTTGAAAAGTTTGTCTTTAGATAGTTACGAGTATATAACATAAGTAAGTTTGAGCGGCTACTGTGGTTTAAAATGTAAGCTGTTAAAGTAATGACTACATCAAAATTGATGTGCAAAAACCACTAACGCTAACGTAATAGACCGTAAAACACGTTAACCCACCGCATGCAAATCGCGAAATAGCCCAAATCCGTCTATTTGATCTATTAAATTAAAATATTAAAGGGGTTCTCCAAAATTCAAGCAGCCATTAAATTCGCTTCAGTAACCTAATAACGGATTCAGTAATTTGGCCATACGTCTTGTTATGGTCGTTTCGCAAGATTAAAACCCTGGCCACCCTTCATAAATCCTGCTCCTACAGTTAATATATTATTCAGGAACGCGTAAAAACGAATCCAGACCCCTTAGAATTGTCAATCCGGGAAGGTAGAAGCGAGCGCGCTTGTTCGCCGGCTTCTACATTTGCCACTATTTACAGCAGTCTCGCAGTAAACCTCAAATAAAGCGGAGTCTATGCATATTATAGTGACATCATACGGACAGGATGGTGTTTTATCGACCTCTAGGGATACATTTATGGCGTTGCTTTTATTGGGAGATGTGCCAATAGTAAAACCCGATGTGGTCACTGGCGACGCGTGGAGTTGCAAATTCCCGCGTAAAGTCGGCTTCTGAAATCGATATGCAATAAAATCGCAATGATATATAACTCGAAATATGGCACCTATAAATTGTGTTATAAAATTAAATGTCGTGAATCGTAAACTGCTGAACGTTCAACTGTTTTAGTATTGTTTTCTCGGTAACAAGATTGGTAAAACTATCCAGCTGCTTAGATCCTAAGTTATGAGGATTCGAACTGTTCGTAAAGATCGAGAAGTGTTAGGTTTGTCGTAATATTTCACCATGAAGTATGCAAAATAGCTTTTGAGTAAGGCGGTAAGCACACAATAAAATTCAATCATGTTCGCGGGCGGTGTAGTTTCTGTCCTACAATAATGTTTTATGGTGACGTTGCTCCCACGCCGCTACCGTCTGAGAATCAACTCATGCGCATTCCATTTTGAGATCGATGGATTTTTGAAACAAGAGGATTTGAATTATTATTTTTATATGAGAAAATTATTACTATTTTTGGTTTGTTAAAATGTGCTATAATTAATGATGCTAAAAATTTAAAAATACTTTGTAGAAATATTGACGACCGTCCGTTACCGTCAGTAATCTATAAAAAATAAAATGCCCACGTCAGTTATGGGAAAACAATTGGCATGGCATAATAGTAAAATTATATTGGTAGATTGCCCAGCAATAATAGAGCATAAAATAACAAGTAAAAACTAGTTTTTAACGAATATTTTTGCTACTTATTGTAAATACGGTAATATAAAAAGCGTTAAACTTGATGTGAATTTAGTAGAAACTCTCAAGTGAACATATAACTATTACCGATATCTTGATATGCGAAAGCAACTCACAATTGGCCGGTTTTTATTTAGGATAGTACCTTATATATAAATTCAGTAGAAGCCACATTAACTTTCTAATTGTTATTAACATTTATGGCAAGCTGTCCTAATCTAATTAACTTTATAGGCACTTAATTAACAAGCAGGTGATATCAGACACCTGTGTTTAAATCAGACCCTATACAATTTTTTCTATAATTCTCATCACGAAATCATTGGATGTCCCAATGTAAGGTTAATTAATAGAGTACTACTATGATTTGAATGATTCAATAGCTATTGATGAATCGGATGGAACTTTTATGAATTTTGATGGAGATCTTTTAAAATATACTAATAAATTCTTACGTTGACGGTTGTAGTGACATATTTCACTAGAATTTTTATATACAAGTAGATACTACTATCCACTTGTATATAAAGATTACTTGGGAAAGAAACATCCCTATAAAAGTACGGAATAAAAATAAACACATATTACTTTAAGGATTACGAAAATAATCAATTGGAGAGGGGTACCTTTACCAACAAAATCTCTCGTGTACCAAAGTATATGGAAGTTCTTTTACAGTGTTATTATTTACACTTAGATTCTATCTAGAATGATATAGTAACCAACATTGGTTACTCGTACTTACAAATGTCTTGGACAGTCAAGAATTACGTAAGTAATTTATTTGAAACGGTATACGATGAAAGGACAAAGTAATCTTCTATTTGTAAAAGTGAGCAAGTGAAAAATTTATGTGTATTTATTTTTACCGGCGGTATGCCTTTATTTAATAAAATACTTCGAACTACAAACACTACAGTTACTACAATAAAAGCATTTAGACAACCTATAAGTCATATCAGACTCACAGGCAGTCCAAATGCTCCAGCCCACTACCTACTGGTAGTAGGCTGGATCATATGGACTGGCAGCTGGCAGCGTTGAATTGCAATGCTTATTCGTATAAAACTGATTTTATGTCAGTTGGTTTTTGATCCAGCTAAAAAAGCGGAATTATTCAAATCCTTCAGCTAGCCAGTGCGTACTTATTTGTGTCTGTGTTGGTGTATTTTAGTTGCAATAGCCAATTCAAATAATTGAAAAACTCCTGTTTATTACAGATCCGGAAGTGTTTTTGCCGGTTATTGTTTAATATTTAAATATGTATTAGCTGCCAATAAGAGAATGTTAAAAGTCTATCAGCATCAAAAAAACCCGGTGGCAACTCTTACACTTTTTAAAGTAAGACAAACAATTGAACAAATATCAATGAACACAGACGCTTCAGACTATTAACAACCGAAACTTTGCGATAAACATCTAGAGCAGTTTGTTTATCACTAATATTCCCACCGAGCGGTAAGTCCCGAATGATGAATGAACCGACTCGATCCTTATCCCATATACTGCTACAATACAGACACAAAAATCAGTATGGACTTTTTGCAGCGAAATCATTCATTGATACAACATTTCACTGTTATGCGTCGAGTTCTATCAAGAATTCCAAGTCACTCACAATGCTTTGACCTGGGTTTGGAATGTTCACATACGACAATTTCAGGGTAATTGCTAGGAAAATGCGTCGCAAAATGGTCGTCCCTGGTAATTTCCACATATAAAATACATCAAATTCGCTGTCAAAACTGTTATGTATCGCAACCGCATCCAATACTGTAATTTATTTTTAAACGCTTGCGCACCGAGCTTTTTAGGCGCGCCGCATATATGTGCGTAAGTAAGTCACGCTAACAGCATCCGCCCCCGTCCGACGGCCGAAGAATTACTAAAGCGGATAGGGATAAAGCATCGCGGCTCTGACTAAAATGGGCAGAACATGCGTGAATTTGAGTATTTCCTTCGTATATATAATAAAAACAAATACCTATTTGCAAAATGTAATGTGTATACGTTATAGAAAACATGTTGTTTTTTTTATTATTCAAATACGGATGACTCTCCGTTAAGTATTTACGCCGTACTAAGGGTTTATTTCGTTATTTAGATGTAACCTTGGATTTTTTCTATAGAGAAAATTTTAAATAATCGTGTTTCCAAAGTGTATGATTTATAGAATAAATCCTTAAATATAAGTCATATTAATTACATAACTCAATATTAAGAAATAAATATACAGCAAGGGATCAAACGAACCACAATTACGTATCGCTGCCTCGGTGCAGGCTTAACAAAACACTACAAACTATATAAAACACTACAGCTATTGCAATGGAAACATTAAGGTGACACAAAGTTCTTTGCAGGCCCAAAAGTAGTCCAAATCCTCCAGCCCACTACATTATTGCCCCGTTGGATTGCAATATAAAATCTGTTTTCATTGGTGATTACAATGGTCTAAATATAGTTTCATAGTGATATTTTTATTTTAATCTCAGCTTTATGTTTGTTTGTTTGCTATGAAACATGGACTCAATTAGCCCAATTATTATCACCTTGCTAAAGTTATCGTAACTATTAATGCTGCTTCCGTGTGTGCAACAAAGCTTTAAAATAACATAGCATTGATGTGTGCAAATAAACCTTTAAAAATAATTATTTAACGATTACGTAATTAATGCATTTTAATCACATTCATCATATTATTACTTTTTTGGGCCGATAGAAATTGTAATTCAAAAGTACCGAGTTATTTACTTTAAAGGCATCAATTATCAAGAGTTTCCATACTGGCGATTGAAAGTTGTGTAGGTGCCGTGTCGGTTGCTTCATCCTCTTCATTGTTAAAACACTATTGTCATATTATATTTATAATAGATTCGTATCTCGCGTCTAGTGAGCGTTCTATCGCGTTTCGGTTCGCTTACTGATGGTATAAATGCACTTTCTAATACTGTACGATGTGTATAACATGTAGTCGTATATGGAATGCTATAGCAGATAACAACGTTGGTAAATCACATTTTCTTTACAGCACGAAAGGACAATTTTGAGGTCAAAAACATCACCTTAATCGTTTTTCTTTGCAAGCTTTTCATCTGCAGAATTGTAGATAATGAGTAACTTTTACCTTTATTTTTGTTTTGTCTCTTAGTTTTATTAGCACTTATTTTAATATGTGTTTTTTTACCTTTGAGTCAAAATTTCTAGAGCTAGGGCATTTTATCCCTGAAGTGATATTTCTAATAATATGAATGTCCGTGAAAGTTTCAAAAGAGACAAGTTACTACTTATTACCGGTGGTTAGACAAACGTTCACCAAATTCCACATTATGTCTCACTACTCTCAAATCTACGTGGTCTGATAACAGCATGACCTTCATACTTCATTTCTAACATCATACCTATTTAAATACCACACAACACAATTCTCTCATCAAATCTTGTTCACAAAAAAAGAAGTACAGAGATGTACATATAACGAAAGAAAGTTTTACATCAGTTAGCTTAATAGTATGATTGCTGGTCGTAATATCAATTCGGTACGAGATGAGTAATTACAAAGAGTCAGTGGTCTTGACAAATTCGTTGTGAAATATGTACCGTGGAAATTTGATTGGATGCGGTGCGAGAAACGTGAAGTTATAAGAGAAATGTAAAAAAGGATAGCTGTGGCATTTCTTACCAATTTTAAAGGTGACACCAACGTATTGCTAGAAATGTATTAGGCCTATTTAATTAGGTGGAAGATTATTGCCGTCTACTGAGAAGTGGGTCCAAGTAGTGGGGGGTTATATTCTAGCCCGGAACCCCATGTAAAGTTTCTTGATTGTCAAGAATACGGTCAGGTACAAAAATTTATTTGTAAAAAATACAATCTTTGTTTATATTTAAACATTTTGAAAAATTCTGTATATTTTTATTTATAATCCTTTATTTGTAAAAAGTTCTGAAGATCTTCAACAGTAGCTTAATAAACGTCGGTATGCGAACATCAGCAGCAGGAATCACTTATATATTTATTATTGGAAAGCACTACATTTACTGGTAGGAACCATAATAACAAACTATATCAAAAATAATAGAACTACAGGGAATAACAGCGTTTAATTACACACATCAGCTTAAACTTTCTAATAAGCTTACAATAGGAAAAATTTTAAGTCTTGCTATCTCATTAAAACTTGCTAACGGCTTGAACTATCTTCTTACAAAGTTAACGTTAAATCTCAAATACGTTTTTTCTTATGAATAAAAAACTAACCTGAATATACATTCAAACTATTTATTGTCATTTTAGCTCATGAATCTGATCTGAGTGAGAAGCTTGAAATGGTCCCAATATGTCTTTGTTTAGTCTACTGACTGCAAATTATAAAAATGTTGTCTTAACCAGAATATTCACTTAATATTTCTTTAAAATTATACAATATGGTTCTTATTAACTATTGCCTCCTCCACGCTAACCTATTCCAAGATCACCATACATTCCGGCATCAGAAGTGGGGCGTCCAAATCTAAGATCACGCGTCCCCGATGTAAACACAATGCTGTACACACGAGCGCTTTGATTGCTGGCTATTACACACGTGTGGGTTTGAGCTAAATTCTGGGATCAGACTGTTTGCCAAAGGTTTGGGAGTTTCGGTATAAATTCTACGGTTAGATTGTTCTGAAGCATCAAGGGAACAAAATCTGTTTATTTCTCCTTACGTGTATCATTCTATTTTGTCAGCGCTGTTAATACGTGGGTATTTTTGTTATTTGTCTATTTTTGTCCTTCAAAATGAATTAATTTAGTGGAAGGATTCTACCTACTTTCAGACTCCAGAACAACTAATCGCCAAATTTCAATGACTGTGTGTCAACAGTTTTAAAGTTTTTCAAATGTCGCTTTACTTTTTAGTTACTTTCCGATTGAACTCGTATTATTTAGGCTATGCATAGAATAACTAAATTCCATGAGATAGAGGTTCGTACCAGTTTCTATAAAAAAAACTAGCATTTAAAACTGAAAACAACTGGACTATAGTTATATACAAAGTCTTACGGGACGAAGTCCATTGTTTTAAGCCAGCCATGGGATTGAGCTTCGCCGCACAGCAGTAGGGCATTGCGAATGATTACCTAGCTACCATCCTTCTAGTAGAAAATAACCATATGGTGTATTCCGATAACTGCTCTTAGAGAGTCAATACCCATTCTAGCTCTAGCCTATGTACAATGTACTTATGACCAGAATAAGATACCAAATTTCAAAATAATCTGTTCAGATGCTACCGAAGACCGCATTATATTATCACGCCTTTCTTTACGAGGCAGTATACTACAACACAGAAGATTCCTTTACACCACTCGAAAATTTACTTGTTTGTAGGTGAGTAACCGTAGATTTCAGAAGATACTATTTATTACAAACATAAGTACAACCAGGTTGGAGACAAGAGAACAAACACGCACACGCATACAAACTTTCGTACTTCTTATAAGCAAGTAGAAAATCTTTCGCCAAGCGCCTAACGGTGTGTTCAACGGTGTGTTTTGGCAGTTGTCCTTGAGAGCCAGTAATTCTAGGCCAGCCTGAACAACATCTTCGACCACATTAGGTGAGATAGTGGTCAAAGTCTATCAGCTACAAAAAAGAAAACAGATTATGTAGGAGTACGATTTGTGTATATTCTTATGTATCTACGAGCAAGGCATATCAGCTTTCTTTCAACGCATAGATACCATTATTATTTAAACGTTATATAGGTAAAGATATATATACTTAAACTCCTTACATTATTAGACCAGACCTAAATATTCTCTCAAAATGTTTAGTCATTATATGTAAAGAAGACCATGTGTATTATGAAGTAATGTTCGAAATTGTTATAGTTTCAAATTGTTGTCAAGTTTCTAAACGCTCCAATTTGCGATGAACAATTGTTTTGAATTGCCTCTATCAACGGCTAATGGATGTGATTGTTTTTTAAGTGCCTCACGATTTTAGACCTCTATAACAATCTGTACCGTTAAACTACGGAGAAATTATATTTTAATGTTTTTAGTATGATATGATCAAATCTTGTGCTAATTGTCATCTTCCTAACTAATCTTATGAAAGTAAGTAGATATGTTGAAGCGCTCGTAGCGAAGTTTGCTTAGCTGTTCTTAACGATCAGAAAAATTAAGGAACGTCCTCCGCGGTCATGAGTTGGATGGGTGACCGCTAGTGACAATACTACTGAGCGCTTCCGTGCTTCGGAGGGCACGTTAAACCGTTGGTCCCGGTTGTTGTCTTAGGATGGCAGCCGTTATAGCATGGTGGTAGGGTATTTTGCGAATGCCCGTCTGGCTAGCTACTACCCTCAAGTAGAAAATCTTATCCAAGCACCTAACGGTGTGTTCCGGCAGCTGTCCTTGAGAGCCAGTAATTCTAGGTTAGCCTGAACAATATCTTCGACCAAATCATCACTAACCATTAGATGAGATAGTGGTCAAAGGCTTAACTATCACGCAAAAAAAATGTTTTCTAATAGCACAAAGCACAGACTAAGAATTTTATTTGGAAAAATGTTTTCTCTATATACCAACACAAAAGCATATTTTGTTTTTTTAATCACCTTTTATCGTTGTTGGCTTTACGATCAACATTATGTGCAACAGTATTATAACAGGAATTGACAGAAAAACTATTATTTGTATAAACGTGTATATAGTATTTTTTTATATCTGATAGGCTAGCCTTGACCATTATCTCACCTGATGATAGGTAGTGATGTGGTCGAAATTGTTGTTCAGACTAGCCTAGAATTACTGGTTCTCAAGGACAGCTGCCGGAACACACCGATAATTGCTTGGCGACAGATTTTCTACTTGAGGGTGGTAGCTACCCAGGCGGGCATTCGCACAATGCCCTACCACCACGCTGTAACGACTGCCATCTTAAGACAACAACCGGGACCGATGCGCACTGAGCAAAAATACTGTTATGATTCATGATAATTTTAAAGGAATTTTGAAATAAATATCTGTATTCCCAATAAAAACCGACCAAGAGTATTTAATTATAATTTGCATGTAAATTACAAGAATTTACCATGAATTGATGTTATTTCTAGTACTGAATTATCATTTTTTGTCAGAACGCGTAATGACAAAATATCATGACGAACTCTGAATTATCCCTTACGGTAATGACAAAAAGTCATCAAGTGAATGTTAAAAAATTAAGAATGAATGGTATAGTTTCAATAATGAAATGATAAAATATTGTGAAATTCACGAAAATAATAATATATTTTCTAACAACAACTTTACGTGAAAGTTATGATATATTTTCGATATCATCATAGCAGTCTTGAAAGAGCTTTCTTGTTTATTATCTTGGACCTGAACTTACTTTTAATGCGTATTCCTGGTGATTCTGCTGCTCTAGACTGCCGAGTGTTGCCGATTGCTGCCGATGTCAATATATATTTAGTATAATGTTAGCTGAATGTCTTTCGGAACCGTCGGATTATTTTCGTTTGCGCGATGCAGGTTTTCATACATTCTGACGCATTTTGTATAAAAAAGAGCGTAAATAGCGATAGCGCCATCTCTAGGTAGTTCAATAGGAACTACCAGTCCGAACTGTTTTACATTAATATGGCTGAACAGATATATCTTTAAAAAATAGTTCATTTAATATAGAATTACTCTATACCACGAATAAGGAGACGAATCTCTGATGATGACTCATTGGTTGAACATTTTTGACCAGCAGGCTAAAGCTAGAATGGGCAAAATTGATATTGGCTTCAACGTGACCTAACATAAAATGAGATTAGCTTAGCTTAGAGACAAATTTTCTACTAGAAGGTGGTAGTCAGCCAGACAAGCATTCGCTTAATGCACTACAACATCTTGAGACGTCGTGCCGGTCACGAAAGTTTAACATGACATAACTTTCATTTATTTTTTCCCAACAAATAATTATTTCAAAAATTATTTAGAACGTTATGTACATCATAGTAAATATTGGTAAAAACCCATTACTACTTATGATTCAATAATATTTTTGCGTTTTTTTGTCATGCTCGGTCTTGATATTTTATTTTCAGTTACGCACTAATTCTTGGTTAATTGTCGTGCTACGTTTTACTCGCGACCCATACATTAAGTCGTATGATGAACTAATACTCTGTTACAGGACGAAGAATCGAATATTTAAAATATAACTACAAATAGCGCTGAGTGTGGAACTGAGCTAGGTCTTCATATACATTTGAGCTGAAACCATTTTAATTTTAAGGCGCAATATCTATAAACAATTTCTTACAAGTACAACTGTTGAACTTAACATAGCTCCATAAAATAAGCCCACTGCTAACGGTACGGTAATACCAGCCACGGTCAAATATTCGACACTAAAATATGGAGCATTTACCTCTGAACCATTATTTCCATGGAATACAGACACAGCAGGTGGTGACCACAGAGCAGTCCCAAGTGACACTTTTCACAGACATAATGTCCTGTTTAAATTCCGATTGTAGTATATAAACAGTAAGTTGAGAGAAATTGCCTATCAGATCACTGTAGGATTACACTGTTTTGAATAAATTGTTTGTTTTGTATCTATTTACGGCCTTTCTACATTTTTTTTTTAAAAAAAACACGTAACATTTATTTTACATGTAAAGGGCTTTCAAAAAGAAATATTTATAAGTAGGCCAAGGATGGTACAACATTTTTTAATCTGCAATTAATTCCAGACAAAACTGAGCCGATTTAATTTTGTTTGGCAGTCATGTTTTCTTTCGTTTATATGTAAAACTATTGAAATATCTCTGGTGATTCTTTCATCATAGCGGGAAAACAGGGCACTTTGTTATGTGATTATCAACGTTCTATTTTCTATGGTAATCATTAGTTGCTGGAAAAAGGAAATGACATGGGCGTATGTAGCAGCCTAGATTTTATGCAATATAAATTGCTCTAAGCATTATCGAGGAAGAAAATTGGAGAATATATTTGTATGGAGAAGCGCAATTAACCCATCATTCTATTGTCGCGTTAAGCAATAAGGTTGTCACTGCAAGAAGAAAGGGCAAGAAATTCGGGGCCATTCTTTTTAAATGTCTTTAAGATTTGAAACGTTTGTCTTTTATGAATTACTAAAATATATATTAATATTCTATATGTGACTGTAGCGGTGGCTTGGCAGAGGTGGAATGTTTTTGAGTCTCGTAATAAAAGACAATGCCTACTCCGAGCCAAGAGCGCCCGCCGTAGTAACACTGGACCGCGCCGCGCTCCCTTTGAATAGAGTTTTGAATATATACATCGAGAAAAGTAATAAAAAAATATGAAATTACACATTACAAACACAAGATACTTTTAATTTAATATCAGGTGGTCCTCGTGCTTATTCCGTCAAAAACGAAATAAAATATGTCTCAAAATTTTGGTTAGGAGTAGCAGAAGTTAACCCTAAGAGGTTGTTACCAATAAACCTGTAGATATGTTATATATGCAGTTAAAATGTTCCATATGTGAGAACAAAGTATGAGCCTAGAGTTAGTCAGTCTGTTCAGGTACTCTTTAACTGCTATTTAGCCTTTTATAATATATCAAACAATATCTATTAAAAAATATATGTAGAGAAGACTAATAATAATTTATTAGTATGTATTATTTCAGTGGCAGGTCATACATTTGTAATGGCTCCAAGAATATACAATCACTTACCTACATATCTATTAGAATCCGAATACCAGGCGTTATTTAAGCGGAAATTATTTGATATTCTTCTAAATAAATGATTTTATTCTGTAACTGAGTATTTAAATGACCAATGTAATTTTTTTTTGTATTAGTATATATTATTGTTATGTTATTACATATTAGAAATTGGCAACACTAAATTTTTTTGATGGTTGATGCAAAAAAATTGACATTAGTTAATATGACATTTAAATGAACGGAACGAATAGTTAATATTTAATTGTATATGACATTAATAATTAATGTGGGTAGATATCTTTGTGACTTTAGTATTTGATATATTTAGTAAATGTTTTTAATACCGGTGTTTTTTTTTTAATATTAAGAACAAGTTAAAAATATAATTCATTAATCTTGTATGAGCGTTGGTAGTATATCTATGTAAGTACATAATCTAGTTTATAAGCAAGGCTTGGACCTACACTTTTGCAAGCCAAATATGGTGGAATGTGCAGATCTGTTTACAGTTAACTCATAACTTTACATACTGTATTGCTTAAATAATTACTCAAGTCAATAATTACTTTTAAGTATGCTTAGCCATTCTGAATCGATCAGCAAAGTTAAGCAACGTCCGCCGCGATCATGACTTGGATGGGTGACCGCTAGTGACATTACTGCTGAGCGCTTCCGTGCTTCGGAGGGCACGTTAAGCCTTCGGTACCGGTTGTTGTCTTAGGATAGCAGTCGTTACAGCATGGTGGTAGGGCATTTTGCAAATGCCCGCCTGGCTAGCTACCACCCTCAAGTTGAAAATCTGTCGCCAAGCACCTAACGGTGTGTTCCAGCAGCTGTCCTTGAGAGCCAGTAACTCTAGGTTAGTCTGAACAACATCCTCGACCACATCATCACTTACCATCAGGTGAGATAGTGGTCAAAGGCTAACCTATCAGGCATAAAAAAATAAAAACTCACATTCTTGCAAATCAAATTGAATTTGAACCCTTTGTGCGAGTTTGTCCGCGGGATTACTGCCTCCATACATATTCATACCGCCAATCAATACCTAATATTCACATTACTGTGTTCCGGTTTGAAAGGTGCTGGTGTAATTACAGGCACATGAGACTTATCATCATTATGTCTAAGAGTGATGGGCGCAGCGCAGTTAAGAACCAGTTAAGAACTTGTGACGAACTGCATTTGTTATAGGCAGAGGATACCGCTTAACACCAGGCGGGCCTCGAGCTTGTTCAATCAAGATTTTATAAAATAATACCACCCTAATTTTAATGTATTCCCAGTGGCAGTCTCTTTTATGTACTCCGTATTTATCAAATACATCGTCGTAAGAGCCCGTCAGATATCATTATCGGCAATGATTGATGACTAATTCTTCCACTCTATCTGATTAGTGTAAAGATGCGTGGGACAACAAACACAATGCATCATTTTATACCTATATCGTATATAAATAGACTAAGTAGCAAGTTAAGTATGTGATATTTGGATCTGATTGTGTTCTAAATGTCAAATATTTGTTTTTGATGCGCTTTAGACTTCGTTAAATGGGCCAGATTTTGATTGGCGTTATAGTATTTTATTATAGAACAAAATTTTTTTGTAAGGAATAAAGATGTACAATTATTTCCTTGACCTTATAACACGGAAGGACTGATAGGTCCTTTGGTAAATAAATTTCTATAAAAATCTTGTTATCTATGATGCTGAAAAATGTATTGTCTTGTAAAAAACGAAGCCAAGAACTGCATGTTTCGTTTTGACTATCGGGCAACGAAATTAAAAAAATCCTTTGTCTGAAGTTTGATAAACAAAGAACAAAAGTCTTAAAGCCCAACAACCGCAATTTAGGACATCTCTTCACTCAGCGCTCTCATATAGTACGCAAAATTGACCGCCAATTGGCTTCACAAAAAACTGCCAATAAAAGCCATATAAATACCAATCACGGCCATAAAACAACATAAACAATGTTCTTTAGAACTGTTTAAACACGGACCCGACATACCAATCCATGATCGTAAGACCGGACCCGCAATCACTGTTATTTAAGATCGCATTCATAATTCGACCGACGTAAATGCTCAAACAAAACTTGGTACATGCAAACAAATTTACCGAAATTGTTCTCTGTCAGACGAAAATTACGACCGGTTTGAATGAACATGGGCAGGCGAATGGGAGAGAAATAACAGCTGATTAAAAAGGTCCTGTGGATTTTACCATAATTTATTTTCAATCCTTAAATTGTATTGGTCAGATATTTATGTTCCTACAATATGAACAGTGAACTCCTTACTGAATGTTTATCCCCTTACTTATACTTTGGTACCCCGTGGGGTGCCGGGTCCGAATTTCACTTTCCCATTTCTTCCCGTGTGGGTGTCATAAAAGTCGACTATAAGGGAAAAATACTAGAAGGTGGACAGCAGCGCCTTCTTAAGAACTATATAGTCATCTTGCACTGCGATCCCCAAGCCGCCTGCCAAGCGTGGGGATTATGGTAAATACCCACTACATAGGGGAAGCTGTGTTCAGTAGTGGACGATCTGGCTGATAGAGTATACTTTGGTCGGAAGGCTTCCGGTAGAAGCCAAAACATTGTCGATAGCGATATCGACTCATAGTAACACTCACGCTCAAACACTCGTGTTTTCGTATATAATATACTAATAAAAACACGAGTGTTTGAGCTTGAGTGTTACTATGAGTCGATATCGCTATCGGCAATGTTTTGGCTTAAAGCTAGTGCTTTCCAGGTGTGGCTCCGCCCGCGCGTATGTCGGTTATCGCGCAAAAACATTAACCTCTTTTTGCGCAGTAGGATAAAAACTATCCTATGTTTTTTCCCGGGTCTCAAACTATTTCCGTACCAAGAATCATTCAAATCGGTTCAGTATCAGTTCGGTTGAAGTGGTAGTGCCACGCTGTAGCTCTATGGGTTACAGCTGAATGGGCCGGCACGACCGGGGCAGTACCACTCTCCCACATGATATCGACGTGAAGTAGTGGCTTTGCCATTGCGTTTCGATCGATTTGTGGGAGATCCGGAGGCCCAATCCCCCCCCCCTAAAGGAATATGGCAGCACAGTTTCACGAGACATTACTCCAGGAGGGTACCAGCCGCGTAAGCGCTGGAGAATCCCTCTCCGAGCATCCACCTCCAGGACCTGAACCTGAAGGTGGATGCTCGGGCTGCCCTGCGTATTCTGGAGGGGGCAAAACCGTGCTCAACCCTATTTCTGCTGCTCGAGGTAAACGAAGCAGGAGGCTTAAGTCACCCCACACCACGCTAACCGTGGACTTTTGCAACATACGGGGTCTCCGTTCTAACCTGAACGATGTCCATTACCATCTGGAGACTGCTAAGCCGGCCTTGCTCTTTTTGACTGAAACACAGATATGCTCTCCGACAGACACCTCATTCCTCACATACCCTGGGTACAAACTGGAACATTCCTTTTTGCCGCGGGCGGGGGTGTGTCTTTACGTCAGAGAGGATATCTGTGCTCGTCGTCTCAGCAGCCTTGAAGGACGGGGCCTATCTGACATTTGGTTGCGCGTAGACTGCGATGACCATCCGCGAATCTACGCGTGCCTTTATAGGTCCCATATGAACGGTAATGCCGAAATAGATCAATTCGTGGAGCACCTACAGATGGCTACAGATTCCGTGCTTGAGCAGATCCCCACCGCAGAGATCGTGATACTTGGCGATTTCAACGTCCATCATGCCGAATGGCTTGGTTCGCGCACCACCGATCATGCGGGGAGATCTGTTCACGACTTCGCTTTAGCGTATGATCTAACACAACTGGTCACCTCGCCTACGCGAATCCCAGATGTGGTTGATCATACACCTTCCCTGTTGGACCTTCTGCTGACCTCTCACCCGGAAAACTACACAGTATCCGTTAACGCTCCTCTCGGATCGTCGGACCACTGCCTGATCCGGAGTTCAGTGCCGGTTACACGCCCAACTCGACCCCGTTTTGTGGGTTGTCGTCGCGTGTGGCACTATAGGTCTGCAGATTGGGACGGGATGCGGTCCTTTTTTGCATCCTACCCATGGGGGCAAGTTTGCTTCTTGCCGGATGATCCAGATGTCACTGCTAACTATGTTGCTGATGTAGTGCTTCAGGGTATGGAACTCTTTATTCCATATTCTGCAGTGCCCATCGGTGGCAGGTCACAGCCCTGGTTTGGTCGCTCTTGTAAAATGGCCTCTGGCCACAAACGAGAGCGTTACCAAGCTTGGGCTGATTCAGTGGCATCTAAGGATTCAAATACCAGCAATCTCAAAAAGAAATATAACTTTGCCTCCAGGTCCTTCAAAAGAGTAATCGCAAGAGCGAAGTCGGAGCATATCGGCAGAATTGGCGAGAGATTAGCCCGCCTTCCTTCGGGAACACGTGCGTTCTGGTCTCTTGCTAGGGCTGTCCAGGGAAATTTTTGTCAGTCATCCCTACCGCCCCTGCACAGAGAGAATGACACACTGGCCCACACCGCAAAGGAGAAGGCCGATCTTCTGGGCTCTCTCTTTGCGTCTAACTCGACTTTGGATGACCAAGGGAACTCACCACCGACTATACAACGGTGTGATACCTCGATGCCGGATATAATTTTCCGGCAATGTGCAGTACGTAAAGCACTGTTCTCCTTGGACATTCATAAGTCGAGTGGGCCTGATGGCATCCCTCCGATAGTGCTGCGGACTTGTGCTCCAGAGTTGACACCGGTTCTAACGCGTCTTTTCCGGCTCTGTTACTCATCAGGCGTTGTCCCAAAAATATGGAAGACGGCTTTGGTGCACCCGATCCCTAAAAAAGGTGACCGCTCAGATCCGTCCAATTACCGCCCTATAGCTATAACGTCTCTGTTCTCCAAGATAATGGAATCCATTATCAACAACCAGCTCCTGCAATATCTAGAGGAGCACCAGCTGATTAGCGATCGCCAGTACGGTTTTCGTCGCGGTCGCTCAGCTGGTGATCTTTTAGTATATCTTACGCATCGATGGGCGGAGGTGGTGGATTCCAAGGGTGAGGCGTTGGCGGCTAGTTTGGACATAGCGAAGGCCTTTGATCGGGTGTGGCATAAAGCGCTTCTTTCGAAGCTTCCTTCCTATGGGCTTCCCGAGAAATTGTGCGAATGGATCTCCAGTTTTTTGGCAGATCGGAGCATCAAGGTCGTTGTCGACGGTGCATGCTCCGACTTAAAGCCGATTAATGCTGGCGTTCCGCAAGGCTGTGTGCTATCTCCGAGTCTATTTCTCTTGCACATCAATGACATGCTGCAACTCAGCGATATTCATTGTTATGCAGATGACAGCACCGGAGATGCCTCATACACCGGCCGCGCTAATATTTCTCGGGAAAGCGTTGTCGAGAGTCGGAACAAACTTGTGACTTCAGTCGAGACCATGCTGTCAAATGTTTCGAAGTGGGGCCAAATGAACTTAGTCCAATTTAACCCCAAGAAGACACAAGTTTGTGCGTTTACCGCTAAGATATCCCCCTTTGTCGTATCCCTCCGTTTTGAAGACACTCCCCTTGCCACCTCTACTAGCATCGGAGTACTTGGCGTCGACATATCGAACGTCGTCCAATTTCGCTGTCACTTGGAAGATAAGGCTAAGTTAGCCTCTAAGAAGCTCGGTGTGCTCGGAAAGGCGAGGCGGTACTTCACGTCGGCCCATCGCCTGCAACTTTATAAGGCTCAGGTTCGACCTCACATGGAGTACTGCTCTCACCTCTGGGCGGGAGCTCCCCAGTACCAGCTTCTTCCATTTGACCGCGTTCAACGCAGAGCGATTCGAATCGTTGACGATCAAGTTCTCTCCAGTCGGCTCGACCCTTTGGCTTTGCGTAGAGATGTTGGATCACTCTGCATCTTTTACCGTATATATCACGGGGAGTGTTCTGAGGAACTGTTCGATTTACTACCTGCAGCTCAATTTCGCCACCGTACTTCACGACAAAGCGTGATGTTTCATCAATTTCATGTCGACGTCTGGAAGTCCACAACCTTGCGATTTTCACGGCATTTTCTACCTCGCACTGCCACATTATGGAACCAGCTGCCAGGTGAAGTATTTCCGAACAGTTACGACTTAGGAACCTTCAAGAAAAGAGCATATTCCCTCCTTAAAGGCCGGCAACGCATCCTCGAGACCTCTGGTGTTGCGGATGTTTGTGGGCGACGGTGATCACTTACCATCAGGTGAGCCGCCTGCTCGTTTGCCCTCCTATCCCATAAAAAAAAAAAAAAAGTAGTTTTGGCGTGAAAGCGTAACAGACAGACAGAGTTACTTTCGCATTTATAATATTATAGTACTGATAAATATGAGCGTAAGTTTTTATAATATGATATACTTTAGTCGTTTAAGTTTCAAATTTGGCACCATGATTAACACTATCTACCTGAAAACGAACACTAGTACTGCACTGTACTGCTGTTTGGACTGGATTGTCCACTGCTGAATACAGAGTCCCCTTCATGGGGGGTTTGCCATAATCTCCACGCTTTGCTGGCGTCCTCGGGATCGCAGTTGAAGATATCGGTTCCTTAGAAGGTGCTGCTGCCCATCTTCCGGTGTATTACCTCTGGTCGCCTCTTACGAAACCGGTGAATTATTTACCTTTATTAACAACTCGCCATAAACTGACAGATCTGACAACGAAATTAGTTAGGCAACCTTAAGGCCATTTCAGGCCTATAGGCTGTCTAAATGCTCCAAACAATTACCAGCATGTCTAATTATTTTTTGGAATATTAGGTAACAACTATATCTCAGTTTTTTTTATTAGTAACGTATATAATTTGTAGTCTAAAAGGTTTAGCACTATATAAAATATCATCCACAACTTAAGCATGAAATGTCTTTTGGACATCATAAAAGAGTTTGCCGACTTTACTAAAATATATTTTACGACCCATAAAATGACAAACAAGTCTTAAACAAAATGTGGCCCTCTCTCAAAGGCAATAGAATAATAAAAGTTCTACTTATGTATATAAGTTTTTTAAACGGATTCAATTATTTTGATGATGGTTTACTTTATAGGTTTTATATTCAATCTATAGGATAAATAAGATTTTATAGATTTGGATGAATTAACCATTCTGTAATAAACTTAGAAAACTATGTTCCATATTTTTATTCATGTTTTGTGGTTTATTATTTAGTTTTGTTTTTAAAGCTCTTAGAAAACGATTATCGTCCACAGAAGAAGGAGTACGGAGTTGCATGTATATAATCATATCATACAAGCAAATATGTAGTGGATAGATGAACTGATCAATTGATCTTAGTTTATCCCTTATTCTTTCAACTTTCTGGCTGAACTGAGTTTAAAAAAATATTATACCTACTTAAATAATAATATTTGAGTATGCTTAGCCATTCCGAACCGATCAGCAAAGCTAACCAACGTCCGCTGCGGTCATGAGTTGGATGGGTGACCTGGTGACATTACTACTGAGCGCTTCCGTGTTTCGGAGGGCACGTTAAGCCGTCGGTCCCGGTTGTTGTCTTAGATTGACAGTCGTTATAGCATGGCGGTAGTGCATTTTGCTAATACCCGCCTGGCTAGCTACCACCTCAAGTAGAAAATCTGTCGCCAAGCACCTAACGGTGTGTTCCGGCAGCTGTCCGCCAGTAATATAGTGTAGCCTGAATAACATCTTCGACCACATCATCACTTACCATCAGGTGAGATAGTGGTCAAAAGCTAACCTATCAGGCACAAAAAAAACAGTGCTCTAAGTTTCAGTGGGACTACAAAGCCATAGGTAGCGCTTACGGTGCAAAGCAATGATAGCCTAATAGCTATGATATTATACGCAATGAAATAAGAACCCCTATTTCGGATGTCGGAAATTCTTCATTCTGCGTAATAAGCATATTATGAAGGCTTCTAATAAACTTTCTATGCTAGACTCTACTCCAGGTCAAACTTATTGTAAAACTTATTGATTTTTATAGTATTCAAAGTATCATAAAATAACGTTAGTATGGAAAGTGGTCTAATTGAATACACTGCCCCTTAGACCAAATGAAAAACACGATTTAAATGATACCATTGGA
Organism: Plagodis dolabraria; assembly: GCA_963854805.1. Classification (NCBI taxonomy): domain Eukaryota; kingdom Metazoa; phylum Arthropoda; class Insecta; order Lepidoptera; family Geometridae; genus Plagodis; species Plagodis dolabraria. The sequence continues at coordinate 11,771,286 of OY978452.1, read as the reverse complement.
GGCTTCGTATAAATCATGTTGTTAGTACTGCTGTCTTATCTACCCAGGGGCTAGTCGTAGAAATGTCGCTAGTTAAGGAATTTGTCTCAATTATATCAAATACAAGATTTATTAGCTTGGCAATATTTTATATGTAGATAACGCTGGAAGACGTCTCATTTTCATATATAAGTAAAACTGTTACATATCCATGACAAACAATTTTACACATACAAGCTATTTTGAGAAAAGTATCACAATTTCTAGTTTCACGGTTAATGCATTGTCTAATCAAAAAGTATTTTTCCGACCAAACCTTTCTATATCTACTTATATCAAAAGTGAGCGTGAGACTTAATCTTAATTTAACTTACTAAGAACAGGAACCGGCTAGGACCCCCCTTATATTAATATAAACCTTGAAAATATAATACTCGCGTTATTTTTCAAAGTGAAGTTAATCTTAGTTTGTCAAATTTTAACAAGGGCTTCTGCCATCTTGATCAAGAATTTGTCTTCATTATCAATGACAAATTTCTTTTCTTATTGGGATTGGAGGGCTAACGAGCTGGTGTTGCACCTGGTGGTAAGTGCTCACTGTCCCCCATGGATATACAAAATTCCAGAGGTCTCAAGGATGCGTTGGCGGCCTTTGGAGTGAAAATATGATCTCGCCTTGAAGGCTCCTACTTAAGAAAGTCGTATAAAAGAAATACTTTAATACCTTACATAGCACTTAGCAGCTGGTTCCACATGGTGGCAGAGCGAGGCAGAAAATTATTTGGCCTAGAAGCAGTACTGTTAATTCTGTATTTACGTTTGAAAGGACCTATAGCAAATAAAATTACTGGGCGAGGGTGATAACTGATAACAGAATAATAGGGTAAATAGCGCCGTGCATTATCACGCAAAACCTGGTCCAGTTTACTGTGCAACCTTGACGGACAGGCGTGACGGTTTCCACAGGACACGACTTGCCTATTTCGTAAATTTATACCATAAAAAAATATTAAACATAAGAATAGAACAATTGCTATATGCCCTGTCAGTTTAGTTGGTTCAGTGCAGTGATCATGTAGCTAGTAATTTAAATTTTTAATGTCGATTCATTCTAATATTGTCGAAATATCATCCCGCAACTCGTTAATCCTCCTCAGAGTTAAGCCTGGGCTTTGTCTAACGTATAAAAATAACCTTCAAACCATGCTCCACTACCCACAATCCTGGGCATATAATGTCCCGACAACGTATCCTTTTTTCATCTCAATTAATTTTTGAAGCAGTGATGGCTCAGTGGCATTGGCTATGGACTTCCGCGCAGCAGGTCCATGGTTCGAATGCCGCCACTGGCTTGAGCTTCACCGCATGGTGGAAGGGCATTTTGCGAATGCCCGACTGGCTAGCGAAAAATCTGGTCGCCAAGCACCTAACGGTGTGAGAGCCAGTGATATTACAGGCACATGAGATTTAACAACTATGTCTCAAAGTGACGGGCGCAGTGCAATTAATGAATATAGGCAGAGGTTAGTCCGCTTAACATCAGGTGGGCCTCGAGCTTGTTCCGTCACAATAACACAAAAAAAGTGTTTTTCATAGTTGATTATGTAACCCTCGAGGAAACTATAATACTTGTTCTCTATGCTTTACACATAACATTTATTAGCATAGTAATTTTATATACGTATTTGGCTGACCTAGACATATCCTTTGAAACATGTACCTAAAGCTCTAATATAACTAAAATGAACAAAACTCAGTCATACAACTTGATTAACAACATCCAACATTTAAACGATATTAAAACCAATGACACCCGTCACGCATCAGTATTAGAAAAGTAAAAAAATCTAATGCCCGCTACCGATGTCATCTTACGATACTGTCGACCAAAATGATGGGTTAATTCGATAGGCTTGGCTTCTATGAGCTTTGAGCCACTACCGAACGTGAATTCGAACCGACGTATTGGACAAATGACAGATGCCGCTTGATAGAGAAATGCGTGAAGGCTGGTGACAGCATTGCTTGGTAGATTTAGATCTCAATGAACTAAACATTAGCTTGAGAACTGCAATAAAATCTTATAAATGAATGTAACATTCCACCTTATAATACGAGTATGCTCATAAGACAGTTTTCTCATTACTCTTAATTTTTTTCTCCATTGGTGTCACTTTCAATGTTCCTCTGATATCACACGACAATGCATTGGTTTTATGTCGTCATAATAAAAGTGTGGTAGAGATGTTTGCTTAGCCATTTTGAACCGCTCAGCTAAGTTAAGCAAAGTCCGATGCGGTGCCAACGGAATGTTACGACGGCTGTCCTTGTGATTAGAGTAATTCTATATTAGCTTGAACACCATTTTCGGTAACACCATCACTTGCCATCAGCTGAGATAATGGTCAAAGGCTAGCCTATTAGCAACAAATAAATATATATAAACAACACAGCGAAAACCTAATATCTTATGTGTAGCGCGGCGTTTGCTCTGTCACAAGATTTTCGGAATAGTCAATATTACTTTTCACATAACTGCCGCATAATATCAGAATAAGTATTATGCAATCTTTACCAAAAACAATTCCTTATAGTCCTACTCATTTGGGCAGTTCAATAATAAAAACTTTACACTACTTTTTCCTTTTGGGTAAGAGTCTAAAAATATAGATCTAGTAACCTCTTGTTTTAATAAATATAATATGCAAGCGTATACAGTTTTTTTCTGCCGTTACGAGTCCAGAACTAAACGTTATTGATTGTAAACGGTATGAAAATTGACGGTAAATCCTGCTGAGACAAATATCTTGTCGGTTTCAATGGGCCGGCAGGGGGCTTAAAAATAATTGAGCTTCCTGTCCGCACATACCCGTATTTCATCGCGAAGGAATTACTTGAAAATTTATAGCACTTTTTATCATTATCATTGGCGTCGCGTGTGATTACTTTAGCCATTTGATTTCAAGAGGATCATCATTTTATTAGAGTTGAGGATTTATGCAAAGAGTTTTTGTATTTTTGTGCGTTGAATATGTTTGAATATTATACCAGTATTGTTTATTTTTACAATATTATTCTTGAAGCGCTTGAAGCGGGGATTGCCTAAGCGATCATCTAGGTAAAGAAACGTCTGCTGCGGTCAGGATTTGGGACCACTAGTGGCATTTACTACTAAAGGTTTTTTTTATGCGTGATAGGGTGGCCTTTGACCACTATCTCACCTGATGGTATATGATGGTGTGGTCGAAGATGATGTTCAGGCTAACCTAGAATTGGCTCTCAAGAACAGCTGCCGGAACACACACGTTTACATGCTTCGGAGGGCCCGTTAAGCCTTCGTTCCCAGTAGATGGCAGTCTTATAGCATAGTGTTAGGCCATTTGTGCTGCAACAAATGGTACTGACCCCATATTGTATTGGTTAAAGAAAAGAAAATGATGATTAACTCAAATTTATACAGTGGTTGGTTGTACCAAAGCCAAATAAAAAGCAACAGCGCTACAGCTTCACTTTGGCATCTCAAGAACTGGGTTCAATCCAAATTTAACGCTTTTTTATCCCTCATACGAAAAAAGCACCTAATGAACTCCATGCATGCTGAAATGAGTGAGAGTTACTGTATAACCTGTATAATAATGTATTAGGCACATAATCATATGGACGTACATCGTTTTTAAGGCCTGAACGCCTGATCACCCATTTCTACGATACAACAGAAACAAAAAAGTACAATGTGTCTTATATAGGGGCCCATAATTTTTCCATATCTTAATGGGTCCCACACACTTAACGAATTCAAATACGATCAACAATTCTGTTCAAACCTGTTCAGTTTTCCGTCCACCCCATACAGGACGACAGATCGAGAATATAGAAAAATATATTACGTAACTTATGTTTATTAATAGCTAATATTAAAATAGCTTAAATTTAATTGCCCTGTGGTGTGCTATAATACCACCCCCGCATTGCTACCTGTAGGCGTCGTAAAGTTGACTAAAGGTACAGGTACTTGAAGGTGGGCAGCAGTGCCTTCTGAGGAACTGATAGCTTATACTGCGATCCCCAAGATGCCTGCTAATGGATTACGGAAAACCCTCTAATATTGCTATAGAGACTGTGTTGGAGAATCCGACTAATACGGTAAAATTTTAAAGCTCGACACGTCCAAGCAATGCACGTTTGAAGCAAAAATTACGGATGGCCGGCACATACGCTTCGATTGTATGTTACAGTTCCTCAGATTCGATTTTTGATTCTACTCTGTTGCGAAAAATCGTATCAATCTCCCACGGATCGATCAAATCTGTATAGATTTGATTCACTCCATTCCGTTAGACTGTGCGAGTATCATTCAGATAGCATTTCATTTTAGTTAAGGTGTGGTAATAGGGTCCCGTTTTCTGAAACGGAATCCTAAATAGTGCGATGATCAAAGGTGAGAAGGAATTTAAATTATATTAATGAACTATGACTTCAGCCGTTATTTGTTCAAGCCAAATCAATTCGGCAAGTGGAACAGACATTGCTGACGGAAGCTAATTGAATGCTTGTTTTGATTAATTTTGTGCGGACTGCCGTGAAGGAACAATTGTATCAATGATTTATTAGCTTTTGAAATAGAAAGTGAGTGTGATCACGAGTTCGTTTCTTTTTTAATAAGTAGGTTACTATTTTCTATACTGACTTGTGTAAAGCGATTGTTCTCTAACAATACTTCGTTTATTTTAATAAAATTGATTACAAAATTCTCTTCTTACCTTTATGCTATTTTTTTTGTAATTTTTTGCAACATTTTTACTTAAATATTATTTATTATTGATATTATAATTTGTACATTATATATTAAAATTATATAATATTTAATGAGGGGTCGGCACATTACGTACCTATACTCAGACTAAGTAAAAGGCAACACAACAACAACAACAACCGCTGACTACGTGCTACTGAATGCTCCCAGTTTTAGGAAGGCAGTCGTTATAGAACAATTGTAGGGCATTTCGCCTTTTACAACGTCCAAGGAAGACTTTGGTCTGTCCCATTCTAAGCAGTGCGCGCTGTTAAAAGTTTGCATCATATTACTGCATATTTAAGAAATGCTTTCTCACAAGCCCAGCCCAGCTTTTAGCATAATAATAAAATAATGAACGAGCAAATCTCGCCAAAGAAGATTATGATTGATACCAGTATTTTGATAACGGTAAACCACATAGTGAAATTGAAAACACTTAATGCACGCCCGTGGGTAAGTGGCACCATAAAATTGATGATTCAAATTATACACTTCATAATAATGTAATGGATTCTGCAACTGATACCATCTCTAATGTAATTTGATGAAATGAGAATAAGCACATACTGCGAGATGAAACATTTGGAAGCAAAAAATATACGCTTCGTAATGTTAAATAATAAGGGCTTCTTAGCGGAAGCATTGATGAAGCGCGTTTTTTATCGTGATATATTATATTGGTTTTTACCAATACAAAAATATTGACTGTTCATATTTTTTCTCCTTCGTGGCAACAAATTGAATAGTGAAATAAGCTAAATCAAACATGTTTTCATATACCGTGTCTTCATATATAAGATATAAATATGACCGTAAGTTTTTATAATATGATCAGTCTGTCATTTTTTTAAAAGAACACTTTTTCTTTTCTTAGTTTGGTTAGCCATAATCCCCACACTTGGGTCTTGTCTTGGGGATCGCAGTGTAAGATGGTATTTCTTCAAAATACTCTATATACTGGCCACCTTCTGGTATTTTTCCTTTTACATCTTACTACTTCCACAGGACGGCATCCCACGGAGAATTTATCTTATCAATAGCTCCCCCCGTGGGGTCTCAAGGTAGAATTGCACCTCCCCATATCTTCCCGTGTGGGTGTCGTAAAAGTCGACTAAGGAAAAAATGCTAGGAGGTGGGAGGTTCTTAAGAACTATGTCTTCACTGCGATCCCTAAGCGGCCTGCCAAGTGTGGGGATTATGACAAAAAACCCCTACATAGGGGAGGCTGTGTTGAGCAGTGGACTATCTGGCTGATATAGTATATAGCTCATCATCGCAATTACACCAAATTTTAGCAGTGATGGCTCAGTGGCATTATTGGGTATGGACTGCTGCGCAGCAGGTCCTTGGTTTTGAATCCCGCCACGGGCTTGAGCTTCACAGCATGGTGTAAGGGCATTTTGTGAATGCCCGCCTGGCTAGCTACCACCTTCAAGTAGAAAATTTGTCACCAAGCACCTAACGGTGTGTTCCGACAGGAGTCCTTGAGTGCCAATGAAATTACAGGCACAAGAGACTTAACATCCATGTCTCAAGGTGACGGGCGTAGTGCAATTCATGATCTTTTATAGGCAGAGGTAAGTTAACATCAGGTGGGCCTCGAGCTTGTTCCGTTACAATAACATAAAAAAAAATTACACTTGTCTGAAGATACCGGTCTAGAATAGTTTAAAACTTTTATAAAAAGTTACATATTGAACCCATAAAAGCAACATTTGTATAAATCAACATCTTCCTACCATACTTATGTGAGGTCGGTAAAAATATATTCTCTTAAAACTTAAAGGACATCATTGTATAGGCTAAGCGTTTATGGCCAGCTGCCTCCTGAAGCCAACCCCGCACGGGAATGCTCTCACTGGTTCTATATCTGCTAGCTACATGACCATCAGGGCAATAAGATGTAAGAAACCCTGTTGAGCATCCAATATGCATCATACGGGTATACGACGCACGACGTCAGCATGCTGTACATTACGGGCATTTTCCCCCTTCGTCACATTAAACGACATCCAAAAGAAGGATATGGAATAAATAGTTTTTATCTTAAACCTAAAACTGTGTAGTAAAAACCATTTAAAATATGGTTATGGTAACGAATAAATATATAGGAATAAAAAATGACCGATACAAACGGTTAATTCCATGTCCATATCCCATCACGTATAATCAAGAACCTCGAATAGTATTGAGAGTTTCAAAGACTTTGTATTTTACGGTTTTCTAAATTAAACTTCCTGGAAGCATATTTGTAATGAATTTAAAATGAGATTTCTGCGAATTGCTCTCAGCCAATAGCAAATCTTATTTAACACGGTCACATAATTTTACATCATTCTCCTCGTTTTTGTTGACTGAATCAGTCGATACAAATTCGTGTAATCAGTTATTGCTTGTCATTTGTGAAGTTATTATCTAATATAAAGGGACATTATTTTAGTTTAAGTAGTAATTTTAATTTTTCTTACTATAATGTTTAACTGTCCCAGATAATGAATAGATTCAGGAGTTACTTTGCGGAAATCCCTATTTAATAATAACAAATATTTTAAGTGTTTTAATGTTTTCTTAAAATATTTTTACATATTTGTTAGAATTGTTCCAGAGATGTGTCGATTCTACAAATTATCTAAATTCAAAACTCTCTTAAGTATGATATTTCTTATTCTGTTTATACTATAATCAAAAATGACCATTCTACAAAAAGGAATATTCTAGCATTATTTACATCAGATTAGAGAGCATTAAGTGACATTACGACTAAATATGCGTAAAACGTACCACAACTGAATGCAAAAGTATGAGAATAAATACTGTTATTATTTATTTTTATGACAAATGTCAACCTTAAGGGATGTCATTAGCAGGCGTTATAAGGTTCAGATTTAAGTTTGTACAGAATAAGAACTACCATCGTTTTATTCGCAAGCGCTGTGCGAATTTGGGTTTTAGTGCGAACAGAATGAGAACCACAATAATTTTGAGTATTTTAAAGAATTTTTAATTAAGAGAATTTGTATAGCATCAATACCAAAATAGGTATATGTGATATATACATATTATATATACGTATAATATAACGTGTATATATACGTAAATATATATTTACATCCTAGGTATAAGGTATATAATTTTGTCGTATTAATTTTGCATATTAAGATCTTTTTGCATCCTGAATATTTTTCAAACAAAACTCGATAATAAAGGATTTTTAAAGGAAAATTCTGGGGACTAAAACTTGCTCAAAGAAGGTTGGCAAAATAATGACCACATTATAAGCAAGCGCGGATACTTTTATGAAGCTAAGGATTTTAGGATTGAACCTCGAAAAAAGCCGGTGGTTACAAATAAAGAATCCTGTAAATAAAAAATAGTAGTTACGGCTCCATGTTGTTTGGTTATACGGCTCTACTCTCGTATATTCAATAATCTCGGATAAAAAATATGCGCTAGGAACTTTATAATACATTAAACAAATTAAAATTAATTAATTCACCAGGAGAATGGCAACAAAAATCACAAACTAATGCATATAATTTGGTATGAGCCAAATAATATAATTTTATTAAAGCAAATATAGATATTTATGACGGGAATTTCCTTTGTTTTTGACTATTTCTTTCTGTGTTGTTGTTGATCAGGTAATACACGAGATACAGAGAATATTTTTTACGATATTTTATTTATATACTAGCGGTCAACCTCGGCTTCGCACGGATAATTACGACTATACATTGAGATGTAAGCTACCCTATCTTTCAATTTGGATTATATTGCACACGATGTGTAAATTAAATTTAAATTGGTTCAGTAGTTTAGGAGTCCATCGCGGACAAACAACGTGACACGTAATTTTTATATATAAAGATTTATTATCAACTAGCTTTCCGGGCGCGGCTCCGCCCGCGCGTATGTCGGTTATCGCGCGAAAACATTAACCTCTTTTTGCGCAGTCGGATAAAAACTATCCTATGTTTTTTCCCGGGTCTCAAACTATCTCCATACCAAATTTCATTCAAATCGGTCCAGTAGTTTTGGCGTGAAAGCGTAACAGACAGACAGACAGACAGACAGACAGACAGACAGACAGAGTTACTTTCGCATTTATAATATTAGTACTGACTGATTCATGATTAAATTTCAAAGAGGGTAGGTATCTTAATTTTTATACTTTTATGAAATTAGGTGTAATTTATAATATTGTTCATATTATCTGGCCTCGTACTATTTTCCTATAAAACCTACATACATACATACATACATACATAAAATCACGCCTCTTTCCCATAGGGGTAGGCAGAGACCACAGATTTCCACTTGCTACGATCCTTACATATCTCTTTCGCTTCATCTACACTCATCAATCCTTTCATACATAGGCGTCGGTTTAGGGTACTCCTGACCTGGCCTTTTTTCAGAACATCTTCAATCTGATTTCGGAACGTTCGCCTAGGTCTTCCCCTTCCAACACTTCTGTTCACTTGTCCCACGTATACCTGTTTAGTCAATCTCATTTCATTCATTCTCTCTACATGTCCAAACCATCTTAACATACCTTTCTCGATTTTAGTCACTACATCCTCATTCACACCACATCGTTCCCTTATCACACTATTCCTTATCCTGTCACTCCGTTTGACTCCAATCATGCTTCTCAATGCTCTCATCTCCACTGCATATATTCTACTTTCATGCTTTTTCTGCCATACCCAACTTTCACTCCCATACATTAGTGTCGGAACCAACACTCCCCCATGAACAGCCAGACGAGCCTTCTTAGACACCTTCTGACTGTTCATAAACGCGTGCAATGCTCCGTTAACCATGTTTCCAGCATTCACTCTCCTTTCTATATCACTTTCACACTCTCCATCTTTTGTAAACATGGATCCCAAGTATCCAAACTCTTTCACTTGTTCCACTTTTTCACCTCCAATCACAATATTGCAATCGGTCACTCTATCATCTCGTTCAAACACCATAACTTTCGTCTAATTTACGTTTACTTTCATTCCCTTTCTTTCTAAAGCCTCATGCATAACATTTACCATCTCCTGCAACTCTTTTACTGACGACGCAAGTATCACTTGGTCATCAGCGTAGAGAAGACATTTGATGAGTAACTCGTTCATTCTTAATCCACATTCACTGTCTTTCAGGTTTGTCAAGCAATTATCCATGAATAAGTTGAACAGCCACGGTGACGCTACACATCCTACCTATAAAACCTACCTCGCAAATAATCATTACATACAATTTTAGTTTGAAAACAAGTTTTGTTCATATCTTAATTATTATACAGCAACCGACTAGGACTCGCGTAATATTTATCGGAAACTCCTTCAACTAATTTCGATCTTATTTGAAGTTCAAATGTGCAAATTATTGGTGTCCATTATTTTTTGTTCTGGACGGGTATCGACCCCTAGTGGATCCTAATCCTCTCAGCCATGTGTACACCCGGCATGAAAACATATTGTGCTGCAATAATTTTTCAATGTTATGTAAACTCAGCACGCGATAGTACTTGTAATCAAATTAAAAAATAATTATTTGAAGTTCTTCTTCTGGTAGTTACGATTATGAATGGGGGTGAGCGCAGGCCTCGGCATTTAACTGGCGGCGTCACGATGGTTGAGCTGTATCTGCCAAAGTCAACATTCTGCCATATAATCTCACTCATATTGATTGTTCACAGATAGTGACATACCTATTTGTATACATTCATGAATCCCAGGCAAAAAAATATCTAATAAGTTCGATACTGGTCGCAGCAGTAGTTACAAATTTAAAGCGAGTTACTAAATAATTATCACCTAGATTGGATACCAAAGCAAGCATTAAGCGCAAAACGCTGTCAAAAAATTTGAATTTCCCGCCACAAGACGTCAAAAGTTAGCAAATAATTATTCTTAATCTAAATGACTGAGATAATAACAGGTTGATAGATTCTATCCGTTGATCACACGACGTCGTGATTGCTTATTCTAAAACCAGTTTTATTTACATTAAATGAACTTCCCATCAACTATAACAGTACCGCAATTAAATCGCAAGATCCGAACGGTAGCTGTCTCCTCTTGGATAGAGAGACGAGCTACGGTCAATCTTCTAGTCTAAGAGCTAATGAAGAATTAGTAGAATGTGTGTTTTACTATGATTATGGACAAATATGTTGAAACAATGCTCATATCTACTCAATACAAAACTTTTACGTACATTAAATACATACAACAGATCATATAATATATTAAAATTATGACGATATATTAGAAATAATATCGTCTTCGTTAAAATTTTATTACTTTATTGCTGACATACTGTAACAGCCGGATAGTCCACTGCTGAGCACAGCCAACCCGAATGGGGATTTACCCTAATCCCCACGCTTGGCAGCCGGCTTGGGGATCGCAGTGTGAGATATTCGTTCCTCAAATAATGCTGCTGCCCACCTTCTGGTTTGTTCTCCTTAGTCGCCTCTTACAACACTTATGAGAGACTACTTAGAGATGGGGAGGTGACATTCTAACCCGGCACCCAACGGGCTGAGATATACACGGCAAAATTTGGCTGAAAGCAGCTTGCTTACAGCGCTAGCTTTGCTAACAGATAATTAAAATCTGTCATTGTACAAATGTTATATTATGTGCCAAACAATTTTATCGTGCAGTTCACCAGCTTAGGTATCTTCAGCAAGATGCCTTGAAGCAGTAGTGTGCCAACGCTGCAATGTGTAAGTGTGAAGGGCACTTTAGCTGTTCAAATTACTAGAAAAACGAAAAATTAAGAACTAACGCCCCAAAAAGAAGAGTGCACAGTATTAAGCAAAATGAATAATCATGGTGACACAACAACTCTAAAGGACATGGGTGAGCTCTAACGACGGGGCACTTGTCCGTAATTTCACAACATAAAACAAAATATACCACGAATAATTATCATAGCAAAAAGTAATTAAACTATGATAGTTACAAAACACTTAAACAAGACAATTTATAGCGTAGCCTGCTCTCTGCTTATTTATAGAATTATTTGCCTTTCCACATAAAACCGGTATAAACATAAAATAGTGTAAAATTATAAGCTTTTCATAAAACTTATCTAAAAATTATATATAATAGTGGCAGTTGATCCCCAAGACGTCTGCCAAGCGTGGGGATTATGGCAACGCCCCCTTAAATGGGGGCAGGCTGCGTTTAGCAGTGGACAATCCGGCTGATACAGTTACAGTATATAACCATGTTTTATTAATAGTGACTTAGTGAGAACATAAGGTTTCTATGGAAAATAGGATAACTGATCGTTTGTTTATTTTCGTCTATGATGACTTATCCTGTCGTCTAAAATTTAAAAGATATATATTTTAATGAAGTATAGAAAATTATAATAAGCAATGTGCTTAGTTGGTCCGAAGGCTGTGAAGACATGAAGGCCAAAAAAGAAGAAGCCAAAGTAAGATAAAATAGATAAAATGAAATATAAATATTCTATTTTTATTACTTAATAACTTATTTGATATACCTTATTGATCATGAGTTAAAATCCAAAACGTGAAGAAAAAGTGAAGAATTACCTACTTGTTATTCTTATTTAATCGTAAGTATTACGTATTATCATAAGTATTATTATGGTCATCAGCGTAATAAGGAGGAACAAAAGCTCACATAAAAAATTGGGCCCAATCTTTCCGGGCAAACAACGTAAACCACCCAAATATTATATTTCATTATCATAAAAGCTTACATGTATTTATTTTTAATACAAAGGAAAACACAATTAATCATCTTTTTTAATATTGTTAAGTTTGCAATGACGCCTGCTAGGCGAATTACATTACAAAATTACAAATTTACGAGAGAAAAAATTATAGTCATGTGCGGGATTCGAACCCGCGTCCATCCACCCCTTTAGCCGGGGTATGCTCTAACCAATTGAGCTAACATGTCACAATGACTCATAACTGTAATTCTTGCTCTCGTTCTTCATGCAACCATCGTATTGGGATGGAGCGACACCTATAGTTCAACTTGCGTTGTACTATAAACAAGACCAATTTTGCAATTGGTTTTAAACTTGTAAATGATGACGCAACCTTATAATTTTAATATTGTTAAGTTTGCAATGACGCCTGCTAGGCGAATTACATTACAAAATTACAAATTTACGAGAGAAAAAATTATAGTCATGTGCGGGATTCGAACCCGCGTCCATCCACCCCTTTAGCCGGGGTATGCTCTAACCAATTGAGCTAACATGACACAATGACTCATAACTGTAATTCTTGCTCTCGTTCTTCATGCAACCATCGTATTGGGATGGAGCGATACCTATAGTTCAACTTGCGTTGTACTACAAACAAGACCAATTTTGCAATTGGTTTTAAACTTGTAAATGATATTTTTTTCTCTCGTAAATTTGTAACAATTAATCATCACCAGAAAATATTTATATACAATTCTGAAATGACAAACGTTGTTATAATCGTATTAGAATGACATTAAAATGGTAATAGATAGCTGGCTCATTAATTATGTTGGCATTAATTCTCCTCATCAGTGTTAAGTTGCACAAAAAACTGTTTGTATAGAATTTCATATAAACATTAAATTTTGGTTTTTCATTTACACGCCTACCACACGTTTATAGGTGTCAAGTAACGCTGATGTAAAGTTTACGGAAATAGAATTCTTCATAATCTGATCATAAATAGATTTTAATATGTTCGGCAGCGAGACTGTAATGATAAATGTTAATTAAGGAATTATTAACCTAAGTTATGTCATCTCTTTTATTTTAGTCATCATCCAATAATGCTTGTGAATATTCAGCAGGTTTCGTTCTGCTATATACTGAAACAGTTTTTTTTATATCCGTATGATGATTTATAAGTTTTGCAGTATAATATTCGTCACTTTCTTATCCTTATTCCACTCATAAGGAGTAAAATATCTCTTCTCTGACAACACAAAAAACAACAAGCATATATCAAACATATATTTTAGCTAACGAAAAAACACAAATAGCCCACAAAATGTACAATCCAAAAATTAGAATCATGCCTGAATTTTATAAAAGCGAGCGACGTTCACCGAAGTTATTAAAAATATGTGAAAATCTACTATATAAAAATAAGTCGGGTTTTCCTTCCTGACGCTATAACTTCAGAACGCACGAACCGACTTCCACGGTTTTGCATTCGTTGGAAAGGTCTCGGGCTCCGTGAGGTTTATAGCAAAGAAAATTCAGGGAATATTTCAACAGAAAAGTGGAAAAATCATTTTTCACATACAGTGCGCCATCTCTGATACATAGCATGTACTACAAACCAATATTTTAAGTAGATGGGGTCGGTGCGTGATACATTGTTTGACAGCTACTCATTGTTCTCTGCTCAGTTAATTTCATGTGCCAAACCGGTATTGTATTCAAAAAAAGTAAAAAAAATAATTTATTCGTTTCCTAACATTTCAATTGGAAACCATCCAATCAATCACGTGTATTGTGCAAATTTTTATTCAATTTCAACAGTAGGCATTTGTCTTTAAGGTGGTAAGTTGAACTGTGTAAATTATGTGGATCGTGCATTTGAGGTTAAATTCACCACTCTGTCCATAGTCCAAAATGCCTAGAGGACGACGTGCGAACATCGGCCGCCGCACAAGACATGCAAGCCAGCAACAAGTGTATTCACAGAACTTAAGCGAAGAAAGACAAAATATAATAAGAGAAAATGCCCGATTGACACAACGCGTGAGCACACGAAGATCATTGGCATCATACAATCGCTTGGCATTCCAATATGATCCCACTGCGAACTACAGTGATGATGAAAATTTAGATATTGGACCAATGATGCCGATATTGCAATGCGTTAAAGTTCAAAAGAGAAACGGCTGGATTGTGCTGCGCAAGTGGAAAAGTCAAACTGGATCCATTACTTACACCACCACAGCCACTGAAACCATTGTTCGATGGAAGCGATCCCGATTCCTGCCATTTTCTTCAACACATCCTTGAATACAATAAATGCTTTCGCATGACTTCCTTTGGAGCTAATATCATTTGAGAAGGCGGCTTCATGCCGACTTGCAAGGTAAAAGATACAACACATATAACCAATCACCCACACCAACACAATGAATTGCAACACATAACAACTACATATACACCACACACTACACCATCACACGATCAGAAGTTACACCGTATTCTTCAACAAATGGTTGTTTGCAATTACAGATACAAGGACAAATATATCATTTGCATGGTTCAATAGTGCCAACACCAGATGAACCGCATCAATTTCTGCAAATATATTTCATTTCGTCGATGGTGGATCAGCTGAATGTGCGATGCAACATACAGGGAACACAACAGTTAAAGAGACGAATTATTGAACAGTTGCAAGCATTTTTTCACGCTAATAATAATATGTTCAAAACAGCATTGGAACGAATGCCATCTGATACGCACAAATTTGTCATAAGAGCGGATTGTACCCCAACAGGTGAACATGTGCGAAGATTCAATGCACCCACCGTTAATGATGTTGCTGCAATTATTGTTGGCGATCCAACTAAATCGCGAGACATTGTCGTTCAGCGAGGAAGCAATATCATGCATCGTGTAAACGAGACACATCGTTTGTACGATGCGTTACAATATCCAATCATTTATTGGCAAGGGCAAGACGGATACGACATCACGTTGAAGATGGTCGATCCAATTACAGGTACAATATTCACACACTAATTATTGCTATTATTGGTTTCCATTAACAATTCATTTAATTTAGCATTTTCAGGCGTATCAAGGAATAAAAATCTAAGCGCAATGAATTACTATGCGTATCGTATGATGATTCATACACATGAGGAGAATGTCATTCTAAAGTGCCGTCGGCTATTCCAGCAATTCGCTGTCGACATGTATGTCAAAGTCGAGACCGAACGTTTAGCGTTCATCCGATTCAATCAGGCAAAGCTACGATCTGAGGACTATAAACACTTGCGTGATGCTATTCATTCAGATGGTGATGTTCAGAATATTGGACGTCTGACGATTCTCCCATCATCTTATATCGGAAGCCCACACCACATGCACGAATACGCTCAAGACGCTATGACGTAATGCTGAAATTCCTGATCCAGTCACTGATCCCCATGCACAAAACGATATCCGCGACCGTTAGTTGCTGAAACAGTCACAGGGAACGATGGATATCCAGTTTATCGTCGGCGTTCAAAAGAAGATAATGGTCGAACTATCAAAGTTAAAGTTCAAAATCAAGAGATCGGAGATTGAGATCAGAAATGAATTCATTGTACCATATTGCACGCTGCTATCACGAATTTTCGAAACACATGCAAACGTTGAGAGTTGTCATTCGGCCAAATCAATCAAATATTTGTGCAAATACGTCACAAAAGGCAGCGACATGGCTGTGTTTGGTATTGCGTCGGAAAATGCGAATGACGAAATCAGCAACTTCCAAATGGGCAGATACGTCAGTACTAATGAAGCACTGTGGCGATTATTGTCATTTCAAATTCATGAAAGATATCCCACAGTTGTACATTTAGCAGTACATTTGGAAAATGGCCAAAGAGTTTACTTCACTGAGGCTAATGCGGCACAACGAGCTGAGAGACCGCTATCGACAACATTGACTAGCTTCTTTGCAATGTGTGAAGCAGATCCATTCGCAGCAACGCTGATGTACGTTGAAATGCCCAAGTATTACACTTGGAATCAATCAACAAAGAAATTCCAACGTCGCAAACAAGGAACCCCAGTTCCAGATTGGCCACAGGTGTTTTCCACTGATGCACTAGGTCGCATGTATACTGTTCATCCTAGAAATTATGAATGTTTTTATTTGCGACTGCTGTTGGACAAAATGGACCAAAATCATTTGCGCATTTGAAAACTGTGAATGGCCAACAATGCCAAACATATCGAGAAACATGTCAACTATTGGGTTTGCTGGAGAACGATTCTCATTGAGATTTAACACTTGCGGATTCAGTTGTTTCATCAAATGCGTACCAAATACGAACGCTGTTCGCAATTATCATCACCACATGTTTTCCTTCACAACCAATTCAGTTATGGAACAAATACAGAGACGACATATGTGAAGATATCTTGCATCGCTTGCGCATTCAAACGAATAATCCTGACATCCAAATAACTGATGAAATCTACAATGAAGGATTGATTCTGATTGAGGATCAATGCTTGACTATTGCAAACAAGCTACTGATTGAAGTAGGAATGATTGTGCCAAATCGATCGATGCACGATGCATTCAACCAAGAATTAAATCGAGAGCTGCAATACAATGTTGATACATTGCAGGAATTCGTTCGAAATAATGTGCCGTTGCTGAATGAACAGCAAAAACAAGTAAACGAAACATTAATGCAAGCGGTGGACAATAATACTGGTGGTCTATTCTTCCTGGACGCACCTGGAGGAACAGGGACAACATTTGTCATTTCTTTGATTTTGGCCACTATTCGATCAAGATGTGATATAGCTTTGGCGTTAGCATCATTTGGAATTGCGGCGACTCTTCTAGATGGCGGTCGTACTGCACATTCTGCGCTTAAGTTGCCACTCAATTTAAACACAATTTATACTCCAACATGCAATATTTCCCGATCCAGTGCAATGGGGAAATTGTTGATGCAATGCAAGCTCATTGTTTGGGATGAGTGCACAATGGCACATAAGAAATCACTTATAACACTTAACTTCTGGTTTACCAAAAATGGTAAATGTGGTTTACCAAAGAGCACTTCAATGAAACGGATAATTTGCGGACACGTATAACGCTTCGATTCAGTATTTACTTTGGATTCACTTTCATTTACTTAGAGAAGTGCAACTAAATAACACTTCATTTTTGTAATCGAAATGAATTCATTACTGTGGTGAAATGAAAAAAAATGTTTCTTCATCTTTTAATCACCAAACGAAATGTTACATAAAACGAAGCCATCTGGTGGCGAAACGGAGTTAGCCGGGTTTGCTAGTAATTATATAAAATCCTTAGATTCTTCACTACATACCCAAAATATTCTCAAAAATAATGTATTTTTATATGACTGTGTTTTTATATTCGTTATGTTTCGGAACTATATTCGTATATCCTCCAAAACGACATTGAAAATTTTCTTTAAAATCATGTCAAATAGATAACTGGTATGCTTATATGATTTCTAGATTGAAAACGGGCGTCCATGTAAAAAGTAATTATTTCCTCAGTCTTTTGCGTTCAGACGGAGTGATTACCGTAACGATCATATTGCGACGTGTGCTTTGATTGATTTTCCCACTGGCTAGCTTAAAGCTGTTCATTTGGCAACTGTAAGGTCTTTGAGGAGGTTAACACCTGCAATTGCTTGCAAAGAGAATGTTAATTATAAAAATAGAAGAATAGACCAAATATATCGATTAATGTAAACCTAATGTTCATCTGTGTATCGGCGATTTAACTAAATCACAACGCTGTCATCTTTGACCACTTTTTCCTTAAAATTAAATAGCGTTACCCGACCGTCACTGCTTCCCTCGGGATTCCTGCTCGTCCCGTCACAGTTCACTTGTCCTTCCTTCATTTAAATTGATCTCAATGCTCGTAGCTAATCGACTCGCTACGGAAATGACAGACACGGCCAGTTGAGTCACTGCTGTGTTCAAAGTTATGTAATAGACGGACCAAAAGTTTTGGTAATAGAATAGACAAAGTACTGCTAGTACTTGTAGTCTGTGCTAATACTAATACTGCAGCCAGTGAAATCACAGGGACATGAGACTCAACAACTATGTGTCAGAGTAAAGCGCTTGACGAAATGCATGCAGAGGTTGCCACTTAACACTGGGTGGGCCATGGGCTAGTGGCGTAACCTCATCATATAAAAAGGTATAAAACAAGATGTAGGATTACTGCTTGAGCTTTTTTCGCTATGGCACGATGAAGCGTTCCGCCGTGGTAATTTACTGTCTCTGTCTTTAACAAGGACAGTAAAGACCGATCAGGATACTAACAATTATCTCTTAATACTGTCTTATTTTAACTCTACAGTTAGAAGTCTGGTTCGCTCCCCCACAGAGAGCTTTCATTTAAACAATTTGAAACAGTGATGGCTCAGTGACATTGGCTATGGACTGCCGCGCAGCAGGTCCATGGTTCAAATCCCGCCTTCAGCTTCACCGCATGGTGGAAGGCATTTTGTAGGTAGGAAATCTGTCGCCAAGCACCTAACGGTATGTTCCGGCTGATGTCCTTGAGAGCTAGTAATTCTGGGTTAAGCCTGTGATCACCTTCGACCACATCATCACTTACCATCAGGTGAGGTTGCGGTCAAAAGATTACCTAGCAGCAATAAAAAAAATGTGAGAGCTGGCTATACGCAATGCCTTAATTTCTTTGTGCAACAGAAATAACGTTGTGTGAACATTTTTGTTTCAGTGGAGGGGTCATCGTATGAATATTTGAAGCTAGAAAAAATTACGTCTGAATATCTTGATAATTTTAAAGACATGGGATTAGACCCCATAATTCGTTAATCTAAATCAATACTGATGGGCATAAAAATATTTCCTTATAGTCCTTCTATTAATGGTCTTCAGCTAACCAACCTCATTTGTTATATTTTTACTGCCCAAATATAACCCAGAACACAGAAAAATGTACATTGCTGTTTGGTGGCTGAGCACAGCGAGATCTTCCCAGACGTCATCTTCAGAAGGATTTCTATTACCACAGTTGCACCATCCATAAGTTATACTGAGCTATTAATTAAGATTTTACATGTGGCTTTAATTGTCATTTTGGTTGAGCTTGACCGCTATTGTTCGGTCATGTAATGCCTCTGTTTTTAGTTCTGATTTTACTAGTCCTTTGTATAAATCATCAAGTCATCACAAAAAGAAATGCTATAAGCAACACTATATATATGTTCTTGTCCCTACATTTTAACGACCTTTGTGATAAAGTATTCTGGATCACCTTAGCACAGGCAATAACAATTTATTGAGTTGGCCATTTAAATTTTAAATGGCCAACTCAATAAATTGAATACTATTGCTAGATCACGTATTTGTACAGCCAATAGCTTTACACTTTATTTTGCCTCTACGGCATGAAGTAACCAACGGCATTTTAAAGTGACAACCGAACACATAACAGCACTTAATTTTGTCCTAATGCGAGCAGCCGGCCGTAAGAATTCTCGTCTTTCGTACCGTGTTTTTCTCTGCAAAATATCTGTGAACAGAATCACCGATGAGCCAGATAAGGCGAGCGTTTCTTTAAATATGCAAAGTGCAAACTTTACTGTACCCTTTCGACAGGATGCTGAATAATCTTACACGGTCTTAATGGTTGCGTGTCTTTAATTCACTCTTTCGGTGTCGTACTGACACGGTTAAATCGTTACTTAAATGATTTCGTAAATCAGATTCAAGTTACTGATAAAACCACCTTCCGTGAGAGATATTCCCATAGGAATAAATTTGAGCAAAGATTAATCACGTGGCAGATATCCTTCCCATTGTTTCCTTGGAAGGCAATAAAATCTATGGAATCAGTAGATAATGAACTAGGATGTTCGAGTCGCGCCGGCAGTCGTGTCTCAGTGATTGTTGCCAACGCTCTGGACATAATTTAGCACCGGGATTTCCAAGTACCAAAGCATTTTTCTAAAGACAATACAAGCCTCTTCGCCGATGGAATATTCAGAGTGCCTGAAGAATTCTCATTCTCGCACCCGCTAATGAATAGCTATTCTTTGAGCATTTTAACTATGGGTCTCGGAATGGAATTTGAGTGTACAGGTTTCTTAAAAGGTCCTTCGATATGCGTTGGACCCTTTCCGCTTGGCTTAATTTATGGCGTTTGTTTTTATTTTATTTGTATTAATTATGGTCTGAATTAAAGTTTCGCGTTGTCGGGAATGTTTATTCCTTATTTAGTTCGAGAGACGTCGTAACTAATTCGGATAATCAGTCATGTGGCTCATCTTCGAAACAGAATTGGATTTCATTGTCCCGTAATAGAAAACAATCATAATATGGCTATAAATTCAGTATTAGATACGGCCGTCTATCATCTATTTTCGTTTTAAGCATGAATTATTAAGAAAGTTTTTTAGTTCTCGCTAATTTACATTCAAAGTATGTAGCCGTAAGAAGTATAAAGAGTGTTTTGGATTTTTTAAAAGAGTCCTCGCTGTGACGGTCATTGCCGTGCTCGGAATATATGAATGGATAATTAGGTTGAATGTGATTATTAAATATTTCTATGTTCATCCTTTGATGTTTTGGGGTATTTAGTAATTCTTTTTAAAAGGTTTTTAGTTTAGATCTGTGCTTCTGATGTTAAACGTTATATTTTTTGCCTATATATTTTTTTTTTTAAAAGAAAAGTCTACTCCTTCGAACAGAACATTACCTTTATTTATTTCGACTGCAGTTAGTCAAATGACTATTTTTACCATATATAAATCATTCATTGCGCGTAAATTTATGTTTATTGTACATATTTAGTTATTTATATACCATTTAATTTGAAATAACTATATTTTATTTTCTTACTAAAGAAACGTAACAATGCTAAGAAAAATCATGATCATGATAATATTATTATTATATTTAGATCATGTTAGGCTATTTATTATTTATCTATATTAAGTCTTTTCAGATCTGTCTCATAATATTATGACATTCAGATCATAATTAGTTATTATATTATTTATGTCCATTTCACTGTAATTATTTTTATTTTATGAGTTTTAATATACAAAAATTAAAATAAATAATTGTATTTTTTAATGAACAACATAAAATATCGAAATGAATAGATTCAGGCGTTACTTTGCGGAAATCCATATTTAATAATAACAAATACTTTTAAAAGTATCCTAATAAACATTAAATAATATTTAAATAAAACACTTTAAAAAGCATAAAATTATATATCTAGTGACAATTCCGCCTAATTTTCCTGTTATCTACGTGACGTCATAAACATCACGCAGCCTAACCGGAAGAATACCCGACTAGTTTCGCTTCTAAACGAAGCATCTTCAGGAGGTCTTGACTTACCGAGCGCACGATCGAGACATTAATGTTTATTAGGATACTTTTAAAAGTATTTGTTATTATAAAATATCGAGTTCACTGACTTATATGTACTGATGATCCTCAATACCCTGAAAATGCCTACGTGAACAAACACAATGTAATCTCTTCTCGGTATTAATTCATGATTTATTAAACAAAATCCACATACGAATTTCGCCTTTAACGGTACAAGAAACAATCTATACTTTACGATCTTAGAGTAATTTAAAATTCTTAAATTTACAATGCACGGGTTATGGGCACGCTCATTTTATAACGCGTGGTAATATATACCTTACGTTAATTACTTTTTAGAGTTTCGTACCCAAAGGGTAAAAACGGGACCCTATTACTGAGACTTCGCTGTCCGTCCGTCTGTCACCAGGCTGTATCTCAAGAACGGTGATAGCTAGACAGTTGAAATTTTCACAGATGATGTATTTCTGTTGCCGCTATAGCAACAAATACAAAAATTTGGCTAAGTGTGAGTCAAACTCGCGCACGTTAAAACAAAAAAGGTTAAAATATGAAGTCTTATGTTGTATAGCTAATGCTACGGAACCTTTCGTGCGCGAGCCCGATTCGCACTTGGCCGATTTTTTAAGCTAACGTGGATAAAAATAATATAGTGAAATGGGATAAACGCAAGATTATTAGTGCTAGGTTCTTTACATTATACAAAAAGACATACAGACAAATTCCATCGTTGCCAGATGCCCTTGACATTATTACCCTATAGATCGAATATAGGGAATTCTAGAATATAGGGAATTTTAAAAGTGTTGCACATACTTTAAACACTATAAAACGACTAAGGAAAAAAAATTTTCTAATGTTATACCGTGCTACTTCTCATATAAATGTGAATATGATTAGCTGCATGTATGGCACACGACAGGGCTCCATTACCATCCACATCCGCGCATAGATTGAGTGGATCTATTCTCACCCAAAACTAGGGACCCCATTACAAACCCCACATACTTTCTAATTTATAATGTCACATGGACATATTGATTTTAATCAACCATTTATAACTCTTATCATGACAAAATCAGTTTTTATTTTGTCTTGTTTTAGCAAACCAAAACCTATAACTTACACTGTTTCAAATATAATGTTTAAATTTTAGTTTGTTATGATAATACGTTACTAGAAGAAAGCAAAGCCTACCAAAACGAGGTTCTTGGTATTCCCATCAACAAACATATCGTCCACCGTTGAACAAAGGGCTCTCCCATCGCAGGCGTCTTGGGGATCATAGTATAAGTTTATAGATCTTTAGAAGGCGCTGCTGCATACCTTCTGGTATTACCTCCTCTATTGCCCCTTTCGACTCCCACATTAAAGTATGGAGTACTGTAGTTCTAGGCAGCACCGCATGGGAAAACTCTAGTTTACCATCAAAACTTTCGCCTTATTCTCCTAGAAAGATCATTTGGAAACAATCAGGACCCAAATTAGATTTTCATTCATTTAGTAACTATATCCATTAACGACATCCATCCCGTCTAATAATTTAAGGGCAAACTAACTAAATACTATCCAATCCACTCAGAATGTGCATCACGTATCTCACTATTTATTATTCTGAGAAGTAAAACCGGATGCGCTATTACTGCCTATAAACTTAACTCGACCGCTAACTAGCGATTAAAACATACAAATAACCTATTCACTTCACCACAATTTATAAACATGCCTTAATACTGATATTAATATGTTACTGTGAATATGTGTAATGTTTATAATATTGTAGTATTGTGTTAATGTGAACGACGATTAATTTACAAATACAAATAATGAATAGATTCCAGCGTTACTTTGCAGAAATCAAGAACAAACCTGATGTTAGGCGGTAACCTATGACACAAAGTTGTGATGTCTCATGTGCCTGTAATTTTTATGATGAACTGATAAATGGAACTGAACAAATTGAAGGTCCACGTCAGAAAAATCCAATGACTAAATTTCTAAACTTGAAAATATCTAATATTTTAAGAGAACATTAAATTAATATTTTAATAAAACACTTAAAATTTTAAAATATATATCTAGTGACAATTCTGCCTAATTTTTCGATCGTGCGCTCGTAGTCAAGACCTCCTGAGGATGCTTCGTGTAGAATCAAAACGCGTCGAATTTTTTTTCGCTTTGGCTGCGTGGCGTTTGTGACGTCAAACGTGCAGCGAATATGACATTTATTAAATTTGATTCTTGTGTTAATCAAATCCGATCTGATACTATAACTAAGTATATACTATAACTGTCCGTCCGGGGGATAGGACCCAGGTCCTAGCCTAAGCTACGCTTTACGCCACTCGACCAACTATAAATGTCTACAATAATCTACAGTTTTAATCCTCACAAATAGTTTCCATTAATTATTCACGTTAAAACTTAAAACATTTCAGAAATAAACATTCTTATAAACCTTGAACGAAGTTCCAAAGCTTAAAGTTAATCTTGCGCAACAAGGTACTTGAACTATAATCGAATCAAACATGCAGCAAATATTCTTACAATAAGTACGATTGTTGTCTCTTTACATTCGAGGCACCTCATTAAACGTTTGTCATACAATTTACCTATCTGCTTTACAGGCCATACAATGGGAGAAAAAATCACAAAGGTAGCCGCTTCGTTTGTAAGTCTTGCTACAGTCACTACATGTTGAGTAAGGATTCTACCGACAACAGAGCTCCTGTATAAGAGCTACTCCAAAAGCTATTAACTGGTATAATGGTGGTAGTAATAATTCGCTGTAATAATTTATTTTTCATCCCACCATCTCGGAAAGAGTATTTTTAATTTTCAATATCTGAGTGGAAAAGCCGTTTTTATTCTCTAGAGGATAAAGTAAATTTAATTTAGAACATCGTGTACACTAAGTTTGTGAATTAAAAAAAACATCAAACCTATTTACTGCTACCTCTATGGTGCCGAATATATAATACAACTTTTTTTTAATTTTTAAAAACTCAGACTCGGTACCTTCTTGGTGTTCTTTTCATTTCCTCGCTGAGGTGGAATGAAAAGTTACGTGTTGCACTCGAGTGCAAAGATTTTTCACCTCGTGCTCTTTTGATTCCCTCGCTAACGCTCAGGATTCTAATTTTAGAATCCTTCGCTTGCTCGGTCGTCAAAATTGAACATGCGGTTAAAAAGCAACTTTGCACTCTTGTACATAACAAATAACTATTTTCCTCCAATAAATTTACTGTATGTCGAATTATGTATTACTAAATTAGAACTAGAAATGTGTCGTTAGTAATTTGAAGTTATAATGACGCAGTGGCAATGCCTATTGACTGCTGTGCACGGGGTTTATGTTTGAATCCGGTCATAGTTTTGAGCTCAGCCGCATGAGGAAGGAATTTTGCCCAAAAAAAATCTGACAGCAAGCGCGGCGTAATGCAGGAGTCTTCGTTGAGATCAATTTTACGTTTACCCACCAAATAGGAAATCCAGAGAGGATTTTGCCTCCTAAATAATCAAAAGAGCGGTTCCCTTTATCAGAAAAATCGGAAAGTTTTGGTACTTGATAGTGACGAGACCAGCAGCTAGAACACCTGACAGCAACGTTATTGTCGTCGGTGCATTGCGTTCAACACCCGATAAATTAATTAGTAAATTTCTTGTGCCCGAAATATTTCACTACTAACCATGAAATTAATTAATGTCGATAAACGCCAATAACGTTCGGAAATTTTACGACGCATGAACGATCTTAAAATCCACCGATTTCGTAAAACCTAACCAAGTGTGATCGTAATTAGTTATGGTAGACGACATCTAATTTTAGTTCAAGCGTTCCAAAACACCAGTATTTTTATTGCCATTACATAGTTTCTGACGTATACAGGGTTATTGTAAAAATGCCTAATACATCTCATGGACTGTCTCCGTTGAACACGACAAATAACTTTATTTCTAAGATTTTACTCAAACCTAAAAAATAAAAAATAAACATAATCACTCTTTTTCTAGTTCTGTCGGACTCTTTTAAGTTATCTGTCTCTTAGTAAACGAAAATAGCAATAACGCCTCCCTCAAGCCTAGAGCCATCGCCGCGACTTTGCCAGGATGTGCCATGCGATGTCGAAAAGCTTTATGACTACAAATTATGTATTGTATGGGAAAAATACGCTGACTTGAGCTTCACCACATGGTGGTAGGGCATTTTACGAATACTCTTGGCCACCACCCATGAGTGAAAAATCTGTCTTTTGAAGCAGTGATAGCTCAGTGGCTTTGGCTATGCACTGCCACGCAGCAGGTCTATAGTTCAAATCCCGCCGCGGGCTTGAGCTTCACCGCATGGTGGAAGGGCATTTTTACGAATGCCCGTCTGGCTAGCGACCACCCTCAAGTTGAAAATCTGTCGCCAAGCACGTAACGGTGTGTTCCGGCAGCTGTCCTTGAGAGCCAGTAATTCTAGGTTAAGCCTGCTATCACCTTCGACCACATCATCACTTACCATCAGGTGAGATTGTGGTCAAAGACTTACCAATCAGCAAAAAAAAAAAACTGTCGCCAAGCACCTAACAGTGTGTTCCGGCAGCAATCCTTGAGAGCCAGTAAGTAATTATTAATTTTATAGACACATGAGACGTAACAACTGTATGTTGGGTGATGGGCGCAGTGCAGTTCGTCACTTGTGATGAAATGTATCTGATATAGGCACAGGTTACCAGGTTACCGCCGAGGTCTCGTGCCTGTTCCGTCACAACCCTATTAAAGGGAACCGAATCGAGAAAACAGTGGTATGAATACGGAAACCCTCCCGCCTATTGCGCGGTAATAGAAGTCCATGTTAATGTAAAATAGAATACCTGCGTGGTTAAAAGGTCATATAGGGTCATATTACGTCATAACATATTTGATTACAACAAACGTCCTCCATCAAATATCGCATTCACATAGCTGATACGACTAACTAGACAATGTCCGTGCTCGTTAATTGTGTCCGAGTGTGTCCCCGAGCGTAGCAACTATCATTTAATCTGCGCCCTGGAGTGACGGGATTACAATCCCGACCTTCGTTAACGCGGGATTAAGCTCTTTGATACACCCCCGAGTCCGTAGTTGGTGTTTACGGGATTTCGGGGAACGGGACTGCGTTGAATGGAATTTTAACAAAGTTGCAATATGATAGGTACAATTCATTAGTATGTTGCCATATAGATCCCGTCTTAGCAACATAAGATATACTCAAAATCCTCTTTCTGGATCACGTAAAAGATAAGGAAAAAATACGCCCAATGAGCTTCGTGCCTATATACTCAAGTCGATGTAAATGAATGGTGCTGTTGGTATCAAAGTCAAAGTTAAAATCATTTATTCTATTTAGGTCTATCAGCATTTACATTATTAGAGAAGACATATTGAACCGACCCCGTATGAGCGGGATACGGTTAGCGTCATGATGTCTATATTACTACTTCACTTACACTGCTACAAACTTAACTGATCGTATTTCAATTCCAATTAGCATCCTATAAGCTTTCGTTACTCATTAGAAACCAATTTCATATTATAGAACCACTACAAATCCATCATTACCAAACTATTGGGATGCCATCAAGCGATTCACACACTTTAAAGTCTACATGATGGCCGACGACGGTTAACTTAAGAGGGATCAACAAAATGATCCGCTGTGAGCTACTAAGTTTTTGATTAATCAATGATTTTAAGTTTTACTACGTATCTTAGTATGCGACGAAATATCACACTTAAAGGAATAAAAACTGCTGTTATACAAATCAATTTCAATTAGATTGTTAACCAAGAGTGGTAAGCTATATTTAAAACATAAAAATCATTTAGTACCATAATATCGTGTACAATGTTAATTTTGAAGCCTCTGGTTCTCAAGGAAGCTTAACACTGTGTTTCGAAGACCAGATCCTTCTCCAATGTGTGACTATAAAAACAGAAATTATGCCATTATATATTTTTTTTATCTAAATACATTTTTGGTTGTTTTTGTTTGTGTGTGGATGTGAATATATGTGGGGTTGTATGTGTGTGTGACGTGCAATGTAAGAGAGGCGAGTTATTATCGTTTAAAAAAGTCCTCGTACTAAGCGCCCTCGTTTCCTACGATCGCACGTAGGTACCATTTTAATATCTCGGCTCTAAAAAATTAATATCTGACGATATCAATTATAGCAGCATACAAGCGGTTTTCGTAAAGTGGTGGTCTATATAACCACCTATATAATACTCAACTAAAAGGTCTAATTAAGACATGAAAAGTAATATTTCTTGCCAATGTGAGTTTTTAAACATTCATTTACACTATAGTTATTATTAGAAGCGGGATATTTACCGTGTTTTTGTTTATTTTTGAATTCTTGATATTTCGGCATTGTTGCAAGCGCCATGGTCACGAGTAAACTGAAGTCTATGCGAGTGGATGGCCGGCACTAAGAGCAGACGAACCGGTCTACCCTCTTTCTTGTACGTTTTTTCGGCAAGGCGAGGCTATTATTGTCACTGTCACTCACACCACTTTTAAATTTCGACATGCAAAACTAATGATATCAGATCGCGAACTATTTGCAATACTTCTACGGTTCTTGCATAGGTTAACAACTGGATTCGGATAGATCGAGAGCTCAAAATCAATCAAAAACACGTTAAATATCCTGTTTCTAATAATAAGTATGGTGTTAATGAACGTGACAGTTTAAAAACTCATATTGCAAGAAATATTACTTTTCGTGTTCATGTCTAATTAGACCTTTCAGTTGAGTATGGTTATATACATAGAGATATAAATGCTTTCTCTTTTCTGTGGTTATATATACCACCACATTACTATAACCACTTGTCAAGTTATAAGTCATATATCACTCACACACACACACACAAAGAGAGGGACGCTCACTTACATAATTATGCCTGAAGAATTCACACAAGTGACTGTTTGTTTTTAATAGAAAACCTAAACAATGTAAATCCTTAATTGGTCGTAAGTTATATTTGTCAGAAAAAATGTACATTTAATTAATGGCTGTGGATTTTGTTTAATAAATAAAAATAAAATCAATTTAAAAAGACAATAGTAATATATCTTGCTTTTGCAGGTAGTATTTGCCTTAAACTTCTGCTGCTTCAAACACACTTAAGGACCTAACAGTATCAGCCGGATCCTGCACTGCTGAACACAGCCTCCTTTAAGGAGGAGAGGTTAGCCATAATCATTACTCTGGCAAGTGGCTTGGGTATTGTAGGAATGTCACCCCGCTTTGCTTCCCGTAAAATACCAGAAGGTGGGCAGCAGCGCCTTCTGAGGAACTGATATCTTAGACTGCTATCCACGTGACTCCTGCCAAAGGTGGGAATTATACAAACCCCTTAATGGGGGAGGCTGCGTTCAGTAGTGATCAATCCGGCTGATACAGTATAGTATTTTTGTAAAAGTATTATTTTTTATGTTAGGTCTGATTCTAAAGGTTTAATGGTTATTTTACAATGCAACATTTTTATGCCACAACTTTTGAATTGTGGAGAATTTCAAGAATTTTCGCTTGTTTCCTATGGCCAAATTCTACCCTTAGGTAAAAAAATAGCTTAGCTACTATGTATTCTAGAAGCAGACATTAAGAGCTATGCGCACAAAACGGTTTGACTGTACCAGCATTATCACTTGCTAGCCGTCGTGTCACGACGGTCAGTTGTCACGTCAAGACCTCTGTGACATCTAATTACTCGCCAAATTACTCGTACGTATAAATGATAGACATTCTTTACGGAGTCAGTGCTAATGAAGAACTGAAATGTGAACCAAAGGTTGATATAAATCTTGGGCATATTTAATTAACATTTTGAACAGTTAGGTAATTATTATTTGCCTTGCTGTACTACACAAACTATATAAAAATAATTGTAGTAATGATATATAATAAGATGTTACCAGCCGCTGACTCTTATCCTACTCATACGGGGTTGGCACAACATTTTAAAAATTAATAAAATTTATAGGTTGCGTCATCATTAACAAATTTAAAACCAATTGAAAAATTGGTCTTGTTTGTAGTACAACTTAAGTTGAATTATAGGTGTCGCTCCGTCCACAAATGATGGTTGAAGGACGAGAGCAAAAATTAGAGTTGTGAGTCATAATGTCATGTAGCTCAGTCGATCAGAGCATACCCAGGCTATAGGGGTCGCGGATGCCACATGTGCTATATTTTTTGCCCTCGTAAATTTGTGTTTTTGTAAATATATGAGCTTTTTTGCTAACAACACACAAGAAAACACGAGACGTAAAAAAATTTAAAAACTTCTTGCTTTGGATTTGTGAAAAATGTAACAGGAGGATATGGAAGTCCTTATATTCCTACGCCGGGAACTGTAAAGATGATGAATTGATACTATCAATTCGTAAAAATTGGCCGTGGGGGGTTGGGCTAGACTAGTAAGACACAGCGCATTCTGAAGATCTGCCATATTACACAGTGACCCCCAAGACGCCTGCCAAACGTTGCACGCCCCTTCTCACGGGGGAAGCTTTTCTTTAACGGTATAAGTTTTTCGTCTATTGATGATGATAATGATGAAACATTTCTAACCTGCGTGCCCTTAGCTATAAACTTTCGCCACTTTAAATATTTGATTCTCATCACACAAAAGCTCGACAGTAGATTGTACGATTATTAAATTAATACCAGTCGTCAGAACGGACAAGTCGACAAAATGTTTCCATTCCATAATCTGTCATCTGACACTTATCTAATTACAACGTTCTTCATAAGCCGAATTAATTTGAAAATTAAGCTTTCGCCTCTAGCAGACAAATAGCGGTCGGGACCTCCACTAAAAAACACGGCACTGAATACATTGTCGACTTCGATTAATGATACTCAGAGCCACGAAAACTCCCGCTTATCTGAATATCGGGGCTCAGTCGTTGTTTGCCTTCTCTAATTGGCTAATTGGCATACGAGTACCGATAGATCAACGAACGCGATCGCTTCCTAGTTAAAGCTGATAATACCCTCCCTGTCGCCCCGATCAAATGCCCGATCGATATCAACACACTCCTATTGAAATCTCTAACGGTATTTCTTATACATTGCACGAGTAATTTAATATCTGTTTTGTAAACTTTGAGCTGGGGTCATTAGAAATTGTAGGCGAAAAAACAGCGCCGCGTGTGGTCGTTAGATTATGTTCTGATAAGAGTCTTATAAGGCTTGAGATGATGTGGAGGCTGGTTTGGTACTTGTTGATTGGAAGGAAGAAAATACTGTTATGCTCAGGTTCTTGGGTATTTTATGATTTATATTTTACGGTGACTGGAACAAACAATTCACAGTACTTATATACTATAGGTAATAATAGCAGTATTGTAATTGCACTGTTATGAATTCCATTCTGTAGACAAAATATTGGTCACTGACTAAATTCTAATACGAGTAGAAAGTAGAACAAAAACACATTCCTTTGTTTCCCTTACTACAGTTCCTCCCTCAGGTGGCACACTCGCTTTGTTCAACCGATCGAATATTTCCAAACGAACTTAAACACAAAAACTAGGCGTTCTTGAATAATTCCTTTACATATCTTCGTTCCAATGCCGGCCCCTAACTGAGAATACATTTTTAAAGCTGTGCGCACATAAAAGGGAATACAGAAGTGTTATTCGAAAGTGCGGAAATGCGTCCCATATATCAACCGGGGAAAATAGAAAAACAGAGGTAAGATAAAATGTGAGTACATCGCAGTGAAATGTTGCTACAATTTGGAAAGAGACAAATTGCCCTTTGACAGAAAGAGTATATTTTATATGCAAGTGTATCATACACTTATTTATTTAAGGCGATGGATGGTGCTACAATTGGAAGGAAAATTAGGTCTTTATATTGTCTGTTTTGTCTCGGGAGGTTCCTTGAAATATAGTCTACGTTTTTTCTGTTCCCAAAAATCATAAGATGTAAAAAGTTAATATTTTGTATTCTACCCGGCCAAAAAATAATTTTAAAGCAACAAGATTATTCTAGCCCCTAATAAACTGTTATCACAGTGATTTTATAGAAACTTTAGTGATTGCCAAGTTTTATGTATTGATCAAGTTATTGAGATGAAAACTTATTTTGTAATAAGATTTTTTATACAAAACAAGTTATGAGAAAAAATACACGTTAAGCTCCTGCTTATCGCTTTGAATCGAATTTGGTCAAGTTCCATAAGTTTATTTATACTAGCTTTATTATAACTTTCTGTGTTAAGAATATCTCATTTCATGCCAATTTGACGTTGCTACAATAAGTGTTAAGGTAACATTCATCTTGAGTAACATATGTTCATATTATGTTTTTGGCACAAAGCACTGTGTTGTTTCATTTTTGATTTACAACTAATGGATTGAACTATTATATTTTTAAAGGTCTACTGTTCTCACTTTGGCCGTTCCCTATCAGCCTTTTGGATGTTGTAGGAGATAAAGGGAATGGGTCAAATGAACAGCGTACCACTACTCATATTGATGTCAGTAGTGAGTGTTAGCACATGAAGAGCGAAACGGGGCTTATCTTTATGCCCTTATTCACATAGTGTTGACCGCGGTGGACGTTGCTTAAATTAGCTGATCGGTTCAGAACGGCTAAACAAACTTCGCTACGAGCGCTTCAAAATTTCCAACTAGATTCGATAAATAATGTTCCAAGATAGAATCTTCTAAATTTATGTACGGTCTACGGTATTAAGCCTTCAGGAATAGTTCTTAGAAGGAGGCGGACCGCAAACTTACGGCTTAACGTTTGAATTCTGTCATAATATAGAAACTACATTGTACAGGCAAAAAGTACAAAGCACCTGTATGAAACCAAAATGGGACTTAATAAAAGGCGGGTACTAAGCGCACCCACGTTGCACGAGACACGAAAATAAAATGACATTTAGAGACACGACGCGACGCGACGATCGTATTTGCTCCCCTCTGAGTGTTCTTGTTTAGCGAAATTCCTTTAGCCGGTATATCCGTAACGTCGGTCAAATTGTCCCGGACAATTCACTCAGCCGTGCGATTCGACAGAGAGTCGCTTTGAACTCACTTCATTATGTCGATTCCGTGGTGTTACCTGTGATGTGCTTTGAGGGTAACGTCAAACATTGCTGTTTTAGTTCTTTAGGATTTGCTGAGAAGCTACAACCATGCGGAAACCGCTTTTGGTATTTTGAATAGGTTACTTTTATTTGTTCTATTTCTTCTGAGTTATCATGCCCTAAATCAATGAGATGAATCAGTAATAATTATTGACATTAAATATCGACTTCAAACATACAATACGCATTATTAGAGTCTCAAGTCAAGTCTCATCAGATCTCACTCAAATTTAAAAGAAACCACAATACAAGTACCTACTAGCTTTCGATTGTAAAAAGTCATCGTTGATAACTTCAATTCTAGTCATGTTCGTCACGAATGGGATAAAACTGAAACTACGCACAAGTTTGACGCTTTCCACTTTTGTTTGATAAAAAGTTTGACGAACATGTTTGAGCGTTTACTTTTTTAGGGCATTTTAAGTCGCCTCTTACGTTATGTCTTTGACAGAAGTATATATAAAAGTCCTTATATCCTTTAACTTAAATTATATTTGTACTACGCCTAGCACTTTTTTGCCCAAATATCAAAAGTTTTAATATTTTATCAGTTTCAACGCTGTACATTGCTTCACCACAGTCACGATTTAAATACACCTACAGCTAAAAGTTGTTAACAAACATGTCGGTAATTACAGCAAGCATTAATCGTAATAGGCCGCGCTGAGTATCAGATCATTATAGTTTTATTTGTGTTATACGATGTTTCTTAAACTATGATTGCCCCGAGCAGTATAACGATGGTAGGCGCCCGGCAATCGGATGGTTTTAAGAGTTCCAATAAAATATTAAAGACTTTGAATAAATTTATAAATGATAGAGTGTGTTGAATTTTAACTATTATTCACATGACACACAGAGTAAACACAATATAGTCTGATAAATCATTTTATCGTCAGCATGTTTTTGGTTATTGATGAACTTTGTTTACTTTTTCTTATAGACATTAATATATTTGTAATAGATATTCACTAATTTTGCCTAATATGTCTGTTATGACTTTCGCGTCTCAGTATTACCACGATATGCAAAAGTTTCAATACGAGCCTACAAACGTGTTCTTTTCACTTTAGTTTATCTTTACTTTTTTTTTTATTGAAGCACACGTAGATTACTATGTTTAGCCGTTCATAACCGATTAGCAACTTTCGCCGCGGTCATGATGGGTGACCGCTAGTGACATTAATATTAAGCGCTTCCGTGCTTCGGAGGGAACGTTAAGCCGTCTGTCCCAGTTATTGACCAACTAATAAGCTATTTCTATTTAATTTTCTTTTATTTTGTTATTGTTGATTTTATTTAAATTTGCTATGGATGGTCATAGTTTATTATATTGTTAAGCTCTTTTGCATGGTTGTTATATAATATGGTAATAGATAATTTAGCCATGTTATATGGCTAAACAACCTATACCAACTTAGTTTTTAATATATGACTAACTTGAATTACATAAGATTTCGCAGACACTGGTCAAATCCTTGTTTGGCCATATGCTGTAAAAGTCAAAAGCTTAATTTGTCAATTTCGCAATTCGTCAAATCCTTTATTAATCATATACTTTGCAAGTCAAAAGCTTAATTTGTCATTATCGCGATTCATCAATTCAATTATTCGTCAAGACTTCTACACGTCAAATACGTGATTTATCTTGTCATTGTGAGATCGAACACTAAAGTGCTTTATCTTTGATTAACCCTTTAGTGAAGCAACCTCTTATTTGTTTATATTATTCCAAATACGAAATATTTAAATTAATACCTACCATTTCAATAATGGTTCTTCAAAATTGAATGACAAAATGGACAGCATAATTAGAGTATTTTGTTGTCTATTATCTGCTAAAAACTAGATTACTTATGAAAAAATATTTGAAATTTTGAAGACATATTTCAGATAAAAATAAAATAGTAATTTATGCAACTGTCTATTAGAGGGTATTAAAATATGAGTGTAGTTTTTTGAAACGAGCCGCAGGCGAGTATCAAAATAAGATTACACGAGTGTTTCAATACCTAATTATATGCAGTTGCATACACTACTTTATTTAATCTCATGGCTATAGGTAGCTACATTAAATAAAATGCAATATAAAAACCAGCGCTTTGCGCGCGCAGCGCGCTCACCACAGATAATGTGAACTTAAAATGAATTGAAACCTTGGTCGGGACACATTGTACTTTAATAATTAAAAATTTGTTTTAAAGCATTGTTTTGTTAGGAGAATAAGGCTTTAATTATTTTTTTTTAATTTTGTTAAAAAAGTATGTATATAAAATATACCAATGAAGGTCAGTATTTCATTTCATAATTAGAATATTACCGAATGAGATTATATAATATATATATATATATATATATATATATATATATGTGTGTGATTATGAACGCAGTTGAGATTAAACACTTTTGACAAACAATCAGATAAGATTTTCTTTCCAGATGTGCGTGAAAAAAATATGTTTTTTTAATTGTTCGCAAGCCACGGGAATTATTATATTTGACAGTGGTTTTCTAGGATAAAATCGGAAGGTTTAGTAGCAAAATTGAAAACAATAAATATTTATTTCAATTTGTAAATTATAAACTCGCGGTATGATCGTTTGGTAAAACAATTACAGGTCGGAGCACGCAATATAAAAAAAAATGTAAAATAAAGACATGATTTGAAATGCTAAAGTTGAAATACTAATAAATAATCTATTAAAGGGCCAAAAATTACTATATAATGCTTAAAAAAATATATTGGATAAAGTTGGTCCATATTTCTTTCTAATAACATATTAAGAAGTTTTGAGTTCATAAAAACTACATGTTTTTACTAGGTTTTAAGGAAGGTGTAAGTAAGGTTTTGAGTTATTGAAAAGCTTTCAGTTTTACTGTTATTTTAATCCAATAAAATAATACACATAATTGATTTTATTTTCATCTTGACTGTCCCAAAGCGTGCTTGACAAAGAGCTCACTTGACGAATAAAGAATAAGTACATTTAAGAATTTGACGAATCAAGTATTTGACAAATTTAGGTTTGGATCAGTTTCTGGTTTGACAAATCGAGGATTTGTCTTGTCTATAATTTGACAAATAAAGATTTGACGAGCATATAATTTGACAAATCAATGATTTGACCAGTGTCTGCGAAATCTACATAAGATTTCGCAGACACTGGTCAAATCCTTGTTTGGCCATATGCTGTAAAAGTCAAAAGCTTAATTTGTCAATTTCGCAATTCGTCAAATCCTTTATTAATCATATACTTTGCAAGTCAAAAGCTTAATTTGTCATTATCGCGATTCATCAATTCAATTATTCGTCAAGACTTCTACACGTCAAATACGTGATTTATCTTGTCATTGTGAGATCGAACACTAAAGTGCTTTATCTTTGATTAACCCTTTAGTGAAGCAACCTCTTATTTGTTTATATTATTCCAAATACGAAATATTTAAATTAATACCTACCATTTCAATAATGGTTCTTCAAAATTGAATGACAAAATGGACAGCATAATTAGAGTATTTTGTTGTCTATTATCTGCTAAAAACTAGATTACTTATGAAAAAATATTTGAAATTTTGAAGACATATTTCAGATAAAAATAAAATAGTAATTTATGCAACTGTCTATTAGAGGGTATTAAAATATGAGTGTAGTTTTTTGAAACGAGCCGCAGGCGAGTATCAAAATAAGATTACACGAGTGTTTCAATACCTAATTATATGCAGTTGCATACACTACTTTATTTAATCTCATGGCTATAGGTAGCTACATTAAATAAAATGCAATATAAAAACCAGCGCTTTGCGCGCGCAGCGCGCTCACCACAGATAATGTGAACTTAAAATGAATTGAAACCTTGGTCGGGACACATTGTACTTTAATAATTAAAAATTTGTTTTAAAGCATTGTTTTGTTAGGAGAATAAGGCTTTAATTATTTTTTTTTAATTTTGTTAAAAAAGTATGTATATAAAATATACCAATGAAGGTCAGTATTTCATTTCATAATTAGAATATTACCGAATGAGATTATATAAATATATATATATATATATATATATATATATATGTGTGTGATTATGAACGCAGTTGAGATTAAACACTTTTGACAAACAATCAGATAAGATTTTCTTTCCAGATGTGCGTGAAAAAAATATGTTTTTTTAATTGTTCGCAAGCCACGGGAATTATTATATTTGACAGTGGTTTTCTAGGATAAAATCGGAAGGTTTAGTAGCAAAATTGAAAACAATAAATATTTATTTCAATTTGTAAATTATAAACTCGCGGTATGATCGTTTGGTAAAACAATTACAGGTCGGAGCACGCAATATAAAAAAAAATGTAAAATAAAGACATGATTTGAAATGCTAAAGTTGAAATACTAATAAATAATCTATTAAAGGGCCAAAAATTACTATATAATGCTTAAAAAAATATATTGGATAAAGTTGGTCCATATTTCTTTCTAATAACATATTAAGAAGTTTTGAGTTCATAAAAACTACATGTTTTTACTAGGTTTTAAGGAAGGTGTAAGTAAGGTTTTGAGTTATTGAAAAGCTTTCAGTTTTACTGTTATTTTAATCCAATAAAATAATACACATAATTGATTTTATTTTCATCTTGACTGTCCCAAAGCGTGCTTGACAAAGAGCTCACTTGACGAATAAAGAATAAGTACATTTAAGAATTTGACGAATCAAGTATTTGACAAATTTAGGTTTGGATCAGTTTCTGGTTTGACAAATCGAGGATTTGTCTTGTCTATAATTTGACAAATAAAGATTTGACGAGCATATAATTTGACAAATCAATGATTTGACCAGTGTCTGCGAAATCTTACATAAGCATTTTATCCGTCTCCAAATCAATCCTTAACTCTTGGTGGCAGGATGTTGCGAAACTCTTGAGATCAGCGCGTGCGTGCCCCGAAGCGCCTTAATATCGTAATAAAATAATACCTGGTGAATGTGTGGTCATTGCAGGTTGTATACAGGTTGCTCATTCTATTTTATTTTACATTTATACAGCACTACGCATTTTTAATAGTGAAACTGGCCTCCTAGTCTTTTTACAAATCTTATCTATTTCCGTAAGATTTATATCTTATGTCAAAAATAATCAACATCCTATCTTTGTTAAATAATAAAGAACATAAAATTAGTTGATTTCTTAAATATTTAAGAACATAAATTATGTGTTTCTTAAATATTAAGGAACATAAATTTACCAAACAAAAAATACACAGAATGACTTCTAACAGGTTGTATTTTTTTAAGGATCAAATGTTGCCTGTAACCCGTATCCCAAACCATGCAAAATTATACTTCAACAGAACTGAAATTTCGCTAATTAAAATACATATTAAACATATTATATTTAACATATAAAAATGTAAACAAACGCTGATATTTATATATTAATTAACAAAACGATTTAATGACTTTACATAGTTTGCAGAAATTTATAATATAAAAATATGTGATATGATACGTTTTTCACGTATCAATTTTAATTTCCAAACTGGTGTAGAATAACTGGATTCACATTACTGATTTCACGGGCTACGATTCTGAGGTATGAGACTTATTATTGATTACATCGCTTCAGTAAGAGCAGCCTGTACAGACTGACACAAACCTATTGGGCAATTACATTAGATTGTTCGTTATTACACAACACAATTAGACATAGCCTCAGACAATAACTTCACTATCCAAGGTCAGGGAAAGTTACGTGTATTTCGATTTCAATATGCAATCAAATTGTTACATCTATAGATTAAGAGATTAAGGCATCCTGTGTAGCCGGTTTTAGGAATTCAGATTTTAGATGTTTCAAGGATATTGTTTCATTTTAACAGTTATTGTATTTGGAAAAAAGAATAAGTTGGAATAGGTTTTGTTCGATCGTGTAGGTCAAGATTTGCTTTACGATATGTGATTTGCCTTGTGGGGTGCCGGGTTAGAATTGCACCTCCCCTTATCATCACGTGGGTGTCGTAAGAGGCGTCTAAGGGAAAAATACTGGAAGGTGGGCATCAGCGCCTTCAAAAGAACTACCAACTTACACTGCGATCCCCAAGCCGCCTGCCATAAGCGAGAGGATTATGGCAAATATCCCCTGTAGGGGAAGCTGTATTCTGCAGTGGACGATCCGGCTGTTACAGTAAAGTACAGTATGTGATTTAGGTGTTTTAACCTAGTATCTGACAATATTACTTGAATAAGGAGTATTATTATGTTGCCTTATTAAAATAGTACATTTGCGTAGTCACATATTTTATTATTAATCTCCTCGGTAAATAAGTGTTCATAATAAAAAAAAACTGTAAAAATATCTTGAAAGCACTCGGAAAGTATTAAGTATCATATCTGTCTAAATTAAGTCACAGTATTATGAGAAGACGACATATATATACGAGTATTAGAAACATTTGAGTTTTAAGTCGTTTACGAGTACTGATTTTAAATTCTTAAATTATTTTCGGTTCCGTACATCCGATGAAAAACAGGACGATAATGGATAACTTTCGTATACGGCTGTCATAACCTATCTTTTTCAACTCAACTGGACGAAGTAAGTACAAAAATCAGCCAAGTGCGAGTCGGACTTGCGAACGAAGGGTTCCGTACATTAGCTATACTACATTAGACTTCATATCTTAACCATTTTTTGTTTTAACGTGCGCGAGTCCGACTCGCACTTGGCCAATTTTTTTGTATTTGTTGTTATAGCGGCAACAGAAATACATCATCTGTGAAAATTTGAACTTTCTAGCTATCACCGTTCTTGAGATAGAGCCTGGTGACGGACGGACGGACGGACAGCGAAGTCTCAGTAATAAGGTCCCGTTTTTACCCTTTGGTTACGGAACCCTAAAAATGTGGTGGTATGAACATGAGCGCAATGAAACGCTTACCAGATTAGATGGTTGATTTCGGTACAAAAAAAAATCATAAGTAACTCTTATGCTTGTGCTTTTTTCCTTGTGGTATTATTTTTTATAACCAAAAATATATTACACGACGCCAGATTTATGTACACATTTGACAACATGTAAATTAGGACCATTAGACTATTTTACTAGCATTTTTGTTAAGAAAAACTTAAACATTTTATTAATTTAAATTAAAACATAGTTAAAACCTTTAAATAAAAAGTAATAAAAAATAGTATAAAAAATAAAAACATAACAATCATTTATTGACATAATATTATGTACAATTTTAATTTTGAAGCCTTTGGTCCTCGACGCATAACACTGTGTTTTAAAGAACAGATCCTTCTCCCATGTGTGACTATAGTAAACAGAAATTATGCCAATATAGAATATATTTTTATATAAATACATTTCTGGTTGTTTTGTATGTGTGTGGATGTGGATTGGGTGGGTATGTAAGTGTGTTATACAACACCCATCACACCTCCGTGAGGGATGTTGTATAACAATTAATTATTGGTACGGAACCCTTCTCCGACTCTCACTTGATCTGTATATATTATTATACTATCTATAACTATTCCTGGCATAAATTTCGACTTAGCTTCTTGTCGGTGCGGTTTAAGCAATTACCTTCATTTGCTTCCAGCCAAAGCGGCCGCTTTCATCTAATCCTAACTTTAGTTTAATCAAACTTGTTTATAGTTTGAAACAGTTACCTATATTTAGATCAGGAAATGTTACTTTCACGTATTTCGATTTCATTATTGTTTACGCAATTATCAAATGAGCTGATAGCAAAGAATAGCAGCTTTTGAGGTTAGTTTGAGTAATTAAAGTAGTAATTTAATGAAAATAATTATTTGGTGCGTAAAATGCGATGCCCACTCAAGGTGAGAAATTTTAGATAAGTATTATTTTGGTGAAAAAAAATATAATTATATAGTAAGTTAAATCAAGGACAATATATTTCGTGAATGTGTTTCTTCATTTTGACAGACAACGTTTGATTATTCTTCCGAATAAAGTTAACAAATAACAAGTTTAACATTAATTATGGGTCTCGAAATATTCACAACGCGGGTCCTTATCACCAAACGCGAGATATTGTGACATTTTTTTCACATCTTTTGAAGCATCCCATTACTTCACACGTCGGAGCAGGTAGCTAGCTAGTCAAGCTTAATTTTTAAGCTATTAGTCATGATTTTGCTATGGCTGATGATCA
Source organism: Plagodis dolabraria (assembly GCA_963854805.1). Lineage (NCBI taxonomy): Eukaryota > Metazoa > Arthropoda > Insecta > Lepidoptera > Geometridae > Plagodis > Plagodis dolabraria. Next base: position 11,730,087 of record OY978452.1, on the reverse strand, counting down.
GGACTTTGTTAGTAAATATCAATATGGTCACAGATGTTAGTGCTTAAGGATACTGGCTAAATGTAGAATTAAAATCACCTCGCGTATCACCAAAGTCACTCGTCCCGAACAGGACTTACTTAAACCATATATTTAATAAAATTTAGGAACAAACTGTAAGCCTTGATAGATTTTGGAAATTCCACGTGAGTAAACTACTAACTATTGTAATTATTGTTCTCGTAACAGCGCCAACACCGTTTTAACTATAAATGAAAGATTATAATCTATTCCATAAATTTAAGGCAAGCATGTCCACAGTTACACAGCAGATAATGCTTAAAATACTTTTAGTACCTCCGCACACAGTCACAAAGCCAACGGCCAGCGGTATCGTACAAATGGCCGCTGGTTTCCGCTTCCTCTACACACCGCAAGTTCCGTGGGAGCGGTTTACGCATCGGCCATAGTACGGTAGCCGTTTGTCGTCTTAGCTTTACTAGGTTACCCATTACTGCAATACAAAGGCCAAAAAAATTAAATTAAAAAGTAACCGAATACTAACACTAAAAGTATCAAATATATTGTTGAAGTTGGTACCATGCTGATTCAAACCACTGACCTCACTTTAATATGGTCCGGAAGTTAGACAAGTTATTTTTGTGTGTGTTACGCAATTAGGATTGCGGAGTAAACACTAACTGATTACACTATGAAAATGTGTGATGAACACTAACACAAACTGATTTTGATGATTGTTGGATAGAGCATATCTCTGAGGTGGTCCCATATAAATTTCATCAAATTGAGTAGTTTTTATGTTAAAGTCAATTAACTGAAAAATATATTTTGCATACCTGGATGATTTAATGGTATGTGCTGTTGTCAATAATAAACTGTATTCTAGGTGAGTGAATGATTTCGTAAGCAGTCTTCATCACTAAAAATACCTACAGGTTATAAGATCATTCACTCGTCTTAAATATTGTTCACCAACAAGAGTTGCAACCATCGATAAATATAATAACATGTGAGCCTATTGCAATCTACAGGGCATTGGTTTCTATCTCCAAACTGTTCTAAATGCTGTTCTACATTGGCAAAACCTAATTGCTGTCCTACATTGGCATAGAACTCAGGATCTCAAGATTCAAAAGCGACGATTTCACTACTTCACACCAATGCGGCAACGTGCATGGGATTTCAAGAGTCTAAATGAAGCAAGAAGTTGTATGTGCAGCTTTTTTAATTTTCTTCTAAGAATAAGTGCATGAGGTCGTGAAAAAATAAGTATTGTAATATACAAAGAGATATAGTACTATTTTTATATTTTTTTTATATTTGTCCACTAAATACAAATCACTCAAAACAATTGTATGTTGCTCTCAATCTACTCTATTTCTTACCAGGAAAACTTTTCCACAGCAAATAACTAAATGCAATTATTTTCAATTCTTATCTATAGTTTCAAACTTATTCTATGAAGTGACAACTAGCCGTTCCCTGGTATTGGTAAAACAAATTACCATACGTCACAAAGTCCAATTTAATTCATTAGAACTTTAGTGAAGCCAACCTTCCCAGTTTCTGTGGTAGGAAATATTGTCATATCCCTCCTTGTAAATTTTTGCATTTCACAGATGATGTATGGAAACTGGTTTTGAATCGTACATATGATTTCATTATGTGAGTTGTTTTGTAAAATCTTTCCTGGCAGAAATTAGTCTCAAACAAATGTGATTACATGTGATGTGTGAACATGGCTTTGAAAATTTTGGAATGATCCAGAATTGAAAATGTTTTTCAAAACCCTTTCATGTCCAAGTAACCTCGCATCCGAGTTTCTTACCAAAAAGTTATTGATTTTTAAAGGAAATCACAGCAATACAAATTATCATTTAATCATCAAATACAAATATTTTTATCGCAGTAAACATAATCTATAATACATTTCATGGGTTTGAGACCCTCTTTTAAGTATACAGATACCTGTGTTAGAGGATCTCGCTCTTCCGTGGTAGGGACTAGGTTAGATTTTGTATTTATGCCTTCGTTTATATTATGTATACAAATCTTATTTAATTAAGGTTACAAATTATGAGATATGTTGTTTTGTGTGATTGTATGTTTGTAGAGTGATTCATCATGATAAGAAACATTATCAAGCTTAACTTGTACTCACAAATATCTTCAATTAACCCTGGGCCGTAACTCGTGTATAATCCTTTATTACCCTTTAAAGTAATCCTTAAACGTTTCATACATATCATACAGACTCATCAAAGAAATAAAAATTAATTGCAATCAATTAGGGTCCTAAAGAGGAAAACAAAATGACTTATCAAAAAAAAATTCAGTAATCAAATTCGAATTCAAGTCTTTGTCGGCAAACCTTTTATTTTTATTGTTCATCATAAAAATCGTTTATTCTCTTATCTCTAACCAATTTTTACATCTCGAAGAAGCCCCACTGAGCATCGAAACCCAATGCAATTATAATGCAATACCAATACAATCTTTTCAAAAATTATAAGTACCGAATACTTTATTTATATTTCACTTTTATTACCTGCAAAATGCTTCAGTTTTACACAAACGTTAATTTTAATTTTAATGTTATTATTCGGCAGCAAATTTAATAAAGTATTAAGCTTAATGGAATATAGGTATTAAATTGTGCTTAAACCTCTGGTTGAGTAGTATAAATATTCATTTTATTGGAGCCTTTTAAAAACAAGGATCGGCCCGAGACGATACATTTATTGGTTTGGTCCACGTGTACCTGCTGTCAAATAAATCAGCACTTCAATAAAAAGACAATTTTACACAGTTAACGAACGAATTTCAATAAGATTAAGAGGCAAGGCGATGCATTAAGCATTAAACAAAATTTATGCTCTTACATCGATTGTTTTGCGTGTTGCTTAAACATTTCAATTTCTCATCACTTGCGTCACACGACGTGTTTATTTTATATTCTATTAAAATACGATAGTGTATAAATAAGCAACTGATTATAACATAAATTATTGGGCATTAACGTGTTTGGTTGAAAGTTACGCGATCGAAAGTTAACAAACTAAGAAGCGATATTTTAGGAAGGGTGATGTGGGCGTACGACATTATTTCCGTACTAAAGCTTTGGTTTTGTAATATCGAGTTTTATTGGTGCGATGCGCATTCTTGGAGCCACTTAACATATGTCTACGAATTGTAAAATGCATCGAAAGGCCCTCAACAAGGTAATGCGAAATTGGGACCACACCCGAAGTGCATTCTACAGTTAAGTGCAGGAAAACACGAGTTAAAAGCAATCATAAAATCAAAAGCATTCAATAGATGAAGCTAATGAAATGTTTTGATGAATCAAAGAACCACAAGAAATAAATGTCGCAAATAAAAGCTGGAATATACATATTATATTAAGCTGCATTTTTTCACAGGTAAAAATGTCACTAAGCTATTTTATATAATCAAATAGCGAAAACTTAACAAAAGTAAAAGTGAACATTGCGAGCCAAGTAAAAGTGAACATGACAATTGAGGTATTATAAACAATTATCTCGAAAACAGAATACAATGACAGCACATCAAAAAGCAGGGTTTACAGGATTATTTTTGGAACAAAACCCAACAAAAGGATTAAGAGATTTCATCTCAATTTGGCATTGCGACGTTTAAATTAAAAACTGGCAAGTGTCACTCAAAAACGTAACAAGTCAGCTGTTGAAAAATTAATCCTCACGCCTGCTATGCTAAATTAAAATTCATATTTTGCAAAAAGGGAATCATCTTCAATATAGTGGACAATAATCCTTTGTGCACAAAGTCGCACTTAAAATTAACTTCCTCTGGTGCCGCCTTGAAATGTTTCCGTGTACAAATTAAGTTCTTATTGTAATAACATTACAGTTTATTTTTGAAAGATTAAAGTTAATTCAAAGCGAATGCGACATATTTATTTTACGAAATCCAATTTTCTGCTGACATCTCATCTGTCGTCTTTAAACGTTCCTGACTATGGGACTGTCTGAACGGTTTCACGTTTACTCTTCACATACTATCCTTAGGTCGTAAGTGATTATCGAATTAAAATATTTCCTTTAAATTTATATTGTTGACTTAAATGTATTGCTTTTTACTGGTACCGTTGGTGAAAAACTAATATAACTAGATTTAAAATTAAAAATAACTAAAAAATGGAACCGACTTTAACAATCAAACGTGTGAAATAAGTTGTTGAAGTCTGTACCACATGATAGTTCAAAAGTACCCATTATCACAATATTGTGTGCATGGTACCGACTTCAACAAGTTATTTCGCACTTTTGAGTGTTGAAGCCGGTTCCATTTTACGGTTAAACATTTTTTTTCTGTTTTTAATACCCTTGCTACTTACGGGATCGATTGTCATTCACTGTCAACGACTATATCATAAAGATAGGAAAGTATTTTATAGGAGTTTTGGAGTGTAACTCAAGAACGGCTTGACCAATTTTGATGAAATTTAAATAGGACCAAACCACAAGCATCATCAATCAAATAAAAAAAAGAATTATCAAAATCGGTTCACCCAGTTAAAAGTTCTGAGACAACAAACATAAAAAAAAACCAACGAATTGAGAACCTCTTTCTTTTCTTGAAGTCGGTTAAAACGTACATAAAGCTACATTTTACTTTTGCGTTACAGACCTGTATTTTAATCTAGCGAAGTATTTCGTGAGTTGACTAAAATTTTAATATATAAATAGTAAATGAGGTCTTTTTTGCAGTACAGTCCTAGTTTTGTGCTGAATATTTTCACAATCATTTCTTCTCAAATTTTTTTTTCGTTGAAGTTTCTTATGCTTTCCGCTAGACTTCGTTAACGACATAAAAAATATGGATTTTATAGTTATTGGAAACGGCAAAAGCTTTACATCAGTCTAACCAATGATTATGATTACTTATGTTGTTATTAATGAAAACAACTAAATTAAAAAATTTCAAACAATTTCGCAGCATTCTAAAGCGCTTGACCTCGTTAAGTTCAAAGTACAGGAAAATAGTTCCGATGACGTATGTAGGTGTCCAAACGAACGGTACATTTATTTATTACACCATAAGTCACATAAAACTAAGCTCACGATAGCATCTCGAATGGTTGGTCGTCGCCACTGCAATGCTGATGGTAACTATACAGGGTATTAATGATTTTAAATGGCTTTAATTGACAGTTTGTTTTGTTAGGTAAGACGATTAATTGAAAGAAAATGTACGGTGATCGTAGTATGTTCAATTTTCTGATTTCGATCTACTCGTAAATTTTTTATAGTATACTTCCATGTATCTTAAAATTGTTTGATTGTAAGTTATATAATGTCTACTGTAGTATTATAATGTCTGTTTGTATAAAAATATAAAACTCTATGTTTCTAGACAATATGTATTATAATATTTATATTTGGAAAAACATACCGTTCTTTATTCGTTCGAAATAATATATTTTGCTAAAAACTCGTTCAAGTGATATAAATATTATATAATAATAATATAAATATTATAATATAGATTTAGCACTTGCCAGCGCGAGTAGTTTCACACTACATAATGCTTAAAAGCTCTGAGACTGACCCACTCAAAATGAACCAACACTATATTCTAATAAATAGTAGGGATAGGGGTAAGTTACTCCTATCTCTACGACATCAATGAACACTTGATATATAAATAGTGTGACGGTACATTATAGTAGCACAAAAAGCAGTCATATCACTAAGCAATATATTCTTCCAGACAACATAAATTTACATCTGTGAAATTGACAGTACATATTTCTTTTTTTTTTTTTTTTTTTAGGGAGGACATAGATGCTGGCTACCGCCTGTGCGGTCGTCCAGCTCCACCGGGTTTTGGGCGAGGGCCTGGCCCTACAATAGCCCGGGAGGGAGAAGTGCCGAAGGCACTTCTCCCGAGACGGGCGTAGAAGGCGAAAAGCGCCTTCTACCTCCGTCTCCTGCGGACGCCGAAAACGTACCGCTATTATAGGAGGGGTTGACAGCGAGCTCAAGGGCACCACTGTGGTTCGGACCTCGGCTTGTCTCACTGTCGAGAGACATGGGGGGGATCGGAGCAAAATGCCTCTGTGCAACTGCAGTGTTGCACAATTGGGCCCTACTGAATAAAACTCTTTGACTATTTGGAGAGCAATTTATCGTGACCTTGTTTTTGCCTCGAGCTCGCCGGCGAGCTCGGTGTTTGATTGTGTGACCTCTAATTACCTCACACCTGGGGATTTTACCTCGACGACTTGCGGATAACGCTAAAGCTGCCAATGTAATGACTGCGATGGGGTCATCCGGGTCGTCTAATACCTGCCGTGGTCGGCGACGGGGGGGTTTGAAATATGGGATAGAAGAGGCGGTCGAGTAGTTCGATGCCTGGACAACCAATGGGTTCGAGTGGTGGGGCGCTCGATCAAAGTATCGGCGAGCGCAGTCCTTATTGAACTGCGCTAAAGAGGGAAGGTTTAGGTCGCAGTGCAACTCGGTGTTCCGGACATACCACGGAGCGCCGGTTGCACTACGAAGAAAACGATTTTGAATGACTTGAAGCTTATGGAGATGGGCCTCACTAGCATGACTAAACACTACTGATGCGTAAGTCATGATGGGGCGGATGCAGGCAGTGTAAAGTGTCTTCTTATTACTAAGAGACATTTTACTCTCTTTGCGAATCAGGGGACCAAGGCGACCCATTACAAAGGCCGCTCTGTTTCGGACGGTTGTTATATGATCGCTAAAGGTGAGATTCCGATCAAGGGTGACTCCGAGATATTTTGTTTTACTAACCCAGGGGATGGGTTGGTCAAACAAAGTTAAAGGTTGCGGGTAACGGGGGCGAGTCTTCTCAGTAAAGTACATAGCTGCACTTTTAACTGGGTTGACCGCGATGCGCCATTTACGGAACCAGTCACCGATCTCGGTGATGGCCCGTTGGAGGGCGAAAATGGACTTTCTGCTGATACGCCACCCAGTGGTATAAATAGCGGTATCATCCGCGTATTGGGCCAATAGGACGTCTGGCTGAGAGCGTGGGATGTCGCTGGTATACAGCGCGAAGAGAATGGGTGATAGCACGGAGCCCTGCGGGACTCCGGCTCTGACTGGGTGGGGGGAGGAGAGGGTGCCTTCCACGCGATAGCGAAAGCTTCTGGCTTTAAGGAAGTCTTGTAGGATGAGCACAAGACGTTCTGGCACGCCAAGTTGGTATAGCTTGTAAATCAAGCCATTGTGCCAGACTTTGTCAAAAGCTTTCGCCACGTCGAGGAAGACTGCTAGCGTGGTCTGGGGTTTGGGGTACTTGTTAAAGCCCTCAATGATGTGCTCCGTGAGGCGGTGCACCTGTTGGACGCATGAGTGTCCGGGTCTGAAGCCAAACTGCTCATCTGGGATAAGGTGGTGTTCCTTAGCATGGGACTGGAGGCGGTTTGCAAGTAACCGCTCGTAAAGTTTGCCTAAGGCACTGAGGAGGCTGATTGGGCGGTAACTGGTGGGGTCAGATGAGCTTTTGCCTGGTTTGTGAATGCCAATGACAGTTGCACATTTCCAGGTGTCTGGGAATAAGCAGTGGCTCATAGCAGCATTGAAGATGCTGACTAGGAGATGGATGAGAGGAGGAGAGAGGGTTTTAAGAACCCTGTTGGAGATGCCATCGGCACCGGGGGATTTGCGCGGTCGGAGGGCCTTGATCAGTCTCGCCACCTCAGCGTAAGTCGCTAAGGTGGCAGGTGGGAGTTCAGAGGTGACCACAGAGCTTTTACGTTCGACTTCAGCATCCACCGAATCGAGGTGAGCTTGGTCAACGTGATCTACGTTAGGGGAACACTGAGCCTCTAGGCTATCAGCTAGGCACTCAGCTTTGTCTTCGTCAAAGAACGCTGGGACTAGTGGGACTGGTCTGTATAAGGGAGGCATGTCGTTATGGTTACTACCTTTCATACTTCGCGCCAAGTTCCAATAAGCATGGTGGCTTGGCACGAGGTTTGAAAGTTTATCGCCCCATTGTTGATCACGCAACTCAGACATGCGACTTTGAACCATGCGTTCAAAGTGGCGTTTCTTAGTTTTGTTCTCTTTACTGGGGTAAGAGTCGTAATGTCGGGTCACTGCTTTACTCTCCGTCACCAATCGTCTCACATCCGCTGGAATGACAAGGCGCCGGTCGTCCGGCACTATGACCTCCTTTGCGGATGCACCTACTACGGTGGAGAGGTGATTGGTGAACGAATCGATCGCAAGGGTTACGTCATCTTTTGTCAGGATGTCGTCAGGGATCTTGTCTAGGTCCGGTGAACTGATAGCCTTTAGGGCATCGCCTACTTGCTTCCAGTTCACTATCGTCTTAGTGGGGCGGGGGAGGTCAGTCGTTGGGTCGGGACCTAGTCGCAGTATAATGGGTCGGTGGTCAGAGTGAAGCTCGTGAACCACTTCTATGGAGCGTAACCGGAGTGTTACGCCTCTGAATAGTGCCATGTCAAGCAAGTCAGATCGGTGGTCTTCCATATAAGGGTAGTGAGTGGGCTCAGTGGGCGCAATTATGTCAAAGTTAAGTTCTGCGATTAGGTTTTCAAGTGCAATACCTCTGGGATTGTTGACGTTACAATTCCATAGGATGTGCTTACTGTTGAAGTCGCCAATCAGAATGACGGCGCTTCCTAATGAGAATAGGGCTTCTAAGTCAGCTCGGACGATCGGCTTTTTGCAAGCTTGGTAACAGGATGCTATGACTATAGGTTGATGACCAGTCATAGCTAGGAGGCAACAAGATGCTTCCATATTAACAAGAGTTGGGGTAGGTAGGGGAATGCAGTGCAGGGACCTTTTGTAATAGATAAGAGTGCCTCCCCCACGGGAGTTCACTCTATCATCACGTACCGTTCTGTAATTGGCAAACCTAGGGTTCGCCTTCCCCGGTTTTAGAAAGGTTTCCTGCACGCATATGATATCGATAAGGTGGGTACAACAAAAGTCGTGGACGAGGTCACGTTGTCTGAAGAGGCCGTCAGCGTTAAATGACGCTAACGAAACTGAGTACGGTTTCGTGCGTTCGGTTGTACTACCCATAGTGGTTGTACTGGGGAGGGGCCTGGGGAACGAAGCGCTTAAGGGCGCTAAGTAAATTCGCGTGTTCCAATGTGTATTGGATCACGTCCGCTGGGGATTGAGCGTATTGCATCTTGTGGAATAGCTCTTGTACCTCATTGATGTCAACCGACATAGCCAGATCGCTGACTAGGTTGATTGCCTCTTGAAGAGGGGCAGCCATCAATGGCATAGGTGGAGCTTGTGGCCGGGAAGCGGCGCGGGGAGGCGCGCGAATGGGGTTGGCGACGGGTGCCGGGAGCGCGGGGCGAGCCGGGGCCGGTGCGCGGGCAGGGGCCGCGGCGCGGGCGGGTGCAGGTGCGGGCGCGGGTGCGGGCGCGCGGGCCGGGGCGCGGGCGGTAGCGACGGTCTTAACCATACTGGGTGGTTTAGACCATGCGTTACGGGCTGGGAGCGGCGCGGGTATTACCTGTGAGGCAGGTACTACCGTTAATTTAGGGCTTACCCGTTGGTAACGGTCGTAAGAGGGACGGGTCGGCCTATGCCTTGCCACCCTGTGGTTCACTCGTGGTGCTTTAGGGCAGCCACGGTAATTCGCGGTATGCCCTTGAGCACCGCATAAAACACAGCTGGGTGGGTCCGGCGAATCACGGGTGCGAGTGCACGCTGCTGTCGCGTGATCGCCTAGGCACTTAACGCACCTAGCGCGAGCGAAGCAGAAACGGGAGGCGTGCCCGTATAGTTGGCAGTTATGGCACTGCGAGGGACTCCCATTCTTGTATGGGGCTTGGACATCGAGTCCTGAGAGGCCACAGACCTTTTTTAAATTAAAAATGGCCTTGCCTTCAGGAGTACGATCTAGTACTACGAGTACTAGATCGTAGGGGCTGCGGTCCTTCCCGCTGTACATGCGGTGAACTGCATGTACGGGGAAGTCTTGTGCCTTCAGGTCGGCACATACCGAATCGGTATGTACCTCCTTGGGCACACCGCGGATGACCACTCGGAGGACTTTCTCCTCTTCGAGCGCATAAGTGTGAAAACTTATGCTCTCGTGGCGGAGGAGTTTAGTTAGCGCTCTGTGGTCGCTAATGGTGGAAACTTGGACTTTAATGCCCTGCTGCGTGGAGCGGGCATTAGTATAGTGGATCCCACGATCCGAAACTAAACGGGACAGCATGTCCCATTTGGTTTTGTCCTGAATGAACAGGGGCGGAGGCGGTTTTTCGCGGCGCGCGCTCGCGTCCTGAGGGGACGCGGCAGTGGTGGCCGGAGCGGAGGGAGGAGACGCGGGGCGCGGGGCGGGGGTCGGCTTCTTGCCGGAGGCGGGGGCCTTAGCGGGTGCCTTGGCGGGAGGGGCGGAAGTTGCGCAACTAGCGGCTTTAGGAGCACGCTTGCGCTTTCTATCTACGACGGTATAGCCGTCGTTATCTGAGTCCGAGTCAGTGCGTAAGGCGCGACTCGGATCTACCTCCATCTCCGCTTCGGAGTCCGAAGTGGGCTCGACAACGGCGATGGAGGGACGGGTGCTCGCTGGCCTCCCGATCGGTGAGCGCGAGCGAGACCTCTCACGGGGAGGGGCTGCCACCGTGCGTCTGTTGTCAGGGCCCGGAGCGGGCGAAGTCGGGCTGTCCTCTGAGAAGGACCGGGTCAGAGGAGGGACGATGGCCTCCGGAATTGGAATTCCGGAGGGAGCGATGAGAGTGTCCGTGAGGCGGGCACTCTCTGCATCGTTAAGCGATTGCTGATGATCAGCGTAGAGTTCGGGGTAGCGGAGGGCGAAGGTCTGAAGGACCTCCACCTCACCGTTAGAGGGACGTTGCATCCTGAGGGGAATACTCAGGATGGCCTAACGGGTTCTGTCTCCCTCTCGCAACTCGTGAGCTCACTTGTGTGAGAGGGAGTGAGTACCTATGGTGTGCCCTAGTTGTGTACCCTCTCCGAGCTTTTTTCTCGGCGGAGAGGGGTGCTCCTAAGCGCTACTCCGGGTTTGACTAGGGGTGACCCCAAGGCCAGAATCCCGGAGCCCAGCTTGCTTCGGCTGACCCGTGAAGCGGGAAAGGCCACGGTGCAAGGTTAAACCAAAACAACAACAGTGGCCGTTGTCACCGTAGGGTGTCACACTGCGACCGCAGCAAATGGCGGATTTGATCGTTCAGACGGGTTTGGCTGACGCTACCCCACGCCTGAACGACGTCGCTTAACAGCACAAAGTGTGTTGTTACGCGACTGTTACTATGTTGTGTCGGATAGTAAAGTGGTGAAATGCGCACCGAAAAGTGCGGTCGAAGCAAGACCACCAGCCCGATATGATGTTGTTCGTCCGAAACAAGGGACTGGGTAGGTGGTAATGCCAGACGTCTTAGAGCGCCTCTGCGCGACGGCACGGCGAGCTCGTAGCTCGCGTTGCTCGGCGTTCGGCGGCTGCTCAGCTTCTGCACACAAAACAAAAACTTCGTCAGGACTGCGTATTCCAAGGCACTGGTCTGCAACTAGCGTCGGAACGATGACCCGAGTGAGACGGCAATAGTGCGGGGACTATTGCGGTCTCACTGGGAGATACTGGCGGAGCTGTAGACAGGTGTGCACGGCGTGGCGGCACAGGTCGGAATGTGTGTGTGTTGTTGGAGCAAGGGAGTACATATTTCAGTTTGATACCTACTTATATATATGGACCACTGGCTCAATAAAAAAATTCATGACATTGATCGCAAATAACAATGTGACATCTGTCACACTGACATTTGAAGACCTCTTGCTAATCTCACACTTACCATGAATTACTCAGTACGATGTTTCAACGGAATATCGCAGTTTATCCACATCTTAAACTGAGTAAATAACATCATGCTGTATACGCAATGTCGGAAGAATGGGAATCATTCACGTTAAAGCTGCTTAGGTAAAGTTAACCAGACTTTGTGACTGTGAATCAAATATTTGGAATTAATATTCAAATTAGTTTCTTAAAACTGTCTGTTCCTTTAACGTTCCTCTTAAATGTATTTTTGAATTCCGATCTAAGCGTTGATAAGTGTTCTATTGAAATTAAAATTTGTAGCTCAGTAACAGAATTTCAATAATTCAAGCAGTCAATATTGATTATAAAATCCCGTCCACTATGTTCCTAAAATAATTTTATAGATATACGTCTCACAGTTATGTTTTTTTTTTTTTTTTTTTGTGCCTGATGGGTTAGCCTTTGACCACTATCTCACCTGATGGTAAGTGATGATGTGGTCGAAGATGTTGTGCAGGCTAACCTAGAATTTTTTGAGATATATATTAGACATATACAAACTTATTTGTAAAAGAATATAGTGGATAGGATTTTGCAAATTCAATATGGTCTGCTTGATTTATTGAAATGATGTTGACATCAAAATGGTATTTTTATCGTTTGAAATCTGGATATAAATTCTTTTTTTTTACTGAACCCTTTTAATGAGAATCCGTTGTTTGTCTGTTCATCCTTCTGTATTTCACAGGCTCGCAACCGGAATGCGTAAATATCCAAAAAAATTGATATATCGTTAAGAACCTAGGGTTATTTGTACTAGACAACTCGTACTTTGTGTTAATAAAATTGGACTAGAAATTTAATGAAGAGGTTTTTCAGGGCTGCTCCAGTACATGAGAGAGTGGCAAAAAATATTATTAGAGATTTTTTTTTTGGATAATTTGCGGTGTGTTTCCTCTTGTCAGACCATTTTTGTCATGTGGTCAATCTCAAAACTTTAAGTAGTTAGGAATCTGAAACTTTGGTGTATTATGCACCTATTTAGTCCTTTTATTAGTTAACTACCAAATACTAAAAACAATACAGTTTCTCGATTTATATTGTAGTTTTAATACTGTGAAAAAATATATTTTTTTTTCTATTCACAGGTTGTTGCAATGCGGATCCCTAAAAAGGTGAGACCCGTCTCGCACTTGGCCAGTTTTCTTAGTGATAACAACATACAGCTTGTATTACATACTATATTTAAGCAATGATGGCCGAGCGGTTATAGCTATGGAGGACAGTGCCATGGTTCGCTGCCAATCGCTTGCTTGAGCTTCACCGCATGGTGGAAGAGCATTTTGCGAATGCTCACCTAGCTGCTACCACCCAAGAAAATTTGCCGTTAAATACCTAACAGTGTGTTCCGGCAGCAGTGCTTGAGAGCCAGGTAAATTACATTCACATGAGTCTTAGCGACTGTAACAGAGTGACGGTCGCAGTGCAACTCGTTATAGTAACAGCATGAATCTTTTATAAGCAGAGGTTAGTCTGCATAACATCAGGTGGGCCTCGTGCTTATTCCATCACCTAATAAAAAAATCGTTGACATTATTATATATTATACAGGGTGGAAATTTTCAGCGGGGCAGTAAGGGGAAGTACCTTATCCGTTGCAGCTACTCGGAAATGGTTTTAGGAGATTATCCATAATTTTTTTTATGGAATTTTGATCCTCTTTCACAGATTTTCAAAAAAAAAATACAGTTAGCAAGAAAAAAACATTCTACACAAAAACATTTTTTGACGCCAATCGATTCTGTTTCTAATACTGATCAAAAACTTCTATGGGACCACCATCGTTGGAGTACTCAAAAAGTCACAAATTGAAAAAACTTTTCCCGTACCATTTCCGGACCATATCCGCGTAACTAGAACGGATAAAGTACTTCCCCTTACTGCCCCGCTGAAAGTTTCCACCCTGTATACTATTAATGCTAGTCATTAGGTCATCCAGGTTACTTTTTCAATTAATTGAGTGTGACTAACCAAAGTCGATGAAATTTGAATTGAAACAACTTAGTGACCCAATAGAAAAAAAAACAGATCATCAATACAAGTCAGAAAATTTATTTATATACTATAATAATGTGTGCATATATTTATATAGGTACATATAAAAATAATATTATAAGTATATTTAAGTATGTAGTAGTAGTTTATTTATAGAACTACTAAGTATATTTTACACCATCCCTTATCATAAATTGCTCCCCTCCATTTATAGGTTTCCTGGAACAGCGCGCTTTGAACGATAAGACCGTCTGTTGTACACTAATGTGAACTGTATATTTGTAGAAAAAGTATATCTTCTAAATATAAAGGTATGAGTACAATCCAAAACTACATAAGGCGATACTTGATTGACACCTTAGCTAGTTTGGGCTGCGTCTACACTAAGCCTATTTAACTTAATCCGACGTAACGCTTGGTTCAGAATATTATGCGTCTTGTAATTGAACGTCAAAAGGCACCGACAGAAACAATTATTGAATATGGGTTGACTATGTACCTTTTATAATAATTGAAAAAAAAACTGACTTTGTTTTTAGAGTATCGTACGAAAAGCGGGAGGCAATTACTAAGTCTTCTTTCTGCTTTTCTCATCCGCCCATCCTAACTCAAAAAAAGAGTGTTGTCGCTTAAACAATTTCATCCAGATAACTAAGACACATACATTTTATGAGAAGACATGCATTTTTTATATTTTTTTATGCCTAGTATGTTAGTCTTTGACCATTATCTCACCTGATGGCAAGTGATGATGTGGTCGAAGATGTTGTTCAGGAAAACCTTGAATTACTTGAGGGTAGCTAGCCAGGCGGGCATTTGAAAAATGCCCTACCACCATACGACTGCCATCCTGAGACAACAACCGCGACCGACGGCTTAACGTGCCCTCCGAAGCACGGAAGCGCTCAATAGTAATGTCACCAGCGGTCACCCATCCAACTCATGACCGCGGTGAAAGTTGCTTTACTTTGCTGATTGGTTCAAAATGGCTAAGCAAACTTCGCTCGAGCGCTTCAAAATAGATTGACTTACATATAATATTAAAATAAATAAACTCTACACAAAACAAGTCTGACTTAAATATTTGATTACAGATTTTCAAACAGCAGTGCTAGTGGTCACCGGCTTGCAGCTAGAGCCAATGGAATGATTGACAGCGAAATACGTTCGTTATGGTTAACCGTAGAAAGCAAGGCGGTGGTATTTATTATACCAGGACTGTGATTATGGACATACAATCAATATTTCATTTAGTAAGTTGTTGTGTCATTATACTAAAAGAACTTTATTAATCATCTAACTTTTATTTTGGAGCACATCATATATTCTGAGAGATGGATCATAATTTGCGTGGCATATTTCTAAGATTATGCATATAGAGATGGTGGTTTTTCCTGCCTTTATCCCACGCTTGGTAGGGTTAGCACAACATATGTTTTCCGCTGTGTTAGGTTGCTCATCTCACTAATCACACCTTCCGCACACATTTTTTAAATTTCAACAGGAGTGTCGTTATGTTGGACTTGTTATCAACAGTTGATTTCTTTTGTCAGATTAGTTTAGAGGCAATATTCGATTTGTAATTAAACATTCGCAAATCGGCGGTCCAATTTTGTCTCAATAAGTATAAACGTAAATATACGGAGTAGTTACTGATCAGATTGGTTGCTTGCTCTTTCCGTAACTCTATAAAACATTTAATAATACTATGTGAGAACACGAAATCCTGAATGGTATCTTGTACTCAGTTATCATAGACAATATAAAGTTTTGATCAATTAATATAAATTGATAAGATTATAATTGTCATATTTTAAAATAACAAATCACAATAATATAAATTAGCCGCCGTCTCTTACTCAGAACATGCGCACACCGAAATCATTGTAAATGCGGTTAGTAACAACCTCAGAGCATTGTCCCCGTCTGATATCCTACTTCAAAATCCAATAACCGATAGTTATACAACCCCCGAACACGGAGACACTTTGTATCTCCCCCTAACTTCGGAAAAAGTAAAAAGGTAGATACGTTATTGCCTTTGCTGCATGTCGAAAACAAAGTCTTTTGGACCTAATATGGTGACAGTACAAAATAAGCATTAAGGAAATGTCAAACAGAAAGTGAATGATAAAATTTATTAATTACTATAGAAATTTGAGACTTGGCATGATTGACCGAAACATGTCTAAAAAAGCATATATGGCAGTACATAAAGTTTTTTAATGCCTGTATTAATAATTATTAGTATTAAAAGGTGAATATAGCAGAATTGAGATGATAGTTTTGCGGTAGAGCGAGGACGAGCGAGTTTTTTTTTAATTATATGATATGAAAGCAATATGTACTAAATGATGATTTAGTGCTTCTAGTAGAGATATGCTGCGATGTTTTGAGCATGTAAAAGAAGGCTGAGAAAGCAAGTATTCTGCCAAGTTTGAAGACATTCTGGAAATGCGCAAGCAAGGTATCCCTATAGGCTATTACGCGGACAATAATATTTATAGAAATAAATATTCGAAAAAACAATCATAGTAATGTAGATATTGTATCTAGCTCCTTTTATCAAAGCTCCCCAATTTTAAAAGTTCTAAAGAAACATATGACGCCGCCACGCAAGCCGCATACAGATTGGGTATAAAAATACAATGATGCATATTTGGGAACGTAAATACAGTTAGATGTTTGGAAGAAGGCTCAAACTCCTTCTGTGGCGTGTATCGTGTGCCTATATAGAAAGGTTTGGTCACAGAACGAGCGACATGAACACGCGATGGATGAGTTTTTCCTTTATTGTGAATGATTCAGAAAAGAAATATTTTTACTTCCGAAAAAGGCAGTTTTAATATCGTCTTTGTTTTTTTTATTTGTTTTTACGCAATTACTTTTTTTTTATTTTTTATGCTGGATAGGTTAGCCTTTGACCACTATCTCACCTGATGGTAAGTGATGATGTGGTCGGAGATGTTGTTCAGGCTAACCTAATTACTCCGCACTTGCAACGGATTCTGATGATTCTAAACTTCATCAAAATCGATTGCCATTGATTTGCTTAGGTTGTTTTTATATAATTTGTACAGTGTTTTAACCTCTAAAGATTGAGCTTGCGAGTTAGAGGCATTACATGTATGTGCAATAGATATGCGAATTCGCATGTCTTAAGCTATTAAATTTAGTTATCAAATTATATATTATCATATAACATAAGCTATAGACTGTATCAAGTTCAACCATTCAAAAACATAATTTGTTTGAGTGGAACTGCACTTCATTACTTTCAGCCAAATATGTAGAGTACGTAAGTACTCGTAGTATATACTATATACAACTGTATATAGACTTCTTGTAATCCACGGGCCGTAAATCAAAAACCCATTAATGTCAAAATATAGCTGCTGTTAATCTTGCCGTGGGCTTGATATTGGTAAGCTATTTTGTGAATGCTCGTCACAGTACATCTTTGCCACAGCAACGATCCGACAGCTGTCTCTGAGAGCCAGTAATTTTAAGTTTAGTCTCTATACACCTCTGACTACATATTTACCAATATAGATAAAATGAGTAATTTTACACTTTCACGCAATTTCTTGGTGCATAATAAATAATAGACCATCATGCTTTGCCCACGATGGCGTACAATATGGAGAGATGAAGCCATGTGTTAATTACAAACAAAGAAAAATAGAAAATTCATTACAATTATAACATCAATTAGAGTGTTTTATATATAATCATTATTGAATATATAAGTCACTGAAAAGATAATTAATTAGATGTAAATTGTTGTTATTGTTTAAGGTCATAATTATAAAACAAAAGGTCGTCATTTACAATTTGTCATTTAAAATTCCCATATATCATAACATGTTTGGGCCTATAGTGGTTTGAGCCTAGATTTGAATAAAAGTAAGTAAAAATAAGTCAGTAATTTTTAATTTTAGTGACTAGTCAACTGATCGCGTTCACTGTGACCCTGCCCCAAAACATCCCGTAGGAAGCGCGTGACAAGAATGGCGACGAAGGCAAGATTCACAGGAATAAGGCTCGAAGCCGAGATGCGACAAGCATAATCTCTTACTTTGTTCTATCTAAACATATTCTGTTATCGATATTCCACCTAAAAGATTTCTTGGAATACTAGACGGGCAGAGGATTGAATAATAATTATTTGATCATAACATTAATTTAAACGCAGTCAGAAGACATTTGTATGGTAGTAAAACATTGAATGACTCATAATTAAGGATTTATTAAGATGATCTAAACAGCTTATTTAATTAAATTTGTTTAATTACAATATATAATCATTAAATATATAAATCATCAATCAAATCATATCTGTTAAAAAGGAAAAGCGAGCAGAAAGCTCATGGCCAATACCGCGCTAATTAGTAATGTTGAATTTTTGCCCGAGTTACAAGACAATATTCAGTTTCGTGTTCCCTCTACCAAACAGACCCATAAATAGTTCACGCGGACACTTGGTCTCCACAGAACAAAGATTAAGATCATTGTTTCGAGAAGATGTTCAATGGTGCTATTCAATCCGTTATATATAAAACATGATGAAACCACAATCCCAGGAAACGTCGGGTTAAAAAAATATACATTGTCCATACTAAAAAGTATCGAGCCAACCACGAATGTTTTAAATATTTTCAATCAAAAACTATTTTTAATTTCATCCAGATATTATCTCTTTGCACTATGACCAACCATCAACAATAACTTACAACAGTACAGCTAATAAATTAACTTAATTACCGAGGCTGATTAACAGACGATTATCCTTTTTACTAGCCACCGAGATCAGCAATAAATAAGATCGCAAGGAGTCAGACAGAGTACACTGTGCATGGGGTCTGACAGCTCTCTTACAAGTGTGTGGCATAAGAGCAGATTTCCATGCAAATGCTTCTGTAATGCTTTAACGGAGGTGTCGATTATGTTGGTATAACTTGTTATGGTGTGTTTAGAATATTTCCAATCCGCATAGTAGACCACAGTCTGTCTGTAAACCCACAGAAGACAGAGTAAATTATGTTTACACGAAAAACTAAGTTAGGGAATCTCAAGCTTCCCACGCTGTTTGGAACAAAATTGATCTTAAGTAAGGAGGTTAAATATCTAGGGATTTGGCTAGACAGTAAGCTTTTGTCGGGAAAACACCTTGAACATATCACAACAAAAGCTACAAAAATTTTGATGCAAAGCACTAGAGCAGTAGGAAAAGACTGGGGTCTTAAACCGAAGCTCTGTCGATGGATCTACACAGTCATAGTACGACCTGTCCTCACCTACGGCTGCGTAGTGTGGTGGCCACGAACAAAACTGGTGACTACAATAAAGAAACTGCAGCAAACCCAAAGATTGGCTTGCTCGCTGATCAGCAGCTGTATAAAATCAACACCATCAGATGCCCTTGATGCGATCTTGGGCCTGACGCCATTGAATCTTCATATTCAGCAAGAGGCGATGGCTGCAGCCCTAAGGATAAAGTCAACTGACCAGTGGATAGGCACGGGACAAATCACAAATCATTGCCGAATACTAGAGAGGGCCACAAAAATAATACCCGAATCGAGGCAAGGCACTGACAAAATAGCGAGCACCTACCTTGACAACAAAAAGTACGAGCTGGTTACTGAAAGCCGCACTATGGGAGACTTATCACCGTCATACAATATTTACACAGATGGTGCGAAAAACAAAACAGGTGTAGGCTGTGGCTACTACTCACCGGAACTTGGAATCTTCGGCTCAAAAGGACTGTATAAGACGACAACAGTAATGCAATCAGAGGCAATGTGCCTACTGCTAGCTGCGAGGGCAATATTACGTCTAGAAATAACACCCAATTTAGAAAGTGAGCATGAGGATAAATTCCTACTTTTCACTACGGACAGTGCGGCAGTAATATATGCACTCAGAAAACCAGTAAGCAGGTCTAGAGTTATTGCTGAGTGCCATGCTGCCCTACAAAAACTATCAAAAAATTACAAGGTAATTATAACATGGATGAAAGGACATAACATGTGCCCGGGTAACACCATGGCAGATACTCTAGCCAAAGACGGGGCAAAAAAACAGGTATGTGATGACGCAAAGAGCCTTTGCAAGCCATCAGCAATGGAAATACGAGAACTTTTGCGTCGTCACACTGAGAGAGAACAACAAGACCTGTGGGATAAGTTAGAAGACTGTAAACATGCAAAGGCCATGTTTCCAACTCTAAACAAGAAGCTGACAAATAACCTGCTAAAGCTACAGCGGGATCAATTGCGCCTTGTTGTAGGTCTATTTACAGGTCACTGTAACCTGAACTACTTTCTGCATAAAACTGGAGCAACAGACAGTCCTCTATGTAGAGGCTGTATGCGTGAAGAAGAGACCGTCGAGCACGTGCTGTTGCACTGTGAAGCCACGGAACAAATAAGAGTTGAAACGGGACTACGTGAGCCATTCTCACCAACGAAATCTTTACCACCACCACATACGCCACTGGAGCAGCTATGCCAGCGACCCAGAGTCCTTCTCCGCTACTTTAAGGAGTTGGGATGGCTTGGGTAGAAGCTGGCGGGGGAAATGCACAAAACACTCAAGCGGGACGTCAGTGCAGGACTTATCGCCCCCAAGTAGAATAAGAATAAGAATAAGAAGTAGACAAAAATATACCTCGGCCTACTTCGTTTTGAAATCTGTACGTCAATTAATATAAAATAGTTAATATAAAATTTAGTTCTTCTCCTACATTAATTTCTCCTAAATTATTTTTATTTTACATTATTTTTGAAGAAAATTCCAAACGCACTGTTTGTATAAAATCGTAACGTAGGTTTATTCACTTATTCATATTATGTTGATACATGACCTTTCTCGAATGATAATAAATAACGCTATTTTTCGTAACAGTACATAGATTTTCATGAAACAATTTTTGACACTTTAGATTCTATGGGCTTACACAAATCACCTATAAAACGTGGTAAAGAATGTTTATACATTCTTTACCACATGACGTTAAAGTAAAAGTATATCTTTATGTACAAAACACCAGATTTTTAAATTAATGAAGCCTATATTTGCTCTTTCTCTTCCTAAGTGGAAAAAAAAACAAAATTTTAGTGGACAGCGGAAATATTCATATAATTTTAAATTTTCATTTTCGGCCGCATATGCGTCTAAAAATAAGACTAAAGCCGAAACTCGATTTCAGCTGAAAATCGGTTTTTGATCAGACACTAAAAAATATACCCCTTTTGATAATTTTCTAGAAACTAATAATATTTTATAATTTTTCTTTTTTTTATGTTATAGCGGACTAACCTCTGCCTATGACTGATGCATTTCGTCACAAGTTACGAATTGCACTGCGAACTGTGAAAAAAATCATCTGTCCCATGTAGTTCCACCGGCTGTATTAACTCTTGTGTAAGGCATAATTACGCGTATAATGTAACAAACAGAAAGCGCAACTGGGCACACGTACCGCCGACGTCTGCCGGATTATTTATTGCCGTTTTATCTCGCTGCGACCGTCCGCGATAAAATAAAAGAAACGTCAGTAGGCCGTGATCGCGATTATCACTGGAAGATCACTGAATTGCCCCCGCGTAACTGATTCACACCATCCTTCTTGCAAGAAACGATAACCATTGCGCATATACCTGCAAAGCTTTAAATTTATTCAGGTTGTGAAGCGGCAATGTGTGTTGCCGATGCTGAAAGTATCATTGGTTAGGTAGATGCGATAAAGCAAAAGGTTCTCTTTAAGGACTTTAAAAGCTTACTTTACAGCGTGGTAGTATTGGTAGTCAGTCATTGACTGGTAAGAAAGGTTCGCATGCCGGTCGCCATTCAAGTCGGTTGAGAGGACAGCCAGGATCATTGTTTAAGGGAATGTCCTTAATTAGCACATGTAGAGCGAGATTATCAACCGACAACGTCGGCTCCAGCTGACAACTGAATAATGACGTTGCTATTTATACAAGGATAATTATTTCAAACTGAATTGCTAGTAATTAAATGGTAATTCGCTGGTTGTATTTACGTAAAATTGTATTGTAGATAAGCTTAGGGAAATATTTTAAAGACCACAGGGACCACTACATTCTTGCTTTTTAGTTAATTGGTAACTGATTTCGGTTGCTGAAATATAAATCCTGTTCGATCACCTTTATCATAGTAATCTATGGCGTAGAAGTTATTGATGATGTTAAAATTATACAGAAAAAAACAAATGAATATAACAAAAATATCTAAAAGACCGTCATGTACTACAAGGAGGTGGCAGTCTTAGTTGTTTCATGTTGTAGACGTATAAACATGTCAACTTGAAGAATAAACTATAAAGCTTCAATAATATAGCTTTAATTTTGTTTAATAAACATATTAAAATTCATTTATTTACTAAGCGGTGTGTCCCGGTAGATACCGGGACGCGCCGCTAAGTGCTTGGCGACAGGTGTTCTACTAGGAGTTGAAGCTAGCCAGGCGGGCATTTGCAGAATTACCTACCACCAAGCTATATGCCGGCGGCTTAGCGAGCCCACCAAATCACGAAAGCGATCAGTAGTAATGTCACTAGCGGTCACCCATCCAGGTCATGACCTAAATAAAAAACATAACAATGACATATCCGATTCTGTAGGTACTTATAAGTGCTGGCGCGTTTTTTTATGCCTGATAGTTTAGCCTTTGATCACTATCTCACCTGATGGTAAGTGATGATGTGGTCGAGGATGTTATTCAGGCTAACCTAGAGTTACTGGCTCTCAAGGACAGCTGCCGGAACACACCGTTAGGTGCATGGCGACAGATTTTCAACTTGAGGGTGGTAGCTAGCCAGGCGGGCATTCGCAAAGTGCCCTACCACCACCTTGTTTGTGCGTGGTGCATAGCTAGTTGAAATAATCTGTCGTCAAGCATCTAACGGTTTGCTCCAGCTAGTCCCGACCACCTCATCACTTATCAACAGGTGAGATAGTGGTCAAAATCTAACCTATCACCTGTAAATAAATATCATAACAAAGTGATAAAACAAATGTCAAAATCACGATCAAAACTGATATTGCTGAGTTTTATACAAACAAAGATTTAACGATCGTGCCAAGAGTATCCTTACATGAAGGAGCCAAATTGTGTATGGCTGAGCCAAACAGCCTTAATGCACCTGGATGAATAGGAAACAAGCCAAATCCTGCCACAGTTATAGCCGAGTTGAGCCAACTTTTGAATGAGGTTAATTTTAAACTTGTAAGAATGAATGCAGGCGACTATTGTTGAGATTCATCCTACTACCTACCAAAATAATAGATTAAAATATGTCTAAGAAAAAATACGATACGTCTTCGCATAACTTTTCACATAGTGGCCTGATTATGATAATTATTTTTTTTATCAAAAAAGTATACATCTGAGGTAGTCGCATTTAAATTTGTCAAATCGAAATTGGTCAAGTAGCTTATAAGTTACACTCAAGTAACTGTAAAATGCTTGACATACCTAGATGACTTGGTAGTTATAGACTTATAGGGTATCAGTGTGGATTGTCTGGAAGAGATCGCTCTGAGCGATAAGACCACCCATTGATACACTTGGGTTTAAGTTATGTTTTAGTAATAAGTTTATTGTTGTTATTATGGTGTATTCAATAAAGAGTTATCTATCTATTAGTACTATAATATTTGTAGTATTTGATTAAAAATGCGGGCTGCAATAACGTGCTTGGCAGACAGATATATATAAATACCAAATATTCCATCCACTGCGTGCTTATCTATCTTAAAAATCAACCAAAAGTTTGCTTTAACATCATTAATACAATAAAGTACCTCGCCATAAAAAGCAAACATATTTTCCCAACAAGGCAACTAATCTGAACCAAATAGCCCCTAAAACGCATTGTTTAACAACCAAACTACATCATTAACATGCCACGTAACAGTGGCATAAGCTCAAAATCCTACTAAACTTGGAATTCACTACAGCGTGCTTTCAAACCTCACGTTTATGAAATATTAAATCTAGTTATATCTATGAGAGGAATCTCTACCGTTTACTGAGAAAGATAGACAAGAGGCAAGCAGGTGCGCCGGCCAAGGCACCCACACGTTTCGAGGCACAAAACAATTATCATACCGTGGTTGCAAAACATGCTCCGTCACTATCTGTCGACCCATCATCACGACTTCACAATTTACATATAATGACTTACTAACAATAAACAAGAAAATGTGCGAGACCGCCTCTACTCTGCTTACGACATAATTTCTTTTTTTGTTATCAAAATTATAACGGATATCACGTCTTGTCTCCATGACAACTTAATGTAAATTAGTTTTTTTTTATTTAATTGATAAATTGTAGTAATAATTTTGATTTGAGACAGATTTTGCACAGAAAGTAGGAGTAATACAAACATTTTATTGGAGTCAGTATAACAATTTTTTTTTTATATAGTTATGTGGTCAAACTTGTTCTTCAGACCTTAATCTAGAGTTGTAGTCTTTCAAGTACAGCTGCCGGAACACACCGTTAGGCGCTTGGTGACAGATTTACTTGAGGGTGCGAGCTAGCCAAGCGGACATTCGCAAAATGGCCCTACCACCACACTATAGCGACTGCTATCCTAAGACAACAACCGCGGCCGACATCTTAACGTGCCCTACGAAGTACTTACGGTAGTAACGCAACTAGCGGTTGACCAACAAGTCATTACCGCGGCGGACGTTGCTTAAACTTTCTACTATGACTTAAATTTAAAAACGGATAACTAAACTACGCTACGTGCGTTTAAAAAATTTGCTTAACATTGCAATATTCAATACGTTAATTATAATAAATGATTTCGGACGATGTATATCATTCAATATTAAGGTTCAAAAGTTGATACTTACATAGAAACAAAAACGAAAATAGTATCCCATACTCAGAATATCCGAGTCTAATATGGTTAGTCATTCAACATTTTAGATTCTTGGTGTTCGAAACTGAATAAGTCTACATCTGTATTTATAAGTATATATGCAATACATCGTTCCAAAGTTTACGAAAATCTAATTTAATCTATCTTTGATCTATCATTGATCAATAGATCAGTTTCATGCATATTAAACCTTTAGCATCATACATTACATCATTCTTAGACCAAGGAATAAGACAATGACGAGAGATGAAACAGAGGTATTTCTTAGCTCCTGTCCATCATTGCCTAACAAATCATATATTTGCTTCTACAGACAGCCGCAAAACTACTGTGTACATGAAACAAATGTCAAGAAATAAACTTCGTAATAAATTTACGCCACCCACAGTTAAAACTTCGCTTAAATCTTAAGGACGACACTTTTAATTTAAAATTCTTAGTGTAAAACGTTTCAACGGATAAGTTTTATTTTGTATGCATTTTCATGTACAACACACGACCATGTCCCTGTGAAAAAAGACAATACATACCTTTTTATGTTGTTCGTTTGCCCAGTGTCTTCCTTGTTTCGGTCATTCTTGAGGGAATAAATTGAGTTTGACCCGCGCTTTGGTCGCTGTAAACATGTAGGTTTATGTATGACAAGCTAAAATTTACGACGCTTCAAGTTGAACTTTCTTGCGCTACATTGTGGTTAAAGCCGCTTGAAGTATTTACTAAGAAAATACTTATAGAACCGCGCCCGAGACGTATGTTTGCATTAACTAAAATTAATTCGTTAACTTGACATTTAAGATACACAAAACACGCTTGACTTGATTCCGTTTGAGTATGCTTCTGATTATCTAACGGCTAACAAGAGTACATATTGTAGTTACATTGAATAGTAGGGAGTAAACAAATGAATAAATACGTTATATACACTATTATGAATAAGCATTGCAATTCAACGTGGTAATGCTGCCAGCATGCTGGGCCTGCTGCCAACTTTTAGTGGGCTAGAGCATTTGGACTGCCTGTGAGTTTGCAATGACTTATTGGTTATCTAAATGCTTTTATTGTAGTAGCTGTTGTATTGTATATGTTACCGGAAATGTATGAAACCTAGGAATTGTGTACAATTGTACAAAATTCCTAGGTTTCATACATTTCCGGTAATATCCCTTCCGAGCCTACTTAGGAAATGTGTAAAATAATATTTCGAAGATCCTTTAATACAACTATTTCCTGTGAAATGGATGTATTGCCTAAACATTGTATGCAATTCCAAGTTGATACTAGGAAATCAAAAATTGTAATCGAACACCAAATAAAGTAAATTATCACCAAATGAAGTGAATGGTCACTAAATCTCAAAGTCACATTTAGGTGTGACGACGAGCGAAACGAGGAGGAGCGTAAGGTTACTTGTGACCACAATAACGCGCGAGCCGAGCGAGCGAAGCGAGCGTGCCGCGGCAGCGGCCAGAAGAATGATAACAACTTTAATACAAAATATATCATAGATTTCCTATCTATTTTAGGAATTGGACACATTTCCTAAGATTACAACTTTTTTATAACTTTAAAATCATACAGCCGGTAGCAAAAAAGTACTATTGACTACTAAATACAGTCTACTAAAGTTACAGTAATATAAGCATTCCTCGTCATATGTTGATCGGTAATTTAACTCCCTGCTAACGATTCATGACCCAACAGATAGATCATTATGATAACGGAAGCAATGACCTAATTAACTGAGATTGATATAAAGCAAAGTAGCTTCTTAATTCCTAATCCTACGTCAATCTAATTTAATGAACTTGGTATTTCTCTTCAACTAATTAAAACGAGAATACCAGCAAAAGCAGCCGCTAACAATGAATAAGTTAAAATTAAAACACAAAGAACAAGTAAATTGAATTAAAACGATGGAATCTCGGCGTCTTACTGCCTAATTATCATCTTAATTCCTTATAACGAATCAGAGACGGCTACCGCGTTTTCCGAGAATACTATAATCATAGAGAAAAATTTAAAGTAGGCTGTTTGTATTCGCTAAATAGCGTAGTTCTACTGCTTATGGTGTATAAGATAAAATATCGGTGATAGAAGTCATAACACCAAGAAGATTCGGTCCCGTCGCAGTGGTGGTCATTAATGAAGAAAAATTGGTGATTGAAATCAATAATCTAACATTCGCTAAGCACAACCATAAAGGGGATAACATAAATTCGAGAATTTATTTCTACTTAATACATCCGTCGCGCATTAAGCGCTGCATTTTGAGGTAATTCCTATTCAACAACGATTAGTTTTCGATCTTCTACTAGCGCCGATTGTAACACTATGTTCATATATTGAAATACGGCCCATAACGATGATTCGTTTCGGGCCGAATATAAATTATATAAGCAAATATTTTAAGAATGTACTTTGGGAAGCTTTGCATACTCTATCGATGTTTAACACTGACTTCTATTAACATCAGCTTGAATTATCTTGCATCATAATTGTAGTGTCGTATGAATTAGACAACACAACATTTTGACAATAGAGTACCTGAAACAACAATAACAACATTTTATTTTCATTTTGTCAGAACTTCTTATTAATGTTCGTATTCAGTAGCAACAAGAATTCCAAAAACTTAGTTATTAAGTTAAAAAATATATCCTGTAATAATTTATAAAAACAATTTGAAGTCGGTGTTTCGTATCCTTTTAGTTCATTAACTAGAAAATGTAGCATCGTGCATCCCGTTTCTTACTCGTTAACTTTTTTCCTACAAAAAAGAAGGTTACTTGTTAATAACGGTTTGGGAAGAAATTGGTCTAAAACACACGGACTTTCGTCATAACATGATACAAATTACGTGAAATCATGTGGATATTATTTTTTATAGAGTTCGAGAGCAACATGTGGTAAATTGGAGTCCCTAAAGAAATAAACAAGTTAACGACGTCGCCACACAGTTTCTTGGGTAGAAAAAAACGTAACAACTCCATGAAATGGGTGTCGCGCGCTCACAAATTATCGGTTCGGGAATTTGGTTTACTTTTCCCTTTTTAATGATACTTGAAATGGTCCCATAAATTATTGTAAATTAATGGCAATGAGTTGCATTATGATGTTTATTTAATATTACTGCGGAGGTACCGTCAATTCATTCCAAATTTGTGTTTTACTCTTTAAACCCATTATTATATGCAATAAATACTTAGCGTATTGTTCACCTTTTAGAGCTTTTCTTCAGAAAGATTTATATATAATACAGGGTTATTGGTAAAATGCTAACAACCTCTTAGGATTGATTTCTGCTAGTCCTAACAAATATTTTGAGATTATTTTTTTTCTTTTAAAATTATGTTTTGGTTACGTAATTTTTCTTTTTGTGTTATGCAAGTATTTTTCATTTACTGTCTACAAGTCTTCAGAATTGCTAATTTATATTCATACATGTAGTTACTTTTTTCCGTATGTATAAACTATAAACTGATGTTGATGTCGCATGGCACATGGCTTTCCATTTTCATATAAGCATTTGACCGCAGTGTCACCTGGTGGAAAGTGATAACTTGTTCAACAGTAGAACGTACTTGCGCAGAAGATACAAGCTCACTCTGAACTTGACACAACTCTGCGGACTGTATCCATCGGGTTCATTTATAGCTAATAGGTCACTATCTCACCCACGGATTTAGAAAGGAAGATCTAACCAAAAAAAAAAAGGTAAAAAAAGGTAAGTAATGACGTGGTCGACGATATTTGTGCCTGATAAGTTAACTCAGCCTACCCTACTAATGTAAATACTGAGACTAGAAGCCATATATTATTATGTATTTCTGCTGACCTTTACGAGTATATATATACTATGATATCACTTTTATAAGTTTACTTGCATATATGTTGCGTGTATACTTTTTATTTTTTTTCTTTATCAACTATTTGAATAATTTTCTACTCTCTACCTATGCTATGTCTAACTTACTACAAATGTTTACATAATTTGTGGTTAACGATGTTGGTCTCACAATTATTATTATAAATAAGATTACCTTTAATTTAGAAATATTGTGAAACTGTTTGATGATCCTTAAATAAATTAAAAAAAAAAAAAAATTGTTCAAGTTAATCCAGAATTACTGACTTCGTAGGCATAATGTACCCTCCGAAGAACTGAAGCGCTCAATAGTAATGCCACTAGTAGTCACCTATCCAAGTCATTACCGCAGCGGACGTTGCTTATTTTTGTTGATCGGTCAAGACGACTAAGTAGGTAAGCTCAGGTTACGAGATATTTAAAAATATAGCTGCTGGAAATCAACACTGTCTTTAAGGGGATGACCGTAGTGAAACGCGCACTTTTGGAATCTTCTTGTACTGAAACTATGAGTTCAAATTGTGCGAAAAAAATATATCATATTCTTTAATTCTTTATTAAGTGAATTAGTTGATTACTTTTTATTAAAACTAATTAGTTCATATGTAATAAATTGTAATCGGCGACCCTTTTTAGATTGTTTTTTATTAATTTAAGAGGCATAGTTGAAGTAAATGCAATGATTCTTTTTTTAAAAAATAGCTAATACTATACTCTAATGAACTACTTACTAACTTGTGTTGAAAACATTTTTATAAATTTTTGGCACAAAATTCTGTGATCGCGAGAAGAAATCGCAACGAAAATCAGTCTGCCCGCAGCGCTCGGGCCGTTTGGACGTGGGATCTGTGCCGTTTGTTTCGCCATCATTTTTGTGCATTTATTTTACGTAATATTACAATATTTTTTTACCATACGTTAATTTGGAAGTCATAAATTATTGAAACTCAAGTTAAACATTTATTGGGGAAGTACTTTTGTTTATATTGATTTATGAAATCTTTATAATAACTTTTTTGAGCGAGTTGATTAAAGTTCAGACACGGCATTGTTAATTCCTATTTTAGTAGGTATCTAGATTTTTAACCCTTGGTAAAATATTTCATTTTGTTATATTTAGGCTACTGTACAATTAAATGAGAACTTATTCCCAAAGCCCTTAACACACTTTCCGAGACGACCAACTTCTTTCTAGGTATTTAGATATCCAATCATTCAAATAAAGGGAACTTACCTATATCTCTTTTATCTCATTGATACTTAGTATGTATTTAGTCGGATTAAAATGTGTGTTACATCTGTATGACTCCGCTGTTCTTACGTACTACCTCTAAAAGCATGTACCCGTAACTTTGGAACCGTTACTTCTGTAGATAGTTTCAATTTTCATAGCAAAAGTGATAATGTGTACTATTATTATAATTTTATTTTATATATTGTAATAAGTGGGGTTCCTTAGGAAAAGTGACCCGGTACAATTCTTTTCGTACAACTTTTAATGGCAGCAGTCGAATGAGACTTGACAAAAACCAAAATGACATATTCAAGATGGCAGGTAAAATTCAAGTTGCTCCGATCCGTCTTAAAATCAATATCTGGGTGGTTTTGGGCGTCCTTATTCCTAATTTAGAAATTATTTTTCGAAGATATTTTTTTTTAAGATGGCCGCCATACATAGATGTTTTGAAACCATTGACTTAAATTGTTCTATGGGAAGGAGTCATGGGGAAAGAAAGTATTCTAAACAGAAAATAACAAAGTGGTTTTCGTGATAAGATAATAATGGGAAATATAAATTACGCCTCATAAAAATGACGCCTGCCAAGTGAAGATATATGACGTATCTGGTAAATGGTTACAGATAAGTAAAGGAATTTTGAACAAATGACATAGGGAATCGAGAAAGCAGTCAAATGACATGCAAAAAAATCCAAAATAGCAGAATTCAAGATGGCTTCCATACAAAGTGCTGCAGTCCGATTCGAGTGAGTAACTTGCGAGGCCGAAGGCTGGGGTCCGACTTGGGAATATTTTCCATATCTTCAAATGGTCTCCATGATGAATGGCCGCGATAACCGAAGCACCTACGAGTGGGGTTCTTTAACCAATGTGACTCAGAAACTTGGTACGATTCTGCCTGTACCACTTTAAGAAGCGGTAGTGTGAATCTTATATGGCGGTTTCATTACAGTTATCTTTTGTATTGAGCATTGCATTGGGATTATACTTCTATTAAAATTTTGAACTTTTATTATATTATAGATTATATACGTGTTATCTCATAAAGACACTCTAAAATTGCAAACTGACTTTCTATAACTGAAATTATACCTATGCATAGTGTTTATTTACCTATAGATATATAGAAATATGGTCAAGAGTTAAATTGCAAGTTTCTGTTTTAGAGTTGGTAAATGGTAGGTATATGACAGTAAGCCCAAACACAAATTGTTTGACAGTTTTTTTTAAACAATGTTCATTTTAAAATTAAATACATATTCTCACCATTTTTCTTTCGGCTTGCCAAAATACTGACACACTTTTTTCACTTTTTCTACATAAGCGTTATCACACATAATAATAATAATTTAATTTCAAAAAACGTTTCAGATGTTGTTGCAGTAAGGAATGCATAATGTACACATAGAACTATAAATAAGAACAACAAAAAACATGTGTACTTACATTGTATGCAGGGCACAAATATGCTCCAGGACGTTATCCGCACCAACCCAGTGGTTGGTGCGGATAACGTCCTATAAGTTCAAGTACATATATGACGAGTAGGATATATTGTGCTGTTTTTGGTTGCATGAATTCGTCCAAACCAAATATATTAATTGTAAAATAGCTGAAGGTATCTATAACCAAGTAACAGATATTCCCTGTTCTCCACCTTGTCCATGTTTGCCAAAACAATTTTTGATTAAGCTTTATACTTTAAAATTCAATAATAAAGCATTTCGTACGTTTCAGTCGAGGTGTAAATATTTTTTACTACCAATCTAAAACAACACGCATTTGTACACACTTCCTATTCAATTTACAAAGTATTTTATCTAAACTAATATAGGTAATAAAGAGGAAAGATTTGATTGTGCATTTGTTTGTTTGCATTGAATAGGCTCTGAAACTAATGGACCGATTTGAAAAATTCTTTCACCATGAGAATCCAACATTATCCCTGACGAACATAGGCTATAGAAGATTTTCAAAAAAGTTAGGTCGTATGTAAACTTCGATAACGTAACATAAAGTGCGAAAAAAATACCAAAAAAAATCGTTAGGTATATCGCATACGCTGCGGAAATTATTGAAAATAGAGCCAAGTGATATACTACAATTTTATAGAAGACATCTATAAAATGTCCGCAATACTATAAGTCTAATTATTACAGTTATGTCACAATAACTGGTTTTTTATATGTTGAATTTATAAGTTAAGATTTTTTTGTTAAATAACCGCGTGAAGCCGGGGCGAATCAGTAGTTTGCTTATATAAAAAAGTATATTTACAATCACAAAACAAAATGGAAACACAAAGTAGGCAAATGCAATTAAAATGCTGGATGCGGGCAGCCCTATCGCATGTTTACGTACCGCGCGGCTGTAGGTAGTTTTTTCAAGGACAGGGCCGAGTTAAAATACTGTATAGATAATATTACCGCTTCATGAAGTCAAAATACTTTTTTGAGCAAAATATTGAGATAATACTTTTGAATTTTAAATTATAACCTCGTTTTATGAACCCTATAATCTCAGCAAACCACAAACCAATTAAGCTCCTACTGGCTCTTCCTACTTGCAAATTCTGTTGATATGCAAGATGGGCACCTTTGTACCAAATTTCAAGAAGATCGATTTAGGCAATCGAGATTTATTGACGGGGAAATATACACTGCTCAGACCTCCACCGAGACCTCGCTTCGCTTAGTCTATTAAAAAAATATCATTACCTACAAGTGATATTTTTTTTTACCTTAGAGGTTCTCAGTATCTGCAGATAAAAATGTTGTTATCTACACTTCTGTTCTGCCGCTTCTAATAGCGCACGAAACTCTACAATTTTAGCGACGCTATCCGTGGTACGGCGACTAGTGCCGCCGTGCGACTGAATATTTTTATGAGTTAAAAGTTGACGCCCCTTTCTTTTAGCCCCGCCCGAATTAGAAATTATTTTGACTACGGTCTTGTCCTTAACAAGGAAAATAGCCAACAAGTTTTGTATATCAAAACCATGTCTCGAAACAAGCTCTTGACTTCGCCGACTTCCGATGACTTCGCCCAGTAACTCCAACACAGACTCCTCTTATAAAAACAACAATCAGCACTATTCACTTCTTCCCTCCATCTTCTTTTCGTGCCATGACCATCCCGTTTTTTCAAAACGTTGGTTAAGATGGCGTCCGTGTCCCGTCAAATCATAACCATTTATCAAAAGCAACTGATACCACACTGTCTTTTAACAATTAGATATTAGGCACAAACTGATTTAAATATTAAAACTACGTTTGTTATTGCGTTCAATCAAAAAGTTGAATAGAAAATTAATTATTTATTCAAATTTTTACTTCTGTTTGCTTACAAACGCTTTTGTCACCCCATCAACAGGGCAGAACAAAACTAGATCAAACTACCAAAAAATGTCTTGTATATTTTCGCCTCCAGCCAAACCATTAAGTGAACCAAAACAAGTTCCACAACAAAAGGGCCGAGTGATTAAACGTTATAACTCTATTTATCTCAATGGACCTTCCCGAGGGCTTCCCAATGAAAAGTTAACGAGTATCAGACCATCGATCATCATTCTATGGTATCGTAGATCTTAGCGGTGTATCGTTTCCGTGCCCATCGTTTAACTATAATCCTGTTAATCTATGCCTTATTATAATTGTTTATGTTCACTATTTATGTAAGTTAATTTATATAGAATATACTGCCTAATCATTCATGAAAAGCTTTGGAATTTCGAGGTCTTGAATTCAATCTGGTGGGATATTTTTGGGTTTTTCTGACATATTTTTAGTAAAACCGGGGTGTGATACTGTGGTAATAGATTCTTTTTCTATTATATAGGCATAACCGGCTAAAACTAAGTGTTTTTGTCTACCTATTTGGGAGTAGGTGACAACAATGATGTTTTTAAAAAGAAAAAAACGGCGTCAGCAATACTTTGAGATACTACTAGGTGCGCTCCGCGGTTTTAGCCACGTAGACAATTGTGAAAAATTATGAGGATGAAAAGTATTCAAATTTTCGTCCATATTGGTTCAGCCGTTTCTGTGTTAAGGAGGAACAAAATAGTATAATTGACCTCATTGATTTTTTGTCAATTCAGTTTTTAAAAATTTAAGTATTTCTAAAGTTTGTAGATAACGTAAAAAAATACATATTTCGGTTACGAGGTCTTCAGCTCACAGAGCCACAATTATTAATGTGATTATATTATTATTAGCTGAGGGTTCGGTACATTCTCGATCTCTTAGAATTGTTAATTGACGATGGGTGGTTCTAGATTTTTCGAGCCCTGACGTCGTATCAATAAAACCTACTCATACAATTATCGTTTTGTGTCGACACTATATGGTGTCGTATTAATATGAAAGTATGTAAGTAAGATTTTTGCAATGCACCTGGAAATGACGCAATAGATTTTAATGAAATTTTGTGCGAATGTTTGAATCCACCGTAGAAGGAAATATAAGGATCAACTGTTATTCAATTAGGCGCATTTAGATTCTGCTATACTGGAACAACAGGCATTCGTAGTCCCAATTAATGCCAATACTACTGAACTAACCAACGTAACAACCTTAACGAAAGGACATTAACATGTAAAAGCGCACACCACGCGCGACTGATGACAAATGCATCGAAATCGGATAAACTCGGGATTTCGCAAATACGCTGTACATTAAACTATACAGATTATTTTGTTCATTTCAACTAGAAAAGACAATATTGGATATCTTTTTTTGCTTATAATTAAGTAACAAGAGTTCCACAAATACAGTCGCTATAGCTAAGATACAAGATGATTTAGTATTTACATATGAATCCTTAGACAAACATCAAGGTCTAAATAATTGTTCAGAACGCGAGAGTAAAGATTTACATATATGTATGCATATTAAATAGGGTGGCAGAATGATTTTGCCGAGTAGTAATGATATAAAAAATAGATGACAGGAATATTTGACGACTTGAACCCTTGACGGAACTGAACGGATCAAAGGTATTTAATACGATTATATTAGCAACAAACAAATAATAGACCCATTTCGTTGCCCAACATTTAAATAACGACAGTTTCTTTAGGCATACTCAGGCATGTCTCAGAGACGCGTAGACGGTTTAATAATTGCTCAATATTATGTTGCCATAATTAACTATTTTTATCCTGTCAATTCCAGCACTTTTATACCTTGTATTTGATAGATTTACAGCGCGCGGTCGTCGACGGGATTAGCGACTGCGTGTTATCACTCCGTTGCAGTTAGCCTGAACTCAGTCAGCAGAACTTAGAGGT
The DNA here is from genome assembly GCA_963854805.1 of Plagodis dolabraria. NCBI lineage: Eukaryota > Metazoa > Arthropoda > Insecta > Lepidoptera > Geometridae > Plagodis > Plagodis dolabraria. Next base: position 11,694,909 of record OY978452.1, on the reverse strand, counting down.
AAACTATATACCGTTTATGGTAAAGTAGGACAAATGGTTTAAAAACTTACACGTTTTGCTAATCAACTATGCTCTATAGTTAACTCGTGTTCATCCCCGCTGATGCGTCACTGTCCTTCGTAAATCAAAAAAAGTTTTTTAATTATTGTCATTCAGATTGATTAAATATGTTGTAAGATATATTTTTTATGAACTGTAAGCACCATAATACTAAAAAATTAAGAAAAAAATAACACTTTACGCCTGGTATTATACAAAACATTATTTCCGTGTGCATTACTGGTAATGAAGCTTGATAATTAAAGAGGACCAAGTCAAAAAAACTGATGATACTCGTAGATTGTTGAATGTTGATATCCCGTCGGTTAATTTGTAATCGCATAAATTATCCGTATCCCTATGCATTTCATTTAAGTTTAGAAACTTGTCCCTTTCAGTCATGTTGAAAGGAAACCAGGCGTCCAATCACAATCATTATCGACTACCACAATAACAATATCTTCATCTATTAGTCACAATCAAAATATTCAATTTCGCCACGTCTATCGCAAATCGTCTACAAATTGTACCACATTGCGACCGGTCACGACATTGGGTGACCGGCACCCTACTGTTCTACAGTTTCTATTATAGATTAAAAAGGACCGAAAATCATATGAAGCGGTATAAATGGTGTTTTTTTAAATAAAAAATCGATTGTAGTTTATGCTTAGCTGTTTATTAACTTGAAGTTTTAGCACCCTTATATATTATTGCATATTTTCTATATCATGATGACAATATGTTTATAAGTATCATTAATCTCACAATCAATGAATCTAAAGTTTCACTAAATGGAATTAGCAGAAAAGCGGATCATGGTTATTTGCTGGAACTTCTACGCTTCAAAGAAGAAAGTATTCACAGAACTTATTAGTAAGTAATGTAAACTGCTACGGAATAGAACTTATTGATGGTTTCTTTTAATCCTGGTAATTTTGTTAAGATCTTCTGCAGTGCTCAAAGGCATATGTAAAAAATCATAGACCACATTATACCGACATTGATAGAACACTGATAGTATCTGCATGCTTAATTCTATAATAAAACGTCTTAATTAATGTCACGTGTGAAACAATCCATTGAAATATATTTTTTGTACAGAAGGCGCTCTATATGTTTCCAGAACTGACCACTAACATAAAATAAGGGTGAAACAACAGATATTTTCATATATCTGTCTTTTACTTTTAACTTAGATTTTATAAATTGCGTTTATTTTGTTTTTATGAAGTGGTAAGATAGACAAATCGCCAGGCTGATAGTTATATCACGCTTGTCCGTTACAGATTCTGTGTCACCAAACTCGGTCTGTTTGACTGCACTGCGCTTTTGACTTGAGACGTTAATTCTTATGTCTCGTTTGCCCAGTCATTTCAATTTCTACAGTGACCTGCACGGTAGCGTTTACAATCTACTGCTTTAATTCTAAATATCTAGCACTACGGTGATACCTACTAAAATGGTATTTTGCTGAAGAGACTTACCAGCTGATGGAGTGTGTGAAGTGTTCGTGCCTACATACTATAATCTTATATTCTACATCACCTTGAAGTTTTTCGATGATTTCCTACTATTTTTAGTGTAGTTTGATTACTCGGCTTTGCCTCTACATTGCTTTTCGCTATGGTGCACCATGTATGTTGACAATTTTACCTGGATTGGAGTAGAAAAATAAATTATTTTTTCCATAACAAAAAAATCATATCAAAATGTTTGTTAAGACTAGCAGAAGTCAACCCTAAGAGGTTGTTAGCATTTTTCCAATAACCCTTAATATATTCCCACACAAATTTTGAAAGGTTGTGTTCCTGTTTCTATGGGAACAGGTGACGAAACATAGATATATAGCCACAACCACAAAACAGACCAGCATATGACCAATTTGGATCTACCGTTTTAACCTTTTAAGATGAGTCAAAACTAACCAGTGGCGTACGTGGAAATTGCCGAAAAGTTGAAGATTGCTTGTTTTTTAAATTAAAGATCCGTGGCAACTGATGCTTTGGAAACTTCTCGTACAGTGAATAATAATTATTGGTACTTGACCATTATTTGCCAGAAGTTTTTTCATATACTCGTAACTGTAAACGCCATATCATTTTGCACCATGACAGTGGCAGACAAAATATTTTTTGAATGTAGAAATCCTGAGCCGTCCTACACACACTCATGACCATATAGATATAACTCTTTTCTGTGCTCATGACCATGGAACTTGTAAATTGTATTTTTTTCCAAAAAATAAGAATCAGTAACATGGTTTAACAAATAAATCACCAGAAGAGGCTGTAAAAGAGTAAACTAATTTTTTTTCTGTGGTCACAGACATATGTCTTGAGTCCCGACGCATGTTTATGCAGACATATAAAAAAAATAAGAATCACAAAAAATAAGATTAATTTTGACCACTCATTAGTATTTTGTTTCCTTATCCATGCCAGATACAGTACCACGTCTCTTACCTAATGAAACTTACGGAAAGAATACGCCTAACTAATTCATACATTATTTCAATAATGCTCATCTCAATCAATCAATCTCAATTCATACCGAAATGACTTGTTTGTTCAGTCCGTGGCTACCAAGTCCTGTCTCATTGTCTCTGCAGCTAGCAGATGCCGTTATGCAACTGTGTCTTCGATAATTACTCTGAATCATTGTTTTGTGTTTACTGATTTCGCAATTTATCTATTCGACATGCCCATCCGTCTGTAACATTACAATATTATGCCTTAAGTGTAGTTTATGACTTTAATATCCTTCATTCTATTAATTCGTTAATGCTTTTGTCTTTAAATTAAGAATTATTTCCTGCTTTCCACGTATTAAAACTTAGCTGTGAAATTGGATACTTACGTAGACACCGATAAAAGAAACGTACCGTAAGTGAAATCTTATGTATAGTTATGTGTTAAGGATACTGCACAGGTATAACCGAGACGAATAGCATCATATGAGATATATATTTAGGTTAAACTTTATTGCTAATTGGATTTGCAGCTATATCTAAGAGAATCAACGAGTTGACAATTTGCTATCAAATTTAACGAGCGACGGCTTTGTTACGACTTGCGTCTGAGTTATTGCTATTTCCAAGTGTGTCGAATCTTTTTTCTTTTTATCGAACCGACGTAATTGAAAAACATTATCGAGCAAACCCGTGTCAACATTACTATACGCAATTTAACGAACAAAAAGCCACGTTCGACGCTCTAAATTTCAAACAAAACTACTGACAACAAACCAACTACGTCAATCACTTTAGCTAATGGTGCACAAGGCGATCTTATCAGAGGAACCATAAGCGTTGTTGTCAGCGAGGCGAAGTAGAAAAAAGGCTCATTGAAAAATTATGAATTTGAAGCAGTAGCCGAGACCGGTCTTTAAGAGCAAACAAATGATGGGACTGGAGAGAGATACGGACATCCGTGCCTAAGGGGCCGCAACTGTTACTTGCCATACCAGTCGTATCAGAGGCCCGTTAACTAGCTTGATATTAATCATAATTTGGTATGACGCGATCCGCTCAAGTGTTTTAGATGGGCGTCATTATCTAAAACACTCATAGGAAACTTTCCACTAAGCATTTTATGATGTATACAACGCGAAAACTTTCCAGTGATTTAACCTTCCTTCGCGAGAACGTAAAGCTATTTGTGTGTTTAACGACTAAGAATGTGAATAAAAGAATTATTTTTTCTGAAGTTATTCTTTTATTTATGTATATATCAATATAATGTTGTCTTAGGTTTTCGCGATTGTTACACATAGTAATTAAACAACTTTAAACGGTTTAAATCGCGTATATTTGTCATTATTTTTGTCCCGACGTTTCAAACACTTTGCAGTGATCGTGGTCACGGGGTGACCACGATCACTGCAAAAACCAATTAGTCACCCCGTGACCACGATCACTGCAAAGTGTTTGAAACGTCGGGACAAAAATAATGACAAATATACGCGATTTAAACCGTTTAAAGTTGTTTAATTATATATCAATATATTTTAGTACTGCAGTACCTACGCTCTGCAGAACAGGTTGACGTATCAATTAAGGTTTTCCGTTGAACCTCACAGAGCGGCCCGTTTCAGTGCTCCTGCAATTTTTACATCGGTTTGAGCAATTGTAAACTGGACAGACCCAATATGCCCAAACTAGACACTCACATTATCTTTGAAAGGGATCAAATTTACGTCAAATAAAGTAAAGGAATAAAAATCATTGCAAAACATTCAATGGGACAGTTTTTTGGAACTACGGAGTCACGAGATCGCATGACCCAGACAAATGCTCCAAACGGATTACACCTCTCTTTTGCCTCCAGAGGTTAGAAACGAATATAAAAGTTAATTTTTTGATACATTGATATAACCAACAGAAGAAATTAATACATATTATATTCATAGTCATATTGCGTTAGCTCCCGAAATATGTAATACTAAAAAGTATAAGACTTTATTTTACCTGCTACTATCTATAATCATTTTTTTTTTTTTTATAACGTATACGTACAATAATTCAGAATTTTCATTTTTTACCTGCTTGAATAATTCCAATTAAAGCCGACTAAAGCTAAAGCAACTTCACTTACTTGTCTAGCTTCACCCTGTAGCATACATACCGTAATAAATTATGAAATTTGGTTTCACATATCCCAGGCACTATAATACGCTAGCGATATAAGTCCTCAATATAAGCGAACAATATACCTGTCAGAAATATGTAATGATCAAACATATCAGCTGATAACCACAGCGTTTCATGTTGCAAATTGGATAATTGGACAACAGTTTCCCACGCCTGACTCGAACCAAGGCCCAAGTAATTTATGGACAAATTCCATCTATGAAACCTATTGATTGATAGGTTTGATAGTTTTTACAGCTGTTTTTGTAAGTTTCCGCAAGTAAGACATATTCCATTATTTTTAGGATGCCGCGAATAGGTCAATAATATGTTTGCGTATTATTAGAATGATGTAGAAGAATCTGTGCTTTTGGATACTTACAACTCGTTATTGTTTTAGATGATGTGGTCTAAGATGTTAGCCTGAACATCTTCGACCACATCATCACATACCGTCAGGTGAGATAGTGGTCAAAGGCTAAACTATCAAGGATAAAAAAAATACAAGTATTATTAACTTATTTGCTTTGAATTAATGTTATGGTAGCGAAAGTCCAGTAATTATGTATTACATTCGACATAGTATAAAACATTACACGTCATGTCTCTTAAATTAGACATTGTTATGAAAGAGTTAATTTATTCATATGGAAATACAGGATGTTTATCTATAAGGAAAAAATACTTCGTGTAATATTTTTTTCAAATATAATTCCTCTATCCAAATCAATAAAGAAATCCGTTTACTTAAAAACACTTCAGTTTCGTGGGCGGCCGAAGGCAACATAATTTTATATCGTCCTCATTGAGATATTATTATATCTCAATGATAGAAAGCTAAAGAGCCAGTAATTACAATTTCTTGAGGCGAATTATATAATTATATAATACTATACTAACGGACTAATTTACGTAATGATTTCACAATGTGCATTTAAATATGTATCTTTCATTTATTAACTCAAGCTACCGGACTAGAGATAAATATAAACATGATTTCGAACCGCCACATTCCATATGGCGTTTAATAAAAACAACCCAAACAATATCCTTTGAAAAACACCACGGTTTAATAAAATTCATTAGGTTCTATTGAAATATGATTGACAGTTTGTACGGGCAACCATCCAAATTTGTTCAGATGCCGATCAGTATAGAGCTACCCTTGTGGTCAAGTAGAGCCTGTTTCACAACACCTACAAGTTACAGCCGAGTGAACACCTACTAAAACCTACCTAAATGTGAATGATTCACCTTTTAAATAGGAAATTAATTATTTTTTGGTTTGATATCTACAGTATACGTGTTGTAAAGGAATGCTTGTAAAGGAGAACCTTTACGATGCAGTTAACTGGAAGCATTCACCATGATCCATCAATAAATCAATGCAGTTTTCTGTGTAATTATACAGACTTTTTTTATTTTATCTTGTATATAGTTTTTGCAAGTTTGACCCCACTGAGTTTATTACTCTGTACTGTACTGTATAATCCGGATTGTCCACTGCTGAACGGTTGCCATAATACCCACACTTGGCAGGCCTCTTCGGAATCGCAGTTTAAGATAATGATCAAGAGGATATCAGTTCCTCAGAAGGCGCTGCTGCCCACCTTCCGATATTTTACCTTTAGTCGCCTCTTACGACACCCTCAGGAAGCAATTTTGGGTGACATTGTATCCCGGCCAGTGTTGCCAGGCGTTTTGAATGGGCGATCGTACGATGGGTCAATAAAAAATCGTATTCCCTAAGAAGGCTACAAAAAAAATAGTACGTTTTCAAAACCTTTGTTTTATTATATTACGATTTATGCCCTTGGATCGTACATGCAAAATAAATGTAAAAAATCGTATAAATACGATTTAAATCGTACATGTGGCAACGCTGATCCCGGCACTCCACGGGCAACTACTCTTTATTAATAACATTGAGTAATTTACAAATTCCAATTAAGCCTTAATCATTTGGCAAGCAGATATCAACCCTTAATCAAAATCATGTCTGTAGCTCGAAAGCGATGAGTTTTATTGACACAAAATTTGCATTATTCTTGGTAAATATTGACTCAAAAGGAAGTATTGCGTTAGATTAATTTAATAATTTTCCAGGGGCGGAGGATACATAAAAAGGAGGTAAATAAAAAAAATATTAACCTGGCATGTAAGGTATCCATTTCTAGAACTCATTGAGATGTTTTTTTTGGTAATGAAATAGTTAGGAAGCTATCAAAGTTATCAGACTTAGGGCACTTTTGTTCCAAGGTTGGTATTATGTTACCCATAAAACAAACAAAACATACTTTTGTATTGTTCATAATACAAAACATTAGATGAGCGGGCTAGGATCGCAACTGGTCTGTTTTTTAAGACTTGTCAGCTTTGAAAATGTGGCTCCAAGGATGACTAGGCATTTACCCTCACGTTGTTTGCTATGAGTGGCCCTTTCGGTAGTGCACAGTTTGAGCTCTGAATGCGGTTGTCGTGACTGTTTTTGTGTACCGTCGCCACTCGTTTTGTTTTACACTTGAGTTCGACTTGCTTTTGAAAATATTGAAGTCATTGGGGACCAACTGACTGAAAAAATACTTGAGTTGATTAAATTGGTTTGCCTTTATTAAACAAAATACTATGAACTAAATACAACACTACAGCTACTACAATAAAAGCATTTAGACAACCTGTAAGTCATAGCAGACTCATAGGCAGTCTAAATGCTCCAGCCCAGTACCAGTTGGCAGCGTGCCCAGCATGCTGGCAGCATTGCCCCGTTGAATTGCAAATGGTTTAATAAAATTTAATTGATCAAGTGTTAGTCAGATTCAAACCTTGGCTATGTGGAATATTTGTGAAAAAGAAACCTATACTTAAGGTTCTGTTGTCTTAATTGTGTAGATATAAAGTTCTCATAAGATGAATATGCACGCACCTATATTTCGTTGATGTAAGTGTTACACTTCCTTTAAGTGTTTTATTTGAAATTACTCAGTTTACGAGTTTTATATTCTTGGACAAGATTATAGATTACAATCAAGGAGATTATTTTATACCAATGAAGTTAAAAGCAATTCAATAACACAATTTACAAAGTTGTTCTACATTATTTAAAAACTTGATGCTATCTATCAAAATATACTATTACATACTATTGATGTACTTAAAGTAGCTATTTCCTTACATTGAGAATTTAAATAATCTTTAGTTTACTTTGAAAGAAAAAATAGATTTGTTACTCATAGTTCTGCTAATAAACCACAAAAACATTATGATTGGCATAAACAAACTCCAAAGAAACGATACAGTTCCTGGAATCGAGCCTGCGGGGTCATTGACCGACGTTATCTAGTTGCCGAACTTAGTTAACAAACGTAATGAATCATGAACTAATCTTGCGACAATAGGCCCAATGTTCGACAAAGGAAGCGATAAGGCCACTGCAATGTCGAAAAACTTTTAGAAACAGTGATGAAGATCGTGCCTTTTCCAAAATAATGCTGCATTTGTAAAATTGTGTTGTTACGTACGTAACTAAGATGTATTGCCTATGTCTACATCGGCAGATGAAATCAAATATGGAACATATTTGACATATGAGCCAGAAACTATAGTTAGATATTGATGTACCTTTGTCGATTGGCGCTTTAAACGCTTTGAGCAGCGTACGCATGTTCAAAACCATTCCGAGATGCACTGACAGCCACATACAAATTCGGAGTGACGTCATCAACCGGTATTTACAACTATCACGATTTTGAGGTAAACCAGTGTGGGCAGTGTCAAACAGTTCTCATTGCAATCTTACCTGCCTTCCGTTTCAGGCCAAAAGTGATTTTATTCATTATAGCGAGCATCGCCGTTCCGTTTCAGAATTAGAGCTACTATTTATCAACAATTAAGTACCCGAAAATGCGGTCGATTGGTACCAATAATTCGGAATGGTCGTAATCGGGCTCACATAGCTCACGGCCACAGGGCCATATATTAATGAATAGATATTAACGTTTGGATCATCGTTAAATCATATATGTACAGAATGCACTCACTCACGCATAAACAAAATGTCAGTTTTGACAGCCCCGCTCATTGTGATTTCAGTTTGTAGCGTGGTCGTTGAAGTCACAAAATAGCGTACTATGTAATGACGTAATCTGTGACGTCATATGGATCTTCGTTGGCGCTATTTCCTGGATTCGGAATGGCGATGACATCGCTAAAGTCGCTTTTAACAAAAGATATCCACAATATTTTACTTTTTAATTTTGGGTCGAAGGATATATAATCACTGTGCTTAAAGTACACTGTAACTGCACCAATACAGAGATTACTTCATAGTGACTACGCACTTTGTCCAAAAGAATCGTTGTTTAAGTGTAATCTTATCGCCGAGCACCGAAGTGTTTCCTACAATGTTTTAAAGATAAAAGTTATGAGGAAGCATTTGTCAGATATAGTTAATGATTGTTAGCTGCGAGTAACAGCTTTGAGATATTCCAAACAAGTGTTGAGCTGCATGCTCATTTTCCGTGATATGTAACATACAAGCTTCAACTCATGACTTCGCTTTCGTATTTTATATATCGCACTCACTTGGGAACCGTAGTAAGTAAATCACCTAGTTCTCAAAATTTCAACAAAATCTATAGCCGTTACGGAAAATAGTGGTATATTATTTTACGACTATTTTACAAGCTACACAGTTATTTTTATTTTTTTGTGATAGGCTAATCTGTTACCACTATCTTACCTGATCGTAAGTTATGATGCGGTCGAAGATGTTGGTCAGGCTAACCTAAAATTACTGGCTAGCAAGGACAGCTGCCAGGATACAGTTATGTACTTGGAGACAGATTATCTACTAAAAGGATCACCCTCTAGTAGCCCTCTACTAGATAGCAAGCTTGGTAGCTAAAGCGGGCATCCGCAAAATACTAAGCCGCGCTATAACATCTGCCATCCTGAGACATCAAGTGCATCAGCTATTGACTGAAAGTGACATTCCAAATTAATCGCTTGTAAGGGATAAAAAAACAAAGTGAGTATAAAATAAAGTTCAAACTCAATGCTCACTACACGTAGCGGCTACGACATTTTGTTTCTCAGAAATGCGCACAATTTATAGAAAATAATACACAGTATTGTAGGGTAGGAAACGGTGCCCAGTATTGTTTCTTGAGATTTACATAACTGGCAAAATGTTTGGCGTTAAGACTGTAATTCTTGCCTCATACTGCATATGATAACGTAATTGACATGACCAGAAATAGCTGACACAAGAAAATTCCAAAACTGTGTATTGAAACACCGACAATTCAACAATCAAGGATGCTAAACATTCTAACCAGTACAACAGTATTTCGTAACCGCGTCCTTTCAACTGATTGTTTTCAACAATTGTTCGTTATATAGTCACTTTCCCAACAATAAGGAGACATGCGTGAAATGCCTCACGCAGCTATACAAACTTATTAAAGCATTCTTTTGGAGCATCAGGACAATGTGTTCAGGTGTTCTCCGACATGTCTAATAACTTAGATTTTATAAGTTAACACAAGGGAACCACTGGCACTCGCGGTTATATAATTCTTGTCACATTAATTTGCATGAGCTTGCCTACAGCAGTAGTTATGAACGACTCTGCGTAGTAGCTGATCGTTTACTATATTATATTATACTATAGTCTAGTATAATAAAACTATAGCTGCGAGATATCTAATAAGTTAGCTTTTATAAGTTAATACAAGAGAACCACTGGCACTCGCGGTTACTAACTTGTCACTCATTATTTTACAGCGCTGGTAGCTGAGCTTGCCTACAGCAGTAGATACAAACGAAACTAGGTAGCAGTTCTAGTTATCGTTTACTATAGTCTATTATAGGTACCATTTTCGGCTTAGAATAAGTATAGCTGCGACATAAAGCCCTTATAGGTTAACACAATGGAACCACTGGCACTCGCAATAATAAAATAATTATCATTATTTATTTTGTAGTGCTCGAAGCTGAGCTTACCTTCAGCCGTAGTTATGAACGACTGCGTAGCAGCTGATCATTTACTGTAGTCTACTATCCTATAATTTGGTTTAGCAGTTGGTACTATAGCTGCGACATCTCCAGAAACTTAGCTTTTATACGTTAACACAAAAGAACCACTGGCACTCACGATTATATACCTAATACTTACATATAACTCTTTATTTTGAAGTGCTCGTACCAGAGCTTACCTTCAGCAGTAGTAAAAAAACGGTCAAATGCGTGTCGAGCCACGCACAATGTAGGGTTCCGTAGAAAGCCCGTTATCATAATATAGAACGATTGTAGTTCTTTATTCTCCTCAAATTTCTTCCTGCTAAATTTAAGAAATAAGAGTACGATTACTGCCAAGTTATTTGTCAATTGTTATTCGAAAATTAAACAAAATTCGTTTGTGAATTCTATAGGTAGATAATCGAATGAAAACGTCATGATAGCGCGATCCAGAATCCGTTGGTACATTATAAGAATTTGAATGTCATTTAATTTATTTGCTGTAGCATAAATAATTATTGTATTATAAAATAGTTGAAATATATATGAAAGAAAAATAAAAAGTATACACCTATATACGCAAGTGTGATAAAATCAAACACCTCAGATACATACCTTGATACAATTTATTCTGCTTTGCACATTTCACTTATGGTTCACACAGTAATTGATCAATACGTATATAAACAGAATCACACTGTAAATTATTAACTTCAAGAATACACGGGTAATAGATGTTACTCCATCGAGTTCTACCGACCGACTGACTTAGACGATCGTTCTCTCCACCCAGAAAAACATGTCATCGGAAGATATCCATATAGGTGGGGCCGACCAATCAGAAGGCAGCATAGTACTTAATCAATAGACTTACTGGTAATTGACACATTCGATAAAAGACAAATCAGCAACTTTATATTTGTAAATCTTAAAATAATACAAATAATTATAAAAATAACATAAAAATACTGAACGTAATTTACAAAATCATCACACAAGTAAGTTAATAAATGGGTTATTATACTAGATAATAACTAGTCTGGCCATAAATTATACTGTAACATAAAAACTTTTCAGTTTTAGAATGATTTAGAATTTGGAACGCGTTTATTACCTTAAAATTTTCTTTCGATTTCGCGCCATTTAGTATATTATTTCGTGTTCATTATAACAATATGAAATTACTTTGAGGTGTTAAAGTAAATAGGATAGCAGTATTTGCCTTGTACAAAGTAGGTATTGAGCCGTCGTCGCGTCGGTCATATTCCAGACACTTCTAAAGCTTGGTATCAGCCGTATGGTCGTATATCGTAATATCAACAGATACAACAAAACTTCCTCCGTCGAAGACCATAAAAGATCGCGTGTCTTCGAACTACAAATTAATGCTGTTAATGCCAGAATTCGTCGAAATCCCATTAGGAAGTAAAAATATTATGATAACTCAACAATAATCTTATTGCGAGAAATGAAAATTCCCGCTAGGAAAATGTCGCGTATTATAAAACAAGACCTGAAGTTCGGTGCTTATCGTCGATATACAGTACATGCCCTAAATCAATCTTTAAAATTAAATAGAGTGCCTTGCCCGTTGCGATACGCAAGTGAAGGGCACAGAAATCTTCTCTCTACAGATGAAAAAATTTACACGATTGAAAAGCACTACAACCAGCAAATTGACGATGTGTGAAATGAAGTGAGCGATGACCGTGGTACGACAGGTACAGACAGCAAACACTTAGCAAACACACTAGTGTACGACGAGGATGAGGTCCAAAAAGTACTTTATACCTATATAAGTCGAATCTTTGTACTGTCCTAACTATATCTATACTAATATTATAAAGAGGAAAGATTTGTATTTTTGTATGCAACGAATAAACTTTAAACCTACTGGACCGTTTTGGATTTAATTTAGCATGGAAATGTAATTTAGCATGAAGTTTTTATCCAACTGCGCAAAAAGAGTTTAATGGTTTTGCGCGATAACCGCAATACGCGCGTTTGGAGCCGCGGCTGGAAAGCTAGTCTATTATGTATGACATAGGGTATAGTTATTGTTTTGAGATTTTTATTTTAGATTTAGTTTTCAATGTCAGGCTTTACCCATTATAAACATTCAACTACTTCATTTTAGTCACTTTAAAGGATTTATTCCATAGATTTTATATTTGGTACAAAATTATCCAACACCCAAGTTAAACGACTATTACAGCTAAACTAATAAAGTTATATCAACCGCTATACTTTTCCTTTATAGTTCATGAAACGCACTATGAGCTTGAATTTTTACAGATTTTTTAAGCCAGCAGTTTAGCTTTTAGAGGGGGGGGGACGCCCTGCTGGAACAAAAATTTGCTCTTTAAAGTTAAATATTTCGTAAATGGAGCAATAAATTGAAAAACAGTATTAGCAATCCCTTAGTCATTTTAAAAGACCTATTCAACCATACCACACAAAAAGAAATAGACGACGAAAAAAAAATTTCATCCCCACGTCACATGTATGGGAGGTACCATAAAAAAAAATATTTTTCAAAATTTAATTTACCACTTTGTTGGCGTAATTGATTTACATATCCATACAAAATTACAGCTTCCTAGGACTAACGGTCTCTCTGCAAAACCTCGGACAGACGGACAGACAGACGGACATGACGAAACTATAAGGGTTCCTTGTCAGTACTACGGAACCCTAAAAACGACTTAGCGTAGTAACTGTTACTAATTTACGATACTATATTGCGCTTTAATGCTTCAGATAGCCGTCGGTCCCAGTCTTAAAAGTCAGTATTGATTGGTGGAAGAGCGATTTGCAAATGGCTCTCTGTCTAGCTACCAGCCTTAAATAGAAAATCTGACGCCAAACGCCTAATGGTGTATTCCGATAGATGGCTTTGAGGACCTGTTCTCATTTGGTAAACCCTCTTTACTATCTTCAAGCACGTCATCACTTACCATGAGATTGTGGCCAAAGCCTAGTCTATCTGCAATATAGAACTTTCCGTTTTAACGACAACTTATTCACTTTTGATGCATCTTAATGTTCTTATAAACAAGGTAGTAAATGAAGAACACACTATCGCACCGGATAGTACATGCAGTATACACCTGAGCTCGGTCCATATTTAACGACGTCATTACTGCAAGACACAGGAGCCGCCCCGGGTCGCGCTTTGTCACCGACAACGCTTAGAAATTAGCCTTACAAACTCTACGAACATCTTACAATTTTAATCATTTGCTATGTGGTGCTGCAGTGATTTGTAGCTTCTAGTTTGCTGAAGGTATTTTACACAAGTGAATTTTCAAGTAGCTTCGGGGACATTACAATTTGTAAGTTACTCCAACTTAAGTTCTCGTATGACCAGCGTGGGACATAAATGAGTTAGGGTGAATTCTATTGTGTCATTATTAAGATATTTTCCTTTGATAAACTACTACAATAGCAAGCTGCTATGTATCTGATATTAAAATATAGCTGATATTTAAGCATGTAGACGTAATGTGAATCCATGTAGAGTAATGTTTTTAAGTTTTTATGAAATAAGTGGTAAGTACACTAATGTGATTATTCGAATTAAGCAGGCAATATATTATTATACCAGAGTAGTATAAAGTACCAAATATCTTGAAAGTATCAGCTGAGCGGTAATAACTATGGACTGCCGCGCAGCATGTCCATGGTTCGAATCCCACCGCGGGCTTGAGCTTCACCGCGTGGTGGAAGAGCATTTTACAAATGCCCGCCTGGCTAGCGACCACCCTCATATTATATGAAAGTTATTAACATAATTACATAAAAGTCTAACATATGGCTCGGTGTGGATACAAAATGTCACTCATTGCATAATCTGATCACATCTTGTCCAAAATGACCCACCTCTGAAAGACTTTAATAGACTGAACAATGTTGCCCGATTCCAAACCTATATCGTTATATCAACGATCAAAATAGAGGATGAATTATATTTTATTTCTACCATTGCTGCTTAGAAACTAGTCGACGACAAAGCAAGCTTTGATAACATTCAATGGAATGCAAATATAGCAACGCTATGGCCTTCAAATGTCAAAATGTGAGAGGTGCAGCTGGTTGATTATTTTGACGTTTTGACAGCTGACCATTCTCGTTACCACTGTCCCTGTGAAAGGCATCAGCAATCCAAATGCAAGGCTAATTGAATACAAAAGAAGCGATAACCATGGAATGCACTTTATGGTATTGCGTAACAATAACGTAACCCACATTGGTAAAGTTTGGGTTTTCGTTATCGGATTTGCTTAGCTTATCCATTCTTTTGTTTTGGGTTATCTCGGGACTGCCTACGCCTTGTGACACACCTTTATTACTGTAGCTGTATGGGGCAACTGGTGACAAAGACAATAAACAACTGTCAGAAATGTCTCAACTGTCCATGCTGTGTCGTGATTTAGCAATTTAGCGCTTGAAGTTGGTAAAGTACTGCAGAATCCTTTGTTGGTCGTAAAAATGGGGTCAGTGATTTTCTTCATCCGTTTAGCTTGAGACACTAAGTACCTAAAACAGAAGCAAAGAAAATATATCTATACCTAGGAAGGGAAAAATACCAAAAGGTGTGCAGCAGCGCCTTCTGATAAACTGCCAAGCGTGGGGAGGCGCCCCCTAATGGAGGAGTTGACATTGGACATTATGGCAGTTGATGAAATGTGACTACACTAATTAATTAGTAATATCATCTACGATAATTTGACATAGTTCTAGGCCAATCTAAGTTTAACCAAATAGCCATACTCAAACTTTTCGTAAAATCTAGCTTCCATCCGCTACTGCATGGAGAGTATGAGAAAAAATAATTCTTATAAAATTGTAATAAAATCTGTGCAGCCGTCATGGAGGTAAATGGTAGCTAGATAAATAAACTCATACATATTCGCTTATATAATATTGGTAATATAGAATGCCGTATGCTTTTCTGATCCCGAAATATAAATGACAAGATTAGAAAGAGAAAAATAAATACAAATTACTGTCACTTCCATTCAAAATCAAGTTGCATTGGAGCAACAGCGTTTGAATTGCAGTAAAGTATTAATTTTGAAAAATATGTGTTTATATATGTGTATATTTAATACATACTCTCATACGACATGTCTGTTGGTAAGAGGTGACCGTCACCAAAGGATGAAAATCCATGTCGTAATTTTATTATGAAGAAAAACGGAAGACTACATTTCTTGTCGCACTACAAGCACAAAATACAAGCATACGACAAGCCAATTGGTAAATATTAATGTTGGGAATGATTTACCATAATCCCTATGCTCCGCAGGCATTTTTGGGACCGCAGTGTAAGATAGCTTCTTCCGATTATCTTCGTCACCTCATACGACTCCCATAGGAAGATATAGGGGGCGGGGGTGCAATTTGAGCCCCATAGGGATACCATAAAACGTGTGTACGTATATTTCATTTCCTATTAGCAAAATTGCATAATCATTTGTTTATACATAAAGCTGATGGCATATATCCTCCATAATCACACTTACATATCTTAACAAGTTATATCAATTGCCCAACATAAATACGTAATGTGTTACATTCGAATGATCGTCGGTCCGACAGCCAGCCGACAAAGATAGGTATCGGACATTACCGCCATGGCTATATACACAACATGGACCCGACTCTTCGAGATCTGAGAGCTTATACGAGTTGGATTCAATCGAGTAATCAAAGCGCCATGTCTATATCGATTCAACAACTGCTAAGGCTATCTCTTCGACGATCGATATTTGTTACATTCGATTCGAACAACACTTTTTTACCGACGCTGAATTCATTATCACCCAGCTATACATAGTATCTTCAATCTTAACCGGTTGTATTAAAGATAGCGTTAAAATTCATGAATTATTTTTCAGATGGTGAATCAATTTGGCCAATTTAAACTTTTCAAATTGATTCACTGTCAAAATCGACACAATCGATTCAATGTCCAATGTTTGCGATAGTATTGAATTCTTTTATTGAGTTGACCTTTTACCGACTTCGGTGTGGTTAACGACAATCAAATGCGTTAACACGTATGGTCATCTATGTCTAGTCATGGTGTACAATTAGAAATCTGAATGGCAATACATTTGAAGAATAGCATATGAATAATATTTATGAGTTATCAAGAAAAAGAGAATCTAATTTAAAAAATGTAAGCCCTTCAAAAATTAACAGCCCCATAAACCTTGCAAATCAGACTATGCAATTACCACTAACTATTAATGCCCCGTGGATTACTGGTTTAGAATGTCACCGTATGGGTTATGTGTCATATTATTATTACTCGTATTATCCGTTCCGCTCGCGTACATCTCTAACATTAATAATAACGCGCTTCTTCGTGAAATGCTCGTACCAGTTGGTAAAAGGTTCGTAAAATTTTGGTGCAATTAGCGGAGGCTAGCTTAGCCAGGCCTGATATTTTTTTTTTTTTCACCGCGCGAAGTTGCTTAGTAACTCCGATACTTTGCATGTTGGCAGAACATTTTGCGTGCGCCGATCTGGCTCGCTAACCAACCTAACTACTTGATTTTTTCTTTAGATTTAAATTAAAGTAGAAAATCTGTCACCAAGCCCGGTGTGTTCCGGCTGCTATTCTTGAGAGCCAGGAATAAATATTCTTGATTCTTGATTCCAGTTCCCTTTCTAGGCTGGGCCTGTTTACCATCTTTGACCACAACACCATTTATCATCAGGTGAGATTGTGGTTAAACATGTAACAAACTAAAACAAAAAAATAAATGAATGACAAACCCCGAGATATTGCTGTAGAAGGATATCACCGAAGTAAAACATTCTCAAAATTAAATTGTCACAAGCCCCACGCTTAGCACTTAGCAGGCATCTTGAAGATCACGGCCATGCAAAAGGTAATATTCCTTTGATTTTTACGCTGAAGTCTTGCTGGGATATACAGGTAGGAATATAGTAGTGCGTCTAATCAATAAACTTATCTTATCATTGACCTGGCGGCAGAGCCTCCAATCGATCTCACTTCGACGCCAACAGGCCAGCAGTTATCGCGACGACGCGATGCGATGTTAATCAATCTATAGCTGTGAACTTTCATAAAAATTATCTTTCTTATTTTGTAGTTATCAGTTTCATCACTTCTGTTGTTGAATTTATGGAACCGCCGTGCCATTATCTTTATTAATACGTTTTGCGATGTCAAGATGCCCATTTTAAAGAAAGACTTCAGAATATTATACATATAATTTAAACCAAAATAAACTCCAATTTAAATCGGGTAGTTGTTAATATATATTGCAATGCCTACATTGGAAATTCCTTGAATTTGTAAAGCTATAAAGGTGTTTTTGCATTGTACTGATTTGAATAATATCTGAAGTTCCCTCCTTTTTACACTTGACTCCATTTTTTTTCAGTAAATACTCTCTCATATATTTTTTAACTTGATTAGTCAAAAGTTGATTTCTATCAAATGTAATTTCTTGTAACTAAACCAATTTTATTACTTAACTTTTTCCATTCGATCATTAAAATGTTTAATAGAGCTCAAACTTGTTTTTCTATTAGACTACATTATGTTATAGTTTAAATAAAAAATATATATAACTCAGAGATATTCTGTCATCTTTGTTCAGACACAGCGCTGGCTTTAGCAATACTAGGAACGCTAAATGTCTTTATGGTCCATGATCCTACGTCTAAAATATTTTTCTGACAATTTGATTGCTGGGTTTCAAAAATCAGTCCGTGAGGTGATACTGTAAAATGTCATGCATCCTCCCCCCTCTCTCTTCTGGTGGAAGGCGACTATGGATAAAATGCCGAAAGATGGACAGACTGCAATCCCCAAGACGAAAGCCAACCTGGAGATTATGGCTACTTACTGTTATAATTATTACTCATAGATAACCTATGTCAACACAAAAACTAAACAAAACCCATACCGTATTCCATAAAACTCTATCACGACTTCTAGCATCTATATGTCGTGTTAACCACTACTATTTATTTATTTACTATTAAAAGATTAATATTTTTATAACCTTCAAAGAATGTCTTTACATCCTCATGCAGCGGATATATGCATCACACATGGCAAAATCCGTGTGCGATTCAACATACTAAACGTATTTGATATTCCATATTCAGCTATAAACGTGGTCCTGTCCGTGACCATAGCAATCACTAATAATACAACAATATAGTTAGTTATTCCTATGCTATGACAATCGATTCAAATAGTACTAATATCTGCACCGCACCGTGTCATGCATGTTATGGAGGAAAATGAGTAGAGCAACATAAATTTGCGGATGTTATCTTCTATCTATTCCCACCAATATTATAAATTGATAATAACGAATATTTTAAGAAAACATCAAATTAATATTTTAATAAAACATATCTAGTGACAATTCTGCCTAACATCGTGTATGCAATTGGGCGTCATAGAGTCAAGACCTCCTGTATAGAAGTGAAACACGTCGACCAGACGAAGTATATCTTTATTTCTAAAATGCTAATGCTAATTTATTTCCTGACTGTCCCGTATGCACATTTCGAAAGAAAAATAGTTTTGGGCCACAGTGAATAAGGTATTCTAGCTAGCGGACCACAACGTCACAACAAAAATTGGGGACCAAATCTTTCCGGACCTCCTTTATCATACCATATATTAACCATGGAACATCATTCAAAAAACAGTTCAAGAAGAAAGTTTTTCGAGTTGTGACCACAGACAAGTGACGATGTAGCGTGTTAATTTGCTATATCCTCTACTAAAAATCGAGGCAGCAAATGAAATTATAGCACAAAAAATAAGATCTCATACTTCAATTTGTAGTAAAATATAATATCAGTTGCAAGTGTCATGGAGTGATGTGAAAAATTACGGTATATTTTGTTGGATAGAAGCTTTCGTTCCACATCAAGCGGACATTTCTTGTTTCGCCAATCTCTATGATACCTATGTAAAAAACCTATTTACAGAAGCTATGCCGCGATCAAGAAGGAAGCGAGAAAAACGTGAACACCGGAAGTCGTCTAATGGAACTTGAAAGAGTTCTCCGAGAGTTGTTTGTTATTTCTTATGATAATCTTGAACGTAAATCAAAGCATTAATCATTGATTTGGTGCCACGTAAGCATCGATTCCATTTTCCTGATAAACACGTGGGTGCATAACAATGACGCCATGGAGAAGCTTGTATACGCAGATTGTCAACGCAGTGAATTTTGGTATTGAAATTTATGCTACCATATTTCTTTTTTGAAATATTTTCATAGATATGCAATCTCTACAATTATCAGCAGCGAGGGCTGGAGGTGACGCTGGTCATTATTATAAACCTATGTGTCTGCGTGGCATTGCATGGTTTTGTCACCAAAAGGGACTTTTACAGTTTCACTGTTTCATGCCATCTTGGCTATTTAGTCGCGGTAATTTCATTTGGTTACTATAAGATCACCCCTCCTATCTCTTCCCGTGGGTGTCGTAAGAGACGAGCAATAGTAAAATACCGTAGGGTGGGCAGCAGCGTCTTCTGAGGAACTACTATCTTATACTTCGATCCCTAAGACGCTTGCCAAGCGTGGGGATTATAGCAAATCTCCCCTCCATAGGGCAGGCTGTATTTAGCAGTGGAAAATTCAGCTGATACAGTACAGATCAAGAACGCTAGAATTATAAGATAAGTAAGTAATTATAACCACATAGGAGAAAAAATGCATTTTGGCAGATTGTAAAGATAGCACGTAGTATGTAGTCCATTATTTATGGTATCGAGGCAAAAGATAGCCCTAATCCCTTATCACATACATATATTATGTTTACAGAGCTCAAAATATACAACAATAAATTTTCAACTAATATTTGAATGTTTTACAGCTAAAAGACACTTAAACCTACTACTGTACTACATACCTATCCATTGACAGACGCGGTGAAACTATAATTTTATTTATTTTTAGCTGATAGCTAGCCTTACCTAAAATTACAGGCTCTCAAGAAGCGCTCTTAAAAACGTAGAAATTCAATACTTAGTAAAAATAAAAATCATTACATTATCACTTGATGTTAAGTGATCGAAAATATTCTTCAATCTAACCTAAAAATACAGCCTCTCAAGAAGCGCTCCTAAAAATTAGCAGTAATTCTTAGTCAAAATAAAATCATTACAATATAGATTATTCATACAACTACGTAGGTAATACTCAAAGATTTGTACTTATATTGGTACTTCACATCACACCGCTTCAATATATCAAATCAGCGTTCTAAGAAGCCGTGGTGAGACAGCGAACTAGCTAGTCGCACATAATATATAGAATGCTTTATTAATATTCATAGCCACCCATTTGTTAATATACACACGCTTGACAGCTCAATTTCAATTGCAATATACATAGTTCCCATGCTATCCCGGCCAATTAACACGAATATGGTATGTGTTTAGAGTTATTTGATTTTTAATTACGTATTTAACTTTTGATTGTCTTGTGATGGATTGATTTGGAAATTTATGTTAAATCGCTTCTAATACAGGCCTAAGTTAGTGTTAGGTGTAGGTGTTTTTTTTTATTGCTGATACAATGGTAAGTGATGATGTGGTCAAAATCAGCTGCCGGAATAAATTAGGTGCTTGGCGACAGATTTTCTACTATAGGGTGATAGCTAGCCAGGCGGGCATCCGCGGCGGCATTCGGACCATGGACCTGCTGCGCGGCAGTCCATAGTCAATGCCACTGAGCCATCACTGCTTCCCAAAATGTCAATTACAATATGTTTTTATGCTTTGTCCCGCGCGAGTGATGCTAATTTGTTCTACTCATCAGCTCACATCACTGAAGTGTTTGTAAACTACTCAAAACTGAAAGTCACACTAGTTCACACTGAAAGTGTGAAATAATTAGCTGAAAGTAACCTTAAGTTTGATATTGCGATCAAAGCGTAGATCAGCATGTAACTCAAACTTTTCAATGTGAAATGTCAGTTTCGGCTTGTTTTTTTTCTATGTTATTGTGACGGAACAAGCACGGGGGCAACTGACGTTAAGAGGACTAGCCTCTGCCTATAATAGATACCTTTCGTCGCAAGTGACGAATGTCACTGCGCCCGTCACCCTGAGACATATTTTTACTTGAGGCTGGTCGCTAGCCAGGCGGGCATTCGCAAAATGCCCTTCCACCATGCGGTGAAGCTCAAGCCTGCGGCGGGATTCGAACCATGGACTTGCTGGTGGTGGTGGCAGTCCATAGCCAATGTCACTGAGCCATCACTGCTTCTTTTTAAGAAGTAAGAAGTGAAGATTTCATATTTTTGAAGCAATGATAACCGAGCGGTTACAACTATGGATTGCAGTGCCGCAAGTCCATCCATAGTTCGACCCCCACCGCACCGCCGCCGGAGTGAGCTTCACCGCATGGTGGGAGGGCATTTTGCGAATACACGCCTGACTAGCTACCATGACACTCAACACAGTGGACACAGTGCAGTTAGTCACTTGTGACGAAATGCATCTGTTATCGGTAGAAGTAACCGCTAAACATCAGGTGGGTCTCGAACAAGTTCGATCACAATCACAAAAAAAATGCTTAAGCGAAAACATTACAATTAAAACTGTACATATAAAAACTAGAAGTTAAATATAAAATTACAGTCCATATTTTCAAATTCAGCGATACACTAATAGAACCCACTGCGTTACGAATCGCGTTAACAAAACACGATTTCAATTTCTCACTACGTTTATTTTGTATCTATTTTGTGTGAATGTCATTTTGTGTATCATAAAAACTCATCAAAAGCCACAGCTTATCAGAACTGGAATTAGAATAATTTCTGATAGTAGCATCCGTTAGTCGAAGCGGTAGATTTCTGAGCACTTTTCTTTTTAAATAATTATATTATACTACTAGCGGCCCGCCCCGGCTTCGCACGGGTAATTACGACTATAAATTGAGATTTAAGCTATGCTATCTTTCAATTTGAGTCAAATTGCACACGGTGTGCATATTAAATTTAAAATTGGCTCAGGAATTTAGGAGTCCATCGCGGACAAATAACGTGACACGTTATTTTTATATATAAAGATTTAGATCTTTTTTTATGGTAGCTTATGTGATAAACGTTATATGATAGGTTAGCCTTAGACCACTATGTTACCTGATGGTAAGCGATGATGTGGTCGAAGGTGTTGTTCAGGCTAACCTAGAATCTATGGTACTTTGTGTTGGTGGTTTGTGGTGCAGTAGATTACATTGTATGTAAACAGTATATTTTTTAATAAACGAGCCTTTGACTACTGTTTGATGCAAGATGATGTCTTTAATGAGAGTGGATGGCTAGACTGGTTGAAGTCGGTAACTTGTTGATTCAAAACTCTGACCTCACAATATCATGATCCGTCTTCCAAAAATTATTTCAAATGTTAGTTACGTTACTTTACAAACATTTTTAACTCTTCAGTGATGCATACTGCTTAATATATACATTCAATAATAAGATATTCCGTTACTGTTTGAAGTAATGCTACAGACATAGTAGAAATAGTCGGACCTCACTATTACTACTATGCTGCAGAGGTAACAAGAGTTCTCAAATGTCAAAAATTTTCAATAAGAACGCGTTAACTGCAAATCGTAGTTAACTGTACTAAGTGTAAAAATATTATGATTACTACATTTTAGTCAATTATATGCATGGACATTATTAGAATTTAATATATTTAAGTATTATAAATATGTAATAAATGTACCTTGGACTTGCCTGTAAAAATATTTACAAAAGGGCCTAATAAAACTTCTTTATATCTTTAATAAAATCATTCACTCGGCTTGCACTGTTTACCAAAAAGAGTTGCAATTACTATAAAACCATTCAGGTATACAAATATTTTTTTCACTTAATTGATGATTAACTAAAAGCTAAATATAGCTTTAAAACTACTCAACTGATTTTGATGGAATTGAACCAACTTAGTAGTATATTCTACTCAAAAAAAATCGGAATTAGTTCATAATTTGGAGGATAAATCGCGTAACTACGAGTAACATACAACAAAAACATAGTCGTATTGAGAGTCTCCTCCTTTTTGGAAGTTGGTTTAGTTAATAAAGTTACATATAGCTTGCTCTAATTTCCATATTTCTCTTCGAAATCTACCAATACAATAATTTCTTTCACAATCCTAAGCAATTTCTTACCAGTTCATTTTTAATTGCTTTTTTGGGCATAACAATCGGCGAAGTCGAGAGCCGAGCAGCGGGTGGCCGCCGGCTTCTTTGCCCCTCATATAATTATAATTATTCCATTAACTTGTACCCACTGCAATTATTACGTGAAATTCCATCTCATTCCGGCCCTAATTTTCTTTTCCTTTGCTCTGGGAAAAGTATTTTTAAACAAATAATGTAATTGTAAGAACAGATTCCTGAGTTAGACGTTCATTAAGCTAAGTAGGTAACTTAATTTTTTTTTTAGTTTACTGTGTGGTCTTTCTGTACAAATATCGCTTCTTTCATGCAACAGAATTCTTAAATGCCAAAAATATAAAAATACCCTAAAATATCACATAAGGATCCTTATTCATCAGTACAACCGCTTTTCCTCGCATCGCTTCATATTTGCTTATATTTTTTTTAACAATTTTATGTATGATATGAGTTTCTCGGAGATAGTAAGAATTATACTAGTTAACCAAAAAGACCAATCAATATAACTGGAATTAATAATATTTTATAGTAGAGCTATCGTACTATATAATATAGGTGGTAGAGATATCGAGACTAGACCTTATCCTATAATTCATCTGCCAAGCTGAGTCGCTTATGTTACTGCATTATTAAACAACAAGTTATTTTGTGTACCCAATAATAATAATAGTGAAGCGCCCGTAGCGAAATTTGCTTAGCCGTTCTGAACCGATCAGCAAAGTTAAGCAACGTCTGACTTGGATGGGGGACCGCTGGTCACATTACTACTCAGCGCTTCCGTTATCTTAGGATGGCAGTCGTTATAGCATGGTGGCAGGGCATTTTGCGAATTAGGATGGTAGTCGTTATAGCATGGTGGTAGGGCATTTTGCGAATGCCCGGCCCGCCTGGCTAGCTACCACCCTCAAGTAGGACATCTGTCGCCAAGCACCTAACGGTGTGTTCCGGCAGCTATCCTTGAAAGCCAGTAATTCTAGGTTAGCCTGAACAATATCTTAAACCACATCATAACTACCATCAGATGAGATAGTGGCTAACATATCAGGCATAAAAAAAAAGTTATCTCTATTTTTCTTTCAACAATAGTTTCTATAACAATTTAATGACAATTTAACATGAAATTACATATATAATATGAAATGACTTGGGAAGTAACAATAGCTCAAACTAGGTTGATCCTGTGCTCTGGCAGTCCTGGCTGGCAGTATGTATAAGTAAAAAGGTTCGAGGTTGGACCTCGAATATTTTTACTTATACAGATTAAAAAATTTAAGAATTGCAAGTTTTGCGCCAACTGATCCTGCTCGCCTTTCATTATATTATTCTATAAAAAACAATTGCGATGCATAAATGCACTAACAACGGCAAGTTGCAAACCACACTAAATACACGGTTATATTTTTATAGTTAACATTACCGTGCTAAATATCTCCAAGAAGCTTATAATGCAGACTTTTATATGTCAACACAACAAAATACTACATAATATTATGTAGTATTACGATAATGCAAAAACGTTTTTATAAACATAATCAAGTTGTGGCGGTTCCTTTTGACGCCTGGCAAAAAATAATGAGTCTATACTTTGCCGACTTGGGGGCTTTAGAAAATACGTAACACTAGTATACCCTACGACCTAAACAATAATTTGAATACGATTTTTTTTTTATGGTAAGTGATGATGTGGTCGAAGATGTTGTACAGGCTAATCTAGAATTACTGGCTCTCAAGGACAGCTGCCGGAACACACCGTTAGGTGCTTGGCGACAGATTTTCAACTTGAGGGTGGTAGCTAGCCAGGCGGGCATTAGCAAAGTGCCCTACCACCATGCTGTAACGACTGCCATCCTAAGACAACAACCGGGACCGACGGCTTAACGTGCCCTCCGAAGCACGGAAGCGCTCAGTAGTAATGTCACCAGCGGTCATCCAACTCCTGACCGCGGTGGACGTTGCTTAACTTTGCTGATCGATTCAGAATGGCTAAGCAAACTTCGCTACGAGCGCTTCAAAAACGAACGACGAACGATTTAAATAGAAACACTTTTCCAAAGCATGTCATATATTAAAAACTTTTTTAAACTTCAATACATAAATTTATCATATTTATGTACATAAATGGAACCATTAGAACACTGAATCATTCTTTCACATATAAATGTATTCAAACACATTCATTGTGTTTATTTAATTACATGCTCAAAAGAGCAGCTGAAGCCGAACATATCCAAAACCTCATAAATTCGCCCAAGTCATTGTCATGTAACCAATCATTAGTAAATTATTGACTACACTAAAAACTAAATAATGTAAAAAACCGACTTAATTTTTAACAATCTCATAAACAAAGAAGAGATCTTGCCGATCGCCATATGACGTCTGTGAACATTCGCCAAACGATGTTCTCGAAGATTTATGAAGACAATTTTTACGATGTTAATTATATGGTGTACATTGCTGAGTTTCAGTCAACAAAATTTTTGTATTTCCTAAACTTATCGATTGGAGCAGCAATGTAAAGCGGGTTTCACCAAATTTGACGGTGCAAGAGTAGCATGCATCGACGACTCAAAGCCCGCTAAATACTAAATTTCAGTTTTTTTGGTACCCATCAGTGTGAGGCCAGCGATCACGAACAGTTTATTCCTAAGTGCCACTATAAAACATAGCGCAATTAAAGGCAATTTACGAGTATAACTGTTCGTAATTTCAAGATCGTTTACTATCATTAGAGATAGACTCGGATTTTATGAACTTATTATTTATTTAGGGCTTTAGTTCGTTTAAATTGTGACATATGATTTTTAATTGTAAATATCTAACTATTATTTTTATTTTCTTTATTAGACTGTGACCTCTTTGATTGTTCTTATCATTGGTTTAGCGAGTAGCATTCATAAATTCTGATATAATCCTTCAGGTGCCTGGTATAAGATTTTTCTCCAGGCAAGTCATTACAAAATGTTTATCTACTATGCAATACCCTTTTTTCGGGGGGGAAATGCCTTCGCAATGCCCCACCACCACGGTGGTGGTGAAAGGGGATATGTGGAACTTGAACCCACTAAAAACCCCCCCGTGAGCAGTCCTTCGTCAAGGTGGGGCATGATAGGGTCGCGTTGGCATTCACCATCTTGACTCGGTGCTACCACCTTTTGGTGAATGTTCCCGAACTCCATCGAGCCTCTGTGCCTGTGTAGGTGTGGACTTGGTGTGTAAGGTCGCCACCTTACACACCAAGTCACCCCCTATCACTGGTGGAGAGTCGGGGGATTCTTCACCAGCTTGTATGGCCCCACAGTATGCACGCATTGTGGTAGGGTATTCCAATACTCTTCCACAATGCGTATAACTAGAATAACCGTTAGAGATCTTGAGCTGGGCAAATTATTGTGATGAATTAGAATCAGTGTGATTTAATTTATGAAGGCGGTGAAAGAGATCATCCTAAAACCTGGTCTTCAAGGTCTAAGTAAAAAACTTTAATGGCTGTTCATTATGACGACAACAACAAATAAGTAGTTTAAATTAGTAAACTATAGCCAAATATAAGTAGGCGCTTAATTTCGCTTCAGCCGAATAAAATAAATTGTTGAAGTCCCCTGTCAGCTTTCGAAGATGAAAGCCGCATAAGAACAATGTTTGCGGTGAGCATCAGTTTTTTTTCAAAACACAAAATTCCGAAAATCCGCACTCGAACGCAGGTAGCAATCGAATTTTAAAACTATTTGTATTTCCGAAAACGAAACCACGAACAATAGACTTTACGTTTTACCTGACGCCAATTTTAATAAGGCACAAGAAATATGACGACATATGTTGTTTTTGAAAAAAAATATGTTGTTTGAATGTTTGTTGAACTATTCGTTAGAGATGCGATTAGAATTTTGTGGATGTCGGTCTTTTTGTTGTCGAGTCCTCACGTGGAAAAGGAGTTTCTACATCGGTTAGCTTCTTGAATCGGATTTGCTACAATTAGAAGCATTAGGGGCATTGCGTGTTACATTGAACCAGCAATAGGGGCGTTTTTTATAAACACGGGATTATTGAAAAGTGATGGACTTTTACTGGTTTTACATATTTTAATACTAATATAATAATAATCAATTCATTTCAGACCTTATGGGCCTGCGTTATAAATAACACAGGCCCATAATTTAGGAACATAGGTTTTAGAAACATCGTTGGTACTTTCTTTCGGCTAAAAGAGTTTCTGTGTAACTTTCAATAAATAATTATTATTAATAAGGTAATTCAAATTTACACATTAAGCGTGCGAAAATAATCTTAGATCTCTTGGAAAATAAGGCCCTTATTCAAAAAAGTCTATTACGCTGACGAGTTGATGACATTGGCCTAAAAATAACCAAATTATATATCACATATTACACCTATAATTATTATATCAACTTATTAACCTTTATTACCATTATTACGACCCCAAAACTATTCCTAAGGGACCACATGTCCATACACCCCATTGCATCGCTCATTAACTAGGCTGTTTGTCCCAAGACTCCATCCAATGATAATAATAAGCAGTTATTATTTCTCTCGACTCGTATAATAATTATTAGCTTTTTTTCCTACATTTCCGTCGAAATTGCACGACCGCTTATACCGCAGTGTGAACAAAGTAGAAGATAAACTTTATACAAGACTAATAAGTCTTGTCAATACATTCAATACAGTGACAGATCTTATCCCATTAAAATAACAAACCATAAGTCGGGAAAATTATATTTTGAAAATATAGTATGTGTTTTGTAGACTTATATAGGAATCGTCAATCAAACAAGGCAACCTTAGCTAGATATTTTTACTAACCACTATATTGTGTGGTTAAACTACAGTAATCTATTATGACTGTATTTACTCTCTTTTAATGGCTATTTGATTTTTTTTCATTTTATAATAGACTAGCTGACCCGACAAATATTGTTTTCCATAAAGGCATATAAAAATGAAAAAAAATGTGTAATATACCTATTTGAAAAACTATTTTCAAACGATCCTATTCTAAGACCTACCGAAATCATCACGACCTATTCTAAGATAATAATAATAATAATAATGTTTTATTTCACATAAATAGTATAAGATTTGTGAACAAACTAAATTGGGCACTTTTCATTATACCTATTAATTAATTCTTACAAAAGACAATGCTTGTATAAGATTATCTACTTAGTGTGTTTTCGCGTAGAACCTACACTAAGAAAGCGATTTTTTGTATTGCAGGTTCTGCAATCCCTTTAAGTGAAGATGAATATACACACAAAATTTCATAGGAATCGGTCAAGCCGTTTCAGAGGAGTTTTGTTACAAACACTGTGACACGAGAATTTTATAATTTATTTTAATCTTTTTATTGGTGTCGTTAAATAGTTGGGTTAGCATTAAATAATGTTAAATAACCTTCTGTGCTTGATTCCACTGTAACATAGCAAACCGACGAGTTATAATATAACACAACTCGGTGATTACCTGTGCCGTTACAGTATAATTACCAAATAAGTTGTTTATTAATGCCCATAGAACAGCATTTAAATTAATCAAGGGAAATAATAACTTCATTCCTATCGGTCATTATTTTCGCGGAGCGCTTGAACTTGAACGAGTTTTCTTAGTTATTTTAGTAGCTTTAGTTAACACGCTCAAGGCAAATGTTTAGATTGATTTTTTATTAAAATCTTGGAATAATTTATCGTTGTTATCTATTATTGGATCTGAATGACTCCGGGCGGGACGATGGTCGTAAATTAAATATATATAAATGTTGGTTCAATGATAGTCTACGTATCAACTGCCAACCTAATATATTTTACTGCCTATATTATTAGTTTAAGACCTAGGTACAAAAACTAATTGATTACTCAACGCCTACTTGGTAAAAATTAAACTGCTTCATTAAATGGGTATTTGGCGGATATGTCAGTTTAAATGTCGGTGTACTTTTGGAAATAAATACATCTACCAAGAGTATATTAGAAGCGCTCTCAGTAGAGCTTGCCTAGTCATTCTTAAACATTGATTAACTAGACACGTACGAGTTAAGGAATCCTAATATGCCCAAATCAGCTTTGTCAACAGCAACATCAGCAATAGTTAAGTAATACAAGAAGCAGTAGAGATATTATGCTGATGTTTCAATTGTAAGTGTGTATAAGATCTACATTTTGTGTTTTTAAGAGATTATTCTTATATCTAGAAATAAGAGTCACTCTGTTCGTTAATATGTTTTTATTTCTAATACACCAGTGGTCAACAACTAAATCTACGCTTCGGTCATGACTTGGATGGGTGACCGCTACTGGCAGTTACTATTGAACTCCGAAAGCAACCCCTATCGGTGAGTTTCGGCAGCTGTTTTTGATTACAGATAATTATATGTTAGTCTGAACAATATGAGCTGAGATATTGGCCAAAAGTTAGCACATCGGCAATTAAAAACATATTAATATTTTTTCATCATATTACGGTATGCACATCACATATATGAGATAATAATAGGAAGATTAATATTGAAGGATACAAAGATGTTAAATTGCACTGATACATTTTGCATAGTTCCCAACTTATTGAAAATCAAATATTAATGAATAGATAAAATACAATTAAAAACACTTCTTTCGGTCAGATGAAGTCTAGTAGTCTGGTTGATGGCCGCGCACCGTCCCCTATGACGGTTTAAGAAATACGATTGGAGTACGAAATTTCGGCGACACAGCCGTACCCCCGGTAGCTTAACAGATAAAGCATCCGGCGCGAAATCGGAAGGACGCGGGTTCAATTCCCGCCCGGGGCAAAACATTTTGTATTCCAATAATTTGTAAATTTATGATTTTCGCTTAGTACGCGGTAGTGCTTGTAATCATAATATATAGAAATACCATCATTGCTTCAATTTAATACATATTAAATTAATGTTATTATTATTAATTACAAATGATGTAAAAGAGAACCAAACCTGAAACTTATAATGATCTCCAACAGATCGTAAAGCGGCGTGTAGTCGAACATTTTAAAACACACTCATTCTCTTATCATTTTAACTGCCTTGTACTATATGTTTTAAATTTTAACCACAATAACGTTTCTTAATGCTTGTAGCTGATATCTGGCTAATTTACGATGTAATTAACAAGATTATTTTGAGGTTAAATCGCTGTGTGGTCAATTAAGGACGAATTCCATATTTTTATTACAAAGAACGTAGTTTTGTCGATTAAAGATATGCTTTAAGGTTAGGGCCTGTAAAACGGCAGTGGTAATATAAACCAGTTTTTAAGTTATATCAAGTCATAATGAGTTAGATAAGCAAATAATGATCCTATGTCCACAGATTTAGACTATGCTTCAGATCAATTTCAATGTAAATTTTATTGTTTTGTTGCCGTGAATATTAACAAAGTTATCGCTTAACTTAAACTTCCTGTGGCTTCTTCTTCTCTTTTTTTCTGTCATTTTCAACCGTTGTCGCGCGAAAAGTATCAAAGTATTCTATGTCCATCAATGGACTACCTCTCTGCCAAATATCACGGATGTTTTAAGTATTTTATTGTGATTCAGTTACAGACTTACTTATGATAACAATTTGTACATTATGTACAATTGTAGCCCGTGCGGTGTCGCGGCTACATCAGCCAAGCTAAACGAACTAAGCCTTACTTAGCTTAGCTGGCGATGTCAGGCTTTAGGTTTCTCAAAGCCTTCGCTGCAGTATATCAAAAAATGTGTTCTGTTTATATTTAAAATGATAAGCGCAATTTATTAAAAAGAGCTTATTGAAATGTTTAGCATTTTGTGTTGAACCTTGCATAGTGCGAATTTGAAGATTCAAATATACTTTTGCAATTCTCTGCCACAGACACGCTTTGTCAGAATTCCTTTATACAGAGAGGAGACACGCTTGGCTTAACACGGATGCACTTTTTCAAGTTCACTGATGCGACATACCAACATCTTAGACTAGCTCCATGCATTTTATCTTTATTCTCGTTATTCAGACCTTTAAATTTCGATCATGTTAAATATTGACTTTCTTTGACTGACTTGGATATAAAAAAAGAATTCCACTCGAGAAATTTGTATCATTGCAGGACCTATTGGATCTGGTACTTTCATCAAAATTTGGTTCAGCTATATGAAGGTGTAAACAAAAACACTACACTAACTTTTGCATTTAGAATATAGGTACCTCCACTCTTGCTTCGGTATCTAGTATGGGTTTTTTTTTACCGGCAGTATGCCTTTATTAACAAAACACTATGAACTATATACAACACTACAGCTACTACAATAAAAGCATTTATATAGACAACGTATAATTCATTGCAGACTCACATGCAGTCCAAATGCTCCAGCCCACTATCAGTTGGCAGCGTGCCCAGCATACTAGCAGTATTGAAAAATAGGTGCCTCATTTTGATCACGCGTCGCGTCGACCAAGCGCTCTGATAAGTTTTGGAAGGATCACGGATGCAACGTCTATACACCAAACGGCTCATATTATGTAACCCATACCGAGGAGCATACTTGCGCCGCATGAGTTGTTATTATGTATGTATGGGTTATTCAAATCAATCACAAAATGTTCGCAGTAAAAGACAAGCACCTGTTCTTATTAGGATTATACCTAGAGGTATTTACCTTAAGATAATATATAGTACTTAAGTCAATTTAATAAGTAATCTGTATCAACAAGACAAAAAGGGGCACCTAATGATATTATATACTACCATGCAAGTAGGTTCTAGGTAGGTCGGTGCTCTGCTCAGAGATGCTGATGATCTTTAATCCTTCAATCAATATTTTACAAATATCTCAAACAAAGCCAAACGCTTTTTAACTCTTTTTAAGTCAGCGGACAGCCCCAATTCTGTGTCCATTGATACGAAAAGCGAAACATCAAAAGGTTTTGAGTAATGTTTTAGAACGGTCAGATGTTAATAAACCCTGTCTTCATCACGTGTTTATTATCGATACGGTTGAACGATTGTTCACACAACATTGGTTATTAGCAGTCTCTGGATGATTAAATTACATCTGGTTTACTGAGTTTTATTGGATTTTTAACATAAATCGTAAACCACACAATAAAAATTATATTTGTTCAATAACACTAAATATTTTAAAATATTTTTAGACAATACTACATTAGTACTTTAGATTTTTATATATAAAAATATATCTAGTGAAAATTCCGCCCAATTTTCCATGTTGCTTTGTCAGGTACGATCGAGAATAGTCTGGAAGAGTAAAGAACTCCCGATGACGCTTCGTATAGAAGCGCAACGTTCTAGGAGTATCTGCTCCCGATATAGTGTTTATTGCCACGAATTCAAACCGTATTGTTGATATGTGAGCCAAAAGTAGCTAGCCAGGTGAGCATTGGCGAAATGCCTTACCACTTAACTAAACTTGAGCTACCTTTTGATCCATGTTTCGTCGACCGTCGTAGTCATTGTCACTGAATTATCATTGCTTAAAAACACCAAGCTAGTGCTGCCCTGGATTCTCTGTATAGTATAGGGCGCATTGCATGCTTGCCAGACTAGAAAAAAAGCTGTGTTCAAATACCCATTTTAGGTAGCAGGATTGAGCCTGCTACAAGCTAAGACCATACCATTTTAGTAGGTTAATATTTAAAGAGGTGAATCGGGAGATCTATATTTGTAATTTTTCCAGTCATTATATAATCAATAGTATGCCTGGGTCTTTCATAATTCACAAGGGATCAGGGGTATTATTTAAGAGCCTGAAATATTTCTCAAAACAACACTCAATAGAACATTTTTCAATTGTCAGGTTCAATTAAATTTGTTTTTAGAGATACTTATTATCTTAACCATTGTTTCATTTCCTCGCAATTAAAATGAAAATCTGAGTGGATTACTCGTGCAATTAGTATATTTTAGCCTTGACCTATATACCAGCCTCCCTTTAGCTAAAATGACTTGTTTTATGCACTCTTTGCAAAATCTACTATTATTTCAAATACATTCAATGAACTTTTATAGAGCAATTTAGCTTCACGTCGTGTACTGCAGAAACAGGGTTGACGTGGTTAAGAAGAAAATTAACCAGCGCCGGTATTTCTTAATTAACAAAGCACTACATTACAATATTACAGATACCACAACTAAAGCAACCTAATGGCAATTACAGACATGGGTCTGTGTGACGATGATGCAGTCCAAATGCTCTAGCCTGCTTTTAGCAGCATTGCCCCGTTGGATTACAATACTTATAAGGCGTGTCAAATAAGTGCCAGCATGTTGATTGCTTCTTCTTCTTTAAGTGCCTCTCCATTAATGAAAGTTGGCAGTCAGCTTCTTAAATTGTTTCTTGTTGATTGCTAAGTCTTGAATAGTCTTCACGTCGCGTCGTCACTCTACTCATCGCATCGGTGGCAATCATTTGGTAAAACATGTTATGATTAAAATCGCCAGCATCTCCCCACCTAAAATTCCACAAAAAGGCGCATCAAAATCACGATTTGCCGCGTTTTATGCGACCAACGTGAAAGCGCTGCCGCAAAGCTTTCATACGTTTTGCAGATAATCAAATTTGATTCACATACATTAATCACTTTAACACATTTGCGAGCCAAACTCGATTGCGTGCGTTTAAAGCCCGATTCACACATATTTTTCGACTGCCTAAATACAGGCAGCTTTATTTTTTGCTAGTTTTAACGGTCAGAAGTTATCTTCCAACACACTTCTCATAGTTTAATAGAATGACAGGTTCATACAATT
The DNA here is from genome assembly GCA_963854805.1 of Plagodis dolabraria. Lineage (NCBI taxonomy): Eukaryota > Metazoa > Arthropoda > Insecta > Lepidoptera > Geometridae > Plagodis > Plagodis dolabraria. The sequence goes on along the minus strand of OY978452.1, from coordinate 11,660,239 downwards.
AATTCTGTAGTTTTCGATTAACTTACGGACTTTATTTCCTAGAATAGTATAGTTTTGTATAAAAAGGCCGTGATACGAAACTTCTCCATGGACGAAATCGTCCATTTTAGTATGAAAGTTCTCGTTATCTTGGATGCCAACGGATAAGTTTGATCAACAGTTCACAAAATACCTGCGTAAGCTATATTTATTATTAATCATAATATTTCAATACACTTTCGTAAGCTCATAACACATATTTTCTGTAATATTTACATTAGAGAAGTAAAAATCGAGTCAATATCATTAATTATAAATTTATGTTAACACTTATTGTTAGAGATACTTGGAGCATAATTGAATTGACCTGAACTTTAGTAATTATTAACATAGCTTTATATTTCTTACTGAAACAAAAAGCAAAAAAGATTTTATTTGTAATAAAAATATCCCTATGTCCCTATTTTTCTATACCTTCATATTGTAGGATATGAGAAAATATATTGATTATTCACACAAACTTTTGACTACTGTTTTGTTTGACCATTATTATAGAACATATAATAATAATGTTGTCTTAGGTTTTCGCGATTGTTACACATAGTAATTAAACAACTTTAAACGGTTTAAATCGCGTATATTTGTCATTATTTTTGTACAGTCACCCCGTGACCACGATCACTGCAAAGTGTTTGAAACGTCGGGACAAAAATAATGACAAATATACGCGATTTAAACCGTTTAAAGTTGTTTAATTACTACATATAATAATGCTCATTAAAATAGCGGTGCCAAAATCAGACAGGTTTAATCTAAATTTAATGTTGACCTGATGATGTTAATATAATAATAACTATATAGTCTTATGGGTACATACGTAGGTATATTTTATTTCTTATAGATTCTTTTGAAATAGATATATAGAATGTTAGCAATTCATCGTGTTACAACAAATGTGAAGCAGCCTTTACCTTCCCCACGATTAATAAACCGGACACGAGAGAAACGATGATTAATTACTAGTAACGCTCACTTCAATCAAAATAATTATAACCAATTCTGATACCAATTCAGTTCATTGTTTGAGATTAGGTCACTTTGTGAAACAGGTTTTAGAGATCTGTATATATATGCGTAAACCATTTATAATCATTTTGTTGCAAGTTATTGCAGATATTTAAACTAGTGACTACCTGAAGTCACCAGTTTCAGACCCCATATCACTACTCGGTATCATTATTGCAATTATTTTTTTATGTATTTGTGACGAAACATACAGCGCTTGATGTAAAGCGGACTAACCTCTGCCTATAACAGATGCATTCCGTCACAAGTGATGAATTGCACTGCGCCCGTCACTCTCCGAAGTACAGTTCTTAAGCCTCATGTGCCTGTAATTTTACTGACCTTCAAGGACTGCTGCCGGAACACACTGTTAGGTGCATGGGGACAGGTTTTCTACAGGGTGGTAGCTAGGTAGGTGAGCATTCGCAAATGGCCTTCCACCATTAGGTGAAGCTCAAGCCAGCAGTGGGGATTGAACCAGGGACCTGCGGCACGGCAGTCTATAAACATTACCGCTCGGCTATCATAGCTTTAAAATTCTGGAGATCTCGTAAGAAGCATGCATATTGTTAAAATTTCCTCAAAGCAGTAAAATATAAACGTAAGCCACAAACTAATTTCCTTCGTACAATTTTGTCGAATTAAGACAAAAAACTTAATAGGCAGATTACAGACCGGTTATACGATATCAGTTTTAACGAAGACATAATATAAGATCGGTAAAAACCGTGAAACTGGACAATGAAGAGACCAATATAAAATCCAAAATAAAACAAAATCACATTTTTTCTATTCTGGTGTCTACTGCGATGATGAATATTTTACCGTTTAAAAACTCCAATGGTGCATTAAATGAAATTCAACAAAATGATTCTTAGGCCCAACATTCTAATTTTTGCATTAACACTTGCTACGAAATTAATAAATAAGGACGAAAGAAAAAAACCGCTTGTAGTAAAAATGTTTCATTAATTCCTCTACATATATCCAAAGGTCGAATTTATAGATAACATTTTAAGGTTCTAAGACGTTTTGCACACATTAATTGTAAATCAGTACTAATATTATAAATGCGAAAGTAAATCTGTCTGTCTGTCTATCTGTTTCACGTCAAAACTACTGGACCGATTTGAATGAAATTTGGTATGGAAATAGTTTAAGACTCGGGAAAAAACATAGGATAGTTTTTATCCAACTGCGCAAAAAGAGGTTAATGTTATTGCGTGATAACCGACATACGCGCGGGCGGAGCCGCGCCCGGAAAGCTAGTAAGTAATATCGGTAATAATTAAACAACTTTAAAGTAATAGACACCGCGTGACCACAATCACTGCAAAGTGTTTGAAAGTCGGGACAAAGTTAATGTTAAAGATACGCGATTTAATCATTTAAAGTTGTTGAATTACAACCTGTAATAATCGCGAAGACCTAAAACAACTTACGTGATATCTGTATTTAGAAAAAAAGTAACAATAAAGGGTTGCAAATATCTAATAATAATAGTAATTATATTTTCTTGATAAATAAACTGCTTAAGATTCGTATTATACGGGACGAGTAAGGTTTTGAAGCAGGTATGGCTCAGTGGCATTGGCTATGCCGCGCAGCAGGTCCATGGTTCGATTCCCGCCGCGGGCTTGAGCTTCACCGCATGACAAAAAGGGTGTATAACGTGGGGCTAAGTAAAAATTCTTTATGCGGGACCAAACATCGTGGGACGAAACGATCTGCAATGAAGTGCGGAACTCTAAACATTCACATACTCGTAGTTCAACTTACGACTGATCCAAGTTTTAATTTGCCATTTCGCAGTTATCTAATGTCTTACAGACTTAAGATTAAGTAACAGATTATTGTAATGGCTTTGAGATTAGCTATTTTATTGTAATTGATTGCTTATGCCATACTGTTGGTTAAGGAGTCCGCTTTATGTCAATCGGTATGACTGATGATTGTGGACCACACGCAAAAATCATTGCGTACTAACGTAATTACTCGTTTTTACTTGTTTTCCAAAGGGATAGGCAGAACCGAAGGATTTCGATATTCCTACGTTCATGGCAAATAATAATTTGATTTGTTCACATCATTATTGGTTTAGGATTTCCTTGTTGTAAAGCAAAATGTATACGATATGGTCTAAATTGGTCAACTGTAAAATCCTTTCCCTTTCATTTGTCCCGTATTTTGTTATTATATTTATTTCTTTGTATTTTGATTTGTACAAGTATTGGCAATATATTCATTTAGACTTTCTACGTGGTCCAAAACTTAAAGCACACTTTTTGGCACTAACATCATTATTATTTTTATTATAATATATGACGAAATAGTCATATATAGGTGCTTATTTTTGTTTTGAATACGCCAATTATATTTCTTAATATGATAACAAGCACTACCGCGTGCTGAGCGAAATTCACATTTACAAATTGTTGGAGCCCATTTTTTTTTTCTTCCGGGCGGGAATCGAACCTGTTTCTTCTGACCTATTGCCCAATGTCTAAACTTCGTTCAACGTTAATTATACTCAACATACCTGTGTTATTGAAGTGAAATGAGATTTAAGCTTTATAAAAAACAATATCAAATGTGAAAAAATATATGCTATAATTTTCCAATGCGGTAGCGGAGACAAGCGGAGAGGTTGTTTAATGGGCAAGCCTGGTGCTTACCATAGGGTGAATTTTTTGTTCATCTTGTCACTTCACATCATAGAAAACAATCAAAGAAAATACCGAAGTCACTAATATTTCCACATTTACACATTCACATATCTCTCGCAACTATAAAAATAACACAAGAATAGTAAAGGTCATGTTCTTTAACTTTTCATTGCGTCACATCAAGATCAGCTTTCATGTAACCCGTAATGTAAAGGCGTGAATTTTATACATTGTGCAAGAATCAAATCGAGTTGCACTGAGCATCTTAATGTTACTCTGCCACTATATCATAATAAACTGTGTTTCATATTCAATCAAACTACGCTGAAACTTCCTTATATTCTTAAAATGACAAAGTTCTACGAAATATGTTTGTAGTCTTAAATGGACCTTTGGGCTGATAGTGACGGACACATACCCTACTGTGATTCAATGGTCATTACAACTGATTATAAAATTACGAAATTGTATTTGCAATGTTAGTATTGTGCTGTAATCGATCAGTTTATTTAGTAGTATTGTTTGTTAATGTTCAGAATAAACGGATATATGATTAAATAAATATATAAATATAATAATTCGTCACTTAGATATGGTTATTATGATTTTGATAAAATCTTTTTGAGCTACAATTCGCTACATATTTTTTATTTGTTCCACGTTCGTCTCACGATGTTTTGTAATGCATAAATAATTCTTAGTTAGCCCCACGTTATATACCTTACTCATCCCATACAAATGTTTAAAAAAAAACACTATTTATTATTATTTTGCCTTAGCATTACTTCCTTATTCGTCTACCGTATTAACAATCTTGTTTAGTACAGTATAATACGAATCTTAATGGATAACAGATACCTACTTTCTATAATTACCGTCAATATTCTAAAGTATGAAACCTATTCTAAAAAGTACAGGTAGACATAGTCTCCTAAACTGAACTAAAACACTTATAATATTGGAAATTATTCTTTTTATAACTGTACTTTATAGGTTATATGTAATATGAGGTGAAACAATAAAACAATATTTGGTTGGGACGAATTAGCATTTTTTTGGAACCTGGTATGAGACAGTACAAGGACAAAATAGTAATTTTAATGTAATTAGATTACAGTACAAGCATCCTACAGGCCTACCTAGGTGTGTATCTATAAGACGTCTGTGATATATTTTAATTTATCGTGAATTTCTTAATATGATAAAATAATACAATTTATTTCCTTTTTTTTTTGTACATTACAGTTGTGCAATACCCGTAATAATCCGCAATAACCCGTAAGAAATGAAACTAAAGTACACTCGGTAAGGTGTCAGGTTACTATGTAGCTATGGATTTAGCTCTTTTTTTTGTTTTATAAAGACTCAGTGAAAATCGCACTAGATATAGTAGTTCATTAAAATAATTTTAAGGCATATTGTGTGGTATGTCTGAAGTATGATGAATTAATATACGTTGTTGAATATCATTAATGTAAGTTATGGTACCATAACAAAGTAGAATAATAAAATATAAAATGAACCTCAAGTTGCATATTATCAACGAATTACTAATAATAAATTTACTACAACGCAAATCCAAAAATTTATTAAAAAGGACCATATTCTTTGTAAAGAAAAGTATTTTTATTTAATCTAAGTTACTTTCAAAATAACATATAATAATAATATATACCCGTACCTATAAAAAATTATGTAAAATATTGTAACAGTTCATTTTCCAATGGATTTGTGGTAAACCTCAAACACGGATGACCTCAAAAGAATATAGCTTAACACATAACGCATTTCGCAGAACCAAACGACTCATTCGAAATAAAATATGAATGGGTGGTGACTTAACAAGAATGCGATAAATAATAACGTGAATCACATATTGATTGTTATCATCAAATAAAATGCCGTGATTTCGCGTTTTAATCTTCAGAAAGAATCCATAATTTGTAAACCTGCTTAAAACCTTAGTGTTCCGTATACTTTTAATATATTTATTTCCTCTCGCTCACCTTTATTTTAAATTCAAATAAAACTCCACTAAAATGACAAACACGGAAAGATTTTTTTTATATAATGTGGCAAAACAATCAAGTCTGCTGCCTGCCTTTTTTTAAAGTAATATAGATAGCTCAGTATCCTGTACGTGAAATATGAGGACGAGAGTGCATTTGCCGCCCGGGGCATACATTTTTTTCTCCAATAATTTATATTAAACATAAGATTTTCGCTTAGTACGCGGTAGTGCTTGTAATAATATTATTTTTATATAGATAGGTTGACTTTTGACCACCATCTCACTATTAGGTAGGTACTGGTCCTCAAGGACAGCTGCCGGAATAGATGTGGAAAAGTTTTGCAAAACCTGCCTTACCACAGTGCCTTCACTACCCCACCACCATAATTGACGTGAATTTTCTCTCAAATACATAAATAGTTCAGAAATCGTTATGTTTGAAGCAAAGAACGTGAATAAATCATAAGGTTCCGATTACAGTTGGATAAACGCGGAATATGAAGTCATCGCGGTCGTCCCTGGCCCTTCTTGTTAAACACCGGATGTGGTCGAATCGAAACTAGACTTATTCGCCTTCAAGTCAAAAACGTGTCCCTAAGCACCAAACGATGTTTTCCAGCAGCTGTTTTTGAGAACCAGTTCCCATACTAGGTTTTTTTTATCACTCTCAATATGAGCAACAGGTGAGCTAGAATAGAAATGCTAGCCCATGCGAAATAAAAAATTTTTAGGCTTTTCTCCAACATGGCTCCTCATCACAACCACCCATTTGAAAAAAATACAGCTTACCCAGCTGACATAAAACTAAATTTGTTAGATTTAACTAGCCACCTGCCAAGCCTGGGCGTAATGGCAACCCCGTCCGCTTAATGGAGGAAGCTGTGTCCATCAGTGGACAATTCGTCTGATGCAGTACAGTGTTAGATTCCAATGTATTTTTTTACATATTTATTGTAAAATGTATTATCTAATTATGAGATACAAATCGAAACTTTCCACGCCTCCGCAGATTAGATAAAAAAGAACACGCTACTGTGTGGATTAACGAAAAATCGATTACATATAGATCGTTAACTTGAAATTCAGATAATAATCTTGTAATATATAGCTTTTATATACGAAATTGGCATAAATGTCTATAAATTACGCTTAATACCACACAAAGTCTATCTATTTTTTCATTGTGTGGGAGCGTCAGACAGCTCGATTCAAGATTTAGATGTGCCGTGACCAAGAAATGTCAAAATATGCATAACACCAGAACATGTTTAATTCAAATATCTCTATTAACATATCATTTTTTATGCTCATAAAATCGGAGCGCCCGGTGCGAATTTCCAATTAGTTTAGTCTTAAGATAGACATGCTAATGTCAGATAATATCGCAAACTTGACTCGATTTTAATTAATCGATAAATTACTTTAGTATCATCTCGGATTATCGTCATCTTCCTAACCTTATGCCACTCGTGTGGAGGTTCAATTTATTCTCCAATAACGTAAAGTATTTACTACACAAAAACACTAGGCACATAAAATTAAAAAAAAAATGGGTTTGCACAGAGTACAAAAAAGGACAAAATTTGAAAAGTTTCACTTCGGGTTTATGACTGACGAACTTTCATTAGGAACGCTTTATTGGTAGTAGGTGTACTGCATAGTATATCCATTACCTATATCTTTCTAGTAGTTAAAGAGTGCTTTAGGATGGATATCGTAAACTGTTGTTGGTATATCTAATGTGCACAATAACAATTATATGAAACTAGCTTTCCGGGCGCGGCTACGCCCGCGCGTATGGCGGTTATCGCGCAAAAACATTAACCTCTTTTTACCTATCCTATTCCCGGGTCTCAAACTATTTCCATACCAAATTTAATTCATATCGGTCCAGTAGTTTAGGCGTGAAAGCGTAACAGACAGACAGACAGACAGAGTTACTTTCGCATTTATAATATTAGTACGATAATAATCTCGAAGCGCTCGTAGCGAAGTTTTCTTAGCCGTTCTTAATCGATCAGCTAAGTCCGCCGCGGTCAGGAGTTGGATGGGTGACCGCTAGTGACATTACTACTGAGCGCTTCCGTGCTTCGGAGGGCACGGTCCCGGTTGTTATCTTACGATGGCAGTTGTTACAGCATGGTGGTAGGGCATTATGCGAATGCCCGCCTGGCTAGCTGCCACCCTTGAGGGTATATAGTAGAATATCTGTCGCCAAAACCCAACGGTGAGTTCCGGCAGCTGTCCTTGAGAGCCAGTAATTCTAGGCTAACCTGAATAACATCTTCGACCGCATCATCACTTACCATCAGGTTAGATAGTGGTCAAAGGATAGCCTATCAGCTATAAAAAAAAATACACACATATTGACGTGTGTGACATTATGCATTTTTTTCGTTTAGTCATATTTTGTGACATTCAGCAAGAGGATATGGAATAGTCTTGGTTGATCGAAAATAATTTGAAAATAGACCGACATATCTCAACATTTGGCCACCAGCCGCCGAAAAACAACAATTAAAGAATATATGAAAAAAAAACCCCAAAGCAGTGTTTCAATTCATTCGAGGGGCGGAGTCATTTTACATTCAAGGGGAGGATATATTTCGAAATCATTAGCCGTGGAATGCCCCGAAAGTTAAGTCGGTTCGTAATAATTTTCGATGCCCTTCGTCAGACCCTGTGGGCGGATATAGTCTTTGTCTTTGTTAAAAAACAACAGAAAAAATCAACAAATGTCAGTTGGAAATATTTATTCGCTGCGTTCGATATTAACCTCATGTAATTTCGCCCAGCATTGTCCGAGGACCGTGTTATTGTCCAGAGAGATGTATTAACGACACACGTTGAGTTCAAAATTATATTTTGGCTCACAATAGATGTGGGCGATGAACGATCACAAGGAATTAAAATCAAAATAATAGCTTTATTGCAGAGGGCAACTATGATAATCGGCTCGCCTTTAATCTTTGTTTGTGTCAAATAATGTACGGTTTCTGGTTTAAAAAAAGTATAGTGTCATAACATCCTGTTGGATGTCGTAAAAAGCGACGAAGGGGAAGATGCGCTACATGAGCAGCATTCTGCTAATATCGCCGATGTTAGTGGGGCGCTAATTGTATATGAGGTGCTCACCATCATGGGTATGGAAAAATTGGTAATAACTATTCCCAGGCGGTAACTTCATAGCACCATTCGATTCAGACGTTTTATTGCTTTCTATAGGTTTGATTCTCATAACTTTAAAAAAATCAGTTTTTATTAACTATGCTATTACAAATAAATAATAACTTATACTGATATTCTAATAATATATTAGTAGATTTACTTTATTTCCGCATTTTTTGACCTACCGTCAATAACTTAATATGATCAATTGATCAGTGTGAGACTGTGAGTCAATATAAAACTATTCCAAAGATCACTACTCATCTGCATCATGTAAACGTTTCTGCACTAACACTCCATTTTCTTTACGACCAGGATAACGTTTAAAAAGCCTTTAACAAACGCACAGTCAATTAAAGGGAAAGCTATTTGGGTAAAGTTAAAATTTCAAATAGTAAATTTAAGTTTATCTTATCCAAAACAAGCTCAGCTAACGATGCACTTAAAACCAGAACGCATAACTTTATGAATACAACTGTAATAAAAACAGTAATTATATTACAGGTTATTATACAAACAAGACATTTCGAGTCTAATAACGCTATGAATTTGAGGTTATATTATATTATATATCCTTATTACAATGCTTCAGATAATTGGCGTGTAATAAAGTATCAGAATCTAAGAGCTAATTGTAATAAATCTCACAATAAAAATGAACAGAAACATTTAATATTTAAGAGCCAGTCATTCTAGGTTAGCCTGAACAACATCTTTGACCACATCATCACTTACCATTAGGTGAGAAAGTGGTCAAATACTAGCCTATTAGTTCGAAATATTAAGTTGGTCATTTAACCTCCGAATCATAAAGAACAAAAGCGTGCGAAGCGAGCGTGCCGCGTCTGCGCCAGAACTATAATATTATCAGCTGTCGCACTAACGTTGATCGCAATATGATTCCGTTAAAGGTTGATTTTAAATTAGCAAAAGGTATTTGTAATTTTTCTTATTATTAATTAAATAATAAGATAAAAAATACTACCTAACCATAGTTTTCGGTGAAACGTAATTTTAGACATAATATGTTAACGACAGCAATCGATGCATTGATTTTTCGCGGTTTTAGTCGTCGCTTTATTTTAATCGCTTTTTATATAAAGCTGTAAAATTCATAATATGAATTAGCAAATTTTTTATTTATTTATTTTAGTTTATACGATAATATAAACCATAGAATAAAAAATAGAATGTATATATTAACTTCAGTTTAAACTAATTAATTAATCAAAAGTTTTATAATTACAGATCCCATCGCTCATTTCATGCATAATTAGCAATTGTTAGGGCTTCTTATAATAAAACTTTTTATGAAAAATAAATTTACCAAAGTATTAAACTGTTGTTATGCTTAACCACGGTTCAAACCACATGACCTTAGTAATGAGGCACATTCTCTGAGCCCGCAACTTAACAATGCTTCAAGCTATAAAAACGCACAAGATATCTACCTATCGACATTCCAATTACAATACCGTAAGATGTAATCTACCTTATACTTTATTTGATTTACGCCCATTTACTTCTAATTATTCGTCGGGCGCTTCAGAACAGACAAAAGCAAACAGATTCAAGTAGCTAATGAGGTTAATTTACATGAGTACACAATTACTGTGCAGTGGTAAATGAGCGATGGAACTTGAATGTAAAACCTGCGGACGTAGTAACTGCTGTTTTGTCTGTGTTCGCGGCGGTGAGTGAGATCTATGTATTAGCGAGGCTAAAGCACTCTAAAGTCAAAACATACGGTAACAGATTCAGCAGACATATTGTTAAGACAAAGTTAAGAGGTATAAATCATACATCACATCTCATCAACAACCGGAAGATGTCCACCATTGAACTAAGGCCTCCACTATTGTGAGCCATCCCCACGCTTGCCAGGCGTCTTGTGGATCGCTGTGTACGATGTAAGATGACAGTCCTTCAAAAGGCACTGTTGCCAACCTTCGGGTTTGTTTCAATTTGAAAATTGCAATTTTAGTCCTACACTCCACGGGCAAAATATTTATCATATATATTGAAAATCAAAATAAAAGAAAAACGGGTGTTTTATATCTGTTTTTATCCTTCTGCCATAAAAGATACTGATGAAAATATACACCTATGGAGCAGAATGCCACCAGTCACGTTGATATGATGTGAGTAGACTGTTGCTGCACATTGGGTGACCAACAGGGCCTTATACTATGATTATTCAGGAGGTAGCGGGAATACTTATAACTATTACTACTATTTATACTAAGCCATAAAGTATCAGAATTATGTTCTTATATTATCCTGTGGTTGTTAGTGAAAAGAAATGTCTTATTTGGGTCCCTTTTGCTGCTTAGGAATACATATTGTACCTTCCCTACAATATTGAGATAAATGTTTAACCATATTAATTAAGAAGATTTTTATATGTATCAGAATATAATCATAATCCAAAATAGCTTTTTCTTCTTCTTAACTACTTTTACAACTACTGAAGAACGAAGAAGGATATTGCACTAGACTCCGTTAATACGAGTAACAGGGAAAGGCGTAACTTGTCCTCGTATTAAAGTCGTAAAAAAGGCGTAACTCATCACACAAATGCCGTACAAATTTTGAAGGTTGTTGTGTTTCAAAAGAGCATATATAATAATAAATAAAATACCTATGGGCACAACTTTTCTGCAAATATGTACGTATAAAATGTGAATTCTTTTAGTGTATTGGCCATGTGAATTGATCACAATCTTGCACAATTATATCTGATTTGCAACATATAGATAAATGGGGTATATAAAATATGATGTTATTTTTCATATTTTTGTTTGCAATAACGTTCTGCGGATTACATTACAGTTAGCTCAATTGGATTAGAGCCTACCCCGGCTAAAGGGGTGGATAGACGCGGGTTCGAATCCCGCACAAGACTTAAATTTTTCCTCTCGTAAAATTTGTAATTGTGTAATGTAATCCGCAGAACATGCAAACGAAAAAATATGAAAGTTATAGGGCTGCGTCATCATTAACAAGTTTAGAGCTAATTGCAAAATTAGTCTTGTTTGTAGTACGACGCAAGTTGAACTATAGATGTCGCTCCATCCCAATACGATGGTTAAAAAGAACGATAGGAAAAATTTGAGTTATGGACTCATTGTCATGTTAGCTCAATTGGATGAGAACATAACTAAAGGGGTGGATGGACGCGGGTTCGAATCCCGCATATAACTTAAATTTTTCTTCTCGTAAAATTTGTAATTGTGTAATGATAAGTTTTTCTTGCATTTCTGTTACCGCTCTCCGCTCGTTCTAAAACCCAACCCCTATTCTTTTGGCGGTAAGTACAAAATGCAACATGTTTTTTTATTGCCTATTATGGTATAAACCGGCTTTGTGTTTGACGATGCGCCCACGCAAGAATCATTTTTCTAAATTATATTGTGTATAATTTTTGTAGACAGTAACGGTGACAAAGCCGATTAACAAATATTTACGTCTTTGCACGTGGCATAGAGCTTCTTTAAGTGGGATCATTGATTTCTACCGAATAAGAAACCCTGATTTATTACCCACTACACCCACTTACTTAAAAAAACCATGATAAGAAAGATGAGGTATCCTATTGCATAATGCAGAACTCTGGTGAAATATTACATTTTTAATCTAAACGTTTTCAAGGTAAAGTTTGGATAAAGGCAAATCTTGAAGATGTTTTTAAAAATAGTGTACGCTCTAACAGATATGAGTGATACTTATATTATATCATATTCTAGAGGATATGACAAATACTATGACTGATCCCAAAACACAATTTCATATAGATATTTATCTCGATAGAAAAAGATGATGAATACTACAAAATTTCGCTTATTCAAGTTTTGTGTCTCTTCGTCAGACACATATAATTGCGGTATCTAGGATTTTGTCACAACTGACAAATTATACTACGCCCATCACCTTGAGACATACAGTTTTTAAGTCTCATGTCCCTTTAATTTACTGGCTCCAGCGCTACCGTAACACACTGTTGGGTGCTTAACGACAGATTTTCCAGAATTCGGAGAAGTGCCCTTGGCACTTCCCCCTTCAGGTCTACAAGAGGGCCTTCTGTCACCCAAAGTTTCACACTGGTGAAGTTTCACAGCCGAAAGCGGCAGCCAACATTTGTGTCCTCTCAAAAAAAGGCGTCTTGGGGATTGCACCATAAGATAGTAAGATAGCAGTTCCTCCGATGGCGCTGCTGCCCACCTTCCGGTATTTTTTCCTTTAGTCGCCTCTTACGACACCCACGAGAAGAGAGGAGGGGACATTCTAGAACGGCACCCCATGAGAAAGTCTTCAGACTGCTACTGTAAAAAAGTATAGATCTAATCCAGGTTATCTAGATTCCAAAACTCCTTCCAGACGACTTCCAAGGGATATCGCTGATATAAGAGCTATGAATATCAGAAGAAAATACAAATTAAACATCGACAAAAACAAAACTACTGGAAGACATCCGTTCACATTGCAGCAGGCACCAGCGCAGCGGCCTGTTTGAAATCTCTAGAGTAATAACTCCTTGGTGTTAAATTTTGGTAGTGGGTGTCAACCGGGAACCTAAACCAACATCCCGCAGGCAAAGTGGAAGATTAACTGCATGACAAAGAATCTCAACATGGACATCATTCGAGCACTGTTAGTGTACGAGTATATAATAATGTTGCTTACATATAATATAAACAATAGAGTCCAGCTATATACTAACATGGACTATGGCAACTTAAGTGTCTTAATACAAAACACCTACACAAAGCCGGCGACAAGAAACATGGTTCAGTTAAATCTAAGATCACTGAAGACAAAATCTTTGAACTACAGTTTATACTACTACAGTGTATCTGTAATTATGAGTGATTATCCTTTACTCTTTTTTTTAATAATTATGTATTTATAATTTTTTCAACCACGTGGGGTGCCACTTAGAATGGCACCTTCCCATTTCTTCCCGTAGATGTCGTAAATGGCGATTTAGTATGGTGACTAAGTGTAAAAATACCCCTAGGTGGGAAGCAGCGCTTTCTGAAAAACTAACAACTTCTACTACGATCTCCAAGACGCCTACTATCTATAGCAAATCACCCCAATGGGGGAGATTTCAAATATTATTACGATTTGCTAGAAGAAGTTCTTACTAAAACATCGGGAACCACGGGTCTTTTAAGTGATTAAAAAGTATAACTTGATACACACATAGTTGATGGTAATTACACAATCGCGGATCAACCTAGTCGAAGTTCCTGTAATGAAAGCAGAATTTTGCTTTGCCCTCGCGACAGATCGGCCAGTTATTTACGAGCTCATAAACCTGCCTAGACTCTGCTCGATCTGACGATGGTGACACTCGACAACTCTAGTGCTGTTGGATAAATGTTACCATATAAAAAACTTGCATGCTAGATATTGCAATCAGGAATTTTAATATTTTTATGTTTGGAATAACGCTAGCAATAAAAAAAAATGTTACCCCTAGTAAATTTGTAATATTGTAATGTAATCCGCAGAACATGCGTTATTGTAAACATAAAAATATAGGTTTGCGTCATCCATACTAGCTAATTGCAAAATTAGTCGTTTGTAGTACAACGTAAGTTGAACTATAGATGTCGCTCCATCCCAATACGATGGTTAAAGAACGATAGGAAAATTTTGAGTTACGACTCTTTGTCATGTTAGCTCAATTGGATTAGAGCATATCCCGGCTAAAGGGGTGGATGGACGCGAGTTCGAATTCCGCAGGTGACTTAAATTTTTCCTCTCGTAAATTTGTTATTTTGTAATGTTCAGGAATAGTCTATATATAGTCTATGAATGCCAATTTAAACATAGTGTAATGGTATGTTATATCTAGGTTCAGATCAGAAATATTGGAGTATACATCAAAACTCAACAACAAAATCCGTTTCAACATTGTATTTTAGTATTGAGAGGTTGTTAAAATAAGTCTGTTCAATAAAAGTTTTCTGTAAAATTGTTTAATTCTGAATTAACATAACAGCCCACATGCATCATCTTTATATTTCAATGCGTGTCCGATGAAGCTATTACCGTGTTCTTTTGTGCAATAAGGTTGAATGCCAATTCAACCTTATTGTAGAAACTAAAGTCCATGTGACACTTATTGGTACATAAACTGTAACAAATTGAATACCAGTTCACAATTGCTCCAACAGTTACTGATCAAACGATGTTTAGGTACATAAATGGTTATTGCTTTAATTCCTTCTTTGTTGAAGTGAATAAAATATTTTAGTCCTCTACAAAACGTCAGTTCTAAGCGTAGTTATAAAAGGAACATACAAAATATACAAATAAATGATTTAAAACGCTTTAAATCTTACAAATAACAATAACAATTTTACTAAAGATCCTATAATGAAAATTTTAACGTTTTGTTTCTTTCGCCGAACGAGAACACCCCACCGGGAGCTAAAATATTATTAAGAGAATTCTGGACGTTTTACGAACCTTAATATTTACTGCCAGTAAATACGAGTGTGGTGAACGAAATTAACAAATGAACGACTGTGCATTGAACGCGCTACAATTTTAGCAGCGATGCACCAATCACTCCCAACTCATAATAAATCAGTTTTACAACGCTTTTAATGATCACCAGTAATCGTAAAATATTATATTGTGGCCGGCAGAACACAATAGCGGATTGTGTAAATGCCAGGCCTGCGTGACCCATATCATGCCGTCCTGTATGTTAAATTAAATTGTAATGTTTACATACAACTTCCGATAAACATTACGGCGTTGTCTGTCACATTTTACGACAATAACGTAAACAGCCGTTAGAACGGGATTAACGGAAGGTAAACTGAAGACCGCTATATACAGCGGATGTAGAATACTAGCTGCGTCCGCGGTATCACACGCGTAGACAATGATAAAAAGTTATAATAATGATAACAAAAAGTATCCAATGTGTTAATCTAGGTTGAAAATCATCTACATTATAAGTTTCATCAAAATTTATTGAGCTGTTGCAGCGTAAAGGAGTAATAAACATACAAACTGAAATCCCCACATCCTCATTCATAAACTGTCGTATTTATAACATAAGTTTGATTAAAACAATGTGATTAATAACATAACTTAAACCTCTAGACATTCAAGTTTAAAAATATGCAATCACCAGACATGTTTGCTGAGTTTATTGAAAGCTAAATTATATGCTACTGCGAAAATAACTTACTGGACTGGTTTTAGCCAACTTACCGGCGGCAAACATACCGCCCAAAATGTTTACAATTCAACTCCATTTTCCATTAACTCGTTTAACCAATACACGTAGTATTTAAATGTAAATCGATAGAAAAGAAACAGTTTAGTAAATTACAGATTGAAGCTCATCAAAGTAGAGTCAATACCTCCCACATAAAAAGTGCGTCTCACGAGAGCCGTGTCCAATAAAAAACGATTAGCTCACTGGTCGGACATGCAAAGAATTAATATTTGTATAGAGGCGATCAAAGGTCGCCCGTGTTGTGGTGGTCTAGCTAGTTACAAAAAAAATCTGTCAGTTTTTGCTCCCAACGAAGAACGTACAATAAAAGTGCCAGTGTGTTCTTACAAACGAGAATTTATGTTCGGCATATGTAAATGAAGGCCGTTGACGCTCGTACGGCGATATTTTTTGTCCTATCAACAACATTGCCGGTTACATGAGTGTAATCTCGCTATTGTTGAACAATAAAGGTAATGTATGCCGTGTTTGTGCCCGGCGATATAATTGCAGCGATAACGTTGGAAATATTTTAATGGACGCTATTTACATCATTATAAATATCGGATCTCTATCGGATAGCATTACGGTCCTTTCAATGAATAATTTCTTGTTCATCTGAATTTATTAGTTTATTTACATTCAGAATATTGACTCACAATAAGATTCACTCTCCGATTTTATATTCAAGTAACTTAGCATATTACTATCGTATATATCTTTATTGCTTTGTTGTATTAAAGACCGGCGTAGTGCTCTTTTACTGGTACTAAAATGACTAAAAATATAAAATGTGTTTGCATGTTCACGTGCTTCGCAAGATACGTTAAGACGTCTTTCGTCCCTACCGTTTATTTATTTATTTATTAATTATAACGGACATACCATTTACAATAATTAATCATAATCAAACTTATATGGTTATCTGGTCATCTGTCGTTAGGCTATGTCGGAAGCTTTTCGTATTCTAAAAACATGTCATAGTCATAATAAAATTGCACCTGAGTTCTTTCAAACCTTTATTGAAGCGCTCGTAGCGAAGTTTGCTTAACCATTCTGAATCGATCAGCAAAGTTAAGCAACGTCCGCCGCGGTCATGACTTGGATGGGTGACCGCTGGTGACATTAATACTGAGCGCTTCCGTGCTTCGGAGGGCACGTTAAGCCGTCGGTCCCGGTTGTTATCTTAGGATGGCAGTCGTTACAGCATGGTGGTAGGGCACTTTGCGAATGCCCGCCTGGCTAGCTACCACCCTCAAGTTGAAAATCTGTCGCCAAACACCTAACGGTGTGTTCCGGCAGCTGTCCTTGAGAGCCAGTAATTCTAGGTTAGTCTGAACAACATCTTCGACCACATCATCACTTACCATCAGGTGAGATAGTGGTCAAAGGCTAACCTATCAAGAATAAAAAAAATAAAAAAAAAATATTGCGTCAATTTCCAATTAAGAAGATATTATCTACATACTTCAAGAGACCATCGACCATGGACTCATTGTACTATCTACATAAACTATAGGATTAATATATATATATATATAAACACGCTAACGTCAAAGATAACAAACAACTTATCAATACATCTGAAGCCTCATCAACAAAAAAGACACTTTCAACTTTCCACAGCCATCATTTGCGTAGCGTCCACAATTTAATTCCATAAAAAAGATGTTTCATTATAATATATCAGCTGTTTGTGCCGATACGACACTCACAGCCTCTAGTGGCCATTAGAAGGCCCATCAGAGTCGACACGACACCGATCCGACGCTCGGTCAATGTGTTCCCATCACACAATTCAAATTCACGTATTTTCTCCAACATTGAATTAACATAATTTAATTTGGATGGGACGATCTATCGGGTGGTCAATTTCTAAGTCGATTTGAAACGTTTTATCGGTTTTGATGAAACCGTTTCGTTTGAGTTAAAATAAGATTATACCTTTTTATTTGAATAAAATAAAGCAAAAATAACTTAAACGGCTTCTGATCTGTAAGCACTCTTTATGCTCTCGCGGATGTCAAATGCTATATAACCTGAAACGAATAGCAGTTTTCTAGAAAATAGAAATACCGCATAGCTGTATGTAAAAAGCATTTTGTAATGTATAGGTATATATTTTGTATGTAGGTATTCGTGAGAAATAAAATACTGTTATTTTAATTAATTCGCTACGCAATGAGACCTCGCGCTATTGATACTGAATTTATATGAATGACTCATACTTGTCCAATTTTTAATTTGCTGTTATATAATTATTATAAACCCAAAAGCAACATGCGTTACCACTCACATTAAAAACGACTTATCATATTTTGGTATTTAACTTGCCATTTAAAACTAATATTGAGTTCTTTACTCTAGGAACTCAATAGTAGTTTTAAATCCTTTTACAGAATACTTTTATACCCCTTTACTGTGACAAAACGATACAACGCAGTAGAAAGCTAGTTCTATATAACATATTCGCAGGCATACTCATGGTTGGAAGATATCCAACAATATTTCCTGATGACCTGACCATGCTTAACCTCCTGGCTGCGTTCGGTCAATTATTATTTAATTTTGGTGTTTATTCTGTCTACAATCTTGATCAAATCCAAATAATGGAAAACGGGGTAAATAAACCTCAGGGATGGAAGTAGCGTCCTCGTCATTATAATCCTAACAAAAATCCAATCTCTCATATATTGTCAAACCCACAAACAGTTTTCACAAACGAACCATCGAATTGTTACGCTGGCACAGAATAATATGCTGGAGTGGTATCTGACACATCTTTCTACATTTCATTATCAACAGCCATCACTTTCACCGTTGAATAAAGTCCTCCCTCATAGTAAGGGGTTGCCATAAAATACCAATGCTTGGCAGGCGTCTTGGGAATCGCAGTGTAAGATGGCAGTTCTTCAGAAAGCGCTGCTGCTCGCCTTCTGATGCTTTTCTTTCGTCTCCCTCACGACTCCCATAGGAAGATTTGGATTAAGGGGTAGTATCCTAGCCCGGCACCCCACGGGTATACGACATTTACTACATAGTATAAAACAAAGTCGCTTGTCCTGTCTGTCCCAATGTATGCTAGATCTTTAAAACTATGCAACCGATTTTGATGCGATTTATTTTTAATAAATAGAGTGATTCAAGAGGACGGTTTATACGAATAATACATGCATAATATATACTTGAGGAACAATCATATTTTTAGAAGTTTCTAATGCGATGTCAAGAGTGACCTTTAACCTTTCTAAAGAAAACATGTTTGTATTGTCTAATGTCAAAAAGCTGTAAACATTGTATCTATAGAAATTCTGTAGTATAGGTCGCTAGTAAAAAATATGAGATTGCGATAAGCTAAGTCACTACAGAAACTAGTTGCTAAGCGTTTTGGACTTGATATAATACTCATGTAATTATTATAGATAAACTACATTCCCTCGATACATTTAAGAGTAGATACCTCAGTAATTCCACGGCAATGCAGATACATGCGATAAAAACGAAAAGCATATGTCGTGCTGTACTTAAAGTTTTATTTATTTCAAAGCCGTACGATTAAATCACGAATTTAATAGTTTATCGACCATACACGACAGCTATAACTTGGTAATGTATTTTAGCTCTCATGAACTTAAATTAATAAAGATTTCTTTAGAAGTATATTTCGTTCTGCATCTAGTATTAAATCTGTGTTTATTATTTCGATATAATTTCCTGTTTCCTATGATCGATATACTATCTCTATGTCTAATAGCATGATATTTCTTTTTGAGCGAATAACAAAGTAATAGAAATGTTCGTTTGGTTTTCTTACGATTAAATTCAACAATCAATTTTGGATGCGTTTCATAGTCTTCTTATTACCCTTATTACCGACATAGGCGGGGTTGGTACAACAGTTTTCTCCAACAACAAAAATATGAAACAAAATTATATTATAGAAACTTTCAGGTTTGACGCCAATCCTTCTTGGAAATTATCTTACTTGATACATCCGCTACTTTTCCGTTAATAAGGGCGCTAATATTGTAAAGAGGTTATTGTGACCCTAATGTGTACCATACTAAAATCCGCATGTTGATTTTAGTAGTGCCGTTTATAAATAAAATAAACTACCTTATAAACGACTACAAACCTAATATTTGTGCAATTACTACTTACTTACTATAAAAACTACGTTCAGATTCATCATATCACGAACATATCACTCCGTCCGTAGATAAGATGAATAGCCATAGCACTAGCTCTTATTGAATCCAATGTTATCAACTATATCTATGAACTCAAAAGTTACTTGATTTATTTTATTTACCTAAACTGTTGTTCAAATATCAATATCTGATTTATTTAATGTCTGTCCACAAATAAACCAACCTGACCCCAACCTTTCTTGGAATTTATATTATTGCTTGTACATAATCTTGCATAGTGCATACCTTTCGGGGTGGTAAATAACCGTATAGTGAGCCTATCGTGTAGTACTTGCAATATTAATATTAGTTTAAATTAAATAAAGTAACTTATATACGATGAGTACTTGGTTATAAATTATAATGTATGGTATAAAAGCACTGTGTAGAAAGCTATTTTAAAAAAACATAAAATATCACTGTTGCGTCTGTAGCAGAGTTTAATAATCAACCCACCGACTACGTATTAAAGATAAAAAAATATAAAAACAATACAAACTCAGTTGGTTTCTTATATTTGAATTGTAATACAAATATCGCTATTCATATAATTTCATTCCTGGCCACAAAACGAAAAGTCTAGTCAAAACTCCCTGGACAAAAAAGGTCATCCGTCTACTCTCAAATTAATTTCGAATCAAAAAAGACTAAACAAAACAAGTCCAAAAAGAGATTTCACATTTCCAAGGTATGCAATTTAGTGTCGGCAAATTGACTGCGATGCAATTCAAAAATGCATTCTAGGCATGTCTTTGTTCAATCACTAAAAGGGGCTTGTTTAATGGATTTCTACCATTACTGAACAAATAATCGTACTGGACTTGTTGGGGAGAGGGCTTAGTATCGAAGAAGTTTCAAGAAAATCTGAGGCATACTACGGATATTTATTCGGTATGATACATTGTGATACCTACATTTCTATTTTGCGCATAATTCATTGGACTACAAGACTGGCATGTATGGTAAATTACAAATTTACGAGAGAAAAAATTATAGTCATGTGCGGGATTCGAACCCGCGTCCATCCACCCCTTTAGCCGGGGTATGCTCAAACCAATTGAGCTAACATATATAGATGATTGAAAGGTGATTGAAGAACGAGAGCAAGAATTAAAGTTATGAGTCATTGTGTCATGTTAGCTCAATTGGTTAGAGTATACCCTGGCTAAAGGGGTGGGTGGACGCGGGTTCGAATCCCGCACATGACTACATTTTTTCTCTCTTAAATTTGTAATTTTGTAATGTAATTCGCCTAGCAGCCGTTATTGCAAATTTAAGAATATTAAAATGTATGGTAAATGTTGTATGATCCAAAAGAACGTACTTTCACCTGACCTTCATTATCCGTAAGGCTTATTTATGATACAACGTATTTTCAACTCTATTTTCTGATAGACATAATCCAGCAGCTTTCAAGAACAGAATAAACAGGTATCTACTAGGCAGGTACTTTTCAGAGTAGATAAAGTGGTCGCTTTCCATCGCTGAGACTGTTGTCAAAGGAATAAAATAACTTTGTGAAATGTTGCAATTTACTTACTTTTGAAGAGCCTTAATGACATGGTACTTTTTTATGACTAAATACATTTTTGTCTCTTTTCAGATTTGAATGCCAAGGTAAACTTGAAAGGGACGGACAATAAATAACCAACACTTCGTTAGGTGCTGCCAATCGCCGTCAGTGTGACCAAAACTTACAAAACTCTTTGACATGTGAAAATTTCACAGCCGTTGAAGTTCAAAGCAAATAGTAAAATCCCTAAATGTTCACGATTAAATAATATGCTGTAATTATAAATTACAAAAATATACATGTATTTTGGTACTTGAACTCATTGTCATAGCAGTCGCTACTTGCTCTGCTCATGCCAAGTGCTCGCTTTGCTCATCTCAAAAGCTCGCTCTGCTTATGCCAAATGGTCGCTCCGCTCATAAGCGTGGTCGTTCCGCGCATCTGCCCGCCGCCGGGCCAGTCACGACGTGCCAGCCGCTGTGAACCGCCAATTTGTGGCGGCCCGTGTTGGTTTTGTTGAAACCACCATCTTCATACCTAGGGCTTTTTACACTTTTTGGTGCATATGCAAGTGGACGTGAAAAAATGCTTATATTTTGTATGATATGATACATGTGGAATATAAACAATTGTTTTAGTATATAAGAATGTGCCGTCGAATCAGACGTAGGTGTATTGATACGACATTTCTTTGATCAGGTAAAATGACTAAGATAAATATTTTCAACCAAAATGTGTCTAAGCATTATACTGACTGAAGTTAGGAGAAAAGAATTTTTTTTTTTTTTTTTTTTATGCTTGATAGGTTAGCCTTTGACCACTATCTCACCTGATGGTAAGTGATGATGTGGTCGAAGATGTTGTACAGGCTAACCTAGAATTACTGGCTCTCAAGGACAGCTGCCGGAACACACCGTTAGGTGCTTGGCGACAGATTTTCAACTTGAGGGTGGTAGCTAGCCAGGCGGGCATTCGCAAAGTGCCCTACCACCATGCAAAACCAAATTTCTCATAACTGCAACGTTTGATAACACACAAGGCATCCGATAGCATAAGACCTGATAACTCCTTAGTCTTACGTCCCTTAACCCTTGTCGACAAGACAAATGCTTATTAACTATAAACTAAAATTAACGAACTCAGGGTAATAATTAGGTAATAAACATTTTATTGCATGCACCGTCAACTACGAAATTCCCAAAACATACAACGTGGCCAGTGCAAGCTGACCTTTGACTGCACATTGGATCCGCCCGCGGTTATAATTTTGTAGATAAGCAATGAAGGGCATCGGGGGTCGCACAACGGTGGACGCCCGTGTAATGACGGGCCGTCACTCGGCCCGTCACTCAACGGGTCCAAAGAATGAGTTCATTTCCTTCGAACACGCGAGATACGATTTTTAATTAAGTTTTTGTTGGAAGTTCATTAAAGAGCAGCGACGTTGGCGCGGGTGGCTTTTCAAGCTCTACATGCATAAATGACTATGTTATTAATGAGCGTAGAGCGTAATCGATTTTAACGTGGATTTTAAAAGGTTACTCATTTGGGACCACGTCAGTTTAAAATAAAATTGAAATGGAACGGAAAACAATCTCGGTCGTCGAAGCTCCTCGGATATTTGAATTTTAAAACACACGAAACAAAGAGGACAAAATATGAGCCGATGAAATGTAAATTCCTACTTAATATACAAAGAGCTCCCGAATGTCAAGTGGGGCGGTCAGCTCACTTTTTATTCAAGGAATATAATAGTCAATGTGTCAGCACTTTGGAAAACAACTATTTCTTTTTAAACCATATCCACGTCATCGTATCTTTATCCCAATCATGTAGGGTCGGTAAATCGCGTCTTCTTTAACAACAAGGACATCATTTTAGAATTTATTGCCTTTAGCTTCGTTTTAAGGTCGGTCGCCTTCCTAACGCCGAATCTCCTTTGAAAATGCTTTCGTTAAGAAACCCCATTCTCGTATATTTAAATAAGAATAAATCTATATATCTATATCTTCCTGCTTAACTGATAAGAAAACTCGTTTAACCATTTCAATAAAAAAAATCCATAAAGCCCATAATATATTGTTAGCGCAAAAGTGAATTTCTGTTTATTTCTTCACGCCATGAGCACTGAACCGATTTCATTAACATTTTGCACATAGATCGCACATAAAGCATACATTTTATAGAAACCTTTTCTATTAACATTTTACTATAAATTACGCACATGATTTCTAAAAGACCAAATTTATTTGCAGTGAAAGCGATAGCCGGATCTGCTGCAGTAATAAAAAAAACTGAGGTTACCTTATATCTACTTGAGTTTAGATTACTTTTTTGGTAACAGAGATTGTTCTTATATCACTTAATTCCTTTCGTTTAAAAAACTAATGTGAAAATCAAATGGCAATGAAATATGCCGACAACGAATCCGAGCTTTTTTTTTCTACTGGCGGTATGTCTTTATTTAACAAAATACGACGAACTATATACAACACTACAGCTACTGCAATAAATTATTGGTGCAATAAATATCCATTAGGAGGGGTGGGGGGTGGTTGCCCTACCATGTCTTGGGGGTTGCATTGTAAGATGGCAGGTCTTCAGAAGGCGCTGATACCCAACTTCTGGTATTTTTTCCTTCAGTCGCCTTTTACCACGCCCATAGAAAGATTAGGGGTATCTAGTTCATTTTTTATTATAATTGAGAGTGGTGGCTGAATAGGCTGGCAAAATTCACTACCACTGTGGTAGCCAGATTTGAGTGTTGTATTCTTATGTTATCTAATTTGAAACTTGAAACATATACACAGAAAAAACAGTAACTAATACGAAGGCATTAATAAAAAAAGGTGAAGTCCGACTCGATTTCAGTCAACCAACGCATTTAAAGTCAATTCAATTCACGACATGTATGAGGACTCCTTTACATGTTGCGAACGAATGGAATACACTTATTGACGAATTCGGAGCCTTGTGTTTCTTTGGACGCATTTGTCTTATAAGAAATAAGACAAAAATGCGTCCAAAGAAACAAAGGCTCTTTGGCTTAAGCGAAACAAACTTCAAAAATAAATAAATCAACGGAGGCAAACTAAAGTTCTCTAAAATAAAGAGAATTATTAGAATTTAATGACACACAATTTCTCACTTTCGAAGCATTACAAAGATAAGTAGAGATGTGACTAGGAAATAAAATATTATTATATGTAAAAACTGTATTTTATTTCAATTAGAATAATGAAACATTTAAAGTTAATGTTTAAATTTGTACAGTTTATGTGTGTCGTTTCGTCGTTTTATATCGAATAAAACACAGATCGTGTAGACTTGAGGGCTGTTAGAGACAGCATAGAGTTTGAGGCATTGCAACTACACTTTGCAAGATTAATTTTCTTTTGTTTGTATCCGTCTTGTTTATTATAAAATTATCAAAAAAACTAATTAATCTGGGTGGTAGTTATAACCTTAACCAATTTAAAAACTTTTGAAAGAAAAACAAATGTTTAATTGAAATTTAAATATATTAAATAACTCTCTGAAATCAATTACCGCTGCATCAAAATTTGGGGGGAAATTTAGATAAAACAGTACTTGACATGTGAATGCGATCAGAAAGTAGGTAACTACACAAAATTAAATAAGGATTCGATCATTAAATGATCGAAGCTTATTTGGAGTTCTTCGTCTGGGAGTCACGATTGTGCACAACGTTGAGAGCAGGCTTGAGCGCGTAACTGGCATAGAAACCGTTACTTGTATAGACAATATATACTCGAACTGTAAGACTAAACAAAAGTCAATAATGAAGGGTGTTAGATCTGATCATGAGGGCCTGGCAATTAGATTTGATGGAAGCAAAGAAACTGCAAGGTATGAAATTGAACATAGGCCGTTAACAACCAGTAGGCTAGAAATACTCAGTACCAATATAGAAGCTAAGCTTGCCATTACAAGTTTTTCTCATAGTGACCCGAATGACATTTATAATAGTTTATTCTCTCTAGTAAATACTGAGTTTCAAAAAGTTTGTCCAAAAATAAAGAAACAAGTAAATGGAAAGTTGAAGTTCGGTGATTGGGCAACTACAGGTATTCGAAAAAGTAGAGATTATTTGTATGATCTGTATCGCAGGAAGAATTTGACATCCTGCAAGCAGTTTCGTGATTATGTTAGGAACTATTCAAAAATGTTTAAGTCTGTTTGCTTGTGTGCTAAATCTCTTTTGATTAGAAATAAAATTAGCAAGTCTAAAAATAAAATAAAAACCATTTGGAATACTATAAATACTGAGACCGGAAAAAATAAACCTAGAGATTCTACATATGTCTTAAATGTTGATAAAAATCAAATATCTGATCCAATACAAGTGGCAAATATATTTGACAATTTTTTTTCTAACTTACCCCTAGAAGTCACTAAGTCATTGGATGCATGTCCCGATGTAGCAGAAACTCTGCTAATACATAATTTCCCCTGCAAATCACCGGACTTTTCTTTCAGACACACAACAATATTTGAAATAATAAAGACATTTAAAAATTTAAATGTTAAGAGCACCGAAGACTTGTGGGGTATGTCAGTTAAAGTGGCAGAGTCTATAATATGCATTATTGCACCATATTTAAAAACAATATTCAATCTTTGTATTGATAAAGGAAACTTCCCCGACTTAATGAAACAAAGTAAAATCACTCCAATTTTGAAGTCGGGGGCTACATCTGACCCTTGCAATTACAGACCTATTTCTATCTTACCTGTTCTGAGTAAAGTATTCGAAAAAATTATGCTCAAACAACTTCTATCCCATTTTAATGAGCATAATATATTAAATGAGAATCAGTTTGGTTTCACAAAGGGCAGATCCACAACAGATGCAGGTGCTCAATTGATGTCACATATACTTGAAGCCTGGGAGAGTTCACAGGATGCTATTGCCGTATTCTGTGACCTTTCTAAGGCATTTGACTGTGTAGAGCACCGCACTCTGATTCGAAAACTTTCACATTATGGTATTCGTGGAAAAGCTCTGGATCTTATAAAGTCATATCTGTCAGACAGGCTACAGAAGGTTAGGATAAATGGCAATACTTCTTCCGGGTCTTTGGTAAGAATAGGCGTACCGCAAGGATCAATTTTAGGACCTTTTCTGTTTCTAGCTTATATAAATGATCTGCCTTGCATGGTTAAAAATTTCTGCGATATAGTTTTATTCGCAGATGATACCTCCCTAATTTTTAAAGTAGATAGGAGGGATAGTGAACTTATTCATGTAAATAATGTGTTATCTATGATCTCTAAGTGGTTCGCGGCTAATAATCTTCTCTTAAATTCAAAAAAGACCAAATGTTTAAAGTTTTCTTTACCAAATATTACTTATGTTGAACCAAACATTAAGCTTGGCCTAGAAAAACTCTCTTTTGACAATGCGACAGTCTTCCTGGGAATTAAAATGGATTCAACTTTACAGTGGAATCCACATATACATGATCTATCTGGAAGACTTAGTTCTGCTGCATATGCAGTTCGTAAGATAAGACAGCTAACAGACGTAGCTACTGCTAGGCTCGTTTATTTCGCGTACTTCCACAGTATTATGTCTTATGGTATATTGCTGTGGGGAGCTGCTGCTGAGATAGAGACAATCTTTATCTTACAAAAGCGTGCAATTCGAGCCATATATGAAATGGATCCTAGGGAATCCCTGAGAGATATTTTTAAAGAAATTGATATTTTAACTTTACCAAGTCTGTATATATTTGAAAATATTATGTATGTTCGTAAAAATTTGAGCAAATTTAAATCAAACAGTGACACTCACGATTATAACACTAGGAATAAAGATAAAATAGCGGTGCCAGGTTTTAGATTAGCAAAGACAAATAAAAGGTCCTTCTTAGGAAATTGTGTGCGGTTTTATAATAAATTGCCCAAACATATTACAACGCTCACAGAAAGAAAATTCAAGTTGCATGTGAAGAATATTTTGATAAAGAAATCTTACTACACAGTTTGTGATTACTTAAACGACAAAAATGCTTGGACTGGTTCGCCTCTGCCAAGCTAGCGCCTAACACCTACGTAATGTAAATTAAGTATTGTAATAATTTTATTATATAGTATGTACTTAACACATTTTTAAAAAAACCTTTAAAAGAATGGCCCCGAGTTTCTTGCCCGTTCTTCTCGCAGTGGCTCTATAACTTTTGTTTGCTGAACGTGGCAGTACAATGTAGTATATTTCAATATTAAAATTTGTAATTGACCTTCATAAGAGCGTCGTAGACGCCTAAATTGAATAAATGATTTTGACTTTGACTTTGACTTTGACTTTACTGTAGCTGTCAAAGTCAAAAATTCTAGCAGCCAAAATAAACTAGCCTAGCAACAAAATGAAAACAACGTTTATGTTTTCAATTTACTGGATTAAATGTCAGCGTTCACCTTAAAGATTGTGGCCGCATAACTATGTATCTACAAAAAGAAAGATATAACGCTAACTGTTCGCGCCAAATAATTACCAATAATCCTTTACTGTATTGCAATAGACAAGAAAAAAACATAACATAATAAAATTAAAATAAATTTATATCACACCATAAATAAATTTATATAATCTCGCCTGTATTCCCAGAAGTGGTAGTATCTAACACCTGCGTTTCGCAAAACATGTTTTGGGCTCATAATGATTGCAATAATTATCTATTGCAATCTACTGAGCAGTTTTCGGATTTTTGTATCCTTAGTAAAACCAGAGGAGTAGTTAATCTTCATAGGGACTTCATTATTTGAAAGCTAGATGCTTGTCGTTAGATCCATTTAAATTTCATCAAAATCGGTCAATCCGTTTTTGAGTTACACTCCAATAACTGAAAAATATTTTCCTACCTTGATAATCGTTGACAGTGAATAACAATCGATCTCGTAAGTAGCAAGTCGATTGTTATTCACTGTCACTAAAAAGAGTGAAAATATTGTTTTATCCAAAAATGGAACCGACTTCAACACTCAAAAGTGTAAAATAACTTCAAGTTATTTAAGTGACTGTATCGAAGTCGGTGCCATGCGCAGAATATTATTAAGTATAATAGGTATACTTTTGAACTATCATGGTACCGACTTCAAGAAGTTATTTCACAGTTTTGAGTTTTGAAATCGGTTCCATTTTTTGGATAAATCAATAATTGGTGTTACTATGCCACTACTGAAAATGTATTTGTCAGGTACCTACCCAATAACTTGTCCGACCCGAGCATTCAATATTTCAAAGCAACACACACACACACGAATGAGGCATTCTGCCACTATAATATGGTTTAAGCAATCTTGTCTCTACGAGATTTCTATTTACTTTGCCTAAAGCATATCCAAATTATAATCCAATTACAGTCGTAAAACGACAGTCATCAACTGCTTTATGAGTTCAAAGAAAAAATCGTCTGTGCTATTTTTATTGTAGAAACATTTTGATCATAAAATGAGTCATGCGAAATAGCTTTCGTTATTATAGATACCACTGGATCATTCGCACCGGACGCTAATGGCAATATTAATTGCTGATACGTAAACAAATTTTTACAAGTTCTACAACTACTAATAAAAAATGTGGCGACAAATTAATTGGTTTGTTATTAATATTGTTGATTACTGATTTTGATGGAATTTGGCAGATCAGCATTTAGCTCTTAACATCGAAACATAGCTTTAAAATATAAATATGAATTTGCTGAGCATTCGGCATTTACTTTGAACACATATTTGCTGCTTCTCGTATTTTCTACCGTTTTCTGTGGTTATGATGAATCATGCAATTCAAAATCCTATAGCGATGAAGTCACTATAAGATCCGCTAGACTATAAATTATAATAGGTGATGAAGTTTGACAAAATGATAGTGCGTAGTATGTCCTGAGACGATACTTGTGGCTTACTCATAAGGCACAAATATCACCCTATTCTTCTCACATTGGCTAATATTTCTTGCAACGTAAATTAATTTTGAACTAATATGATATATTTCTAGTCCATGGTTCGAATCCCGCCGCGGGCTTGAGCTTCACCACATGGTGGAAGGGCATTTTGCGAATACCCGCCTGGCTAGCGACCACCCTCAATTAGAAAATCTGTCGCCAAGCACCTAACGGTGTGTTCCGGCAGCTGTCTTTGAGAGCCAGGGAAATTACAGACACAGTGAGACTTATAACTATGTCTCAAAGTGACGAGCGCAGTGCAATTCGTGACCAGTGACAAATGCACAGATGCATTATGGGCAGAGGTTAGTCCACTTAACATCAGGTCGGCCTCGATCTTGTTCCGTCGCAATAACATAAAATATATATAATGCTATTCACTTTTTTAACACACAATAATGGCTGTTCTATTACTGTCTCAAGGGGCACACGGCCAACGCTTTGATAAAAATTTAACCTAACAAGAATCTCGCCAAAAGTTTGCAGCTGTGGCCTTATTACTTTAAAACGCTGTCATCACGTTGTTTCCCGCCCGTGAACACTACTTCAAAGTGGACCATGTTAGACTATGCGATTGTAAACAGATATAATGGAAAGGAAGGAGTATATTTATCTTTTTAAAACAATGCAAAAACTATTGAAATCAACGTAGAAACTATATACAGCAAATATAAACTTTACAAAAAGTAATATTATCTGTCGCTAAGGACATAACGGTGTGTTCCTGCAGCTGTTCTTAAGGTCCGTAAGGTAAGTAATTCTAGATTATCCAGAACAACATCTTCGACCACAGCGTCACTTACCATCAACTGAAATAGTGGTCAACCCTAGTCTATTAGCTATCAATAAATAAAAAAGGTTTAACCGTTTTGAACAATTTCCAAAAATGTAATCTACAAAGAGTCACAAAATTTCACTACAATTGGTTGAGAAATGCGGAACTACTGGTAATTCGGGAATCGGGACAAACATACTAAAGCATTTTTATCAATGCTAAAAAGAAGACGCTTCGGTATTACTCAGTATCTAGGTATATCTTTACAACAGTATCCAAACGAGAAACGGCTCTTTCTTAAAATTTGGGTTAAGACTGCTCCGCCACCACGTTACCCTCCGCACATTTGTAGCGCCTACTTCAAAGTGAACTCATTTCTTGTAGGTTAATAGAAAGCTTAGTTATAAGCTCATAAAACATTTCGTTAAATTCCCAGCATATCTGAATCATATAGGTTCTTGAAGTGGCTAAACATTTGACAGACTCGGTAATCTCACCTATAAAAATTCTGCTAACGCAAAGAACTACTCATAACAATAATGCTATATTTACGCCATCGCCGCAATACGTCTGATTTGTAACCAATGCTTACAAATTTAACTATGCCAGCGTTTTCATAGTAGATAACTTATAAAATAGCTATCAATACACAAGTAAACCATAGTTGAAAATTACTGGAGGAACATTTTAGGAGAATATCGTTATCGAACCTAGCCTAGTTTATAACGCTGATTCCCATTCCAAGTTTAACCACTATCACTGCTTTTTAACCATAAGCCGTTATTATAGTAAATAGGAACAAATCAAGACAAAGAACGCGGTGAATACTGTGATGAGTAGCATGCCCAACACAAGAAGACTCCTAAATGGCACAGCTGTGTCTTTACATTTGCGTTTAAACCGCGCT
Organism: Plagodis dolabraria; assembly: GCA_963854805.1. Classification (NCBI taxonomy): domain Eukaryota; kingdom Metazoa; phylum Arthropoda; class Insecta; order Lepidoptera; family Geometridae; genus Plagodis; species Plagodis dolabraria. Next base: position 11,628,752 of record OY978452.1, on the reverse strand, counting down.
GTCACCACGCTACTTCCCGCCCATTTGTAACCACTACTTCAAAGTGAATCCTCGTCTTTAACGTACGACTGCAGACATGGGAACGAACGTCGCTGATCTCGCTTTTGTATCGAAACTGAAATGAGCACGTTTTTACATGGAATGCGCCCTATGATCTAAATCTAGCGCTATTTTATGCGTCTTTGCTATGAGTAATAACAATGGATTTCTATTTTGAAATTGAAATACGAGTATATCTTTTAACCTCGCGGTGAAATGCATATTAATATTATGCGGCACTGAATTCCATTTGACACCGAAATTGTGTGACTTGTTTCTTTTGTTTCTGGATACCCAATCTTTCAATTCAGAAATCATCAATGTCAACAACTAATTTGTGTCTAAACTCATTGTTAAGATCATAATATAGATATTATGATCTTAACAACTTGCTGTATAGTTTAATTCAAATGAAAGTTGTGACAGTTTGATAACTTACGCGAGTATAAGTTTTATCAACAAAATGGAATAGTACGATTGATATTTATAAATATTCTATTATAAAATAAAACATATACGTAAAACTGAAAACCTATTCTATAAGAGAGAACATAAACGCTTCTTCTAAGAAAAGACATCAACGCGGACTTAACGGTAACCTATATTGCATGCGCATATATTTCAAACTTTTATGTTCAAATACATATATCATATAATATAACACCACATTATAATTTAAGAACACGCCAGACTAAACTTGACCTTCCAAGATTGCATGATCTATTGTTCAAAGTTTAAAATTTCTTTAGTTGTTGGTCACGTCCTGGTATTGCTTTCATAAACGTTGAATACTTAATAATGATCCAATTTGTAAAATTTACGGTCATTAATTTCTATGTAACGATATAACATTAATTCGACATTTACGCAAAATAAAATTTATTTATATTAAAGTGGAATGTATATATTTATAACTTAATTTCTTAAGTTTAACGAGCCTTTTCCTTTAATGCGGAGACAAGGCGTAAACTTACGAGTTTTTATTATGCTTATCAATTTCATATCAGTAAAAACATCAATGAATATATAAAATTTAATACGTATCTTTTTAGAAACCCATATGTTAATGTTACTATAAATCTTACACAATTTATTATGTTACTGTTTAAAGTATTACATTAACACCTCTTGAAATACGATACCGGATTCAGATAGATATATGTATGCTGCAATAATCTGGTGTTTTTTAATTTCTGTTAAAACCATTAGGAAAATTAAAAATATATTAACTGTCTCGGCTTGAACCTTGACGTTTATACACTTACTTCATTTATCTAGCTGCAGTTCGATAAATTATGAAGTAAAGAATGATTTTAGTACTCAAATAGTACAGTGACACTTTGTTTAATTTGACTACCTATCTAAAATGAACAGAAATTTTGAAAAACTATTTTTTGTATATGCAAAAGTTAATTATTTGTTAGTATATTTTATTCGTATTTTGCAGCAGAAAGAAGAGAATGATAAGGAAGTCATTATAGAACCAATATCACTGTTTTTTACTGCTCAGCGCTTATCATTCGCCTTTATTGCGCTGCCGCGCAGCAGGTCCATGGTCCGAATCCCGCCGCGGGCTTGAGCTTCACCGCATGGTGGAAGGGCTTTTTGCGAATTCCCTCCTGGCTAGCGACCACCCTCAAGTAGAAAATCTGTCGCCTAGCTCCTAACGGTGTGTTCCGGCAGGAGTTCTTGAGAGCCAGTGAAATTACAGACACATGAGACATAACAACTACGTCTCAAGGTGACGGGCGCAGTGCAATTCATGACGAAATGCATCCGTTATAGGCAGAGGATACCGCTTAACATCAGATGGGTCTCGAGCTTGTTCCGTCACAATAACATAAAAAATACTAGCAAAGATTATATAATATTATTGGCTGCTAGAATGATAGGTAATGAAGAAGAACTTATTTTGTCAAAATTTTGTATTTTTTCTTTGAAAACCAAGGCCATTGTCGAGATAGAACTTCAAAGTAAAAATAATTTTCATCCCACCATCTCGGAAAGAGTATTTTTAATCTTCAATATCTGAGTGGAAAAGCCGTTTTTATTCTCTAGAGGATAAAGTAAACTGAGTTTAGAACATCGTGTTCACTAAGTTTGTGAATTAAAAAAACATTAAACCTATTTACTGCTACCTCTATAGTGCCGAATATATATATGCCGACTTTTTTTTAATTTGTTAAAAACTCATACTCGGAACCTTCTTGGTGTTCTTTTTTCAATTTGCTTTGTACGCGGTTCTTTACGCGGCATTTCTTCACGTCATTCCTCGCTGAGGTGGAATGAAAAGTTACGTGTTGCACTCGAGTGCAAAGATTTTTAACCTCGTGCTCTTTTGATTCCCTCGCTAACGCTCAGGATTCTAATTTTGAATCACTCGCTGCGCTCGTGATTCAATTTTAGATTCCTTCGCTTGCTCGGTCATCAAAACTGAACACGCGGTTAAAAAGCAACTTTGCACTCTTGTATGCCAAATAACTATTTCATTACCATTCCAATTAGACAATGAGTCTTTTAGTTTAATTTTATTTTAGTCTTGAACTTTCGCAGAAGGGTTTCTCCTTTTCATTGCGTTATTCGAATCTTAAAAGTCAAGCCAATATCACTTTTAACGGACTCAAATATACCCTAAGACAACAGTACAAAGCAATTCTTGCCAATATGCATTATCCTTCTCATGATAAGTATGAGCACCACAAAACACCGGCAAACTGTACCTACTAAAGATCCACGGTCAGTAAATCTTTACAGAGGGAGTGACATGTGACGAATATAACTCAAACCGATTAGCTTATGCCTCACAAAAGTGACACCAAGAGCTGAGCACTTCACTCTTCAATAAAGTATAAAGGTACTATTGTTGTCCAAAAAGAGTATATTGTAACTCCTTCATTGAGGTTCAGTACGTTTAATGACCGTGTAGGTAGCACAATGTTCCTTTCAACGACACAGCCACCTAATGTTGTATTATTGGAAGTTAGGCGATAAATGTTTTAGGACACCAGTGTGAATGGAACCGTCCCGTTTTATTCACCGACGCGCGACGGTGTGGTTGACCAGCTTTATGGCTGCAATTCAGTGGTTCAGACTACGGTCTCCTTGTTTTGTTAATGTGACCATGGCTGACAGTAGTAAAAGAACTTAACGTTCTATGATTACAAAATGCCGAAGACCGTATAAAGATCACAATAGAATAAAATAAACTTGAGAACTAAGAACTTTCTTATGTCTCTGCATCTTTTTTTATGTGATTGTAACGGAACACCTTGCGAAGCCCAGCGGATGTTAAGCGGTAAGCTCTGTATTTCAATGGATTTCGTCACAAATGTTAAACTACACTGTGCCTATCTCATATACAGTTGTTAAGTCTCATGTGCCTGTAATTCCATTTACTAGCTCTCAGTGACTGCTGCCGGAACACTCTGTTATGTGCTTGGCGACAGATCTTACATTACTTATCGGTCACTACAATATTATGATAAATATAAACCCACTTCATGGAGTCGTTGTAGCTACTTTATTTAGAGATGTCGTTCTTTAGTTACCTTTATGTCTATAACTGATCATAAGTATTTAGCTAAAGCAACAGAATTAACTCCCCTTCATTAGACTTATCGCCAAAACATACATCCTGGCATCAAAAGTAAAACGGATCAGAAAGTCTCAACATATATGATATAGTGGTGCCCCCACGGATTTAGGAAGGGAGGGGATGTGCCGAGGAGGCGTGACACGTGTCGCAGCAACGAGTTCCAGAGAACTTGTTAGTTAAAATCGTAAATATCGGCGCGCCAGTCGCACTTTGTCCACAGTCGTGCAAACATCGTGTAATTACCACCAAATGCCAAGTTGTGCTGTCATTACGTGCAAGAACAAAAGTGACAAGGTGAACTATAGCGTAAATGGAATATCATTTGACATGTAAATACAAGAATTCACATGTTATTATTTAAAATCCATCATAATTCCAAACGAAGTTAACAGAGCCGTTGAAAATGTTCAAACGGTGACAAAAGTATAGCATATTCATTATCGAAATCCATTGCTCCTAATGTTATAAAATTGTTTACAACTCAACAAGCAAATGCTGCAATGTAGAATTGCGTTCACGATATTCTGAAAGCGCCCATCGTCGCGTAGTACGGCCGCTGCTATCGGCCGAGAGTTAGTGATGTGGTCGACACATTATAGAAATACTTATGTCAATCGATACTTTAACGAGCCTGCTTAATTTTGTTAATAAACTTTAAAGCAATGTTGCAAGCGTTATTTGGAAAGAGACTACTTATAATAATTGACTGTTGTAAAGTGGAAGATATTTTTAAAACAGGACATATATTTTCTTTCTGTTTCCCAAAAGATCCAAATATTAGGTAAAAATGGATTGAAGCGACAGGCAGGGGATCTACCTGGCTACCATTTAAAAATAGCAGAATATGTTCAGCCCATTTTTGGGAAGAGATGTTTCAACCCTTGAATAAAAGGCAGTCCCAAAAATAAAAGTTTGTCATATATTTTCGGTACATACCTTTTATTTTTTATACGAAAAATGCATGATATGAAATATAAAATTTATTATCTTTGTTATTATAGTCCGCGTACTAATTCTAGGCACCACCTGCGGTATGCGAGCGGTGAGGAGGGCCATCGAGAACTTCTTGAAATCTGGTGACGAAATCTTATCTACAAGATAATATTTACTGCGTCCAGCGCAGCGCGTCGCTTACCCTCCTTGCCGATCGCATACTGCAGGTAGTGACTATAGTATTCCGACTACAGTTACTGTGTTTTCAATTGCATTCATAACTTATAGGAATCGGAGAAAGTCGACTCAAAGGCATCTTGTTCTTTGGAGCTACATAATCCCCAAGAATGCGAATTGCCCCCAAACCACGACTGCTTTGACAGAAGTACGTGTGAAATTAATTAAAAAAATATAAAAACTAATAAAGTTACATACATACTATGTGTTGTCAAGTATCATTTATTCAATAAAGAATAACCTAAAACGGTTCAAACCAAGTGCAAGCTGTTTTATTTTATATTCAATTATTTCATATTATTTACTTACATTTTCATAAAATTTTAGGTTACATGAAAATAAATAAAACATGAATTTTGAATATATGTAGCATGAAATGTTATTTTATACTCAAATACTTATTCAGGTAAACTATGTAGTTTTTATTTCGATACCACTTTACCGATAGTATCAAGCCCTAGCGTACGTGTAAATGTATGCATGTAGGAGTAATTTTTATTGTTACTGTGATGTCCGAGCGCTTTGCTTTCATTGATTGATTTGTCAGTGTGCATTGTAATTAGTTGGTGTGAGTAGCTAATGAGAGCTCTGCGTTCAGTGTATTACTTTAAGAGGTTATTGTTTCATTTGTAGCTGTGAAGCGCAGTGGGCAATGACCTTCCATACACAAGGACATACCACGCCATGCAAGAACAAAGCTAAACCATGGCACATGTCTCTAGCTTCACCATATTCAGCTTCAACTGCTATGTTCATACATTGCCGCTCTCGCTCCAGTCCTTTACAATGCACTCGGTCTATAAGCAGTAATGTAAAACGAATAAACAGTTGAAGCTGCATATGGTGATTTTAGAAATTAAGTTGAACAGAGACTACAGTGGAGTAGCTACGGGCTGTTTTTTTTTGAGAGGTAATTGATATGACATTAAAAAAAATTTTGTATATTACGAGTACTTATCAGATTTCGTAATGAGTAAGTAAGAGTTTTAGTGAATGCAAATTTGATAAATGAGGACCATAAAAAAACCAACATTTTTAAACAATATATTCATATTTACACAAAATAATCGGGAAACTAAGTGCCCTGGAATAAATTTAATTTATTATAAACTTGTCGTTTAGACTTAGCCTTTTTATCCAAGGTATCTCTTTGATATATATAATGTAAACGAACATCAATATATTTCTGTATGACTGCTTTGGTCAAATCATAATTGTGGCTAAACTGTCCTTTTGTGTGCGCATCAACTTGTGTAAATATGTTGACATTCGAAAGAGATTTCAGTACTTTTAATGTCAAAAAGGTATTGTCATACTTTTTGAGCATGAACTTGCCACCGCTAAGTTTATTGTAATGTCTTATTATGTTTTCTGTTTTGGTATTTACCACAAAGACTCCCTCCGACGCATAGCATAAGCCGCCTATGTCCTTCAAATCGACTAGTTTATGGAACCACTCTTTTTGAGTGGCTAATAAGTTGTTTTTACAGTCATCACACTGTAACTTTTTTAGTAAATGATAAACCACAAATCCTGAAATGTAACCAACGACCTGGTTCTTGATTTCACTGTTTGGAGTTTTATCTATAGTTTCCGACAATTGATCGCAGTTACTTTCATATGTGTTTTCTGTTGCATTTTCATTGTAGCGCTTCTTTACAAATGCTGCAGAGATAGTTTCTTCGTTAATTTCTTCATGACGGCAACTGCGTGCAGAAATGTTTATATTGTGTAAACCACTCTGCAAAATGGGAAAACATTCAAGGGGCAAGCAATTTCCCGTAAATTTGGAACTTAACTCCAAATGCGATAAGATTTTTTTGTAAGCTGATTTGAACTGACGAGCATTCGGATTGTTATTAAAACCACCCAGGCTTCTAATTTTTCCGAAGAATAGTTCAATGTGGTCCTGACTAAATTTGAACATCGTCAAGTATGAGAGTGCTTTAGTCTCTACAAGTGTCATATATAAGTACTCCATACTATTAATGTATACTAACAAACCAATCAAACCTGTATTGGCGAGGCATTTGTGCAATGGAACTTTCTTCATTTCAAATACGGTGCGCGGTTCTTTATTAACTTTAATCGTTTTTTTGTACGCCACTTTTGTAGTCAGGGAAAGCAAGTACTTCTTTGCTTCGACACAGAAAGACATTAATTCTGTGGCATTGTTGTTATTTAATGGTTTTTTAAAACCAAAATCATTCAAATTTCTAGAGTTTAATATATCAAAAACATCATTGATTAATTTCACAAATTTTACTGTTGGGCCTGATTGTTCAAAACTTTTAATTTGTAATTGTTTATCGCAAAAGTCCAAAGCTATAGCAACACTGTTACTAAGCAGTTGGGTAGCCAACTTAACTTTCATTACTTCATTTCTGAAGTTTATGTGTCTCTGAGTTAGTTTATTGGCCAAATGCAAACTGTTTTCTTCTTGAAGATTGTGTAGCTGCAGTATGAGACTCCATTTTATGGTTGCATCACTTTCATCAAAGAATTCCTTTTTAGACTCCAGTAGGTTTCGTATTAATTTCACCATGTGGCATGCATCTAAGAAAACAGCAATTCTACGGTCACTGCTTGGGTGCTGAAACGTCGTGTTCATGTTTTCGTGATTGTCAAGGTTACAACCAAGCGCTTTCATGCAATTGATGTTGGATTTGCATCCGTCGAAGGTCAACGATACAATTGTGATACCAGCTTCATGGCATTTTTGTAAAGCGATGTTAATTATGTTTGCTTTCATAGCTCCAGTTAAGCTTTGAATAAAAAAATAGGCAATGGGCAAAGTCCAGCCCTGATGTAGCGAAACTACAAGAAGTACAAAGGCCTGACTAGCTTTTTGGTCTGTATCATCCATACCAATACCCAGATCAACAAGGCCTTCATATTTTGTGCCGGTCCATATCCTTTGCTGTCGTATCGACATTTCATCAGCAATGAGCGAACATATCAGTGGTTCCGATGATTGTTTAGATTTATCATTTAATCTGTTAAAAGCCTCATCGGTGAAACCTGGTTCTGCATTCACGTTCTTAAACCATCTAAACAGTGTACTAGGATGTGGAAGGCTCTTATTAAAAATTCTTCGCAAATATTGATATGCTGCAGTAGAGTAAAAATGCAAGTTAAGAGCGAATTTCCGAAGTGCTGGTGGATATGTGGAAAAAGGTTTTCGCACATTAGCCGATAGTATTTTCATAATGCATTCACCATTGTTTTCAGTTACTCTTTCCATATCATTAGTAAGAGAGTCATCGATCAGTCGTTTCTTTTTTAAGTCTTGAACGATTTCTTTCAAGGATGAATTTGCTTTAATAAGTCTTTTATTTCGTTTTTTTAAATTTCGAACTTGTTTGTCTTTAAAGTGTAACTTACGGTGGCATTTTTTGAGCTCTTCCTTGAAATATGATGTTTTTGGTGTATTCAAGACAGAACCTAACCCTGATGGTGATGATAATGCCGATTTATAAACTGATGAATCAATTATTGGTGATGGTAGAGATTGTTCTGGCTCTGCAGCAGTCAACTCCTAAAAAATATTATAAGTATTATATAGTAATATTATATTGTATAATACAGAGCCAGATATGAAAATTAAATTTCTACTTATAGACTTACTAGTTCATGTGATGGCTTCAATTGCTCAGATAATTCTGCTTCTTCTAGACTTCTCTTTCTTGTTTGACTCGGTCCAGAATCATCGGCAAACTAAAATATTGAATAGTCAAATTAATTTTCTGGCTATTAAATTGAATGAAATATTTACGAGAATAATTATTAATATTTGAGAAAGAGGCCATGTACAACCAAACGTAGTCATGTTTGCCGCTATCGCAGTAACGGCTGCACATATGCGATTGGCAAACTTGAATGGTACGACTTGTGTACTATTAATCACTACTAACCTCAATATGCGGAACAGCGGTCTTTTTTAAACGTTTGAACCCTTTAGTGGTGCAATATACATCAGATTCAAGGAAATGATCTGAGCAAATAACGCTTGAATTATTTGGTTTGTAAAATTCTTCAGATCTTTCTCTTGCTACTACCTTACGCCAATTTTCCCTCATAATTTCGTGTACAGGAAAGCTGAAAAAACTGTCATTATAATATTTGCGTATATTTACATTATGATGAAGTACGTATTAACATTTTATGCCCGGTACACGAGGGTGGTATTACAAGCACAGTATAGCAAGCTAGTTTGGTTTACATGATGTAAGCTCAGTATCATTATAATGACTTAAAACACCTCAAACTAAAATCGTGTCAACAGGACTATATTAGCTTGTAATACTAGTAATGAAACAGCTAATATTAATTCACGAATTTCCATAATATTCAACGTGTATACTTAAAAATATCTTCTAAAAATGTGATGGAAATGTAACAAAAATTAATGGCCTTTAGACACAATACTTTGAGAACAAAGCGACTCTATTGTTCTCATTTCTGACTGTGTGCTTGTGGCGTAATTTAGTCTGTCTTTTTCTGATGCGTGGGAGAGAAAGGAATGGCAATACTTGTTTATAATTTACGATATTATTTGAGAAAATAATGGTTTTACCACATTTTGTACACTTTTTCGCGAAATATCTTTGATAAATATAATAAACTTACCGGTGGTAGGTGACGCCATCTTTTTTTTTCATGGTTAGGGTATTATTTCGGCACTTTTTTATGACACACTTCGGCATCCTTACGGCTTTGCGATCAACACACGACTAAAGCGAAAAGTGTGCTTACATCGCATTTAAGCACACTTTTGCCGTTCCGTAAGCAGCGTGCGCATAATATGTCCTTGTGTATAGAAGGTCATTGGCAGTGGGGATAGATAATTGAAAAACTGCGACATGCGGATCAGTAGAATAAATGCCACGTGCCATATCCCCTCCCTTCCTAAATCCGTGGGTGCCCCTAACTAAAGAAAATAATTCGTCCATTTAGCACGTCTACGCAACTGGCGCTTCTACCCACAGCCCTGAACAGGCCCTGAGGAATTAGGTTACTTAATAAACATTTAATATTCCATATGTTTAAACATTCTCGGTAGTATAGAGCACAAATAAAAAATTTAATTAGTTTTTTCTTTATGTATGAATCAGTTATAAAATATTATTAGACTAATATAGCCGGTGAAATTTAAAACAAATGAACTTTTCTTTTAAACTTCACATCCATTCGTTCTATTAATATTGGTTGCGTATACTTGTTGTAGTTTTTAATAGCAATAGAACTCTTTGTGCGAGTTCGTCAGGAGAGGTACTGCCGCTATATTTATTTCTAACTGCCAAGCAGTAATTAACTGTGTTCCGATTTGAAGGGTATGGGTGTGTATGAAATTACAGGCACATGAGACTTTATATTTTAGGGTGATGGGCGCAGTACAGTCCGCCATTTGTGAAGAACTGGAACTGTTATAAGCAGAGGTTACCGCTTAACACCAGATGGGCTTAGTTCTTATTCCATTACGACAGCATTCAAGAAAGAACAAACAAACCGACTTCAAACACAAAGTATTCTGAAAAAAATGCACTAAAAATAAATAAACCATAACATCGTATGTACAGTAATACTTTTATGTTCATCTAACATCGACAAGTGCAAATGAGAACATCGTCAATGTAGTCGAAGCCAATACGCATTTTGAGGCATAACTCTAATACTACTTACTCGTCAGATCTCGCTGAAATTTAATGGGACTACATAATAATAATAATAAATAAATAATAAATATTTTATTACCATAATAAGATTATACAAACTTATTTGTAGTGCAGTAGATATAATTAACAATATTAGAATATCTAGATTTATGAACAGCGGTTCCACACTAGGCTCTTGGCCCGTAAGTATCGTGGAAACTAGATAATTGAACGATATAATATTACACAAATGAGGACTTTTCCTTACTATCAGTGGAGTAAGTTTAGTACTCTTTTATATTGCTGTTCGTGTTCGTTAAGAAACAAGTAAATAAAAGGCATGCATGTGCGTATGTGTGTGAAAAGTGATTTCGGGGAAAGACGTGTGATGTGGTCTATCTGCGTGTTAAAATTTTATGTATTTTATTTTATGTATTTATCATTGCAATTTAACATGAAAAGCACCAGTTTTCAAATATAAACATTATCATGAAAACCGGTACACCTGAAAAGTTATGAGGTAATACACAGAATAAGTAATAACAGTTAAACTGAGAACCTCCTCTTTTTTTTGAAGTTGATTAAATAAGGTCTTAGGAATAGTTAATATTAATAAAAATATTATAAGAAATTTCATCTTTGGGTTAACGTTCTTCACAAAATATTAATTTCAGGTTTGTGACAACGTCACCGTTTACGAGTTAGAAAACCGTGATATACTCGGTCAGACAGACTCATTAATAGGGTTCCGTTTTGCCCTTGGGTACGGAACCTTGAAAACCAAAAATACCTATGAGAATTTGCTTCTCACGACAATAGCAACAAATCCAAATCTGACAAATGCACGAAGAGCGACGCCAATTCCTCAAGAAGAAAAGAAGAAAAAAACACGGTCAGGATACGTGGTTCCATTATGAAATTCCACTATCTTCCGCTTCCGTAACAAGAGCAATGCAAAGTTACCATATCATAATAGAATTGTATCGTCATCTGAATTAAATATTATTAAAAATAATGGCTAATGGCTTAAAACTAATGGTGCCTTTTCATCAAAAGGCGCTGCTGCTCACTTTCTGATATTTTTCTTTTAATCGTCTCTTACGACTCCCACAGGAAGATATGGAGTGCTATTCCAACACTTGCGCCCCGCGGGGGGGGGGGGGAGGGGGGGGGGTAAAAATGATAAGGCTAGAGAACGGTACTTAGCATACTTACTATAATTGTATTGTGGGGCGTAACTGTAGCTTTTTGTACTAATTTCGCAGAGCTAAGTGACATTGAATGCTAAAGATGAATACAAATAATGAAGTGAGTCTATAGTAAACAGCCAATCAACTAGTTCTTGCTGGGTATCTACGTAAATTCCTCCTGTAAGTAGCGTGAAAGTTTAGTCGATAAACTTTGCAGTTTTATGACTTGTTTTAAGGATGCGTCAAAGCTTTTATAGCTGGTGCTCTTGTTTGTGCTGCTCTATTGTGGCTTTAACTATGGATAAAGTTGATATAAAATGTAAATTGTTTCTAAAAGTCCCACAAACCTATACAATTTTTGCAATTTAAAATTAGAAGTAATTCAGTCTGGTACATACATAATCCTTGAACCGAATGGTCTGATGCGTGACGATGGTAAAAGACCTGACGGCATGACTCTGGTTCTGTGGAAGTTAGGACGGCCCTTAGTGTTGGACGCTACTTGCGTAGACACTTTAGCGTCGTCACATCTTTCTGAAACCAACGTGAGGGCTGGCGCTGCGGCTACTTCGGCGGAGCAACTCAAGGGGCGCAACTACATATGTTAACCTCGGTATGGGTTACATATTTGAGCCGTTTGGCCGTAGAGGCGTTGGGTCCGTAGGGACGGGGAGCTCATCGTATTTTTCAAAACCTATCTGAGCTCTTGGTCGATGCGACGGGTGATTAAAATGCTGGCACATATTTGGCTCAACGAATAAGCATTGCAATTTAACGGGGCAATGAGTGGGCTGGAGCATTTGGTCTGCCTATGAGTCTGCTATGACTTAGGTTGTCTAAATGCTTTTATTGTAGTAGCTGTAGTGTTGTTTATAGTTCATAGTATTTCGTTTAATAAAGGCATACCGCCGGTAAAAAAAAAAGTCTGGCACATAAGCATCACATCAACAGCTATGACTTCCATCGTTGAACAAAGCCTTCCCTATAGACGTTAGTTATTTAGAAGGTGCTGTTGTCTATCTTCTAAAAATTTTCTTTCGTCGTCTCTTACGATTGCCACATGAAGATGTATGGAATTCTTGCGCGGCATCCCACGGGGCAATGAATATTTGAGATAAAACCACGGTCACCCTCAAAAAAAAACCTACACCCCTCTTGCTACATTCACTACCATTACATTCTTCACAATCCTGCCAGTTTGGAATATATTGGGCCTGACTCTTCTCCAGAACCTCTCCAATATAATTAGTCGAGATGTTTACCTTTTAATCATTCACGCTAGTTTTGTATACTGGTTTTACGACTCAAAAATTTTTACTTTTTAATATAAACGTCACCTCTTTTACTGCATACTTATACACCACTATATTGAAACTACCAAAAAAAAAAAAATGGGTGGTACAGAAGTGTTAATACAATGTAGATATGTAGTCAAAATTTGAGATTACTTCACAGTGAAATAATTATGAATTGTTAAAGTTTTCGAAAATTCCACCTAAAAGTATGGACACCACGTAAACAAAAATACTATGTGCCTATGTACAATTTATTAATGAAAACACATGATGCGCGACAGTGAAAAAATATCTCTCTTACTCTTTCTAACATCCCGCACCCGAGCGTTCGGTTCGATAGAGACGTACGAGTTTCAGAATAATGTTTGTAGGGGCGTAGGTATTTGTAGGTAAATAAAAGAAAATATTTGACATTGAAACCTTATAATTGATAAATACTAACTTTTCCTTCATACTTTGGCGGGCTTAGGACCGACAAAATTACTTTATTGGTTAGGTAGTTTATGTAGATATTGAATTATTATTGATATAAAGAACGATAGGTAAGTTTGTAATTCTGAGTTAAAACTAAATAAAGTAATTATGGCGTATTTAAAAAGTTAGTAATAATTCACAACAATCATTATTACAGCGCGCCTGAGCACTGTTGTGATCACGCGCGCTGTAATAACGATAGGAATCCGCGCGCAGTCGAGCCCAGACAACAAACTTTAATGAGGAGCCCTAACTAAAGAAAACATACAAAATAGGACACTACCGGTAAACCGACGCGAGCGATGAGCTTAAGGCGGTCGAGGTCTAGGGTCTGACAAACGTTTTTTACTTTACATGCCAAATAAATCTACAAAAAATTACGAGAAAAACGGTGTTTTTACTATTTTCATATCTTAAAAAATGGCTGAGATATTAACGATCAAAGTGCGTATTTCCAGCCGAAGGTTTTAAAAAACGCGGGCGGGCACTCACTAGCTGATTACGTCACAACCATAGTCATTCAACAGTCGCGCTCTCGTTCTCACGCCGCCGCTGCGCTGTGTTGCGCTCTGACCGAGCGCACACGCCGTGTCGCGGACTCGAGGTCGCGGACCGAACGGGTGGTTGTGACGTCATAGCATGAGCCCGCGTAATCTCAGAAATTCAAAAAAGAGCTTCAACTTCACGTCGTTATAACTTCGGAAATAGTGCATGTATTGAAGTGAAATAAAAAGTAATGTTATGTACATGATCTACGCTCCGATATTAAGTGTATTTAATAGTAATATTTTGACCCTTTTGTGTTGTAAACAAATGGGTCTGAGAGAGCGCGTGGATCCCACGAAACAATACTCACTTTACAAATTAACGTATAAGCATCGATGTAATACCTAGGTATTACATCGATGCTTACAAATATTTCAACAACTGTTCAAAGTGTCCACCTTCATTGTCAATACACACTCGCGCACGTTTTAAAAGATTGTTTCGTAATGACATTAATACGTTTAAACTTTTCACTTCATCAAAAGCGTCAATAATTCGCTGTTTTAACACTTCCACTGTGTCAGGTTCACTGACATAAACACGACGTTTTATTTCACTCCATAGAAAGAAGTCCATAGGCGTTAAATCTGGCGAGCGTGGTGGCCACGCTACTGGTCCACCACGACCAATCCAACGGCTTCCGAACTGGTCACTTAGGTATTCTCGAACCGCTCGGTGATAGTGTGGTGGAGCACCGTCCTGTTGAAACCACAATCCTTGCAGGTATGCTAGTGGTACGTCGTCTAACATAGAAGATACCATGGTCTGAAGAAGGTTCAAATAACTTTCTCCTGTAAGACGACCTTCAATGAAATACGGGCCGATGAGTCTGTCGTTAAGAATTCCCGCCCACACATTTACACTAAACCGGTGTTGGAACGAATGTTCCCGCGTCAGTTTTGGATTCCGAATCGACCACCAATGTTCATTGTGCTGATTAAACAGGCCAATCCTTGTGAATAAACACTCATCCGTAAATAATACATTGGCATCCCGATTGCTCAGAATCCAGTTGCAAAACGCTATTCTTGGACTTCGGTCTATTGTGGTTAGTTCCTGCGTTTTCCGGTAATGATACGGATGCATGCCTGCTGAACGCACTATTCTCCACGCGCAGTACTGGCTAATTCCAAAATGGCGAGCGGCATCGTTGGTACTTCTCCGAGGGTCTTCCTCGAAGTAGCTCAGGACATCGTCGTATACGTTTTGTGAGAGCCCAGATCTCCCTCGCCCTTGTGCGTGTGACGGAGTGTAAACAGATCCATGGTCCAGCAAACGTTGGTAGACACTTGACATTGTAGCGTGGTTTGGTTGACGAGAGTTAGGGTACAGTTCCCGGTACATCCTCAAAGCTTCGCTTGTGTTTTCTCCAGAAAGAAAGTAAACACGTAACATAAGAGTATATTCGCGAGATGAAAATTGATAAGCCATCACGACGGTTATAAAATCACGGCGTGTTTGAAGAGAAACTAATCACTTCGCTAATCAAGTTTATGCGCATGTGACGCGTGCGACACGAGCGATGTAACTGAGCTGACCTTCGTTAATTACGTTTCGCCTTTCGGCTTTCGTTCGTGCGCTTTCGGAAGAAACAAAGGCCGCGCGGTGGCAGGGCGGAGGGTGCGGGATTGGTCCGGTGGCCAGCTCTCCCGAGAATGCCCGAGCGCACAGAATGAATAATAGTATGTACTAACGAGCTTGGACGCGAGTTTGCCGAATGTTATTGTTATGAATGACACATTTCTATGTAGGGGTGTTAAGTTTTATGCATAAACTGCGTGCATGTAGTATTTCTTAATGAAGTAAAGGAAACGGCGAGAATTAAATGCTTGGGTGTGTTAATCAATGAAGAGGTTTGACCAAAAATTTATTTATATGTAGGATATTTTTTTTTTTACGTAACTCATGTTTTTTTCTGTCTGTATGTTTTTAGTACCAGCAGCAGATAGACCAGTTTTTTTTTTTTTGGTAGTTTCAATATAGTGGTGTATAGTATATATTTTATTCTCTGAGTCTAAAAATCACATGCAGCGCTCTCATCTCAACTATACAGTTATTTAAACCTTTTTTAATGGGCTATGAATTTATAACAAATGTTTTAGTTTCCGTGAAAATGTCTTCATTTAGGTCAACTAAAGACGAAGTATATAACATACATTAAATCGTGATATTGTATATATAAGAATCGGAACATTTATATAACATTTATTACTATCATAATACTTTTTACGGAATGCATTTTAACGGTATAAGACAAACCGCCTTTATTAACAACGACAAAACTGTATACAATTATTAATATACTAATTGCTATCATATTATTTTTATATAATACATTTTAGCTGGGCATGCTGCCGACTGGTAGTGGATTGTAGCATTTGGACTACTTGTAGACCTGCAATGGCCTTTGGATTGCCTAAAGGCTTTCAATGTAGTTGCTGTAGTGTTTTTGTATTTATTTGTAGTGTTTTATTAATAAAAGCAGGCATACAGCCGGTAAAACAATATATCATCATCATCAGCCGGAAGACGTCCACTGTTGAACAAAGGCCTTCCCAATAGAGCGCCACAAAGAACGTTTTAGCCGCTTGTAACCATTGGCTACCAGTGACTTTCACGATGTCGTCAGTCCACCTAGTGGGGGGCCTACCAACTCTACGTCTTCCGATGTAGTGTGGTAACCACTCGAGAACCTTTCTTCCCCAACGGTTATCGGTTCGTCGAGCAATGTGGCCCGCCTATTGCCATTTTAACTTGCAAATTCTGAGAGCTATGTCGGTGACTTTGGTTCTTTGGCGAATATCCACATACCGGATTTTATCGCGCAAAGAAACTCCGAGCATAGCTCTCTCCATAGCTCGTTGAGCGACTCTGAGCTTGTCCATGAGGGCCACAGTTAAGGACCACGTCTCAGTGCCATAAGTCATCACTGGCAACACACACTGGTTGAAGACTTTGGTCTTCAGGCTCTGCGGGATCTTCGACGAGAAGATGTCGCGTAACTTCCCGAACGCTGCCCATCCGAGTTGGATTCTTCGGGCGACCTCTTTGTCGAAGTTGGAGCTACCTAACTAGACAGTCTGTCCCAGGTAAATGTAGTGGTCAACAACTTCGAGCGTATCGTTCCCAACAACTACTGGTACGGGTGCAACATGGACATTAGACATAATTTTCGTCTTGTCCATGTTCATTTTAAGACTCACCTGCTGGGAAACTCTACTGAGGTCGCTGGGCATTGTACTGAGTTCCACAAGCGACTCGGTCATTATGAGTATGTCATCGGCGAAACATGGTGAGTGATGTATTCGCCATAAATGTTGATGCCGAATTCTTTTCAGTTCAATAGCTTGAAAACGTCCTACAATGCATTCGTGAAGAGTTTCGGAGAAATAACGTCTCCCTGTCTCACGCCTCGCTGCAGTTGGATTGGTTCTGTGCTTTTGTCCTGTAGTCGAATCGACATGGTGGCGTTCCTATATAAACACTTCAGAGCTTCGATGTACCTATAGTCAATTTGGCATCGCTGAAGAGACTGCAGTACGGCCCAGGTTTCGATTGAATCGAAAGCTTTTTCATAGTCCACAAACGCTAAACATAATGGCCAATTATACTCTTAAGTTTTCTGTATTATCTGGCGGAGCGTATGTATGTGGTCTATGGTACTAAAGCCTTTTCGGAACCCGGCTTGTTCGGGAGGCTGAAAGTCAACAAACCTACGAGCAAGACGATTCGTAATGACTCTCGAGCTGCTTATAAACATGGCTCAGAAGTGAAATGGGCCTGTAGTTCTTCAACAAGGTCTTGTCACCTTTTTTGAAGAACAGTACCACTACACTTCTGCTCCATACTTCTGGCGTTTTACCTTCAAGGATGACGGAATTAAATAACTTCTGGAGGACTGAGAGTACCGGTTTTCCACCCGCTCTCAGAAGTTCTGTCGTGATTCCGTCATCACCTGGCGCCTTGTTGTTCTTAAGCTCTTTGAGAGCCATTCTAATTTTGTATAGGCTGATGTCCGGGATGTCTTCGGTATAGTGTCGGGTCAGTTCAACGGGTTCTCGTGTCGAGGTGTAGAACTAACCATAAAACCTCTCAAGCTCTCAGAATCTCCGGTTTTAATGAGATGATTCTGCCGTCGTCGATCTTCAGCTTGGTCATTTGGCTTTGCCATATAGACGATTTTTTTGCGAAAAACAATATATACATTATCTATGTATTAATATATTACAAAATAATAATATATCACGTGACTTTTATATAATTTTGAATAATTTAAAATGAAACTGTCTTCAAAGATATTATTATTACACCATATAAATAAAACTGCGCTAAAATGCTATGATGTTTATCTATTTTATTCATGAAAATTAACACAATATATAAAAGAAACCTTTAAAACGCTAAAAACTTTTTTTAAGCGGCAACCTCAAAAGTCAAAACATCAGAAGCTACTTGGCAAGTACCGCCCAGAATAAACACAGGGCAGTTTTACTGCCACGTTAATTAATATGGGATCAAATTGGACCGCGTCCTGTTCACTTTATATCAAGCTGTACGTAAATGTGTACTTTTAAAACTAACCTTTGCCTGCAACTCTGCTTGTATCAAAGGTTTTCAAAATTTATAAGGACCTATCTACTATGATTTAAATGCTAATAGATAAACTTGTCTGTTTGTTATTGTGCTAATTACGTATTCTTTAATCTTATACTGAATCATTTTAGATGCCAATATGGACAGTGGTAGTATCTATAAAATACTTTTATTCAAATTGAAATTATAGTCCCTACAGAGAATCATGACAAAATTTTACGTAAACTGCGTCAGTTAAAATTATCTCAAGACGTGTGTCAGCTATCGTGCTTATTTTTATGAGTATGTATAAATTTAAAAAATAATTAATATTGATGACAGAACAAAAATATTCTAATTAATCGGTTGCAACGCCGTTATTTAAAAAAAAAATCCAATATGAACGAATGACTGACCGACATATTTACATATATTTTTACCTTCATATGTAGAATATAGACAGAGAAACAACAATGCCGACTGACCGAGCCTAATTTCAATAATGAAAACAGTACACATCGGCTCTCCTGTTGTCCAAATGCATTTTTCTACGAAGCAAATGTCAATATTGACTCTCCACTGTGAGCAGCACAAAGCTTAATGTTTGTCCCGACATTGCACTTCGGGTCCTGTGTAAACTTACCCTTAACAACTTTAAAACTTGCAATTTTATATCGTAATATTTAACAGTAAAGGTTGAATATCGCACGGCAGTAGTCTTATAGAGACACAAAAAACATTACATTTTATGTGTATAGTAACGTTGGGCGTAGCTTCGGGCGATTTTGTGGTTACATTGTAAGGCGGTTAGGAGAGATTGGAGTAATTGTGCCTGAACCATAAAGCATTTTGCATTTCTTAAGACGGGAAAGTCTACCTTGCTTTAGAAACATGATGTTAACATTTGGCTACAGAAATATATAATTTTGTCAGCAAATAACTTCTTATCAACTTAATCATTATGTTTTGTAAAGCTGCGGAGGCTGTAAAGTGTTTAAATAGTAAATTTTCTAATGTTAAATAAATAATTCTTTTGTGAACTCAATATCGAAATAAGTAAGAAACGATAATTTTGTGAAAAACCTACTAAGTAATGTTTTCAAAAACTAAATTTTGCAAACGTTAAACTTAACGAGAACATATTTCTATGTCTGTCCACGAGAATATCTTACTACTATAAAACCTGTAATAAATACGTTTTTTTTAGATAGAAATAAGGATACTTTTTTCTTTTTTTTAGGGTTCCGTAGTACTGACAAGGAACCCTTATAGTTTCGTCATGTCCGTCTGTCCGAGATTTTGCAGAGAGACCGTTAGTCCTAGGAAGCTGTAATTTTGTATGGATATGTAAATCAATTACGCCGACAAAGTGGTAAAATAAAATTTTGAAAAATATATTTTTTTATGGTACCTCCCATACATGTGACGTGGGGATGAAATTTTTTTTCGTCGTCTATTTCTTTTTGTGTGGTATGGTTGAATAGGTCTTTTAAAATGACTTAGGGGTTGCTAATACTGTTTTTCAATTTATTGCTCCATTTACGAAATATTACACTTTAAAGAGCAAATTTTTGTTCCAGCAGAGCGTCCCCCCCCCTCTAAAAGCTTAACTGCTGGCTTAAAAAATCTGTGAAATTCAAGCTCATAGTGCGTTTCATGAACTTTAAAGGAAAAGTATAGCGGTTGATATAACTTTATTAGTTTAGCTGTAATAGTCGTTTAACTTGGGTGTTGGATAATTTTGTACCAAATATAAAATCTATAGAATAAATCCTTTAAAGTGACTAAAATGAAGTAGTTGAATGTTTATAAGGGGTAAAGACTGACATTGAAAACTAAATCTAAAATAAAAATCTTAAAACAATAACTATACCCTATGTCATACATAATAGACTAGCTTTCCAGCCGCGGCTCCAACCGCGCGTATTGCGGTTATCGCGCAAAACCATTAACCTCTTTTTGCGCAGTTGGATAAAAACTTCATGCTAAATTACATTTTCATGCTAAATTAAATCCAAAACGGTCCAGTAGGTTTAAAGTTTATTCGTTGCATACAAAAATACAAATCATTCCTCTTTATAATATTAGTATAGATATAGTTAGGACAGTACAAAGATTCGACTTATATAGGTATAAAGTACTTTTTGGACCTCATCCTCGTCGTACACTGGTGTACCTGTCGTACCACGGTCATCGCTCGCTTCATTTCACACATCATCAATTTGCTAGTTGTAGTGCTTTTCAATCGTGTAATTTTTTTCATCTGTAAAGAGATGATTTCTGTGCCCTTCACTTGCGTATCGCAACGGGCAAGGCGCTCTATTTAATTTCAAAGATTGATTTAGGGCATGTACTGTATTTCGACAAGCACCGAACTTCAGGTCTTGTTTTATAATACGCGACATTTTCCTAGCGGGAATTTTCATTTCTCGCAATAAGATTATTGTTGAGTTATCATAATATTTTTACTTCCTAATGGGATTTCGACGAATTCTGGCATTAACAGCATTAATTTGTACTTCGACGACACGCGGCTGCCTTGATCTTTTATGGTCTTCGACAGAGGAAGTTTTGTTGTATCTGTTGATATTACGATATACGACCATACGGCTGATACCAAGCTTTAGAAGTGTCTGGAATATGACCGACGCGACGACGGCTCAATACCTACTTTGTACAAGGCAAATACTGCTATCCTATTTACTTTAACACCTCAAAGTCATTTCATATTGTTATTTGATAATAAACACGAAATAATATACTAAATGGCGCGAAATCAAAAGAAAATTTTAAGGTAATAAACGCGTTCCAAATTCTAACTCATTCTAAAACTGAAAAGTTTTTATGTTACAGTATAATTTATGGCCATACTAGTTATTATCTAGTATAATAACCCATTTATAAGCTTACTTGTGTGATGATTTTGTAAATTATGTTCAGTATTTTTATGTTATTTTTATAATTATTTGTATTATTTTAAGATTTACAAATATTAAGTTGCTGATTTGTCTTTTATCGAATGTGTCAATTACCAGTAAGTCTATTGATTAAGTACTATGCTGCCACTGATTGGTCGGCCCCAACTATATGGATATCTTCCGATGACATGTTTTTCTGGGTGGGGAGAACGATCGTCGAAGTCAGTCGGTCGGTAGAACTCGATGGAGTAACATCTATTACCCGTGTATTCTTGAAGTTAATAATTTACAGTGTGATACGTATTGATCATTTACTGTGTGAACCATAAGTGAAATGTGCAAAGCAGAATAAATTGTATCAAGGTATGTATCTGAGGTGTTTGATTTTATCACTCTTGCTTATATAGGTGTATACTTTTTATTTTTCTTTCATATATATTTCAACTATTTTATAATACAATAATTATTTATGCTACAGCAAATAAATTAAATGACATTCAAATTCTTATAATGTACCAACGGATTCTGGATCGCGCTATCATGACGTTTTCATTCGATTATCTACCTATAGAATTCACAAACGAATTTTGTATAATTTTCGAATAACAATTGACAAATAACTTGGCAGCAATCGTACTCTTATTTCTTAGATTTAGCAGGAAGAAATTGGAGGAGAATAAAGAACTACAATCGTTCTATATTATGATAACGGGCTTCTACGGAACCCTACATTGTGCGTGGCTCGACACGCATTTGACCGTTTATTTTATGTTATTGTGGCTGAACAATCTCGAGGCCTCCTGATGTTAAGCGGACTAACCACAGCCTATAACAGATGCATTTCGTCACAAATCACGAGTTGCACTGCGCCCGTCACCTTGAGACATAGTTGTTTCAAGTTTCATGTGCCTGTAATTTCACTGGCTCTCAAGGACTGCTGCCGGAACAGACTGTACCATATAATATGTAACCTGCAACCAGATTTTTGACGTTATGACGGCGTTAAAATGTTATTTGTACAGCAGCTCCCTACACGCATGTCAACATCAGTAGATAGCGTCATGCTGCCGTTTATTTGCTTGCGTTGCATCATTTCGCTTGGTCTCTTGCAAGCAGTCTTTTGCAAGTATCTGGAAGTTATGTTTTTATTAGAATTATAGAATTTATTACAATCTTCAACCGGGAAATATACGCGGTTATCCTACCCTCATTATACTTCAATTAATAATACTTAAGTATTAGAATTATGTTTGATCTAGCAAAACATATACATAGTGTAACAATAAGTATCTACCTGCATATTGTTTTAAAATGTAGCCTACTATAACTAGCTCTTTAATGCTTATCCTAGTAGTAGGGATATCTCCTCGTCAGTCACATTCGACCTCTGCTACAATTTCCAAAATACATATATTCCTGTCTCAAAACACTGTACAACACACAATTTGATATCTAAGACAAAGTGCAGGTTATACGTAGAGCAACAAAAAAAACAGTCGTTATCGACCGAGACAATGAAACAATAGCTTGTAATATTGTAATATATCCAACAGACAAATAATAACACATGTCCGATGCCGTAGGAAAAACACGCTTTGTGCATTACAGACATTAGTCGGCGAATAGGAAATCAATACAATGAAAAATTATAAAAAGCTTACTTAGTACTAAGACGTACCCGTGGCTTCGCTCGATCGTAATTCGGCTATATTCTGTTTAACCGCTGCGGATCGGCTATGACTATATTCACAAGATAACAATAAAATGTCTATAGTTATGAATAAGATATAGGTAACGGTTAAAGGTAAATATACACGATGAAAAGTGTTAAAAAACTAGTTTCGATACCTATCTTCTTCATGTATTATAAGATCAATATAAAACAAAATATTATGAATATCGTTTACTTACTTATAATTTTTTAGATCGCAGTTGTAATTGTAAGCATTAAAATTCATTTTTATGCAAAAATACGGCTATGCTTTATATGTATTTTTTTACATTTATATTCAAAATTTTTTGCAGTTCCATCGCATCAATAATAGCGGGCAGCGGTCCTCGATCGTTTCCCGTTTATTTGAGCGCGATCGGATTAGTAGTTTCTTCTATTCTCTACAAAATTCACCTTAGGTGGACCATACCCCCACACATTGTGAGAAGATCATAGGCAAATCTACTGCGTAATGGCGTACTATAGAGTATCACACATCAAAATTTTCGCTAAATTCTCCGCGAGCGCTGTACGACTATATAAGCAATAATAATTGACACGCTCTAACTGATTTGTCGTTAAAATTACAGTAGTTGGTTTCTGGTCTTCTATGCTTTATATATAAAATATAATTAAACTAAGTTTTCCTCCCGTTTGGATTAGTTTACAGAAGTAAAAGTGAAGGGTATTATTTAATACAAAGCAAATATTCTATTCTTCTACAACTTCATACAACAGTCAAAGTTGGTAAAGACGTACTGAGGAGTATAGTTATGCATGTAATTAGTCTGTAATCACGATTATTATTATTGATATTATTTAATTATGTTGTTGGGTCTAAAATTTTAACTAACTCAACCCTAAACAACCTCCTGCACTCTCTATGTCTAGGAATGATTTATTTCCACCTACTTACTTACCTCAACTTCAATGTGTTTTCTACACAAAGTTTCACCACATAACTGAACAACATTGCATAGCCCTCAAACAAACATTTTATTTTTTTTATTCCATGAACCTTTCAAAAGCTTTGTTTTTTGTATATCTGACAACACACCCGTATTTGCTAAAACAAATAAGCAACCGCCTTTCACAGCGGCCAATAAAAAAACAAACCTATTACAAATGGTCAGCAACAAAATATTCTGACTGAAAGGCTATATCAACGGTATTTTTACAGTGATGGCCCATCCGTAACAGCTTTGGATTGCCATGCCACATAGTTAAATCAAAAATCTGTCGCCAAGCACTTAACTATATATTCCGGCAGCTGTCCTTATACGAAGCACCTGATTCATGTGATGAATCTTGGACTGTATCATCACATCACTTATCAATAGATGAAATGGCGGTCAAAAACAAACCTATTATAAAACTAGGTATATTGTATATTTTTACTACCTAGCAAACAAACGACTCGACAATGTTTTTTACATTTTTGAGTCATACAAATTGTTTTAAGTAATTTTTTCAACCCATCTCTATTCGCAGAAGCAGCCGATTTAAAAAACAACCAATAAAAACATAAACCCTTTCCAAATTGCCAGCAACAAAACATTATCAGACTGAAAGGTCTGCGGGGACTATTTTTGGCAAACGTCAACCAAACAGCGCCTATAAAAATCCCATACATTCCGCACACTAATAAATCACGAAATAACAAAATAAAACCATAGAATAAACATTAGTTTGCAAATAAAACTAACGGCGCAACTCTTTATTGCATGCTCCTCTGTTTTTCGCTTTAGCAAATCGCAAATGGTCGACTATTTGAGCAATAGCAATAAACATTTTCGCGTTAAAGTCATTGTTCTAAAAACAAAGGGTTAGAGCCAGTTGTTATCGTGTTCAGTAAACAATAACATAAACATCTTAGCTAGAGATGCGACAGATGACAATGTTGTCGGACGATAAGTACTCGAAGCTAAGAAATTACAGTAATATTTCATTTTATTATTTTATAAACAACTGAATCTTTCTCTAAAATAAAGCGAGTCATCGAGCTTAGATACAAAACCATTGTAAATATTTGTCTCCAAGGCACACTCTTCACCCCAATCGAATATAAAGTTATTAAAAGGTCAAATATAAAGAGTTTTGAAGCGCCCGCGTTACAATACTTAGTTTTTTATTTTTTTTTTATGCCTGATAGGTTAGCTTTTGACCACTATCTCACCTGATGGTAAGTGATGATGTGGTCGAAGATGTTGAGGCTAACCTAGAATTACTGGCTCTCAAGGACAGCTGCCGGAACACATCGTTAGGTGCTTGGCGACTGATTTTCAACTTAGGGTGGTAGCTAGCCAGGCGGGCATTCGCAAAGTGCCCTACCACCATGCTGTAACGACTGCCATCCTAAGAAAACAACCGGGACCGACGGCTTAACGTGCCCTCCGAAGCACGGAAGCGCTCAGTAGTAATGTCACCAGCGGTCACCCATCCAACTCCTGACCGCGGCGGACATTGCTTAACATTGCTGATCGATTCAGAATGGCTAAGCAAACTTCGCTACGAGCGCTTCGTTCTTATACGATCAAATAAGATAGCAACGTCTTAAAAATATTACTTGGACGGTGACTAGTGGCACTACTGAGTGGTAGGGCATTTTGCAAATGCCCGCCAGGCTAGTTATCACCCTCAAGTAGAAAATCTGTCGCCAAGCACGTAACGGTATGTTATAGCAGCTGTCCTTGAAGGCTAGTAATTCTAGGTCAGCCTTAACACCATCCTAGATCACATCACATCATCACTTACCATTAGGCGACATATTTGTCAAAGCCAAGAAATACAATAAATAAAATATAATAATAATAATACAAATGCAAGAAATACTTTAAAATTGTTGCCGCAAAATTCAAATCTACCGACCAAGTTACTAAAATACGACCACCATAATTCGGTATCTGCCGGCAAGTGGTCGTAAACCTACCACATCTCTCATCTTAGCAACATTGTCAGTATGAATGGACAACCCTTTGAAAGCTTTTGCGATGACTGATGACTCAGTAACCTATTAACTGGAGGCAGTCAGAGTGTTGTTCAAATATTTGTTGTACATCATGCTACTGTTGTCTTGTGTTGTATTACAAAACACTTGTTAATAATACTGGTGAAGGCTTTGCTTGTTGTTACAAAATTATTGTAATAATGGAACCAGTTATATTTTTTAGAAACAATGATAGCAGAGCGGGGATGACGAGAATACTACCGTGACGCAGCTCAGTGGAAGTTCATTTTGCGAATGCTGACATAGCCAGCTACCATCCTCAAGTAAAAATATCTGTTTTAACTCATGCGCATCGTAGATAGTTTAATAACAAATGAAATGGACGATATTGTCTAATGCGGATGCTAAGAGGTCACGTACAAAACAGTGTGTTCCGGCAGTTGAGAGCCAGTATAATTAAATTCGAAATTACAGGCACATAAGACTTACACTGTTTGTCTAAGGGTGATGGGCACAATTACATTCGTCACTTGTGACGATGCATTTGTCATAGGCATAGGTTACCGTTTAACATCATGCGAGCTTCAAACGTGTTCTGCCACAAACACGTAAATAAAATATATATTATAAAATAATATATTATATATAGAACACATTGGGAAATTAGACGGAATTAGACATATTTTTATACTTTCAAAGTATAAAACTAAGTGTAGTGTTTCTAAAATTTGAAGCACTCGATTATGGGCAGTGATGGATGGCCTGACCATTTACTCAATGGGAAATTTGAAGA
This sequence comes from Plagodis dolabraria, assembly GCA_963854805.1. Taxonomy (NCBI): domain Eukaryota; kingdom Metazoa; phylum Arthropoda; class Insecta; order Lepidoptera; family Geometridae; genus Plagodis; species Plagodis dolabraria. The sequence continues at coordinate 11,601,848 of OY978452.1, read as the reverse complement.
ATTAGCATGACGCCGAATCCTGCATTCCTAAACTGAACGGTGCTAGTCTGCCTGACTTAATTTGAATCCTCTCCTAAGTCCACGAGCAACGCCCTGAATCTCAATTGTATGTTAGTACTGAGGTATTCCGCTTTTAACCTGTTTTAATAAATCTTTGGCTTTACCCACTTTCCTAGCTTTATGTACACTCTGATACATAATATATTTACTTTAGTCATTAAGATTTGTAATGTGGGAAATGTAAATAGACAAGTTCGAATATGATCTAATTCTACTGACTATTTAATTAGTACAAATCCGAATCGTTTATATTTTAAAATATTTAAACACACATACAATTTTCATAAATGACAGCTATAAACGTACAAAATAAAAATATATTCTTGGTATTGTGTGTGACATACTAGAATACTCATAAATTCAGGCACGTTAACGTTTTTTGCATAATACTATAGAAAAGTAATATAATTTTATAGCGATAATTTTCATTTTAGTTAGTAAACCAGCAACACCTAGCAGTAAAACCACACTCAGAATAAATATTAAACAAGGCAAAACCACAAAACCAAATGATCTCTGTTCTAAAAGAGACACAAAATAACTTTAAGATGCTTTAAATCTCTCCAATAGCTTTTGTTACACAATTTCTCCTCGTATCTCTAAAAATGGTAGTTATTTTTTCCATAAAACGTTTAAGACCGTTAATTTAGTTTCGGCTTTAACGTATACGGTAATAAAGCATTCGGCTAAAGCCTAAATTGCCTACAAACGATGCAATCTGGGATCACTTTGCCACTAATTTACGATTCTGGAGTTTCTCAAAGCATTCTTGGTGTTCAACAACGAGTGGCATTTTAGTCGACCACAGTATTCTTATGACTTTCAAAACATGATCATTCCATTTGAATCCGAGTTTAGTCTTAGAATATATTTAACATTTTATTATCCTATTATACTTTATTACGTAGATCTTGGAATGTTTGATCAATTCTTTGCAGATGAAGTGGGGTTTACTGCACATCATTACTGGAAGATAGCAAAATATTTTATTTTATTTTTAAAGTTCACACTTATTTGTTCCTGCACAGAGACTGTATTACTTTAATTGTACTACTTACATGTCTTCACGCTATGCTTAAACGTTTCAAGTTAAAATCTGTGGTCTATCTGCATACATTATATTCTTGACATTTTAAAATGGACATACTAGCTCTCATAATTACTATAGCTACATGTTGTCATTTTTTAAATCAATATGCTCGTTGTTAATTTAACTTTGAAAGAATGTTTTTTTTAAAGTGTACGGTGCATTTGATATATACTTTAAAAGCTACAAAAACATCTCGAAGTTCATCGATGAGTGAACAATGGAACCCATCGGCATTATGACTAAGTAATCTCCAGTCAAAGGACTGTCGTAAGTGAAAACTCATAGTAACTTGTATGTAAGCTACGTCCACGGTTTAATCCTAGAGTGTCACAGAATACATAATATACTTAGTGGAGTGTCACAGGCTCAGGGGAATTTTCTAATGGCGAATCAAACGCACCGCAGTAAACCCATTAATCGACTGTCGGATCACGCCAAGCATAATACACACACTCCACACTTTGACACCCGTATGTTTCGTTAAAATCTTTGATTAAGGAGACTCAACTCAACAAAGATATTCGGTTCATAGCGGAATTTACGACAACTACTAAATTATTTATATCTATAAAATTACTAAGACTGAGTCGGATGACGTACCTATTCTATAATGACAAAATATAAGTTGTTCTTGTAAAGTATGAAGTACATGCTACGGGAATAAACTGCTTACTTCAATACTATGAAAAAAAATATTTTAAACAAAAAATGGAACCGACTTCAACACCCAAAAGTGTGAAATAACTTGTTGAAGTCGGTACCATGATAGTTCAAAAATACCTATTCTCACAAAATTGTGCACATGGTACCGACTTCGACAATTTATTCCACACTTTGGGGTGTTAAGTCGGTTTCATTTTTTGGTAAAAAAATTTTTTTCACTCTTGTTAGTGACCCTTGGTACTTACGGGATCGATTCTCATTAATTGTCAACGATATCATCAAGATAGGTGAATATTTTTCAGTTATTGGAGCGGAACTCAAAAACGGCTTGACCGATTTTGATGAAATTTACCTGAAATGGGACCAAACGACAAGCATCAGCTTTAAAACAAAAAAAAGAAATTTTCAAAATCGGTTCACCCAGTCAAGAGTTCTGAGGTAACAAAAAAAAAAAAAAAAAAACAGAAGTATTGAGAACCTCCTCCTTTTTGGAAGTTGGTTAAAAAATAACAAAAAGGTGATATTTTTTTTTTTTTTTTTATGTAATAGAGTGGCAAACAAGCAGACGGCCCACCTGGTGGTAAGCGGTTACCGTCGCCTATGGACATTTGCAACACTTGGGGCGTTACCAATGCGTTGCCGACCCTGTAAGACTCTTTTAACACCCTTTTTGAAGGAATCCATACTGTAGCTCTGCGGAAAAACACTAGATGGAAGATCATTCCACATTTTGCAGGTATGCGGTAAGAAGGAACGCATAAATCGAGCTGTGTGAGATTTCCAGGACTCGATTATATGTGGATGAGCATTTAACCGGTGACGCGAGGAACGATGATAGAATCGCGATGCCGGTATAAGATCAAAAAGCTCTTCAGAGCATTCCCCGTTATAGAGCCTGTAGAATATACAGAGTGAACCGATGTCTCTACGGAGGCTCAGTGGCTCAAGTCGGTCGGAGAGCTCGGGATCGTCGACAATTCGGATCGCTCGACGCTGAATAGCATCGAGAGACTGGATTTGGTACTTTGGTGCGCCATTCCAGAGGTGAGAGCAGTACTCCATGTGAGGGCGAACTTGTGCTTTATAAAGCAAAAGTCGCTGGCTCGACGTGAAGTACCGCTTTGCCTTATTAAGCACACCAAGTTTCTTGGATGCCAACCCAGCCTTACTCGCGATGTGACAGCGGAACTGGACATCTTTGGAAATGTCGACGCCAAGAATTCCAATACTCTCTGCGGTTTTTAGGGGAACACCCTGAAATTTCGGAGCGACTGTAAAGGGGGACTTCTTCGCGGTGAAAACGCATATCTGAGTTTTTTTGGGGTTGAATTGGACAAGGTTCTGCTGTCCCCAATGTGAGACGAGTTCCAATGAACCCTCAACTTCAGACACAAGACCAGTCCTACTTCTTTCTACTTCGACGCGAGGGGCATTAGCACGGCCAGAATATTGTGCATCGCCCGTGCTATCGTCTGCATAGCAATGCATGTTACAAATTTGCAACATGTCATTGATATGCAGAATAAATAGCGTAGGCGATAACACTGATCCCTGAGGGACGCCAGCATTAATCGGCATGGGATCGGAGCAAGCTCCGTCGACAACGACACGAATGCTCCGTCCAGACAAAAAACTGGCGACCCAAGTGCACAGCCCCTCGGAAAGGCCGTAAGATGGCAACTTCGAAAGAAGTGCCCTGTGCCAGACCCGATCAAAAGCCTTAGCAATATCCAAGCTGACAGCTAAAGCTTCCCCTCTACTTTCGACTGCGTCAGCCCAACGGTGAGTGAGGTAAACGAGAAGATCACCAGCCGATCTGCCTCGACGGAAACCGTATTGACGGTCACTGATCAGTTGGTGATCCTCTAAGTAACCTAGGAGCTGGTTATTAACTACTCGCTCCATCACCTTGCAGAGTAGAGAGGTGATAGCTATAGGCCTGTAGTTGGATGGGTCTGTACGGTCACCCTTCTTGGGAATAGGGTGTACGTGAGCAACCTTCCATGAAGACGGCACGCATCCTTTGGAGTAAGAGAGCTGGAAAAGGCGCGTTAACACAGGAGTCAACTCAGGAGCACATGACTTGAGGACGATAGCTGGGATGCAATCCGGCCCGCTCGACTTTCGCACATCAAGGGATAAGAGTTCCTTCCGTACCGCTCTCTGCGAGAAACGTACATCTGGCATGGAACTCTCACATCGGTGAATTACCGGAGGTTTTGCTTCCCCATCGTCGAGAGTCGAGTTAGAGGCAAAAAGAGTACCCAAAAGGTCGGCTTTCTCTTTAGCACTGTGGGCCAGAGATTCATCAGGCTTACGTAATGCTGGTAAAGAGGTCTGGCAGAAATTACCTTCAGCAGCTTTAGCAAGGGACCAGAAAGCACGACTTCCTGAGGGAAAAGTTGCTAGCTGGTCGCCAATTCTACTGATGTGCTCAGACCTTGCCTTAGCAATTGTCCTCTTGTTAGATCTGGAGGCAGAATTCATTTTCTTCTTCAACTCGGCAGTATTCGGATCTTTACGCGCAAGTGCTTCGGTCCAGGTTTTATAGGCAGCGTTTTTCTGACCGGATGAGTCAGCGCAAGACTTATTAAACCATGGACGGCTCCGGCCACCAACGCGCACAACAGATTTAGGAATGTAGCATTCCATTCCCTGAAGCACGACGTCAGTGATGGAGTCTGCACACACGTTCAGATCTTCCGAGGAGAAGCAAATCTGCCTCCAAGGGTAGGACGAGAAAAAATCTCTCAGTCCATCCCAATCAGCGGACTGGTAGTGCCATACCGTACGACTCCCGAGAGGCCCGTTACGGTGGTTGCGCACGATCGCTACCTCAGATCGTACCAGGCAGTGATCAGAAGAACCTAGAGGCGCTTCCACTGATACCTGGTACTGATCCGGGTGAGAAGTCAGCATCAGATCCAATAAAGAGGGTGTATGGTTCTCGATATCTGGTATTCTGGTCGGTGTGTAAACCAACTGCGAGAGACCATACGCCATAGCGAAATCGAGAGCAGTGCGGCCGGCGTGATCCGTAGTTTTGGAACCCAACCACTCGATATGGTGAGCGTTGAAATCTCCAAGTACCACTAGCTCCGCCGAAGGGCACGCACGAAGCTCATCGACCTTATCAGCTCCTCGAGCTAGATGCTCAAAAAGATAAGTTGTCTCCTTATCACCGCTATGTGACCTATAGAGACATGCGTAAACTAAAGTTTTGCCACAGTAATCCACGCGAACCCACAGCATGGATAGGTCCTTGTCTTCGAGACCATTAAGACGCCGACAGCAAATATCTTCCCGGATATAAAGGCAAACTCCAGCACGACGAATAAACGCGTGCTCGAGTGTGTAACCTGGATATAACAGGTATGAAGTATCCGCCGGGCTTAGTATTTGTGTCTCCGTTAAAATGAGAAGGGCCGGCTTAACCGTCTCAAGGTGGTGATGGACGGCATCTAGGTTGGAGTGGAGGCCCCGAATGTTACAAAAATCCACAGATAAAGTGGAGTTGGAAACCGCTGAAGAACATCTCTTTTTAGTTTTATGTGTCATTGGGTGAAAATAAGAGTTGGGTGGTGTGACTTTACCAATCCTAACGATAGGGCAATAAAAATAAGACTTGATGTTGCAACAGCAACATCAAACAGTGGTGTGAATGGCTGGCGCGGGGGACGGAAGGGCCCCCGGTCCCCCCTGGAACTAACTGACGGGATCCACTCCGGTCTCCTACTCCGGCACGTCAGATAATTCACAGGATTATGCGCCGGTTGGCGGGACAGCCTCCCCGGGCGGAGATTAAAAGCAATCCCGGGGTTCGGGTCCCCTACTGACCCGCGGGCGGCCAGCGGTCAGCCGTTTCACCGGGTCTCCCTGGACCCCGCGCCAACCTGTCACGGCTGTTCAACATTAACCTGTTGCTTTAACCATAGTACGGCCCTAAAAGTTAGGACAAGCACAAGTCACACAGGACTGGTACTCCCGCAATAGTACCGGAACACGTCCAAGCTGGGGCCTGGACATTTAGCGTTACACTTTAACGGGAGGGTGGTAGTTATCCAGGCGGACCCTAAGGCCCTACCACCACTGTGATTTTTCGAGTGGAGTTGCAGCCCTTTGGGCCGGCAGGGGATGCGACGAGCACGCCTCCACGCTTATCCCCCAAAATGTAGAATAACTGCTGTAATCATCTGAGTTATCAGTTAGCATTATCAATAATACGATGTGAAAATGAGTAACCACAGTAGATATATGGATCTTCAATTTTGTTCTGTGGAGTATCTAAAATCATACATTATTGTATTTATATTTTTTAAGCATATGTAGAATCGTGAAACCGACGGCAAAATATTTCTTGAAAAGGATACATGCAGTAATAAAAACATGGAAATTGGATGCTAATGCCTCAATTGTGTTTTGGGTTATAATACACGTAACTTAAAAATTTATTAACTGGCGTAGGTATATATAATTTTATGGAATGGCTATGTTGAGTTATTAAATACCGGGATAGATTTATCTATTGCTTAGTTTCATTTTAGGGATGCTAAAAATTAGCACACGTAGCACAGTTTGCTCACCGATCAGCAAAGTTAAGCAACGTGCGCCGCGGTCATGAGTTGGACGAGCTAGTTACATTCCTACTGAGCGCTTCCGTGCTTCAGAGTGCACGTTAAGCCGTCGGTCTCGGTTGTTATCTTAGGATGGCAGTTGTGTGGTATAGGGCATTTTGCGATTGTATGTCTGGCTAGCTCCACCCTCAAGTAGAAAATCTGTCACCAAGCACCTAATGGTGTATTCTGGCAGCTGTCCTTGAAAGCCAGTAGTTCTAGGTTAGCCTAAACAACATCTTCGATCAAATCATCACTTACCATCAGGTGGTCAAAGGAAAATCAGGTCTACGAATAACCAATACAAAGTACCTTTAGTTGTGGCCATTTTGATTAAGTTTGCTAGTTTACCAACACATTTGTTTACTTTACCCTGCCATGTCTTCCTACTTGAAGATCAAAACCATGGCAGGAAGAGTTGAAAAAAGAAATACCAATAGTATATCATCAATTCTTAAGAGATCTTCATTTGTTTTACCCATTTAAAAAGTTGGCCAAGTGCGAGTCGGACTCGCGCACGAAGGGTTCCGTACCATTAGCTATACAACATTAGACTTCAAATTTTAAGCTTTTTTTGGGTTAACGCGCACGAGTCCGACTCGCACTTGGCCAACTTTTTGTATTTGTTGTTATAGCAGCAACAGAAATACACCATCTGTGAAAATTTCAACTGTCTAGCTATCACTGTTCTTGAGATACAGGCTGGTGACAGACGGATGGACGGAAAGACGGACGGACAGCGAAGCCTCAGTAATAGCGTCCCGTTTTTACCATTTGGGTACAGAACCCAAAAAGCAATCCAATTGGTGTTTTGTTTCTCGTTTACTGTGCTATTTCTTGCACCACTCTTTAGCCCACCATAAATGAGGTCAGAAGATCATACCTATTCTTCATCCACTCTGCTCACATATTATCTCAGTTCTCATACCATACCGTAAATACGCATTAAAATAGGAACTAGAGAATAGACAGACGCCGGCCGATATTAAAAACTGGTTTAGTTTTCAGGTTTCATATTTAAAAACTCGGTTTTCAGTGTTACCGGGTTCCTATTGGCATCCGCTTGGACGATATCGTCCATTTATGAACAACGTTTTTCTGATAATAATTGCTATTTATTTATATATTATTATTGGTATCCAGCATTTGATATTAAGGTGGAATATTAAACCCTTTAAATTTATACTTAGAAACCTATATTAAAAGGTAGAACATATATAATATATATTTACTGAAAATGCAGTTTAAGGAAAGGGTGAAGTTGGTTTTTCTGCTTAAGCGAAGAAATCATCAGGATCAAACTTATCAAATGAACATATAATTATTTAGTAATTGTAAGTTTTATACATGAATTAGTTTAATGAAGAATATCATTTAACAAGATCTAACAAAACGGGACTGGATATAACAAAAGAACGAGTTAAAAAAACATACGAAACGAGTAAAAAGATAGAGGAAGAAAAACATAAAATGTTCCAGGCAGTTAAGGCTGCCTCAGTTCCCGGGCATACTGTAAAAGTCAGAAAAGAAACAAAAGAAATTCATTTTCATAGGCATTGGGCAGATTGTCTATGCCTTACAATACAAGACCGATACTTCATTCTCGTGTGCCCGTGACTTCTTATATATTCTTATATTCTTTATTGTACACAAAATGAGTTGTTTACAGATTGGTTATTAATATTATATTAAACATGTACATAGGCGAGCTTAACCCTGAAAAGAGTTTTCTTCCAGCAAACCAACTAGAATGAGGCTCGAAAAAGTGTGACTTCGTTAGTAATATAAATGAACATTTTTTTCAGGATAAAAGGTAGCATGTACGTACATGTACATATAAGCCTATGTACAAGTTTATAAGCTATTCCACTTTATCAATTAAGCTATTTAGCGTAATAAAGTTCTCACAAACTTTCCCATTGTAAATTAATGTGTAACTAAGAATCTGAACATTTTTAAATATCAATTTGTAATATTACTACATACCTGCTATAAATGTTTAAAACAAAAATGACTGAACTGCACGACAAATCCTTCACTGAACTATTGAAACTGTTTTATTACTTTATTATTAAATATTGTACAATAGTAACTTAAAACTTTCGCAATTTTAACACATAGCTATAAGTATTTAACGAGACTTAATCGCGATAAAAACAAGTATATTCTTATCTACCTCAACACGTTTCGACCAAGTTGTATTGTTCGTGGTCACGAGCGGACTGAAGAGGCGGTTGTCAACGTTTTGAAGGGCGGGTATGTTTTTCAACTACCCACATTTGGTTTAGAAATGTATTGTCTCGACACACAACACTGACAGCGTCCAGAGGTCTGAGAATGAAGGTAAAACGCGTTTTATGCATTTCCTTAGCACTGGATTCCAGGATGACCGGTAAATATTAATAGCTAAAATTACCAATACGAAAAACGACACGTTTTGACTCACTAAGAAAATGTAAAGAATTAAACAATATTATTATAACTCACTTATTATCACAATAATATTACGAAATAGCCAGCTACGTAAAGATAATACGTGCATGTATAAAAACCCATCCATAGGCCCGGCCTTAGGCCGCCAGTAGTGTGAACAGTATAACACATATTCCAGGTTAAATGATATGGCTATCATCATCAACAGCATCAACTGTCGATCAAAGGCCTTCCCCAATAAGGCGGCAATGCCATAGTCTTAGTTCACCTTTTGGTACTTTTCCTTCCACAGGAAGATTTGCGGCGGGTACAATTCCAGTCACACAAGCAACGAAAGTTAGTCAACGGGTAGTCAGTAAAATTAAAGTTACATAATTATCTTAAAATTTGAGGTAAGTTATTGACTTTGGTAATCAAAGATTTAACAGTAAGTTACGGTATTGATAGTAAGTACTTAGCGAAGGAAATTGTGTTTTTACAATCATTTATTTGTCGACACCCAATAAGTTTGTCAATAAATGGGAGTCTATTCGTGTCGTACGACTATCGTCTACAATTAACGCTCGATAAAGCCATGCTGTAAATAAAAATGGTTCCGAGAAATTCAAGTTAAAGGACACGCGACAATTTCTCTCGTTTTATTTTCCATAATTCAGCCCCCGACCTCTTAAATAACATTATCTAAATGTCGTAAATATGGGCCATTATCGAGGGCCCTTCAAAATTCAGTGCGGCGTTTTTGAACGTACACGAGAGAATGACGCGTCAACTCCATCCACTAAGAAAAATATTGAGACAACAGGCTCGTGGAGTGCCCTCCGCGACATAATGGCTTTTCATTGAATTCCACTTGGTTTCTTTTGTTTATATCCCATAATGTTTCGATTGGGGCATGATGGAGGGCGGCCGTGATTACTTCAATAACAATGACGACGAGCACAAAGGACGAGAGCTGAAATTATGTGCCGGGTCGGTACAGTTCTCATGCCCCTCACGTACCGGTCGCTCCGACGGTTACCTGCATATGACATTCAAATATTATCAACACAGAAATAATGGGCGTTTCATAGGAACCCATCAGGTTTACGGCCCGATAGCGACCGATAAGCGTACCTCGATGAATTACTAACTTCCCGTGTAACTAATTAGTCAAATTCATATCTTATCCGATTAGATTATCGAATTTGCAAGTGAAAGGAACAAACGAAGTGAGCAGATTAGTGGTGCAGGATATGACACGGTAAGCCAGGAATCGGTGCGGCTATTTGTTCGAGTCAGGTATGCACGAGCGTGCTCTGTGAGGCATTAGGTATGGAAGGCTCACCTCGGCGGAAACAAAACGCATTTCTTAACTTATTTTAATACAGAATGAAGTCCCGTCCGGGCTATATGTATGCAACGCGGCAAAGGGACACGCTGTTTGATATGGTTATTACGGCCTTTGTGGCGAGGATAAAGGCTCCGGTGCGAGCGGCTAGAAACCGTTGTGAGATTTGTCTTCGTGATACGCTAAAAATTTTAAAAGTGCCCTGTGAAAAGGATCAATAGTCGGCTTCCTTGGAAATGGAAATTCGTCACAATCAGAACCTGTTGGGTGACAACGAGATGTGTTAAATAGTTTAATTCGGTGTGACAAGACTGGTAACTTTAAATCTCGAAATTGTCATCTATTCATTATATGATTAATATATGTTCACAAACCTTAAATTTACCACCCAACTTACATTTGGTTGTTTCCCATAAGACAGCAAAAAACAAAAATCCATAGAACTAATAATAAAAACAGTTTTTCTATAATTAGGTCTACAAATGAAATCATATACTACAGATTCTATTCTAGTTCCGAGATCAGTGATCACAAAAGAACCAAAAAATATAAACCACTGGTTTTATACGTGTTCGAGCTGTTCAACTAAATGCTTAAGAATTTATCAGTTTGCTAGACTGAGCCGGGGTAACTCGATAATTTATTGATCACGTTTTCTTCTTATACCCGCTTTATCTTTATACGATTATATTTTCCACTAATTGCTCCCATTTTGCTCAGTTCAATACCTACGTCCATCTTGCTGGCTTCCAAATGCTGTCCATTCAGCAGTCCACAGTAATTGATAGGTGGGGTTAAGTATAAGCACTTTACTTACTAGGCTAGATCACTATCACTATCATTAAAATTACTGTTTCCCTCGTTTACCTCAATATTGTGTACCTTAAGCGTTAATTGAAAATCAAGAATTCCTCCTTAATATCTTCCAATAACGTAAAAAAGTGCTATTGTATAATTTATGATGTCTATTGTGTGTTACTATAAGAACACCTAATCCTCCTGACCAGCTATCACCCTCAAGTATTTACCTATAGAATATGAAGTTAAGCACATGACATCCGACTACCGCCGAGAGAATACGTTTGACAGTTTTTTTTCGTGTTGTCGTAGCTCTTTTTTCTGTAATATATGAATTAAAAAATATTATTGGATATTTAAATTCCCAACTGACACAATTTTAGCAAGCAGACTGTCTATGTTATTTTTAAATATATTACAAATACTATCGCGTGCTAAATGTCACATTTACACATTTTTAGACCGCTTTTTTTTCTAACCTCGAGTGGGAATCGAACCCTTGTCCTTCGATTTTACGCACCGGGTGCCTTAACCACTATCCTACCGACGATGAAATGAATGAGCCGAAATGTTAAAATGTTCAGTTAAACTCTATTTGTATTACTACAACCGTCTTAGGGGTTTAGGCGCGGTCATCAATCATACTACTAGACTTTATCTGAACAAAAAGGTGCTTTTTCAAACACTTAACTCCCGAAAAACAAATGTTACTTTGAACTGGGGAAAATATATTATTTCAATGAACTGTCAAACGCATTCTCTCAGCGCCGGCACTCCCTCCTTGTCAATAATATAATAAAACATGCAGATGAATGTGTCTTTTAATACTTTCCTTAAGCAAGAAAGTCACAAGAGCTAGGTTGATGCCTACATCGTTTACCATAACCCTGTCTACGATGACTTACTAGTCATACACTGCCTATTCACGTCTAAAAGGGCCTCAGCCTATGTCCTCAAAAGGCACGTGAAGTATAATGGGTGTTCAGTGTCTCCTCCCCATAGCGAGCATACTTTATGAGCCTTCCAGTCGTGGCCCGAACCGATTGCGACACGATAATCGCAGCACAGAGGATGTCTTGACATTTCTTTTCTTCAGGGATATGAGGCAGTAAATAAACAGCCGGACACGCTGACACTGTGCTATTATATTGTTTGCGTAATTGCAGCATATAACCAGGGCTGCAACAGAAATGCTAATGCATGCGAAACGTCTGGAATTAGTCATTGTGATAAAAGATCCTGCTGCCGCGTTAAAGGAAGCGGTGGCGTTGAGTGAATGGATAATGGTTGTGAATCGCAATGGTTTTGGGACATTCTGTGGGTTGTGATAGTTTACTAGGAAGGAAATCACCAAACAGATTTGACAAGCTTTGTGCAATCACTAGTATCTAAGTAGTATGTCTTTGACGTCTCAGGACGCATGTCAGTAGTTACAACGACAGTATATGACTTTTCAATCTTAATAATTGTATTGTATTCTTGCAAATAAACATTTGATTTGATTAATATTTTTATCCAAAATATTAATCTCTTTATATGATGTAATTATATGGTGTCGAAGATTTTAACAGGATTAACCTAAAATTACCGGCTCTCTAGGATAGCTGCTGGTATACATCGTTAGGCGCTTGGCGACAGGTTTAACTACCACATAAGCGTGACATTAGGCCGAGTGCAAAAGCTATAGGTATGCCACCTCATGGAGAAGCATATAAGTCTGCAACAGGATTCGAACAATTGACCCCCTGCGGAGTATATTCCATGGCATTGGCCATGGAATACTATGGCATTGGCCATTACTATTATAAATTAAATATTTATGTTTCTATTTACAGTAAAAATAACAACGGAGCAAAACGCATAATAGACCTCTTCGGCTTGGAAGACGATGTTGTGCAGCCACCAACTTCATGCCCTGACCTCGGTTCGTCCCTCGTAAGCCGTGTCGACAACGGGAAGGTGAGAAGGAAGGCGGACTGGTGCTACAGAAGTTTAAAAAGCTAATCAAATGATATGTGAGTATGATTAGTCGCATATTGCCTACAATATACCTAAATATATAAATGTTTTATAACATAGGTAAGTTAGGTGGGTGCCCAGATACAAATAGTAATTGGCGAGTACCTAACTTGGGCACCTATAGTTTATATTTTAGTAAATTAGTCAACAACTGTTAAAAGTTAATTCTGATATCCCCTCTTTTTGCTATTCTCAAACCTAAATTCCATTGTAAAACAGTTTCCGACTAGAAACAACATGTAAGGTTAGTGTGAATGTCTCTTCTTGATCTTCATATCGGTCACCGGATCAACACAAAAATATAGCTTTGAACCTTGGTCTCCGCATCCTGCTCTAAAACAAGAAATATCGGACAGATGAAAATCTAATCTCAGGCATCTGTGCTTGTTTTGTATGTGTTCTGTTATTTATAAGGATGGGGCACAATGGACCCGGCACCTATGCTCAAGACCTTGTCAATTCGCAATGTATCTTCTTACCGGCCGTGAGCTCATGCCCTTATCGCCCTGATCTGAAACGCCACATTCTTGATCCAGCCCGATAAGAAGGCCTTGTGTAGACCGCAATTTGAATATTACGCCTATTTTATATGAATTGTGCTTTGTTATCTTAATATGCATCAATAGATTTGATATGAAGAACATCTGCTTCACAATCCCACACTGGCTCACTGCGCATCGATCACATAAATTTATTCAAGGTTAAAAAGTCTAACTCGTTCTTAAAGCTATAAACATTTTAGCGTGCAAATATTTGAGAAATCACTAAAATATAATTCAGCTTAATTGCCTCTAAAAACTTAGTTAACGGCTTAAAGAAGCCGACTTTTATTGCACCCCGCTATTTATGAAACTAGAAATGTCGAAGGGTTCGCTAAAAGAGTTGCAAATAACCAAAACAATAGATACAAAGGAAAGTTCCGTTTAGATCTGTGCAAACTAGATAGTTTTATTTTTATTTTGGAACCGTTATTTTGCTTTGAAGGGCTTATATTTATTGGTGTACAATAAATTTTACAATTTGCAAGGACTGCGTGCTTTGTTAGGAGACTTTCGCCAATTAAGGATCAAAGAAAGTGTACCTTAGCTATATAAGCAATAAGCGAGTGAATACCGCTGCGAAAGAAAACAGTTATTTTATTGGTGTCATTTAATGAAACATTTATACGGAATAACATGTTGAATTCATGTCTGACATGCAAGCAACGGTGAAAGGTTTCAAGTGTTTACAATACACGTTTACAGCTATCTAAAGAACTCTTAACTTTACGATAGGCCATATACCTCACAAACCTAGAGCTTTGGAAAATACGGCTGCTAATGTATTTAAAAGACAAAGAACTCTCTGACTGGACAATGAATTTATTTGTAGACAAATTAAAAGGTGATCTTTATGCATATAATCACGTACTGGTTTATTAAAAAGTGTAAAATAAAATACGGATAATAAAACTCATTGTTACGCCTTTATTACGCGAATGGGTATGAAATGGAATCATACCATTCAATATTTTAGTTACCTTAGGTACTATACATCTGAGCTTGCTTATTCAAAGTAAGCAGTACCTACTTGTGCCGAACAAAATCATTGGCAATAAAAACCAAATTTCGACAGTAATCAATTAAATTTGCGGGTGTACCTACCTACTTTCCTTGGTTGAATGATTGGCGGTGTTTATTTGATAATTGGAATCAACCAACGGATCCGTCATCAAGTCAATGATAATCACACACCGCGCTTTTACGACATCTGTTTTATTGCCAAACCCATCCACATTAATCAACCAAAACATTATGGTTCCAACTCCATATAAATAAATTCATTCTTTGCAAGTACTACCAATTTAAAACCACTTAATGTGTGCACTCATAAAAATAATCAATTTGAAACATTATTGGACTCGATAATCATCCCTGTTTGACGCTAAACACATTTGTTTTAATATGAAGCCTACAATAAATAATTCCCAACTATTCATTAATATATTAATGCAAGGTACTATTTATTGTTGTTGTTATTGAGTTGAATAGCAAATATGTCAATTTTAATTGCTCTATATAAGCATATTTGATTGTTAGCATAAAAACGATGTTCCTTAAACATACAGCTTTATGCATGACATCAAAATTTGCTTTGTCAAGGTCGCTGAAGGTGCGTACAAAGAGATACAATGTCCCAGTGTTCCAGCGCTTGTCCGGTCCGAGGCGGGCACTTTGACTGACAGGCAAATAAAGGTAGACAAAAGGGGCATTCCAAGACGGGACGAGAACACGGCGCGACTCGACTCAATACCGACCAATTCTCACACTTTCCTCGATCACAATGTGACACCAGAATTAGAACTTAAAGTAAATTATAATTTTTCATGTAGAAACAATGGCAACAATGGAACAATACACGATATGTCCGAGTGGAAGGCGATAGTTGAGCGAGTGGTCGAGTCCGAGCGCCATGAGTTCCCAGGTGTGGAGGAAGTTTCTATGGACGAGTTGCGAGGCGCGGAGCGGGCGCGGGCGGCGGACCACCAGCGCTGCGCCCGCGCGCCCGCCGCATAATTACCGTGTACAGACACACGCACACACTCATCGATAAACCTTTAAATTAAATTTTATCTGCCTTGTAAATTTCATGGGTTTTGATTGGAGCTTTTGGTATATGGACTGCGACCGATTTAAGAGCTGCAAAATGTAGCCGGTAGCTCTAATCGGACCCGGTAGCGCGGCTGAATTTACGACTGTCTCGTTGGCGATGATGGACGCCGCTCCGCGGACGTTGATAAAACGCCAATAAAATCAACTGTAAATCTTTATCTCTAACCAATCTCCATATGAATGTGACCCCTTGATCCCTCACGCAGACATGGGTGCATTGTCAAAACGCGATAAGGTGGAAAAGCGATATATTTGCATTCTTTGCGTGTTTGGCGTTCCGATGGAAAATGGCTTCTATATTTGTTCAGTGAAATGTCATAATGTGTCGTGAGAACGTCAGTGGATGAGCGTATGACGTGCGCGGGCGCGTCGTGTCGGGCCGGTCACGCGAGATCTTAGTACCTGACTGCTAATCTGTGGTGCACGGTACACTTGTACCCGTGTACTTACACTGCAACTGCAACTACGGACCCTCGCTTGCTCTACTTGGAATTTCAGCCGCGGGATATTGAAACTGCCCCGTGTTAGATTCACTTCCTTTTGAGGAAGTTTAACAAACAATAACCGCGGAGCTCTCTTTTCCTTTGGCTCAGGTCATGGAATTTGTAAACCTAATAACACTCAAATATTCAGAAAGTTGCTTGGAATTAAGTTTAGTTGATGCTCAAGAAACAACGTGCACACTGCACGTTTTCTTTTCAAATTTACATAAACAGGATCACAGAAGCATACCTTCTTGTTTCTGTGTTTGAAAGAAGATGAAATTTATTGACTCGTTTAAAGATTTCAGTTTCTCATTAAAGAGTCTCTTACGTTATGACGAAATTATTTTTTCTTAGTATGGGCTCTGCATTTCATATGGGAGTCACTCAAATCATTATGTAGTTAGTGTTTTTAGTAACAATGTTATAAATAAGTTTTAATATTTTTATGTTTGCAATAACGCTTGCTCTGCGGATTACATTACAAAATTACCAATTTTGCGGGAGGAAAAATTTTAGTAATGTGCGGAATTCGAACCCGCGTCATGTTAGCTCAATTGGATTATATGATATATTGGAGCATACCCTGGCTAAAGCAATGGATGGACACGGGTTCGAATCCCACCCATGACTTAAATTTTTCCTCTCGTAAATTTATGAGTAAATACTTATAAAATAAATTATTATTGTTATTTTATAGACGTAAGTTAAACCTCAAGATTTTCATTGTTGGTATAATTCGTCTCTTAATAATACATTAAACATTTTATGGAAATAAAAGCTGTATTAGAAACACAAACGATGAGCTTTTATTACAAACGTTAGCATACAAAACATCAATATAAACCAATTTCATAGGAAGCGAAGCGACTCCTTTTCGAGAATGTTGATGCGAGGTGAACAAACTCAGAGCAAGGAACTATGATGATAGTGGACCGTCTCACATAACTCTCGATAATCGATGATTCATAATTGAGCCTTCGAAGAGTTCTAAATCAACAGATAACTATGAAACATGATCTCATAATTACTGAGACCAACGTCGGTACAAAACCAACAGTGCTGGAAGGAAGGCTGTAATTCAAAGCCATCTGTGGATGCGACCCAGTAATGGCCATCTAAATCACTGGACGTAATCGCAACAGTGATTTTAAACAGAGGTCACGAAGCACTTCTATTGGGTTGTATTTATGAAGGCAAAAAAGGCGGACGCTTTCAACCTCATTTATCAGTGTGTTCTTTGTCAAAACTCACGCCAAAAGTTTCGTATCGTGTTCATCCAAATACGACACTCATTTGTATGATAAGTACAAAAGGTCCTCCAAATCTTTATCTGACCGAGGTGTCTCAGAGGACATTTAGTAGATAATTCTGACAATACGTTCAACATAAGTTTTGTAAAGCAGGCTGGCACGCGGACGGGATCATGGACCTACTATAAATGCGTATCCTTATCAGGTAGTTCTGATGCCAACGTTACGACGGTGAAATATTTTTATAGCATTTTAAGTCATTCGGCTTCCGTATACCTCGTAAGATCTAGTTACATTTTCCTATTATCCCGAGCCTTAACCGCTTATCTTGTAAATCTTGTAAAAGCTTTACGTCAAGTATCATTTCATAACCGTCCATCTCGAAACTAGAGAACCGTCCAGACTGAACGTCCATAAATATTTGTATGATGTTGAATATAAATTCCGTTACGGCTTCATTTTTAATTGGAGTAGAATGAGCTCTCCTTTTATGCTGTGTGTATCGATAAAAATTGATTATGATCACGCTCGTGTGTTTTGTCTATAAAGTAATTTTTTGAGCAGCATGCCAGAGTGGTATAATAAATCGAAGTTCATTATAGAAATCGCCGTAAAATACTTGAACGATTCGACGCGAGCACGAGGTTTTGAGGGAGCAGTGCTCATGTTGTGTGCGTGAGCGCAGCACACCTCCTCGGACGGACGCGGGCGCGTAGGGAACAGGTAGTGTTGTGTATAAACAAATAACAAAATCGACTTGTCTTACGGAGCACGCCAAGGTCGGCCTGTGCCTCGCCTCTTGGAGCCCGCGTCGCCGCCGCCGCGCCGGCCCGTCCATACTCCACGTTTTTTAACTTTTATTTTTTTCTCCAAAAGCCCTTATTTATTTTGATGGTCGAGTATTTGGGCGCAAGTTTGTATAAGCAATCAATTTTATTCATTATGACCGAGCCCACTCGCTTGTACAAATAAATGAGTGAATAATATATCAAATACGGTAAGTTTGCGCGGAGCAGCTCGAAAAGTAAACTACATGACACGAACATGTTGAATTTCAATAAAAAGTATGTGTACGTTGAGATGGTAGATTTTACGGTATGACACAACAGACGTCGAAAACGTGTCCGTGAAATCGATATCTCACATTTGGATCGATCGATTTCGTGATGAATGGTGGGTGATATTCGATCCTCGATCGATTCGTGAATGGCGGCCGGAAGTTCCGTACCCATCGGCTTGTAGAGGCGTGGAACAGTCTTTGACGAGAATCCACGACCGAAGGCTGTGACAAATCGCTGCGTGCCGCCATTCCTCTAATCGTTCTGCTTTGCGTCGACAATGATCCCAATTTAATTTAATTAACGCTTCAATGCACTTGGAGCCATGTGAACGGTCTTAGGAAATTGTTTTTAATGACTTTCCTGTTTCGTCTTAATAGATGCCACACTTTTCCACGTTTCGGAATAATCTCTCCTTTGATCTCTCTGATAAATGTAGATAAAAAATAGATTAATTTTTATGAGAGAAACTACACTAAATAAGATTGTTTCTTCAATTCCAGGACTCCAAGTATGTGGTCGACGCGTTGAAACTTATCCCGATGCCATGCGCATCAATGCTGGAGCTCCCCAGGGAATTCCCATTATTGTTGCCTACAGTATTCAATGATATGCTGCATATCATCACTTCTGGAGATGCTTTGGCCTTGATTGAGTCAATTAAAGAAGGTTTTTTTTGAACATACGGATACCATGAAATCTTACCTAACAGTACATTTTCGAAAGTTAATAATAAAATGAATATACTTTGCCAGTTATTGAAGTAAAAAAGCCGCTGATTAAAGAAGGTACAAAAGGTACTGCGGCTTCCAAAACGGATTATAGATAAAAGGATGCCATGTGGCAGGTCCATGGTTCGATTCCCAGCACCGGCTTGGGCTTAACCGCAAGTTATAAGGACATTTTGCGATGTCTCAGAGTGATGGGTGCAGTGCACGTCGTCACTTGTGTCAAAATATATCTGATATAGGCCGAGGTTACCGCTTAACATAAACTTTGATTATTGAACCTCTTGCGTGTTCCGTCGCAATCCACAAAAATATTAACAACTTTTGCAAGTAGTTTCACATTTTTCATGCAACTAAATGGAAGAGCGGAAGTAACTATACCCGTGAAATTAGAAACTCAAAGTACACTTGCAAGTACTTTACATAGATGTCATCATTATAATGAAAGGTGCTAGCCGATCTGATAATAATAACAATATACTTAGCAAATTATAAATAGTAGTCATTGGAGGTATCGTATAACTTTCTAGTAACTGCAGGTGACAATCATTCTAGAATCTAAAGTTTCACAAACATGTACACTAGAAAAACTCAAGTAGGTTGTAGTTACAGCTCGGTTCCAGTCATGGGTTTGTATGCTAGAATTTATTGCTTTGAGTTGTAAACTAGACTTTAGTATTCTAGCGTGACTTCTTGGTTAAATGCTGAAGATGCTGAAATAAAAACAAGAAATGAAATATTATAAAAGAGACTTAAACAAAAATCGCTTTGACTACAGACAGGTAAAAAAATCTTAGTTTGTTATTACTGCCTCTCAAGGACAGCTTCGGAACACACCGTTACGTGCTTGATGACAGATTTTCTATTTGATGGCGGTGTCTAGCTAGATGGATATTCGCAAAATTCTTAAATCGAAAATAATCTTTTGCCATTATATTCCGCCAGTGACTCCGTGCTCGGAAAATAACTCGTGGATGCTCAAAAATTATGTAAGTAAATGTGGCCTGTGCGTACTATGGACGAAGAGTGAGAACTTCACTCCAAGAAAACTGTCAAATACTTGCTATCTCGCTGTAAGGAGACAATCTTTATAGTCTTCTAGTCCATGCCACACGTTTCAATATTTTACTCATATCAAAAAAAATCTTACCTATTTCGTCCCACTAAGACAAAAACAATTTCCATTTTTCATCTAATTTTCATTATTTAGGTAGCGATGCTCAATTTCTGTAGGCCTTTCTTAGTGACGACGAAGGCTCCCGTGTTACCTAATGTGAGACTTCGTATATAAATGTTTTTAGGATCCCATAGCCAAGCCCGTTTTGTTAAGGGAATGGGATCGATGTTAAAAAACAAACTATCGTTAGGATAACAGAATTTAGGTAGGATCTTTAGTTAAAATATGTTTTTACTTATATGTGAAAGAAAAAGATTTTTTTATGCCTGATAGGTTAACCTTTGACCACTATCTCACCTGATGGTAAGTGATGATGTGGTCAAAGATGTTGTTCACGCTAACCTAGAATTACTGGCTCTCAAGGACTGCTGTCGGAACACACCGTTAGGTGCTTGGCGACAGTTTTTCTACTTGAGGGTAGCTACAGGCGGACATTCGCAATATTCCCTACCACCGCGCAAACTTGGCTTGCCTACCTAATACACAATCATGTATGAGTGGTAACAGATTATAACGATTATATTTCCAGTTAATCCTTTTGATAATAAACAAGCCACAATCCAAAAAAGTGCTTCATAACAAATTTCATCAACAGTAATAGCTGTCGTGTACCGAAAATTGCCTCTAATACCAACATTTCTTTCATCAAGAACCTCCTACTCGTCTTGTTAATAACAGAAACTAGTTATGGGATATGGACAACAAGACAGTAGCCCAGTATATAATTACATCTCAAAAACATGTAAATCGATTCGTAGCACGCAACGGCGGCATGCAAGTGCAAGGAGCATAATTTTTTACATTTCAAGACTCTTTGTTATAATGTAAAGCCAGAGGAAGTCCAGTGTATGAATATTTGGTTTTTGACCATCTGCTTGAAGATTTTTTTGTTTTTCTTTTGAAATTATACCGCATAATTGCTTATAATTATGAGTGTTCTTGAATTTTCTTTTGTGAATACTTAAACGTACTTATATTTTGAATTCAAGTCTGAGGACGAGTAACTTTGAAAAGGTTGATGGTAAATATATTCAAGTGACAAACGCAGTGACTACCGAAGTAAACATAGAGTTAATCAGTGACATTTTATTACAACTTATACGTACAAGCCCTAGGGATGTAGATAAACCTTTTGAAGTAAACAATACGTAAACAAAATAACCGAATAAACACATAGGTCAGGAAAATTAACGTCTGTCATCTATAAACTTTACCCAAACATGGCCGTTGTTAATAGGACCTAATAAGCCTAACAGAGGCTCTCTCTTTCACAATGCGCTCTAAAATCTAACATATCCGTGAAAACAATGAAGGAAAACATTCGGAACGTCAATTACAGGGTTTGCCAATATCGCTGTCTCAATCGTACTCGTTCGTAGAACGATGCTGGCTGAGGACACAATTACAATCCATTATAATGGCTGATACCTTTTAAGACTTCGAAGAGTCCTGTGGCTCTCAAAAAGGTTAAATATAGACTCAGGTCAAACTGAACGAATATAAAAAATGCGCTGTTAATAGAGAATGGGATTATCAATTCTTAAAACGTGTAATTAGGTATTAATGATGTTAGTTATATTGTCAACGTATATAAGAGTTTTGTTAATTAGATTATTTCAATTATTGCTAACATTAATATCATCTAAACTTGATGAAATCATTTCATTGATTGATTTCCACTAATTATTTCATAAATTATTACGATCGATGAACTAAATGTTTGAGCACCTGTGAATAAACAACTAGCTGCTAACCAGCAGAGAGCTGAGGTCGCAATGCGTATTATGCGTACCAGTCGGCAGAAGGCAGAAGCAGTGTCGGGGCACACGAGGCAATGGCATTATGTCCCCAATCGCGTATTGTTTGTCACTCAGACGGATTTCAAGGGGACAAATGGCCTCAGATCCAGGATAAATACACTAACACAATGCTACTAGAATCAAATTAAAACGATATTAATACAATTTCAATTTGCGATGCTAATTTACATTACATGCTCTTGCTCGTATCTCGATCGTTGCGATAACCAAATGTTAATTGAGCTTCAGTTCTAATTGCCAATATCTCCGATGAGCGTCTGCTGTGGGAACGGTTTTGAGACTATCATTCGTATATTGCTTAATTCGTGTATTAATAATGACTATTATTGCAATTGATTATGCAATACGTTTGAAAGTATGAAGTAACATTCACCGCGAGAATGTAAAAGTGTATCGAATTGCAAAGCACTCATCATTTATGAATATTGTTGGCGCATGGTTCACTGTTCTAGTGAAAACGTATATAATCGTGATTGCAGCTATATATATTGGACGGGTATTTGGAATGGCCTGTGGCCCGTCACCGTTCATTATGCAATAAACCGTGACGATTTGCAAGCTAAAGGGCGTACGAGTGCGTACGAAATTGCGTCCAATTTTGCTCTCACACAATCGTAGGATTAGAGCAAAATTTATATGTCTGGCTTTTTCAAATTAGTAGCAGGGTTGGGCTTTAATTCCGTCTGAGGACAGTGCGAGCAATTCCATAATGTCGCCTATCCCAAGGCCATCGTAACAAAGGGCTTAGGCAGACCTTAGTTAGGCTTAACGCAATCCAGGCATTTAGTGACTCTATCTGTGCAGTTTTTTCCTTACCTTATGGGAAGCAGAGTTTTGTGATGACCAAATAGGCAAGCTTATCTTAAGAAAGCAATAGTCGGACTTTAATGACTTAGTAGAGAGAATACTCTTATGGTCATATTGCTATTTAGTTTAAATATAGAAACACCGTGTGGGATTTTTTATCCCAAATCAAGTTTTTACATCACTATACCAGATACTGTACTGTTTACTTTGTACAAGAAGCCGAAGTTTTTTTTCACAAGGGTCTTTAGGAAAAACAAACTTTGCAGATCGAGTACAGATAAGTTGGGCTAACATGGCTCTAAGAGGCTGATAACCTCTATCTGAACCATATAATTATCGGAGATACCACTGGCCGAGACGACTTATCTTATCTTTACTATTCTTTCGTTTAAACAAAATTAGACTTTATTTGCGATGCTGGAGAGGTGGAGAAGAGAGAAAACTATTAGAGTGCGGTACGTCAAGTCACCGTTGGCACGAAGCTCGCGTCTCCGCCACGAATTGGTCTATAATTAAGAAATAAGTTAAGATACGGTTTTTAGCTGACTTTTTACAAAGCGTCTTGCGGGCCAACGCAATTAACCCGCCTTGTAAATTGAATGTTTGCTTTATAGTGATTAGTAATTAACTTCAAAGTTTTTATAGGAGCTCACGACGGCATTGATCTTATTGATGCCCGTTTGTTTTGTTTGTTACCATGCTCAAGTCAATTTTGTACGGTAAATATTAATTTACAAGTGGCTTTCGTTTTTTTATGTTTACTGCAGTTAGCATAGCGTTTTTTGTATAAATTGATTTTAAAATAAAATTAGCTCGGATTGTTTTAGCGATTAGTATGTAGTAATTAAGCTATAACTTGGTAGAATATCATGTTTTCCTTAATGACTTAAGTTTTTGCCATTTTAAATCATTTGTAATCGTGTCTTGTTTTTGTATTACTTCCTAACGAACTTGTTACTTAAGACGTAATACTAGTTACTGAACATACAATGATTTGTATTTTAATTGTTTTTTTACATGTGCTCTATCAGTTACTTTTTGTTAGGTGGCTGAGCTTTCGTTGTTGTGGTTTAGGCGCCAGCCGTTGTTGTGGTTTAGGCGCCAGCCATATCTAGTCTAAATGAATTTATACAATGACCGTCCCGTTAATTTAGCGGCAGAGTCACGTCCAGTGGACATCAGTCCTCAATACAAACACGGGGTTGAACGAGCATTTTTCGGCGACGAGATTTTTGCTCATAAAAATCTCAAAAACATCATAATGGAACAGAGTCTCCCACAATTGGCACGCCTATTTTTACGAGGGATCTAAATCCAAGAGCTTAAACGCATAGCATGATCTGCTGTGGCGCACTATGGAAAAAGTGATAGACTGTTATTATTAATTCCTGACAGTTATTACATGGTAATAATAACAGTCTATCATTTTTTCCATAGAGCGCCACAGCAGATCATGCTATGAATGAACGACAGACAAACGAAGTTATTAACTTGCAACATGCACAAATGGTTATGAAGGTAATTTCTGCCTCAGTTAATTAATATCATAGATTTAATATATAATTCATTACGAAATGGAACATATATATGACGAATCTACACAAAGAGCAAATAGGTCATGTGGAGTCAGGTCATTACGGTACGAGCATTTTTTTTAATTCCGAACTGAGTAGCATTTGGCCACTATCTCACCTGATGTTAAGTGATGATGCGGTCGATGATGGAGCGCGCTTACCCAAAAGATACCTATTCACTCGCTTTTTGAAGACTCCCATATTGTACTTAACCGGAAACACAGCCCCAGGCAGAGTATTCCATACCCTGGCGGTTCGCATGATGAACGAAGATGCATATCGCTTCGTTCGGGTGAATGGAATATCCACCATATAGCGGTGGCACTTCTGAGTATCCCTGGATGTCCGATTATAGAATGGGGATGGAGGAATCAAATCATGCAGTTCCGTGGCACACTCCCCGAAATGTATCCGATAAAAAACCGATAAGCAAGCGACTTTGCGATGCTCGAGACTTTGGAGTCTCTGGCTTTCAGACCTTAATATTACCGTCTGAACACTTGTATTGTAGAGAGGCTATAGGTACCTTATTCTAACCAAAATGACCATCGACCAGTTAATTATATAGCTGAAGCTGGATATCAAGGTGAACCATTAACTTTCATCTTCCACATAGCACGACCAATCAGTAGGCAGCTGCAAAAGCACGATGTAGCTTTGTTAGATTTGAATCTATTTTGTTATTTATATATAACATTAGGGTTGCTAGTCTTAAGTCGTTAATGGTATCGAGTCATTAGTACCAATTTAAAAAATAAATAACACAGTAAGCCAGATCTTTAAAAAATCCGTGTTGAATGCCAATACGTGGAGACATAACTGCAACATGTAAACAAATAAATTGCAAAGAATGAAGCCGTGAAACATAATTATATGTATAATAGAATAGACAAGGGGGAAACTCTTTGAATGTTTTCCAAAATTAACTACTAGTACGACCTCTCTAATTAGTACCAATATAGTATAATAGCATACATATATACATATAATATTATTATATAATATGTATATATGTGCCTTTATTTTCAAATTACGATTAATTATTAAATAATTTATAAAAAATAATATTGCAATTCCTAATATGTACTAGTATTAATAATTATTCTCTGTTAGAGGCAGACACAACCGATTTCCTACAATCTACATATACTTCACTCTCGTAACTCATCACATTCTTCATACAGCCCAGTCTGTTAAAGGTATTAATTACCCGATTTTTGTTCGAAGAACCGATGGATTCAAGTGGCTTATAACCGTTCATTGTCTAGTTATACGGGAAAGAAATTTGCTGAACAGTGGACATCTTTCGGCTGATTCGAACGATGATCTTTTTCAGAACATTTATAATCTGATTGGAAACAGGTAGGCAACACCCATGAGGCCCACCTGGTGTTAAGCGGTCTCATCCTCTTCCTATATATACCATTTCGTCAGAAGTGACAGACTGCAATGTGCCTAACATCCTGAGACATAAAGTTGGTAAGTCTCATGTGCCTGTAATTTCACCTTCACCCATACCTTACTGGACTAAGACCGAACCGGAATACAGTAATGCGAACATTGCTGCTAGGCGGTAGAAATATGTGAGGTGGCAGTACTTTCCCGGAGAAACTCGTTCACGTAGTTCTGCTTCGAAATTTGACTACCTGAATTTTTGCGACTTTCGTCAATTTTCTACTTGGTATATACAACTTATACTACAATGTAACCGATACCAACACTCTGAGTGTTGGAATATATGTGTAACGGAAAGAAGAGTGAGAAATATTTATGTCTTCGTAGATCTTTCCATACTAACGTAATTTTGTCATATTTTAAATACTAAATATTTGAACTCTTTGAAATTTTGCATGCATTTTGCATAATATTTATACTTCTGGTTGCTAGTTTTTAATACCTGTAGAGTAACTAAAAATTTTTAAAAAGTCTTTCAATATATTTGAAATATCTTAATTATATCTATAGGTACTAATATTATAAATTAGAAAGTAACTCTGTCTATCTGTTACGCTTTCACGCCAAAACTACTGGACCGATTTGAATGAAATTTGGTATAGAAATAGTTTGAGACCCAGGAAAAAACATAGGGTAGTTTTTATCCAACTGCGCAAAAAGAGGTTAATGTTTCGCGAGATAACGCGCGGGCGCGTTTCAACATTTCACCGAGTTTGAACACTTGGTGTATACAATATGACAAAACGACGTTTTCAATTGAACACATTAAAATACCTGTTTCTTCATCAATTATTATAATGATATTACAAACTGGCATATGCCAGTATAAGTTGTTAATGTGTTCATCCTTATCAAAAAGTTGATATTATGATGCATTCTTCATAAATCCTTCACAGCTTTATACGGAATGTCTTTATTGCTTTTAATTTTACAATATATATTTACAAAAAAAAATAAGGTAAAAGTGTCACATCGAGAGGCCTTATCTCTAGAAGGTATCTCTTCCAGGCAACATTTACAGCTTATAGCCTCAATTATTAACCAATTTTTGTATGTACTTACATCTTTTGTACAATATTATCATGCGTTATTTATATGTATCAATGAGAAAGCGTGTAAGTATTAATGTGTTATCACTCATCTATGAAATAGGAGAACATACTCTAATCAAAATTCAGTGGATAGATTCTTTCAGATTTTTATCCCAATTTTAGAGTAGTTTTTGAAGAAGCGAAATAGCTAATTTTCACATATTCGAAGTATCTGGTGTTATAAAGATTGGATATTGATCTAGAATATTGCAGTACCAGACCACAATGACCGGCAAAAAAATTTTTCATCCTCATATATCCTGGTATTAATAATGCAAAGAGCTAAATAAACTTCCGTGTTCATATTGCGACATGGGTTTTAAAAACTAACCGCGTCTGATAATACCCCACACCAATATTCGATCAATTAGCAATAAACCATTTCGTATTGGTGTCGCAATCTCGCATAAATTCAATTAGACCGGCCCGGCACAATCCCCAATGTCTCAGACATGGCTAGGTGGAATAATTGATGGCTCCGCAGTGATATCGTTTCGATACAACATCCTCGAAACGATAACAGAACTGTTGAAGGTATTATGGGAAATGGTTACTTGCATATATTAGATATAAAGATATAGGTTTGCATTGACCGTAATTCCAGTATAATCCATTAATTCCAGTCCTTGTAAGCTGACAGTAGAAAGACCTACAAGTCTATTGCACGCAGCAATAGAATCTTATTTTCTCACGACAAAACCCTCGATGTTTCATAGTCACAGAATAACTAACAGGCAACTTAAAACTAAAACGGACCATGAAAAACACTTTCATGTCGAGCCAACATAACAGCATGGCCGTATCGACTCGTACATTTCTTTCGCATGTTGAAGCAAAACGAGCACTAAACTGCACTTTACGTGCAGCGAGCGAACCAATAGCTCTATTTCAAAGCTGTCTCAGGTGAAAAGGTAAACAAATGCCTTACACGAAAGGAAGAGATCCTTCAGTACGGCATAATCCACCGCCCAGCGAGATCGGTCCATTTATTTATTTATGGAGATTATTATCGTGCGTAATAATTCACTAAGTTTCAATTGCATAATGACGGCAGACAGGACTACCAGTTGCTCAGGGCGGACGCTGCACAGATAATCTTCCTCGCGAGGACTATTATTAAATAGGGGCTGTCAGTAAAGCTCGAGGCCGTCGCTAAGTTAGGTTTAACAGACTGGGTAACCATTGATTGCTCTGTATCACGCTATTTTACATGCGTCTGAGATGACAGATATTGATCGATCGACTGCTGAAGTGCGTAAGCAGGTGGCGGTGATATACCTACGAATTGAGTGCAGTAACACGTAGCACGATACAACATTTTAATACATAAGTACCTCTTCCAAAATAATTATGACTACATATAAGTTATCGTATGACAATAATATCACCTCGTAGCTTGACATGTGCGTCAAAAATGATTTACAGGCTTAACCCGGAATGGGAAATAGCTCTCAAAGACAACTGCATGAATACACCATAATGGTGATTTGTGACAGAATTTCTTTGTGAGGTTGGCAGTAAGCGTATTGGGCACTCAAGCAGTGAGCAAATAATCTACTACGGTGAGGAATCTCCAGCCCACGTTGATATTAACATAAACCTTCTACGCTTTAATCCGTAGTTATTGCCACTTCTCCATCTCTGCTTCAGTCATACTCTGTTCTTTATTTTTTAACTCGTTAAATACTAATCGCTTTGATGCAACCTTCAACATTACATAAAGACTTCAGCCTATAAAAGAACTTATGACCCTATACAACACGTATCCAAAATAATTGTACGAGTAATATACTTATACTAGTTCAGAATATCAAATTTAAGACATGGAATTTAATTTTACACATTAAACAATAACGTGTAATAAAACTTAATCTTAATAACCAAGTAAGTGTACAAATGAACAGGTACTATTAATATAAGAGGAGTACTTACTTATAACACATAGTTCACAAACATGAAACCGTTATCTGAGTAACTTTCTTTTCAATTCAATGTTTAGCCCAAATTTCTTCAAGCAAAGTATTTCCTTTAATAAATTGTATATTGTTTAACCGACTGCCTACTTTACCTAGTTTCCGTTAGCCATCAAAAGGCAAAGTTCAAGAAGGCTTTCACCCAGACTGATAACCCTAGCTTCAGTTCCCAGACAAACAGAGGAGTGGCTTCAAATGTATATTCTGGTTAGAACGTACTGAACAGTGAAGCTAATTCGAATTTTACAAGCTTCATTAGCGTATTTATTATAGATAAGCTTATTATGCACATTTAGGTCTGTGTTATTTAGTAATTGTGGAGTAAGCAATGAGTTTTGTCTGCTGAATGTTGGGGCCATAGCAAAATTAAAATGTGTACCTACGTCGAATTTATTCAGTCAGGTAGTTTTCTTTAAGGTACAGTACAAAAATGATTTCTACAAATATGGATTTCAATAATTCCATTTATCCATTAAGTTTAACCTTCACAAGACTTAGTACAGAGAAATCAATACTCGGTAATCATCCTGTATGAAAAATATGGTATGACTTGAATTAAAAATTTATTGAAAATTGAAAAGGAACGTAGATGTTCCTAACATAAAATACTAACTTATATTTTTTTCTTTTTCGTTTAATAGTATTAACAGCCTGGCTCTATAATTTCGAAGTCCTGAGCTCAAACCTAAATCGAATAATTATTTGGATTTTCGGACATAGAATTTTAAGCATCAGTCCGGCGGCGTCTTATACTAAGCCTTCTGAACGCCAATAGATACTTGACGTAAATATATCTGGATCTGTATATATTTTAAGTATGACCATTAAGTATTTTGTTTTCAGATTTTCTACCTTTTCTGCTACATTAACACATTATTTTGGGCTAAACCTTAGCATAGCCTTAGCATAATGGTTTTACGCATGATGTGCAAATATTTCTTTTATAATATACACGGACAATGTAAATAAAAACATAATTGAATTCAAAAGTAACCTACTCGTTGTCTTGTTCATAATGTCCCTTTATCATTCGTAAACTAGGGTACTGCGCATAATGTCATTTATCTTGAAGAGATTTATCTCGAGTGTGTATATGCAAAATTCAGATCACAAATCTATCTTTGCTATCTGGTCTGTTATGAATAGATTCCGGGTATTGATTATTCTTATCAATGTTTACATCACAAAGTTATTGCTTTATACTAGTGTTATTTGACTTTGTAATTAGGTTTTATCAAATCAACTCATCACATTATAATTGCAAAAGTACTTTTCTATGCATGTGTTTCTATACTGTTCAGAACGTCTTACCAAGAACCAGAAAGTTCGGCAACTTTTACCTCTGTCGTGTACTTAAATTATGGAACGCTCTGCCGGCGTACTTACGTTTTCCCTTGAGACTATGACCCTGTTTTTCAATTATTATGGCGTGAAAAAGCATCTCTCTGGTCATCACAGGGGTGGTTATAAGCGTAGTTTCCGGCTGCACTAATCATGGCTTCTTGATTCCAACATCGCTTTCCATCAGACGAGGTGAAGTAACTTCTATGAGACACTAAAAAAAAGTGCAATATTTTTTATGAAAATGGGTATAAGTACTTATACCAATTTTCCTCCATATTCCTTAGATCCGAAATGACGTTGAAGTATTTTATCTCGATTTACTGAGTACTCAGTTCCCGAAGCGAGCCCGATTAAATACTTCCCGGGTGAATCCGCGAGCAAAAGTTAGCTTTCAAGGACCAAATACACATAACTAACGCAGCCGGCTCACTTATGTTTTGTTATGTTTTTTTATACATACCAAATTCTACACCTCCTCAGATCACATTTGCTAAAACAAAAATAGTCTTGAATATCTATTACAATATTTAGAGAAACTAACCATCATAAGCGTAAGAATTTGAATGGTACGTTATCATTTATGTTATTATGGAGCACAAAAGTCTTAACAGCAGACTTAACTAAGATAAGAACCGTGACTCACTAACCGATTGTAAGAAACATCTTTATAGGTATGTGGTTAAAAAGATGAAATCCCATCGAACAATGAAATCGCGTTATTTGCTGGAACGTGTGAATGACTATTCCAGATATCAACATTCTCCTCACCAGCTAATTGACGCCCTTTAATCATTTCTATGGAGTTAAAAGTAGACAATAGTGCGAGAGCGTAGCGAGATTCACCTTTTATTACGAAGAGCTTCTCAGAGCAACTACCCGAGGTATACCGTTAGCTAAACAGATATTAATCATAATTTTCACTCGCGCGTCCTACTCAACTATTTGGATGATAGTTATTAGCTCTTTTTGGTTATAAACTCTATGCGTGTGGGCAGGAGTCGAGCAGTGGAAAATTGCCGTGCGACAAGCGCGGGTAATGGATTTAAAAGTGCTTTGTTGGGGACACCTTTGAATAGCAAAATAATCACTTCCTTTGCAATCATCTGAGCATTAGGGCGAGTTGTCTTGCTACTCGGCAACGTTTAGTAGAGCTCCTGGACACGGGAAAATTCTTTTCGCGAGCTTATACCTACTTTGAAGTTTAATTTTATTAATCTAAATAATATGGAAATAGTTATTTGTAATACAAGGTTGCAAAGTTATTTGGCGGGATTACTGGTATGGCAGTAACTGAGGAAGCGAAGGATTCTACGATTGAACTATTAGCGAAACGAGTGTTTAAAAACATATTCCAAGCGTTGCGAATCAAAGGTACGACACGCGGAATAACTTTGCTGCCGAGTGAAACACATAATGTTGCACCTCACTTCAGCGAGGAAAATGCCAGGTGCAAGTAAAATACCATAAATAATATAATAGTCTGAATTCATATTTCAAAAATAGCAGTAAAATTATTATTATTGGAATAGACTTTATGATCTTTACAAGTTTATTCGAAAACACTCCTCTACATCAGCGTAGGTATCACAACAAGGAATACGGCGAATATTATTCAATACAGACGATGCTCCAGATTTCTGGGACCTATATACGACTTATACGAGTACATCAATTAGTATAGGTATAAGCGGAATTGGAAATTGTCTTCATTGAATGAAAACAATTGCGCGCAGAAACTGTACGATGCATGTGACCAATTTAAATCAAGGCAAGGCAATCAAATCCTATTAAGTACCGGGTAAACAATTGAAATGGTAGATATCTCTTTGAGCTTGTATATTTTTTGAGCTAATAGCTACTGCCAAATCCTAGATTTAGCCTGTAATAATTATAACATCAATTTAGCACAACCAAAGTTGGTACCTAACTACCTACCCGATAATTGAACCAATTACTCTAACCTATATCGTACGAAGCAACCACTTGATCCAAATCAAAGCAACAATTGCTTTATTGCCAGTGTTATTGAACAGCCAGAACAGACATTTGCTGATGAAAATATGCATGTTTTTATGATGATGTCATTGATTCAGTGAATCAAGACACGTGCAGTGTCGTTCGTGCCTCGAAATATCCTTATCTTATTTATAATAGAACAAATATGACCACGAGTACTAAAATGGAACATTACATGCATTAGTCGACGGCTGACAGCATACGAAAATAAAACATCACTCATGCCCTCGAGTCTACTCATATCCCAAAATAAAACATGCAACAAAAAAACAAAGAAAATCATCCTCGAAATGCTACCCAACATCACGTCAACATTTAATCCCGTATCTGACACCACAATGTCAGTCAATGTCATCCAAAACATTGCGCTTTCTCTGATTGAAACGTTTCATAAACACAACAAACATTTCAAGGTGTAACAGCTCATTCGGCCACGATGTATCTTTAATAACCCTCAGGCTAATATTCTCTCAGATACTTGGACTTATACATATTTTGCCTCGCAGCTGCCGTTTTGTAATTGCTCACATTTCAATCATGAAAACCTTAAGTGCCGAGTTAACATCCCATTCAAATAAAATATTTGAATAAACGAAACCGGCTATAGCTATAAAATCAACACGGTAGTTAGCCATTTAGTCTAGCTTACTTCAGCGATCGTTAACTCAGTTTACAGCGTATTAAAACAGTAGAAATACGCAACTGTAAAAATGTCCAGCAAAGTAACGACATCTTTTGTGTAAATTAAAAAGAACTCTCGCCGATACATATCCGGGCAAATCGCGCCGTTCGAACCTTAAACGCAATCGATAAAAACATTACTCGCCGCCCTCAATAAATACACATTAATGTCCCGGGGCATTCTGGTTTACATTCCGCGCGGTTTCCAACGAGTTTTATAAAAGCTCCGTTCGGCTGCACACGCAATTACAAGCGCCTCTTTGCGGTTCAATCAATATTTATCCTCTTTCGAGACAATGCGATACGCACTACCACATTACCGTGCCGGCTTCGACCTGCGAATCGGCAATGCTCGCGAGTCCTGTACTGCACTGCAACCATTGCACTTTGCGGCATTCCATCCTTGGTACAACGCAAGTGTACCAATTTATAAGGGTGGACGCACACTGCACCCGGCCCGGCCCACGGATATCGTGTCCAACGAAGCATAAATAACCCACCGTGCAATCTTCCAACTTAATGATATTGCGATGCATTATCGTTTCAGTCATTTGATATCGCCCATTCTTTTTTTTAATCCATTACGTATTAATATTATCGACACCGCCATCGAGTGAGAATTTTTATCCAAAACCGAGAATACCTAGCTACAATTAATTAAATAAATTGCATTCGCGCTCGTTTTCAATTAATACCGATTTAAGCCATGCAGCGCGTCCGTTGCTGTATATAACTAAAAAAGTAAAAAGTGAGATTAATTGCACCGACACAAGATAAAATGAAAGCAATCATAAAATAGCCGCTTGGATTTTATTGCGCGGAAAACAATGCACTTGATCCGAACAATCGAAATCGTCGATGCAATGCGAAGGGATGTTGGAGTGAAAGCATATGCGCTGAAACAAGAAAAAGCCTCGCAGCCAACCAGTTATTACACTAATCGCTGCGATATAATTCCTGAGTCAACTTAAACACAGGTTCCTTGCGGAGCGAAATGCAAACATGGCGGCCGCGGCCCTTTGAGCCGATAGCGCGGGAACCAGCGCGTGCGGCCTTACTGCGACGAACGAGGAAATTATATTTCTGTAATCTGTAATGCAAACAGATATTGCCTTGCTCCTGTTAAAACGCTTTAATGTTTAATCAAGGTATAATACATTCAAGTTTAATGTTAAATTATAAATTCAAAGCTTGCAATAATTGTAAAACTACCTACGTATATCTTGCGTTTATGTGGCTTATAAGTAAAGTAAAACAAATAAGCGATAAAGCTCTTTAAATATTTTTTTTTCATTGTCAGACTTATTTAACATCTTGAACTCTTATTTAAGACGTCTATGTGAATGACAGTATTTACTATATTTTATTGTTTTTTTAATTTCTCAAGGTGGTAGGGCATTTTGCGAATGTCCGCCTGGCTTGCAACACCGTCAAGTAGAAAATCTGTCACCATGGAAGCACCGGTGTGTTCCAGTAGCTGTCCTTGAGAGTCAGTAATTCTAGGTTAGCTTAAACAAAACCCTCAACCGCGTCATCACTTACCATAAGGTGTTATAATGAGCAAAGGCTGTATTATTACTATTTACATATTTAGAGTTGAGTGAGATGAGAGTAATATGAGTATTTTCAAATGTAAGTATTTGAATATACTCATAATACACAGCATAGAATAATGAAGCGTATATAGTAGAGAGATAAGTAGGAAAATATTTGGATAAATTATGAATTTTATCTATTTTATTCGTATCAGCAAATCAAAACCGAACATTGTTCATTCGATTCGTCACAAACAAAGCTAAATTTAGGAGCTCTTTTTGACCAATTTCGCGCCAAAATTAGTGAACCTGCTCTGCACTGTCTGCACTGCACTGCATCCCATTGCAATGTTCGAAGCTGGCTTTATTTATGAGGTAATAATTGTGATAAAGGTAATATAGTAACACGGGAATAATACTTATATTTATTACAGTTACCATTATGTTGAAAGCACGTCATCATATTCGTGCCCTTGACCTACCTCATATTCGATCGATACGTACATTGTGTTTCCTCCCAAAGTTCGCGAATGTGTGGACTCGACACAACGTTACGTTTTCTAGAACAAAATAAAGACACACACAGCCTGCTAGCTAGCCGCCTTATGACGCCAAACTGGGATTGTTCATCTTGGTAGTACACCAGCTACCTTTCAGTTACTAAGAGCATGGTAGTTTATGGTCCTATCATTAGGAAGGACCAAAAGATGGAGCATTAAATAAGGCACTTTGAGGTAAACTATTATTTGCATAGGGAAAAATTGTGTAGCAACACTGTAGGTACTTTAGGAATGAGTAGGGGCATGCTGTAAACTTGGTATCTTTTTCCATGAAAGAAGAAAAGGCACAGTCTTATTTTTAATCAGGGATTAACAGCATCAATGAAGTTATAAAATCAGTTAGCAGAGCCTATTTCTATATCACATACTAATGCAAGTAAATATATTGAAGAATGTTTGTATTCACAGATTACGTATTACACAATATTATTTTAAGCATACTTTCGTAGGTATTGAAAAATATTATTTTCATGTTCGTGAA
The DNA here is from genome assembly GCA_963854805.1 of Plagodis dolabraria. Taxonomy (NCBI): domain Eukaryota; kingdom Metazoa; phylum Arthropoda; class Insecta; order Lepidoptera; family Geometridae; genus Plagodis; species Plagodis dolabraria. Next base: position 11,566,159 of record OY978452.1, on the reverse strand, counting down.
TTTATATTTTGTGAGCATTAAGACAGGTTGTATGCAGTATCTATATATTTAAGTACGATGGAATAAAAAAATTATTAGAATTATTAATGGATTACATTAAATAACACTAAAAATTTTCAAAGACACATAAGTAACCTACGAATATAGTAAATTACGAATACGTCAAAACACAACACAACATTATAAATCGTCAACAGCTCCCAAGAATTTATTTTTGGCGACAACGTGTGAGCCAAACATCAAAAATATATTCTCTGCCATAAAAATAATGATATGACGTAAGTACAGGTTTATGACAGTTTTTAAAGGTAACTTTATCTCCACCTGCCCATTTATTTAGAGGCGGAGCTTTATTAATGACAGACTTGCGATTGGTTTTCCATATTGTTATTGTCAATATGGTTTTCGATAAATTTATTATACTTCGACATCCGTTTTCGGCAACTTGACTAGGTTTTTACTCACATAGTTTATTGGGACATAGGTATATTTTATTGTTTAATAAATTTAACATCATTAGATATAATCACCGCATCAACTGTAACTGCTACCGTTGAAGAAAGGATGAGGAGTGTTTGCCATAATCCACATGCTCGGCAGGTCTCTTTAGGATTAAAGCAAATGGTGACAATTCCTCAGTAGGCGCTGCTGCCCAATGTATTTTTCTCTTAGTCGTGTCTTACGACACCCACGAGAAGATATAGAGGGGTGCAGTTTTACCCCGGCTATGACGCACGGAGAGGATTATATAAAGGATGATTCCGGCCCGTTCGCGCAGCGGCGGCAGTGGCGTGTATTTTGCCTTATTCTATGTAATACTCTCATGCTCATCATTTCTGCAGCAGATGCCATGATCATCTGCTGCAGAAATGATAAAAACATTGGCACAGTATTACTTAGTTTATAAAAATATTCAAATACAAAGGAAAAATAGCTTCTAACTTATTTCTAGAATTTGATGCCTAGAAAAGTATATGATAATGTACTTAATTATTTATTTTATATTACATAAAAAAATATTACTCAGTACATAGAAGCAAAGCTTGGCGTTATAATTTTGCCTCACAATAATCCGAATATCTTGTATAGTATGTTTTCTATGTGTAATAGGATGTTTTCTTTGGTAAGATATGAAGTTGGTCCAAAAATTAAGATACAAATGAATAGTAGTACTTTCATTTGGAAGAATTGAATACTGAGACTGGTAAAAAAAACATAAAAATTCTACATAAATGCCTTAATAAGTCTAAAGAAATAGCAAATCAGAAGCATAGGTATTAAGAACAAGGACATGCATCCAAAATTTCAGCTAGTTTGATTTTGAAAACTTGTTAGTTAAAATATTACGAAACTACGTTTGTATGAAATGTGCTATAAATAAATAAACATCCATCAACGATTGATAATAATCAAATCTCCGAACCAAAACGAGTTGCGAACATCCTTGAAAGTTTTTTACTAACTTACCCTACAAACCATCATTACACGGAGAGCTTTCGATATTTATATACTAGATTGTGGAAACTTCCCCGATTTAAGTAAAAATAGTAAAACCAGTCCAGTTTTTTGGTCGAAGATTAAATTTGACCATATTATTTACAGGCAAAATTTCATCCATCTTTGTTTGAGAAAAGTACTCCATAAACCTATTTTATTTCGATGAGTACGGGAAAGTGCATTTGGCGTATTTTGTGATCTTTCTGAATCATTAGACTGTGTAGAGCACCGCAGCCTGATTGATAAAATTACACAATATGGCATTCTTGTAAAAGCTCTGAATTATGTAGTCATATCTGTCAGACTGTCTTCAGAAGGTTGAAATAAATGACAATACATCTTCCGAGTCTTTGAAAAATAGGTTTACCACGAGCATCAATGTAAGGAATTTCTCTGTTTCTAGCGTGTATTAATGTTTTGCCTCACATGTTCATATAACTTTTCGAATTTGTTTCATTCGCAGATAATCTTTCTGATTTATTAAGAAGATAGAAAAGATAGCGAACTTATTCGAGTAAATAATGTGTTATCATCAATTGTTAATTATCAATTATCAAATTGTTAATTATCAATTAATGTTCACCGCTAGTAATAATCTCTTAAGTTAGAAAAAGATAAAATATTTAACGTATTGTCTACCAAATGTTAGTTATTTTCAACCAAACATTAAGCTTGGCCTAGGTAAACTCTCCATTTACAATGCATTAGCCTTCTTGGGAATCAGAATAGATTAAACTTTACATTTGGATCTTCACATACATGATCTATCTGGAATACTTAGTTCTGCTGCATATGCGGTTAGTAAGATAAAACAGTCAATAGATGTAGGCTAGCCGGTTTATTTTTCATACTTCTACATTATTATGTCGTAAGATGGATAGCTGTGAAGAGCTGCAGATGAGATAGATACAATCTTTATAAAGCAAAAGCGTGCAATTTGTACTATATATGAAATGGATCCCAGTAAGTTTCCGTGGAACTTTTTTTGAGAACCTTATAAGTCATTTTATAAGATACTTTGTAACATATTGATAAAGATGTTTTAAAAAAATGCCCAGGTGTTTCTTGCCTTTATTATTTTTTGCTGAAGGTGGCAGTAAAAAAGGAAATACAAAGTATCACATTTATATATTAAATATTTGTTATTGACCTTCATAATCTTATGACGATCCAGTTGTAGACGCCGAAATTTAATAAATTATTTTAATTTGATGACATGATTCATAAAATACAATCTTTTATGCATAATTATAATTTATAACAGCAAAACTCTATATCATACAATATTATTAATAGGTATAATATACGTAGGTACCAACTCAATTTGCTAAAAACCACGCTGCATCGAGTTTTAAAAATATAGCTGTAGGTATATAAAACAGTAAGAATTCGAGATTTTGGTTTATGATGATATTAAATATAAAGATAACAGACAAAAGTCTAGTTTTCTAACTCTATAAAATAATTAATTAGACAAGCTTATAATAAAGCAAATATCTTGATATTTATTCATTATATTATTCATACCTACCTCGAAACTTAGATACGCGATGCCAACAATAATAGGCCAATTAAAAGAATGGCTAGAATCAACTCAAACTCATCGAAACTCTTATTTACGAACCAGTCCATAAATTACAATTCTAATATCCCTACTACGTAACGCCTCGACAGAAAAGATGACTTTTATTACCCCAACTGATATCCAAATATTTATTAGCTTAGAGCAAATTAAAAAATATAAATTTAAATATTAGGGAGCTAAACACTATTGTGGTTGACACTTGACAACCAAATCCTGTATAATATTAGGTATGAGTCTACGAGCCCACTTGTTTAAGTCGCCCGCAGTGCATTTTAATGAATTTCACTTCTACTACATGTATTATATCTTTTAAGACCATTGGGTAATACCTATAATGTGCATTTTATAATAATCTCGTAGTATTTTACGATTAAATATTAATTTTGTAGTGTGTTCTGTCGCTTTGATAAACTGTAATGGCAGTAAATGTAGATGGTTTGAATAATTTCATTACATGTTAGAGATATTGGAAATGATGCTTGACGACGGTATTTTAGACAAGTCAATAAATAGTTTACAGGCATATCCATACTATAATTTTATCATACATACATAGTTATTGATACCAGTTTTTACATGCAAAGAAAATGTTTAATATCTAATTTAGTATTCTTATTTCAAATAAATAGTTAAATTAATATAAAAGTATAAGATAGTGTTTGTTTCTTTCCACCCAACAGCAACTGATAAAATTGAACTGATTTTTGTGAAATTTCCTATGTAATAAAATATTTTGTTTTACATAGATTCTTAAATCCTAGAATATAACACGATACATTTTATCGCTTTTTCATGCTTGATATAGCCTTTGACCATTATCTCACCTGATCGTAAGTAATGAAGTGATGTTGTTCGGGCAAACCTATAATTACTGGCTCTCAAAGACAGCTGCCGGAAAACAGCGTTAGGTGCTTAGCGACAGAATTTCAATTTGAGGATGGCCAGGCGGCATTCGCGAAATGCCCTACCACCATGTTATAACGACTGCCATCCTGAGACAACAACCGGGACCGACCGACCTCACAGAAGCGCTCAGTAGTAATGTGGCGGTCACCCATCCAACTCATGACCGTGGCGGACGTTGCTTCACTTTTCTGATCGGCTAAGAACGGCTAAGCAAACTTTGCTACGAGTGCTATTTACTAAGTTTATATTCGCTGCTGATAGGTTAGCCTTTGACCACTATATCATCTATTGATAAGTGATTATGGGGTCTAGGATTGTAAACTAGAACCTTAACCTTGAAAGAATTGGCTTCTCAGAAGTGCGTGTTGGGACAAGCTTTTTTTGTTTTTTTTTTATTGCTGATAGGCTATCTCACCTGATGGTTAGTGATGAGGTCGAAGATGTTGTTCAGGCTAGCCTAGAATTACTGGAACTCAAGGGCAGCTGCCGGAAGACACCGTTAGGTGCTTGGTGACTGATTTTCTACTTGAGGGTGGTACCTAGCCAGGCGGGATTTCGCAAAATGCCCTATCACCATGCAAAAAAGCGGCGGACATAAGGTAGTATTAATAATTTCAACATTATTTTAACTGCAAGTAAAATCCCTATCGTATTTATATCATCTATACAAGAACCAATGATAAATAACAACAATATCAGCACCTGACCAATAAAGGTAATCCGCACAATTAACTACGTATCATCTCGTGGACCGCCTGCTCTGATGTTAAAGATTAGGCAATTAAAAATACGTTCTTTTAAGGGTAGCTATTAAACCCTAATATATGGCCGACTGGGTTGCGCACAATTCGCTTACCCATTAATTTAACCCCCCACAAGGTCCGGTTGCACTGTTGTCATAGAAACAGTACATAAGTTTGAAAGTTTATAATAAATTTGAAAAAAACTTCCGAGACCAATTCATCATTGGTCACAAACAATAATTCACCATTAGTGCCAAAATAATATACAATTTAGATTACTTAAAATAAATACAAACAAAATATGATACAGAGTGAGCCTATTGCCATCTGCCGGGAAAATACTTTTTAGAGGCCTTCTAAATTTTCAATTTATGTATCGTGACTGATGTCTGAAGTCTGGAGGTGACTTTGACTTGAAACCATTTAATTTCAGAAACGATTTTCGTGAACCGTAACGTTGAAGTTCTCATTGTCAAGCAAACAGCGTGTACCTTTCCCGGAAAACGTTTCTGAAGCTTGAGAATGCTAGGTTAAGCCTGTTAACACCTTCAACCACATCATCACTTACCAGCACGTGAGATTGTGGTCAAAGGCTTATCTATCAGCAATATAATAAATAAGAACATATAACATACTAGCTTACCGGGCGCGGCTCCGCCCGCGCGTATGTCGGTAATCGCACAAAAACATTAACCTCTTTTTGCGCAGTTGGTCAAAAACTATCCTATTTTTTTTCCGGGTCTCAAACTATTTCCATACCAAATTTCATTCAAATCGGTCCAGTAGTTTTGGCGTGAAAGCGTAACAGACAGACAGGCAGAGTTACTTGCGCATTTATTTATAACTAGCTTTCCGGGCGCGGCTCCGCCCGCGCGTATGTCGGTTATCGCGCAAAAACATTAACCTCTTTTTGCGCAGTTAGATAAAAACTATCCTATGTTTTTTCCCGGGTCTCAAACTATTTCCATACCAAATTTCATTCAAATCGGTCCAGTAGTTTTGGCGTGAAAGCGTAATAGACAGACAGACAGACAGAGTTACTTTCGCATTTATAATATTATAGTACTGATATTAGTACTGATAACAACATTTAGAACGCAGAAAAGGCGTTATTGCTAACATAACATTGATAAAACATTTAGAATTTTAAAATGCTGTGACTTTAAAAATACATGTACTTACTCGTTGATATACTCCTGTCCTGTGTTTGTGTAAGTCATTTGTTGACAGTTTCCTTGTAACTGACTCGATCGTACATTGCATCGGTCCTGCCTGCAACACAATTTAAAATCATGGGGATATTAAATGTCATCCTACAAATAAATTAATTTTCTTAATAAGACGATCCAAATGATTACATTTTTGCTTTTATCGTCGGACACTGAATTCAGTATCTATTATTTATTTATCATACAATCCATCAGACCAATCCTTAATAGGATTGGTAGCATTTGAGTGCAATACGGTAATCCGTATTGCACTCAAATGCTCAAACACCAAATTATAACGATTTGCTTAAAAGAAACATCAAGTAAGTACCTCTCCACGTTTTTTTGTCGTGGTCTACATTCAGCATTAATATGGACTTCTTCGGCAAAAGTGGTACCTATAATGATTATTTGTAGCATATACGAGTAGAAGAAAACTAAGGATTGTATAAATGGAATGCATGAAGAATGAAACGTCTATGAGCGGTGTGAGGATTGTGACGGCAGCTGGAAAAATAAATTCGAAGTATAAGGTACTAGATTTCCGGGCGCGGCTCCGCCCGCGCGTATGTCGGTTATCGCGCGAAAACATTAACCTCTTTTTGTGCAGTCGGATAAAAACTATCCTATGTTTTTTCCCGGGTCTCAAACTATCTCCATACCAAATTTTAATTCAAATCGGTCCAGTAGTTTTGGCGTGAAAGCGTAACAGACAGACAGACAGACAGACAGACAGAGTTACTTTCGCATTTATAATATTATTAGTACTGAAGTACTGATAGTACTGATGTACAGCCAGACCCATTCAACCACGAAGGCGCACCCCTCCATGTAAATTATTGATGAACATTTGTGCGGTTAGGAATTGTTTGTAAACGACGTCATAGGGTGGGTGTACATCGTAATTGTACATACAGTAAAACTATAAAATATAAATGATTGGGTAATCAGTAGTAGTTGAAACTACTTTTAAAAATATATATGTAGAATGGAAATGTCTTTAGAATATTATGCAAACCTCAGCTTAACAGAGGACAAGAATAGTAGATATTTTTATGATGATAATGTAGAATACAATAAGAAATATTGACATTTGATTGACACACATCTACGGATTTCGAGCCATATATCATAGTAAAATCAGATTACTATTCATACCCTACCCATATTGGCTCTATAATTTTAGGTACATACTTCACTAATAAAATTCGTGCACCAATTGTTATCGTAATAAATTCTCATTATTTGAAGGTATTGGTTATTATTGTCGATAATAACATGAACTTCATTATTGTACAAGATTGTGAAACGTAATCAAAGTCAATTCGTCCCCATTGTGGTATAGAAAGTTTAATCAAGAAGCTTATAAGCAAGTTATTTGTTTACGCAAGTGAAGACTCGTAGGTCTTTTTTAAGGTTTGTTATAATACTGTTATTTATATACATAGGCATGTTCAATTTATTTATGAAATTATGACGCTGTTGCTGTTTTAATTCAAAATTTTAGTGCTCAGAATGTTTTTATCTTCTAACAATAGCTATATTATCTTGATGAAGTATAATAATCCAATTACATGTACTTATCTTTTAGTTTATTTCTTGTTTACATGTCTGACACCCTTGAAGTCAAGCCTATTAAAACTAGAGTGATGAAGTCTTCTGGCTTGATCAATTGTTACTCTAGTGGATAGGGAAAAAGGCAAAGCGTAACGTAAAAAAAATGCCAAATGATTTATACAAGCTATTAATTAGTTTCTTCGGTCCCGATGTTTGTCATCAAATCTTGCAAATTAAATTTGGTCCATTTCTCAGTTACCGATTGAGCTGAAAAGTGCATTCATGTATAAATCGCGTGATAATACAATATTATGATGACATGGTGCTGATCTGATGATGGAGCTGGAAGGTGACCAAAGGAACTTCGCAATGAAACAACACAACCTCATCGAGTTTGGGCTCGTTTGAATCGTCTTGACGAGTGTTTTTGTAAATTTAAGTTCTTTTTATTAAAAAGAATATAATATAATCATGTTTTAAAAAGTTATAGAGAAAATCTCGTTTTTATATAAGTTGTCTCCGCAAACCGAATACCGATAAAGGAATGTTTAATTAAATAAATTTATTCATAACGCCCTCTAGTGAAACTAAGCCGTACGAATTACTCTCCTGAAACGCTTCACTGAAACTGAAGGGTTCATGTCGTATAAATGAAACCTGCCTCAACATATTAACGAAACAAGCGCTTCAATTCGTTCTGTGAACGAAGAGAGAACGTCATATCTATTTGCTAACAAAGGATTTGGTAGGTACGTCTACTGCTAGCCTTATTGTAGCTTAGTATTTTCATGATTTATATAAACATAATTACATAACATGTAAAAATAAGTACATACTTAGTTCTTGAATATTTCATACTCCACTCTGGTAAGCCGTAGTTGTTCCAAGTATATATAATATGAGATAGAAAAATGTTACTTGACTCATTTCAAATACGAACAAATTACGTGACCATATATTTTTCAATTTGAAAGTATATCAACAAATTGCTTCTTGTTTATTATTTTTTGTAAGTAGCAAAAGAGTGCCGACGCAAAACGTTTTCCAAAAAAGTAGTTTACTCTGAAATTCGTGTCATTTAAAGATTTTACCACTATTTACATAATCTAATAAACATATGTATTTTTATGAATTACTTATCGTAACATAAGTCAAAATATGTTTGTTATTTCTTGCACAATCTTAACATAACTATTAAATATGACTACTATAAGACTCCACTCCTATACGTGTTAATTAACTGTTTATTTGATTAACGCTTAACCCCTTAAAATAAAGAAACGACATCCACCTACACTCAATTTTCCCGGCACACAATCTTTATAAGTTATGAATAAAATTTCCCTAATGCTGTAGATAACTCGCAGTTAAAAAATATTGTAATGTTCAACTAATATGGACAAGCGCCACCTACTGTTTGCGACACACCTAAAGTTTTACTTATAATTAGGGTTCCAGCTGTGATTTAAGTTCCTGCCTGGCAGCCAAGGCCGAAGTGACAATATTACTTGTCAAATGTATTCAAAGTTTTCAATGATATGGTCATGGTAGCAAAATAATTGGATACCTGTTGCTCTTCTATGTAGCCTTTGGCGTAACAAATCGAGCGTGGTCATATCTTTTTTGAAACTGACCATGGAATTGGCATTCTTTTGAAAATATACCAGTTTCGCTCAACTTGTAAAGACAAAGCTTTTTTTTATTGAACCATATTAGAAGCCACGACGGATTGTATATCCATACGACCTATTTATAAAGGGTTATAATTATTCCACGCTATTTTGAAGTGCACGTAGCAAAGTTCGCTTAGCCATTCTTAACCGATCAGCTAAGTTAAGCAACGTCCACCGCGGTCATGAGTTGGATGGGTGACCGCTAGTGATATTACTACTGAGCGCTTCTGTGCTTCTCGTTTCCGGTTGTCGCCTTACAATGGCAATCTTTAGAGCACGGTAGTAGGCCATTTTGCTAATGCCCGCCTAGCTCCTAGTAGAAAATCTTACGATAAGCACCTAACGGTGTATTCCGGCAGCTGTCCTTGAGAGCCAGTAATTTTAGATTAGCCTGAACAACATCTTCGACCACATCATCACTTACCATCAGGTGATCAAAAGCCAGGCTGCAGACAACAATAAAAGCACTTACCAGTAAATTCTTCAAATTGAATAAGCGTGTAGATACAATACTTATTGCAAACATCAGACTTACAACATCTTCTACATGAGCCGAAATGTTAGAAAAGTTAGCGCAGCTTCAACATGGGGCTTTTAAAAAGACGAGTCTAGAGAGTCCTCAAATAATATAACGGCAACGTATTTGTTATGCCCCTAGTGTCACAGATATTCATAAGCCACTGAGATCGCTTTGAATCGGGCGGCGACTCTGCTGTTCATATTTCCCGTAAAGATACTCGTAAACTCTAAATAAAACGATTTCAAGGTAATTGCAACGCTTACAAGCAAACGTTGAATATTGATTGCATATCTGTGATCACTCTATATCTATACTGTTCTCCTAATATTGTACTAAGGCACGCTACACAAAGCTCGACACAGGTGGGTCCACACGGCATCGAGTTTCAGCCGATTGTGCCCCGATCGAAGCTTTCCGGTCGGAACTGCTCCCCGCCCATTGGAACCCATTGTGCAATCCGCTTTAATTGGCCTCAGCCGCAGACATTTAATATCTCTCGTTGCCTTCGCCAAAATTACGAATAAACTACCAAAAAGAGGTTCGGGCTCGGATACGATACAGTTCCGTAGCTTGAAGAATACCGGCACAATAACTAAGGGCTTAATTTTACTACTGGTGTCATCCATGATCATTATTAATCTTTGCAATTTTACAGCTGTAGATTATCTTCGATACCACTTTCTACCTAGTGTTAAGAGACTATGTGGTCAAAGCTGATCAAATAGCGAGACTGGCTCTCAAGGATAGCAGCAGACCTTTGAGTTCCTAGGGATAGATTTTTTACTAAAGGGTGATTATAAAGAAATAATCACAAAAGTTTTTATGTAAATATCTTGCATGCAATGATAGCAGAGATAGCGGACTACTCTATTTATAAGACCATTACTTGTAATATACCTATTCTCGCAAGACTATAAATGAATAAATAACTAAATAAATGAATTAAACCAAAGCAGAACCTAAAAATAATGAATGAAGTAAAATAATACTTATATTGTTATGTAAAAGGTAATAAAATCATTTGTGAATGTTGTGGATGCAACCGACGCTGCAGTCAAAATTGCTTTCATTATTAATCATGCGGTTAAAATGTAGGGTTTAAATCCATAAAGCAAATTTAGGTTTATCTATCATATTCTTAGCATAGACAAAAGCTTGATACAAATAAAAGTATACAGTATAAAAGCAACTGAAGAACCCTAAAGGGGCTTAGAGTAAGTAAAGCGAGCATCGTTCCATTGAATGGCCCACTGTATAAATTGTAACGCGATATTTTCGTTGCCGATTTGTCCGCAAATAGCAGATGGGTGCGCCCCCAGTCCCAAACAGGAAATAATTTCAAACTCTAATTTCCAACTTGTTGCCACCGACTTTGTTCTTTTGTAAGAAACCACGTGCATTGATCGTTAACCTTTTTGTAAGTTTGTTTGAAATATGAATACTTGTATGTTATTTTGCAGGTATGTTTCATCTCTAGGTATTGGATGTCTAATGTAAACACCAGCTGCTTTTTCTTTGTGCTCATATTACATGAACGATGTAGAGTTTAAGTTGTATAACTATTATTTTAGTCATTTAATTTTTTCAAACTTACATGATAAATTACAATGAGCAAATTTGGGTCTGCTATTAAATATACATACATATCTGGATTCCTTAACTCCTGACCTTATTCTTCAGATTTCCTGGGTTTTTCCCGACGGAGCGCATTTTACTTTTAACCAAATTCCGCACCCTGGCGTATTAAAATAAAAAGCTAAAACCCTAGGTCTGCATTTGGTGGGATCACGAGGACGCTTTCGCAAACGACCGCGAACCTGCCGCGGTTGTCCGTCTCCAGACTTTTACCTATAGAACCGCCTGAAACTTTAGCGGCAGAGGATAGGTAGAGCGGCAAACACCATACCAACCCCTACCCTCCGGCCGCACCACGTCCGCCAGCAAACGGTGGCGACCGCGGAAAGCAGCAAAAGCTGCGCACCGTAATTCAGGCACACCTCTTCCACCGCGGCCTCCATCGCTCAGCAAAGGTCCCTCTTTTACAACACCACTGCCCACCTCAGTTGTAGTGCAGTGGAAGCTCTGCACCCCACACTGTGTCTCATTAAAGTCTTTATAGTGGCTCTGCTTTAACTCTCCGACTTCACTATTTTCTACAATACGAGTATGTAATAATTCCTAATCTAACTATCGTAGTTCCCACATCACACATCCATATTAACATTTGCAGATCTCGAAAGTTCTTTCGTCCACCCTTTTTATTGTCCAACATTGTAAACCTATAAGTATTTATCAACGACGTAGTTTCCTCGAACTTGTGAGGTGTATAATTGACGTGGTCAGTGGGTACAGGACTAGGTTTCCTTTGTTACAATGTATAAATTGTGTAACAAGGCTACATTGGGAGACAACTATTGAGATTTCAATAGTTTGTGGAAACCCAATACACGTATGTCACTACAACTCCCAATTATTGATTGTGGCTTGGAAATCTTGAAACTACTATGCAAGAATACCTCTCTGCCGTCGTGCACTCTTGACAGAGTGGTCGTAGTATAATAACGATATTGGTTGGTGGTTCGAATTTTGCTACCCGGATTCTGCCTTAGTGATGCTTGTCCATCAACTTCGATTGCTTGCGTTGCGAGAACAATCATCAAAATAGCTTTCTGTTTAACTCTTGATAATCAGTCAAGCACATTGGTGATCAAACACGCGGTTTTTCTTCCACATGATTTTGAACAACGAGTTACTGAGATTTTGTTGCAAGCAATATGTCCGTAATATTTGAAGATTCGTATCTGCACAGTCGACGATAGCATTTCTTTGATATTGTCCAAGGGATGCAAAGAAGTTACCTCCAGTACAACATCTCCAGTGCCACAATTTTGCTTGGGCTTTCAGTCTTGCCGTCCATGTTTTTGAGCCATATAAAAATATCTCAAACTTCTCATAAGACGGACTTTTTAGAACTTTTCTCTTTGGACTTTGTCTCATTGGATATGGTGGATGTTGTGATATTGCGGTATATAAGACAGAAGACTGATCTTGCGAAAGCATATATTTCCTTCTGTTTTTTTTTATGCTACCTTCATGGAACAAGCACTAGGTCAATGTCGTGTTAATTCGGCCTATAGCACTTGCAGTTCATCACAAGTGGCGAACTGCACTGCGCCCATCAACCTGACACATAAAGTTGTTAAGTGTCATGTGCCCGTAATTTTAATCAAACCGGAATGCGGACATTACTCCTTGGCGGTAGAAGTCGGTATCGTAGCCATAATTCCCCGGACGAACTTGCACAAAGATTACTGTTAATAGATCTCATCCTCACAGCATTTAATACTAAGAATATATCTCTATAGATGATTAGCAAACGCTATGGTTTTACTTCAGAAAGAGTTCTGGATCATGAAACGCAAACCATATGGTCTACCTTCACTCATAGTAGGTATGATAAAAGATTAGTTTTACTTTGAGTAAGTACTTGTGTCTTAAGCAGTGACGAAATAAACTCCAAAATCTGAGCGGTTTGTTTTTGCTTACTATCTACACATTGTCTACACACGTCTGCAAGACACAGCAGTTTTGCATCAGGCAAGTCAACACCACCGACCCGGTACGGCATTAAATTTGTGTCTTGCACTATAATAACATGTACCAATTTGTGGCTAATTCCACACTGCAACGGGAAGTGTGACATGATGAGAATACGTAAAAATATTTTTGCATTTATTAAGACAAGCTTTACTTATTTTATTATAGTAAAAAATCATTTCATTTAATTTTGTAGCATAATACATGTTTTATTCTCGTATTTGAAACTTTTGTTTCTATCCTATTACCGTTTAAGAAATACAACTGTGTGACCAACAAGTTTGAGCTTTGATGAGAATTACCCTTTTACGAAATGGTGATATATAATACAATATGCACATTTATATTGGTAAAGCTAATAATATGTTGCAGAAATGATAACAAAATGGACCAAAATAAACAAAACCAAGTCAAGCCTACTAAGAAAATCGGAGTGAAGGTGCAACAAAGAAACTCATAGACTGAATTGAAAATGATTATTCAAATCCGTTCAGTCGATTTGGAGCCGAGAAAGATCCCTCATACTCAAACTTATTTTTTTTGTATTAATAGGATGTTTTTACAATATAGTTTCTAGCTTTTTACGGATTCCTGATGAAAGTCGTAAAATTATAGGGACAAATGTGCCCTAATGAGGAATATATTATTAGTTATTACCCTGACTCACATCAATGTGTGAGTGAGGCCTTGTTCCACATTGGGTGTTAGCAAGTATGGTACGAACGGTATATCTAACATATGGTATCGTCATCGTATCGTCAGGTATGGAAAGTAATAGTAGTAAAATATTAGAACAAGGAATCCGAAACTTCTTCATACACCGCTTTCTAAAACTAATTACAGGTAGAACACATTTTTGATACGGGCGTGTGAGATGTTTTGATAACCTTGCAAGCGAACTTGACATAGATATATTCTTTGCTTCCTCCGCTAAACTGAAAAGTACCATATGTAGTAAGTTTTTCGTAGGCTAACTTAGCTTTATATTTTTATTATAATGTAATAGCATTAACAATTAAATCTTAATCTAAGTTGTAATGTTCTAATTCTAGGCTAGTCTGAATAACAACTTCGACCACATCATCACTTACCATCAGGTGAGGTAGTGGTCAAAGGCTAGCATTAACTTTGTCTTTTTTTAAATGTAGGTGCTATAAGTGGATTTTTTTAATTAGCCTTCAGATATTTATTTATGTTTGTTATTCCTAGATAGCAGTTAATTTCCGTAAGATTGTAAAATAAATAAAATAAATGTAACGGAAGCCAAAACCTTTTTACAATTATGTCTTGTGTGTTGTGTGCGAAAACTTATTTTTATGCCCAAATACCGACGCCTGATGAGCGGGATAATGGTAGGAAGATGACAAGTAGGATTAGTCTACTTTCATTTCACCCCACATTTTTTTTGAGAACATACAAAAATACTTAAAGCTACCAACCCAATCTTAATCTATAAAACTATTTCGGTTATTTGCCTAACGGAGCTCCAACTTTAGCCGCCACGCCACGTCATCCAGGTATACAGAAAACACAAAGTTGGTATATTTTTTCTAAAAACAAGAGCATCCTGCGCCGTGCCACATCCCACACGAAGGGGATTATACGATTGTAACATCTGTATGTGTAACATTAACTAGATACTAATAGATAAACCGCGGATGTTTTTTATTTCATCCCGTTTTTTAATCTTTTGTATTCGCTCGTACACCAAATGTGCATTTTATTTATAGGGGTGGTTTTATGAATAGCGCTTTAGGGCAGATTCTTTATGAGACTTGGATGACAATGATATAGGTCGCACTTGTGACCACTTGTTGTTAATTGATGTTATATTATTGCAACAGGTTCAGTTGTAGCCAGCTTTTCAAAATTAAAAAACAGAATGAGAAGTGGTCTTATGGGAAGACTTTGATGTGAATTTTCAGACATTTCTAAATATGAAAAACTGTTGAGAGCATTATCGATTGGCACTTTACTACCCTCAAGGACATGGCAATGAGTACTTTACTTTGCCTGGTAAGCTTGGTAGCTTCTACTATAGATTTTTATTGATTTGAAAATCTGTCGCTAAGCACGCTGCTTTCCGTTGTCAGGTAGTTTTCTTCATCAAGAGTCCGCCTTGGTGGGTACAATGGCCCGCCTGGTGGTAAGTGCGTACGCCTGTGTACCCGCTTACCACCAGGCGGGCGCCTGGCCTGTCTCATCATTTAACCCAAAAAAATGACTTTGTGTGCCGATATTTCTATATTATCACTTATCTACTAGTGACATTGTACCTTCATAAAAATTAACCTACTAGCAATATCTACAAAAAATACTTCGGTACCTATAGATTCAAAGAAGGCGTACTTCAGTATTATGCCTAAGAATACGACTATATACCGTCTACCCAATTACTCTCAGTGACAAATAAATACCTCAAGTTTATTATTCGACGGTGCACTCAATAACGCCGGTCGTTGGAAAGCGACAGGACGCCCCAAAGTTTCCAATAAGCTACCGCTAATTACGTAATTCAAGCACCGTGACTAAAATAAAAAGAGCCTTGTGGCGGCGAAACGAAAGGGAGACTCAGATTCTATGTATTCGTACTGTGTTATGTTAAAACATGGTTCCTAGGAGACAATAAAATCATAGGAAGGCAATGCGGACTATTTTATTTTCTTGCATTTTATGAAACTGCTTGGTTTTTCTTTCTATAAGCCGCAGCGAATGATGCCTATGAAAGGTTTGTGGTTTGAAAGTGATGATCAATTGTTTTTTTATTTATAAGAAAAATTACAAAATGATGATAATATCTCTGACCCTTTCCCTGACTCTCTACGTTACCTAAATCTGAAAAAAATTGTGAGTGAATAATGGATCGAAGATTAGATATATTATCAGTACAGTCGAGTGGAACTACTACTACTTTTTGTTTATGTGAGAAACTAAATAAACAACCTAATAATACCTAATTCAAGAGCTATGAGTAAGGGTTATCTGGAATAGAGATCACTGTCAACGATAATACCGCCTCTCGTTATACCTAGTACCTACATAATATTTTTTCGAATCTTTTAAGCATAACTAAAATAAGTTTCATATGTACCATGTTGTATATCTATCTTCATAAAACCATTTAAAATTTTGTAATAAGTAGTTGTGATTAATTTATAAATTTTAATAAAATATTCAATCCACATATTTAATTAAAAAAAATTCTGAAAGTGAGACGATATAGCTACAATCTGCGGTTCTGTGCAAGAAGATTTGCATCTGAACAGAAAATCTATTGAGTCGCAAGTGTCGATATAATCGATTAGTATACCTTTCTAGTATTTTATAACAATAATCAATATACATAATATGTAATATAAAATCCAGGATAGTAAATTATACTATTTCACATACTATTTCCCTAGGCCCGACTATTTCACATCGTCAAATCGTACTCCACTTTGAAAAACATGAATAATTTGCATAAGTTCGTAGCTTAATGAGATATCTAATAAAATTATATCATTAAACATTGAACACCTCATTTTTTATCAATCTTAATGGATTGATAAAAATTAATAATCTAATTGGATTGATTATTTTTTTCCTATTTAAATTTCATCAACATTGGCCCAGTAGTTTATAAATTCAACTCAATTAACTGTAAAACGTATTTTCCAATATGCCTATACCTAGAACCATAGATAACTTAATGGTAATTGCAACTTTTATCGATGTTGACGAGTAATTTGTAGTCGAGAGGCATTAATCGATCTTGTATGCAGCATTTACGAACTACTGAAAAGTGTGAAATATTTTATTTAAAACGAAATCGACTGACTACCCTGAAAAGTATTAAATAAATTGAAGAAGTTAGATAAAAATGTGAGCTTAATAGCTTTCGTTATCTTCTTAGTCTATAGATTTAGACATTGGCCGCGTTATAGGTTTCTTTATGTGGTTGTCACGGAACAAGCATGAGACCATCCACAAACACAATTTAGTACAGTAACGTACATCATTAGAATGGTAATGAAATAATAACCACATAATAGATACCTACTAATGACCTTATTTAGTTCACATTATTAGCTATTACTATTAACGTTGGATCCTATATTCGCCTAATCAGACTACAGTGATGTAGGTATTTAGTAGATATTATCAGTTCATAAAAATCAATGTTCAACAATATTTTGCTTTTAGTGGCCAGTATATTTATGAACACTTTTTTTTTTTTTAATATAATAATAAATTTTATTCTCAAGCCATACATGGATAAACTTAATATAACATAACATTACATCTAATAAACTATAATGGCTACAAAAATGTTTTATTACAATGGGAAACTGTTGTTTCCGAAACTAAACTAAAATAAGTCCGTATTTTCGGATAAGCAACACGACTTTGATTCGTTGTATAGAAGTATTTTTTTGTGAATGTTTTATATTTTAATCTTTTATTTCAGTCATGTAATATCTGCTTCTTAACTACAAGCACTTATTACTTTCACTAAATTACTACCCTCAGTTTTAGGATTCCATACCCAAAGGGTAAAAACGGGAACCTATTACTAAGACTTAACTCTCCGTCTGTCTGTCACCAGGCTTTATCTAACGAACCGTGATAGCTAGACAGTTTAAATTTTCGCAGTTGATGTATTTCTGTTGCCTCTACAGGCGGACAGACGGACGGACGGATGGGCGGACGTCCGTCACAATGGACTTAGTAATAAGGTCCCGTTTTCGAGTATGGAACCTTAAAAAAATGCTCAAGTGCGAGTCGGACTCGAGCACGAAGGGTTCAGTACCCTTAGTGAAAACTACAAAAAAAAAGGTTATAATATAATGTCTAATATTGTATAGGCAATGGTACGGAACCCTTCATGCGCGAGTCCGATTCATATTTAGCCATTTTTTAAGGTTCCATACTCCAATCTATACTTCCAATATGAAAACAGGACCCTATTACTAAGTCCATTGCGATGGACGTCCGCCCATCCATCCGTACGTCTGTCTGTCCGTGCGTACCTCCGTTCAACCTACAAATCTTTGAAACCGTTATAGGTAGCTGATGGAAATTTTTGCTGATATACATTTTTTAAGAATATGTGGCGGACAGTCGAATCAATAATAAAAATAGCAAAAAGTGTTAGTTATAGGGTCCCATTTACCCTTTAGGTATGGAATCCTAAAAATGAGCCATTTTGACTCTAGTATACATGCACACAGACTGTGCCGTAGAGTCCACGCCTTTTCTGTCCTCTTACATCTCGGCTTATTCTAACTAAATCATTGTTACCCGTGCTGCAACATTCTGCTCTCTAATCAGCATATACAATTTCATCCACTTATTATTTTTTATTATTATTTTTGACAAGTGCAACCCCATGCTTACACATATGCCGCGTTTGTGGCTGCCCTTGTTGTGGTTGGTTATTGTATCGATTTAGGTGCAGTTGTTGGAGAAAAATGTTGTGTTTATCTGACTAACTTCATAGATAAGATTTTAGTTTTTTAGAGAATTCACTAGATTCTTATTGAAGTTCAATACAAGTTGGCAGCATGCCTAGCATTTTGACTGTCTGCGAGTCTGTAGCTTGTAGGTTGTCTAAATGCTTTCTTTGTAGTATTTTAGTGTTGTGTAGTTCGTAGTATTTTGTTAATAAAGGCATAACACCGGTTAAAAAAAAGTTCATTAAGTTTTTTTTTATAGAGGATTAGAGTTATAAGGTTAGAAATATTTTTTTATTTTATTGGCAGTCTCCGCGCATGTTACTTTTGAAGTCAGTAGATACAAACAAACATATCAAGAAGCCTGCGTGTGAATCCTCAATGAGTAGGCAGATAATCGTAAATACCCAAGTATCGCCCGATAAGTTTGTATTCTATAAGGGGCTAGCCTATTGTCATCTATGGGGCAACAGATTCCGGAAAGCATTTAACCCCTACGCTTAGGTCTATTTTCGCTCAAAATTATGTGGCCCGCAATCTGACCCCCTAAATTTTAAAATATATAAGAATCAAAATTTTATGGTTATTTATTAATATTATTGCAATTTTTTTTGTAACTTTTCAATTCAAACTTACCTGGAATAGATCTTTTCCAAAACTGAGGTGAAAGGTTAAAATGTATTTATCAAAAAAACTAGATGTTTATGTATACTTATATAGCTGAAGGCCTAGCCTTTGACCACTATGTCACCCGATGTGGGTGAAGATATTGTTCAAGCTAACCTAGAATAACTGATTTGCTACTTCATAGTTGTAGCTAGCCAGGCAGGCATTCGCAAAATACCCTACCACCATGCAAAAACAAAAGATATAACCACGTATAACAAACTATAGTCATTTTATTACAGTTACACGAGTCCAGACCTTCCTTTATTTAAAAACAAAGGCGCACAAAATATCTATATATTGAATTAATTACATTGATTAATTACAATATTGTTCACAACACTTATAAACAATTTCGTAATGTTGCTTCCTAGAATTCACGGACTTATTTTCCTCATCATCGTGCCGTAATGATTAACAAACAAATATATTTTATTAGAATTACTACTTGACATACTTACCTACTTGTTAAACAGTTTGAACTCTGGCACTGTTCTTGCTTTAACGCCAAAAGGAAAAAAATCGCATTCTGCTCATGGTTTATATTTTTACACGACTGCCCAAAAAAGGAGAGTTATGTTTTCAGGGTTCATGTATGTATGTTTGTGAGTTTCTTTATTCCACCATAACTTCTAAACGGCTTGACCGATTTTTATGTAAGAGATATCGTTAGATTTCTCTTGATAACCCAAATGACACTAGGTACATAAAAAAAATTTAAAAACAAACTGGCGGATTTTAGACCCAATATTGTGAGGTAAAAAAAAAACTTTTAAACCCAGCGAGTGGGGTATCAAAATGAAGAGCTTTATAAAACAATTTCATTAATATATATAACTTACAGTTTTAATTTCATTAATATAAATAACTTACTTACAGTTTTAATTTCAATTTAACGATAAATCGCTTAACGAAAATAAATAACTTACAATCGGGTTTTTTAACTTTTAAAATTAATCAATACTTGTTGTTCTTTTTTTAATATTATAACTTTTTAAACTTAATGAGTTTTTACTGTTTAGTTTTCACGTTGAACGCTACTATAATTTTCATTACAATCGAGTATTTAACGGCATTTGATTGAATTTGAGCTCTCGATATTTTGGCAGTTGCATCATCACGGGAAAACAAACTTTTACTAAACATTTAATTATGTGTCTTATGGAATGAGTCATCTTTCTTCTCTGACATAACATTATCTCTAGAAGCCAACAGAAAGCACGTTCATTCATTATCTGCAGAAATATCAACAACTTCCTTTATTTTCCCTTAACGCGCTCTTACCTAATCTACCCTTCTAAAAATCTTAAGCTCAAAATCCGGTTTTAACTTCCACAAAAAAGGTCTTCATACCCAACATTTGTATATGACTAATGGCACACGTATGTTTTCAATATCCTTTCTACTTCTGTAACTGGCGGTTGAATTTGGAATTTCAGATCAAAGAAATAAGGCTGATTTTTAATACATTAACTCGTATACCTAGAGAGTGTATATCAAAATAGAAATTAGGGGTTAGAAGGGTACCCTTGATCAATAGTGATAATTAAAATTAGAATTTTATCAGAGCCCGATCTTGCAAGCCACATTGAAGCCACCCAAGTGATGATACGGTAAATTAATAACAAAAAATATTCTAGCAATAACGTCGCTTAATACATTAACATTTAAAATGGCTTCTACACTTTGATGTTCAGTATTAGTATTATTATTTATTACTGAAGTTGATATTTTACTTTTAGGTACTAACTGTTTTAGTAATTTGTGATTTTAATTTTACTTCATAAATAAACACCATAAATGTGGTTAAATATAATTGTGCTTTAAGAATCACAACAAACATTGTTAGAATATTGTTCTATCAATCTATATTGTGGTTCTGATTCTCCCTTAACTCTACCTAAAGTATGATACATTATTATAATAAACAACTTATGGTATTTTTATGAGGTAAAATTATATTATAATTCATATCATAATTTACTAAAACAGTAAGAGTAAATGAATCAACATCAGGAACAATAATAACTAATAATCGTAAATAATTTTCGAAGCACTGATGGCTCAGTGGCATTGGCTATGGACTGCCGCGCAGCAGGTCTATGGTTCAAATCCCGCCGCGGGATTGAGCTTCACCGCATGGTAGAAGGGCATTTTGCAACTGCCCGCCTGGCTAGCGACCACCCTTAAGTAGAAAATCTGTCGCCAAGCACCTAACGGTGTGTTCCGGCAGCAGTCCTTGAGAGCCAGTGAAATTACAGGCACAATGAGACTTACAACTATGTCTCAAAGTGACGGGCGCAGTGCAATTCGCGACTTGTGACGAAATGCATCTGTTATAGGCAGAGGTTAGTCCGCTTAACATCAGGTGGGCCTCGAGCTTGTTCCGTCACAATAATAGAAGAAAATAATAATAATAATAATAATGAACATGGAAGTGTAGAGGCTATATTAAATTTAAATCTATTAAGGTCGATAAAAAAGTCTATAAAGTCGTCATTCCTAGAATATCTTAGTTATTAATAAAATTTTAGTAGTTAATAAAATTTACGTGTGTATTAAAAGTGATGTAAAATGTATGTATGTATTATACGTAGTTACCAATATCGTATTCATTATAACAGCCACAACAAATATTTTAACAAAAAGTGCGGTAGCGCTCACCTAACGACCCCACTCCGGCACAAAACATATGCGTTACATTCTTCGCCTTCAACAGT
Source organism: Plagodis dolabraria (assembly GCA_963854805.1). Classification (NCBI taxonomy): domain Eukaryota; kingdom Metazoa; phylum Arthropoda; class Insecta; order Lepidoptera; family Geometridae; genus Plagodis; species Plagodis dolabraria. Next base: position 11,544,052 of record OY978452.1, on the reverse strand, counting down.
GTCGCGGTATTCCCTAGCGAATTTAAATTTGTAATTCCTTCCAATAACAGGGGAACATTTATTTAAAAAAAGGCCTGACTCCACCCACCGGCGGAAACAGCTGCAGGCTAATTATTACAAACATGCCTCCTTGAGCATTGGCCCAAAAGACAACTATGGCCTGTTACTGTTAATCTCCGATAGAAAACTGTTATTAACCGACCACCTGGCTCGACAAGCAAATATACCGAAACATCACGAACCAATAATTAAAATCAAACACACGTATATTTATTGAACGGTGTCATTGATGAAACAATTAAGCCCAAACGCAATAGTAACATTGGTTAAATTAGAGAAAATGACGAAGCTAATAAAATATTCAATGACATTTCTACTCAGTATAATTTCTGTGGCTTGAATATTATTTGTTTATAGGAATAGAGTCATAACGAATACTTTTATTATGATATGGAGACTTCCTACGCAATGTATCAGAGTCGACGTTTCTCTAAAACATTTCATTAGCCGGCCAGATATTTACGATTTTGGGTAGCTATGGGCGGTCACGATTACGATTATGAGGAAACGATACATTTTAACTTGACCGTTAATGGATACAATCTTCATTTACCCTCCTACTTCTACGACTTTACTTGATTATAATAATCGTGAAGCATAAAAACTGATACAGCATCGTTAACTTTTATCTCGCTGTCTAAATAAATCATAATAAAAATGGTTTAATCAGCCGCGTGGTATCATGAGATGGAATGCATCACAATTAACAATTTTTTCTTTGCTAATGGACTTGCAAAATACGTATCTAAAGTGTCGCTCGTATTTTATTGTGAGTACCATTTTCATAAGAGGTGCTCCACAGTTTCGTAATAAACCTGTCCGGGATTCAGATAACATCACAATCTCGATTCGAAAAGCTAAAAGGTCGTTTATAGGGACATAAACGTTTATAGAATCATAAAGCAGAACCAATCTATTGTTTCCTCTCAGCCTACGCGCCTGAGGGACATGACTAATCGAACGATTCTGCTTTTTGTTTCTGTCAAGGGACACAATCAATTGTCACCTTGTGAATATTTCTCACCTAAGTTCGATGTCTGTAATGTATTTGGAACAGACCGGACTTGGAACGGGTTTGAAATAGCCCGTAGACAATAAACGATGGGATATCGTATTGCGATGGGAATATAAAGAAAAAAAGGTGATGAGTGTGTTGCCTATCTCGTCGATGGCGCGAACTGATCGTCCCCGTACTCGAGACAGAGAACGTTGATGACAACGATTTAAATCCTCTATTCGACCATTCGATTCTCCATCCGGATAGTATTACATGAGGATCAATTAAGACATTTTGCCGGGTTTAGGCGCTACAGAGAACTGATATCTCATAATTGAATGTCTTTTATATGATTATACATAAAGATAACTCATAATGCTAATATATCGAACTGAGTCTATAGATGTAGATTTATATAAAACTAAATTAATTACGTATACGCTCAAATTTAATTATTTTAAGCCCTGGGAACATTTTCTATTGAGAAATGATATCTCGTACGTATATCATTTCTCGATAGAAAATGTTCATACAGACTATATTTCTTTATTACTTACTGAAAATTATGTTCAATGACAATGCATGTTTCAGCTATATTTGTAGGTATAAAGTAAAATATATGAATGAAAGAACAGAAACGATAATGAATATTTTCCATAAATATTAAAATGAAAAAGTTGTACTTTACAAAAAAGTTCCATTTATGAGTCTTCCCGAACGAACGTTATTACATTACTCGTGAGAATATTATTCGGAACTCGATTGACTGCTCTACTTCCACTCTTAAACAAAGATAAACCCAAACTCTATTGAAAGTCAATTAAAATGCTGTTTATTCATCATCATTCCAAGTCCAAGGATGATTTATAGTTTCGCAGCGGGCTACGGACAGTGCGGCGCAAGCGCAACGTCGCGGACGCTTTCAAAATTAAAATCTTAAAGGCGCAACTGTGATCTTATCCGCCTCGATCAATTTAGATAAAATAAATATTTATACACTCGACCGTAGATGGGCGAACAAAGCACTCGGTAAATTGATTATGTCAATGAAAAACGTTTTTGACGTTCGCCCCTATTCGATCACCTGTCTCGATTCTAGATACGATTCTAATTCAGACACGTCTGATGCTATGGCGAAGAATGGAATTCATAACGCTGCTTATTCAAACGATTTTTATACTACATTTTATTCAGTTTGATTTTCGATGTAGCTTTTGTTTCGTAGCGATTCGTACTAACTGAATCATAAATTAACCTGCACAACGCTTAGTGTTATCTGAATAACCGCCACTTTGATACTAAGTACAGCAAAATAATGTGGACGTTCTGATGCGAACAACAAATTTACTCAGTTGTAAAAATATTATGCGTGATTAAAGAATATATATCAAGTATAATTATGAACCAATTAATCTGTGAGGCATTATGCTTATGATATTTTATTAGACTTTTAGTTTATAAAATATACGTGTTTAAAAAAATATAGTGGTCATTAGTGACATTTCAATAGTTTAGAAGATTAATAACAAAATATTAGTTGAGAAAACAGTAAACACATTAAATGTAATAAGGAACAAGACAATCTAGACACGGAAGTAAACATACTGTGCAAATTAAGATATTTATACAAGGAAGTAGATCATAGTACTTTCAATAATCATCAAGATTTTTTAACAATTTTTCAGTTATTTTAAGTTGTGACATTAAAGTGTATATCTTGTAAAAAAAAATAATGCTGATTGATCATTAACGCGTGTTTTATGAAACCTCAAAGATATATATTTTAAGATATAAACATATTATACAAGTGTTTTAAATTATTAATGGGTACCAAATTTTTTGTCTGTATTAAGGTCTATTTACCTACCTATATGTATTTACTTCAAGTTTGCATATATTTAAACAGACTTCTATATCATAAGGTAAGATTCTTGATTTTGGAATAAAAATCAGTAATAAAGTAGATAAAATAATATTTAATTCATATTTTGCATTTGGAAGCGTAATAAATACGAAAAATTTTCATATCCTAACTAAGAGATAAATCACAAATTTATGTACTTATATGATTAATACCTACAATATTCCTATATACAAATTGACTAGGGTACATTTCAGTTCTTCGAAAACATGATAATTTACAATATTTACACGAGACAAAAATCGCCTTTAAACAAATACAAATTAAGTACCTAACGTTATCACAAATCATTAAGAATAATTAAGCTGATTAGGGCTGAATCAGGAACCTCAGACAACAATGATTCTTGAATTGCAATACAACTTTTTGACGAATAAATAATATATTGACATATTATTTGGACACAACAAGCATAGGAATGTATCGCGAAACATAAGAAAAGATTAAACAGGTACGACTGGAAATACTTACCTATACCTACAACAATATGTTTCTCTATTAAAACATTATCTTCAATCTCAAAGTTATCGTGTTGTAATTGTGAAATTTGATACATGACATACATCTACAATTAAAAAATGCCGATAAATTGGCTGGTGAGCACCAAAACAGAAAATATAGACTCAATTTAACATATTAAACTTATAATGACTATATACAACTATTAACAATTACCTACATCACAAACAATTTACACAAAATAAGTCTTTCGTGAATGGGGTGCGTTAGACATAGGAATCTGCTGAGCTGGCCTGAGGGGCCGTTCTTCGCATTGGTGGTTGTCTATAGAGACGTAACTGTGGTGATGAGGAAGGCGGTCGTCTCCTCGACCTTCGCTGCTGGCCACCGAGCATGTCTCGTCCTCGGTACTGCGAGCCGACACCTCTGCACTCGCACTTGTCGAATGCATGGGGCTCGACATCATCAGTATGGGAGGGGCCATCCCATACTTGTACCAAGGGTCGTGAGACGTCGGCGGCGCTGTATACCTCAAATTTCCGTGACGCCCAAACCCCTCTCTATTCCCACTTTTCATATTGTTCGCGTTATGAAGTGTCCGATTCGGCAATGTCACGTCCACGTCGGGAAGCCGAAAATTTAGTTTTTCCCAACAGTTCTTTTCACCCCACACGATCACTGTACACGTTTTGAGCAACACTTTTAAGTCCGGGTCAACGTTTATGGCACTTAAGTCGGTCGTCACGAGGAATATTATCTTTTGACGTCTATGCCTAACATTCACTGAATTAATAGCACTTTGTATAGCCGCCTTTGATTCTGGCGAATACCACTCTTGTTGTAAAAATGTTATTGATAACACTATTATTAGCCTTTTAGAACTTTCCGACGCACTCACTAAACTATCACTCGTTCGTCTATCGATCAATGGTAAGTCTCTGTGTTGCAAACACAATGTTTGTCCCGTATTTTCCAACTCCAAGCTGACCGCTCTAGTCACGAAATCCTCATCACGCGGATTATACACAAAAAATGCGTCAAAACGCTTATTTTTATTGTCATTCATATCTTTCGTTGTTGAACTGAAAACTCTTATACCGTGTCTTGAATGCATCCACAGTTTGAAATCTTCTCGGTACATAAACATGAGCGTACACATCAATAACAGTACGACTGCTATTACAAGAACGCCGACAATGTATGGAATGTAATTTTCAACACCATCATTTGATTCAATTAATAACCTCTTCAATGTTTCAGTCCCAGTTTCCTCAGTTGTAGTCTCCGATTTACACTCCCTAGCAGCAACTGCTATAGTTTTGTTCATAGTTTGACCGTTAGGGAGGTAGCAAAACATAGTTTCGGTATCCTTCGATTTTTTTATAAGCCATTGATTTAGTTGAACTACATCTTTACAGTCGCACATCCAGTTATTCCCATCCATAGAGACACGAAGGCGCGGATCGCTATCGGTAATGACTCTCCATGGCATGTAATCAACGTAACCGTTATTGTCTAAGTCCAGGAACTCTACAGAAGGCAGATAATTGAAGGTATCGTTTTCAATTACTTTGATTTTATTGTTACTCAAATAAAGCTCGTTTAAATTTGGCAATCTAGTGAATTGCGTATTTCTCAATATTTCCAAGTTGTTGTTTTCCAAGTGAAGAACTCTCAATGACTCGATTCCGTTAAACGTTCTATTTTGTATTGTATTTATATTGCTGTTATTGAGAAACAGAACTTGTAGCTTCTTTTTACCGATGAAAACGTGATTACCTAATTCTTTTAAATCGTTTCCATCCAAGTATATTTCGGTCGCGTCCATCGGTATTCGGTCAGGTACGTGATCGTAACCGGCGTTCGAACAATCGACTACGTTAACGGTGGTCCAAGTTTGATCATGATAACAGGAACATCTATCTGGACAAGTCATCTTGCAATCGCAGGCGTCAAAGTCACAACAATGACACACCGTGAAACAATGTGAATCATACTCGCACAAAAATTCTGTAGATCTTACTTCGAGTAACCGTAACTCCGGTTTACGTGAATGGGTTAAAGAGCATTTTACACTTTCCAAATCCATTACTCGCGGTCGCTGTTTAAGTTCACTATATTGGTTAATTGACTGCAACCATTCCATTGTGCAATCGCAAACAAAAGGATTCTCGCTGATATAGAACTCGGGCAAATCTTTGTCTTCTGGAACGGCTGGTATCGCAAAAGCTCCGAGTTCCAAAGTTTTTATCTTATTAGAGTAGAGCATAACTTTATTCAGATTGTACTTCTGTAAGAAAGTACCAGGACTGATTTTGTCGATGTTGTTATTATTCAAAACAATAGTTTCTATTCGACTTGGAAAAGAATGTTTGTCGATGCTTCTTATTTTATTAAAACTAACATCTAGCATTTGTATATTACACGACTCCTTTATCCCATAAGTATCTTCCAGTTTTTCAATGTTATTTTCGTGCATGTCAAGCCATTCGAGATTTGCCGGGATGTGGCTATAATCAAACCAAAGAAGCTCATTGCTTGAAACATTTAACCAAACAAGCGGCTGGGTATTAGTAAATATGCCTTTCAAGTCCACCAACTTGTTTCCATCTAATCCAATTGCTTTCAACTGCTGGTTTGAAGCGAATGCTCCATCGTCTATTTGATCTATGTTATTTGAAGCTAAATTTAATATTTGTAGAGAAGGTAATGCAGCGAATGTGTCCTTTGATACTTTCTCGATTTTATTACCCACAAGACGTAAGCCGTATAAATCGTCCAAACCTTCGAAATGTGTCGTAGTTACTTTTGTTATTCTATTCATGCCCAAATCTAGGGACGTCAAGAATCTTAACGTTTTTATTGCTTCGGGCACCTCAGATAACTGGTTCCCGCTGAGACCCAAATCATGTAACTTTGTAATATTTTCAAAAGAGCGTAAGTCAATTTTAGTTATTCGGTTTCCGTCAAGGAATAACTGGTTCAATACGTAGAGATTGGAGAAATGACCGCTATCCACTTGAATAATGTTATTGTGAGCCAACGACAAAGAATGAAGGTTCTTCAAATTTGAAAATGCGCCATCCGCAATGCGCGCAACGTTGTTAAACTCCAAACTTAAGAATTGTAAGTTGTTAAGGTCTTGAAACAGCAGTGAGTCTATTTTTGTAATCCTGTTGTGAGATAAATTCAAGACTATTAAACGAACTAGCCCTGAAAATGTATCTCTATTCACCCACTCACTGGTCAATTGGTTAACAGATAAGTCCAATATTTGCAATTGATCCAAGCCTTCCAATAATCCGGGTGCCAAAACACTCAATGAATTGTTGTTCAAGTAGATTTGTTTTATATCTCTGGATGATTGAAACATTTCCGGTGGCAGGGCTGTCAGTGCGTTGGTAGACAAATTAAGCACTTGCAAATCACTCAAACCAACAAAAGCGCGATCAGCAACTTGTGATATTCTATTGTTTTGCAAGAACATCTTCGAAAGTGCACGCAAACTTGACAATCCGTTGTCTGGTAGATTGCTGATTTCATTGTAAGACATGTCTAATGTCTCCAGTACAGTGTTACAAGATTTACCTGGAGCAGTCGGTCCATTGCCCCAATCTGAGAATCCCAAATTTGATATATCTTGTAAGCGATTTCGCGTCACATTTAGTTCTTTCAAATTGTACAATAAACAAAATATCTCCGACGGCAAGGTCCAGATATTGTTATCTCCTAAGTCTAACATTCTTAGATCGGTGAGCCCACGGAATGTATCTCTGTGAAACTCCATAGACATCGCTGACCAATCTGTATTGTGAGTTCTTATTGTCAAACTTCTCAGTCCACTCAACGGTGATAACACTTCAGATGGCACATATCTGATCTTACAAGATTCTATCCTGAGTTCTCTGAGGTTGTGGAAACGGGAGAGAAGCTGTGTGCCCTCTTCTTTTCTTCTTCCGAGGTCCAACGAGCTCTCAAAAAAGAGAACGTCTGTGCAGTGAAGATTGAGGACTGTGATGCGTTGCGCCTGCGCTGCAGTGAGTCCAGCCAGAAGATCAGTGGCGCCGGCGGCGGTGCGCAGTGAACATGCGAGCTGCACGCTCGTGGCTTCGCTTCCATCAGACACGCGCTGCAGCTCGCACTCCTGCGGAGCCTCCGCCACACGGCTCGTCAACGATGCACCACTCGCGCACGTCCACATCCACCACCAGGCCACGCACCATAACACCAATGATCCCATCGATAACATCTCGAATATACACTATAAAACTGTCACTTCAATTAAATCATCATCTTTTGGTTCACTGTTATCGCGCACATCTCTACGCTCTAGTCCGAACGCGCTCGGAAAACTTTACGAATTTCCCGTCAAACTTGTTTCGAAGTACGTCGCATAACGGCTCGAGTTTACGTTGGTGCGCAGCACGGCCACTCGCGGAATTATGTGAGAAGCGACTGAATGCGATCGCGAGGCGAGTTGAGCGACCGGTGGTGCGGCACGCTCCCCGCGCGCGGTTGCTCCTCCCCCGACAGGGTCGTCCGATATCGGCTTCTCTTTTCCTTCAAAAGTTCACAACGGCAACAAGTTGCTCGCCGCAAGATTGGCATGGCATGAACAGGAGCGCGCTTTGCGAGCTTTTATAAACATGGCGGTTGTTACTTTGTTTGTTTTGCCTAATCATAAAATTTCAATAGATTCTATACTGAAAACCGTGTGAACGATTAGTTTTTGCTTTTTATTGTCAGTATTTGTTCAGGTACCTATCGCCATCTTCCCACTAATGTGTAGTTGACCGATTATTATTACGGTTAATGTCTTATATAACAACTCATGAACATAGTAAAATACATCGGTATATGATTTCGCTAACAACACGCTGGCCAAAACAAGGACATAATTTAAAGGTTTGGCTTCAGTTTTGTGGGCGCCCGCGTTATAGACACCAAATAACTCATTTATGTACTAGGTATCTAGTCTTATTAGTACAAGAATTAAAAGATACCAACGTGTCTATCTTTTTTTTTAATCAAGGTTGTAATGTTTTAAACCGTATTAAATTTACCCTACCTATATCTAAATACCACTACTGTGTAATTTATAATATTAAACAATATAAAAACCGACACCAAAAATAAAATGTGCATTTTTAAAGATAAGTAACTCAAATACTACTCGTCAGAACTAACTCAAATTTAAAAGGGACCACATGGCAAGCATCAGCTTTTGAATGAAAAAAATATTCAAAATTTGTATAACCTGTAAAGAGTTAAGAGGTAACACACAAAAAAATACAATCAATTTGAGAATGTTATACATTATACGAATTCGGTTAAAAATTAAATATGAATTAATCAAACTCAAAGAATGAAAAAAAAATACATTTGATTTAGCGTTGAGCCTATACCCTACACCTTCCGATTAAACAATAGAAAAAAAATACTACACACGTTACACCTACTTAAATCCAAAGCTGATAGAATTGAAATAAATATATGTTTCGTAGGTATCTCAAAAATAAAAAAATCGGCCAAGTGCAAGTCGGATTAGCGCACGAAGGGTCCCGTTCTATTAGCTATACAACTTTAGACTTCATATTTTAACCTTTTTTTGTTTTAACGTGCGAGAAACCGACTCGCACTTGGCCAAATTTTTGTATTTTTTGTTATAGCGGCAACAGAAATACGTCATCTGTGAAAATTTCAACTGTCTAGCTATCACCGTTCTTGAGATACAGCCTGGTGACAGACGGACGGACAGCGAAGTCTCAGTAATAGGGTCCCGTTTTTACCCTTTGGGTACGGAACCCTAAAAGGAACCTCTACATGATCACGTTGTTGTCTGCATGTCTATCTGTCAAGCCTTTTTTTCTAAGGAAAGTGTAAATGTATCAAAATGAAAACTTTAGAGTTTAGACAATACTCGGGTTGACGGTTTCATTCAACTGTGGAAAAACCAAACTTGTAAGTCAATGCGTTCAAATATTATGAGTAGGTAGATGTTTTTAGTACTTTCGACATGTTTTCATCGTATGAACATGGATTCATTGGGATTTAAAAATTATAGTATTCTTTGGTAATTAGGTAGTCGTATGTCCATACATACGACTATACCTAATTCAGATATTACCGTGCATCCATTGCACGGTAATATCTGAATTTAGATAATATTTTATTGAAAGTTAGATGTTTTTATATAGTTAAGTTAGATTAGGTAAATTAATATCGAAATCTGATTAATCTTTATATTCAGTTGCAAAGTGTGTAGGTAGGTACTTATACCATTTAGAAACCAACGAAATACAAATACTAACCAACAAGATGATGCCATGCACCGAACTTTGTAGGTATTCTTGCTTCTCCCTTGAGAGCCAGTAGGTTACCATCTTCGACCACATCTTCACTTTCCAATAGCTAAGATATTGGTCAAAGGCTAAATCAGGAAGGTTAGGGCAAGGTGTAAAAAAAAATTAAACAAAAAATGGAACCGACTGTAGCACCCAAAATTGTAAAATAACTTGTTGAAGTCGGATCCATGATAGTTCAAAAGTACCTATTGTCACAATATTTTGCGCATGGTAGCGACTTCGACAAGCTATTTCACACTTTTGTGTGTTGAACGTTTACATTTTTAGGTAAAAAAAAAATCACTCTTTTTAGTGACCCACGCCACATTTTTCAGTTATTTGGTAACTCAAAAAGGGCTGACCGATTTTGATAAAATTTAAATGGGACCAAACGACAAGCATCAGCTCTCAAACAAAAGAAGAATTTTCAAAATCGGTTCACGCAGTCAAGAGTTCTGAGGTAACAAACATAAAATAAAAATATATATATCCAGACGAATAAAAACCTCTTTTTGGAAGTCAGGTAGAAATAAACTAAAGCATAGATGAATGAAAACATTTCTCTATGACTAAAGTGAGTATGTAAGTAGATAACTACTCACAACGTAAGATATGAAGTTAGGTTCCTTTATCTTTCGAAGCATTTACATTATCGTTAAAATTCTATCGGTGTTCATGTTGTAATTATTTATTTACTCCAAATTTCATTCACTTAACACTTTGATAAGAATCAGCATTAAAAATCGATTTTCCTTTGTTCCGTCCTGGAAACTACCTGATGCTGACGCATTTGCGATAACCCAGCTTATCTCAACGACTTGTTAACTCACGCGCTTGATGACATCATTCCAAAAGAGTTCCCATCCGTTTACTATCTCGTAGGTGACTAAAATTCACACAATTTTGAATACCTGAACAAGACCAGTATCACAGTTTATGGATCTTCCCTGCAGTACGTAGTAATTACTTCACTACAGAAGTAAATAGTTATACATTTGCAATTTTCCCAAATCTGTAGTCATAATATTCCTGCCGTTTTCCTTCCTATGTGGGTTGGTTGGTATAATTATGCCATATTCTTCGTAACACACATTAGGTAATAGTTATCTGTTATGTTATGTCTATTGTTGTTGTTGGATTTAGTGTAGGCATTGAATTTTCGTCAAGGAAGACTTGCTTGACAATTTATTGGGTTAGGCGTATCTTTACATTGATATCACTGCTTACAAAACAACACAAGAAATGGAAGAACTTAAAAGTCTTAAAAGTTACCAAAAAAGATTGTTCAACCCAAACTACTGAAATATTAGGTACTCATTCTTTCAACTTTATAAAAGTTATGCATGTATGAAATAGACAGATCTAGATTGCATTGAATTGAATTCAATGTTATTTGTAACGGTACTATACTGTATCTGCCGGATAGTCCACTGCTGAAAACAGCCTCCCCCGATATGGGGGGTTTTGACATATTCCTCATGCTTGGCAGGCGTCTTAGGGATCGCAGTGTGAGATATCAGTTCCTCAGAAAGCGCTGCTGCCCACCTTCTGGTGTGTTACCCTTGGTTGCCTACTACGACACCTACGGGTAGAGATGGGGGGGACACATTCTAGCCCGGCACCCCACGGGTGTAACATATTTGAATAAATAGCTATTTCATATGCTAGGCTGAAAAGTTTTTTGGCGCAAGTACTTTGAAACTGTATAGCGCCGAGCGCACCACACAATTTTTACCTATCTACAGTGAAATGGTTTGTGCAATAAAAACAGCTTAAATCATCTAGTGAATTAGCGTTTATCTTTATTAAAAATGAAAGTTTTAGTATGTTTAATACTATAATTGGTAATATTACAAGATTACTTGAATTGATACTTTGAAGTGCTTGTAGTTAAATACTAAATTGTTAATTGAACCCTAGATTAAGTAAAGATTTTACCACTTCATTTCATCGACATTACTACTTAAAGAATAGTATTAAACATAATTAAAAATAACTTAAAGACTATATGAAGTAAATAGTCAAATTCATACATACCTTTTTATCGATAAAAAACTAAGATTGTAATAGATAAGTACGACATTCATCACCTCAACGTCCACTGTCCAATAAATGTCTTCCCCATTTTGGATTTGCCATAATCCCCACGCTTGGCAGGCGTCTTGGAGATCGCAGTACAAGGTGGCTATTCTCCAGAAGGCGCTGCTGCCCACATCCTGGTATATTTCCTTTTGTTTCCTGTTACGACTCCCACTTGAAGTTATGGGTGCTATTTTAACCCGGCACCCCACGGGGACATTAGTAGGTACGACAATAATTATAAAAAAATACAGACAAACTTATCGGCAGCTTGTTTAACTAGCTTGACGGAATTTGTGGAACTAGTCACATCATTAAAAACAGTTTAAAGTTTAATTTGAAATTCATGAAAATATCGAATTTAATTAGTCACCTGTGACGATTTTACGAGTTAAAAGCTAACTTGGATATGAGCTATATTGAATTTCATATTCATGTTAATGATGCACCGAAATGGGAAAGTTATTTAAAGCTTCTATTCAAGCCTATTATAAGCTACGATAGGTTAAAAATTCAGTTGGTTGTAGAACCTGCGAGAGTATCTGAATTGGACCAGAGCGGTGCTTCAATATTTGATTAGTAGTTATTTCAAGATAAAGAAGAACTTTATCTTATTAAATAAATCTTGATTATTCCACAGACTTTTAAAGTTTAGTCAAAACTATAACGTAACGTAATGATATCTAATATTCATAAATATCATTACGTTACCTAGAATCAGTGATATGTCTTCTAAAAGGCCCAATAAATGGAATTAACCAAAAAATGAAACTGACTTCAAAACCTAAAAGTGTGAAATAGCTGGTTGAAGTCGGTGCCATGATAGTTCAAAAGTACCTATTATCACAATATTGTGCGCATGGACACCGACTTCGACAAGTTATTTCACACTTTTGGGTGTTGAAGTCGGCTCAATGGTTTGGTAAGAACATTTTTTTTACCCTTTTTAGTGACCCTTGTTACTTACGGGATCGATTGTGATAATTGTCATTAAGTGTCAACGGCTATATCATCAAGATAGGTATATATTTTTCAGTTATTGGAGGGTAACTCAAAAATGACTTGACCGATTGTGATGAAATTTAAATGGGACCAAACGAAAAGCATCAGCTTTAAAACAAAAAATTGAATTTCCATAATCGGTTCAACTAGTCAAAAGTTTTGAGGTAACAAACATAAAATAATAATAATAAGTTTTTTACATATTTTTTTATATATGAATGTTGTAAAAAAAAAATTAAGTATGTTATAAAATAAATGAAGTGAATAATAATAATACAGACGAAATGAAAACATACTCCTTTGTTGGAAATCGGTTAAAAATCCCAATCAAGGGCTGCCCAGAGATTCACAGAGCAGGCACTCTTCAAATATATGCCAATTTCCAACAACCGATGAAGTGATTCCGAAGCGGAAGTAATTTTAACGATTTCATAAGATGGTGGAGAAGGTTATTGACGATATTTTATCGTTCAATCAATGAAACAAAGAACATTGGATTAAACAAAAGCTGTCGGAAGATGAAAAAGGATTTATTAGCATACTCCATGGAATGGAGCACAAAAATTTCCCGCAAACTTAACTGATCAAAACGATTGCTCTTTTGAACGTGTCGGTAAGCAGTCAAAGGAATTTCACTCTTTTTATTTCATTTAATAATTCGGCTTTTACACACGTTCCTTTGATTCCCTAATAAATTGATAAACTCAAACATATCTTGAAAAATTGGTTTTGCATAATATAATATGTACCTGTGATTCTTTTATACAACGACTTCATATTTAATATTATCTGAACAGGCGATTTCTCTCGTAATTGCAATTATCAAATGTAGCAATTTTTTACTGTAAACAGAGATAAATAATACGAAATAATTGAACAAAGCAAGATATATGCCAAGAAATACCTTAGCAAGTAGAAATCAATGGTCTCTGCCTAGCCCTCCGGAAACCAGGCGTTTTCATATGTACATATGATTTTTGTTCTTATCTTTGTATATGAATTCAACCAACGTATAAATTGTGATAATCTAACAATTTTGAAAATTTAAGAACATAGCCTCATTAAAATATAATACGGGACTAAAATCTTTTTACAATAATTACCATGAGTTGTCTCATGTCTTGTAAGGGATATCATTTATTGATAAAATATTGTGTTTTTTTTTATGTGTAGTGAAGACATAATGTACCAACTCAGATGACACGGATAAGGGTAGGAAAGGTGATTCTTCATACTGCATTTTGGTGTATTTTTCCACTTACATTTATTTACTTTTGACTGATAAGTGAGGATACGGTAGAATATATCACAATATAAGGATGTTCCCCGCATGTATAGCTATAAGCTTGCCTAAAAGGGACATGTATAATCTGGAGAATGCCCTACTAAAGTATTTTTAAATCTATAGAACACCAACCTTACAACTATTCTCGTGGGAGAGTCTAAAATGAGGAATAATTTCATAATGCATGTCGCAGCCATCAAGTGCAGCGCTAACGTGCCGCTCGTTCAGGAAGTTGTAAATCAGAACGGCTACCCAACTCGTCAGCCGATTCATCACCACCCAACACACGTAGACCTACACTACCCGCTTCTGCCACAACTTAAAATGATCCCAGTAGAACTAAACACTGAAACCTAAAGGCTCAACACTAGCTGGTTCCGTTTAGGCGAACCACTGAAAAATGTTAAATCCACTTTTTATTGCACGCGCATCCTGCGTTACTCTGTTGTTCGAATGAGCGATGAGAAAATAAAATTTCCCGGATCTTTAGTGGCCTGTTGTGGTTGACATCCCAAATTAATCACCGCCACAATACAGAGACACATTCGTGTTTTCAAAGGGCTCTGATTACGAAATATAACATGTTGACTCTTTTGGGAGCTATAAGTCATTTCGTTGATGGAAAATGTGACTTCATAGTTACTAAAAATTACCTCGTGAAGCAACAATTTGAGTTAATGACGTTGAATGATACCAACATGTGATTTTGATCACCATAGCTAACCGCGTTACAAGTTGAATCGATTCCGACCAACTGTTCCCTGCGCATCCTTCTTTCTATTATCTGTCAATAAATGGGGTGCATTGTGTGAAACCGCAAAAAAACGCATAAATCGAATCGATCTTCGTTGCTGTCTGCCTTTGACTGTATCTGAGCCTGCATGCACCTAATGGCGGGATTCCCTGTGGGCCCATACGTATGTGGTGGTAGTAAACGTCAAAATATTTTGTATCAGTTGTGCTAATGGTGGTTTCTGAATACGGAGTTAAGGTCACATTGTTGCTTTATCCGGGGATAATGTTGCCAAATGTACAAATATGTTGTGGTAAATTTAAAGGAAAAATTCTTATTTCAGTACCTACCTAAATCCGAATTAATGTTTTTAAAGGCGGTGCAGTTGATTCTTAGGTGAAATATACAGTACATGGTTATTTTAAATGCGATCGAGTCTATAGACAGCAATCAAAATTATTAATGAGGTTTATATATCTGGATTTTACTGGCATTTACTTGATCCCTACTTTATAGATAAATATACATACTTACATTGTGAGGTATATACAGCTACTAGTGTCTGTATTAATAATATTGCACAAATGTGGGGTTTTGTCCACTGCCGCGGGCACCTGCCTGCTCCTGCTTCTCTAATCTGGAATAAGAAATGGATCTTGAACAAATTTAATTACTTACTTCAAATGCAATTTCAAAGTCGATTTCCCCGTAATCTCATCTTCAAAAAAACTCCCAACTTCATTCGCCCACGTCATTCACACAATCAGCACACCGCATTTTTAAATTAGCAAGGAATCCACCCCTGATTAAATTAATGTTTTTTAACGAGAAAACCATCGGGATGGGAGAAAAAAATTGATGCGACTCAGATACTTGACGAAATCCGAGGAATGAATGTAATGCTATTATGATTAGCATTATTAAGCGGAGGGTCCGCCGATTCCGGTTTACGGGATAAAAGCGAATTTCGCTATGACAAAGCCAAAGTAAAAGAGCGTGTTTTTGCTTTTTACTTTTTATTTATATCCCCAAACATCTGTGCAGTTCTCGTCGACTGCATGGCTGGCTGCAGTCGTGGCTTTAATCGCGTTTGTTCCGCACCACGTTATTGATAGCTGAATGGTTTGTTTAATGTTTTGATGACATACGAGTATTACAATTCCGTTTCAGCTGGTTGCAAATCATGTCCTGTACAGTGGAATATACATTCATGATGTTGGTACAAAACCATATTTGGATGTTGATGCTCAAATTGCCTGCTTTATTAATTGCTAATGATCTTCCAAAATAACGCTTACATATTGTTGGTAACGTTATTTTGTTTAGTGTAAAGTGTATTAACCTAGTTTTACAATTATAATTTTTTCTTGAATTTCATAACAAACAAGATGGACACAACAAATGTGATCAAAAGGTTGGTGCTGCATGACTGTTAGTGATGGCATTTATGTATGGTTGTAAAAATATAGTATGGCAGAAATAGGATCAAATCCGAATAAATGCAGTGTAGATGAAAACTTTGAGAAATGTGTATGTTGTGACTTTGAAAGACGGTAATAACAAAGCAATAAGTTGTGATTGAGGACACGTTGACATTATTCGATAATGGAATGCTGAGATGGTATGGAAATTGCAATTGCATGGTGGTAGGGCATTTTGCGAATGCCCGCCTGGCTAGCTACCACCCTCAAGTAGAAAATCTGTCGCCAAGCAAATCTGTACCAAGTCCTTGAAAGCCAGTAATTCTCTAGGTTAGCCTGAACAACACCTTCGACCACATCATCACTTACCATCAGGTGAGGTAGTGGTCAAATGCTAAACTATCATGCAAAAAAATAGACAGGATTGACGAAAGGCGATTTGAAAAGCATGTAGATATATGCATACATAATTATACAGGATTATTGATAAAATGCTATCAACCTCTAGGGTAGACTTCTGCTAGTCCTAACAAACATTTTGAAATTATACTTTTTTTGGTTTGAAAAAAAAAATCTTTTAATTTTTTTAAATATTTTTTTATGTGTTTGAACTTTGAGCACGGCGCGGCTTGGTCCGCGGAAACACTGGATCACGCCGCGCCGTGCTCCTTTTGAATATTAACATCGAGCAAAGTAATAAAAAATATGAAATAATACATTATAGGCACAAGAGACTTATAACATCAGGTGGTCCTCGTACTTAGGTATTCCTTCAAAAACACATATTTTTTGTTGTAATAGTAAGTAAGACCTCGATACGTTTATTATGTCCATATCAGAGAGGTTCTCGAAAACTACAGCTCCAGACGGGTCTCTGTGAAGAATGTGATAAGAACGTTATGCCAAGATTTCTTCTCCTCTGCGAGAAATAGGTGCAATGTACAGTACAGGCCTTTCCATTCCTGAAGGCGCACCGCTCCACATGTTCGGAGCGCAGTTGCAAGATACTTAATACTTTATAATTACTTATCGTTTTACTTTATGTAAGTACCATTACCGTTTACAACCACAATAAGACGTAGTGTAAAAACGAGGTCTACCCATACAAATATGCATTTATAATTTACTGTGGAGGAGCGTGTCTTCGTGAGAGTGAACAGGTCTATACATATGTATATTTTATAGGTATGCACAAAATGTAGAAGACTATACCAGTGGCCCGTACCCCAAAAGTATATCTGTCACAGAATCTAATTTTCAATAATTTATTCGGGGATTAAAATAAATAATTACGTATAGATACGATTTGTAAATAGAAAACTTAAAGCTTTTTTTCTTGTTTTTATAGAGCTGGTTAATCCGGTTACGTTTGTCACGCTCCGGTTAGGGATATGTTTGACTGTGACATTAATCTAATCACAAAAGACCTAGTGATTTATACCACCAACACCTTGTATCGGTTTACAGAACTATTTGAGAACTTAACTGCTCCACATAAAAGCTATAACAAAGAAGCTTATTCTAATTTTACGAGCACCAATGACCACCAGGCATTCATATGTGTAGGTATGGAATAATATAAATTTATGGTCTCTAAAATTATTACGTATTACTTCAATATTTGAGGCACAAAGAAGTCACTATTTCAGTTTCGACTGTGGTCTTAGTTCCAACGTCATCGTGGAATAATTAAAGTTTGGAATTACTCCTCGGTTGTATCTCGATATGTGTCAGTGACCGAAACTGAATGGGCCCTAATTTTTTTCAGGTCTTCGATTTGTGGGTTCTGCCTTTGTGATACAAAATTAATGATTTTTGGTCTGTGCTCCGCGGCACAATGAACGCAGTGACAATGGTGCCCCGCTGTCCACGATATTGAGGAAGGCTCTCGGACCACGCTACCTCACGCTACCTACGCTACTCTCCGCTACCCCAAAGTTACTGTTATTTATTCTGTGCCCTTAGCCCTTTGTCCACTGGAATTTTAGACACGTCACGAACGAAATGGAAGCTCGTGAGAATAACCACGATATTTTATAAAAATGAATCCCTAATTATGGCGCGGCGGTGACGATGACCGCTTGCACCTACATTCCCAATTTGTAAGCATTGTTGAGCTAAATCAAAATGATAATAGCGGATGGGAAAATTCTATGTTTTTATGTCTAGAAATGTTGTTTTCTATTTATAACTCGCTAACGGGTCTATTCAGAAAAAAAATATTTCCATGATTACAAGCACATATAATAATATATTTCCATGATTACAAGCACTATAATATGTACAAACAAACCTATAATACTAAAGCTGGCAGGTTGCGTACCAAAAATTATATTTACAAATTTTTAGAGCGCAAATTTTAAGCTCGAGCGGGATTCAATCATGCGTTATTTTTTCAAATGTAAGTAAGTAGGTACTACCTACCTACGAGGAGATTTCGAAGTATTCTCGGAATGGTTATAAGAGGAAAGGCGGAAAAATCTGAAATAATTTTATTTTTCTACACAGCATCCTGCATTCTCAAAACACTTTTTACAACGCGAAATCATGTTTTCAATACCCTCAAACAAATTACGTTCCACCTTCTCCGACTAATCATAGTTTCTGACCGCTCAGCTCTTCATGGTCCGAGAATCGATTTTTATGAATCCCTTTTTCTAGCTTCGGGAACAAAAACAAAGTCACTAGGTATCAGGACTGGGCTTTAAAGAAGACAATACCAAGAATACTTTGAATTTCCCTAGTACTCACGCATCTCTTCGTCTTTTAATATTAGGCGGGAGCCCAGATTCGGTCCATATGAAGTCTGGCAATAATGAAGGTCTTTGAAACATTACGAATCTTATACCTGGAGATATCTTCATATGGCTCTAAATACGGGTAAGTTAATCAAGGTTATACATACCTATGGAAGATCCTATGCCTAAATAAATTATTTCCTAAAATATCTTTTGTCAATTTGCAGTTATTAAAGTGACTGGACACTAAGGAAGGTATTATTATAAAAAATATATAATTTCAAACATTGAATGGTTTATTTGAATTTTTATTTTCATAAGCAGTAACCGAGTTTGAAGAATGAATCCTTACCATATAGGACTTCTTATTCTGACTGATACTATACTCAAGATGAGAAAATATTAGATTTAAGTGGACTTATACATTGATCATAGCCCCTTGTGTGCACACCTATACAATAACATAACATATATATTATATAATAACTAGCTGACCCTACAAACGTTATTTTGCAATATAGACAAATTAAAATGAAAAAAAAGAAGTTTAATATACCTACATAATGTAAAAATAGTTTACGTCTTATTCTCAGACCGACTGAATACATATAAACCTACAAAATTTCATAGGCATTGGTCAAGCCGTTTCGGAGGAGTTTTGTTACAAACACTGTGACACTTTACTTAAACTTAGATTAGGTATAGTACTTCTATATGAATTTTGTGATAGAAATTAGAACCAATAAAGATAGTAGCTAGCTAGCTACCCTAATAGTAATATTGAAACAGGTATTGGCCTACCACATAACTGCTCCGATAACTGCCAATGACTGCAATAACTGACAATAAGAGACAAAAGTTCAATACGTCATTCTTTCCAAACTGGCCGAACTGACCCACCACAGACGACCACAGCGCACCCAAATATTAAGGGTGGTCCACTATTTAACCCGAATAAGTAACTTTAGTATTGTGACTGGCCCTATTGTTAACGCCCTTGCATTGTGGTCTTATTTATTGCATTTCAATAACCATTCATTAACAACTGTTGGCAAGAGATACATGTTCGATATCTTACTGCGTAGATATAAATCACACTATTGCGACATTATAAATGTAAAAGTTTCTTTATGTGTTCTTCATATTTTAGAGCCAATAATATAAATAAGGAAGGTTAAGTAAGAAAAGACTTTTTATAGGTTAGGTTATTTCCCTTCCTAAATCCTTGGGTTATTTCAGGAAGGGGATAGCTGACAGGCAAGCCTTTAAAACGACTAGAAAGAAATGGTTCCCAAGAACAGCTGCTAGAACAGACCGTTGCGTGCTTGGCAAACAGGTTTTATACTTTAGGGTTAGCTAGGCGCATTTGCCTAACAAAACCAACCCTACCAAAAAATAACAAACTTCTTATTTGTTTGTTTGCCGGTCGCTTATCGATTATATATAGCTAGCTTGAAAAAAGCATTGCTCCGATCCGATCCACTTCCAATAACCTATGAAACTTTGAAGAATATGATGATTACATATATGTATATGCCTAGGTGTGGGTAAACAGCTAAACAAAAACCTAGTCTATCTTTACCCATTTTACTTTGTCAGTAGGAAAGATACAATACAACAAACGATGTTTTCCGGCAGCTTTTCTCAAGAGCTTCCATTCTCAAAGACTACTACCATCTTCGTAAACATCATCACTTGGTATCAGTTCTGCATGATAGTGATCAAAGCCAGAGACTGAATAGGCGACCATTCAGTTTCACTTCCTAAATGGATAGTGATCTGTTTCTGATTTACTTAGTAAGTAAAGATTTAAGGGACGATAGATATCAAATAAAAAGCTAGTATTAAATCAACAAAACTGGTATTCATATACTGTATAATAGAACCTAGTACATAGGTACTATTAGTTACTCTGTGCTAGAACTCTACGAACTGTTCATCAACTTTATCGATGCCAAAATGTTGATTAGATGTCACCATCTATTACAGCCAATAAATAGTAGGATTACCTTGTCTGGTCGTGATTAGCCATCAAAGAGATTTGAGGGAAAGCCCGAAATTAAAGCGGTTAAACCGCATTAATGGTGGACGGATACAATGCCATAAGAGTAATGATGAATTGCAGTAATGAAGTTAACTGTTATGGCCGTCGTAAACACTGGATAAAAGAATTACTTAGTTGGATTTTAGTTATATCGTATTTACCTTATTTTAAAATAGTTACAGAAGCAAACATTAAAATAATCATCTAATTCTATAGTATAGATATCAAGGTTTTGGTGCATGCATGGTGGGTGTGCCTACTAATCACGCAAACACTGCTGTCACTGCATACATTGCAAAAGCTCGGTTCATAACTGAAATACGAGAATATGCACTGTTTGCGCGCAATCGATGTGAACCGATATGTAGCCGCGCTTATAACATCTGCTAATTGTCAATTTGCTTTTTCGCAATTGACCCAAAATAACCTTCACGTTAATTATTGATAATAGAAGTATTGCACTTCAAGGCATTCTTTTGTGAACAGATGTTTGTACGTTCAAGATTCTATCCACAACAACAAAAATCTCCTCATCTATCTGTCAAGATTTGAGTTGGACGTTTGTGTGCACACTGCACTACCACTTTTCTGTGAGCGTTGTTTGCGGCCGGAGATGACGTCGAAAATGACGTCATTATGCTATCGCGGTGTGTGTTTAGCAAGTTATGAACCGACCGTTAGCGTGCACACAGTGCAAATAGCGCATATTTGCTTGACTTGAACCACAGGGTTAGTAAGTAGGTATATACTTACACGTTCGAACGTTAAAAAAGGCAAGTCTACGACACTTTATAGCCTTGCATGTTTTTAATCTTAATAATAATTAGGAATATCGTTTAATTCGAGATCTAGTTGATATACTTCATGATAACTAACTTACACAATATTTGGTAAGTACATATATTCAAATAAAATATGTGACTGAATTATGTGATTTAATTTGTTTTAAGATAGTATATCTTTTTCATGGTAAATGAGTAAACAATTGTCCTTATGAGAAATAAAGTATTTTTCATTTACTGCGGCATGCTTAGACTAGAGCGTGTCCCACTCGCACTAAAGCTTTTTTTTGTACTATAATCACAAGTAGTTGGACCGTACTAATATTTTTTTATTTTTTCATTCCTATAGGTTAGCCTTTGACCACTGTCTCACCTGATTGTAACTGATGATGTGGTCGAAGATCTTGTTCAAGCTTATCTAGAATTTGCTTTTAAGTTTTTTGCTTTAAAGGCACTGAAAATAAATTATTTGCCTTCGACAAATCAATGCATAGCAAAGCATTTGACACATGCATACTTTTGTTTTGACTTATGTTTTTATGATCCGTCTACACGCTACAGGCACTTGCTATCTAAACGATCACAGGCGCAAAACATTACTCGTTGCGTTGCTGCCTAATTGTAATTTTATTTATATGGAAAAACAAACCAGGTCTGGTGAACCTGACTGGACAGAACCTGGTGGTAAGTGATCATCGTCGCCCACAGACATCCACAACATCAGAAGTATGAATGATGCTTTGCCTTTGAGTTGTGATCATGCTCTTATATTGTAGGTTCCTATAAGTAAGTCTTATCGGTTCGGAATTCGGAAATACCCTTCAAAGTACAAAGTTTGTAATTATAGGCACATGCGCTTAAAATATTTGAATGCCAAAAATTTTATGAAAAAAAGGGATGTGGTCTGTGGTAAGGTAGTAAGTAGGTATGTGTTGTTTAGTTGTCAAAATAATTACATTTGGACTTTTTCGATATTTTAAAATTTGCTTTATAGTTTTGCTTTTGTCGGTTACCGACATAACATTTGTTTTTAAATACGTTTCTTCTTATTTTTAGTCTTAGAGGTGGTGGTTATACAAATTTTAGAAGTGCTGAACTCGGAGCAAAAACACGAAAATGTGTACGTTTTGTTAACATTTTTCATCAATGCTAAGTCAGAAATGGGTAGCTGATATTGTCAAGCTCGTATTAGATCGCCCACTCTACTACTCGTTGATTTTTGCCGATCAGATCCCGTCGAAATCCGCACCTATCGACCCATAAACAATTCGCGTAATTCATTCGGAATTCACGTAGCGTGATACAGAGATATACTGAAATGACCAATCACATACGTGCCTGGAGTCCTAAACTATAGTCTGTAGTCAATAGTTCACCTTCCGATTTTGTTTAGTTTTGTTACACCGAAACAATGTTTAGCATTTAATATTTTTAAGTATAAAATCTATTGCCAAGCACCTAACGATTGGTTACGAGAGTTGTGATTGTGAGCTGGTCATTCTAGGTTGAGCCTATTTACCATCCTCAAGCACATCATCTCTTACCAACAGGTGAGAAAGTAGTCAAAGCCCAACCCCAATTATGTGTAAAAATAATAAAAAATACCATAAAATCTGATTGCAAAACGCCGTATTCTTCCCGAGGCAAATGCCTATTTATAATAATATTCTTAGTATATACAGACAATAAAACTAATAACTGACTATGATCTTTTTTTTAGATTCTGTAACTTCTAACTGAGGTTTCAATAGTATACTTACCAAAAGATATAAAGATTTCTCATTTCCTATAATGAAAAACGTACAAAAAGCTACGTTAAGAAAAGCTCCTTTAAGTTCGCCTACAAAAAAGAAAAGCTCTGTGTAATGTTTTTCAAATAGTAACTATGCTATCATCTAAGATTGATTAACTCTCTGGCTACCATGGGTCAAACTCTACTTCCAAGATACGAGTAAAAAAATAAGAAAAAGTAAGGCTATGTGTGTAAGTGTGTAGGTGTAAGTAACACTGAAAGCTTAGGTAAAACATATTATGTACCAAAAGAGTAATCAAGAGTGTAAAGCTATGCTTGTGGTGCCGATACCGTAGTTGTTCTATTCGTTATAAACAAAGACCGGCCAAGTGCTAGTTAGACTCACGCACTAAGGAAGTACCAACACAGAAGCGTCTAGGAGATGGCAGTTCTTCAGAAGGCGATGCTGCCCATCCGGCATTTTTATTTAGATCGCATCTGACGACATGCCCACAGGTAATGAGGGGTGCAACAAAAACTATTTCTCATAAAATATTTGGTGGTGATAGTTTTAAAAGTTATGTCATTTTTGTATCACACTATCACCGGAAGCGTAATGCTATACTAATTAAATTTGTTTCAGAATGTATAAAATTTATATATTACGTAGGTATAGTCTCCGGGCTACTTGCCACTGTCAGGCCTAACATCGGCGTATAGGTAGGTATGGACGGGATTATCCTATGGTGCGTGCCGCATCAGAAGAGATCAGAACTATGCGTGGCTATGCGATAGAAAGAGTCTTGTATAGGTGAATATCAATATTTGGTTTTCCGTGCGTTGCGAGTTGAAGTTGAAGTGCACATCATGTGCTTCGTGCTAGCTAGGGTCGCGTAGTTATGGGAATTACTTTGCGGAGTGAACCTTCTCGTCCGTTCTTCTCGTTCGAATATTAAAAAAAAAAGGCTGCGGGGTGCCGGGTTAGCATGTCACCTCCACTTTTTCCCGTGAGTGTCGTAAGAGGCGACTAAGGAAAAGATTCTAGAAAGTGGGAAGCAGCGCCTGCTGAACAACTTCTACTGCGATCCCAAGACGCCTGCCAAGTGCGAGAATAATGACAAATTAGATCTTGTTCAGCGATGGACGTTCCGGTTGATGTGATTATGATGAAAATTAAATATCCATAAATGAATTATCCATCCATCCTCATTTATAACTTTCTCCGAAGAGCACTCGGGTAGAAATACTATTTCGGTGTAAATATCTGAACTCTGGATCCTAAACCACGATAATATAACAGTTACATTCGGCCTAGAACTGAACATCTCAGCATCCATTACTTTAATGTAATTTCTTTAGACGTTGTAAAAACGTTGGCCAATGTTATCCATTACTATACGGCACAAGTCGTAAGGTAAGACTCTAATGTAAGTAAAAGGTTACCTATTCTTTCTTATTTTAGAGGAAATGCTAGATCAAAGAGATCTTCTTGCGTACATTTTGTACGGGTTTTTATGCCAGTAACCGACTTTATTCGTGACTCCTTCTGATCAAACCAGTATGATACTTAAATATGATACTATCCATTAAAATCAAACTCGTAATTTTTGGAAGATTCTGTTGTCAGATCTATAGACACCGTAAAAAAAGTCTATTATGTTCTTGAGAGATCTTATTAAATTATACTAGCTGCTCTCCGTGATGTAACCTACCGTCATATACCTAATGATGATGAGGAAGTTTTTTATGGGTTAATCCAGGACCATATTCCAATTTCGTCGAAATCGGTTCTGCCGTTTCAGCGTGAAGGACTATCAAACAAACACACTCACATCCTCATATCCATACTCACTCAAACCACTTAAACCCTCACTCATTCGCTCACAAACTTTCGCGTTTATATATTAGTGTAATTACGATTAATTATACGAAATCCTTAAATATAAACGTATTTTTAAATATACTCGAACATTTTTTTTAATTCAAGATAGGTCATTTGGTCGCTATCTCACCTGATGGAAAGTGATGATGCGGCCGTAGATGTAGCATGCTTGCCTAGAAGATACCTATTCACTCTAGACTTGAAGAGTTATTGTTCGGGAAACAAAGACGCGGGTAATGAGTTCCACTCCTTCGCTGTACGGATGATAAATATGGAAGCGTAACGCTTCGAGCGAACTGGACATACCTACTTAGTCAAGAAAATCTTGTCGAAAATCTAGCTAGGTATATGTGATGTTAACTGTCATGAAATCAAATCTTGTGTCTGTAGAGTTATAGTTCTCATTAAAACTAACTAGATCTTCTCAGGTACACTCAACTCGTCAATACAGTAATTACCGTGAGTCAGGGCTATTTCATTTTATTTTATGTGCCGTTAAATTTAACAACAATCGCCTTTTAGTGACGGGAAAGTAGACAACTTTACGTTTATATGTTGTAAAGATTAAAATGTTTCTCGTGATTCGAGTGTATTCGTTTGGAAGTCTTGTCTTGAGGTATCTGTGCATTACCATAACTCAATGGTATCAACACATTTGCTGGGGGTAAGTAGTTAGCCTTTTGTTTGGACTGAATGGAGATACGAGTCTGTTTTAGTACGAGTAGCTATATAGGACATATTATATCTGTATAATCTGTTGTGTCTAGGAACTAAAACTGTGTCCTTGTCATATTTAACTTACATACGTACTTGTAGCGTGCTCTTCTGTTTGTTTGTTACTTCCTTCAACCACTCAAAAAAAAATTATATTTTTTTATTATAAAAGCTAACGTGGTTTTCACTCATTTTAGTAAATAATACGAGATAACTCACGTGAATCAGTCAGATTCTCCGATCAGCTCCGACTATAGTTTCAACCACATTCGGTGGTCTTTTTCAGGGAGAGCTCGGGCGCCCGACTCAAAATGTTGATGAAACATGCACGGAGATAATCTGTAGTCGTCGACGAAACGTATTGAGCTGGTTTTAACTATTTTACCTGACATCCAAATAAACGAGAACTTACTCGAGTCACCGCGTATCGTATTTTTTTTTATATGGCAACACATTACTTTTTACTGCATGATCCGATCTAGATGTTTATTTTTTTGTTGAATATAGTATACAACTACAATTGCTTTCTTATCACCTGATTTTTTTATCACAAAAATACTGTCCGCAGATTCACTAGCAGAATTCCAAAACAAAATACTTACCTATCCTTCACCACAATCATAGTTAGATAGAGAAAAAAATTAGACCCATTCTTCCAAAAACCTTCCGCATGTCAAATTATAAAAAAATCGCTCGCTGCGAAAGTCCGTCAGTTCAATTACAATTTCGTCCAGGTGTGTTTGTAAGAATTTTGACTTTGTGCCCAACAATAAATCCCAAGACCACACAAAGGCAATATTTACAGATTTTACCGGCAAGGATATAGGCACCATTGTCGTTGTCACAACAAGATCAGTTACAATAAATCTTATTAAAAGCTAGCCCACCGCGCCGCCGCGCCGTGCCACGCTATTGAAGGCTTTGAATCTTTGATCCTTGAAAGAATGGATGTTTAAAGAACGGACACCTTTGTGGTTTGTGCATCTGCTCTACTATACGACAGTCTACGGTTATAATACATACCTGGGAATAATGGGATTTAACTTTTAATTCCTAGCTCTGTCTAATAAATAAGTAATAACATAAAATAAATCTAATAGCCTATGGTAGGTAGGTAGGTACTACTGGTATCTACTTACCTACCAAATATCAAGTGTTTTTATAGTAAAGTATATTCGCATATGGTGTACCTATTTAAGGGATTAGTAAATTTTCAACATAGTGAAGTTAGAACATATCAATAAGAGGTGTATTTGCAACACAACAGTAATTATAATTAACGAGTAAAGTAGGTAGGTACAGTCGACTCTAATCCCTAGCTTCATGTGAAATTTAATAGGTATTTTAAGTTCCCAACCATTGACCTCCAGTTACTGGACTCGATATCTCAAACGAGCAAAGTCGAATAGGTACGACAAGCTAGCCGGCATGTACTCACCCACAAGCAGCTGGGCACTCATAGAAATCACACGCGAAAATTGTGTATTCAAAATGCCATCCTGCGTCCTCAAATACTGCAGAAACCAGTCGGGAAAAACAAATAAAAGCGATGGAATCACTTTTCACAAGTAAGTTCAGATTTTGGAATTAAACACGCCCGAATACATTATTATTTTGTCGATTTGTAATCGCGAAAGACAATGCTTCACGACACAGCATAGGCAGCCATGTTGACGTAGTGAAATTCATAGATTAAGTGGACAGATATGACAACTAGCAACATTGAGTAAATTACCTATTTTTTACTCACGATGAAACAAGTTTGACGTGTCTGTTTATCAACTCCCAAACGGATGGAACGATATGGATTAAATATTTGAAAAGTGACTTAATTATAATATGTATTAATTATTATAATATTATAATATGTATTATATTTTAATATTATAAACTTAAATGTATGTATGCAAAATACGATTACCATTTTTGAATCTTGATTTTATATTATCATAATATAAAATCTAGATTTAAAAAGTTAGTAACACTTTGTTTCTAGTAAAAAGCCAATTGTACCTTTACTTTCAAAAACTGAATAGCGTAGTTCGTGACCCTCAGTAATACTTATTTTTTTAACTTTATTTTACTATTTTTTAACTAATATACTCTTCACAATGTTTCGTAGGTACAAAAGCCATATCCGTTCTGTGTGCTTATAGTCTTTGATATTGAGAAACCATACCTCAAAAGTAGTCTAGCGCTGCATGTTTGAATAGTTTGGTTAGATGATGCAATTAGTTATTAAGCGCTGTAAGCGAACTTTTGTAGGAAACATTAACCTACAAGCGTTGTGGCGCTGCGTGTTTGGATATTTGGTTAGACGATATAATTAGTTCTAGACTGCAGTCCGATCTAGTAAAGCGCTCAAGCGCACTTAAGTTTAAAATAAGCAAAAACGGCAGAGACTTTTGTCTCAAATGTCTTCTCTAGTGTAACGTATATCTCGATGTTCCCAACCAAACAGTATGTAGATATATGTATTTATGCACTACATTTATTATAACCGTTTTTTAATAATCTGTTGTAGGTAGGTACTCGTATACCTATCAATGTTTAAAAATTGAAATAGACTGATCAGCTCAGTTTATCTCGTACTGTACCTAGTGTAGGTCTAGGAATTACCTAAGTTACGTTTTACTGGTTATTTTCAAAAATGAAATACTTAGTTTAGTAAGTTCATAATTCACAAAGTAAAATGATTTGATTATTATCTGTAATAATCGTGTAAACCAAATGAAAACCAACTTGAAACACCTTCCAGTGTTGGAAGATTGTGTTTATTTTTAGCGTCTGAATATAAATAGACCATAAATTATTGACAGATTTAAAGCCACATATTTTTACACGCTTGCGGAAAGTACGCCGACGTAAAGACACTTGACAACTACTTAAGCTGGTAGCTTGATATCATTCACATATATATCATAGATCCATGGTTGATACTCTGACAAAATAGAAGAAAAGACGGAGGCTCGTAAAACATCAAACTGAAGCCACACTTTTATTCATGTGTGCGATAGAAGTGTTGCCACATGAAAGCAAAAGTAACTAAATTGTAGGATTTATGGGAGAAAAATTTTAGAAGATATAAATATACAGCAAAATCTGTTCGTAAGAATACTTCGCAATAACATAATATTATTTATATTGTGCAATATTATTATAATATTGCACAATCTTCACGATTATTGTTTAATATGTTTCGCAATTTTTTGAAAGATTTTTTAGACTTTACGTCCACCAGGATAATAAATAATTGACCAGAGGCATGCTAGGTTACGTATATGGTATTGTTTCGCCGCAGGTGCCGTTTTTTGTGTGTTTTTTTATATATTTTTGACGGAATAAGCAGAAAGTACTTTAAATTCAACTTATGTGTGAAAAATAATTCCAGATAACTTTTTCTTCACTGAATATGTTCTGTTTTTGCAATGTTTTAACACGCAAGTGGGCATTTTAGTTTATTTATTCCGTTGTGTGACGTGTGTAATGTGCGACGGCCTATCGTGAACTCAGAGTAGGAGTGCACGATATATATCGATATTACAAAAAATATCGATGTATGAACACGATATATTGCTTCCGATATGTATATCGATACATCAATCGATATTATTCAACCGATACAACACCATAGCTCACTTGACATGTTTGACCAAAACCTTCACATTTTCAAAAGGGATGTAAACGTTGCTAACACCACTTTAATTTTATCATTTTCTATGTCCGGCTCGTAAATGTTAACCTATATCATATTTAATATTATGTATGTCATATGTTGTCTTCTTTTAGTGATTGTATTCTGTTTTGTGTATCAATATAAATAAATAAATAATTAGTTGGCAACGTATTTAAAAATTAAAACCACGAATTGTGAATAATTAGGCTTCGTAACGGCATTTTTTATGCAAGCCTATATTTTTAATCCAAGGTGTAGAGAAAAAAATATTGCGAATTAAAAAAATTAAGTTGATTTGTTTCTTTACCCTAGCTGCTTTTACTTATATCAATCTGTCAAATATTTAACATTATAGACTAGCTAAATTAATTAAATAAGAAAAACATTTTCTACGATATATCGAAAATATCGATATGTTTCTCCGATATATCGCAAAGAATCGATACAACACTACGATATATTATATCGAAAAAAATAACGATACTTTTTTTGTTTGAACATCCCTAACTCAGAGCAATAAGTAAGAAAGAGGGAGTCTAAAGAAAATCAAAAGTTACAATAGCCTCTAAGATTTCACTAATAAACATTAGCTTGTTTATTTAAAGTATAAAACCTTAGTAAGTAGTGATACGTACACCGACTTTTGAAAACTGCACACTTTTGGAAACAATCTAAAATGTATGTCTGGCAACACTTTTGTTTACTTTTTTATTCGAAATTATAACCTAAATTGCGTTGTTTAATATTTAAAAAAGTACATTATATTCAATACATACGTGTGTTTTAATACTCAAGATGGTTTTATTTTATTTATTCTGTGATGTGTGACGTACATAGCGTGTGATGGTCTATCGTGAATGAGGACAAAATTGGCCGAATTTGGATACGTTTGTGTGAGTGAGTTGTGTCTTTACATAAAATTCGCCGAATTTGATGCTTCATTTTTGACTCTTATTCATTTCTCTTAGGGTTGATATTGATATTAATTTTAAGACGCAACCGCCGAAAAAACTTTCAATTAACTTTTATGCGATATATTGAAAGCCAGAAGGTTTATTTATATTATGTACCAGAAGCTGCCAGGAGTAGGTAATCAACCCAATGAAAAAGCCTCATTTATGATAAAATAGCCAAACTAAATTCATCGCACAACAGTAGGTACAACTTAGTGAACAACATTTTACGCGTTGATAAATTTTAGGTTTCTTTAATCTGTGGTTCCAACAAATCTGCTTGTTTTTTTATTCATTATTGTGACGAAACAAGCACGAAGGCCACCTGATGTCAAGCGGACTAACCTCTGCCTATAACAGATTAGGAATGTTAATAAAAAAATATTATTTACTTATAATCGATTTTTATTTTCGATATTTTTTAGTAATATTAATCGATTTTTTTAATACATTGCTTTTATGGATTATGTGTATAAATTAAATCGATTTTCAGAAACAGCTCGCATCTATGCGACGGATGAAAAAATTTGAAGATTAACGACAGATTTATAGTTTTTGAGACCAAACGTAAATCTTCAGGAATTGTAATGATCCTTTTAAGTATTATATTTATATATAATGGTATAATTCTGAACTCCGATTTAAGCATTACAATGCATTGTCAATTGCGGTTAGGCATTAATGATAATGAGACTTAGACAATATATTTTTAGGATACACAATAGACAGCACAATTAGTCACAAAGCACATATTCATAAAATTTGCAAGAAAATAGCGAGCGGTAATTACGCTCTCCTTAAACTTAAACCATTGTTAGATATAAAATCACTAATATGCGTGTACTATGCATATATACTCGTACATTGAATACTAAGATATTCCATTACTGTTTGGGGTAATGCTACAGAGGTAACAAGAGTTCTCAAAAGTCAAAAACGTACAATAAGAACAATTAACGGACTGAAAAAGCGTAGCCCCGCAAGGGAGCACATTAAGAAAGACAACATTTTGACAGTTGTTTCTCTTTACATCTATAATTGTTTATTAGATATTCATGAGGATAGGGATATTCCAGAAGAGCAGGAAAAGTTTTGCCTTACAATCTGCGTAATAATAAAAAGCGAATTACAAAATATGAGCTAAGGTAAACAAGGTCGATATTCGAAAATACTGATCTATAATAAGTTGAAAAAAATTGAACTCCTTAAAATATAGTTTGTGTAAATTAAAACTAAGAAATATTTAAATAAAATCCCTAATTTTGAAAAAAATAGTCAAATGTAAAATAGGACACTTACGGCAATTTTTTATTTGATTATATTTTACTTTTTGAGACAATAAGTTTGTCATTTTGTTGGGATTCTCATCATTTCATTTTTATTTTAATAAATAAAATATTTCATAGTACTAAATTTGTATTCATAATGCTATTTAGTTTCCTAATTCATTACCTTGAAATTTTAAAAGAACATTGCCAAAATAACACATAAAAACCTTATTTGAATTGGTCATCTTTTATTCAAATAATTTTACTCTTAGGTTTATTATTGGAATATTAAAGCATGTATTTTTAAATAATACAGAAAATCGATTTTTATCATCCGAATGAATTGCACTGCGCCCGTCACACTGGACATAAAGTTGTTTAGTCTCATGTGCCTGTAATTTTCTGGCTCTCAAGGACTGCTGCCGGAACACACTGTTAGGTGCTTGGCGATAGATTTTCTACCTATCTGAAATTGGTAGCTAGCCAGGCGAGCATTCGCTAAATGCCCTTCTACAATGCAGCGTTTGGGATAGAACCATGGACCTGCGGCACGGCAGTCCACAGATATTACCGCTCGGCCATCATTGCTTCAACATTCATGATTAATTAATTATATATCAGACTATTAATGATATATCATTATTTAATTGTAGCCCCCTGAGGTGCCATATCAACCCCCCATTCCTACATGTGGGTGTCGTAAGAGGCGGCTAAAGGTAAAATACCGGAATGTAGGCAGCAGCGAATTCGGAAGAACTGATATCTTAAACTGCGATTCCCAAGACGCCTGCCAACCGTGGGAATTATGGCAAACCCCCCATGAATGGGAGAAACTGTGTTCAGCTGTGGACAATCCGGCTGGTACATTAGTTACAGTACCTATATCCGACTAGCGGCTCGCCCCAGCCCCGCACGAATATTTAACAAAAATTTATAACAAAAACAAAAAAGACGAGCAGATTTTGCTCATTTGTATAACTATTTACGTATTACGTATCTCATGATACAGTTAGAACGTGCACAAAGAGCGGTGCTAAAAGTCTCCTTGAAACTTCCATATCGTCACCCTACTACCGATGTCTATTTGAAAACTGCAGTTCTCTCAGTTCGAAAACTCTTTATTTACCAATGTTTACAAAATCATCACAGAGTGACAGATACTAACTGTATGTTGATAGGAAAAAGACGAGATAACTTTCCAGTACCACGCATACACAGTACATTTGCAAAGCGACATTATATATACCTTGCCCCATTTTTATATAGAGAATTCTTTAAATGTCCTAAAAATGCCAATGATGAGTGTAAAAAAGCTAATAATTATTTAATGAAGAAAGCCATTCTAGATTGGCTAACTAATTTTGATTATCGTGAAACTGAGCAATTGCTCATTCCTGTTGTATAGTTACAATTACCACCTATTACAATTAAGTATCATAGTTGAATATTAATTTAATTAATAATAACATACCTTTTAAGCTTGTAATAACATACACACAAACATTCCTTTTCGCATACACCTAGCACACTCCTCCTACGCATACACACTCACACAAACACACCCTCACACGCACCTTCATCCCATACTTTCGCTAAAATAAAATTACGATCAATAAACATTATTATTATTATTAATTTTAGAGGCACACTAAAACGACCCTGTTGACACCACGAGGCTTAGAGAATTCAGAACGTGAGTTGTCATGCGCTTTTTCCAGTATTAAATCTTTCTGCCAGTTTTGCGGGTAGTGAAGTTAATAAAAATTACTCGTCCCTTTAAACACACACACAAGTTAAAGCTGCACCCAAGCACAAAATACGCATACAAACAAATAATTACTGTATTTACACCATTGTCCAGTTGCACACTATTAAAAAATCTAGTGATGGGGTGAATAAGGACCTATAAAAGGAATGATTTCAATTGAATGAAGTCTAGATTTAATCAGAGAATTTACAGTAGCAATAATCGTATATAATATTATTTATTAATCCTATATATTTATTTATCTAATAGTGATGTAATATTTGTAGTGGTCGGGTTGCCAATAGAAATGTTGCAAAGTGGATTTATATGTAATAAAACTTAGAAAGGTTTGGATAGCAATAAAACAATCAGTTTTTAAAAGTGATATTTAATCATCATCATCATCATCATC
Organism: Plagodis dolabraria; assembly: GCA_963854805.1. Classification (NCBI taxonomy): domain Eukaryota; kingdom Metazoa; phylum Arthropoda; class Insecta; order Lepidoptera; family Geometridae; genus Plagodis; species Plagodis dolabraria. Next base: position 11,509,803 of record OY978452.1, on the reverse strand, counting down.
ACATCCTTAATTAATTACTCGCATACTTAATTACTGATTTTTAAAATGAACCAACTTTTTGTAAATATGACGTACACATTTTCGTGGGTCTGATTTTTTCATAAGAAATGAAATTCTGTTATCTTTATACCTTTGCATTACCAGTTTTCCCAATTCCACATTGTGATTGACGATATCGTTATCATATACATGTCGATCAATAATTGGAAATGTTTAGTTCAAGGATTTTGAAACGATGTATGCTGTTGTAATATTAGGCTTCACTCTATTATTTTCATCGAGATGACTTCGTATGAAGGTTTCACATCTTCGAAATATATGATATTATGTCATTCAACGCACACATAAGACGCCCTCTACTTTTTTGTTTTGTAAGACTTTCGAGGTTTTGAGGTCGTAGTAGACCTTGAATGCACGTTTTGCATTTCACCTTTTTGCACAAAGAAAAAACTACATACCTACCCAGTAATATACTCCAGTACCAGGTACTGGATTGCCAATGGAGAAGTCAGTGTCATACTTTATGGGCATGCCGATTAGTGATGGGCGACGAATGATCGCGACCACAGAGTTTTAGATAGAGTTTTATTTAAAATATCGATAGTTTATACTAACGATATTTTAAATAAAACTTAATTTATCATTTATTTTAGTATATATTTTAGTATCATAATGTTATTTACATGTGTACGAGGGTGAATCAAAAAGTTCTTAGAAGTGCATATATATGAAACCTTTTTGGATCAAGTTCGATATTCAAATTAAAGAGTGTCTATCACACTATATTTATGCAGACTGTCACTTATTTTTGTCAGTTCGTTCGCATGTAATAAATTTTTTTGTGCAACGAGTTGCTAAAAAGTCAAAATTATGGATAAAAGTGAGTTACGTGCGGTGATAAAATATCTCAGTTTGGAAAAAATGTCTACGAAGGAAATTTTTTTGGATATTCAGCAGACATTAGAGGGTGATGCTGTACCCTATTCTACGGTTGCGTACTGGGTGGCTGAATTTAAAAGAGGTAGATCAAGCTGTAAAGATGACCCGCGTTCTGGGTGGCCTTCAACCTCCGTTACAGAAGAAAATGTCAAAAAGGTTGAGAATCTGGTTTTGGAAGACAGAAGAATGACTATAAAACATATAGCTGAGATCCTAAAGATATCTTTTGGTAGCGTTCAATCCATTTTAATTGATTCACTGGGGTTCAAAAAAGTGTCTGCAAGATGGGTGCCACGAATGTTAACCGACGAAAACAAAAAGCGACGTTTGGAAATTTCCAAGCGTAATCTCGAAATGTTCCAGCGTGATCCGGATAATTTTTGCCGTCGTCTTGTCACCATGGATGAAACGTGGGTCCACCATTTTGATCCTGAAACTAAAAGACAAAGCATGTCTTGGAAACGACCATCCTCTCCATCCATTAAAAAATTTCGAGTTGCTCCTACCGCTGGCAAAGTTATGGCCTCTGTGTTCTGGGATAGTGAAGGAATCCTTTTTATTGATTACATGCCAAAAGGCCAGACGATTACTGGACCCTATTACGCAAATTTAATCCCGAAAGTGCGTGAAGCGATTAAAGAAAAACGTCGTGGAAAACTGTCGTTGGGCGTGTTGTTCCTTCAAGATAACGCTCCTGCTCATCGATCGGAAGTTGCGGTCAACGCAATCCGCTGTGCTGGCTTCAATCTCTTTGACCACCCACCATATTCTCCGGACTTAGCCCCAAGTGATTTTCACTTGTTTCCAAAATTAAAAGAGGAAATTCGTGGAACAAAATTTCACGATAATGACGCGGTTATAGCTGCCGTAGAGGACTTTTTCGAGAGTCAAGAAAATATTTTTTTTTCACAAGGAATAAGGAAGTTAGAAACGCGTTATTCTAAATGCATTGCATTGGAGGGAGATTATGTAGAAAAATAAAATATTATTATTTAAATCTTTGCATATTTTAATATTGATTCCAAGAATTTTTTGATTCACCCTCGTATATACTTGATCTCAAATAATAGTTAGTAAATTGAATCCAAATTCTCACCTACTCATGCAACATTTGGCTCAAAGGCCGTGCTACCACTTACTAGGCCATAAACTAAAATAAGGCACGCTGCCATCTTGTTTGAAACGAACCGTTCTCCTCAGTACGAGTGCCAACGCCTTGTATACGCCACGTGTTTTCCGTTATCATTACTTTGTTTTTGTTACTATTGTTGTTAATTTGTTGAGTTTTGTTGTTATTGTTAGTTTTTTGTTGGCATAATGCCAAAGAGAACGAAGAAAACTGTTTTGAACAGTCAAAGTCGTGAGTTTGTGATTCGCTTACGTGAATATTTTGAGCGAGAGAACCAAAATGGCGGACAGCTATTGCCGATGGAGAAAGTTTGTGATAGAGTTGCAGATGCTCTTGGCATTGGGCGTGCGACAGTAATTCGCATAAACAAAGAATAGTATGGTGAACCTTCAACCTCAGCATTAACTGAAGACGAAGACAAAAAACTTGCAACGCCAAATAAAAAAAGGAAAAAGGCTGCTCCTATCACAAACATTGGCGACTTTGACGCCGCTGCTATTCGCAATCATATATATGGTTATATACACGGGGTCAATTGCTTTCATTGAAAAAACTTGCCACGTCTCTCAAAGACGCAGATTTGTTCAAGGGAAGCTTGCCATCTTTATCGAAAGTATTGAAAAATGTTGGTTTATCCTACAAAAAAAGAGACAAAAGAAAAATTATAATGGATAGAACCGACATTGCTGTTGCTCGAGTGAATTTTCTTCGAAAAGTCAAAAAAATCAGAAATTGGGACAAAATTGTGTTTCTAGACGAGACTTGGCTAAACGCCAATCATACCGTATCCAAAGCTTGGCCCGATGATAGTGCACAATCAACCGAAGATAAAGGTCAAAGATTAATCATCATATAATGAATACCACGAGGAAATTATTAAAAAAAAAATTAAAGAGTGGTTTTTAAAATTATTAGATAATTTAAAGGAGCCACATTGCATCATTATGGATAACGCCCCATACCTCTCGGTCCAAAAGCACAAAGCGCCAACTTCGGGAAACAGAAAATTAGAAATCAATGGCTTCAAGAAAATGGAATAGAGAAACTATGCTCAAAAATGAATTATTAAAACTCGTTGGTCTGCACAAACCTAGCACTAACAGACTAAGCAAACGAGACTGAGCGAATGCTAACGATTGGGATTTGCCGATCAGCACCTCACGTTCACTGTCATGTCTACACTAAACGAACGCATTGAAATTCGTCGACAATCGCCGAACCACGGCGAAGCGCTACTCACGTAGTATTTTAGTGATCATGGACGATAACGATCATTTATTGTGATAAACGAAAGTACTCGGTCTAGAAGATAACGGCAGCGCTGGTGGATGCCAGTAGAGAAACTATCTTCTTTTTTCCTTTTATTATATCTCACTCCAGGATATTGGAAATCTCGGTCCAATCGTTGTGAACATTTTATCTTGTACTCAGCATGTTTAGGATCCCAAAGCCTCGGTTTCTGCTTATAGAGCTCTATCAGCATTAGCAATCTGTCATTAGACTATTCCATAAACGTAAATTGATACAATATATTCACTGCATCGAAACGTCCGTAGCGTGCAACCGCCGCAACTGAATTAGCATTTACTCGTCCGTCCACACCGCGGCCGTACGATCGTTCCATTTGTATTTGATGTACCGACAGCTTCCGGAGCACGACCGAAGGCAAACGAAGGCCCTCGTTTGGCTTCGCTTGCTTACGGCATAACGTCCAAACTTATTCGTTTGCGCTCGCTCGATACCCTTCCCTCGCTATCGTTCGCTAGGTCTGTACCCGGCATTAGATGACATAGCCCACGAGAAGGGTCATACCGTCATAAGACTACCCCCGTACCACTGCCAGTATAATCCGATCGAGCTTATCTGGGCCCAAGTCAAAGGTTTGTTTACTTGAATTTCAGTTTTCAGATTTTTAAGTATTAAATACTGCAATTAATGTTACCAAAAATATGTTTTTTTTAGGTTACGCTGCCAGACACAACACAACGCCGCCTTTCACAGCAAATAAAATGTTGCAGTTATTAAAATGTGCGGTCGACAATGTATCTGTCGAAGACTAGATAAAGGTGGTAACCAAATGCAGAAAACTAATGGAAGAAGACTGGAAGAATGGAGCGGGATGTCCGATTTGATAATATATGCGAACAAGGAGTTCATAATAAATTTACAAGATTGTTCTAGCGATTCAGAAACTGATTCAGATGTGGATTTGGGGTGTACTCCTTTAAGAGAATAAATGATTAGTTTAATTTAGTGACTTATATAAATAAATTAAACCCAATTGTATGTTACATTAGCATCGATAATAGTGAAAAACGTCGATAAATACTATCGTAACATTATTATAATATATTTAATTAATATTATTTACATGTTTACATACTATATCTTAAATAGTAGTAGTTGTAGGTGAGAAATTTGATTTTACTTACGTAAAATCCAATTTCACACCTACAACTACTCAATCGATTTCATTACAACATTGTTTGATAATCGATTTTTTCCACCACTGTCCCAACTCTAAAAATGTCACTGTCGCAGATATCAAGCTATCTTTTATGCAGTATAGTTTGTCAGATGTAAGAAAGATAGATTCTCATTTCATGAAATTTTGTTACAGCTTGTTTATAACATTATAGTTACAATTTGCGTCCCTTTCGTTTTTATTAAAACTAAATAAGTTAAAACATAACTATGGTCCTAGTCCTGTATGTTGTTAATTTTCAATTAAAATGTACCTACCAGTCAATTTGACAAGTGACAACTAACTGTTGTTTGTTATGAAGATTGAAGTTGCATTGCATCGGCTTGCATTTTTACATGCATTGTAATGTTGCCAGCTAGTTACATTTTTACAATTTACGAAACTATTCATACTCTCGCGTAACATATATAGGCTTTATTTGTTTTGAAGGCATATTTTACTAACTTTTCCGAATCCATTAACACCGCATCAGCGGAAAATTAAGTTTTTTTTAATACTGTGTTTTTGCCCTTGGAATAAAAGCGCCTGGGTAGGTGCCTCTAATAAATAGTATACAGTCTCGATTATGTTCATTTTCATGTGGTGTTTTTGAAATCTTTTTTATTTTTTTATTCATTATAGGTTCGCGTTTGACCACACCCCGCCTGATGTTAAGCATTAGTGTTGTTTAAGATGGAGCACGCTTACCTAGAAGAAACCTATTTACTCTCGATTTGAAGACACCCATGTTGTATTCATCGGGAAAAACTGACAACGGTAAGAAGTTCCACTCATTCGTAGTACGCACGAGAAAAGTGGAAGCGAAGCGCTTCGTACGTGTCCTGGGAATATCAACCATGTACGAATGGCGCTTCTCCGTCTGTCTGGACGTCCAATGGAAAAAATGAAAATAGGGGGATCCTAAACACTACTGATCTTTCCATAAAACTTAACGTGGAAAACATACATAATAATATACATATAAGTTTATGGCATACAATAGTACTTTGCTGAATGGTATAGCAACGAAAAATATGTTACCAAAGGATTTGTCTCGTGTCTGTTTGATCTCACCATATACAGTTCCAGGAGATGGCACCAAATATGAACGGAGTCTTTGAAATAAGGGGAAATAGTACTTATTATGTAAGTCGAAAGTAATATTTTTATAAGGACGTTCGAAATAATAGACCATTTGTAACACTATGACAGATAGGGTAAAATAGGGAGAAATGTTGAAATAAGAGTAAAAGCTGGAAAGTAAATGAATTGGGCACTTTTATTACAAAACTTATTCGAAAAACGCATGACTGGCAATGCATAGAGATGTAAAAAGTTGATTCAATCAAACTGAACTGAAGTTGAGATGAGTACTTTTTTTAAGAAGATGGGCAGCGGATAGTGTCTTGAAGATTAACATTAGCTTATTGGCTGCAAATTGATTTCTAGGTTCACATTCTTATCACAGTTAATATCTTATTATAAAAAGGCTTTATACGAAGTCAAAAGTAATCAAACATTTTGCGATTATATATTTTTAAAATTAAATTGGGAATTAAGCTTATTTTTCTCATTTTTATCAGTTTTCATCATTGGAACGTTCTGTTTAACGTACTACCAATATCTCGTAAGTATTTCGTGTGTCTTGAAAGTGAAAAACGTAGTACTGTTTAAATCATAAAAGCCTGTTGTTTAAATAAAACAGTTTATGCACTGTATGTGCAGTAGCAAAAAATTTAACCAATTAGCAGCCGCTCTTATAATATCTGCTAACTGGCGATTTGCTTTTTCGCTATTCATCCAAAACAACCTTTACTTCAATTATCCACTTTGGAGTACTGCATTTCAAGGGATTCTTTAGTAAACAAGATGGTATTACGTATAAAATTCTGACTTCCTTCTAGCCTCTTAGCTCACTGCTGAGCGCCATAATGTCCCCGGCCTTCTGTTTCCTCAGTACAGAGCTGTTTTCACCTCCCTCGATCTTGGCGTGGCTCAGAGCATCTGTGATCGTAGTATTTAGGATATCTGATACTTGATCGAACCATCTTGTTGGACTACGTCATCTGGATCATTTTCCTGCCATCTTCCCTTTGATTATTACTTTCATAACAACTGTCAATATTTGAGTTTAACGTTTATGCACTCATTACACGTCGGCGTCGTCATCTATATTAAAAACAAAAACATTACTCATTATTCAAACGCATTTAAACAGTATTTTTGTAATCTTTATTAAAAAATGTACTGATTTCCTTTGATATAAAAGTATTAGGAGGGTAGTTTTCTTTATATCACACACCCACGGAGACGTAAAATTCCCGACTCTCAATAATAAAGATGCGTTTCGGATATCAATAAAGAGGCAATGAGCTGTATTTTAATTTCAACCTTATAACTAGCGGACTACAGTAGAAAACACAAAAGAAAACTGAAATGTCTTTTTGTCCTTTTAAATTGTGGGTAGTGGAAATTCTTCATTATGCCAAGGAGTTTTTTTACTGTCTCGAACAATAATTCTAAGATGAAAGCTTTATATATAAAACAATTATTTGTTTTAGTTATGTTCTGTAAATTATTATTAAACTGCTCTTCGGTAAGATCCAGATAGCTACCGTCAGCATAATCGAGTATTGGGAGTAAGAAAGATTGTACAAGCACAGTTTTAGTAGTGATAGGAAGAAAATTACGTAATCTGCGTAGAGAGCCAGCTGAGGCAAACAGTTTTCGACTGGTTTCTGCCAATTAAGGTTCCCATGATAGTTGTCTGACTGTGGTCTTGTTGAGTACCCCAAGATTTTTTACATATTCATTGATTTTCACATGTACACCATGGAAAAGAACCAGACGAAACCAGTCAATTTAGGATATCATACGTGAGCTTCCGATAGTGATCGGAAATAAATTTAATAATCTTTATTTAAAAAATACTGATTTTCATTCATCTTTAAGAATTAGGAGGGTAGTATTCTTTATATCTCACACCCACGGAGACGTAAAATTCCCGACTCTCAATAATAAAGATGCGTTTAGGATATCAATAAAGAGGCAATGAGCTGTATTTTAATTTCAACCTTATAACTATTGAACTACAGTAGAAAACACAAAAGAAAACTAAAATGTCTTTTTGTCCTTTTAAAGTGTGGGTAGTGGAAATTCCTCATTATGCCACGGAGTTTTTTTACTTACACACGAACAATAATTCTAAGATGAAAGCTTTATATATAAAACAATTATTTGTTTTAGTTAAGTTCTGTGTAAATTATTATTAAACTGCTCTTCGGTAAGATTCAGATAGCTACCGTCAGCATAATCGAGTATTGGGAGTAAGAAACATTGTACAAGCGCAGTTTTAGTGGTGATTGGAAGAAAATTACGTAATCTGCGTAGAGAGCCAGCTGAGGCAAACAGTTTTCGACTGGTTTCGGCCAATCGAGGTTCTCATGATAGTTGTCTGACTGTTGTCTTGTCGAGTACCCCAAGATTTTTTATATATTCATTGATTTTCACATGTACACCATCGAAAAGAACTTGTGGCAGACGAAACCAGTCAATTTAGGATATCATAGGTGAGCTTCCGATCACCATAACCTGTGTCTTCAATGGATTTATACTAATTATGTATTTCTTTTTTATTCAATAAATAAAAAAAAATTGTGTCGATAATTATATGGAATTATATGAAATTTTTGGTAACTTCTCAAAACGGAGGAGATATGGGGTTAGGAATGTAAAAAATAAAACATATATCAGTTGCGAGCTCTTTAGCTCACTGAGTCCATGGATAATAATTTTGCCTCTAATGGTGAGGGACATAGAAAGCAGTAGACGATGTTATTGTAAACATGAGAAACATATTTTTATTTAATTCATATTCATCGCTTTCTTGCACAAAGAACTAAAGTACTGTTAGCACAAAATGAAGGTGAGCCGACAGTGACCGCCTGATAGTACTTTATTTCCTGTTCAAATCTGTTTGCACGAACTTCTACAATAATCTTAATGCACACGTCAATAATTTAGGTAGGAGTATGGATGAAATTCTTTCCATATCTTCACATTGATATTTATTACTTCACTTTGTACGATAATTTTGCTGTCAAAACGATAATTTTGGCGTAAAAATTCAATAATTTGTACTTTTGTAGCTGGCAAAGTGGCAACACTGATCACTTGCTTGTTGCCGCTTTCCGTCTTGATCTTTGTGTTCTTGTCTTTTGCTTTGCATTGCATTTGTTTGATCGAATTTGATCGCAACAGGGACGGAAGGAACATTGAATTGAATTATTGTGTATAAACTTATTTTTCCATGTCTTCCGTGATATGTTGATACGTTAATTGCTCGCGCTGTGCTTTGTTCGGAATACGACTAAACGTTATTCACGTGATTGTTAATACCTCTTCTATCTAAAACATGACTGTATCCTCGAATAGCACCAACTGGTAAGTGAATAGACAATGCATCGCTGATCAAAAAAGCTAGCCACAATACATGTAACTCCTTGCAAATAGCAATACCCTTCGGCAGTATATTTGCAAATTTCATATAGAAGTTCAACTAACTTCTGAATGAAACTCACCTTAAGATTTATCACAAAGTTATTTTCTACGGCCAGACTTAATAACAATGCTCTATCAACCATAGTATACTATATAATTTTCATTTTATTTAATGTATGCAGCATGTATTTAGATGCATACACCAATACAGATTATTATTTTCAGAAAACAGTGAGTTGAAAATACAGTTGTACTTATAGGTACTGTTATACCTATGAAATGTAGTTAGGTACCTACTCACCTAAATCAAAGTGTGAATGGTGATGATTTTCATTTTAGTTCAAAGACATGTAATCTATGATGAACTGATGCACCTTTAGATAAGAAACTATATTAACAAGGCCATAAAGATATCCATAAGTTTCATAATTTTGAAAGAATAATAAACTTTTACTGTGGTAATGTACATACTGAAACTTGACCTGATCATGACGTTTTCACCTTCTTCTAAATATAGAGGCAAATTCTTGTGACAAAAGGTATTCATTTTTTCCATGCTTTTCTTTTACTGTACTGTATCAGCCGGTTTGTCAACTGCTGAACACAGCCTCCCCCTTAAGGTGAGTTTTGCCATAATCCCTGTGCTTGGCTGGCTGTCTAGGGATCACAGTTTAAGATAGCAGTTCCTCAAAAGATACTGCTGCCACCTTCCAGTATTTTAACCTTAGTTGCCTGTTACTATACCCACAGGTAGCAAAGCCCCCCCAAGTTGCTACCTGCCCTTTGTGGGTTACATTGTAGCCTGGCACCCCACAGGTAACTTTTTCTTCAGTAGTACTGTTTCATCAATAACTTTGCATCTAATCTGGTAGTATAAAAAACACTTTTCTTCATTGTAAGATTATGATTATTAAAATGATGTATAAACAAGGCATCAAGATTAAATTTTTCTTTTTTAACATCACCAATGTAGAAAGCCTATGCTCAGTATTGCCTTCTCATGATGAAGATGATTGAATAAGTGTAATAAATATTAATGAGATAAATTACTTCAATTTTTGCTACTAAGCATTTACAGGCACATGAGACTTAACAACTATGTCTCAAGGTAATGGGCGCAGTGCAATGTGAATTGTGACTTGTAATGAAATGCATCTGTCATAGGCAGAGGTTAGTCCGCTAAACATCAGGTGGGCCTCGAGCTTGTTCCGTCACAATAACATACATCACATGGATTCACCAAGCAATTGTTGGGTATATCTCATTGCAAGGGCAAATACCAGGCAATGCTTGATAAGATTTCTGAACATATTTTAATGAAAACTGAATGTTGCAACACAAAAGTATAAAGCTAAGGGTCCTTGCTTTATAACCCTCCCTTTCAGTCCTCATCTGCATAGGCAAATTATATAATATCTTGCCCATTCTTATTCTATTTGGGGCAATATGTCCTGTACTGATGTCCCGCTTAGGGTGTTTCGTGCATTTCCCCTGCCAGCTTCTACCCAAGCCGTCCCAACTTCCTGATGTAGCAGAGAAGGACCTTGGGTCTCTGACATAGCTGCTCCAGTGATGTGTGCGGTGGTGGTGGAGAGGATGTAGTTGATGACAACCACTCTTGTAGTCCGGTTGTAATTCTTATTTGTTCCATGGCTTCGCAGTGCAATTGTACATTCTACACGGTCTCATCTTTTCGCAAACAGCCTCTTTATAGACGACTGTCTGTTGCTCCAGTTTTATGCAGAAAGTAAATCAGGTTGCAGTGACCTGAGTGCAGTTCCTCACGCTTTAGTTTCAGCAGGTTATTTGTCAGCTTCTTGTTTAGAGTTGTGAACATGCCCTTTAGTTGTTTAGAATCCGCTGTCTTATTCCACAGGTTTTGTTGTTCTCTCGTGGTGTGATGACATAGTAGTTCACGCACTTCCATTGCTGATGGCTTGCAAAGGTTCTTTACGTCATCACATAACTGTTTTTTTGCTCCTTTCTTTACCAGAGTATCCGTGATTGTGATACCTGGGCTTCTGCAGTTGTTTGACAGCCTGTGTAAGGCAGCATGACACTCAGCTATGACTAGATCTTGCCCCTTTGGTTAGATATTTTATAACAGAAATCCATTTTTCTTGATGTTCTAAATCTATAGCAGGGTATAGAGGAATTTCTTGCTTGTACATCCCTCACTCTGACTTCTACAGCAAATTTACTACATAAGTAACTGTTTTTGTGCTCTAGATACACGCTTTGCATATGATTTCAAGGTCTCTATCATATATAATGATATCCCCAACAAGGAACTTATTGGCATGAGTAAGTGCTTTATTGTACATATTGCCACACAACAAATGTAGGAAGTTTTTCTGGTGGATTTTCCTCATCTTACTACAGTACTTTTTCAGAGAGATGACCCTATCCATATACAGGTGTCTTTAGAAGTCGACGTCACACTACATCCAACCAAAAGCAAGCGATAGCCAAGGCACAATAGTCATCTGAAATATATATATATATTTATAAAGTATTGTTTTAATCATAAGCAATTAAAAAAAAACCAGAAAGGCTACACTCTGTGATAGTATTTTAACTCCTGTTACTAGTAATCATTATTTTTTTGAAGTATAATTTTTTGATCAACTGAGAATTCAAAATTAATGTTTCGGGAGGCTGTAACTTTAAGATTTTAGGTTGAATGAGTCGGAGAGGAGAAAAGGAGGGAGACTGAGAGAATAATTCTACTAAATGAGGGAGAGATAGATAGTGATGCCACTTTTACTAATGTGTGAGACAGATAGTTAATACACCAATTGACTATTGCAAGTGAGATGGTAGTCTCTATAGTCCTTCTTCACTGACACATACTTAATACAGAGCAGTATGTTATGCTCCTTCTTTTACTGTGCATTTTCCCGTTTGTGTTGATATCATACTTACCACTTTTAGCTTTGTTTATTGAACATGCTTGTGATTCAGATTTTGACTACTGGTTTCTCTTCCTGATGACCCTTGCTTTCCCTGGACTAATGTTGATCATGTGATCATGTTTTGCTTGTATACACCACACAGAAATATGACGACATGTACTTCATTTATGTATACAGAGACAATGCTAGTGCTGCAGTTAGACTTTATCATGAAAGGTTACTTTTAAAAACTCATTTGAACCTGCTAGATTTTTTTTAATGGGGAGCAGTGAAACAAAGTCAATTGCAAATGTAGCTGAACTAAGGCAAACCAAATAGTATAGGAAGCAGTTGACTTTGTAAATAGCAGACAATTAGCCTGTGTAATACTCCTAATCATTTTTAAGAACACTTGGAGAGTGTTTATTTATTTTATGGCCAGTTACTTATAAGTATTGACACTTGCCAGCTTAAAAATTTATTGTAATGTAATAAATATTACAATCTTAAATTTTATGTTTCACCATAGATAGAATATTTAATAATATTGTTTCACTTAAAACTCTTATGAAACAGAAAATATATGTATAATATCATCAAGCAAGAAAAAAGAATCAATGTCTGGAAACAGGACAATAGTGACTTGCGCTAGTTGAGTGGTGTAATATTTATCTGTCTCTGACATTATTACAAGTGACATCACCATCTGTCTCGCTCACATTTCATAGAATTACTATCTCTGTCTTATTCAAACTAAAATCTTACAGTTGTGGCCTTAATATTAGAGTAGACTAAGTAGTGTTCAAACTACAAACCTAACAAATCTCTTAACCAAACCTGTGACCTTTCGAAACTTTGCAACTTATAGTATTTTATGTTTTTTGTGTTCCTAATTGCCCTTGTGTTCATTTTGAAGGCCTAGAAGTACTTAGATAATTCCAATATGTAACTTGTCTTTTACAGATATAATAATAGCCATTTATTACTAACATAGTGTTACACTTTAACAGATATACTTATGAATAAAATATAGATAGTGTAAGGGTATAGTAAAAAAATATAAATAAGCTCAAGCAATAAATACATTTCGTCCTTCGATTGTTACTGGTTGTTGATGACTTTATCCAAATTTATTTTTCTTTTGAGTATGGCATTTAAGTGCTGCAGGCAGTGTGATCAGCCCCTTTGCAAACTAATACGGCAAAATCTTTTGGAGGTCCTAGCATCGCGGATCATGCTCGTGGTCTCGGTGTTTCTGTGTGGGAATCTGGTCTTTGGTTACAGGCCATCTTCTTCCAATACTGGTTGCCTTAGAGATCCGTCCACTTTTCGTCGCGCTATTAGCATACATTTGGGTGCAGTGTTTTGTTCCCCATCACTGCTATGGTACTGCAGTTGATCAACTTGGTCACTTTTTTTTTTATACCTCATAGATTAGCCTTTGACCACTATCTCACCTGATGGTAAGTGAAGATGTGGTCGAAGATGTTGTTCACGCTAGCCTAGAATTAGCTCTCAAGGACAGCTACCGGAACACACCTTAGGTGCTTGGCGACTGATTTTCTACTTGAGGGTGGTAGCAAGCCAGGCGGGCATTCGCAAAATGACCTACCACCTTGCTATAACAACTGCCATCCGAAGACAACAACCGGGACCGACGGCTTTCCGAAACTGGAAGCGCTCAGTAGTAATGCCACTAGCGGTCACCCATCCAACTCATGACCACGGCGCACGTTGCTTAACTTTGTTGATCAATTCAGACAATGGCTTCTCTTGCTTTCGAAGTGTTGGTTGTATTTCCCGCCACACCAGCCATAACTATGTTATCATCCGCTGGGCTTATACTAGCGCCAAGTTGCAGTTATGAGTGTCTTCAAAGCGAGAGTAAATAGGTTTTTTCTAGGTAAGCATGGCCCATCAATGCTTAACATCAGGCAGGGTGAAGGACGGAATCACTCTTTTTCCTTGGAATTTACACAGCCAATACTGTAGGACGCTACATGCGCTGACACTTTAGCGCCGCGCCGTCACAATTTTCTGAAATAAATGTTAGAGTGCCTAGTTACATGCTGATATCCTTCATTTCACTTTTTACAATAGCCAGCTTTTAAGATCATTCAATGGGAAGATATATATCCTATTATAAACCGGGAACTGTACATTCCGGTATGTTGAATCTGAGGGACGAATAGTCGGGTTTTCAAGTTTTCAATACCGTTCAGTTAATTTTTTAGTTTCGTTTTTTTTTTTTTTTTTTTTTTTTTTTTTTTATACCACTAAGTTGGCAAACAAGCATACGGCCCGCCTGATGGTAAGCAGTTACCGTAGCCTATGGACGCTTGCAACACCAGGGGTATCACTTGCGCGTTGCCGACCCTGAAGAAATCTCTTCACGCCCTTTTTGAAGAACCCCATGCTATACTCCATCGGGAAAACCACGGCAGGGAGCTCATTCCACAATCGAAGCGTCCGCGGAATGAAACCCCTTTGAGCCCGCACAGTTCGATACCGTTCTGGTTCCAATGTGTGAGGTTGGACTCCCTGTCGATGGCGAGACTTGCGATAGTGAAAGGTAGCCGTGGGCATCAAGTCGAACAATTCTTCAGAACACTCTCCGTTGTACAGACGGTAGAACAGGCATAAGGAGGCAAAGTCTCTCCTTAGACTTAAGGGCTCTAAACCGCTTGTAAGCTCGGGATCGTCGACAATTCTGATGGCACGTCGCTGAACCGAGTCTAAAGGCCCAAGCTGGTATCCAGGTGCTCCCGCCCACAGGTGACAGCAGTACTCCATATGAGGCCGGACCTGCGACTTATAAAGTTGCAGCCTTTGCCCCGATGTGAAGTACTGCCTCGCTCTGTTGAGCACTCCAAGCTTTTTGGAAGCCAGCTTCACCTTGTCTTTCAAGTGACTTCGGAACAAAACGTCGCTGGAAATGTCGACGCCAAGGATCCCGATGCTTTGAGTGTAGTTCAAGGAGGTGTTCTGGAATTGTGGAGCCACAGACCATGGGGTTTTCTTAGCGGTGAACGCGCAGGCTTGAGTCTTAGTGGGGTTGAAATGGACTAGGTTTAGTCGACCCCAATCGGAGACACATGTTAGTGTACTCTCGATTTCAGACACCAGCCGTTCGCGGTTTTCCTCCACCTCGGAACGAGGGATATTTGCACGGCCCGTGTAATGGGCGTTCCCTGTACTGTCGTCCGCATAGCAATGAATGCCGTCAATAGACAGCATATCATTGATATGTAGTAGGAACAATGTAGGTGACAACACAGAGCCTTGCGGGACGCCAGCATTTATGTCCATGCTATCAGAGCAGCTACCGTCAACTACGGCTCTTATGCATCTGCTGGACAGAAAGCTGGCAACCCATTTGCATAATCCCTCGGGAAGCCCGTATGATGGTAACTTCGCTAGAAGACCTCTGTGCCAGACCCGATCGAACGCCTTCGCCACATCTAGGCTCACTGCCAATGCCTCACCTTGACTCTCGATGGCGAGTGACCAACGGTGCGTGAGATACACTAGGAGCTGAGCGACTGTGGCGGAAGCCATATTGTCGGTCGCTCAACAATTCGTGATCCTCCAGGTATCTCAAAAGCTGCGTGTTGATAACACGCTCCATGATTTTGGAGAGAAGGGAGGTGATGGCGATAGGCCTGTAATTCGTCGGGTCTGATCTGTCGCCCTTTTTGGGCACAGGGTGCACGTGGGCAGTCTTCCACGAAGACGGGACTTCCTTTTTGGTGTAGGAAAGTGCGTCAATACTGGACACAATTCAGGAGCACACCGTTTCAGTACCACTGCCGGTATGCCGTCTGGCCCACTCGACTTATAGATGTCCAGAGAAAGCAGTTCCCGCCGGACCTCCCTTTGGGTAATGCTTATCTCCGGCATGGAGCTAGCACACTGCGGGATGGTAGGCGGTGTAGCGCCCCCGTCATCCAAAGTCGAGTTCGAGGCAAAGAGAGAGCCCAAAAGGTCAGCTTTCTCCTTTGCACTATGGGCCAAGTTTCCGTCCGGCTTACGGAGTGGTGGCAAGGACGACTGGCAAAAGTTTCCTTCAGCAGCTTTGGCAAGAGACCAGAAAGCACGGCTTCCAGAGGGAAGGCTAGTCAGCCTCTCACCAAATCTGCTGACGAAATCGAACTTAGCCTTGGCAATCATTCGCTTACTGTACCTGGAAGCAGCGTTGAATTTGCGTTTCGCATCAGAGATGTTAGGGTCCTTATTAGTTCGGGCCGTGGTCCAAGCCTCATACAAAGTTTGCTTATTTTGTCTAGCATCTTTGCAGGGCCGATTAAACCACGTTCGCTTCTTCTCCCCTACTGCTACTAGCGGGTTTGGAATATAACATTCCATTCCCGCCAGTATCGCCTCAGCGACGGCAGCTGCACAGGTGTCAGGATCGTCTGATGCGAAGCAAAGCTGTCTCCACGGGTACGATGCGTAGAAATCTCGCAACCCATCCCAATCTGCTGACTTGTAGTGCCATACACGTCGCCTTCCGGGAGGCCGGGGCGGAACATGTCGGGCGCACGGCACTTGCGTCCGGACGAGACAGTGGTCCGATGACCCGAGTGGTGCATCCACTGTTACTGCATAGTTGTCCGGTCGCGTAGTCAGCAGAAGGTCAAGTAAGGAACTAGTATGGCTCTCAATATCTGGGATTCTCGTAGGAGAAACAACCAGTTGTGAGAAGCCATAGGCCAGGGCAAAGTCGTGAGCAGTTCTTCCCGCAAAGTCAGTGGACCGAGAACTAAGCCACTCAACGTGGTGAGCGTTGAAGTCTCCTAATATCACTAACTCCGCGGAGGGGTACTGCACCAGTACTTTGTCAGTCGTCAATTGCAGGTGCTCAAATAACCGGATTGTGTCCGCGTCACCACTGTGGGACCTGTAAAGGCACGCGTAAACTTTGGTGTGGCCACCGTGATCTACACGCGCCCACAAAATCGACAGGTCCCTGTCTTCTAGGCCATGGAGACGGCGACAGCAAATATCCTCCCTGACGTACATACATACCCCAGCACGACGCACAAAATTGTGCTCCAGCTTGTACCCGGGGTAATGTAAATACGATGTATCATCAGGGCTGGATATTTGCGTCTCCGTTAGAAATAGAAGGGTCGGCTGTGCAGTCTCAAGATGTTGGTGAACTGCATTGATATTTGCGTGAAGTCCCCTGATGTTACAAAAGTCCACTGATAGTGTGGACGGGGAGGCCGCTGAAAAACCATTTCTTTTCTTTTTCCGAGGCATTAAAAAAAAGGGATTGATTGAAGAGATTAAGAGGAAACGCTGTGCCAGTAGCGAGAGGGATAAAGTGCAGTGTTATTAGCCAAGAGTGCTGGACAGGTAAAACGGTTTGTTGGTGTGGCAGCCGGAAGGGCCCCCGGTCCCCCCATGATACAGACGGCCGGGTCCACTCCGGTCTCCTCCTCCGGCACGACCAACTATACCATGGATTATGCGCAAGCGGCGGGTCAGCCTCCCAGGGCGGAGATTAAGTGATCCCTGGGCTCGGGACCCCTACAACCTGCGGGCAGCCAGCGGGCAGCTGTTTCACCGGGTCTCCCTGACCGCCACAACAACACACCGCGCCTGCACAACACTATGGTGGTGCCACACCGCTGATCCCCAAACACTACCAGCACAGCGCTTCCTCATGGAGCTCTGGCGACCTTACTCACCGCAGGAACACAACACCACATTAAAGCAGTGTTATTTGGCTGCGATCTTCTGTAAGGTGGAGGTACTTCCCCAGTCGGGCTACTCCGAATTTTGAACGGGTCAACCCGTTATGCCCTTCCTCTCTTATTTAATTTTATAATCCGAAATTTTAGCACGTGAAGAATTATATATTAGTTCGTGTGCGTAATAACGTTCTTTTCTTCGAGCATCATTCAGAACACATAATAATAATATTAAAAACTCTATCCACAACTAATACTACATCTTCAATAGTTGTCGTACAGTTTTTATAAAACACAAAACCTTTAACAACTTAAACACAATACCACAATACTTTTTAAACAGCCACGGAATCAATAGATAAATACCACAAAATAGTATAACCTATATATTACACATTTCATTTACAAATTTTAGAGCCAAGATGTTCGTTCGAAGCGGGATTCAAACCCTCGTCATTAAGAGTCGAGTTACGTGTTTGTAAAAGCACTTCTTACAGCCAGGTAAAGTCTAGTAGTCTGATTGGTCGCACATTCACATCTGTCCAGTCAGTCAGTAACCGAGCGGTTAAAGCATTTTTAATTTTTAAAACTTTTTTATTATGCTTTCGTTTTGTAGGAGAAAACATAATATTGGTACCTACCCACGTGAGTGAAATAAGGGTAGAAACGCTAGCCTTTGATCACAAACTCACCTGGTGGTAAGTGATGGTGCGGTGGAAGATGGTAAGCAGTCCTAGAAATAGTAATTGGGTCTCAAGGACTGCTGCCAGAACACACTATTAGGTGCTTGGCGACAGATTATCTACTTAAGGGTGGCTGGCATTCAACACCAGTAGGGCTACTTGCCCATTTCGCCGCTGTATAAAATATAAAAAAATGAATACTATATTTTTTTAATTACGGTCTTATTAACTTACCTTCTTACCCATCTCTCTCGTTTTTATCCCGATAATTGTCTCACTCACCAGTTATTATATAGGTAACTATGGATTGCTACCTGTTGCATCTTATTGTTATTCAGAAATGGTTTCGAATTACTGCAAAGTATTCAGTTAAAATTACTTGTTGGAACATGTTCAATAATTCAATGCCAAATGATTTACTTATCTTCCATTTCAAACGTGAATAGTGCGATAGGAAGGAATACACTGATTTGAGGAATAGTGAATAATACAATAATGTATATGTATTAGTGGTAAGGACAAGTGTTTTACATATTTCATACGTCATGAAGTTATTAAATTAACGTAGAGTCCATCTTTATTGAGATTTCCTTTTGTTGTCCATAAGAGAGAATAAAAGAAGAAAAATATAAGTCTCTTCCTGGTTACTTTTTACGCTGTCCTTGGAAGATTGGATGAATCTTTACTTCAGTCTGTCTGTTGCTGAAAACAGAACACCAATCCAACTTCGATAAACCATTTCAGATCTTCAGTCTATAGTTGTGTGCTTTTTTATCACCAAGTCTGAACTATTTTATTAATTACTAAAAAAAATAATTTATAATCCACCATTATCTACTTGAATAACTCTTGTGATTAAGGGCCTGTTTCAGAATGTTCGAGTAAGTTCATGTTTTACAGAACATATTTAATAAATAAAACACTATCTTTGCGTTTCACAGTCATCGATTTAGCCTATCCATCGGTTAAAGCTTGAAACGCGCTGCATGTCAACTGTCATTTTTATCATTCAGTTATTTTATGTGTTGCATAGCAACCCGAAACTGTATTAGGACATTCTGAAACGGGCCCTAAGTCTGATAGCTCCGACTATAGTATCAACACTTGGATAACCTACCTCGGGAAGTGAACATAGACTGCATCCCAGTGACGGCAGACTAGGTTTTACTGAAGCGTTCAAACAAAGCAAAGAAGTGACCATAGAATCAGCGATTTCTATTTCACTGAATCGTTAGAAAACTGCAAATCATAAAAACTCTTAGAAGAATAATTCTTGGAGTGTTGCATCTTCAAAATATATAAAATAAAAAATCAAGCCCATGCGAGAAATTAAAAGCATGCGAACTTTTTCAACTATCTAGAATTCTCATTAAACATAAGATTTTAGTTACTAATTTTAGAGCTAGCAAGCCACAATAGTTGCCCTTTTGCCCCTTTCATTATTATAAAATTGGCCTTATTATGGATGCTCTAATAGTTATTTATATGCTGACTCTGTCCGATGCACGTAAAGAGGCATTGCTTCTTAGCAGGAGACACTATTCTGAAAACTGACCTTAGACCAAATATACCTGTTTACACTGAACTTCACTACTTTACTCATTTTAGCTGTCTTGTATATAAAATAAAATAATAAATATATACATTTCGTTATATATAATACAGTTTGACTCTTTATTAACGTCGTTATCTTTTAACGACGACGCAACGCTTGGAACTTTTAAATAAAACCCTTCTTTATTTATTTCTTTAAAATTTATAGATCACTGGATATACTAACATAACCAAGATGTACATCTAATGTATTAAGTAACTACTGGATAAATTAACACCATTGCCACAGGGTACATAATAGTTGCCACAGTCATAAATAGTAAAACAGGGCTGATACAAATATGGCTTTTAGCATGAATCAGCAATCACAACAAGTAGATATTTTACCTTAACACAGTTGTTGTTGTGTTATCATTATCAATGCACTTAACCAACTTCCTGTGAGCCTGCTACTAATTAGCTCACTACTAGAAAGCACCAATAGATAATTGATGCCCTTGGCACAAACATTTACATGATGCAATGTTATATACATAGAGACAATTGTTTTATCAATTAGGTCAAGTTGCATAGGATCTTTTCATATTCCTTAAAGAAGTTCCTGAATGATGAATAAACTAATATCATGCCGATATGAAATTCGAGTATAGTCTGGCAATTATATAATTTACGGTCGAACTCTACCGATGTCGATAATTGTTTCATACTATAACTGTTCCTTAAATGACTCATCTAAATTCTGCAGTTATAATTACGTTAAAGCTCCACATTATTAATATTCTGTAGTCATGTTTGTGCTCAAAATTGTTGTGGATAAGTAACTCCTATTTTTCAAGATGCTCCGAACTCATTCGGAACAATCACACAAGGCACATAATTTTGTTATTTTTCTACCTCTTGATCAATACGTTTTTTTTTTGACTTGTTTCTTTCGGAACCTAAAGTATCCTATGTATTAATCCAAGACATACGTAATCTGTGTTTTAAAGTAACACACACTTTAACATTGACCTATGTTATGAGAAGGGTAGAGCAGCCATACCTAATGTATCAGACTGATCAGACATCCATACACTACCTGAAATGTAGGACGCGCATAGGCTCGAAATCAGAACGTTCCAGAATCCCAGCACAACAAGATAGTGAAATCCAATGAACGTTTCTATAGTTCCGTTATAGGAAATCCGCTAAGTACTATAAACAATATATTGTTTGGAACTACCCCACATAGAACGACCTTACATACACAGGTCTTTAGGCACATACTGGAATCTAGAAATCTAGAATATTCTATCGTTATCAACTCCATAGGAAACAATCAAACAAAGTAGTAATTAAAAAGGACTGTTTCCGTACAATAAATATTTCACGTTTCCTCTTAGAACGATTTGTAACTTATGCAAATGAGCTCATCTGTCGCGAGTAGCAAATATCCACCTTGAAAGCCTCTTGACGCCACGTAGGTCAGTAGTAAGAAGTCAATGCACTTTAGCTGATCATTTAGCTGTTTACTTATCATGTTATGTAGGCGGTATGTAATATTCAAGGTCTTGAATCAACGTAGACCTGCGGCGACGCCTGCGGTGAGCCCAAAATAACTAATAAATAAATCAGTTTAATTTCCAAATTCTTGGGAGACAGACGCGTTTCCAATGTGCATTATTGTCGTCGTCTAAAATTCGACAACTTTAGCAACACTGCTAATTTAATAAATCAGATGAATTTCCGAATTCGCGGCGCGCAGACGTGTTTTCGATGTGCTTTGAAACTTTATCAATAGCAATTTCCGTTTCACTTGTGCTAGTGTTTGTGTACTTAGCCATATTCACTGGAGTGTTTGTAGCTTTGCATCCATCTAGTAGTATACAATGTGAGTATAGGTGTTCTTATATATAGAGTATATTTTATTTTATTTATTTATTCAAAAAACAATGTGGCTAACAGACTATAATGTCCGAAACGCCAACATGTCTAAAACATAAGTTGCAAACACAAAACATTACTTAAAAATACATATGTAAAAATATATATGTCGTTCTTTAACACTATTAACCATAAAAACAACATGCTAAAGCGAGATAAGTAGAAAAACTTTAAAGTTTTTTAAAGAGTCCATTGTTAGTATATCATTAATCATTATATCAACTAAGTTGTTACTCACCAACAGGCAAGCGGTGAGAACCTATGATTGCATCAACCACAAAGATATGAATTTCTGACCCAGCTGCACTTCTATAAGCTTCCATTCTCCACTGTAAACTGTTATATATCTTGATAATCGAAGCAGTGATAGCTCAGTGGCTTTGGCTATGGACTGCCGCGCAGCAGGTCCATGGTTCGAATCCCGCCGCGGGCTTGAGCTTCACCGCATGGTGGAAGGGCATTTTTGTGAAAGCCCGCCTGGCTAGCGACCACCGTCAAAAAAAATAAAAAAAATGTGGACGTTTTTATGAAAAATGTTTTGATTAATTCTTATAACGCCTGCTATACAGCTAGATTGCTTCTCGAGACAAACAAGCCCATCACGGTTATCATACGTTGTTCCGTTGTGGAGTTCTAGTGCCTGCCTTCTGGCTATTATCCTTATGATGGAAACTTGCATAAATTAATATACTGTCAACGAATCTACCTAGGTGCCAAGTTTTATGTAGTGATGCAAAAGTGGAAGAAATATAGTTCCTTAGATTCCATTATATAGTGGACAAATTAAAAGAATGCATTGTATGTAGGTTCTTCGGTGAATGCCTACCTGGCTAGCTACCACCCTCAAGTCTGTTGCCAGCATCTAACGGTGTTTTCCGGCAGCTTTCCGTGAGAGAGCCAGTAATCCTAGGTTAGCCTGAACAACTTCTTCAACGTCATCATCAATTAAGTTTAGATAGATAGTGGTCAAAAAGTTAGCCTATGAACAATAAAAGAACATGTTAAAAAAGCGCCTTATCTACTTGTAAATAAATAAAAACGTGTGTTATATATTTTTGTTATAAAGCGAAAAGTAAAGGTTTATAATCTTGAACAATATGAGGATATTTTGGTGCAATTTTATTAGTTTCCATATTATACCTAACATATTGTGATAAACAGAGCTTCGTGTTTTAGGAAGCTGTAGTGTAGCGATAAATATAATTGATAGCATTATTCGAGTTATCGAAGCTATAACGGTAGTACCTACTTATGTATACCTATTGTCGGGCTATAGTGAAGCTTCCGAGTAGACATTTTAGTTTACTCGGCGTTGAAGTGTTATTTTATGGGCATTATCGTTTCGTTGGTGCTATACGGGGAACGGTGCTTCAGATAATATGTCACCAGATAGAAGTTTAGTCAAACACGAAGACATGTACATATCAGAGATATATTTTACGAAAATAATATCCCACATATACCTACATCAATAATTGATTGGGAAACACCCTTACACAGTGTTTCCCAATCAATTATTAATGTAGGTACATACAGTTGTGGTCATATAATTAAGAACGATTTGAAGTTATAGAAGTTTTTTATTTGAATCGTGTCATACACAATGATGTGTACCTTTTGAGAAGCAACTACTCATGTTGTAAAATAGCCACATTAATAGAGCAACGTGGCTTAGGAATGAACAATAAAATATATTTTTATATTTTTTCGCTAACTATTTTTTTCACAATTTATTTATTTTTACCAAAGTAACACATTCAAATAGTACTGAAGCTGGACAAATAATTAAGAACGATTTATTAAACTGCGCGGGAATTATTTTGTATGACACTTACATTTAAAAAATCACAATAATATGTAGCGCAGAAAATTTAAAAGCAATTTAATATATTTTTAACTAAAATTAATAGTTAATAGCATATCCACGGCTTTTAATTACTGCTTTACACCGGCGAGGCATTGACTCTATTAATTTTTGACATTTCGCAAGAGAAATAGAGTTCCATTCTTCTAAAAAAACGTCGTATAGCTCTCTTAAATTCCCACACTGTGTATTTGAAACCTTTTTCTTTACTTCGAACCACAGATTCTCTATTGGGTTTAGATCTGGGCTGTTAGCTGGCCAGTCTAAGACAGAAACTGAATGCGCTGTAAGAAATTCCTTTACGGTGCGTGCAGTGTGCTTTGGATCATTGTCATGCTGGAATGTCCAAATAACCGGTAGAACGTCTTCAGCATATGGTAACATTGTTTCTTCCAGTATATTTTTGTATTGGAACTGATCCATGTTACCTTCTATCAACTTTACAGGTCCAACACAATGTCCAGAAAAGCACCCACAAATTTTCTCATTTCCACCACCGTGCTTTAATGTAACTTTCGTGTACTTAGGGTCGAATGCTGTATTCGGGGGACGTCGTACATATCGTTTTCCATCAGAACATACTCTGTTTATTTTCGTCTCGTCAGAAAAAAGTACATTTTTCCACTGTCGCACAGTCCAGTTTTCATACTTTCTCGCAAATGCAAGGCGGGTTTGCCTGTGGCAAAGTTTCAACATGGGTACCTTTCTTGCTATCCTACCGTGCAATTTTTCTTCTACCAAACGTCTTCGAATAGTGCGTGCTGAGATTGCTGAAGGGTTGTTTTCACCAAAATATTCTTTTCTCAGCTCATTGGACCCTTTAAAAGGATTTTGTTTTGCCATACGAACGATGTTTCGGTCATCTCTAGGAGTTGTTTTTCTCTGTTTAGGTACACGTGGAACATTCGAAGTAGTTTGATACGTAGCGAAATGCTTTACAGCGTGGAAAACCATCGTTTTTGAACATTGCAGATGGTCGGCTATCTTTTTATATGACCAATTCTTCCGGCGAAGTTTTATTATTACTTCCCTTGTAGATTTATCACAACTTTTATTTTTTCCCATTGTTTTTTTATAAGAAGCAATCACTTTTAATCTTTTACAGCACCAAATGGCGCCAAAATTATACAAACAGTAACAAATCGACCGAGTGTTCTCTATTTAAATTTGAATAAAGGCATAAACTATTTAGCGTTCTTAATTACGTGACCAGCCAGTAAACAGGAATACTATGTTTCGAAGTAGTGTAAAAAGTTTGTCTATTTATTTTTAGCTAATCATGTGTATCAATGAATACAGTGGTATTATGGAAAAGTTTTACGATACCGAGAGAAATAAAAGAAAATTGCATACAATTAGTTTTGCGTCTTAGTTTGAAAATATCTTCCCTTTATATCAGGGTTCTTAATTATATGACCACCACTGTATATGTGGGATATTATTTTTATAATGTATTTTTAATTATTCTTCCCATGTTATGTGTTCAGTACCAGCAGCATATATAGTGCTGAATTCTTTTTTGGTAATTTCAATTTACTGTTGTATATGATAAAATATATAAGGGGAAGATCAACAAGTGTGTAGATTATGTTCACACCAAAACGTCCACCGTCGAACTCCCCTACGCTAAGATTGCAGTTCTGCAAAAGACGGTTGTTACCCATTTTCTGGTATTTTTTCCCTTCTCCTCAGTCGCCCTTGCGCTCGTATAGTCAACACCTGTCGAATCTGACGATGCTTCGTGCGTTCCGGCTGCGCACTAGCTTACGTGGCGTTTCACGTTGGTGTTACCTATAAGCTGGAATATATTGTTTTCACCTCACAAGCTCTAATAAGTGTTATTATCATTAGAAATCTGCGTGGTAAGATGCTTTTTATTCGCTAGCTTTTATAATTATTATTTTTTTGTTGTTGTCACAACCTCACCTGAGGGTGAGTGATGATGTGGTCGAAGGTGTTAACAGGCAACCTAGAATTACTGGCTCTCAAGTACAGCTGCCGGAACACACCGTTAGGTGCTTGCTTAAGGGTGGTCGCTTGCCTAGTTAGGCGCTAGTGCTAGTTAGGCGGGCCTTCGCAAAATGCCCTTCCACCATGCGTGTGTACCAGTTGTGGAAAAATATTTTATTTAAATATTATATAAGCTAGCCATAAGTAAGTGATCGTATTACTATTTACAAATATAGTTGTAGATATAAATATTTTGGATACTCCATCCTCGATACAAGGAAAATGTATATAAAAAGTGTAACGTGAGTCAATTATTTATATAGCGAACGTCAGAAATTTAAGACTATCATCATCAGCAACACTTCCGGTCAGGAGAGATTCTGGTCGTGCGTGTTCGTTGACCTAGTGTGATGTAAACCACTTATTTCAGAACAAAAACCGGACTGCGATGAGTAACAAGTGAGGTAGCAGAAAATACTATGTACACTTACTGCACTCGATACTTCCCACGCTTTATACTCGTACATAAATCACAAACGAGGGGATGCAGATTAATGTTAATGAATTCAATGGATTCCTGTACTTACCCATAAATGTTAGCTTATATTGCAGTTCTACATTAAATCACATTATATAAAATCTACACGGATGCCAAATTTCATGCCTTCTGCCGGATGCCGGGGCCTCTTTTCGGGACAGACTGTATGAGGTGTGGTGGCGGCTGCGTATCTGCATCGATCTTGGTCCATACTCCATTGAAAACATTACTTTAACGTCGGTGGCGATGGCACCGGAGGTGACTGGGGATGACTCCTAGTATAATCAGAGTTGAATTCCGCATGTTCATTTTAATTAGTTTTTTTTATAGTTTTGTGACGGAACAATCACGAGGCCCACCAGTGTTAAGCGGTAACCTCTGCCTACTACAAATGCACTTCGTCATTAGTGACGAAATGGCACCCCCTCCCCGACCCTTCAAACCGGAACACAGTAATGGGAACACTATTGCTTGACGGTAGAATGGAGGACGCAGAAAAGGCGTGGCAGTACTTTCCCGGAAAACTCGTTCATATAGAGTTGTACTGTTACTAAAACACTGCTATTTTTGTTTATTTGCAAGATACCACCTCGATAGAGCCTAAGCTGAAACAATTATGCAGAAAAATATTTTATGTATAATTAATTCTTTTAACTTCAGACGCTGATGGCAAGATGGATGGCAAATACAGAAGGCTGCTGCAGCAGCAGTACGAGGCGATAATCAAAGATCTCGATGTCTCCGATATTCAAGACCGCCTCTATGAAAAGGGATACTTCTCCATGGAGGAGTATGAGCGGGTCAATGCTACTAGCAAGGTAAGGGATGACCAACTTATAAAGTTCTACATATACCTCATCAATAGACGTAATACGTCCACCGTTGAATAAATGTCTTCTCTGTAATAAGATTGCCATAACCCCTACGCGGAAGGCAGACACACTACAGCCTTGGGGATCGCAGTGTTAGATTTCAAGCAATTCTTCATAAGGCGCTGCTGTGACACAATTAGTTTTGTAAAATAATCCGTCTACATCAGTGACATCGTGTAACTATATTGTGATTTAATGATTAATAGATATTGGCACACATATAAAAGTGGCCAATATCTGTGTGTGCCCAACTTCATGTAGTTTTCCTTCGTCGCCTATTACGACTTCTACAGGAAGATCTGGGGCGTTACAATTCTAGCTCAGCACCCCACAGACCTCACCACCTTTACTTACTATAAATGAATTGCTAAAACGAATTTATCAGTATGTCATCAGGTAAGAAAGGAATTTCATCTTTAGTTAAAAAACTGATTAATTAGGGACGCCCGCTAGAATTATAGTTCTGGTTTTGACTAGAACTTGCCTCTAAACAACTGTATTGCAATCCTGTATACGCAATATAAAGGACGCAAGAAAGTATTGTAAGATCTTATACCTATCTAGAGTGTAGAATGCAATGTATTACCTTTCATAACATTTACCTATTCTAGAAATTACAATAGCTTTTTGTTTCGTATACCGTCTCATAATATAAATCTACGCACAAAACCCCACAAAAGAGGGATGTAACGTAAAATTAACCGTGACTTGTTTATTGTTTTAGTCGAATCGTACAGACCGTACACGAGAGCTATTGAGCACACTCATGCAAACTGGTACTAACGCCAAATACGACATCTTCGTCGAAAGTCTTGCTAAAGACTACGACTGGCTCTGGATGAAGTTAAAAATGGAAGTCTCTGGGGCTGACATGAACGAGAGCTTTGAAGATAGCCTTAGTAAAGGTGATGTGCCCAGGCTTCCGGATCATCACGTCAAGAGAGCTGTTTTGGTAAGTCTTTATCAATTATTAACCGACTTCCAAAAAAGGAGCAGGTTCTCAATTCGTCAGTTTTTTTTTGTTTGTTTTCTGTACTTGTGACTGGGTGAACCGGTTATGAAAATTATATTTTTGTTTGAAAGCTGATGCTTGTCGTTTGGCCCAATTTAAATTTCATCAAAATCGGTCAAGCAGTTTTTGAGTTTATTCACTCCAATAGCTGAAAAATATTTACCTATCTTGATGATATAGTCGTTGACAATGAATGACAATCGATCCCTACTTACGGGAAGGGTCAGTGTGGTCAAAATGAAAAAAAAGGGTCTCTAAAAAGTGACCTATTATAGCTGACTGTAAGAAGGAAATCCAAAAGAAATACATGCAACGCGTCAGTTGAACAAATAATAAATATATAATAAAAAAAATAACAAAATGGAACCCTCTTTAACACTCAAAAGTGTGAAATAATTTGTCGAAGTCGGTACCATGCGCACAATATTATTAGATATATAAGAGAAGTTGAAATGGTATTACTGTTAGCTACTTGTATTTTAATTTCGTGGATTTCTTTAGCCGATTTGGCGTCTTTGACATATTCCAAATGCTTGTCCGGCAGCGATTGAATGATTAGGTTTCTTGCCCTTGCGTCTTGTCTTATAGCATCGGGATCAGCTTCATCTAACTTTGTCGCTTTTATGACATTTTTACAACCTTTTTCATCCAACGCAATCTCGATGCGGAATAGCCAGTTATGGAAATTTCCCTTCTCTAACGGAGGGATTTTGTATATTTGCGCCGTCAACGCATTTATTTCCATGCTTCAGTTGTAATTATTTTGTTCGATGTAGCTGAAAGAAAAAATCCCCAGTTCCCAACTTCCTAGCACATTTTTTCAAACTTCCTAATTCTACGCTAATCTTTGTCGATGTGACTGACTTTGGGCACTGGAGCCCATAACCTATAATGTTAACAATATATTCATTTTGTGTTCACAATAGTGAGTAACATATTATTTACGAGTAATAGTTGTTAATATGTTGGTTGATATACTCGTAAGAGTATCACACCTTGTATTACGTTTTCTTTGTAGGTACTATTAGTTTATTTCATTTAAGTTATACAAAATATGGTAGCTAAGTGAATAAATTACTAAATGCTACTTACATGGTAAATTAGGGTACTTGTTGTCATCTATAAATATACAATAAGTTATTTAGATAGTTTTTCGTTTTATTAGATGTTAATCTATTGAACAATGAGATTGCAGGTGGGCACACGGTGTGTTTAATGTTATTATGTATTTTAGTGTTATACAAAAAGACTACGTGTACATAAATGTATAATTATTGCGGTAACAAATGTACCTACTTGCATTTTTGTGGGAATACACTTTAGCAGACGTAACACAGATTCACCTAGTACGGCTGCTAATGGAAGGTATTCAATGTACTGTGTATTATCTTAGGACTTTAGTATTTAATATGTTTTATTCTGTTGTTTTTTATTGGAGCAATAAACAATTTGTATTTGTATTAGATATACAAGAGAAACACCCAAATCGAGAGAGATCAGTTTAATTAGCATTTATTTAATAGTTATCTAAAGTTACACCATATTATCTTAGGAAGAGATGTGACAATACTAAAATGTTTCCATAGACAATAATATTAGTGATGTGCCTAATCGAACTATAATCGACTTCCAATAAATAATGTGATAAAAGTTACATTTGAAGTATCATGGTACCGACTTCAACAAGTTATTTCACACTTTTGAGTGTTGAAGTCTTTTTATTTATTATTAGGTCAACTGTCGTGTTCCATGTATTTATTGCATTTCCTTCTAAAATAAGCTATAATAGGTCACTTGTTTTGTGACAGTGTAATAGAGCATGTCATGTTAGTCATCTCGCTGAAAATAAAACCCATTTCTAATGTGCGTGTGAAGTGTATGTGTTAATAACGCATTGCAGAGCTCAAGTGGATGTGGGACTCTTGACTATTACAAGGCGTAAAGACGGCAGGTGGACTAAATGAAGACTGATGATAATGTATTGATGTTTTTCCGATTTGTATAGTCAGCCGCATGCCGTAGTCGAGAAATCATATTGATAAAATGTTGACCAAGAATTATTAACATTTTCGTATTACATTTATAGTAATACTGGCAAGTTTTAATCATTTAAATATGTAACGTCGAAAAATCATTAGATACGCTTCGCACGTATACTGGATAAAGATAATGGTTGATTTTATTTATTACATAATAATAATAAATTTAATGAAAATTTAAATCATTGATTTTATTGAACAATTCCTTTATTCTCTGACAAAACTTTGTTCATGTTTAATGAGAATATTCTTATGAAGCTTTAACTGATGGATACGCTAAATCGATGACTGTGAAACGCAAAGATTGTGTTTTGTTTATTAAATATGTTTAGGGTAGTAAAACCGGAACTTACTCGAACATTCTGAAACAGGCCCTTAAATAAATAAAGAAAAACTATGCGTTCATCAAAATAAGTATAAATCATTAAAGCTTGCCACATTAACAGTATAATTACTAATTAACTTGCCATTTTTACATCAATTTTTAAATTTGAAAAACTGTAAGACAATATGTTATTCAAGAAATATATAAAAAATAATATTTTTTGCAAACATTATTGATTTTGCGTGTAACATTTATCATCTTTTCGTTTTTGTTTGTTTTTTAAGTAAATGTATTTTAAATTTGTCATTTATAATATTTATATCCATCCAATTAAAATCCATCAGAAGACCAACACTGGTTTATTACCGGCATTTGCTGATTTTTTTCCAATATATGATGGCTAGCATAAATTGATGTTTACGTAATGTTGCATGTACCATTTATGTATTATTTCTAATAAGTACTCGTATGTTTATTTGGTGTTACAAACCACCATACCCTTCAAGGGTATGGGTGCCGGTGAAATTACATATGAGTTGCAATGCACAAAAGACTTAAGAATTTAATGTCTCAGGGTGAGGAAATTAAATATATTTAGTGATGAGACTTTGTAATAACAAATTAACATAGTTATTATAAATAAATCATAAATGGTACATGTAACATTATGTGCACATCAATTTATGGTACTGGAACACAGTAATGCGACCATTACTGCTTGACGGTAAAAATAGGTATGTTGGCTGTTCCCTGGACGTTATCGTTCACAACGAAAATCTACTACTCTATGTTGATTCCTATTTTTACACATTATAGGAATCCACAGTAGCCGAAAAATTACGTCAGTTGGTGCGACACAAAATACTAGCTTTACTCGGAATGTCCGGTTGTGGAAAGACTTGCGTCGCGATCAGCGTTCTACGTTCTCATCCCGAACTGATCACGGACACATTCAGCGGTGTCGTGTTCTGGCTCAACCTGGCAAACTGCAAGACTGATGACGATATTATTGCTCAACAAACTAAGTAAGTAAGACAATGTATGATATACGACATAGAAAACAGTTTTGTAAGAGATATGTTGACGGTCTTGTATATACATCGTAATCAGCGCTCTGTGATTGCATACTGGACTGATATAGGATACATTCAGCAGCGTCGAGCTATGGCTCAACTGCTCGCAAGTCCTCTGACTCTCGATAATTATTTCGCGACTCAGAGGTCGCGTCTCAGATCACTTTTATTGCTGATAAGTAAGCTCTTGAACCACCTCTGTCCCTGACGCCTGATGGTTATCACTACTTAGTGATGTGATCGAAGGTGTTAACAAGCTAATACAAGAATTACTTACTCAAGGACAGCTGTAAAATACACTATCATGCGGTGAAGTTACCGTTACTACTTACTGCCTACGGTCTAACAGTAAACCTTCTGCGTGGCAGGCCATAGCCATTGCCACTGGTCTATATTGCTTAAAAAATGAAACTTTCAAAATGAAAAATGAATCTTTTTACAAATTTGTAACGATACAAACCTAGATAATGAAGAGATAAATCGATATCATGCTTATTTTTGGACCAGTAACCTAAAATAAGGTCATAGGTCTAGAATCAGAATCTTGAAGCGCTCGTAGCAAAGTTTTCTGAGCCTTTGGTAATCTATCAGCTAAGATAAGCAACGTCCGCCGCGATCAGGAGTTGGATGGGTGGTCACCCATCAGGTTAGTAGATTTTCGTA
Source organism: Plagodis dolabraria (assembly GCA_963854805.1). Taxonomy (NCBI): domain Eukaryota; kingdom Metazoa; phylum Arthropoda; class Insecta; order Lepidoptera; family Geometridae; genus Plagodis; species Plagodis dolabraria. The sequence goes on along the minus strand of OY978452.1, from coordinate 11,477,682 downwards.
GCGCTAGTGAAATTACTACTGAGCGCTTCCGTGCTTCGGGCACGTTAAGCCGTCGATCTCGGTTGTTGTCTAACGATGGCAGTCGTTACAGCATGGTGATAGGGCATTTTGCAAATGGCCGCCTGGCTACCACCCTCAAGTAGAAAATCTATCGCCAAGCACCTAACGGTGTGTTCTGGCAGCTAGCTCTGAGAGCCAGTAATTCTATTCTAGCCTGAACAACATCTTCAACCACATCATCACCTTTCGACGTTTGAAGTTAGAAGCGACCGGCCAGATTAACCTTGACAAACTAAGTTAGAGCAATTATATACGACAAAGAAACTAGTTTGGTATGAAATGCGTGGAAAGCCTTGTGATGCTGTCACCGTTTTACGCTTTCATGACGGACTCATTTGGCGTTATCTTGTTCTGCCTCAATTTGAGAAAATAGATGATGGATAGCTAGAAAATCAAGGCTGATAAAGATATTATTGCCCAATGAACTAAGTAAGTAAAACAATATCTGCTATGTGACATAGAAAACAGTTGTGCGAAATGTGCGGATTTGTTTCGTAATCAGCGCTTTACGAATTCATCCCGGATTAATAACAAAAAAATTCAGAAGCGTCAGGTTCTGCTTTAATTTAACCCATTAAGTTATTACAATGCTATACGACATAGAAACTAGTTTGCTATGTAATGTGTGGAAATACCTGTATCGCGATCAGCTGCTTACACTGCCATACCAGAGTACATCCCAGAAAGGACAAATGCGTCAGCGCAGTGTTTTGGCTCAGGTCGAGGAACTGCATGATTTGGTGACGACACATTTTTCATATAACCCGGTTTAGTAAATAAATAATATGGAAAATAAAATAATAATTAATTGAAATGAATCGAAATGGCGCCGCTAAGCCTCTCACACTATTGCTGCCTATAGACTGCTTTCACTCCCATTACATAAATTGTGGTATAGGATTAGATTTGTGTGATATCTAAAAGCATTGAAATTTTAGTAGCGATGAACGCTTCACAGTTGAGCTCCAATTACATAACTTTTTATAATTTATAATGTCTTGGTTGGCGAATGTACGAGTAGTCTTGTACAGCGCAATTTCGGTCTATCTTAAACAGCCTTACTAGCGTTATCTACCTTTTCTGTTCGACCCTTTCATTACAATGTACACATATATATACATATAATATAGAATATGTACAGTTCGCTATTTCATTAAACTAAAAATATTCATTTCTTTTCAGATTAATACGTAAAACTTCAGCGACATCTAGATATAATTCATTCATGATCTCATCGACGTCCATGTCGAGTATTGGCTCAAATGGTGATAGCTTATCGCTATCGAATTTCGACTTGAACACGCAAGAATTAAAGGACAAATTAAAGGCTCAATTCTCTGAACCGATACTAGCACAATCTTTACTGGTGCTGGATGAAGTTAATGATAGGAAATGTCTCGAGGCTTTCGATATTGGATGCAAGATATTGATCACCACGAGGGACACTGGAGTGGTTGCGGATTATCAGAGTCAAATTATTGAGGTAAGTAAAGCAACCTTTTTGTGTCGAGAATCGTCACGCCAAAATACGTGAACCGCGTGTCGGATTTAAAATCTGGATTATGCCAATTAGTATGAACGGCGCTGAATCTGTTAATTATATAACAATATTTATTAAGCATAAGTACTTATTACAATAAAAAAAACTTCACACGTTTTGAACACCCCATTTGTGGTTTTGTGTGCACTTTGCACTCAGATGTACCTATGACGACATGCGGTATTACTCACTGCGCAAATTAATGTCTATATTCTAGTTTGTAGTAGAATACTCGTCATATCACAAATCACGTGAATTGTTTACTTATACCGAACCCTACCTACTTGTATTCACAACATATATAATATGTAAATACCTACTTATAAATAGATTAAATTATTGTGTTTCAATTAACTCGGTAGTATGAGTGTTACAATCAGATATCATTAAAAGTTGAAATATGTTTTATATAATATATGAATAAATTTCAACATTTCCGTCAAGAAGATTCAGAGAAAATAGGATGTGACAGACGGTTACATTATTCATGTTTTTAATTTTCTGACGGGTCTATCCACGCACGAATTAACATCAAAATAATATTTTGACTAACCTCGACGTTTCGATCAAGTTGCATTGACCGTGGTCACTCAGAGTCTACTCGTGACCACGGTCAATGCAACTTGATCGAAACGTCGAGGTTAGTCAAAATATTATTTTGATGTTAATTCGTGCGTGGATAGATCCGTCAGAAAATTAAAAACATGAGTATAGTTCACGAAAGTTTAAAGAAAAGGGTTACATTATTTATGACGATTTTTAGTGCAATTTATCCTCCTAACTTGCCCATCGGCAATAACGAAAGAAACACTTCACACGTTAATTATTCCACATAACCTACATTCGCTAACATTGAAATTAGCATCATTCCATAAATAGATTAGACAGCCACAGCGACGCTGCACATCACTCTCTGATAATATTTTTCAATGCTAAACCATGATATGAGTTGGTGATGCAAGTCACGAAACTTACATTGCAGAAAATGGCTTTATATGTATGTATATATTTCTTAATTGGAAAATGCGTATATTAAAAAATATTAAAGTAAACGTACAACTTCAGTTGACCTTCCCTTTCCCCCTCTTTTCTCCGAAAGTATTGTAGTCTCTGAAAACTGTATAGAAAATAAACCGACAAAATTAGTTTTAAACATTGTAATTGGGAGCCAACTAGCCAACTAACCAAAAATGTGCTTACAATTAATAACGAATATACAAACTTAACCATGAACTTTTAAACATGAACACGGGATTTCAATCCGCAGCCACCAATCAGTACCAAAATTACAAGGTCAAAAAAGGTTAGGCGGCCAGTGGTTTACCTAGGTTCTTCACCTGGCTGAATCACGGAACTTCGACCCTTGCTCCACATATATAAATTCTTATACAGTTATCGTAATAAATCTACCGTCGTGCAAAACTCGCTCGTGTTCAAAAAACTATTCCTTTCATTGAAATTTTATAAGATAATATATATATATATAAATATTTAATATTGAGTTTTAATTATGATACAAAAATGTCAATTAAAATAGTCAAATATAAATATTAAATCATAAAATTAAACATATAAACACACAAAATAAAATTTTCAGCACGTCAAAAATATAATTAGTTAATCAAATAACCCGCCCCTCATTGTACCTGGCGCAAAGGTGCCCATAACGCTGGCTGCATTGCCTCGTTGGATTGCGATATTGGTGTGGATTGGTTCTAATTATTTAATATTGATTTAGTGATGAACTGAAATAATATTATACACTTTATTGCACAAAACGCAGAAAAACGTTTCTCTTACATTCGCAGGTAGAAAGTAACTTTCAAAAGTCTGAATCTCTAGAGCTGTTCGCATCTTTCCTTGACGAGGATGTTTCCAAACTGCCTCGACAAGCTAAGAAACTCCACGAGGTTTGCAAAGGTAGCCCATTTCACATAGCGCTGATCGGGGCTCAGTTGGCAGAAAATAAGGAACGATTGAAGGATGATCCCAGGCTCTGGGACCACTACGTGAAGAAATTGGAAAAGAAAGAGTATTCTTTGTAAGTAATCTCTATTTAATTAATCTGTAATACCTGATTCACTATATTTAGTAGATAAGTGGTAAGACTGTTGCTGAGGAAGACATTTGAATAAGTACACCACCATCGCAATTAATTCAGTGTCAATCAGTTGCCAGTGAAATTGAACTGAAGACGATGTGACTTGCGTCGACGTGAGTAGGACATTGCAGTATATTAGGCGTATAACAAGTCTTTTTTAACATTACCAGTGATAAAAACTTTTTATTTTTGATATTATATTTAAATGAAAATAGGTTACATACTAAAAATTAAAAATAGAACTAGCACGTTAACAATGGATTTCCGTACAACTTCCCGCATGTTTGTACTATAGAAATGACAAACCTATCTCATTTTAAGTAATTAAGTACTTTCAAGCAGGTATAACGGTAATAATAATACCCCACATACTTCGATACAAAAAATGTGATAATCATCTGAAGACGTTTAGAAAAAAGAAAAAATAAATGTAGCAAATAACATTAGTTTGTCAAACTTTAATATTTCACAAGCATCCCTTTTATTTTCTAGTTTCCTAACAAGACCGCACGGCAATCCAATGAAGACCATCGAAATGTGTATAAACTCACTCAACGATAATGTACGTCCACTTTACAAGAAACTGGCAATCCTCCCAGACAACGTACAAGTATCAGCCAAAGTACTCGGTAAACTGTGGGACAAGAACGTTCAAGAGGTCAACTCTATCATGCAACAATTGAAAAGCAAATCACTTATCATCGCGAATTACGATCGTGAAATGAGAAACTATATGTACGAAGTGCACGATTTAATCATGAACTATCTGAGAACGTGTTGGAACGATGAGGAAAGGAAGAGACTGCACGATAGCTTTTTGAACAGCTATGATTATACTAGAAGTAACGCCCCAGTGGATATCGTCGATGATGGTTACATAGCGTTTTACGTCGGCTATCATATTCTTCACACAGATAATTATAACCAGAAATGGAGTTTGTTCAAAAAACTGTATCTTGATTTGAAGTTTCTTGGGAATAAAGTAAGACTGACCGGACCTGCTGACGTGATACTTGACCTACAAAAATACGAGCATAATATTTCTACTGATGTAAGTAAAACGTAACGTCATATATATATACACCTTCAATTAATTTATATAAATAAGTGTAATTCTCATACAGTTATCGCTTTGATTTCGGACTCCACAATTAACAAAACACGCACAATCTGCCAAATTCAATTGGTATAGTGGAAGATGTTAAAGAGACTAAACCTGGAATGCGAATGATAGTTTTTGGAGTCAAAGCAGTAATATTTACGTTTTGAAGCAGTAATGTCTCTTACTACTCTTAAAAGGAGAGACTGTGTTCAGCAGTGGACGGTCCGGCTGGTGCAGTAATGTCTCCGTGCTGCGTCTGCAGCTGTAGTCATTTGTAGGTTTTAAATCTACCCCAGGCTTCAGATTCACAGTATGGTGCCAAAAGTAGTGGTCAAAAGCTTTCCTATCTACCTGTATGTCTTTTTACTTTCTTTTATAGCTGATATGGTAGCCTTTGAACACTATCTCAACTGATAGTAAGTGTTGAATTAAAGATGTTCAATTACTGGACCTTTTTTGAGAGGCAGTAATCGTTCAATTTAGTAGCACGCCATAAAGGCCCACTTTTGGGGTTTATAAGTTGATAGGACACTTACTCAGGTTCAGAAGATTTCTTCATAGATGCCATAAAGCTACATGGAAAAATCAATTCTACTTATTAAAAAAAATATATGAAGTATCCTCCTACTAAGTTTGGGATTAGGGCAGAAAGAAGATAAACTATGTTTATACAAGCCACATACCAAAACTACGAAATAATAAAATTAAACTACAACTAATATCCTTGGTTATTGTTGTTTATTGAAACTTTATATATTATAGACCTAATTTATGTATTGCTAATAGGCTATAACATTGACCACAATTTTACCTGATGGTATGTGATGATGTGGTTGCAGTCGCTTAGAACGCTTATCCTAGAATGAGAACACCACGCAAAGATTATCTAATAATTGAACCACTGGTAACACTAGAGCCGCTTCCATTACACGGGCGCAGTTTATGCAACATAAGAGAAATTGTAAAACGCAATTGCACCTTGTTTCCTCTAGATAAAAACTATTTTTATTTATTTCAGCAATTTGATAGAGACCTAATCCACAGCATCAAGGCGTACCTAATGACTCACGGGGCAGACTTGCACCGCTTCCAATATACCGACATCATTCAAAGTATCTTACAGCACGAGTCTAAAGGTCTTCTATTCACTAAAGCATCTGAAATCGCACTGGAGAATTGTAAGAAGAATGAAGTTTACTTCGAATTTCTGTGAGTATTTCTTTATATAACTATTGCATTGCCTCTGTTTGTTGCAGCAATTTCATATTTTAAACTTTTTAAGTTGATAAAAATCTATGATTTCTGTTTCTATTTTAAGTTATTTGATACGTAAGATGACTTGAGCTTTACAGCATGGTACTAGAGCATCAAGCTCGATTGATAACTTACAATCATGAAGTAAAAAATATGTCCCCAAGCATCTATCGGTGTATCTCTGGCGCCATCCTTGACCGAATTTTCTTCATTATGGACCCGGTGTGCTATCATATGTATGCACTTAATTATATTATTTTATTACTTATAATTTCTGATTGAAATGCTAATCGGCCTATTGACCTCCGTATTAGTGCACTGGGCATGCTCAAAGCCCGAAAATATGGATGCATGAATAATTCCTTATACATTTAAAGTTGCCCTAAGCAAGCAATCAGGAAGAATAATAATTTTCCAACTGCAAGTCCAGTGGTCAAGTGCTAATAGAGGTCAGTGAACCCAAATTATTTTGATATGCATTTGGATTGCAATCAAAATATGTCAAAGTACATAATTGCCCTGCTGATCACTTTAAATAAACTAATAGGTGTGAAGATAGCGTTCAATATAATCCTTTTAGCTATCAAAAAAAACATATTTGAAACAATATCATTCTATTTTTGGATAACTATATCACAAAGTTGACAAAAGATGGTATGGTAGTGCATTTTGCAAATCCCTGTTCGGCTAGCTACCACCCTCAAATAGACAAGCACCTGACAGTGTGTTTCGGCAGCTCATTCCTGTTAGCTGAGGTATAACCCGTAAATTATTCACTTTCAAACTGTAGGAGTGAAATTGTAATGCGTTTGGTTTAAAAATAAAGGAATGCTTATTCACACAAAACTAGTAACTTGAATCAAACATGTGAAAGAAACAGTATCCCTAGATCACATTAAACTATTTATGTTATATGTTTGTAATCGTACATTATGTATATAATGAACACAATTTTATTGCAAGCGTAATTAAGAGGATTAGCGCGTACTTCTCCATACAAAAAGAAAAAGCTCTTTTCTACTTCTTAATATTGCCCGATTTCATTGATTTTTGTGTTCATGTATTAAACATATCATTGACTATAGTCTGTTTTTTTATCAAACGAGTACTGAAAACTTTACTGCGTTGCTATTGGCCCACGTAATCAACATAAAATCCGTTCCACACGAACTTTGTAGTTACATGTAGGTACATTCAGTTGAGTCTTCGTCTACCTGCGCGTCGAAAAATATTGCTTGTAACGAATTAATACTAAAGTTGCAACTTTTGAATTATAGTAAGCAAAACATATATCGTTTCGAAAAAAATTTTGTAGCTAAGTCAACAAATCTCATTATACTTTTGCCGACGTATCACTGTGAGCTCAACCCAATTGAAATGAAGGGCTACGCAAGTAAAATAACAAAAGTTATAAAATGTATGAAGCCTGAACTCATTTTACAAGGAGTAGCTAAAGTGCATAGACAAAATGGTGGTCATGTCTTAACCATGTTATTATATGTATATAACCAAGATAGAAACAAAAATGTACGGAGTTGACAAACCATGTGTAAGAGCAATTTTCGACGGCATCATCACTTACTATCAGCTGAGATAGTGGTCAAAGGCATAAAAAAGTGCATGCAGAAAGTCCATCAGAAAGATGACGATAATTTTTAAGATTACAAGAATTGTAGCAGAATTATTTGATTCTAGTGCATAATATAATATACTATTACAATATTGATTTATATCATAAACGCGAACAGAAAATTTTGTTACGAATATACTAAGTATGCAAATTTATATTATGCAATAATAACGTAATTTTTTCTACAGTACATTTTAGAAGTATTCAATATGAACGGGCCTTAACAATTTCAAGACAAGAACAAAGACATTGACCAATGACGTCAATGACCTATCTCACTCTGTCAATATCGGAAATATGCGAGAGACATACTAACTCGTTTGTTAAAAAAAATAGTCTATAGAATTGTACGTTTTATTTATTCCAATTTTCTAAATAACTTTAAAGTTAGAAGCATATTAAGCATATTAACCGGCTGGTTAATACGCTTCTTACTTTAAAGTTATTGAGAAAACTGGATTAAATAAAACGTCCAATTCTAGTCTAGTAGTAATATGTTCAATAAATGAACACAGAACTCACCGATTGCGGGCAATATTAAGAAGTAGAAAAGAGCTTTTTCTTTTTGTATGGAGAAGTACGCGCTATATAATCCTCTTAAGAGTCAACAACTGTATTACTTTGAAAATTTTACTAACTTGTTAAACATCAAGTCTTACAGAGTATGATCATGATGAACCTATAATTTGCATCCAGCAACAAACTTTTTACGTTTTGTTAATATCCTGTTCAATGGAACCTCTTTAGCATTATCAACATCTATAACGTAATACAAAATACTACACTTTTATAAGTTCAAAGTAAATTTATATATTTACAATAACATTCGTATTATATTATACAACAATTTCTTATATATTTTATGTTGTCTTTTAGTTTGTTTTGATGATTTCTAACAGGCATGAGCAAGATGTGGACGGTATAAGACATTCAACAATAGATGTTAAGGAAGGAATTACTTGTGTATGTTTCCTTGGCGATTATGTGCTGGTTGGGACGCAGACTGGTTTAGTGAAGGTAAGTGTAATTCTAAATTTAAGTGACATTAAATAACTAAAATCACTTAAATAACAACTCAATGCGAAATCCTAACATTTTTAATTGTGTTGTATAGAATTTCAGGTTATTTGAAATATAAGTAAATGGTAGAAAAAGTAGCAATTTTTTTTTGGTGAGACTGTTTTTTATCTGTCATACTCGCAATATGTTAGTTTTTGACCACAATCTTACCTGATGGTAAGTGATGATGTGGCTAAAGATGAAAAACAAGCTTAACCTATAATGAAAATTGGTTCCATAGAAAACTTGCCTTAACATACCGTTAGGTGGATGGTGGCGGATTTTCTACTTGAGGGTGATAGCTAGCCAACCGGGATTGGCAAAGTGCCCTTCCACGACTACCATCTTAAAAAAAACCCAACCGACAGAACGTGCCCTAAGAAGTGCAGAAGCTCTCGAATACTGCTGAGATTGCTGATTTTGCTACTTGGCCCTTTTCATTGTCTGCTTGGCACATACCCCTGCTCTTTTAGGTCGCACTCGACCTTAAATAGTAGAATTGCTTGGTGTTGGAGTCCTAACTAAATTCACATTCTTGCGTAACGAACTTTGAGTTTAAACTGGAAATCGCCTATAAGTTTTAGATTAAGTGTTATAATCACGAAAACCATAAGAAACATTAAGTATATTTTCAGTTCTTCCACAACCCCACAAACAAGCTCAAAAAAGAATACTCTGACTTCGCCGTTTCGCACGGTCACCCAGTGAAGTGGATTGGGGTGGCTATCTCAACTAACTATCCAATAGTATCCGTTCTATATAACAATGGAACCATCAAACTGTGGAACATCGACGATTTAGATACGTCTGATACTGAGGATGTTATTGAAGAAGGTAAATAGTTTGTTTTAATATAATATATAACCATTTGTATGATTGAGTAGCGAATTATCAGGAACCCGGAAGAAATTATTGAATAATGTAGACTTTACTATGGAGCAGCTGCTTTCTGTGCGCAAACTTATGAGTATTATATTATGGTAAGGTAGCCTTTTTTTTATTGCTGATAGGTAAGCCTTTCACCACGATCTCGCCTGATGGCAAGTGATGATGTGGTCGAAGGTGTAAACAGACTTAACCTAGAATTACTGGCTTTCAAGTACAGTTGCTGGAACACACCGTTCGGTGCTTGGCGACAGATTTTCTACTGGAGGGTGGTCGCTAGCTTTTTTTGTGGTCTAGCCTTTTAAGCCAACCATCCATGTTCTTTTTAAGCTTTTCGTTTTAATTTCATGGTTGTCACAAAAGGTTCATTATGGGAAAACGACCTTGTAACTGAAAATCGCATGCCGAAGCCATCTGGAGTCTGGGTAGATTGTTCCTAAATGATCTAGCTAGAAGGTTTGAGAAATTTGTAGTTTTTTATAAAATCTCTCGCATGGTTCGAAAAAGTACTAGAATGTTACGTTTTCCCAACCGTAAGCATTGGCTTGAAATTGTCGATGTTGAATATAAATAATATTTATTGTACAAGACGTCCACGCTTAAGAAAGTCTCCAGTCGTTCGTTGAATGAATGTGTCAAATTAGGATAAACTAACGTAATATTGTAACACAATTCCAGAACCAGAAGAGCTTCTCAACAACAACCTACCGTGCAACGTTACCATCACTCCAGACAGTCGAATGGGCGTCATTCGTAACTGCCGATGGAGTGTGAACGAAGACTTTCTGATCACCCACACTGATCACCAAGTCATGCTATATGCTCCAACCGGTGATATTATCTCTGTGATCAATGGATTCACCAGTGACCGTGTCTTGGTGTGCTGCGTGCCTTGTAACAATGACAAGTATGGAAGTTTTTTTTACATTTTTCTTTATGAGAGATTGTAAGAGGTTCTTGATCACCCATACCGACCACTTATTCATGATATACATATGCTTCTACCAATGTCTATTATGAAAAAGTAAGTTTTTATTTATATTAAACTTAATAATGGGTGGTTGTGGACCACCAAGCCAAAGAAAACCTATGCTCTTTCCTACCATTGAATGGTTCAGAAGTCAATGTTCCTTGGTAGGCTACATGACGAAGTTAGCTACATTATTTACGTTTAAGCTTAATTCAAAAGTCAAGTCAAAATCATTTATTCAATTTAGACGTCTACGACGCTCTTATGAAGATCAATTACAAAAAATCGGTTCACCCATTCAAAAGTTCTGACGTAACAAACAGACAAAAATATAAACAGACTAATTGAGAAAGTCCTCATTTTTTAAGATGGTTAAAAATAGTTTTCATCTATTATATGGTTCATTCTAGGTTAAGCCTGTTAACACCTTGGACCACATCATCACTTACCATCAGGTGAGATTGTGGTCAAAGGCTTTCCTATCAGCAATAAATATAAATATAATATCATCGAGTAGTGTGGTATGCTATAGATAGAATACTTATATCTATATAGAAAGGGGAACAATAAATAGATCAAAAGTTCCCTTAGGTAACTACAAACAAATTTATACAATAAAGTGGACTATTAGTATGTGTTTACTGATGTTTTACGTCTATATTGCACCGCGAAGGCGTTGTTTGCTGTCTTTTGTATTTATCAAAATAGTTACTAATTAATTTGTTTATATTGCTTTATAATTAATGTTTTAATTAGTCTGTTTCATACTAAAACTGTCTCGTTTTTTTTGTCTAGATACTTAGCAGTAGCAACCGATGGGGTGAAGCAAGGTGTGGAAGTGATAGATACGAATACGAATATTCGCGTAATGAACTTCGAAGGACACCAGGAAATGGAGCGCGTAACAGACGTACTGTCATTACCTGGTAATAACACATTTTTTATTGCTTTCATATCAATTTTGTGTCTTGTAGAACCATTCACATTAGATTTCATGTCTGTTTCCAAAGATATATAACTTCGTAGCTTTAATTTTAATTTATTTAGTTACTAATGTTAGATTTATTTAGTTGAATAGGTAGAAGTAATATAGTTAGTGTATATTGGCTTAGAGAATATAATATCTGTTGACGCATTTCGAAATGTAATTGTGCACAAGTTCAGGGCCGCTTGAAGAAAGTAGGGACTATATTCAAAAATAAATGCACTATATATCTCAGCTATTCCAGTCGATTTGATCAGAGGCTATGGTGACTAGCCGTAGCCGCTGTACAATAAATTGATAAAAAAAACTTGTAATTTCTATCACAAAAAACTATCAAATAAATTAGTAGAAGTGTCAAAGGCGTACTAACGCCTAAGTTAACTCGCACGGCTTAATTATTATGGCACCAAGAGGTAAGTTTACCAGAATCTACTAATGTGATCCTGGTACTTCGTCCTGGTCAGAAGATCTTGGTGAAATCAAATTCATCGATATCACCTTCCATTTCTGGAGAAACTAATAAGATTTCTGGAGAAATAATAAGTCCAATATCCAACTAACGTTTAAATTTAGTGTGTATTAATTGTGTTATAGTTTAATCTTTAGATTAGAGATTCACTTAACTCTAGGTTAGAGCTAAAACAGTTGTGTATACGTTGTCTTGTAATTTAAAAGTAGATGTCACTAACATATCCCAAACTGCGTACATTTCAGGCAGCAACAAAATCCTAACCCTCACAAGCACCGAAATAACCCAGCACTCCTTCACAATAAATAAGGGTAACAACACGCTGGAGACCAAAGTGATAATTAACAGTCAAGCTGTGAAGTCACAGCTGAAGTTTCTTTCGTTTGCCGTTAACAAGACCGGCACGCTTTTGTTTGTGTCCACGGATGATAGTAGAGTGATATGCGTTGATCTGAAGACAAACACGCATGTATTCGACTTGGATAATCGAAGAGGGTAAGTTTGTGGTTTAATTATTTCTTGTTATGTCTTCGTAGGTTACCGATATTCAAAATGTCCCTTTGGCGGTTACTAGAATGAAAAATAAAACAAAATTCGCATCTCATCCAGCAGTTTCGATGGCTCAGCGTTTAACGGCAAACAGTGCGTAAAACGTGGTTTCGTTTTCCATTCGAGATAAAACATTCGAGCTCTAAAAATTTGTAAATTTTGTACATGAAATCATGTTCTAAATAAAGATAATACTGTTTAAAGTGATTAATTAACAATTAAAATACAAGTCGTATATATACAGATCATTATTGCTATTGAATTTTCTTTCGTTCACCATTTACAAGATTGGCACTTTTCAATATGCTTATGTTTGAATCAGAGGAGACTTATGTAAATGCGCATGTTTTTGTTTTGGATCTGTGTAGTCCTACGGCTACGCATTCTATCCCTACTCTTGGTATTTTTTCTTGTTTTTTTCTTGCCTGCATAAATCAGAAACTAAATATTCATTTCACAGTCTAAATCATTCTAAAATTATATATCTTGATCTGAACTTTGAATGCATGTTTTTAGGTTTCATATAATAGGAGTGTTTAGTTAATTCACATATTGAAGTAATACTACTTAAGTTGTATGTTTCAAGAATATTTGAAAATTGATATGTGTTGACGTGAATTCAATGTGCATGTTTTTGGGATTAATACTATAATGGCGTGTTTAGTTAATTCCATAATGTTGTTAATTCAGGTATTATATCCATGCCCTCTTACGTAATTTTCTACCCAAAGGCAGGAAACATAAATCACAAAGTAAATATTTGCTTCATATCTAAATATTTCTACTAATATCAGAATATTGATATATGTTGATCTGAACTAATATCAGAGGAGTGTTGATCTGACTCCAATGCGCATTCTTTTGACTTTGATACTAGATGTCATATTCCCTTTACTTTTCAATCCACATCCTCTGTATTGTTTTTCTACTCCTATACCTCTTTACTTCACACACAACAAATAATGGATGATCAACATCAATATACAACTGGTAAAAAAAATTATTTTCACTTTCATCCTTAATCCAATACCATATATTTTTAATGTTTACCAACTAATTCTTTCAGTAATGTACTAGCAATGGCAGTGAGCGAGATACTAATGTGGGACGAAATCTTTCCTGGCTATGACGTATTGTTGACTGGGACTGGGACCATCGAGAACACAGTTAAAGTGTGGCACCTAGACACATCGTACATATCTCAGGCCACTAACAAAAACGGGTAAGTAGTAATTATTATAAGTACATACTCCATAATACAAAGCGTTACATGTACGCAAACATTTGACGCGGCTAGAAGGCTTTATTGGTTAGGTTTAAGCAAGTTTTGAGGAGAATAAAACTGTAGTAGGACATTAGATTATCGGTGTAGTAGTAAGTCGACCTGAATCTCTCCTCCTTGCGTCGTATAACTCAATGCTGAGGGTCGTGACCACCCTTCTGTACCACTTTCTCTCGCACGATCTTTCTCCATCTGTTTCTGTCTCTGGCGGTGTGAAGGGCGTTGTGGACTGAGGAATCAAGAGCGGTGCGGATCTGGTCTGACCAGCGCAATGAGCTGCGTCCACGCGGTCTTTTCTCATCCACTATACCGGTCACGATAAGCCTTTCCAGGTTGTTTCCATCTTTCCCTTGCAATGTGACCGAAGTATTCAAGGACTCTGCGTAAACACTCAGACGACAGCCGCAAGGAGATTTTGAGCTCCCGTAATATTGAGATGTTAGTCCGAAATGCTGTCCACGGAATACGTAGCATCCTTCTCCAGCACCACATCTCAAAGGCGTCAATGCGTTTACGGTCTGCAGCTTTCAGAGACCAAGTCTCAGCGCCATACGAAAAAATCGAGAAGACTAGTGTCCGTACCAGTTTGGTCTTTGTTTTTACGGAAATGTTGCGATATCTCCAGATTTCTCCCTAAATTTAAAGCCTGTATGTGATACAAAATGAGACAATTTAGTCAACCCTTGAAAATAATATCAATAATTTTGTATGCATAATAGGGTTTGCCTTTGACCACTATCTCACCTGATAGTTAGTGATGATATGGTCGAACGAAGATGTTATTCAGGCAACCCTAGAATTATTGGATCTCTAGGCAACGGCCACAACACACCGTTAGGTGCTTGGTGTCAAATTTTCTTCTTGAGGGTGGTAGCTAGCCAGACGGGCATTCGGAAACTGCCCTACCACCGTGCTATAACGACTGCCATTCTAAGACAACAACCGGGACCGACGGCTTAACGTGCCCTCCGAAGCACGGAACCGTTCAGTAGTAATGTCACTAGCGTTCACCCATCCAAGTCTTCACCGCAGCGAACGTTGCCTAACTTTGCTGATCGGTTAAGAACGGCTAAGCAAACTTCGCTACTAGCGCTTCATAATTAGCTATTATTAAATAATTATCATCATCAGCCCTAATTGGACCCACGCTGGATTTAGAAATCTTCCTTCGACATCAAATTTCTTCGAACCACCAAATTTGATGATTTTTGTCATGTTACAAATGGTTAGAACCAGCAGTACCTTTCGGATATATCCCGTTACGGTGGTAAAAAGTCGACTTTAATGACAGTAAAAAAGTTTCACCATCGCACATCTCTTTATGTTTCCACACTTTTTTTTTTTTTTTTTTTTTTATTTATTGTCATAGAACCAACAGCACTTAATAAAATTACATTATAACTATTTTTATTAATACTTACTGCCAATGACAGGTTCTTACTTTTTATACAAAATAATATTAATAATAAGTTATCAACAACTAAAGAAACATACAACCTATTATTAACAGTATTTGACACGCACCAAGGATAGGACTTAGATAGGGAGGTGTACCTAGTTATGTTAAAAAAGTTATTATATATGTTAGTTAAGTGTGTGAATGTAGTGTAAGGTGAATGGTGTACAAGGTGAATGTGAGCGTTCTTCTGGAGTACCAAGGCTCTAAGAGTAAGGATACCAGAAGACACAGTGTGTAGTGTGTTTGTAGCATCAGAAATTAAGGTATTAACAACATGCTTTGTTGTTAATTATTTGAGTAATTTGTTTCTTAAACCCTAATTTATGAAGGTGAAATATATCGACTGCTGAGAAACACTTATTATAGCTGTCGAGCGTTCGGCTTATAATGGAATTATGCGCATAGTTTGTGCGACTCGCTGGGACATGAAATAAGACTGTATGTCTAGTTCGTTTAGTGGGAACTCTGAGTTGTAAGAAGAGATGAGTCAATTCTGGGCAGTCTAGTCTGTTACTGCAAACATCGTGGAGGAACAAAACCTGCAATAAAGTACGACGATCTCTAAGTGTCATTAGACAATGGAAGTCGCAGGCTTGTTCATAATTGCTAGTTTTGTTTCGCGTACGGTAATTTAGCGCTCTGACAAACTTGGATTGAATGTGTTCTATGTCATGTACGTAAGTCGTGTAACTAGGGTTCCATACGATACTACCGTATTCGTACACTTAATAATAAACATTGTTATCAACAGGAGAGTCCGCCTCACCACAAAATTCGACGTAAGCTTCGTCAACAGCTTGACACCAGTAACGCCAACCACGCCATCTAACAGCGGCAAGGAGAACTTCACAACAACCCCTAAACGTGTCCAGTCCTTCAACTACAGAGAAATGCCCAAAAAACTACTGCAGAACACTATGAGTTTGGATAGACAGAACTTGAAGCCGCTCAATTTAAAAGGCATCTGTAACAATAATGATGCGAGTGTCCTGCCTTTGCTAGCTGTGGTTGATGATAAGAATAATATACAGGTATGTTCAACGTCAGAGCATGAAATACAGACGACAGGTAGAAAAGATTAGGTAGCAAGTGATTTTTAAAGACTGGACGTATTGCAGCATTATTTTGATTGATTGATATATTTGAGTTTAACTAGTGAGAGATTTTGTATATCTGGGAACTTTATTGTCCAGAAATCGAAAGCATGAAAGAGAATTAAGGAGTGAATGTTGGTAACCATGTAAATGTGGCACTCCATACAATTCAAAAGGCACTACTGGTTAGTGCATAATGCTATAATATAGAAATATGTACCACTGTTGTAATATACTGTTGTAGTATCTAGTCGTGTTAACACCGATGTTGTCAAATGCTGGAATTCCGTCACTATCTGACTGCATAGGAGTGAAAGAGAGGCAGCGATGGTGAAATCGCAATAAGTTTGGGTGAAACATGAAAGAAAGCTTATTTATACAAAACTAGTAACCTTAATCGAAAACGTAACTTAACTTGTTAACTCATTATAAGGTTTGCTATTGGATTGTTATATTTTTGTACATAAATGAGTGAATAAATAGGATTTTCCTTACAATCTTAATTTAGAGTCAACTTTATAAATTTATTCCGTCGAGAAAATTTGAAGGAAACAAGTTTCGAAATTAACTTGGTCCTAGAGAATAAGATTAAGATTAACTTATAATTTTCTTACTGCTGCAAACTAAATTTATTTTGCAAAAAAAACGGTTCAAGTAAAGCTATTTAGCGCTTTCCAGCGCCTTAATGTATAGTAGTGAAAGTTGTTGTATATAGTTATTGTATATCCTTGTGATAAATATGTGAGGTAGCGATAGATAGAGAATAAAATGGCCTAATATTACATGTTGGTTGATGATTATTATTTTACTTGAGTAATAAAACATATAAACTATAAAATAGACATATTATTTTACATATCATAAATTCGAATATTTTGTATTTCGATATATTATGATTACAAGCACTACCGCGTACTAAGCGAAAATCATAAATTTACAAATTATCGAATATTTTGGGTTCTACATTAGGGCTTAAGCTTCAACTTGTTAGTGGGCCCGTAAATAAAGTATGTAAATTTTCCAATAATAATAAATATATACCCTGTCAGATGTTAACCATTACATAGATGTTAAATTAATAATGTTAAATTTCTTAGGATTGTGATAGGATTCTTCGGGAATCCGCTCATAAAAAGATAGCCCAGTTAATAATTCTATTGTAATTATAAAATTTTGTTTGATTTATTATTCAGGTCATGCGCGGCAGAAAGGTCCTAACAGAAATATCGGAAAACATCAAAGACGTGATCACCACAGTGAAAATAAGTCCGTGCAACCAACACATCGTGTACGGGCTAAAATCAGGATTCGTAAAACGTTACACGCTGCGGACCAAAGAAATAGTGACCATCATACATGTCTACAGTGCAGTTCAGTACATAAAGTTTGTAAATCCGACATTATTGGTCGTTGCTGGTGAAAACAGGTGTATAATGGCTCATAAGTTGTTGGACTACGGTAACTGGGAGACGGTTATGCTGCAGAAGGGGAACACGTTTCTTGGTTCGCAGGAAATTCTTAATGATATTCAAGGTAAGTTCGAAATTTAATACTACGAAAATTATTACTACTTGGATAGGTGACCGCTAGTGGTACTTTTACAACTAAGCGCTTCCGTACTTCGGGGGGCACGTAAAGCCTTGGCGTTGGTCGTAGTTGTTATCTAAGGATGGCAGTCGTTAGATTTTCAGAGGCATTAGGTTAGGGTGGCCTGGATCTCTGATTCTCTGCATGGTAATAGGCATTGCAAATGCTTGTCTGGCTTGCAACTTCAAGTAAAAATCTGACGCCGAGCACCTAACCGTGTCTTCAGACAGCTGTGCTTGGAAGCCAGTTCCCATTCTATATTATTTCTGTTTACCGTCTTCGACCACATAATCACTTACTAGAGTGAGGTTGTGAATCCTACCGATTAAAATTTAATTAAGTTTTACTAATTTCGAATACCAACATATGCATGTGACATATACGTGTGTGCATGGAATCGCGTCAACGTCTAACTCACTCAATAAGAAAAAG
Source organism: Plagodis dolabraria (assembly GCA_963854805.1). NCBI lineage: Eukaryota > Metazoa > Arthropoda > Insecta > Lepidoptera > Geometridae > Plagodis > Plagodis dolabraria. Next base: position 11,459,224 of record OY978452.1, on the reverse strand, counting down.
CTATACTTGGTACCTGTGATTTTTGATTATGATTGAATCATTTGTTATGCTCGTGATTCAAGTGAGCGTCAATCCTGAGCGACGAGAGTTATTCAAGGCACTCGATCTAAATCTGTTTTATTCAAGTTTCATACTATACCTTGTACCATGACTATGAGTATAACATATTCATTTTGCTGCGGTAGTTATATAAATCTGGTACCAGTACAGGCTATCCTATTCATATGCTATTATAATATAAATTACACTTGTTCTTAGCTTCGCCCGACCAGAAGAACTTTCCACAACACTGGTTGAGCCGGCCGACATGCTAGTTTATTTGCAAATGCTCTGTATGGTGGACTTAAGGTTAAAAACTGATGCGATCTGATGCAGTTGTCACGGACAGCCAGCAAGTGTCCGTGAGTTTGATTGCTTGACCAACCAGCGAGATTCAGGCCTGCTATTCATCAGTGACGCCAATACCTAAAATTCACCAAATGCGAATTGACGATAATTATGATGAAGATGTAGCTACCTAATATATTATCAATTTTATTTGAAAATTTCGTTCCTACTATTTTCTGTATATGTAGTTTTTTTACTAGACTCTTATAATAAGCTTTCATTTGCCGAATTCTAGCGTGTTTTTTTATAATTAGAGACACACAAAGTTAACACTCTTATTGGTTGTAAGTCTAGGATGAGTCGAGGTCTATATTTTTACTTTGCTCCATGGTTTATATGGTATCATATGTAATGGTTTATAATTTATTTTGTTATTGAACTGCTTAAAGTTGTTGAAATTTAACCAAAAAACACCTTCAACAGGAGTTAAAACGAAACATGTGGATAATATGTCCAACTCGGAAAGCCACTGCAGCCTCGATTCTCGAGATAGGACATTCTCGAATGGCGACCGGAAGTCAAACCTCTGTAAGAGCAGCGGTCTCGTCGAATGCTTTTGGATATCAGACGTAGGCCTTATGACTGTGGAGAGTAATGCCAGTGTCAAACTGTGGGACAAGGAGTTGAAACTTGCGTGCGTGTTGCATGCACGCCGAGATGACGTGCATATAAGTTGCGCGGCGTTCAGGAAAAATGTATTGGTGATATGTGACAGTACCAATTTAGCGTTTGAGGTATAGTATTTATTATGTATTATATTTGGCAAAACATGTATTGCGCTAACCATTATGCTCATTTAATTATATTGTAACTGTATCAGCCACAATGTCCACTGTTGAACACAGCCTCCCCCATTAGGGGGGTTTGCCATAATCCCCACGGTTAGCAGGCGTCTGGGAGATCGCAGTATCAGATAACAGTTCCTCAGAAGGCGCTGCTGCCCACCTTCCGGTATTTTTCCTCTAATCGCCTTAAACGACACCCACGAAAAGAGATGCGGGGGTAATATTCATGATATTCATGTCCCAGCACCCCACGGGGGCATATTCTAACAGTCTTATAGAATTATCATTGGTGGCATACCAGCTGCTTATGGCGAATGAAGACGTTAAGATAGTAAAGATTTGTTGTCCTCCTAATGTCAACACCCTGATGTCCATCTCTCATGACATTACATCGTTATGATGAAACAAGCTCGTGCTCTGCTTGACTTCAAGCTAAAGAATAGGAAGCAAATATTGCTTTGAATACGTGAAATCTGCGCAGCACTAAGATAAGCTTAGAGATTCTGATTTTAAGTAGATTCCCAAACACCTTACTGTTTTCCGGCAGCTGGCCAGGGCCAGTTAATTTTTTTAATACAGATTAAGCCTGCTTACAACCTCGTGTTCTGACAGGTGAAACTTGGATGAGGGCTAGACTATTAGTATTCAAAAATATAAGTTTGCAAATTACACTCTGTACTCTAAAAAGTGCCGGCCTTTGGAGTTGTTGAATGGTCTTATGGAACTTGGCTTACCTAAGAGCTACTACGTCACTAAAATCGATGGCATTCGCAAATTAAAGAAATACTGACACGTTTTTTTACTCGATTAATTCTGATATTGTTCCTGGTTTATTTTCAGACGTTCAAACTAGAAAATGGCAATAACGAGGCCCCGTTACAACTGAACTCGACGAAAGAGCAGAAATTAAACAACATCATAACTTGCTGTGACCTCACCGCCGACGGTAGACTCCTCGCGATCGGCCTCGACTCGGGAGATGTTCTGGTAATGACTCAATTAAATGTTACTAAAGTACGATCACTTAAAGAATTTAAGTCATTGACCTTTATTATAATGACCAAAAAATAAAGCGTATTTCACATGTTTTTTTATTGAATTGGCATAAAATGGTAAATTTCGTGAATTAAGTTGTAATTTTTCAACAGGTGTGGAATGTCAAAGCCCAGCGACAAGTCAACGGTTTATTACGTCATCACAAACACAAAGTGCAATACTGTTCATTTTCACCTGTACCAGAGCGTTTGTACCGAAATTCCACGCATTTTACGCCTTTTCTTTCACCTACAAATACCAATAGTATTGAGGACGACCAGCCGCCTTTAGTACTGGTTACCATGGCAATGGAGATTGTTTGGTGGAATATTACGTATTGTTTGAGGAAAGTCAATGGAAAGATGAACAGGTAAGCTTACATCGAAATCATTCATTAGTTTTTAACTGTGCCCGATCGATTATACCGGAATCCCTTCACATATAACTAGCTCTGAAGACGCTCTCTTTGGTGATGGTAACAGAATACCATCGATGCGATAGTGTTTATTTCTTGGAAGATTACTTATCATAATGAGGAAAGGAACTAGATGGAAAGAACAAGGCTCAGCTTTGGTCATACTGAACCCACCTCCTTTTGTTTCATCTGTAATCTGTACCGGATTTTTTTATTTTTTTTATGATTAATAGGTTTGCCTTTGACCACTATCTCACCTGATAGTTAGTGATGATATGGTCGAACGAAGATGTTATTCAGGCTAACCTAGAATTACTGGCTCTCAAGGACAGCTGCCGGAACACACCGTTAGGTGCTTGGCGACAGATTTTCAACTTGAGGGTGGTAGCTAGCCAGGCGGGCATTCGCAAAGTGCCCTACCACCATGCTGTAACGACTGCCATCCTAAGACAACAACCGGGACCGACGGCTTAACGTGCCCTCCGAAGCACGGAAGCGCTCAGTAGTAATGTCACCAGCGGTCACCCATCCAACTCATGACCGCGGCGGACGTTGCTTAACTTAGCTGATCGATTCAGAATGGTTAAGCAAACTTCGCTACGAGCGCTTCTATGCCTCATCATTTCTCGCACTGCACTCCTTTGACTTCAATACGAGCAGCGTTAAAGAGATTAAATGATACATATAGTTTCAGTAATTAAATCCACCACTGTACTTAAACATGACTAGGACTAAACAGTGTTTTCCGCATAAACACATCTACACGCATTCTAAATCACTGTGACTTCAATCGAAATGTTTCAATACAAATTTAATTATTGCCATACAATATCACAGAAATAGCCAAAAGACTGAGATTTTGTGCAATTGAAGTCCCACAAGATCCGTATTATCACTGACGTTATTTCTCTGCATATCAATGACTTGCTGTTTATCAGCAGCATTCATTACTATGCAGACGAGAGCACTGCGAACTCTTTATACACGACCTGTGCAAGAATACCTCTGTCCGTGTGGAAGAATCTCGCCAAGAACATGTCTCAAATCGAGAGCACTTTATGTAGTCTGCAATTGGGGTCTGGATAACTTGGTCCGCTTTAACCTAAGCAAGACACAAGTTTGCGCGTTTAACGCTAAGAAAGTCCATTCGCGTTGGCCCTGTGAGGCCAATTCCAGGAAACATGCCTTGCCTTCCCATGCAGTATTGGGATCATTGGTGTAGATCTGCATTGAAGCCCAGTTCCGAAGACACCTTAAAGACAAAGCAAAGTTCTAATTTAAAAGCTAGGTGTACTCAGTACTTTACCATAGAGCAATGCAAGTACGTTCGCATTTGAAGTTCTATTGATATTGTTGAGAATCGTTGACGATCCAATACTCACAAACGGTATACGAGTAAAACCTCTGAGAAGATACCTTGCCTTTTTATGTGTCTTCTACCGTTTACACAATGAGATCTATTTCGATTAATATAATATAAAAATATCACTAGTACATAGTTTATAGGAAAACTGGCAAACCAGAAGCATACATATTAGGCTCAAGGATTTGCATGTAAAATATCACCAAGTTTTGGTATTTAAAAGTTTAATTATGACGTCTTAATTAGAATGTCGAAATTCCGTACGTATGATAAAATATTATCTAAACATATATTTCACAATACTGTTTTGTCACTTACAGGCCTGGTGTTAACATGAATGCTCTGACACCTCTCGGCAGTCCAATGGAATTAAGACCGGAAATGACCAACAACCACCAGGGCGCATCTCCGTCACAGAACTACTTCTTTGCGGAAGGATTCATCAACCACAACTGTTGGAAGGATTTGTGGAATGGGAGAACGTGAGTCTAATTAAAAGTTTTTAATGATAACTACGAATATAAAGTAGTTGTATGCGACACATAACTGTGTGTATTATTTATGAATTAATTATTATTTATGAATCTAATGGTTTTTTAAACGACAAAAGCTATTTTATAAGGAAGCCAAAGCCTTTATTTATGTTTAACAGATACGATTGTAATAGTATTTTGTATCTCTATGGTTGAAGCAATAAGCATCAAAAACCAGCCCAGATGTCAGAGGAGCTTGGGCAGGGGCGTGGGGAGCACAAACGTTCGCCATTTTGTATTTTTGCATATGACTCAGTCGTCCCTGAGTTTTTCGCGGCAACCTTGTGCACCTCACGTCACTCATATTAATTGTTACAAGCTCTTATTTTTCAAAGTGTTTTCGCTATTATACGACCAATCTTTCTTTTATATCGTCGTTTCAATCAAGTTAACCTGCGTTGGCTACAGTAGTGTAACTCTCATACAGTTACCGCTTTGATTTTGGACTCATCACGTTCACAATTAACAAACGCACTATCTTCCAAATTCAATTTGATTGGTTAATTAATTTGGCGCTTAGAAATGATCGCATCGGATTGGTCGCGTCAAGATAATGTTGTTGCACCGCACGGTACACTTTTTAAACCATGCCCGCCGCGGTAAGGTTTGCGTTTTGCAGTTTTTGAGCATGACTTGCATTTCTTTACATGTTTATTTATTCATAGAATGATAAGAATTAAGAACTTAACTAAAGGAGTGGACTCACTTAGAAGTGGTGTACCTACACTATAACATTTTCTAAAAAAAGGGACTACACTGTATTGCTAAAGTTGTCTTCAGCAATATACAGTTTAGTTCCTTTTCAGTCTGAGCTCTATAAATAAACGCCTGGATTTTACCAGACGATTTTAGGTTTCATGTAATAGAGAACGACCCTATCATTACAGACTGCTCTTATCCTCTAAACATAGAACTTGCAAGGTATATGCGGTATTAGGTGCATGCGCAACAGGTGTGCGAATCCGCATAGCTGATCTTAAGCTGTTAAAATTCCTTAAAAGTAAACCTCATAAGACTCCATTGCCTAGGAATCCTAGGAATCGAACCCAAGACATTGTGGTGTGAATCTTTGGACATGACTTATCGTTATTCCGTGTGTTCATGTGTGCACCAGTCTGGTATTAGAGAGTGACCCTTAAACCTATACCTATATATTTGTGCAGGGAGCAGAAAGGGAACCTTTGTTTCCTGCTGCCACATGTCTTGTAGAAAATATAAACTTTGATACCATAGCCTATACAATGTACTGTATCAGCCGGATCGTCAACTTCTGATCACAGCCACCGTTATCAAGGGGATATTTTTCATAATTGGGAATCGCAGTATTCAATGGCAGTTTTTCAGAAGGCTGCTGCCCACCTTCTATTTTTCTCTTTGTTGCATCTTACGACTCCTACAGGAAGATGTGGGAGGGTGCAATTCTAACCCGGCACCCCACGAGGGCTTATCTGTGCAGAGGGAAGAAAATCCTTCCCAGTTGATGCATGTAAAATCTCGCACTCTTGGAGAGTAGAAATCTCTTGCAAGTTGTTAAATTTTAATGCCATACCCTCTACATCAAATGCCAATTATTACCGTATAATTTCTAATTTTCAGGTACAAAGAAGGTTCAAAACGTAAAGAGATTCTAGCATGCATAAAACTATCGGGAATCCATGCCAGGAAGTTATGTCACGACGAACGATTCTCCTGTTTTGTCACCGTCGACAACACCGGACACACACATATCATGAACGTTCTGCGAGACCAGGGTTCATAGCATAAGGCTACATTCGACCTTAGCGTATTTACTGCGGACAGTGAATATGTTAAAAGCCAGCAGAATTGTGATATTTGCCTTTGCTTTTCGGAGGAAACTTCAAGATCTGAATTGAGTGGATTTGGGATAGAATGTCAGTCGTGTCAGAATTTTTCGTTGTGGCATTGTCATATTGAAAACTTTGTAAAAAAAACTGTTGTTAGTGATATTAATGAAGTAAGCGGGAGTGTCAATACGTACGATTTTGGCACGAAACAGCGAAGGTCAATACAATGTGAAAACAAAGCTTTAGATCTACATTCGAATCGACGTATCTCTGTGTTCAAGATTGTACTAGTGCTAATGGTGTCGGTTGTTTACGCTAGTTTCATAAGTTTCCGTCAATATTGTTGAAAACATATCCTTATGAACGCACAATTGCGCATTTATTAGATAGTGTTTTGGGTAATATAAATAAAAAATATACAACTTGTTTGTAGGCGCGTACAAGGTTGTACTGTTTTTTGGTTGTCTACGTTAGTGACGTAGTTTTTGTAAAGGAATTTTCCCCAAATAGTTCCTAACCAGCTTGAGATTCTAGACATTCAACACTGCTGTTATGCATTTATTACATGAATATTGTTAAGATGGTGATCAGAATTTCAATGATCTTATTTAAAAATAAAAGAAATCCAGTTGTAACAATAGTACTAATCTAATATAGGTTTAAATAGGGAAAAATATTACCGTGTATTCACTTAACGGTGCTAAGTATAAATTTACTAAAACATTTTAATATTTTTTATACCAGATGAGATATGCAGCCAGAGCAAAGAAACTGTAGTGAATTTGATAAAAATAAAGTTTTTAATCGTGAATTCGCTTTTATAACTTATAAATTGTAATAGTTTTGAAATTCAATTTGTAGGAATAATGAGTTACTGATTTAAATAGGTAATATAGATTAAAAATAAAAGTCACAAAAATTTTAATACTATTATCGAAAGTAATTTTCCATTTAGATGTAATATTTTTTAGGTACACAGTGCTAATATTACATGGTGCCGTGGTACTATATTTTACTTACAATAATTTAATTTAATATTATAAATAAATGTGATAAATTAATATACAAATGCGGGAGAGATTTTGTAAATTATTTTACAAGAGTTGAACAGATATATTTTTTTAAATCTTAATTACGATTAAATGTATTAAAATTGCTTGCTCTCAAAACGATATAATATTAGTAACAAAAAATGCTGGACCAAAGTTGGTTAAGTTATATAATCGTATTATTTGAACAACGAATGTTTTGCTCATTTTGTGTGATTTTCGTGAACAAAAGACGACGAACTCTGTTGTATTATAATAATAAGTATGAACAATACTGTAATCACTGATAACAAAAATCTTTTTATATTTTAGAGCAATCTGTTTAAGTAAGGTAGGTAAGGTAATACAAGATTAAAATATCCCACCCGTTATTATTTTGTGGTTGTTAAATACTTCTGAAACTTTAATTGATAAGACACCAAGCACATGATGTTATCAAAATACCATCCATGTAATATTTCGTTTTATGAAAGCCTGGTGCCCACTCATTTTACAATTTGATTACGGCAGACGCGTCATCCGTACCTTACATACCATTAGACCTATCTCGGACGAACCGAGCTTGGTATGCCACATCTCTCTCCGACTATCTCTTTCTAGACGCAGCTGAAAAATAATGAAAAACAGACAAGTCAAATAGATAACATTCGGCGCATCTAGTGGATGCTTTGGCTTTAACCATCGGAAAATTCGGTCAGTCTTGTCACAAACAAATAAACATTTATTCATGATAATTCCTTGGATGCACTTTATATTTTTTACTTTTATCTGTTCTGTACACGATGCATATTGTAAGAGCTATGTTTTTAATACGAGAACAGCAAAGTATTATATGTATTATAATTTAAGACTTTATTTTTGGTTTGCTCTTTTTAACACAATATCTAGTGACACAAAACTTATTAATGTAATAAAGATAGCCTAATTTATAACGTATGTTATCCCATACCTACTTAACAATTTAATTTTGTTTTTTGCTTGTTTTTTTTTTTCATCAGTTGCTCTCTTTTATTCTTAATGTTTGACATTTTATTATGATCTGTATTGCATATTACTAGTTTTACAAAGAACAATTGTGGGATGTATTGGAATTGATTATTATATAATATAAAATACTAACTGATAATTTCCATGATCAATACGCATTTATTTGTAATTGTCGAACAATCTCGTTTTATAAACAATAATTCTAGTTTTTAGCTTACCACTAAGGCTTTGCGAGGAGGCGGAAGGGTGTTTGAAGGGATAGTTTTTTACTTGGGAAAAAAGTTTTTATTGTATGAAATTGAAGGTATTTGGTGGAGGTCTATTGGTCTATATCTATCTTCTACTGGTTTCTTCCTCGCACATGTCTAATGAAAAGGAAAGAAAACCCGTTTTCAACCTTAAATCATTAATGTCTGAATTTGACTGCACGCGTCTTATCTTGAAGACTTTGTGATTAATCAAGTGCCATCATTAAAAAAGGCCAATGTACATAGCTATATTATTACATTATATATACACTAAGACTCTAATGTAGCTTCGTTTTACCTCTAAAGTTAATATAAACCGTACAGGTAAAATTAAACTACATGGTGCTACTTTTATACTTTAGTGATAGGTCTGTGTTCAAGTAGCAAATCCGTTTAGTTTACATTTAAATAATGATAAAAATTAAAGATCATTTTGTGAGAAATGTGGAGGGTCTATTTAAAAGAGCAGTAATTATGCATAATGATTCAGATAAATATAGGAAATTATAATTTAGTCCATAGAAATTCATTATTGGTATGTTAATGATTTATGTCGGTGATTTAACCGTCGGGAGCCGTCCAACCAAAACAGAAAATTGTCGAATCAATATTCAAGCAGACAGTTGTATATAGGTAAACTTGCAACGAAAATTAAGGTGTTTCCTTGTGTCCCCTACTGCATTCTATTGGAATAAATCGAGAAAAATAGGCAATAACAACTTCTGAAAAATTCAAAAGATTTTAAAGATTTTCCAGTTGCTTTAATAGTCGTGAGCATAGTGTTGCTTTTTGTTTTGACAAATACCATGCACAACAGATCTCTTTGCCATGTTCTAACCAAAATGTGGGTAAACAACATAGAGTGTTTCCAAGGTAGGTTGGGTCCGACAACAAAGCTAGTAAGATTATTATGTAATTTGGATTTAAAATTACCTTGGCAAAGATCTCACACTAAAAATTCGCCTAACAGGTACATACTACAAGTAAAACGAATTGCCTCCGAAATGTGAACTTGATGAAAAATATTTTAGTTTAGTCGACAATCTCAATAATTATGTAAAATCAATCCTGATTTCTTCTTCGAAGAAGAAGATTTCTGACTTTAAATACACCTACCAGTATTTTTATAAATTGCTGACTATTAAAATTATGGAATGCTCGTGTAATTGTGATATGTCCATTCACTTACGTGTTAAAAAAATCTAAATAAGTCAACCTACTTTACGTAAATAATATTAGTTGAATACCTACTTATTTGTATCGTTAATTCTAGATGAATTTGTGATATATGTTTCAATCATTTAGCTTATTTTTGTGAAGAATTCCAGGAAATGCTCAAATTAAACTTGGATATTTTGTTATATACAGTTAGGCACGATGACTGAATAATTAAAACGAAATTAACTGAAAGTATTGTAACTTTTTATGAATATTTTAAAATCTGCTCTATTTTTTATAATATAATTGTATGTTATTTTTATTAGTATAATTTAATGCAATATTTTTAGTTCACATTTTATATCTTTTACGTAAAATTTAATTTAAGACCAATTCTCTGAAATATACAGTTTAATAAATATTGTAGTTTTTAATTCCATTTACAAACCCAGAGCAACAAGCAACAGAAAAATCTTTTTAAGGTCGGGTATTCCCGTTTTTGCCTAAAGTAGATGTTTTTTTTATAAACAAAGAAGAACATTTCATATCTGAAATAAATATATGTTTTAGTTACATTCTTTCTCCTTATTGTGTATTCGTTCAAATCACGATACGAGTAAATTTTCTCGATACAAAAAAATAGTGAACTAAGTTCGATTTGCGGTTTTTTTACCGTATGCATTACCCCAGCAAGAAAATCACTTCTGGAATAAATTGAGTTCTACAAATAATTAGCGTTCATTGTTAACGACACCCCCAAAACGACACCCCTGGGGTGTCGTTAACAAAAAGCATTTGTTGACGACACCACTAACAAATAGTGTTGTTACCCTGCTGTATGTTCGTACCTATACCAAAATAATAAATAAAATAAAAAGAACCTGTAAAGATATTTTTATTTAACTTGATCGAAGCTCAATAATCCTTTCCATGGCATTTCAACTTTTTGTGAGAGGAACATCTCCAATATACTGATCCATCTGCATAATTTTTATGTTTATGATATTTATACTTGCCTAAAAGTAAGGCCACTCCGCCATTGGTATTTATTAATCTGAATTCGGACATTGTTATCCTTTTCTTCGAAAGTTATTGAAAATGTTAGAAATGTCAATATATTGATAGTAAATTAATAAAAAAGTGCCTTATACGCTGTAAATGTTCACCAAATAATAAATTTGTGCACTTTGCCGTTTTGTTAAAAAAAAAAGGAAAAACCAATTCTGCTGGAGTAACGTTGTTCCAGCAGGAAAATTTTAATCGAATGATCGGCAAGAAAAATGAAGTATATGGACAGATAGCTTATATTTGTGCGTAAATGTGCGCCAAAAATTAAATTTGTGCATCGTAAGGTTTTCGAGATATTTCATTTCCTGCTGGAGTAACGTTTAGCAAAATCTTATTTCCACAATCTTACAATAAAAGTATATTAGTTGCTCTTAATTTGTGCTTATTTGTGATACCATTAGGTTTTCAAAAATCTGTACCATTTTTACGTAATTATGCAATTACGAAAATAAAAAAAATATGTCTAGCGCTAAAACGAACAAACGGTTGTACTCACTAAAAACGGTATTTGGTTCTTCTTGTTATTGCATTCATAAAAAGTAAAGTTCTTAGACAAAATATACACGCATTTATCAATAACATCAATATATGTCGCAACCGACAGTGTCATAGTTAGATATCAAAATGCAAGAAATAGAATTAACTCAACATGTTTCGCTGTAAACCAAAAATTAGTGCGTTTAATGAAATATATATACTGAAAATTTCAGCTTCATATGTAAAGTATTGAAGAAGATATGAACAAAAAACTAAAGCAACAGCGATATTTCTGGTTATCCGACCAAATTCGAAAGATAGCAAAAAAGCGGCGGTTTCATACATATTGATGGTCTTCTTTAATAAGTAGTATTAATGGAAGCTCTTGTCCGTACAGTCACACATAAAATACTTAAAGAGGAATTTGTGTATATTTTTATAATAGGTATTGTTTAGATTTTTATTTTGACGAAATATTTTTTTTATTGTATATTCCTACGCTCAGGCAACTTGTAAGATATTAAATGAAAATTCAGGTTTATGCTTACATTCTTTCTATTTTTTTTATGTAATTATAGGTAACCTACCTACTAGTAAGTAAATTTATTTTATAGTCTTACCTTTCAGAGTTTCCAGGTAATCTAAAAAAAGTTATCTCTGGATGCGTTATTGACGAAATCATTCAACAAAAACAGCACAATATATCCTATTCGTCATATTAAGTATGTACATGAACTTATTTTTCGTTAAAGAAAATTACACACCGTCCATTCGTCACTGCGTACTGAGCGCGGGCTGAGATCGACGCGCGTAGGTATAACTCGCGTTTCGTCCGTTTCTATCAAGTTGAAATACTGTATAGATAACATTACCGTGCTATATCAATCAGTCTGTTTCCCATGATTTTATAGCTGTGCGAACTTCAGACTACTACTGCGTTGCAATCGTAGGTATAAGTAAACATATTCTTGAAACACAATAATGATTTAATATGTTGTAACGGCGACTCTTGTATATACCTACATTCATGTTCAGACACCACAATTTTTTCTTCCACCACCAAGCGCATCACCATTATACGGGTATAAAATAAGTTAATTTCATTTTTGTGAAGTATGCTGCAAATGAGGGATAAAATTTACAATGTATAAAATATCCTATGAAATAGCATACCGGTGTAGGTGCTCATTTATACTTGGTACATAGCTTCTTAGTTAAAAACGAAAATGTGTAAAAATGGAATCCAGCAAGTTTTGTCGAGGCAAAGTATTTTCGCAGCAAACGATAACTCTACGACAGACGAAAAAGTAGGCCGTATCTATTACGAGATTATCATTAATCCATAATCAACTTAATTTCTAAATACGAAATAATCAATTCCAAATAACATTTGCGACTAGGGTAAAATATGGGCAATATTATGTCAATTCACGAAGTACGAATTTATCGAAATTTGGATCCGAAAGTGTTTCGTGGTAATAAAAGGTGCGATCCTTCAAACGAAACTTTGAACTTCGTTTTTGGGAGTAGACCTCCTGGAGTCAATCAACTGTTTTAGTTACACTGTGTGTGACGTGACATTGAGCTATTCGACGCGAGGCATGTGAAACAATGAAATGTGCTAAAAATCAAAGGTTTGTCTATAGGCCTGTTAATTACGGAATAATGAGGTGCCTGTGTATTTTTTTACTTTTATTTTTTTTCACCGGTTGCAAAGCACGCGAGGGCAGTATGCCGCTGCAGCCGTCGAGAGCCCACGCATGGCGGGAGCACCAGTTGAAATACATGGAATAGTTATATAAACAAACCAACTGCTCTAAAAACTCACTAGAATTTACCTATCTACATTCCTACCTACGCACATGTATATACAGTTTGTAACGACAAGGAAATAATATTCATATATTATATGCGTCTTATCTGATGTTAGAAAGGGATAAATAAGTTATATATTTATGTTACCACCGCACCGCCACGAGAAGTTCTGAATAGTTCCGATCACACCATTAAGTAGGATCTACACGGTTCGAGACCACGGGCTCCGCCCATTGGCCTTGGCCAGAGGCTTGTTGCAAACCACCGTCGGAATTTGCTACTACACAGTTCGGAAGTTCCGAAGTTAGTGGTGGATAATATAGCATCTAGCGCCAAAGCATAGCGCGTTATTGCCTTGTAGCGCATACAGCGCGCTATGTATATATTCTCTTCGCGCTATAAATATAACGTCTAGCATCAAGCGTCCACTAACGTGGCTGGGTAGGCCTATAACGCGGATATGCGCAAAGCGTGTTAACGCGACCGAAAGCGCGCGATTCGCGTTAACACGCTTTGCGCATATCCGCGTTATATTGTGCTATTGTGAAGACACCTAGCATATGCATCTAGCGCGAGCGCCTTGTTTCGTTATAACGATAGCGTATAATATAGCGCGCTATTCGAATATAGTTTATAGTCTCTAGCGCGTTAGTGCTGTATAGCGGATTTGAACAATACATCGGAACCACAGTGTGTTTCGAACTCCCGCGCCGATAACACGCATCCAACGAAGGCCAAACTACACACGATATCCCTTAATTTATACGTTTTAAATTTACTATCTACTCGTATATATGAAATTTGGAAGAAAAATATGTCATAAATAATGCATTATATTTGTTCGTGGCTTTTATACCTACGTATCTCAAAGAGGGAAACACGCTACGCGTGCGCTCACGCCGTGCGTGCGCTCTCGCCGGCGTGGTTTGCGACCGGCGTCTACACAGTGGGAAATAGTGGTCCCGAATCACGGTCGACGTTGGAAAGTCAAACGAATTTGAAGCAGTGATGGCTCAGTGGCATTGGCTATGGACTGCCGCGCAGCAGGTCCATGGTTCGAATCCCGCCGTGGGCTTGAGCTTCACCGCATGGTGGAAGGGCTTTTTGCGAATGCCCGCCTGTCTAGCGACCACCCTCAAGTTGAAAGTCTGTCGCCAAGCTCCTAACGGTGTGTTCCGGCAGCAGTCCTTGAGAGCCAGTGAAATTACGGGCACATGAGACTTAACAACTATGTCTCAAGGTGACGGGCGCAGTGCAATTCGTCACTTGAACAACGAACTGCATCTGTTATAGGCAGAGGTAACCACTTAACATCAGGTGGACCTCGAGCTTGTTCGGTCACAATAAAATAAAATAAAAAATAAAAAAAAACGTAATTTGGTCGCAAACCATCATCTCCACAGTTCGCGACCATGGTTCGGGACCATGGTCGCGAACTGTCTGGCACGCTCTTTACGCTGCGATCTCTTTCACTCTCTCACACTAAACTATCCACACATCTCGCTAATTCATTTCATTGTGAGAAGTTGCTAAGATAAAACAAAATGACGATATTTTCTATTTCAATAAAAGCAATAATCACTCGAGAAAAAAAACATTTTTTTTTATCTTTCTCAGTGCCTGTATTATTAGTGCAGTGTCTAAAGACAGGAAGGCATATTGTCCACAACTTTTTTCTAAAAAACACGATTAACGGCAACGTATTCACCGGATGCTCGGAAGTGCAAGACTGGTAGCGATTCCGGTAATTACCTTGCATGCGTATAGTAAATATAGAGGGCTCACAACTGAGGAGCTGGCGAACAGAACCGGCTTAGTTCGTGAAAATAAATTTTACACACATGCTAAAAAACTAATATCAATATATGGAGATAATTAAAAACATTACATTGCATTATTATATTATGTAGGTGGATTAGGTCAATTTTTGCAAGAGTAACAATTTTTTTATTTTCTTCTTTATTCTAGAAGTTATTGAAGAAATAAAAATGCATTTGATAAATAAGATAAAACCTTTATAATAATGGTTTTAATCAACAAAATACAAGTAAGATTGAATGAAGTTAAAAGTCGTTATGACAGCCTGTCTGTTTACAAACACTCATAGAGCTTGAAAGAGTTTCGTATCACTACATTCTTCCAGGCAGAAAAGTAATCAATTCAGTTCAGAATATAATCATCGTAGCGGCTGGGTGGCCTTCGTTGCCGCGTTGATCTTCGCTCGATAGTGGCTGGTTCTTCATATGTAGAAGGAAAGTTATCTAAGTGTTCAGCAGCTGTATCTTACTTGTATTTTGTTGATTAAATTGATAAATAAGATAAAACCTTTATAATAATGGTTTTAATCAACAAAATACAAGTAAGATTGAATGAAGTTAAAAGTCGTTATGACAGCCTGTCTGTTTACAAACACTCATAGAGCTTGAAAGAGTTTCGTATCACTACAGCATTAAACCGATATTGTTTGAAAATGTTGGCCTTATCCGGTTGTGACTTATCCGGTTGTGAGTTGTGACTGTTAAACGTGTGACAAGTCCGGTTTTATAAGTATCGGACAAATCCGGTTTTGTATAAAAGAGGAACTTAAAATGAATACAAAAAATATAGATTTGAAGGTTTATTGTATTTTGTATTTATATTTATTATATTTTTTGTATTTGTTTATATTTTGTTTATTTATTTTATTTAAGTATGGCCTCGTTTTTTTCTCTAGCGACAACCATCGTTAATACATTCCATAGTCACTTTCTCACCCATTTTTGACATTGAACTTGAAATGAAATTATGAATACAAAACACTGACAATGATTGCAAGTAACAGCTGTTTTTTTTAATCATATTTAGCTGCCGTTACAATGCAAAAAATTCAAATATTTTGTACTTTGTGTTTTGTTTTGGCTATACTTTTCCGGCTTTGAATAAAAATGTGTTGACGAAATGAATACTTTAAAGGACAAGTCCGCATCAGAATGAAAAAAGATAAAAAAATAAAATCTTTGTGTTGGATATCGGACTGATATAATGCATTTTTGTCTTTGAAATTTCATACAAAGATATTAATTTTAAAACGTATGGATATCACACGATATCCTTACGTTTTAAAATTAATATAGTTTGGCTCTCGAACGATGCGTGTTCGAAACACAGTGTGGTGAGCAACTATGTCAGTGTTGCCAGCCCATACCAAATTTTACCCCCAGGTATATTTTAAAATCCCCCTTAAAAACCCCAAATTTTTTTTTTTTTGTGCATTTCTCAATTTTTTGCAGAGACATGAGAGCTTACAACTTTTATCACTTATTTTTCTATATTTTTAGTAATGTAGTCCCCAAAGCCTTAAATGATCACAACAACCGCTTTTAAGCTACACTTGCGTTTCTGGCGAATGTTTTTTGGTAAAAGTCTCTTAAAAAATAAAAAAAACGCTTATATTTAAATTGAAATTATATTGGATTTTTCCAATATAATTTAATATAAAATTTAAGAACAGTATATTATTATGTCTATTGAATAACATTGAAAAAATGCAATACAAAACAAACAAATTAATTTGACTCTCTGTTAATGATTTCTGATTTGGTTACAAGGGAAAATAGAAATGCTCCATTATTAGGTTAGGATGAGAACAGTGCTAGAAATAATAAACATAACATCTTTTTAATTATTTCGAGCACTGTATCGTCGGTGTGAGCGTCTTCGTCATTTGACGATTTTGTGTTGTAATCGTACATGCGAATGTTGATTTTTTATCATATTCGTAGTTGGTGAGAAATATACACATGATTTATATTCTCACTGCAGGGAAAATCGGACCATCATGTTGTTTTCAGTGACAACCTGTTTCTGCTGTGAAGTTTGAACGAGACTTTGCAATACCAATACATACGTGGGATCGTGTCGTGCTCTCCGTACTACGCACAAGACACACAACACGCAGGCTTAGCCTTAGTTCTATGTAATTTAATTGGAGGTTTTGTCACCCCCCCCCCCCCCCCCTAAAAAAAACCCCAAATATTTTCTAAAATTGCCCCTGTTTACATTTTTTACCCCCAAATTTACAGGGAAAACCCCTAACTTGTCACCACTGAACTATGTATTAGTAAATTCGACGATGGTGAGCAACAAGCCCCTCGCCAAGGCCAATGGGCGGAGCCCGTGTTTTCCAACTGTGAGGCACAGGGCCGCGTTCCGAGGGTCAGAGTGCGTTGTTTGGTTGCTTTAACTTACTCGAAGGTTCCGAACGGCCGGTTGTTTTATAACCTCAAATATCGTTTTTGGCGGGGAATCGTGCAAAATTTATAGACTTTTTATGATGTTTGAAAAGCAATAACTACCGTTACCTGCAAAATATAAAAGATTGCCTATAATTTACTCATCAAGAAATGTCAAGGTCATGTCAGTTATATATTCAACATTTTAACGACCTCTTTTGATAGTTAAAAAGTTGCGCTCTACCCGAAGGTCGTGAACGACGTTAGAGTGAAAAGTTGCACTCCGAGTGCGCCATGCTTACCATAGAGAAATTAATGTACTTACTCTAAATTATTATAATCCTAGACAAATCTTAGAATCAGAATTACAATGCGCCATCTATTGTTGAGTAGTAACATTAAATATAAAATAATCAACAAAATGGTAATTTATACTTGTTCTAAAAATGGCAACTCTGATTTAACAAAATCTGCTGAATTCATTTCTCAAGGTTTTCAGTTTTTCGTAACTATTGGCCTTCTTGCGTATATATATGTGCATACCAATGGAGGAAATATGACATCAAAGCCAAATTGGTCGTATCTACGTATAAAATTATCATATTATGGATACATATGTATATATGGTATGAAGGGGAGCGTTAGGTAACTTTTTAGAATACTGACATGTACTATGTCATTACAATGCAAAAAATATGATTTGCATGTCCATTGAGCTCTTAGCTCAATATTCAGTTATACGTAACTGAATATTGAGTTGTATTTTTAATTTAAGAGTTCAACTGTTCCGTCTTTCTGCACTTGGAATAAGGAAACCTGAAATAAGTTGCGTAAGTCCATTACGTAAATCTGATGTTTTGTTGTGCCAAAAAGTTGAAGGTGCCAAACTCAAGTGTCCTAAATCCAATCATGAAAAATAAACATTAGGGTATAAAGTTTGGATATTATGTTAGAATTTAAATTTATTGTCAATTGTAAAGTAATGAGAAATTAAATATGGTCAGATACCAAAAACCTTTGGTTTTTGGTGTTAACAGCAACTACATTCGAGCTGTTAGTTATCTGTATCAGAATTCTTATGCTTGCCTAAGGATACATGGGTTCTCCACCGATTTGTTAATCAATACGAGATCCAAAGTGATTTGTCTCGTCACCATGACTGTTTGAGCTATTCGTAAAAAATATTGATGCATGTGTTAGAATTATATACAGTAGAGATATTTATATATTTCTATAATCTTGGTTAAACTTAGAATAGATTACGTAATTATAGAATATCCTAAATCTTATTGATATACTATGACATTTTTAATAACCACCAGACTGAAATCCTGTTTATCTGTATTCATTCTGGACTAGCCAATGACGAACCATCCTGTCTAATTTCGGATTGGCTGATACGTTGTGGCGGGAACTACTCTTTGTCTCTGATTGGTTGTGATAAACATAACGGGAAGATTCATGGAGGCGACAGTCACTTGGCGCCAGTGATTGCTATAAGAACCAATGTCTCACCTTACTGGCGTCTCATTATTCTTCACAAGTGACTGCCGCATCGTGACCTATTGCTGATTAAGTTAAGCGTTCTATTATTGATTTATTTAGTGTAACATAACTTTCATGGGTTGTGTATGGGTATAGGTTTGTTAGCATTGTTCTTCCAAAATAGTTTGCACATTTAAATGTATTATTGTGCATGGTAACCATAAACTTATACAGAGTTAATCCATGTTAACCTAATGTATTATGTTTATTAAGAGCTCAATGCGTTTCTATAAATGTTGTATCTTTTAAGTTTGTCCTATGATTCCCTTTTCGTAAAAGACCTAGTAAGTTAGGTAGTTAACTACTCAACTAATAGTAACTTATTACATGGAATCGCCTCCTGCCGCACATCTTAAGTTATTGAGCCAATATTATTGCTTAAATAAATGCTCTCTATCTTGACAAATATCACACATACATGCATTTCAAATTTTTGATTGACTTCAATATTCTTATCAGTACTAATATTGGTGCGTTCGTTTTGGCTCGGTTGCGTTTGTAGCAGTTTCAAAAGTGGCATTTTATCAGTACTAATATTATAAATGCGAAAGTAACTGTCTGTCTGTCTGTTACGCTTTCATGCCAAAACTACTAGACCGATTTGAATGAAATTTGGTATGCAAATAGTTTGAGACTCGAGAAAAAACATAGGATAGTTTTATCCAACTGCGCAAAAAGAGGTTAATGTTTTTGCGCGATAACTGACATACGCGTGGGCGGAGCCGCGCCCGGTAAGCTAGTATTCAATAAATGATAAATAAACATAAAACAATGTTCACATCACACACAAATATACTGGAAGAAGGGCAGCAGGCCTTCTGAGAAATAAAAAAGAAATTTCTGGGAAGCAGCGCCTTTTACAGTACTGACAACTTCTACTGCGATCACTAAGATACCTGCGAAGCGTGAGAATTATAGCAAATCCCCCCCAACAAGGGCGACCTTGTTCAACGGTTGACGTTCCAGTTGAGGTGAGAAGTAGAAAGTAAACAAAAATGGAAATTGATTTAGGAAATATTTACAAAGGATGAATAGAACAGTTGCTGTGAGAAGTTAGATACTAATATTGTGGGATGCTCTGGAAAAAGGCCAGGTCAAACTTACCCTATATAGAAATACTCCACATATAAACACCGTGATTGAAATATTTGATGAAATGAAGTAAAAAAGTCAAGGTCGTAGTAATTGGCACCCCACTGTGTCTGCCTACCCCTACGGGGAACAGGCATGTTTGTATGTATAGAAGAAAGAAGGCTTCTGAATAATACATAGATTCAGGCGTTTCTTTGCGGAAATCCGTATAAAATAATGATACATTTTCAATAAACAGTTTAAAATAAGATTACATTAATATATTAGAAGAACACTAAAATTAATTGAATATATACCGCCTATATAGTTTTCTAAGCCAACGTGACCGGATTGGAAGAATTTTAGACGCCTTTCGCTTTAACATGAAGCAGCATTCTTAATTATTCTTCAAATATTTTTTTTTATAGTATTAATAATGATATTATTAAGGGTTAACAAGTTTTAATTAAAAATTCAAAATGTAATATTTACGACAAAAAACTTGTGGCTAATTGAAATGTAACCATCGACTCCTTGTCCTTGGCAACACTGTTCACATATAGATTTGAAAATAACGGATTTCTCAGTCGGTGGATTTGTCAATGGTTTTGAATTGATTTGAGGTTTTTCGAAAATATATTATTGTGTTTCCATGTGTTTTGTGAAGTACCCTTACAACAGATTTTTCTGTTCGCAACCACGGCTTCATTTGATGTTTAAATAATTTGTGTGTATCTGTAGTATGGCTCAGTTCAATTACCTCAATGAAATAAATAGTTTGGCTACAATGGACGGGCCTATAACGCGAGGACCGCTGCAACGATGGGCTAAAAAGGGGAATAATGAGAATATAAATCCTGCAATGAGTGCCTCCTTTAAAAGTCAATCTAATATTAGCTTGAGTGCCTGTAACCAGTCCATGCAAAAACTGTCTATTTCTGCCAACCAGAGCTGCAACAACAGCGTGCTGTCTAGCAACAAAACTCCTACTCGTAACGATGTAAAAAAAGGCAAGAAAACTCCATCGAAAAATAAATCTCCGGGTAAGTAATACTTACATCTCTTGATATGTGAATCTATCTACCCAAACTTTTAACTTGTTTTCAGGTGTACCTCCATGAAAAGTGATTAATTGTTGGTACATATAAGCATTGCTAGAGTGAAGTTGCAAGGTGCAGATGTATCAGAATTAGGGACAGTAGCGGTTTAAGTAAATTCTTAATCTCTGGAAACAATAAAATAGTCTAACACTTGAGCCTAAAGATGACTTAGGATCCATTTCAGAATGGCGTAATAAAGTTTCGGGTTGCTAACCAACACACAAAATAACCTAATGATAAAAATGACAGTTAACATGCAGCGTGGTTCAAGCATTTACTGATGGATAGGATAAATCGATGATTGTGAAACGCAAGGATAGTGTTTATTTAATAAATAAGTTTTGGGTAGTATAACCGGCACTTACTCTAACATTCTGAAACAGGCCTTAAGGCTATGAACATTGTCAACATTTGCAGGTCCATAGTTCGAATCCCGCCGTGGGCTAGAGCTTCACAGCTTGGTGGAAGGGCATTTTGTGAATGCCTGCCTGGCTAGAGACCACCCTCAAGTAGAAAATCTGTCTCCAAGCACCTAACAGTGTGTTCCGGCAGCAGTTCTTGAGAGCCAGTGAAATTATAGGCACATGGACATAACAACTATGTCTCAGTGTAACGGGTGCACTGCAATTTCTGACTTGTGACAAAATGTAGCTGTTTTAGGCAGAGGTTAGTCTGCTTAACATCAGGTGGGCCTTGAGCTTGTTCTGTCACAATAACATTAAAAAAAGCTGTCCCTAAAATAATATTGTTTTTACCCAGAAAACAGGATATATCTATACTCGTGTTTCATTGTGCCTCAGTTCTAGCGGGCAAGGTGCTACAGCCTCTAAGATACTATGAGACACCATATGTAATCGAAAGTTTTACTTAAAAGCACCAGCCATTAGTCCCTCTTTGTTAATATATCAGTACTTCAGTACCAATATTATAAATGCGAAAGTAACTCTGTCTGTCTGTTACGCTTTCACGCCAAAACTACTGGACCGATTTGAATGAAATTTGGTATGGAGATAGTTTGAGACCCAGGAAAAAACATAGGATAGTTTTTATCCGACTGCGCAAAAAGAGGTTAATGTTTTCGCGCGATAGCCGACATACGCGCGGGCGGAGCCGCGCCCGGCAAGCTAGTGATAAATATATGTAGTCTGAAACTTCCACATTCAGTATACATCTGCCTGATTCATAGCCAAATGTATGTTGTAACACTCATATGAGACATGACACTCCAGTGCACTTGTTACTCGCAAAATTTTATTTCTTATGTCTTGTCCACCCAGTAATTTCACTTGCTACTATATTCAGAATAAATATGATTGTTTAGTCGTGTATAAAAAGAAAACTATTGTACTATAATAGAAAATTCAAGCTCACAGACTATGCTAAGGACAGACTAGTAGTTGGACTCCACTAAGTTCTATGCTTGGTTGCCATGTTGTGCAGAATGCCAACAGTATGAATGGGATGGAAGGACAGGCTTCATTATTCCTACTCTAGAGAAGATGTAATAGGATGCTCATAGCCTAAAGTCAGTTATTTGCTAAATTATTAGGTATGTAGGTAAGGAAAGGATTCCTGTCTTGAATTTAGAATTGCTCTCTCCCATGTCTCCAACTGAAGGCTCTTATATGTTTTGGCAAACAATTGTAAACACAGATCATGGTAGGAATGTATATATATATATTTATGTTCTTTTAGATTTACTTATATACAAATCCATTCTGTAAACCAAATGGTTGTAGGATATGTAGTGTGGTCACTTAATACAATATTTTATCCAAGCATAACATGATTCCTGCTCAAAACATTTCAAATGATTCACCACTAAAATGATTTTTATCATTCATCATTCATTGTTACTTAAAGGTGTCCTACTGCACTACCAAAGAATTTTCAGTTGTATTCCTTACATATATTTTTATTTTATATGTTACAGGTCGCTCGACAACACCCACTCCAATCAAAGCATCTAAGACACCCAACAAAGCAGACAGATTTATTCCTTCCAGAAGTAACTCTAACTATGACCTGTGCCATTACATGGTTAGTGTTGATTGTGTTATATATATGATTGATTAGGGATTACTCAGGCTATGTATGTGTTAAGCAGCTCTACATGCAAACTTAGAATACTTTTAATCAAAATTATATTCAATGCATGTATAGTATATCATACAAGACTATATCATTAGGCTGGTTTTGCTCTCTTTGATTATTTGAATGTTAATCAACAATATGTTTCAGATGAACCGTGATGAAGAAAAGACAGAAGAAGGTGCTGTCCAAACAGTAACAGGTGAAGCAATTGGAAGGGCACTGGCTGACACAGAGCCTGGGAGGCTCCTGCAGTACACTTGCAAAGCCCCAGCTGCACCAGAAGGATATCAGAATCGACTCAGGGTTGTGTATTCACAGGTATTCAATGGGCTTCTGCTTCTTATATGCTCAAAAATATATATTATTTAGTTTTACACTAATTTATTTCTGTGCTCTTCCAGCAACTCTACATTCAATAACTATTTTCAATTTATATATACTACATAAAAAACTATATATAGCCAATAAAAAAACTAATTTGTTCTGTTCATACTTATTGTGTAACTATGATGTATCTTGACTTATTAAACAACTTTAGTTTTGGTGGATGCTTCTGACTTGACCATATTCAATTTAAATAACTGTTTAACCAAGCTATCTGTATATAGACATCCTTATCTTTTATATAAAGTACAGGAGAAGTGCCCTTGGGGTGCTGGGCTATAATGTCACCCAATTACTACCTGTGGGTGTCGTAAGAGGCGATTTAAGGTAAAATACAAGAAGGTGCTGCCCTTCTGAGGAACTGATATCACTATAAAGTGCGAGCAAAATAAGCATGCTGTGTCAGCCGCGGCCAGAAATAAAAATTTTTGCTAAAAGAAGAGTTTTTTTTGTATGTGGTTGACTAGTTGTACATTTTAACCATATTGTATATGATCACACTTGTTCCTTGATAATTAAGCATTAATATTTAAATATGAAACTAACACCCAGTTCCTACAATATTGATATGCATCAGGGACTACAAGCATTAAGTATTTAGTGTGTCAACTAATCAAGGCTTCGACAAACATTCCAGGAACTGGGAGTTAATGTGTTATCCAATTTGATACAGATTATTTTTATCTCATTATTAATTCATGCATTGGATACCACATATTCTAATTTACTAAATAGGCTGTTGTTAAGTACCATTATTGAGGCAAAGTGTGAACTTGTAAAGAAAACTGTACAGAAATAGTTGCTTAATTTCTACAACAATATGTTTTCTCGATTTTTAGGCGAAAGTACCATCATCAGTGAAACATACCACTAGATACATACCGCAAGCCCCTGATAGGATATTAGATGCTCCTGATATCTTGGATGACTATTGTAAGTACAAAAACTAGTTTCAAGCTCTGTGGTTAACTGCCTTTATGAGGCAATCAAATCTAATTATATAATTACCTAACAAGTTCGTAGTTGAATATTTTAGCAATCTTATTACAGATTTGAACCTAGTTGATTGGAGTTCGGCGAATATCCTAGCAGTGGCTTTAGGCAACTCTGTCTACCTGTGGAATGCTGCCACTGGGCAGATCGAACAGTTGTGTGCACTTGAAGGGTCAGAGACGGTGTGCTCAGTGTCATGGGTTCAAGGAGCAGCCTCGCATTTAGCTGTGGGGACCTCTTCAGCGACAGTAGAGCTATGGGATTGTGAAAAAATCAAAAGATTGAGGGTATGTGACTCTAAAGTGAGGTCCAATTGATAAATATTATATCAATATAACACATTCCCTTAACTCTTGAAAAATTAAAAATTTATAGTCATGTGCTTGCAGTTCCCTTAACTCTTCCAAGAGTTAAAAGTTTAAATGTTATAATTAATATTAACAATGTTTTAAAACTTTCCAGCATACCCAATAATATTATAGTACATATCAGTTGTTACACAGATGTTCTTTGCTCATTTTCTTTGCTTATTTGATTGTCCACGCTCATGAGCTTCTGTACGAGTACATGTTTTCAAGTGTCGGTATCGAGTTTGTGAGGTGGTGTGTTGGTACATGTGCAGGTGATGGACGGGCACACTGGGCGCGTGGGCTCGCTGGCGTGGAACATGTACATAGTGTCGAGCGGCGCGCGCGACGGTGCCATCGTGCATCACGACGTGCGGCAGCGCGACCACGCCGTAGCCACCATCGCAGCGCACTCGCAGGAGGTAACCTACTCATATCTCTTTTTTATGTTCGATATGTTAGCCTTGGGTCACTATCTGATGATGTGGTCGAAGATGTTATTCAGGCTAACCTAGAATTACTGACTGTCAAGGACAGTTGCCGGAACACACCATTAGGTGGTGCTTGGCGGCAGATTTTCTACTTGAAGGTGGCCAGGTGGGCATTCGCAAAATGCCCTACCACCATGCTATAACGACTGCCAACCTAAGATAACAACTGGGAACGACGGCTTAACGTGCCCTCCAAAGCACGGAAACGCTCAGTAGTACTGTCACTAGCAGTCACCCATCCAACAAATGACCGAGGCGGACGTTGCTTAACTTTGCTGATCGGTTAAGAACAGCTAAGCAAACTTCGCTATGAGCGCTTTAAAATTATATCTATCATAATAGATAATTAAATGGTATCTCACCAACGCTGAGTACTTCACTTCATTACACTTTATTACTGACCTTTCACTTACCAAAGCACGCCCTTTCACTGTAAATTATTGAAATGTACTAATGTGCGTATGGATATGTCTCGATATTACACTACGGCTCAGTATGGGCGTAAATGCTAATGGTACATCTAGTACAAAAAATTATTACAATCAAATAATTGAGCTGGCGCCTTTGAGAGTGAACAGGTCAAAACAGAACAAAACTATACTCAATACATTGCCCTACACTTATTACAAAGCTACACTGCACAAAGCTGCAGTCACTGCACTAGAATGTGCTTCACTACAATATGTATAATTAAACTACATACTGTACATTACACTGCACTGTACTGTACTACACAGATCTACATTCTCTGTATTACGCTATATTACACTACCATACATAAAGCTACACCCACTGCGCTACACGGCTACACCTAAACTCTATGCTCTACACACTATAAATTATAATTCATTACACTATTACATTGCATGCACATAACTACACTAGACAGCTATAATCACTGCACTACACTGTAACCCTACTACATAGCGACAATGTCGAATCAGTTACATTCTTTTTTCCTCCAAATAAGTATATCTTACTATTCACTAACTGTTTGCTAATTCCGTTCAGATGTGAAAGGTGAGTTGCAATAGACAAACTTTTAAAAATAATGTGAAGTGTGATGTAATTACATCAATCAAAGTTTGCGAATCTTTCTCAACAACCTATCCATAATTTTATTCAGCTTTCATCATCATTGATTAAGCCATGGTGAAACAAATCTTACACTATAATGTTTATAATAAAAATAATAACATTTAATAGGGAACATATGGAACTAAATATACACATTATTGGAGTACAAAATTATTAAAAGAAAAAAATTTAAAAATATACTCTACTAATTTGTATATTATGATTTTCGCTTACCATGCAATAACTATATCGACGCAAAAACCTATTGTTCTTCTTATTTAAACAGCAGCATCTATAAGGTTTATTTACATATGGGGATAATGATATTAGTGGACTTCAAAGGAATAAATGACATTGAGTTGTAAAAATTTACAGGTTTGCGGGCTGAAATGGTCACCGGACGGCAGATATCTTGCATCGGGCGGCAACGATAACCTGCTGAACGTGTGGCCAATTGCACAAGGGCATCACTACTCACAGCCACAGTATATCTACTCTTTCAAGTAAGTTGTCGTTTGGAGATAGCAGTATTTTTCTAATGCGTCAGGCGGTGAAGGACTATACTTTTAATGCAAAGTTCCACTCAACACTTAACTACCTGGTTAATGCTTCCAGTAGCAGCTTAAATAATTGTCGATCGTGATATCGACTCGCAATAAGTCATTACATATTAATTCATGTACATTTCAAATATCAAATATTTACTTCATCATCATGACATCAATGGGAACATACAATAATGAACAAAGGTCTCGATAATCCACGCGGTTGGCAGGCGTCTTGATGAGCGCAGTATAAGAAGGTATTTTTGATTTTGTTGACTCTTACGACACAGGAAGATAAATCATATATGCAATACTTATTGAGATTTTATAATGTGGAATGACCATCATTCTTCATTATAACTGTGTCATCAATGGGTATGTAATGGGGGATTTGTTTCCAGCAGCCAAAGGTTTCCTATCGCTGATATTACTCATAACTTTAAATAACTATGTTTTGTTTGTACAAATTAATTCCCGCAATTGTATCCTTATTAGACTTCTGATTATTAGGTAATGCTGGTTACCCACGTTTTTTCTGCAATCAAGATAGTAATTTAATTGATAAAGTTGGTGACATCCCACCCTATTCCTCCTGAGAGTAAGAATGAAAAAAAGCAATCAAGTTTATTTAACTAATATAACTCTGATCCATTCCAATATATTTCTTTTCCGTTCTAGAATGGACATAAAAAGAACCATGTTTTTTTTCTTGTCAGTCTGATATCGATTTTTTTTTTCTGGCATTTAAGGATTCTCTAGTCTCTAGAACCTATGGTTAAGTGCTTGACGACAGATTTTCTACTTGATGGACCAATCTTAAGTTGGCCTGCCATGACCCAGGTCCATGGTTCGGTCCCCACCGCTGGCTTGAGCTTCACCATATGTTGGAAGGGCATTTTGCGAAAGTCTGGCTAGCTACCACCCTCAAGTAGAAAATTGGTCGCCCAAGACCTAACAGTGTGTTGTGGCATAAGTTCTTGACAGTCAGTAATTCTGTACCCAGTCCGTTTACCATCCTCGATCACATCATCACCTCATAATTGGTGGGATAGTGGTCAAGGCATTGACCTACCCTAAGATCATGCGAATCTATCATTACATTTCTGTATTGCAGTCAACACTTGGCGGCTGTGAAGGGCCTCGCGTGGTGCCCGTGGAGTGCAGGCATCCTGGCTTCGGGCGGTGGGACCGCAGACCGCACCATTCGCATATGGAACATCAACACTGGCGCCAATCTCAACACCGTTGATACCAAGTCACAGGTATGTATACTGCTGGAGAGTCCACTATCGAACATACATATACCAATGCCATCAGGTGCCTTGGATCGCAGAATTATAAAAGCTTTCCAAAAGAAAACAAGTATCTCATAAAGAAATGTGATAAAACTTTATTTCCATACACTGAGACCGTAGCATCTCGTGCCCACGCCCTGCAGACTGATCTGAATGCAAGCGAAAGGGAGGATATCATAATATTAACTAGTAATTGTGGAGTGAGCTAGCGACATTACTTATTACATAATTTGCAATCAAAAAATAAGTAACACATAATCAGCATGCTTGTTTATCTATGATATGATAACATTAAGTTTGAAAAAGTCATAACAGCATAAGATTACAAATTTACGGTAGGAAAAATTATAGTCATATGCGGGATTTTTCCTTTCGTAAATATGTAATTTTCTTATATAATAAACAGAGAATGCGTTATTGCAAAAATAAGAATTGTAGTTTAGACTATTTAAATTTAGAGAATTCGACACCATTCTGCTTATATTTTTATTCTTTAAAATTGAGATATATTGAGTATCAAATTGATTTAATCAATAGTGTAAATGGTGCAGTACTTTTTTTTGTATTAATAAATACACCTCTTCAGGGATACAAATATATACATCATATAATTATATTATGGAGTCAATTGAGTTTTATATATTTTCTTGAAATATTTTATATCTTGGCTTTCAGGTATGCTCAATACTATGGAGCACACACTACAAAGAGCTGATATCAGGGCACGGGTATGCCAACAACCAACTGGTTATCTGGAAGTATCCCATGATGAGCCGAGTGGCCGAGCTCACTGGGCATATGGCGCGTGTTTTGCATCTCTCTCTCTCGCCTGACGGTACCACCGTGCTTTCCGCAGGAGCAGACGAAACTCTCAGGTATGATTATACATAGCATATAGCGCTAAAGCATTCCACAAATCCTCACCTGTCTGGTAGATTTTCAATTATCAAATAATCATAAAAATAATTATATTATTTGTAGAATATTATGTTATTTGATATTTACAAAACATATTACTCCGAATATTTTACTGTTGGGACCATTGTTAAGTTTTTAGAAGCTGTGAAAATATTGTTTAATTAAGCTTAAAATGTCATGGCGTCATTTAGAAAGTAACTTGATGACTTATTTGCATTAATAAAATTAGTTCACATTATGAAATGATAAAATGAGTTCTGCATTCATTGTTTTATACGTATTTTGAAGCATAAATATATAATAATTATAATTTAAAAATAAGGATGCCAGATAATATTAAGATAAAGATGTCGTACCGCAGTGTATGAAACATGCAGTGGTTAAACAATGTTTGCGTAAAAGCCGATGCCGCTAGATGCTAACTACTACGGCTAGGGTTGTCTAAATGGTTTTTCTTGATTAAATTCTAGATAACCTGATAACACCTTCAACCACAACGACAATTACATACAGGTAGTATAGTAGGCAAACGCGAACCTATCCACATAAAAAAATAAGAACATGATGTACTGTATAATATCTGCAACGTGTAATCGCTATACTGCTACTCCGCTATTTTGTTTAAAAAAATATGTTGGAAATTTCTTAAGAAATAATGCTTAAAATCATTAAATTATAATATTTACTTTCTATGCATGGAAACTAGTGTAGTCACAGTTATTTTGTTGTTCTAAAGGATGACTTGTAGTCTCATACGGCACGCGTCATGTATATTAGGTACCATTTTTATATTTAAACAAACAGCGCCCACTCGCCACGTCCCTGACACCCCGCACGTTTGCCCTGTTTAGACGCCTTCGTTTTTCGACTGTATGGATATTTAGACTATGCTTTTTGAAAACAACGTTATTCTTTGAAACGGTACACGTAAAACATGCTTCTTCCGTCTACTTCTAGCCTCATCTTCGAATTGTGAATGATGGCGATATACAAATATGGGCAAAACAAAGCATAGGCAAGGAAATGGCAAAATATAGTGCTTTTTAAAAAGAGGCTTGCAAATATTTATTGTTTCTACACCGAGGTCTGTCAACACAGAGATCTGATAGATTGTTGTCCTATAAATACTTTTAAGTTACCCCATATCATTAGTAGAAAATCATCGCAAAGCTTGGCTGAATGGCCCCGAGTTTCTGGCTAGTTCCTATATTATACCATGCCCATTTTAGTTGAACCTGGGAGTAAAATGTATAATCTTCAATGTTACATTTTGAATTGACCATATGAGCGTCGGAGACACCTAACTTCAACAAAGGATTCTGACTTTAAAGCACCTAAGGGCTTGATCCGTCGAGATGTGCTAATTTATGACCACTTCTGGTCATAAATTAGCCTGCCTTTAAGGATATGAATATCAAACTTAACACTACTGACATAATGTTGTTATCAATGGATAAGTGTTATAATGATACATTTATTTTCAGGTTGTGGAAGTGTTTCATGGTGGACCCTTCGAAGAAAACCGAGACCACCGACACAAAGGCAGCTAAATCATTACTCAATATGAATTCACTTATTAGATAACTGAACTTTTACAAATAACTTGTAATTCTGACTGATAAATAAGTGATCTTAGACAATAATTCGTTAGTTAGTTTTAACTGAATGAAATAAATATTTCATATTTACATGTTATGTGACAATTAGTTAAACAATCTAGAATGCCAATGTCTAGTAGTTGAACTATGCATTATTTTTGTACCATCAGTAAATCAATTCAAAATTTGGCTCCATAAGTCTCACTATTGTGGTTAATTGAGCTAATTGTCGAACTACTGCCCATTTTATCAGCCATATGATCCATAAAGTGCACTACATGTGCCTTGAATGATTATAAATCACCAATCAGCGAAATAACTTATAATATGCCATGAAAACTAACATAATAGAAAAGATTAATATCTTACCAGTCCCATACTTTATCTAAGGGTCTAGATGGGCAGACTGTTGACTGCAGTTGACGTAGATGCGGTTATGTCAACTGCTTAATAACTGAACCCAGGCTGCGGATGAGCATGAGTCCGTCTGTCCAGTTTTACTAGACAGCCAATGTGATGTACGTTTTGAACACTGATATAATTTAGATACAAAAGCAAGGAATGGATTGAATATATAAATCAACCATTGTTCTCTGCATCAACGTAATATAATAAGAAATTTTAAATAAGCACCTGACCTCATGTCAGAATCCACTAGAAACAATATTTGCTAAATAATAGACCCTATTATTAATGGTTGATACATTAAACAAGATATTCGATATGAGCATATCTCTTGCAACGTTTTACTGATTTGATTGCAAGAATATAGTTATATTATTTATCACCACGAGAAATATTACCGTGGTCAATTACTGTGACCAAAATGATTTTATGAAACTACTCTCTTATAGAAATTATAATACAAATTTGTGTCTTAAACTTAAATGTTGTTCTATGATCATGTACCTCACAACGGCGACCGCAGCAACGCGGTTAGCTTAGCTCCGATTCAGCTCAACATGAAATCGATAACGATGTATGCTATAATTGTAAATTTTAGACACTTATAATGTACTAATTCTTCATCATCAGCCGGAAGACGTCCACTGTTGAACAAAAGCCGCCCCCATAGAACGCCACAAAGAACGGCTGTTAGCCCCTTGTAACCATTGGCTACCCGCGACTTTTACGATTACGTCAGTCCATCTAGTGGGGGGCCTACCAGCTACGTCTTCCTGTGTAAAGAGGTACCCACTCGAGAACCTTTCTTCCCCATCGGTTATCAGTTCGTCGAGCAATGTGGCCCGCCCATTTCC
Organism: Plagodis dolabraria; assembly: GCA_963854805.1. NCBI lineage: Eukaryota > Metazoa > Arthropoda > Insecta > Lepidoptera > Geometridae > Plagodis > Plagodis dolabraria. Next base: position 11,427,171 of record OY978452.1, on the reverse strand, counting down.
ACTTCAACTTGCAAATTCTGAAAGCTATGTCGGTGACTTTGCTTCTTTGGCGAATATCCACGTTCCGGATTTTATCGCGCAAAGAAACTCCGAGCATAGCTCTCTCCATGGCTCGTTGAGTGACTCTGAGCTTGTCCCTAAGGGCCACATTTAAGGACCACGTCTCGGTGCCATATGTCATCACTGGCAACACACTGGAAGACGATTGAAGACGTCTTCAACCAGTGTACTAATTATTAGTGCCTAAAAAATTCAAATAAGGCATACATCGTTATCGATTTGATTCGCCAGTGTGACTTTTCGTTCAGCTCGGTCATCGCGGCGAGTAAAATCCAGCTAACAGACTTAAACTTCGTCTTTCTGCGTATTATGTATAACCAATTAAATAGTTATATATAAACTCGTACATATTAATTTTGTCATAAATTCATCAACGTGTCATCAGTGATGTTCCGTCACAGTAGCTGGGCTGCTATTAAAGATGCAGAATGGTTTGTCGTCAGAATATGTATTACATGCTGAAACAACCCTGTCCTAGCCACACGTTCAATAACTTCCTTTCCTATTCTTCATTTCATTTTTAATATTTTAAAAACTGTTTCCGGTTTCGCCTCGGCGCTTTAGCCATGCTGATGGGGCGACCTTAATTGACATATCTAGTAAATAAGGAAGGTACTTCTTATGGTTGGGGCACTAATTATACTACCTATAGTTGTATAAATAGAGATATTGAAGAGCCAAATCCAAGCCGTTATAATGTACATGTTATGATTTTGTGAGTTGTCTTGTATACATCATCACATGCCTTATACTATAATTGAGATAATAATGTGATATATTTAGTAATCGGCGCCCTAGATACTAATGTTATCTAGTGTTTTCGATGAAGCAGTGGATTTGTTTCCAACTCTAGTGCAGTGGGTGGACGGGGAAACTTGAATTCCCCGTCCACCCACCAGTGGGAAAGTCCAGTGGGTGGACGGGGCATCGCCCGTTTTTTCAAGTCGTCTGGACTTGTTTCTAAAGTATTTTATAATCTCAGTGATTTTAGCCACTAGATTATTATCTCAGATACTGTTGATGATATCAAATGATTGCTTGATTAATTATACTCAATTTTAATGATACTTATTGAATAAAAATAGCACATATTTGTAATATTTTTTGAGTTTTCGACTAGCAAGAGATAAGTTGAGGTCGTAAAATGTAGGTCATACTATTATCTTGACTTTCCTTTCATTTATTACTAGTATTAGTTCCTCTTCTCTCTCAACAAAAATCTTTACTTATTTCCATGTCTTATAAGCATTTCATTACCTCAGCTTCCTTGTTTTAAGTACTTTGTAATTTGTTTCATTTTCTAATGAGTTTAAAATATGCGCTGACTTAAGATTACTTGTATTTTTTTTATAAAATTAATGTCATTGATAAACACTATTGTTTCAATTTCGTAAACAGTTACCTTGCACTACATTTGCTAAAATATTTAAACAATCGTTTTTGTTGTCAACAAAGTTAAGCAACGTCCGCCGCGGTCATGACTTGGATGGATGACCGCTAGTGACATTACTACTGAGCGTTTCCGTGCTTCGGAAGGCACCTTAAGCCGTAAGTTCCGGTTGTTGTCTTAGGATGGCAGTCATTATAGCACGGTGGTAGAGCATTTTGCGAATGCATGTCTGGCTAGCTAGCTACCACTCTCAAGTAGAAAATCTGTCGCCAAGCACCTAACGGTGTCTGGTAGCTGTCTTTGAGAGCCAGTAATTCTTGGTTAGCCTGAACAACATCTCGCCCACAATATCATCACTTAACATCAGGTGAGATAGTGGTCAAAGGCTAAAACAGGTAAGATGAGCTGTGTTCGAGGTAAAATCTATCAAGATCGCTTCATTTTCCTATCCTCACTGAGCGCAACCATCCTATTGGATCTCTGGTGAATATGCGCCCTTATTTTATTTGTGAAAGTGCATGTGTATTTCCTCGTAGTCACACTGAATAGTCCGATTTGACCAACAGGAATAATAACATTCATTTGTGAAAAATAGTATAATCATTACAAGTTTATTACTCACACAACTACAGAATCAGGTTGGGCTAAATTCGTAAACCAAAATTCTAAACGAATGAACACCAAATAAAACCATACAACTTTAATTGTGACTGTAGGTATATTGAGAAAATGATTATTGGTTGTGACTATAACTTATCTCTGCTCATGTGAAATTTAACGGTAAAAACTCGAAGAAAATAAAGAATACTATTTCATATATGTATAAGGAATATTTTTTATTTCCAGTTTTAGCAATGTCGACGGTAGACGCGCAATTGTTATCAGGCCACGAATAAATAATGTAAAGAAGAGTAAATCTCAGACAATCCGCTTTGATTTCAGACTCACTAAGTTTACAAGTAACAGAACACAATTTTTTGCACAATTTTTCCAAATCCAATTGATTTGGCGCTTAGAAATGATCGCATTATCAGGCTATGAATAAATATATTTATTCTAGGTATCAGGCGACGAAGAGATGTCAACAGTAGTAATTATTAGACAAAGATGGATTTTTCTGACAGACATAATTTCTATGTAAGAGTAGTCTCGGACTTCCAAGAAATAGTTGATGACATTGTACAGTATGTTGCACTAAGCTATTAAATAAGGCAATATGGGAGGTAAGAAATTTTCCACAATACATCCAAACTACATGATGAAAAGTGATTACAAAATAAAACACCAAAGTAAAATATAAAAATGTTTATTACACATCTAATTTGTAAACATTGCAACAATTTGGAATGCAAGACAATATTAGCTAAAAATAAAGAAAAAATAATTGTGATTATTATAAAATTTTAGTAAAATAAAATGTGATGATTTAGATCAAAATTAGTGGAAGCTGCATTTTGACTAGAACTAAAATAAATTTCGAAGAACACAATTTTATAATACGCCGACGTAAATGCAGGTAAGGAACTAAGATTACTGCGGTTAGGCGCTTAATACTACATTAAACAACTAATAATGTTAAACATTCTCAATTCATTGTACTTCACACAAAATCAAAATTAATTCTTATCTACTTTTACTGGTTTCTCTGATACCTACATAGTTAACCAGTAAGTCCGTTTTGCTATTATGCTGCTTATGTCATACATTTTATAAAAGTTGCATATTAATAATTACCTATAACATGAGCTCAATTACTTGCTTGAATAAAAACACTCAACAATGCAACAACATTCGATCTCTTGAGTCTCACCAATAATTTAGACACAAACTATTATATTAAAATGAGAACACATTCTAATTCGATTTACTCCCGCGTAAACATGTATAACAATTCAAACTTTATTAAAACTTGCACTCATTTAAACTTTGTTATTTTAACAACGGTTTATACATAACAATAACGGTGAAAGAAAAAATGAAGCCGACATCACAAACGAGTAAGCATTTTGGCAGCAAATGGAAGCCTTCAGAATCTCTAATCCGGTTGTAAAAAAAGAAATTGTAAAGAAAAACTCGATTTTATCATTTTCCAAATCAAAATAAGTAAAATTTTAAAATGTTTCCTATTTAAAATGCTGGCGACTCATCTGAGCAGCCCCGCTTCTGCCTCAGCCTTTTAACCACAGGCGCTTTGGCTTCCGAAGCTACGCTACTAATTTTAGTGCCAGCACTTTTTTACGCTAGGGGCTGCACTTACCGCATCGCCGAAACAATTTTATAGAATAAAGCGGTAATTTTAATGGCACTTTTTCACGAATCTTCGTCTGTTGGTATATATTTTATAAAGTTACTCGAATTTTTAATCTGCTAAGCTTGTCTTTTTTCTTTGTAAAACATAGAAAAACTACAAGACACCAGAATTCACTTGAAATACATTTATAGGTCGCCGCAGTCATAAGAAAATTATAAAATCGAGTTGAAGTTCTTATCAAATACCTAAAGCCCGCATAATCCGTTGCAGTAATAACAAAATTTAAAACTTTAACGGAATCTCTTCAAGCCTTCTCTTAAGCTCTTGAGGTTATTCGATCTTAAGTATACAACATGTTCCCTACTTCTAGTTAAGTATAATTTCTTGTATAACTATCTAAGCTACATGGCTCAAAATTATTGTGCTTACACAAATATTAACAATAATATAAAAATAGTGGAGTAACTGAGATTCTCCTCTAAAACTAACATTACATACGCATTACGAGCCTTAAAATGACACGACGGTCCGTGCTAAATATACAAACATTTCATTAAATTAAACTAGATACATTACTACAATTAAAATTATGATAAAAATATAATCAGTTAGTAAATTTTATTATAACTCGATTTAATGAAGAAACGAATAGAATACTGCGCTGCCAATCGTTACGTTTCGCTTCTACCCAATAGACTGTCTATGGTCAGGCGTAGTTCACTCCGCACTTTAGGTATAAAGCTATAGGGTACATCGATGTATCCGTCCGGGCGGGATTATTGTACGGTGCGTGCCGCGTCAGAAGAGATTAGAACTATGCGATAAAAAGAGAGACAGACGATTTGTAGGTGAATATAAATATTAGGTACTCCGTGCTTCGCAAACTGAAGTGCAAAGGAAGTCTAATGGTACCACGGCAAATTAACGTTTCCGAGATTGCTGTATTGGTAGCTGTTCCCATGGGGGACTGCTAAAGGAATTCTGAATGCTGTTTAGGCCCCTAGGGTACTGTAGTGGAATAGTGAGTGCTGTACAGTCCCGTGGGGGACTGAAATAGGGGATCTTAGTGGAACGAGCGTGGATATTGGCTATGTGGCTTTATTGCTTCGCTGTTAGTCGCTTATTAATTGGAATGGCTTTTCGGCGTGACCTTCTGGTCTATTTTATTGAGTGCTATACTGTGCATATTAGCAGTGCAATTTTGGATTCGTTTCTTTATTACAACGTCTTCTGCCATTTTATTAAAATATTACTCTGAAGACCTTACTCCATTCACTTATTATATGTATAATAATTGGGGCATTAAATAACTCTATAAACACAACCTTTCGTGAACCTTACAAATCGGATAAGTACTACATAAAATTTAAGTACGCGTTCAAAAATCACACTAACCTATTGTATTTAAGACACTGCTCTATTTTATATTCAATACGTAAAATAAATAAGGCATACTTCAACTAGAGAAATTAATCCACCAATACTAACAGGATCTTTTTTTAGTATATCGTCAAACTTGTATCCTCCAAATTATCTGGGTGCAATGTACTAGAGGATGAGCCTATTGACATCTACCATGTAGAGCTCTAGACTCTGGACTGCTACTGAATTTCTTTGTCAGAATAAATGGCAACGTAGACACATTGCTTCGGCTCGTCGCTTGACTCATTCTTAAGACAACTCGCGAACTTGTCCTGAGTCGGACGGAAATAATAAAAATAATACTAAACGGTTTGAACTGAAGTGATGTCGATACGGTGGTAGATCAGTGTACCACCTCTAATCGGACCCGTTCTTTTGTTAAGCCTATAAAAATACTGCATTACTATTGGTGTATATATTCCCTCGCTTGCTTAACTTCCTAGCACAATTGTGGTGAAAAGGCACCACAAGTGCCCGTTTCCGTTTAACAGCTTTCTTTCATCCTGGCACATTTAATAACTTAATATTTATTCCAATATGTTAAAATGTAATTGTCCTATTGAAAATTGTTGTCTATAAATTAGCGATTATAATAATTACTTTAAAAAAAAACAAACTTCCAGAACTGAAAAGTATAAAATGCAATGAGTTCTGCGGTTATCAAAATAACTGGAAAATTTACCTTCCAGTTTTTTTTACATAATTACCAGTCCAGTTATTTGTTGAAAAATTTACCTATATCTTATAGGTATATTTTCCAGTTATTTCAATTTAAAAAAAAAAAAAAACTACTGAACTGATTTTGATAAAACTTCTATTTGACCGATATAAAATAATGTACGATCAAATAAAAAAACAATTTGTAAAATCGGTTCATAAATAATGAGGTAACAAACTAAATGAAATCCAAGTTTTTTCGAAATCGGTTTAAAAAATCTAAGGAAAGAGTCAGGATCTGTTCCATATTTATAATATTCGTGAAAAAAAATTTAATTCCGACTAAAGGACAACGTATCAAAGAGGCGTTCACAACTTCTCACGAGCTTGTCCCGATTCGAGGCGATGCCGATACGGCGTCGAAACGTGCGCGTTGTAGTACAGGTGTGTTGCAAACAAATAATAAAGAACGACTCAAAACTGAGGCTATATTGATACGATGGTGGCTAGTTCAGTGTGCGCCAACCATAAGGGAATATAATGCACCTTATGAGCAGTATGCCCAACTGTCATCAACCTATTTGTGTACGTTGGTACAAAAAGCACATAACACGGCTCATAACCATCTTTGCACACTTTTTAGCCGCCCGTAAGCGGGTATACGACTAACGAAAATTTGCAAGGAAACTTAGCCTTAACCCGCAGTGTGCCAGGCTAGAATGGCCTCTCTTCTCTGATTGACATAAGAGGCGAATAAGGATAAAATACCGAAAGGTGAGCAGCTGCGCCTTATGAGGAAGTCTAATTCACACCGCGATCCCCATGACGCCTGCCAAACGTGAGGATCACGGGAACCCCCTCACATTCTATAGGGGAGGCTGAGTTCTGCAGTGGACAAACTGGCCGATACAGTTACCATTAACTTATAACTATTATTTTTTAGTAAAACATACTGTACCAACTCCACATAAGCGGAATATTGGCAGGAAAAAGACGCTTTTTACGTTGCGTTATATGACAGAGGCGATGCTACGATTGTGCGAAGTACCCTCAGTGTCCAACATTGCCGACATAGCAACAGTGTTCGATATAGGTTCAGCGTCTCGCACCAACTGTTCATGACTGGTCGTCAGCGCCCCTCCGTACTTGAAGCTGCGCCGTAGACTGGACCTGATACTTTTGACCGAATCGCTTTTCCTCACGAAAGATCGTCGTAGGTAGTCGCGAGTTAGTGAGAGGGAATTTCGTGATGTTGACGATCGCGGCCGCACGCTTGTCCGTGAGTCCGTTTCGTCTGTGATTGTGATGGATGGCGTGGTGTATACTCCGTTGTATTCGGGCGGGTGGGAGTGTAGCGATGTCTGCGCGTCTCGGTCGACGGTCTCGCTCAATGTGATGGGGATTTGTGATGTGTCGTCATTTGGCAGCTCGGAGCGCGCCGTTGTGATTCTGAAACAAAAAGATGGGAAGAATTTTATATAACTGCTGGAACGAACCGTTACGTGCTTCGCGACAGTTCCTTAAGTCGCCGACCAATGCTAAATAGTTCTTTTTTAAACTAAGTTGATTTAAATTTTTGCAGTAACATAATCATAAGTTAAATTAAACACGTTCCATTTAAATTATTTTGATATCTTGAAATGAAAAGTTGACTCTAAATTACGCTTGTAAACAAAATTACATAAATAAATAATTATTTATGAATCGTTTAAACTTGATACTGTCGGCGGTATTGTGTTATATTACCAAAAGCATCGGCCTCATATTTTCTAATTATTATTTAGGAACCGGCTAACTCATTTTTCTTTTTTTATATACATATGAATCTTTCGCACGCATTCACGTAGTTCTTCACGTTTTAATCTATTGAAAATTTTACTCACAAGTGCTACGTCAGTTAATCAAATATAGATTTATTATAACCCTCGCCTACGGCTCGAGCATAAAAACTTTGTACACAATCCCCTGTGGCTTTATGTATCTCACCTTCGATAGAATAATAAACATTCCGCACTCGTACCATTGCGCCCTATTTCCGTCCACTCTATACTCTGGTTTTTAATTCGAGATCAAAAATGTAAACAAAGTATTGTCAATATATATGTCATTGTCAATCTGACAAGTCAGGGGTATTCAATATTTTTTCTTCAAAAATGTTCTTACGTAATCTGAAGTGTTTAAAAAAAAGGTGGACAATCTGCCGTATAGCGTGATAAGTAAATTCTTGTAATTTCTTGGGGAAGAAATAAACTCATAGTTGCCCTTATTTTCGTTGACAATCCTTCTGACTGAAACTGACGATATCCCCAACATGTCAGTGGTTTTTTAGCACACTTCATTAAAGACCAATGCTCGTCTTTCGGCCACGCAAAAAATCTTAAGCCTGAAGGCCTAATTGAAATATTAGAGTAGTTATATACGAACACCACTGCTCTAAAAGTTTACTAGAATTTACCTATATATATACCTACGCATATGTATATGTAGTTTGTAATGACAAGGAAAGAACGTCCAAATATTATGCGTCATATTTGTTGTAAGAAATAGATAAATAAGCAATTCGTGTAACCACCGAACCGCCACGAGACGTTCCGATCACCATTACACTGAGATCTCTTTCACTCTCTCACACCAAACGATACACATGTCTCGCACATCCATTTCATTGAGATTAGTTCCTAAGATAAAACAAAATGACGATATTTTCTATTTCATCAATAAAAGCAATAATTACGCGTGAAATGAAACAGTTTTCTTATCTCTCACAGTGCTTGTATAATTGGTGCAGAGTCTAAAGACACAAGGAAGGCATATTGTCCACAGATTATTCCTAAAAACACGATTAGCGGCGACGTATTCACCGGACGCTCGGAAGTGCAAGACTGGTAGTGACTCTGGTAATTACCCTGAATTCGTCTAGTAAATATGGAGGGCACACAACTCATCTAAAGGTAAAAAAATCTTAGTTCATAAGAATAAGAATAATTTATTTGCTCAAAACACGAGTATACATACATAATATGACTAACATATGTGCATGTTAAAAACAGGTAGAAAGAGAAAGATTAGTGTGCTTCGATCGTGTTTTGCCCTAAGGCGTGCAAATTTATGGAGCGATGGCATGCCAAAAAATTAAACATTAAGTAGTACATCAGAATAGTAGTTAAAATATTATATAATGTCAAAAAAAGAAATGTCAATTAGGTATGTTAATTACAAATTACAATGGCATTAAAATATATCAAAAAATAAAATATTAAAATAATCACATATTACCAACGAGTCAATAGATAAGAATAATGTCATACAAATAAGAAAATTATACTTAACAGCTAAAATTTGTCAAAAGCGAAGAGACCCTCAATTTTATAAAAACATTTATCTAATAGATATTTTTTGAGTGCCTTTTTAAACAAGTTAATATTTAGGTCCCTTATTTCTTTAGGCAACTTGTTATATACAAGTGGACCCATATATACTATACTGTTAGTCATTAAAGTTGTCTTAGCTACAGGCTTACAGCATTTATTTTGGTCTCGTCTATTTCTTACTACATGGTCTGACAGTGATGAAAATCGGTCTGGGTTACCTTTAACAAATAATGCTACTTCATATATGTACAATGACGGCAGTGTAAGAATTTTATGTTTTATAAAATAGGGTATGCAGCTATCAGTCTTTTTAAATCGAAACATCGCTCTAATGCAACGTTTCTGCCTCTTAAAAATAATCTCCTTATCGGTAGAGTTGCCCCAAAATATGATTCCGTATCTTAAAATGGATTCAGCCAGTCCGTAGTAAGCGGTAAGTAATGCATCAATCAGTATTTAGAGTATCCGAAAGTTTACTTAAAGCGTAGGCAGCGCTATTGACTCTTTTTGACAGATATTCCATCTGGGGTTTCCAGTTCAGTTTCTTATCAATTACTAACCCTAAAAATGTTGCCTCATCTACTTCGTTAATAATATTATCGTCATATTTTACCATAATGTCAGATTTTTGTGAGCCTCTTTGCTTAAAATGCATAACATTTGTTTTGTTTATATTAATTTTTAAATTATAATTGTCGAGCCACGAAATTACAGAGGTCAAAGAATCATTAATGTCAGTTTCATAGGTGTCAATATGTTTACGCGGTATTGTAATTGTGCTGTCATCTGCAAATAATGACATTTCATCACCATCAACTTTTAGAAAGCACTCGAAGATTTGCGATTACGATTCTTAACAAGTGATGTCAATGTCTTTCGTTATTGAAGAGCCGGGTTCAAACTCTGGTTTGGATGCCCCAGCCTCCATATTACAATAAATAAATACTGAACGCAACTCTCTAATTCGAATCTAAAAATTTTGATAGGAATTACGAATAAGCTAAAATGGCGTCAGCTGGAAAATGTCGACGATCTCGGCAGTGTGGCAATTAAAAACAAGACATTTTTACACTATTTTTTCAGGCTTTAATATATGCGTAAATATGTAGCACATAAAAAAGTGTTTTATTAGTTAAGAGTCTTTACACCTTGCGCTATCGTTCAAATTTAGGCATTTATCGTAGCGCGGCGCACACGAGCACACCGTTAGCAAGGATCGAGCGGTCAAAGACGATGTCGCATGGAATAAAACATTTTGATCCTTTTTGAAGTGTTATTTGTTTTTGATAAATAATGTGGAATTTTATGTAACTTTGTAAATTCATTTCTCATCTTTACAGTTTACACACAAAGTAGACTTAAATGAACCTAATAATAAACCTCTCATTGACTAACATTAGCACACCTATTAGTCCATTGAAAAGTTACATGAGCCTTGCATTTTTTAGAGCACGCAATTTTATTTTTGAGACATGTATGGGGGTCTATAGAAGCTTAACCTCAAGTTTGTGGGGTCGCCACCCTTGTACCCCGGCCGCCATCTTGGAAAAAGGGGTGAAAACACGTATTTTGCGATATCTCAGAAACTATGCGTTTTACAAAATATTCGTTAGAACATAATTTGTAGCAAATTGTTTTGCCTATAAATATGGTACGTATATAACTTTGTGCCCTAAATTAAATATTAAAGAAGTTATAAGCAAAAATATATTTTTTTACTCTATAACTTTCTTTATACATTTTACAAAAAAAATTCCCCAGAACAATATTGTAGATGATGTTTTGAGGTTTTTTTTTCCGAAACCCGCAGTTTAATTGATTAAACTGAAAATAATATCCACAATTTTCAACACGTTTACACGTAACAAAAAATGTAGCACAACTAAGAGAATAAACTGAGGTAGAAGAAACAGCTAAGCCTGCGTATAATAATAATAGTCGTAGCAGGCAGATGTTCCTTTATCCCCAAACGGTAACTCAGACCTTTTCTACCTGCTTATCCTTCGGTAAGTTCTATGGTAAGGAAAACAGTTAGGTATGAATAAGTGAAGTTGTACGTTTTTTTTTAAGGATATGAAAAATATAAGTTACTTAAACATTTCATTTTGACCGGATTCCCATGAGCATTGATGAACCTGGTCAACTTTGTAGCGCTGTAAGTGTTTTAAATGAAATAAATTAAAAAATCATAAAAAAATTCCTCAAATGATAATCAACAAGATTGGTCTGAGGTATCTTTTTTGTAAAATGAGAAAAAGAAAGTTATAGAGCAAAAAAAATATGAAAATTTTCTCACTCTTTTTGGTTATAACTTCTTAAATTTTTAATTTAGGGCAAAAAGTTATATAATCATATTTGTAGGCAAAATAATTTGCAAATTATATGCTGTAGAATTTTTTGTAAGACGCATAGTTTCCAAGATATCACGAAATAAGTGTTTTCACCCCTCTTTCCAAGATGGCGGCCGGAGGACAAGGGTGGCGACCCTACAAACTTGAGGTTAAGCTTCTATGGACCACCCACATATGTCTCAAAAGTAAAATTGCGCCCTCTAAAAAATGCAATATTAGGTCTTAAATTGTAACATTTCAATGTGTAGGTATCTATATTCGATTATGTACTTCTAACCATAATTGGATATAGGCAAACAACTTAGTTTTGTAGTTTGTATACCTGCTTTGTGCATGCATATCTTGGTTCATTATATTTGTATAACTGCCCCGTTGGCGGAGCGGCTATAGTGGTCGCTACGGAAAGAAAATAAGGTGCGTTTAATATAGAGGTCTTAAATCCTAACTCAGGGTCGGTACTAATTGTTTAATAAAATATATAACGTCTATATTATTATAAACATCTTTTATTTTTAACGTAATCAGTACACGGTACAGACCGTTAGATAGTCTTGCCTTAAATAAAATTATTTCTTAGAGGCATAGATCGTGCTTTTTGATGGCCAATTATTTCGTGTAAAAGACACTTGTTGTAAAAATGTATTACTTCGTTTCTATCTGTTTGGCCAAGTTAATACCTAATATAAAATAAAAAAATATATAGAACAAATAAGAAAAAAAATACATTTTAGCCTCTAGCTAGTTTCAAGTTTTTTTAAAAACTTTTTTCTTATATATAGCAACTACGCAACTTTTTGGTTTTTGCCATAGTAAAAAAAAATGTAACCATAAAATGGAACCGACTTCAACACCCAAAGTGTGAAATAACATGTTGAAGTCGGTACCATGATAGTTTAAAAGTACCTATGATCACAATATTGTGCGCATGGTACCGACTTTGACAAGTTATTTCACACTTTTGGGTGTTGTTTCCATTTTATGGTTACATTTTTTTTACTATGGCAAAAACCAAAAAGTCGGTTCCATTTTTTGGTTAAAAAATTGATCACTACTTTTAGTAACCCTTGCTACTTACGATATCGATTGTCAATGATTATATCATCAAGATAGGTAAATACTTTTCAGTTATTGGAGGGTAACGCAAAAACGACTTGACTGATTTTGATGCAATTTAAATAGGACCAAACGACAAGCATCAGCTTTAAAACAAAAAAATAATACTCAAAATCGGTTCACCCTTTCAAAAGTTCTGAGGTAAAAACATAAAAATACAGACGAATTGAGAACCTCCTCCTTTTTTGGAAGTCGGTTAAAAATTCAATTCCGATCAGGAAATAATAAATCCTAGTTAACAATGAAAAAGGCATGGTCTCAACAAAAAATACCTTTACAATAATAAAAGCATACGCATAGATCAAAACAACTCGGTCACGCTATATTTTCATTGCGCACCGTAGTTGCGGCACGTGTAGGGCGCGGGACGAGCAGCGATACGTCCTCCCTCCGCGAGCGCTAGGCGCAAACTGAGATGCAAGGTTTGTTTGTTTAGGGAGGACAGAGATGCTGGCTACCGCCTGTGCGGTCGTCCAGCTCCACCGGGTTTTGGGCGAGGGCCTGGCCCTACAATAGCCCGGGAGGGAGAAGTGCCGAAGGCACTTCTCCTGAGACGGGCGTAGAAGGCGAAAAGCGCTTTCTACCTCCGTCTCCTGCGGACGCCGAAAACGTGCCGCTACTATAGGAGGGGTTGACAGCGAGCTCAAGGGCACCACTGTGGTTCGGACCTCGGCTTGTCTCGCTGTCGAGAGACATGGGGGGGATCGGAGCAAAATGCCTCTGTGCAACTGCAGTGTTGCACAATTGGGCCCTACTGAATAATACTCTTTGACTATTTGGAGAGCAATTTATCGTGACCTTGTTTTTGCCTCGAGCTCGCCGGCGAGCTCGGTGTTTGATTGTGTGACCTCTAATTACCTCACACCTGGGGATTTTACCTCGACGACTTGCGGATAACGGTAAAGCTGCCAATGTAATGGCTGCGATGGGGTCATCCGGGTCGTCTAATACCTGCCGTGGTCGGCGACGGGGGGGTTTGAAAAATGGGATAGAAGAGGCAGTCGAGTAGTTCGATGCCTGGACAACCAATGGGTTCGGGTGGTGGGGCGAGATGCAAGGCGTTGTGTTCCGTAATTTATAGGTCATATTGAAAAAATTTTATAAAATACATTTTTCACTAAATGAACGACAAAATATTATTATCTATTAAATAAAAACTTCAACTAATGAATTGCATATTTATTTATTTGATAAAATACCAGATTTTGTAGAAATAACAAGAAATTTGAATGGTATTTTTGTGCCAAAAGTGCCCTTTCAATCCCTTTTTTACTCAGTTGTAACATATATTTATCAAAATGTTATTAATGCACTCCATTGGTGGTAATATGATTGGTTTACTGATATTTTTCAATCTGTAAAACGAATAATTTTTGTTCGATAAAAAGACTGTTGAAGTCACACTGATGAAGAAATTTATGAAAACATGAGTTGGTAAACATTTTTTTGTCGGATTTCAGTTGTTTTTTTTATTGTTTTGTTTAATGCACTCCATTAAAAAACAATAAACTTTCTTCCTGCATCATTTAAAAAACAAAAACTTTTATACTTTAGCTGCAACAGCCTTGAGAAAACGGCTGTAAAATGGCTTTGCTGGAATAAGGCCTCTTAATACTACAGAAATCAATTATAGCTTAAAATATATTTTTTATGTTAAATACTTCACCCGTTTCCAAAATTAGTACAATTACTGAGTACTTGTCATTTTTTTGCCCGGGTAATCCCTTTGTTTACATTTTTGATCTCGAATTAAAAACCAGAGTATAGTAATACTAACAAGCTAAAGTTACGTAATAAGTTGTCTCTGTTCTTCTTCCTGTCCGTATCCCGTTAAATGAAGTAATTACTACATACTGTTACACTTTAATCATATTTTAGTTTGAGCAGATACAAATTGTACAACGGTAGTCCCTCTCTACCAATCTCAAATGTCTAAGTGGTGCTCGCCAGTGTCCACATTGTACTAGTGCAAGTTTTGCACTATATTTTACTAAGTGGAACTAAACAAAGAATATGAGTCAATATTGCGTATTCATGAAATTTTTATACTTCTTAATTTCAACCGCTTCACATTTTCACACAAATTAAGAAGTACAAAAAATTTCAATCGGAGGATGGATTTAAGTTGTCTACATCGTGGAATCCTGTAATTATAAGTGCTCGAGTCGTAATTTTCCGCCGCGTGCAAGTTCTGATACTGTTAGTGTAGTATGTCGAGGTGACAGTGATAAAGACATTATCGAAAACCTAACGGGGGTAGATTTAAATCGCTCCCGCCGCTCCTCACGACGACACCCGCTTCTTCAGTCTACTCGTGACCACGGTCAATGCAACTTGATCGAAACGTCGAGGTTAGTCAAAATATTATTTTGATGTTAATTCGTGCGTGGATAGACCCGTCAGTAATTTAGAAACATGAGTATGGTTCACGAAAGTTTAAAGCAAAGAATATTGTGTATTACCTTCTTAGAGTCCTAAAGCTTCTCCTTATAGTGTTGAGCAGTCTGGCCCCCGTGGCTGTAGAGTAGGAGGGCGGGGGAGTATATTTCGGAGGGGGGTCGGGGGCCGGCGTGGGCGCTGGGACTGCTAGAGGGGCGCGGGGGGTCACCTCCGCAGGGGGGTCCAGTCGAGGCCGGTACAAGTTCTGTATGCGCTGGAAACAGGTTATGTGCAAAATGTAAGTAATGCTTAGTAATTAAATAACTTTGAACGGTTCAAATCGCGTAGGTACATCATTACATATTTTTATCGCTATGGCGTTAGTATGGAATGTCGTTTTTTCGCATAAAATTTAGGTACAATATAAGATGGAACAGTAATTTTGCAGTGTGCCTTAAACTTTTTGCCAAAATGCGGCATGGAAACACTTATTTAAACCAATGACAATAATGATTCTGGCATTTTTACATTTAAAATTATTTAATTATTTTTTTATCAATATTATCATTAATTAGTTTCATTATATTATAATTAAAGCTTTTATTATCTACACTAATATTATAAAGAGGAAAGATTTGTATTTTTATATGTAACAGATAACATAAAAAGTTCCGGGAGCCAACTCCCACCTTTTACGAAACCATCATAAAAACGTAGCGTTTTGTCTCATGCTTAAAATAATCATTCGCAGACACGAACTATCACCGACCCACAATCGCGTCCAGCAATATTGGTTTGATCCTACTTAAAGAACGAATGAAATATGTATCACGGATGTGCAAGCGAGATAATATAGCGTTATCCCGCTCGCACTGTTACTAACTACGATGTTATGGAACGGTTTTTTTTTTTTTTTTTTTTTTATGCCTGATAGGTTAGCCTTTGACCATTATCTCACCTTATGGTAAGTGATGATGTGGTCAAGGATGTTGTTCAGGCTAACCTAGAGTTACTGGCTCTCAAGGACAGCTGCCGGAACACACCGTTAGGTGCTTGGCGACAGATTTTCAACTTGAGGGTGGTAGCTAGCCAGGCGGACATTCGCAAAGTGCCCTACCACCATGCAAATGCCCTACTACCATAGCTTTACGACATTTTTCTTGTATGCTTCAAAAGAAAAACTGTCTGTAATTTTTTATAGTTTCACTCATCAAATAATTTTGCTGCATTTATTTTAAAGAATAATAGAAATAAAAACAATGTACGTAATTTACACATTAATTAAACCCATTTTTATCGTAAAATAATCACAATCAATTTTCAATCCGCTGCTAGAAAGTAACTTTTTTAAGATGGATAATCATGACGGATTTGTCGTTGAAACAGTAATACTTCATATTAGATGTCACCTCAGAGTTCGCGAAAAGAGTGAATTATTTGTTGTGACGTCATCAAAGCGCCGAGTGATTCCTTTACCGCTTATAAGCCTGCTTAATTGACGTGGAGGTATAATGTTTAGCAGTATGATCAAGTTATTACTATAAGAGGTGAGAGTTGGCCCCCTGGACGGATTTGAAAAAATCTTTGACTACTATTAGAATCCTATATTATCCCTGATAAACACAGGCTACAGAATATTTTTTTTTTTAAATTGGAATTTTTATTATATACCCGTACGAAGCCGGCGGCATGGCGCGGTCCGCTAGTAAAATATATATTTGTGTGAAGCAACTTTATCAATTCTTTTTTTTTTTACGAATTCTAATTTTCTAAAGTATTTTGGCCAGGCAGAATGAATGGAACACTACGTATGTTTAATGTAATAAAAATGTTTATGTATTTTTAACCGACTTCCAAAAAAGGAGGAGGTTCTCAATTCGTCTGTATTTTTTTTTTTTTTTTATGTTTGTTACCTCAGATCTCTTGACTGGGTGAACCGATTTTGAAAATTCTTTTTTTGTTTGAAAGCTGATGCTTGTCGTTTGGTCCCATTTTAAATTTCATCAAAATCGGTCAAGCCGTCTTTGAGTTACACTAAAAAGATAGAAAAAATTTTTTTAACAAAAAATGGAATCGACTTCTATACCCAAAAGTGTGAAATAACTTGTCGAAGTCGGTACCATGCGCACAATATTGTGATAATAGGTACTTTTGTACCATCATGGTACCGACTTCAACAAGTTATTTCACACTTTTGGGTGTAGAAGTCGGTTCCATTTTTTGTTAATTTTTTTTTTAGTATTAGTGTGTGTAGATCCAATTGGTATTTTTATTAGCTAGGCAGTCAGCAGTAATGCATTCTCAATTAACATAAGTCTAGGATTTATTTCTATATTTTTTTTACCCTTAGATAGGTACTTATAGTCACGACTGTATGTCTCAAACATGTTTAGTCCCACGAAATATAAGCGAGCCTATTGTCATCTAATGGGCGGAGTTACAGACTCCGGAAAACGACTTATTAAGGTATTTGTCAGCATAACCAAATAAATCAAGGATTGAATCATGGGCCTTGAGATTCCAAGGCAATGCTCAAAAACGAGACATTCATACAAAAATATTTTTAAAATTGTGTTTGTTTAATAAATTTACTTATTAGTGCCCGTCGGGAGCTCGCAGACGCAGCTGCGCACTCGCCCTGATGATGAGCATCTGACATGCTCGAAACCCGGGTCGACGTACTCGATCCCCAACGTGAGTGTTATATTTTGACACAGTTAACATTTAATAATATTTGGACACAGTTTACATTTTCCCACGGCAAAAAATTACTACGTGCTTTTCACATATTTGAAATAAAAAGAGACGAAATCATCGTGTTTATATGTTGTAAGGTGCTTGATTACAAACATTAACTAGTCACGTACGTATCTTTGCATATATTACATAACACATCTCATTTTTGTGTTGCGTAAGACGTGATAGATAACGGTGAAATTTTATCGAATATGATTTATTCAAAGATAGTTTTATCTCTACCTGTCCCATAATCAATAATAAAGACATCGTTTATCTCTTCTGTCTACTGCATTCTTAATCAAAGTTTATATTACAGGTTTGAGAAAAAATTTTGAAGCACTCGTAGAGAACTTCGCTTAGCCGTTCTTAGCCGATGGGCTAAGTTAAGCTACGTCCGCCGCAGTCACGACTTGGATGGGTCACCCGCTAGTGACATTACAACTGCGCGCCTCCACGCTTCGGGGAGGGGAGCACGTTAAGCCGGCGGACCCGGTTCGTCACAGCATGGTGGTAGGGCATTTTGCAAATGCCCGCCTGCCTAACTACCAACCTCAATTAGAATATCTGTCGCCAGGCCTAACGGCGTGTTCCAGCAGCTGCCCTTGAGAGCCAGTAATTCTAGGTGAGCCTGAACAATAACTTCGACCCACATCATCACTTACATGGGGAGAGATAGTGCTCAAGAGAAAAGTTGCCGTGCCATTCTCCATACAAATGTATTGCACTATTTTCTTCCTGGATAATGTCTCTACAGTAATTTATTTTCGTAAAATCTATGCCTGCTATAGACACGCCCTTTCCATTTCCTTATTTTCGATGACTTATTATTAGTCAAGAAAATATGACTTTTGCTTTGCAGTCGTTCTGATACGGATAGATATTTCATATCAATTTCCAAATCAACTAACATTTATACCAGACAGATAAGGTAAACTTATCTATTCTAATAAAAAAACTTACCAATTCTTCCAAACACTCGCTTGTGGCAAATTCCTAGCAGCATAAAAACAGTAAACATTTAAAGAGACTGTCAGCGAAGAATAATCTATATTCAAACCCTTTACAAATTATAAAGAAATATCATCATCACATCATTACACATATTTTCCCCAAGGGGTGCTTAGTAGTATGTTTATAATACATAAAACACCTACTAAACTTTTATCAAGAAAACTTAGGGAGTACCTATAGAAATATCCGGCAGGTACAATTTAAGGCAAAAATTCCGGCAGTTGACTCAAGTTTCTATTCGATTACTAGCCTGTCAACATTTTGACCTGCCACTTTACCTTTTGTAATTTTTTTGTAATTTTGTTTACAGGCAAGTCCAAGGTACCTTTAAAACATAATCTATTTCCTAAAGATGCGATAGTGTGTCATAGGCTAACTATAAAACAACAGTGTAAAGAGACAGATAGGGGACTTACGTCTAAAATATCCGGTGGTCCTTTGTTAATGTACCGCCAGGTCTGTATGAAGGCTGTGATTGGCACAACTAGTAGAGTACCCTGCTGTAGAAACACGCCCACTTGACGCACCCATACTGGCCAGTACCTAAACACATAATATCAACGTATTTTTTACATTGAAACAAAAAAGGCATGATATTTACCACGGAACACAGGGCCATGGTTCGAACCCGCCGCGCGGGCATAAACTACACTGCTTGGTTGCAAAAATTAAAGTCCTCACGAATGTAAGAAAACAACGAACAAAAGGTACCATCATTATCATCAAAGAAAAACTTCGACAATAAACCGAAAATAACAAAATTTACTACCAATAATAATATATATCGTCAAACATCATAAAGTATTGATGACAACAAATAATATTTGTCTAAATCATTTTAACCTTGGCCTCAATAAACGTAGTTGACCTTACCCGATAGGTTTCCTCCATGTGTACAGTTGTTTTTGCTGTCCTATTCGGAAATCCATTACGCAGATAGCCTGAAAAGCAAAGTAAATATATCAGTCCAGATAGGGGTAATTTTTGGAAATGTCTATACTTAGATCATGATTACCCCAAAACTGTATAAAACTATAAAAAATGTGTTGGTGTATGGGTATGAAGAATATGATAAGTATGAAGAAATCGAGAATCTATTTCTGTACAAAAAACTTGTGCCGTAGATGTTTTTAAGTAACACCCCGGGAAATATAGATATTATTGTACCATTTGAGAGTAACGTTACATTCAAAAAGACCTAGTCAAGACTTTTCATACGGTACATATATTCTTGCATTCCAGTCAGGTCCATGTTTATTCTGACTTTACCTTACAGACGCAGCAATAAATAAATACAGGAAATTTAAATCTGCGATCTCTACCTTATACGATGGAAACTAAGCATGACCTTATTTGAAATATCGTTTCTTGACCTAGTTAAGCCTTAAAAGTCGTAAATATTTCTTAGTTCCATATAAGTCAGGGTTTTGCCTTTTCACACTACTTTAAAAATACAGCACTGGCAGCAACACATAAATATCAACAGTATTATCATTCATAATTCACTCGAAAGCACACATAAAGAAAAATACCTGAAAACAGTCACGCAGGGTGTCCTTACTAATATAATAAATCTATAGTTTGTAACTATGGATGTATGGATGGATGTTTGTTACTCTTTCACACAAAAACTACTTAATGGATTTTAATAAAACTTAACAATAATATTATATCTTACACATCAGAATAATACATAGGCTACAATTTAAAAAGATATTGCGTGTATTGTCAAAAATATAAAGATAAATGTCAAGTAAGTAGGTTTTTTTTGCCATATGTGAACTATTCTAGCGTGCTCAGCAAAAAGCTTTAGTATCACACATACATAATAAATAACGGAAATGTATATCTTAAATTGTCGAACAAATACGCCCGCGACAGCATATATCTATATTTTATGTGTAAGCCATTATCGCCAAAACAGTAAACAATAAATACTATAAAAATTTACAATTTAATTCTAATGCATATTTGGTATTGATCTTTATCAAACTAAAATTATGCCGAACGTTTGTATGTTCATTAATTCTTCACGCTCAAACGGCTGGACCAATTTTGATGAAATTTGGTATAGAGGTAGATAAGGCGCTGGATTAACACATATGATACTTTATATCATCATCATCCATCACCTCGCGAAATATTGTTATATATTGGGAAAAAATATATTTCTCAGTGTCACAAAATAATCAGCAATTTAAAACCTATATACGTACGTAAGTTTAGATATGCATGTGTTAATGTTGATACTTACACAGAGTAAGACGGGCAATACAACAGTCCAGGTGAAGCTGAGGAGCGCGGCGAGTGTCGCCGATAACCGAGAGCGGGCGGAGTACAGCGCGCCTACAACAGCGTCGGGAGAGTAAGGCCTGCCTCGTACCACGAACACGCCACAAGCTAGCGCGATCTGAATGATACAGTGCCACCAAGCGCCCACCCACGTATAGTCAACAAAGTGCACTATCTTTATACCAGCCTGTGGACAACAAAAATCATATATAACTTGGTAACATTTGACGACCATTAGGATAAAAGTAATGTTTTCACTTTACGTGATCGTAAGAGAAGTGCGAGGAAAAAATCCACCAATCAAATCGCATCATTTTCCTAGCCTCGCTGAGCGCAGCGATCCCATTACTGGGGTTTTCCTCGCACAGCATTCGTGGATACACAATCTTATGCCCAGTGCAAGTTTTTTATGAACTGGTAAATATTTTTTAATTTTAATAATTGTACATAGATTTTATATAGGTAGTTTGCCTTACCGAGAGAACCTTTGTCGAAACAATTACGCTAAACATATAAAATTATTCAAATCTCTGTTTAATCTTAACCAAACAAATATTAACAATACATACAAGTATCAATTAATTAAAAGAGTAAAAAGCCCGGCTGTCAATTATTTATTTTCGCTAAACTTTGTATCGTTCCTTAATAAATACCTACATATATAAAACTGCAAGTTATATATATGTAGGTATTTATAGTATACTTTTGACAGCCCTTCATTTTGATACCTACCTTGATGGGTTAGGAAGACAAACATATTTTTAACCGACTTCCAAAAAAGGAGGAGGTTCTCAATTCGTCTGTATGTTTTTTTTTTTTTTTTTTAATTTTTTTTTATGTTTGTTACCTCAGATCTCTTGACTGGGTGAACCGATTTTAAAAATTATTTTTTTGTTTGAAAGCTGATGCTTGTCGTTTGGTCCCATTTTAAATTTCATCAAAATCGGTCAAGCCGTTTTTGAGTTACACTAAAAAGAATGAAAAAAAATTTTTAACAAAAAATGGAACCGACTTCAACACCCAAAAGTGTGAAATAACTTGTCGAAGTCGGTACCATGCCCACAATATTGTGATAATAGGTACTTTTGAACCATCATGGTACCGACTTCAACAAGTTATTTCACACTTTTGGGTGTTGAAGTCGGTTCCATTTTTTGTTAAAAAAAATTTTATCTCACAATATGGCGTCTAAATTCCCCCATTTTTTTTTATGTATCTAGTCTAGTGACACTTGCGCTATCAAGACGCATCTAACGATCTCTCATACATTACATTTGGTTAAGCCGTTTAGAAGTTATGGTGGAATAAAGAAACACACATAAATACATAAACAATCCTTTTTTGGTCGTGTAATAAATGTTTCATTTCCTCGCAAAGTGAAAAACCAAGTATAAATCGTGCATAAAATTATACATTTTAGCCGAAACGATAAACAGCCCAAGCTAAAGACGAGGGCGGATATTTAAGTCAAGCTTGTTCTATGCAATGGTTGTAAGTACAAATCTATATACTATTTACTTACATCAGTGCTGAGAAGCAGTCCCATAGCAAGTCCAAAAACACAGCTAAAGAACGTTATACTGGTCTCCCAGACCTTCAGAGCCTCAGGGTTGATCGCCATGATGCCGGTGATGACGCAATGCCAGATAGCGAGTTGCTGGGCAATGCCAAACATGATGAGGATGAAGTAGAAAATCACTGCCCACGCTGGTGATAGCTGCGGAATATGAAATGTATGGAACCGTATATTAATGTTTTACAAATTAAAGATTATTAGTTTTTTTGTGATAAGGTGTTTTAATTATAGTAGAGGCAGTGCTGAATAATTCCAAACAATTTGTTTTTTAAATAAATTTCGGTTTAAAAGTATGGTGTAGTATCTTATGCCATTTTAAGGTGTCTGCCATTTATGGTATTTTACATAAAGGGCTACTAATATTTTGCCATATTATGGCATACAGTGGATGCATCCACTATATTTATTTTCAGCTATGCATTTTAAAATCTTGTACTAGAATGTCAAGTTATTGAGATATTTCCACAATATATAGCTATAACATATTGAAAACTAGAAAAAGTTAGAAGTTAAAAAACTACATATTTCTATGTATACATTACTCTAACAATCGTTTCTATATTTAAAAAACGAGAGTCCGCGTGTTTTTTTATCTTATCAAGTTATCACTGATAGTTAAGAACAAAATTCATCAAGTACTAAGGTAATAAAAATATATATAGACAAATAAAAAAACACTTTTTCTTCTCCATATATGACCACGTGACAATTAAGAGCTGTATATCCAAAATGATTTCTGTTTGTATTTGTGTTCTCAACTCATAATATACTCGTATATAGCTATATCTGTGTGCGGCCGATTAGTCGAAAAGTAAAAATAGCGGCTTAATACTATGCAAGCCCTCAAAGGAAAAAAGCCCTTTATAGTATTTCTTTTCTAATAAGAGTGTTCTACTTAAAATCACTTCTATCTCAAGATCATTATTACCTCTATTTTCGCTAATCCAATCGAACATGGATAAATGTCGTTTCAGTTCCTTTGCAGCTTGGGCTGGTAGGAAAATTATTACGTACGTAATATTATTCGTATATATTTATTATTATAATGTGTAATGATGTGACCCACTTGGTGACTGTCGTATTATATAATTCAAGACTACAAAAATTTAAACTGTTATTGGTTGTAAGATATAAGTTGTATATATCTATAACAAGAGCTGTAGATTCTGTATGAATAAATAAATAAAAAAAATTAGATAAAATACAGTGAAAACCAGTCAAGGTTACATTTATACTTGATAGGCTAGCCTTTGATCAGTATCCTACAAATTAGTATCAATGATGGCCCAGAGGCAATGGTGTTCGACTGCAGCGCTGTAGGTCCAATGTTGAAACGCTGTCACGGGCTTGAAATGCTACTGCACGGTGGAGGACGTCACTCAAGTAGAAAATCTGTCACCAAACACATAACGGCAGCTTTCTTGAGAGCCAGTTTCATCTCTAGGCTTAGCCTGAACAACATCTTCGACCAATTCATTACTTGACAACAGGAATAATGGCCAAATATTTTCGACAAAAAAAACATTTTGTTTGTGGTTTAAGATGGATGGAGGACAAAATATAGAATCTTACGGACAACTGCCGGAACACAACGTTCAGTGCTTAGCTGGAAGTTATCTTCACTTATACAGAGTATAAATATATTTACTTAGGTTTTTGAAAATACTACTAATACTGAGTATTTGTTTGTGTGTTACTTTGTTACTTACCAACTCCCAAAACGAATTTTATTTAAATTTGGACATATCTACTTTTAAAATTTGTACTTAAGGTCCTGGTATAATATGATATAGAATACTTTTAATTCCAATATTACAAATCGTTCCGCGAAAACGAGATATATAACAAAATTCCAAGCAGGTTATATATACCGATACCCACTAAGTAATACATAACATAATACAAATTCTTTATCAGCTCTGGAAACTCCTGACCATAGAAAACAAACTATTGTGTTTGTATGTCAGTCAATAAAACAAGCTTAATAAGGTTAATTGTCGTAGTTTCCTAGTGAATTGGGCTTGCACTAATATTTACATTTGTGGAAGATTAAAGTATCATTTATCTAGGCAGTAAGTATGTATGTACCTACAATTCAATTCATTTGTTTTATCATTATGTCGTAAACAAAACAAACAGGAAGATCTGCTACAACAAGAACATATTTAGAAGTGATCTGCGCGACAATGCATTACACTGGTCACCTAATATATAAGATTTTGATGTAGCTTTCCTTTAACCCGAAAAATCGTCATATAAAAATTGCTCATTGGTGGCTGACTTAATTGACAAGGTCTCAAAGAGATTGCTTTAAATGATAAAACCGCCTTAAAGAGAGTGCTTTTAGTAATAAGGCCGCCTATTGTAACATTTTAAATATCAATTATTATGTACGGTGTAACAATAATGTATAATATCTAATATCTATATCTACATGATCCACGCGAGAATGCTAGAATTAATGGTTGCAGCTAAGTGATATATCGATGATAAACGCTAAAAAAGGCTAACCTATCAGCAATAAAAATAAACTCGATTTGGCTAGAATATAGACCTCTTTTGTACATCTGGATAGTGATATCTTAAATCAACACTTTCACACATGGAGGCAGAATAACTTGCATATACATTTTGCATGGTAGTAGGACATTTTGCGAATGTCCCGCCTAGCCTGCCACCCTCAAGTAGAAAATCTGTCGCCATGCACCTATTGCGGTGTGTTCCGGCAGCTGTCATTCAGGGCCAGTCATTCTGGGTTAGCCTGAACAACATCTTCGACCACATCATCACTTACCGAAAGTAAAAAAAATAAAGTGAGATAGTGGTCAAAAGTTAACCTAACAGGTATTAAAATAACCTGATATTGCCCAGTTCGATATATCAGTACTTATCAGTACTAATATTATAAATGCGAAAGTATAACTCTGTCTGTCTGTCTGTTACGCTTTCACGCCAAAACTACAGGACCGATTTGAATGAAATTTGATATGGAAATAGTTTGAGACCAGGAAAAAAACATAGGATATTTTTTATCCAACCAGCGCAAAAAGAGGTTAATGTTTTTTGCGCGATAACCGACATACGCGCGGGCGGAGCCTCGCCCGGATAGCTAGTGTATATATATAAATAAGTGGCCTTGGGCGAAATTTCATTTGTGTTCAAACAACTAAATAAGTATGGATACCTAGACCTAAATGTAAATAGAAAACTTACACAACACCCCTGCAAGCAGATAACACCTGAGAATATGTACATAAACAAGCATTGTAAGCGGGCGAGTTGCGAAATTGGATTGGCTTCAGTCACACTGTGGTTATAAATAACGTTAGATAATAGACTTTTCACGGCTCCGATGTAATTGGATGCACCCGTATGCAATGCGTTTATAGTCTAGCTATTTTAACGGAGATTTCATCAGGTTGAAAGCCTTGAGGTAGAAATTCCGGTGATTAAGAGGTACCAAAATCTAAAAGCAGTATATTAGCGTTATTGTATTTTAGATTCGTATATAGTTTAGTCGGTTAGAGGACGATTGGAATATAATATTACTTATATAAAAACATTAATTCTCGAAGGGGTCAGCGGATGTGTCTGTACCAAACACGTTTAGACAGATATATATTGGTCTCAAATAAAGGGAATGAGACATAGATTGGCTACCAGGTAGAGTGGCCAAACTCCGGCCTGCAGCTACTAAGAATTTCTTCGCGAGAAAAGTGCAATAACTGTCCGACCTGGGCATCGAACTCAGGTCCTCAAGGTTCCACAGAGAATATTAACAAACACATCGTGTGCTGGACGCCTGCAGTAATTACCTGATTAGATAATATTTAAGTACCTACTTAAACACAATCAATGCCATACATCTACACTCACAACGTTGCCGATTCACCTTCACAAACGTTACGCGTATAATATCAAGTAGTAGTAGTAGTAGTAGTAGTAAGCATAGTATCAAGGGGTCTCAATCAAATTCTTCAGCATTACGAGCTCGAGTTTTAGTTCTAGAAGAGTTTCCGAGTTTCATATAAATACGTAGACCGCTATCGATACAGCGAGAATAACGAACACTACTTGAGTGGCCATTTGTAGCGGATGCCACTCGCATACCATGCATTGCGTTGCCAATTAGTCACATTCTAAAGAGTTCCAGTGTTCTTTGAGCTTACCAAGTTAGCGGGCAATACTGCAAGAGTAGCTGGTACCACTTGCGTAGCTAATTGCAGCGGCTGCCACCCGCTTAACATGCGTGCTGTGTTGCCAGTCCGCCATACAGTAACCCCCACAAGGCTGCCGTAGTGACCCATAAATCGAACCGGGGTTGATGCGACGTTGCCAGGCATCGCCTCAGCAGACGGCCATAGGAATTGTGACGACTTTATAGTCTCTAAGAAAGAAATACCAAATCATAATCCAGCTTAACCTCAAGGTACAGAAAGTGACACAGCGGGTACCTACTTAAAGTACTTACCAAAACTTCCTGGAATATAAGCGTATCCATAGTTCTTCAATATCTGCACGCATGTGTTTGCTAAGAACGATCCCAGAAGCAAAATGGCGAATGTGAACGCCACAATACAAGCACTCTCTTTCTGAAGCATCTTGCTAGTCTTGTTCTTGGCATTCTTATGTGATGTCAGTTGCATTATACAAGCCCCTAATAAACCCCATGTTAGGAATGTTTCTTGGGCAGCCGCCGCCCAACTCTAAAACAAGGAAAACATTTCAATAACTGTCCTAAAGTCTACGTCGAATTAGATATATAAAAGTAAGAAAATTACATACATTACTATTGATAAAAAACTCATTCCATTCAGTCTCGGCAAATATATTCGTCACATTGTCATATGGAATGAGCGTAAGTAATTTCGTACAGAGAACGAGCGTTCCGCAAATCGGTAAAAATATCAACATGTAGACAGCCTGCAATAATAAATCCATGTCATTGAAATTCTAAGATAAATATTAAAAACATGAGTGTCGCTAATGCTACCTTGCCGTACGACCGCAGTCCTTTGCTAAGCGAGACGAATACGATCATCCACACTACGGCCAAATTGAAAGCCACTTGAAATTTTATCGAACCAAAAGACTCATAATTCGAAGACCCGCTTCTTTGTAAAACTTCGCCGTGAAAATACTGCGGCAATGTCTCCTGTATTTTGTAACTGCCGTTTCTCACGCCAGCGTCTGTAACCAACGAAATTGTTCCTCATTGTCGCTTGTGCAAAAAATATAATCTACTAAATTGACGGCCTTCAATACACAGTTCCTACATTAAGTGCTGATTGATTTAGAGTAAAATTCGTTGCTATTGTAAACTACAAACAAGAAACGGTCGCAGTATCACTTTGTCGTTTCAACTCACCTTCGATATTGAACTCGTGAGGTAAAGCCCATTTGTACTTGTCATTAGAAGTTATAAACGAGTCTCTGAAGTACACGAATATCCACGAAAGTCCTATTATACTGTAAGTTCCAATGACCGCTTGTATGATCAGCAAAGACACTCCGACTCCTTGAAATATCGGCGATATCCTCCACATATCCACCGGACCCGATTCCAATATTTGTCCCAAACATAGGTATAGTGTAAACAACGGTATCCCCACCAAAAACGACAGTACAAAAAACTGTATTATGAAGCTCGCTGTAACATAATAAAGTATTTCATGATACATTTCAGATAGCACGAATTCTCAGAGGTTATTGTTGCGTAAAGGATTGCATACATACCTCCGAAATGTACGCTAAATATGGCGAATCTAGAAATGTTGAATATGCCCACTGTACAGCTGAGGCATGCGAGCATTGCGCTCATACGATGTGGCCACACCCCAAAAGGAGGTTCATCAGTCTCTTCGTTTCTGGAAAAGAATGACGCGATTTTGATAAATGTTACAGGTAATATGATTAACACAATAATGAATCATCATTATGACCTCGTTTTAGATCAGTTTTATTTGCAATATTACAATGTTTTGCAAGGTTATTTAATTAGTAACGTAAGAAAGGCACATTATTTCATACCTCTCTTCACTGGCACCTGTAGTAGTTTGGTTGACGGGGATGATTCCCAAAGATTCGTTTGAGGAACTGGATGAGCTACTCCTTGCAGTACTCCTGGCAGTGTTCCTTCCGGTCCAGTCTCCGTTAGTAACGTCACTCTCACCGGGTGATGGTAAAGACAACGTCCGGTTCATGAGCAAAGCGCGACGTCCTACGATCAAAGGCCCTGAGCTCCCGTCGCTGCTAAGATTCGCAGCTGTCACCTGCAACTGTATCGGCGCACTGGTCGGCCGCATGTTTACATGATCTAGGAAAAGTATCACTGGCAATGTGAGAGGCTCGCATGATTCTTGTGTATTGAGCGCGGGAAGCACAATAGGGTCCAATCTCCTCATAGAATTCCTAAGAGTGTCGTTAGTCGTATTTGCTCTTTCTAATGAAGAAATTAAAGCTTGTCTGTTGCTTGCCGATAATTCTGAAAAGCTTTTTGACCGTCCGCGGTTCACCAGTTGCGGCCTGTCGGGTATATTCCCGTTCATCTCCAAGTCTTCCAATGACGGTGCTGAAGGGGCGTAATTAGTGCACGTGATCACTTGAGTATTGTCATCGAAAGAGCTGTGTCCCGATTGACCAGATTCAATCGGCTCGCCGATAACTTCCTTAATCTTACAAATGAGATCCTCATCATCGCTGTCCAAAGATTTTGTGCTGTCATCTAAACAAGCAAGCAAAGATTTGTCTAAAACTTCGTCTAGATCATTTAATATATCCATGAACTGGACTAGTGCCGTCGCTTGAAATTCCTCGTCGTTTGTAATGTCACTTGACGCTTGTGATGAAAAGTTCGAATCAGACTTATAACATTCTGGTATGGTTTTCTGTAGATCTTCTTTGAGGTCGCCATCATCGGGTAATTTTTCTAGTTCTTCGCTGTAGTGATCACTGTCGTTTCCTTCGAATGCGCTGCTGGAAGCGTCACTGTCTGCACTGTTTCCTGGTACATTTTCAGTCTGCTCATAATGGCCTTCCCCGACATTAACTGCTTCCATTTTTATCGCATGATCTAAGTCATATCCTTTACGATTTGGCGTCGACCCTGCAACAAGCGCTGCGTTCATTAACCGTATATTACTGAGATAAGAAATTTAAGCGTTATTTAGACAAATCACATTTGAACGTGATGATTTTCCACAGCTGGTACATGGCGTGCAATGCGGGCGATTGTGGCGAGTAATGTTAGTGTTTACAAGTTAATTATCTGGCTAATTAGCTTAATTGCTGTACGTTGTGCGGCGTCAAAGAAGACTGGATGTTAACACGCTAATGCTAAGCAACCATGTAATACACGACCATTTTGAATTAACCTAGACATGATTCACAAAGGATTAGTTTTATGATGATGACAAAAGATTCACTAAATAAGACGACTTTCTGGGTACAAAAACTGCGCATACGCAATTAACACTTTAGATAGTACTATGTTGTTTTAATATTTTTATTTTTGCAATGACGCATGCGCCGCGGATTACATTACAAAACATGTATGACTTAATTTAAAAAAAAATATGCGACTGAAAATTATTTATTTTTGTTAAGTGTTTTATCGTTCCATTGAAATGAAAACTGTAAGTTTTATATATTTATAGAATTATTTTTAAAGCCCTTCATTTTGATACCTCACTCGAGGGGTTTCGTAACTTTTTTTCTCACAACTCTAGTCTAAATCTAAAGTCCAAAATCCATCAGTAAGTTTTTTTTTTTTTTTTTTTATGTATGTACTTAGCGTCGCTTGCGCTTTCGAGACAAATCTAATGATATCTGACACATTAAAATTGGTTAATCAGTTTAGAAGTTCTGGTAGAACAAAGAAACTCACAATCGTACATATATACATGAACCCTAACACTCCTTTTTTTGGGCAGTTGTGTAATTACAAAGAGAGGGAAAATAATAGTATAATTTTTCCTCCAGTTGTTTGTTTTGTAATTTTGTAAAGTACTATGTTGTGAAACTTTCTTGACTGAGTGAGACAGATCTCTATGGCAAGTTTTTGTGTTTGTTTGACCATAACTTTCCAACCACTGATCTAACCTCCATGAAATTTATTATGAAAGGTGCTTAGTTAACGATGGATCTGTTGAAAGTGGATAAAATGTATTCTATTATTGGGTAATAGGGACCATGTCATCTAAATACCTTGACGGGAAATCTTTATCACTTTTATCGATTTATACCTTTCTTTGTATGATGGATAGCCAATCAATAAAATATGTCCATGCACTGACGAAAATTACTATGGAAAGGAAACTAATTATCATAGAAAAAATAAGAGAACATATAGAAATTTTAAATGATCAAGTAACTAAAAATCAAATGCATTCTATATTGTCGTTTTCCCAGACTACTACCAGGATAATGACTAACAGTAAGTCATTATCCTGATATATTGAACTATGATCCCGACACCAGTTTAGCAAATAGTCTGGGAAAACAACATCACTTATTCATTTTTTCTTTTGCATATGAGGTGTATCATATTAAAGACAGCTTAGTGCATAGGTTTTGGGATAACAAAAAATAATGTTTTATAAATATTTCATTAGTTAAATACTTAAATTATATTGATCAAAAGAGATACAGACCTGAAATATTGAAATCCATAAATCATGAAGCTAAATTTGATACTGAGCTTTAAAATAAGCTGTTTTTGATCATAAAATACCATCATGAAGCTGGATTTGAAAGTGATGACATAACTTTAAAATTTAGGGAATGAAGATGTGCATGGCTACTGAGTTTATTTTAGTAATAAATTAAAATAAATAGAGATAATATATTGATATTTTACTGTCTCGGCATGACAAACAAATTTTGACTTATATTACCTAAGAAAATATAAAGAAAATTAATAGAAAAGAAAATTTGGATAAAAAACTTAATGTGTCTGGACTATACACAACCTCATAATAAAGTCAGAGCACAAAATATCACTTATGAGATTTGCAGATAAACGGAACAGAAAGGTTTGTGGATTCAATAAATCAAATTAATTTATTGCTGATTGGTTGGCCTTTGCCTGCGATGAAGTGCACAAACATTGAATAAGCATGGCACCAACTACAATAACAAATAATTACGCTTTTTAGGGTATGTTATAGGTTTACACTGACTATATATTATGGTTTTGAGCATTGTTGACTTAAGTCATATAGAGATAGAAATCCCAAGCAAGGTTGCTAAGTAAATAAAGATGGCATTTTTGTAGCAGTAAAGAACATTGTAGCCTCCTTTACTAAGATTTTTCCTAGTCATATTCCTTATCTATTCACACTTTTTACCATACCTATAAAGGTTTTATAAGAAAAATTTCTGTTGTAATTAACGCAAGACCTAGAATTTTAATTGTAATTCACCAGTGCAGTAAAACAAAACCACAGCAGGAAATTTTGTTTACGAACATGTTGCTCTGAAGAAAATATAAGCAAGTCTAATATAAAATATAAGCATTATTGTGTTGTAATTCTAGTTGTGGTCAAAATCCACTACTCACAGCATGCACCTTACCTAATTTGCTGAAAATGAATGTTTAATGTAAATGCAATATAGTTTATTATCAACTTTCTACCATTATTCCACACATACATGGGGTTAGTAGAGCATCACAAGGGCAATATAAGTATATAACACAAAGGCTACATAAGAATATCTTAAAAATCTGTTATGGCTGAAAAAACATAACTTCAATGTAAATACTTATAGCTTTGTTTTGAATACTATGCTTGGTAGTAGACTTTTGGGTATCAGCACATTATGACGGTAAGAAGGCCTGTTGTGCACCTAATGTGCAGTGAAACCCTACATACATCAATGTTGATGTGTGTAGGGTGAACTCATGCTATGCTTTGAGTAGACTGAGGGAGAATTTTCCCTCAGTCAACTTAAACAATAAATAACCAGAAGCTATGGAACAGTATATATATAGTTATTCTACATAACTGTAAATAAAATAATGTTGACTAACATGTTTAACTTTAACACAAGTTCAAGCATTTGAAGTATGTACAGTAATGCTTTCCCGCGTTAAATTATTCTGAGAGCATCATGACCATGATAGGAGTGGGCAGATTTTCTTTGTACTTGCAAAATGTTGTCATATTATGAACATGCTAGAGATCTCAAGATTCACTGGGATTTAAAAAATATACTTATTGTTATGGTTGGTAAAGATTTTTAGAGGTCCTCGCATAGTAATACATAATCACAACACAATAGTTAACACAACTGACTAGACTCTAGCACCCAACACAGTAGCTTTACTATTGGTAAGACATAGGTAGCTGGTATTTGGTAACATTGCATAGAATTAGAGTAGACAATGTTGCCAAATGTAGGCTCATAGTTTTTGAGTATCAAACAAGCTCCAACTGAGCTTGGAAACGTCTCGAGTAAACTGTATAGCATCAGTGACATTAAAAATTATGCCTATACTTCTGATTGAATATATAACAAGCTACTCATATTCTTTATTGAATATGTTGATACATTTAAAAGCCAGGGATCCAGGTGTCATGTCCATATTAATATGTATGTTTGAGGTTGATGGCCCAAAATAGCTGTACCTACTCCAATCACTGATACATTTTACTGGTGGAGTGAATGGTGCCTTCCCGAAATCAAACTTCATATCATAACCTTCCATAATTATGCTGGTGAGTGGGTTAATATGCCTTGTACAACATACAGGTAATAAGAATATTGATAAACACACAAATTTAACACCAAAATGATACTAACCCATATTCTGGTTTCTCGACTTCTAGTTGACTCTTCACCTGCAGAACCACTATCATCACTACACAATTCACACCAGCGAGTAAAATGATACATATTTCATCAGATAAAACGTAGTGATTCCATACCTCTTTGAATGATGCATGTAAGTTACAAATCACAGTTTTGAGCTAAATCCAGTTTATTCAATTTATTTAACAACTGGCTGAACGTATGATACATTCATCCATGATAATAGGTCTCAGCAGACCATACAAACTCGGAAATAATCAAGTGAAATAATGACAACATGCAATGCAAACAAATAAAACAGATATCTGACATACGTACAAAGTCATTGCTTTAACGTATTTTATATTTTGTTGCGTAGCACTTAAATTTAGGGATTTCGATAAATCACAGATAGCGTTGTGTTAAATATGCAGAAATGAATTTCTACATATGGCAATAGCATTTACTAAAATAAGACATATGCCTATACCCCAAAAAAGAAAAACAACAGTTGTCAGTAATTTTCTTGGTGACAATTAGGGATGGAATCAATTATGTAGTAATCGATTACTACATTGATACAAATCAGTAGCATAATCTATTAAATTGTATAAGTGAAACGACAATGTTTAAATTTATCTTTTTATGTGACTTAAAATATTTAGATACCTCTCGTTTTAATTTTCGTCCTCTAATAGTCACTTGTAACAATATATTAACATATACTTCCTCTCAACAATTTTCAGATTTATAATATTAATGTGACTAATGATTACTTAACATACTACTTCGTAAGATTGAATAATCTTACATATTGAAAACCATGTTTTCACGCAAAATGTTTTGTGGCAGTATCTTAAGGTAGATACTTACGTCTGCAACTGGCAATTCAAAATTCAAACAGTTTTATCGCGTTTTTATCTGGTTTGGTAACCATTTAAAAAAATCATAGTATTCTTAAGCTAAAATAATAATGTTGAAAGTTATTTTATGTGCATTGGTGTTTAAAGTTTTTAAACCACATTTTGAACGCCCATAAGTTTATTCAATTTAAATGTCTGTGGATTATCCTTGGCCATGAAGTCATCATTTATAAATGCCATGCAGGTTCAATTCACTTCCCCCCCTCTTGATATTCGCAGACAGTTCCTTTCAGACAGCTTTGTTTCTAAATTAATTCAAAATTCTAACCACCCCTGACTGCCGAAATTGAGTCTTCTTTCTGACCTGTATAATTTGAGGAATACGAATAATATTACTTGCCTTCTTCACAGCTTCATTAAATTCATTACCCTTCCTGAACCTCTAATTATACTTTCCATCAACCCTCTATACTCTACTCCCTATTTTGGTATTAATAAAGAACCACCTAATGCTTCAGCCCAGTTCAGTAAACGCATTAGTTCTCAATACATATGCGTCAAAGTTGTCATCCGATAGTGCTGTTGTTAAGCGTTGTTGATCCCTTCTGATAAAATTTGTCAACCTTTTAAATGCCCTTCCTACTTCTCAGTATTCACTGGTGAAGCCCTGGCTATATTCTCGCAATTTCTTAGTTTAGTCCCTCCCTAATATTTACTGATAAAAAAGCTGTCTAGAAACTATACTTTTGAATTCTTTTTATTTTTCCTCCCGTTTCTTTGTAATTTTCAAATTAAACTCAGGATATTTGAATGTAATAAACTTAATTTGAATATTGTTCTGGCATGGATACAAAAAAGGTAGAAATAGGCTTATCAGCCAATTTTTGCTTGCCAGGCGCTAGGCAATTAGCTCTTTCACAAAAAATATAAGAGAACGATTCAATTCAAGTCGAAATAATTATAATTAATTCACGAAATTTTAGTATCGAGCATTATTGTTATAATAATATTATCGGTTTGAATCGATGGTGATCATCCCTAATTCCCATGGCCAATTGATATTGAAAATTGCCGTTTGATTTGCTTAATTCCATGCCGGGAACTTAAATTTATTTAGTTTTAAGTCAGAAGTGAATTGTGCATTATTTTTATGATGGTTATGATCATGAACGTTGTTATAGTGCCAAATACGACATTGTTACGATGAGGTGTAAAAATTAATTATGTCTGTTACGTAATTAGAGAAATTAGTATAATAAAACATATATAAACTTAAAGACTTTTGTATTTAGTTATCAAGTACTTTGAAGGCTTTTGGCTGGATCTTAGTCGTGCTTATACTTTTGATGTTAGATGTTTCGACCAGTGGCAGGAAGCATTGATGATTTGGTACAAAATGATTGAAAACAATTTATGAGGTAATAGGTTAAAATAAGACACATAAATATATAGTATATCTATAAAAGACTTATAGATATACTATATATTTATGTAATATACATATTATATTATATGGGTATAGAGACCATACGAAACTGGGATGGGCCTTTATGAAAAACAGATGGCAGCACTGTATTTTAATTTGTTTTATTTTAGTGCCATCTGTTATTAATGGAAATTACTAGCCGTGACGTCATCGAAAAAATCTATTAACACCTAGGGATGTCAAGTTTGGTCTCTATTTCAGTATATACAAAGTTACTTTATGGGTCTCATATCATAGAGAAAAGTAATATACTGGATATAGAGCCGCTTTACGTTTTTTTTCTGCCAACCCGCTATGTCAAAAGACTGCTCTGTTATTTGCATCCGAAACTAACGTTTACTCACACATGCATGACTATGCATGTTGGAATATGGTAGATTTTTACCTACTACTAAGCTATGCAAGCAGCAGATATATTTGGTTTGTTATTTCTAAAATGTAACATGATTTGTTAACAAAACACTTCTGCAGGGTAAGAAGGTAGTTATGTACCCATAACAGGCTCTTTTCTACGCAGTAGATACTAGATAATCACGCCACCGTCCCAGACGCATGGTCAGCATTATCTTATCGCATCCGTAGCTGGGACTGTGAGTGATGGCTAGTTTTAAATGATTCTTTTAGTATCAAGCTCTACGAACGGTCGTAATTTTAATTAACTATTTGAATATTAATAAATTCGTAAAATCCGAATTAATAGTTTTTAAAAACCTCCTGAAGCGCTCCCGAAACCTATCTGGCGCAGCCGGTAGGATTGCTGGCTGTCGCCATCGCGTAAAGTAGCGCAAAGTTTTAGTGAAATTCTAAAAAGTGAATCGCGAGTGGTGACTATCTGTGAGAGTGCTAAAAGTATATGCCTTAAATCGGTATCGCGCTCTCCGCAGCAATCCAAACGAACCATCAAATAAATAAGATAAATCAGTGGAACGCGATGGCTATGGTAGCGGCGGTTGGACAGTGAGTAATAATCTCATAAGTAAAATCCTTCTACTTTCCTCCCCTACCAAATTCCTTAAATCGGTGTTAATTTTAAGAACTGTTAGTTAAAGTATAAATGTTTAACTCTAATAAAAGCACAAATTGAATAGTATAGCGAGTTATATCTTACGAGTTATATCTTAGATTATATTATATTTCGATTAGTTTATAGCATTGTATATTCGTTAAGATGGCTCAACCACAAGAGCAAGCGAACCGTGCACCTGCTGTTAGATTGCAGCCTGCTGATGTGCAGATACCGCGGGAAATTTTAAATTTAATACCGGAATTTAATGGAGAGACGAAAATTTTAAGTCTATTTATAAGAAAATGTAATTATGTTATTTCACAGTACCAAGGCACACCAGCACGCAATGAGTTCTTGATGCAGTGCATTACTAGTAAGTTGACTGGTAAGGCAGCGGCATTAATAAGTGAAAGGGGAGACTTTGATACATATGATCAGCTCGAGGCTCTTTTGGTTCAGCATTTCGGAGATCCTAGGAGTGAGGAATGTGTGGCAATTGAGCTTGAGACCCTTAAAATAAAATCTAACGAGTCTTACCTTGAGTTTTGTGGCCGGATTCAGGATATTCGCGCAATTCTTTTGTCCAAAGTAAATCAAAATCCTTCTCCTACATTGAGAGAAGCAAAGAGAATTATATATAACAATACTTCGCTTAACGTAGTCTTATACAATTTATCAGAACATATGGTAAGGTTAGTCAGAATGAAAAACCCCGATTCATTAGAAGGCGCATTAAAACATGTCTTGGAAGAAGTCAACTTCCAAGAGCAGTACAACATGCGTACTAAAATGTTGCAGAATAAACCTATGCAGGTAAACTTTAGACCATCACCACCCTTGCCTCAAGATCAATTTAAATTTGGCATACCAAATCAGGCACACAATCTATTACGTCCCAACGTGCCTAATTTCACATATCGTGCACCAATGCAGACACAATTTGGCTATAGGCCTCAATTCAAATCTGTACCAGCGCAACAACAGTTTGGACAGAGACCACAATTGGGATTTAGACCGCAGGCTGGCCAATTCGGTTATAGACCGCAACCACAAGTAAGTCAGCCGGGATTTAGACCGCAGGCTGGCCAATTCGGTTATAGAGCGCAACCGGGTCAATTTGGTTTTAAACCACAACAAGGGCAATTTGGATACCAACAGCCACAACCACAAGGCTATCGCCCACCTCATATGTACTCCAACGACGTGTCTATGAGGACTGCCCCGGTCGCAAAACCCCCACAGCTCCCTGTGAACGAAACGTACGCTATGGAAGGTCACTATAATGAATGTATATTTCCAGAAGAATATAATGAGAGTTACGACATGAATCATGACGCTGGTTGTGATGGCATGTACACATATCACGAGTCTCCGGTTGATAATTCAATGTACGAAAGTAATACTCATAGTGCCGAGCCCGTAGTGTCCGTGCCCCGTAACGAAGAGACAGGTGATATAGAAAATTTTCACATGAGCGTATTTCCCACGCACATGAAATGATAGAAATAAATTATGATGCCTCATTAAAGCTGCCGTACATATACGTACCCGATATAGACGGCATATTCATGCTGGATTCTGGTAGCACTAGATCATTTTTGAGCCCACTAAAAACAAATGAATATTTTGCAACATGTAAATCTTTCGAGCCTTTTATGGTCACAAGTACACATGCCTCCAGCGTTCATCATGAGGTAGTCGATATACCACTTTTCTCTATATTTAATGTAGATGGGCATCATAAGTTTTATGTATATGACGTTGATGGGCGATACGATGGAGTAATAGGATGCGACCTCATGTCTCGACTTGAAGCTAATATAAATCTAAAAGACAAGACGCTAGAAACACACTGTACTAAAATACCAATTGTATATAATGACGATCAGGTGATAAAAATTCAACCACGCTCAGAACACAGAGTTAAACTGCCAGTAAATTTAGAAAATGGCGATGCAATTCTGAACTTTAAGCAGTTTCACAACGGTATACGCATGCCTTCCGCAATAGTCAAACGCGAAAATTATTTTGCCACTACAGTGATACAAAACGTCACGGAGGACTTAGCTATCTTGACAGTAACGTCACCTTTTACTGTGACCGCATATAACAATGACGTGTGTGAATTTACCTCTTACCTTTACCAACCAGGTGAAACATCGTATTAGGACAATAAACGAAGACCCCATTTATATCAAACCTTATAGGCAGGCACCGACTCAAGCCGAGGAAATTAAGCAGCAAGTCGAAAAACTTCTTAAGGACAATGTTGTTAAAGAATCACATTCGCCATGGAGTGCTCCAGTCCATATAGTTCCAAAAAAAATGGATGCTTCGGGACAGGTTAAGTATAGAATGGTCGTGGACTATCGCAGACTCAATGACATCACGGTTGACGATAGGTACCCTATACCTAATATATGTGACTTGTTCGATAAACTGGGGAAAAGTAACTACTATTCAATATTAGATTTGGCGTCAGGGTATCATCAGATAGAAATAGAGGAGGCGGATAGAGAGAAAACTGGTTTTTCGACACAAAATGGACATTTTGAATTCCTCAGAATGCCATTTGGGCTAAAGACCGCCCCAGCGACTTTTCAAAGGACAATGAACAACGTCCTAAGAGGTCTACAAGGCATCCACTGCCTGGTCTATTTAGATGACATCCTGATTTATTCAAATGGACTACAAGAACACCTTCAAAAGCTGCGAGCAGTATTTGATAGACTCCGACAAACTAACCTTAAGATTCAATTAGACAAATCGGAATTTTTACGCAAAGAAGTACAATATTTAGGACACACACTGACTAAAGACGGTCTTAGACCAAACAACGACAAAATACAAGCGGTTCTTAAATATCCCATACCTCAGACACAAACGGAAATAAAACGGTTCTTAGGATTTGTCGGTTATTACCGCAGATTCGTCAAAGACTTTTCTAAAATTACCCAACCTATGACGGCTTGTCTTAAAAAAGGCAAAAAAGTGGTGACAGACGACAAATTTATAGAATCATTCGAAAAATGTAAGGAACTCTTAATTAATGCCCCCATCTTACAATATCCCGACATGACTAAACCATTCATACTAACGACAGACGCTTCAGAAGTAGCGATAGGTGCAGTGCTATCACAGGGACCAGTTGGTTCCGATAAACCGGTTGCATACGCAAGCCGGACCCTTACAGACACAGAAAGAAAATACAGTGCAATCGAAAGAGAATTGTTAGCAATCGTCTGGGCCACAAAACACTTTAGGCCTTACCTCTACGGCAACAAATTTACTGTTTATACTGACCATCAACCCCTTGCTTGGTTAAATAAATTCAAAGAGCTCAGTAGTAAGTTAACTCGTTGGCGCTTACGCTTGCTAGAATATGATTTTGATATTATACACAAAAGTGGGAAACAAAATGCAAATGCTGACGCGCTTTCTCGCATACAGTTAAACGCACTAGGCAACGAAGACAACTCCTCTATGATTGTTAATATTGACGATAGCGAACAGCGACTACAGCAGCATTTACAAGAAGTGACTGACCAAATTGCATCTATAGGAGCTCGACGTAATACTGACGACTCAGGGACTATTATTATATCTGACTCTGAGAGGACAGCTACAGCCAGTCCTATGACCATACCAGATACAGACATATCCGATACACCACTAGACTACCCCATACGTTCTGAATCTAGTACTACACAAACAATACATTCAGCTAAAGATATGGAATCACTAGGCATTCCCATTTTACATGAAGCCATCGACACCAAACCGAACCAAATCCTCATATTCAGTTGGTTACGTAATAGCATGCACGTAAAAGATCTATCTAGGGATAATCAAAAGGTACTAGAAGTCTTTCTACCTCTTAATAACGAAGAACTGATAAAGGAATTTTTGAAGAAGTACATTAGGCCCAAAATCAAGTACTTCATCTACTTCGAGATGGAAGAACATCGGAAGGAGTTTAACAAAGTCATTATAGCACTATTTAGGAGAGGGATGGTGAATTTCTACGAATGTACAGAAAGAGTAATTTATATAGAAGACGAAAAAGAACAGAAAGCGATAGTAAATAAAATACATGACGGGAAAACGTGTCACCGTGGCATCACCGAAACCCTCAAAAGAATTCGGCGTAGTTATCACTGGCCAAATATGCATGAGACGGTGGCAGCTATGCTTAATTCCTGCGAAAAATGCAAAGCCTCTAAATATGACCGCAAACCAATAAAACCGGTATTACAACTTACACAAACACATGATGCTCCATTTCAAGAAGTTTTCATTGATATATTTTCAATAGAATCTAAACACTACCTCACTCTCATAGATGCATTTAGTAAAATCGGACAGGCCATTGAAGTACCATCAAGATCTACCCCAGAAATAGTCAGGGCGTTATTGAAATATTTTGCATTTTACGGTATCCCGCGCAAAATCAGTTCTGACCCAGGGACTGAGTTTAATAATGAACTCCTCAAAGAATTGACAGATTTACACAAAATACAATTACACATCGGTACACCTAATAACCCCAATTCCATGGGTATGATTGAAAGATTTCATTCGACAATAATTGAAATCTACCGTCTAGCCAAGTACGAAAGAAAGTATACAGACGCAGCCACTGTTATGACTTATGCCGTCATGGCATATAATAACACTATACATAGTGCAACAGATCTTACGCCATTTGAGGTCGTATTCGGTCATACAGAGTTGAAATCCTCGTTCGCAATTGAGTTTGATAAATCCTACAGACAACAACTAATAGAAGATCACAGAAAACGAACAAACGAACTATATAAACACCTCTCAGACAAAATGATTAACTTCAAAGAAAGTATTGTAAACAAACGCGGTGGCGAGACTGGACCAAAGTTTGACATAGGGCAAACGATATTTGTAAAAGCTGTGAACAAAAGACAATCCAAAGATAAGCCCAAATTCCAAAAAGCCATAGTGACTGGTCAGGTTGAACGGAATGTTGTACCACTTAAAGCGAACGTGAGACACACTAAAGCCCCAATTAAAAACATTAAACGCCCTCCACAGGTGGTGCAAACTCCTGCTATGGACGTCGATGATCAAGACCATCATTTGCCAAGCTCCCCTCAGCCAGGGCCTTCAAGTGGTAAAAATTGAACAAAATCCGGGTGTATTACCGGTTAAGCAAGGCCATGCATTCGTGCAACATGATAGATGGTTAATTATTAAGACAAACAATCTTAAAGGCATTTTAATAGATCTGACTTATAACGTAGATAAATATTCCGAGTTTAGCAAAATTATTAATCAGAATAGGTCATATATCAATGAGATATCCGAGCTACAAAACCAAGTAGATTACCTTCGTGACGAAACTTTGGACAAAATACGCCAGTTGATTCCCACGAAAAGATACAAGCGGGGTCTTTTAAATCCCCTTGGTTCCATAATTAAAATAGTAACTGGCAACCTCGATCACGATGATGCTATTCGCTATGATACGCTTATAACTGGTCTCAAGACTCGAGAACAAGGCATCTCAAATAAAATTACTCTGATGTCCGAAATTATGGACCATTTCCTCAACTCCACTCAGGTGATAAACGAAAATACTAAAATTATGAATGAACGTCTGCAACGCATTGAGAATATTGTATCAGATCTATCAAAAGAAAATATGTATATCTTCATATCATATATTACTAATATCTTAAATATGTTTATGGCCAATTTTAGAACCATATATATAAAAATCAACGATGTAGAAACAGCTATAGCTCTCAGTAAAGTATCTGTTTTACATAAATCTGTGATTAACTCAAATGAACTGTTAACGGTACTTAGTGATATCTCAAAGTATGATAATTTGATGTATTCTGTTACCGAACAAAATTTAATTAATATAGAAGAAACCCTCACTGTTAAAACTTACCTTAAAGATGAGGAAATAAAATTTATAATTGATGTTCCATTAGTTAATAACTGTACTTATAACTATTTCAAATTGTATCCACTGCCTATGACCCGTGACTCCCAAACCTTAGTGATTTTTCCTGAATTCCCCTTCCTTCTAGTAGAGGGTACAAAATATCGTCCAACTGCTAATCAATGCCGAGAGATAACTGCCAGCGAATATTTATGTTCTGAAAATGATATTATCCCATATGCTCCAGAGACATGCATCGAACAACTGATGGAATACAATCGTAATCTATCAAGATGTTTTCCACGTAGAGTAATTTTAGAAGACCTAAAATTGCAGAGAATAGCGCCAACTCGTTGGATACTGTATTCCAGATATGATAAAATACTAACACAAACCTGCGGCCATGATGTCATTCGTGAAACCATGAAGGGAACATACATACTAACTATACTCGAAGCATGCGATGTTTCTATCGACGGTGTCGTAATTCATGGACACCGATATAGCCAGTTAGATACTGGATATAAGCCTATTCCACTGATTACTTTACCTGATGTACACGAACAGCAGCATAGTTACCATGATGAAAATGTTGAACCTGTTGACCTTAAAGGAATTGACTTGGACGACGTGCAGCACCTTAACTATCTGCTCAAGAAAAGTGTTGAAAGTGATAATGGGCAATATAGTGATCAAATGAACAGTGTCAGTGTCGCGACAATAGTGCTTTATGTAATAATGTTTTTATGTACTCCTTATTTAATTTACATTAGATTTAAAAATGTATTCATAGAAAGGTGTGGAAGAGAGCATGTTCATGAACCGAATCATGATCTGCAAGAAGGGCAGCCTCAGCCACCCTTACTGTTAATTTCACGTTAAGTATTCACGAAGTTACTGGAAAAACTTTGTGTTTCCATTAACTTCGATCTAAGGGGGGAGGAGTTATGTACCCATAACAGGCTCTTTTCTACGCAGTAGATAATCACGCCACCATCCCAGACGCATGGTCAGCATTATCTTATCGCATCCGTAGCTGGGACTGTGAGTGATGGCTAGTTTTAAATGATTCTTTTAGTATCAAGCGCTACGAACGGTCGTAATTTTAATTAACTATTTGAATATTAATAAATTCGTAAAATCCGAATTAATAGTTTTTAAAAACCTCCTGAAGCGCTCCCGAAACCTATCTAGGTATTTGTTAGCAAAACATATTCAATATTAGAAATAATATAAACATAGCTGCGGCATACACACCGTCACACGGATCGCCGATCAGTAGAGCCTTGGAATGGCATAATTTCAAAATCAATTCAGGCCGATAAACATAATTATGGAATGAGTAGATATGTCCCTATATATTTTACTATCTTTTATAATTAACTATAAAATGGTTTCGAAATATATCAACACAATTTAAGTGCAAGATTTCAAGTTTTACATTATGAACAAGAAA
Organism: Plagodis dolabraria; assembly: GCA_963854805.1. Classification (NCBI taxonomy): domain Eukaryota; kingdom Metazoa; phylum Arthropoda; class Insecta; order Lepidoptera; family Geometridae; genus Plagodis; species Plagodis dolabraria. The sequence goes on along the minus strand of OY978452.1, from coordinate 11,383,031 downwards.
CAAACCACAGAGTTATATTCAGATTATATGTGAAAAATATACCAATTATAATACAGTAAATATACAAGAAGTTGATAAGAGTCCTAGGATAACAATAATCTCCGAAGCTTTAAAATTATAACACGCGGCAATGTAGCTCCTCACGTATGTTTTCCGATGCAGTTGTAAGCAATCTATTTGAGGAATAAAATAGTATCATGGACAAAAGAGCCTTGCTTATGAAGGCTCTTACTGTGGAAATATTTTAAGTAGCTGGCCCTGACTTTAATATCAAAAAGTGTTTTAGTTAAAAAAATTGTATTCATACATATGAACACAAATAATTTGTAAATCTGCTGATTTTGTCTTGCCAAAACTACTAGACCGATTTGGATGAAATTTCTTATGAAAATAGTTTGAGACCCGGGAAAGGACATAAGATAGTTTTTATCAAACTGCGCAACCAGAGATTAATGTTTTTGCACGATAACCGACATACAAGATAAAATTCACATCACAAAAGACTTTTTATGGTTATATTCCTAATAAGTCTGATAACTGGTCTCCAGTTTTCCCCCACATATGCAAGTCCTTGAAATGATCGTAGGTAATCCCTGAAAAAATAAAGATTTTTGTAGAAATAAAATATATCTCTACTACACTTGCAGCATTTCATTTTATCTCGATAACTCAATTGCGTATAAGTCAGTCGCATTACAATCATAATAGGTAGTTGAAACGGAGCTCTTGGTTAGGATCAAGAATGCACATATTAAGATAAAATACCTATTCGTGTAGATTCAACGAGTGTAAAACTTTGAAATGTCGAACTGTTTAGTACCTTACCAATATTATTCCTTTACTTACTAGGATTAGCTGGATAACCTGAGGGTATTTTATAATTCGTATGCATCGTTTATTTTGAGACGTTCTTGTTTCGTGGGAAAACTACTAGCCATGGTATCTTTCTCCTCTTTGCTACAAGTTTCACTTAGTACCTAGGTGGAGGTAAGCGGAGGAGATTAATACTTAGAGGCACAAGGTTAAAATTCAACGCAGGGTAGATCAAGAAAACCAAATAACCGCAACATATTTTCAAAAACCCACTAGTTATTTTTCGCAGTATTACCAGAGCAAATTGGTCAAATGTTACGTTTCATTTCTTGAAAAGATATAATTCTTTTCAATAAACGAAACGTAACATTTGACCACCAAAAAAGATATAATTCTTTTCAAGAAAAGTACTTTTTATTTATTTAAGTATATCGGCGCCTATATGTTACCAGGCTTTAACTACCTGTTATATTTAACTATCAGTTAACAACTGTGCCATAAAATCTTAATTTTTATTTATCTTGCGTTTAAAATTATTGCTGTTCGTAATGTGATAAAACCACTAGTTAATGTTTAACTGTTTAGTTAACGTTATCATTGACAAATGAAAGTTTTTTAAATTTTAATCAACTGTAAATTAACTGTGTGTGATTTCACAAGCTCGGGTATTTAAAAGTAATTTATAATCATTTTTAAAATATTACTTCTGCGAGCCCAATTTTGTTATATATACGGCCGCACAACGCAGCGCGATTCATTCGAGCTCCGAGACCTTGACCTAGGGGCTCTCTGTAATCTTTGTCTCTGACCGTCACACGGAGCTTTCGGACGTCTCTGTACCTACATTCATTAGTGAAAATATTAAAGTACGCAATAACCAACTGGACTATAATTATTGATGTAACCTTATGATGGCGATGGTGACGTCAGCAATGCTGATGTCACGCTTTTTGAAAACAACCTCGAAGCTGGTTCTCCATCAAATATAATCTAATGATATTTAATGTATGTTTATTAAATCTAAGTCCTTCACTAACACTACTATAACTAATACTATAAACGGTCAAATGCATGTCGAGCCACGCACACTGTAGGGTTCCGTAGAAGCCCGTTATCATAATATAGAACGATTCTGTAGTTCTTTATTCTCCTCCACTTTCTTCCTGCTATATCTGAGAAATAAGAGTACGATTGCTGCGAAGTTATTATTTCAATTGTAATTCGATAATTAAACAATATTCGTTTATTTGTGAATTCTATATGTAGAGACTCGAATAAAAACCTAACGATAGTGCGATTCGGAATCCGTTGGTACATTGTAAGAATTTGAATATCATTTAACTTATTTGTTTTATCATAAATAATTATTCTATTATAAAATAGTTGATATATATATGAAAGATAAAGAAAAAGTATACACCGATATATGCAAGTAAGCTTATAAATGGGCTATTATACTATATAACTAGTCTGGCCATAAATACTGTAACATAAAAACTTTTCACCTTTAGAATTTGGAACGCGTTTATTACTTTAAAATTTTCTTTCGATTTTGCTCCATTTCATATATTATTTCGTGTTCATTATCAAATAACAATACGAAATAAGGTGTTAAGAAATAGAATAGGAGTATTCGCCTTGTGCAAAGTAGGGTAAACTAAGGTATTGAGCCGTCGCGTCGGTCATATACCAGACATTTCAAAAGCTTGGTATCAGCCGTAGGTATGTTCGTATATCGTAATATCAACAGATACAACAACACTTCCTCTATTGAAGACCATAAAAGATCAGGGCAGCCGCGTGTCTTAGAACTACAAATTAGTGCTGATAAAGCCAGAATTGGTCAAAATCCCATTAGGAAGTAAAAATATTATGATAACTCAATAATAATCTTATTGCGAGAAATGAAGGTTCTCGTTAGGAAAATGTCGCGTATTATAAAACAAGACCTGAAGCTTGGTGCTTATTGTCGATATACAGTACATGCCCTAAATCAATTTTTAAAATTAAATAGAGTGCCTTCCGTTGCGATACGCAAGTGAATGGCACAGAAATATCCTCTTTACCGATGAAAAAATTAACACTATTGAAGAGCATTACAATTAGCAAATTGATGATGTGTGAAATGAGGTAAATGATGACCTTGGTACGACAGGTACAGACAGCAAACACTTCTTAAAAACAGTCTTAGCAACCCCTAAATAATTTTAAAATAAGTATTCAACGATACTATACACGACGGGTAAGAAGACAAAAAAAAATTTCATCCCCACTTCACATGTATGAGAGCTATCCTAAAAAAAAATATTTTTCAAAATTTTATTTGACCACTTTGTCGGCGTGGTTGATTTACGTACCCGTACAAAATTTCAGTTTTATAGCACTAACGGTCTCTTAGCAAAACCTCGGACAGACGGACAGACAGACGGACATGACGAAACTATAAGGGTTCCTTGTCAGGACTACGGAACCCTAACAATCTATACCGATACTAATCAGCACTAATACTCCTCTACCTAGTAGCACTCCTGCTGTACCTATCATACAACAGCCTGCACTCCACACAATATTATAGATACACGAGAGCGTCAATAGTTACGCAAAATGTAACCTTTGCGCAACGCTGATTTTGCCGTTAATGTTTGTCATATGTTATCATTGACAATTTGACTTTGACATAAAAATACAATGCGATTAAAATAAAAATAGGATCGGCCTAGCGCCACGTTATAACTAGATTTTGGTACAGCGTGCAAAAAAATAAATAAAACAAGTATAAATTAATAAAAAAAAAATATCTGACTGAAATTATTTATTTTCGTTAAGCACTTTATTGTTCCATTGAAATTAAAACTAGCAAGTATTTATGGAATCGTTTTTAAAGTATTTCATTATGATACCCAATATAAATGGGTTTGGAAGAAAAAAACTGTTTTTCTCACTACATGGCGTCTAAAATCCATTAGTTCGTTTATTTATTTTTTTATGTACCTAGTATCACTTGCGCTAGCAAGATAAATCTTAACTCATACATTTAAATCGGCAAAGCCGTTTAGAAGTTGTGGTAGAATAAAAAACTCATATACAAACATATTTTTTTTTGTTTTTGTGGGCAGTCGTGTAAAAAAACAAGTAATCATAGGTAGGTAAACGAAGGTCAACTGTACAGCAAGCACAGAAATAATTTAAACTGATTTTATTTGTCAACCTTAAAAATATGAATTTATTAAAATTGCCAATTTCGAGTCACATTTAAGATTAGGTACGTATAAATAAATGGCGCTGCTCTATTTTTAAGCTTGTTCTGCTGATCGTACTTATATGAGTGAAGTTAGCCGAGAGCCCGTCCTATTCTTATTTTAATCGCATTGTAATCGTATTACGAATGAAATGATGATGAAGTTTTGTTTTATTTTGTTCTCTCGGACTCGCGATTTGGTTCCGCACGATTTTGATGAAGTTGATTGTTCTGTCATCTAATGGTTATGTATGGGACTAGATAAATCATTAAAGGTTCAATGTTTAGAGGGTGCTATTTACCAAAAATCACGGAAAATCTAACTTTTACACTGAAAGCGTCCCGTCTCAGAGTAATAAATTTAAATAAATTATATACTCTTTGTCAATAATTACGTAGTAGTGTACCACAGGTACTAAGCTAAAGTACAGATTGAAATCGGATCTATCTATGCAAACCTAGCAAGGAAGTAGGAACACAAATTTTAGTTCCAATATATCAACACCATAGCGCTAATGAACTTGAGAATAATAGAGAAGGAATGAAGGAGCAAGTAATTTTTATTTCATACAACTTATGAAAGGGCGTTTTCAAAGGATTTTGTTCTCCGCTTTGGGAGATAGGCTTTTTATTTGGCACTGTAGTATTGTACCTTATGATTTTATTTTCTATTTATTTATGTACATTTTGTACTGTATTACTGATTTACATTTTATATATAAATACATACGACTTCCACTAATTTATTTCAATTCAAGTATATTATATATAGTATGGTTGTATAGATATATATTAGTACAAACCAAAAACTTGCTGAAATGCACGGACTCTTTGATTGTATACGTAATGATACGTATGATATCCATCACATAAACAAGATTCCATATTTATATATTCCATATACAGAAGATACGTGAACGCCCTGCTGATGTTCATCATACTATGGACCACAAATTATATAGATATGGCTAAGACATAAGTACCTTATATAATAACTGATAGTATCTTAATAATATATAAACTTCTTTTTAAAAAATATTGCAAATTTAGATTTTTCTACATGATTAGTTCTAAAGGGGTTTTAATAGCCAAACTATGTTACTATATGTAGCGCTGGTAAACATCACCTACCTAGGAGGAAGTATTGATAGATACTTCCTCCTAGTCACCTACTGATGAGTTCAACATTTAGACACACCAATAAAACCCGCCAAATCCTTTGATGTACTGAAGGCATAGAGCATATAATAATACAAACTAAAGGGGTAGCACAGTATCGTGTGTACTTAGCTTTAGGAAGGATAACAAAAAATCAAGTAGTGTTAGCAAATAGTTATATTTACACTGAACAAAAATACAAATTAAAATACAAATAAGATTACAAGATTAGATGTTTCTCTGGCTAAATTTTAGACATTTTATGATGATCAGCACTAGAGATAATGCACTAAACTGTATCACACTAAATAATGTAATAAAATACCATTTAAAGCAGCCACACGCTCTGTAACATTTTGTAGATCAATAATGATATTTTTCGCGCTTTCTCACGTTGACAAAACTGAATATTACTTAATATTATTATCTCCCACGCGGTACATATATGCGGTACATTTCAAATATATAAAACGCAAATAACATCAACAAACCACGGACTGCTCTGACAGGTCGTGATAGCTGTGTTTAACATATTATATAAGATAATAGAGGCAATACCCATTTAAAATTCGAAATGTTTGTTCTTCTTTTGGCCAAGTCCACTTTGTTTTTTAAAAGACTACTTTTTATAAACTAAACATTTGTCGCATTTCCAATCCAATTTTCCCGCCGAAACTTCCCTGTTTTATGGATGGTGGTGGTCTGTGGTAGGACAGATCGGCATGGTTCAAAGTTCTTGAAAGACATAAACTTAGGAATACAAACTTTATTGCAACGTTATAAGGAAGGATGTTCGTTCTTTCTTCTCTATCAAAGCAAAGATGTACATACAAAATTATGTTTTTTTGTACTGTTTTACGATAAGCATTATCAGTTGTAGTCAGTTTCATCTTTTAGCGTGTCTTCGTGAATACTCAGAATAATTACATACAATAATGTTTTTTGTAAAAGGATCTAGAACAATTATTAGCATTAGAATGCTGACCACAAAAAAGGTTCGTCTTCCTCTATATTCAACATAGTTCTATTACGTTCAGTCGTACATCAGCTGTCTTTTCGATAAGTTGGTTTGGTTCGCTGAATTGATAAAAACTGTAAAATTTTGTCGAATCATAGACTATCAAGGAAAGCACAGAATTTTAAAGTGATAACTGATAAATAATCATTATTCCCAGCTTTTGAGGGCGATGGCAGCGTATTCTACGAAAGTTTCTCTCAACGAAGTGGTTATAGCTTCAGCAGTGCGGACTCCTATGGGATCTTTCAGGGGTAGTCTGGCAAGTCTTTCTGCACCAGAGCTGGGAGCCGTCGCCGTCAAAGCTGCCATTGAACGTGCCGGAATTCCTCAGGAGGAAGTAAAAGAGGTTAATAGATCCATCAACTTTCTCTATTGCTGTACAGTTATTTGAACTCATTGCTATTTGATGAACAGTAAAATTAACCTGTTATAACTAGGTAACTGTTGTCAGAGCTCAAATCAGTGATAAATATTATACAACTTATCTATGTTTTGCAGAGATTTTAACTGATAATATTTATTTAGTTATCAATTTGGTTATTACTGTTGAATTTTTTCCACAGTTGGATGATAATAATGGAACTTACATGAACAATATTGCGTTCAATATTAATTTGACTCATATATCATCCTATCACTGAGAAAGTACCTAAAAAAAATTAGGTGCAAAGCTTTTAAAAATATATTTACTTACATAACTTTTGTAATATGTACATTGTTGATTACAATTTCTTACATAATTAATAAAGTTCTTAATTTAAATGCCTCCCCTAAACTGGTGAAAAGGAGGTACTAAAATAAAACATTTAATAGCGGCTATTCAGACAATTATTGCGTAATTGGTACATAAACCTTGTTGAAATAGATAATAGAATTATGAAATTATTCATTTATTAACAGATTTTTTTTCTGGTAGTGTTATGTAGCTTGGAGTTGTAAAGAATAGACTAAAGCCTGGCATGTTAAACTTTACTGTGCTCAATCAAAATTAATCTAATTTCCAACTTGATATATTTGGCTTAGTACAACTACGAATTTATATGTAACCTATAATTAACAGCGAAGTTCTCATGGAAGTAAATAATTATATATTTTTTTAAATATCAACAAAATCTTTGACGTGACATATTTCATAAACTATTGATGTGACAATATTTGTTAAATTGAACTTTAATCTAGTCTATTATAATATAACTATTTCCTACATTACTGTTGTTGTTTTGTAATACTACATAAAAATACAACATGTTGTTGTATTTTTGCAGCACCTAAATTATATGTTTCTTCACACTTTCAGGTATACATTGGAAATGTGTGTTCAGCAAATTTGGGTCAAGCACCAGCACGGCAAGCAGTTATTTTTGCAGGGATGCCAAAAAGCACAATCTGTACCACAGTGAACAAAGTGTGCGCTTCAGGAATGAAATCCATTATGCTAGCTGCACAAGGGTTGCAGACAGGGGCTCAAGATGTGATTCTAGCTGGAGGAATGGAATCTATGTCAAATGTACCATTCTACCTGAAAAGAGGAGAAACTGCCTATGGAGGTATGCAGTTGGTTGATGGTATAGTATTTGATGGTCTTACTGATGTTTACAATAAATTTCACATGGGAAACTGTGCTGAAAACACTGCTAAGAAATTAGAGATTACACGACAGCAGCAAGATGAATATGCAATCAGTAGTTACAAAAGGAGTGCAGCAGCTTATGAAGTCAAGGCATTTGCAGATGAGCTTGTGCCTGTTCCTGTACCACAAAAAAGAGGTGCCCCGCCTGTTATATTTGCTGAAGATGAGGAGTACAAAAGAATAAATTTTGACAAATTCAGCAAGTTAGCAACTGTTTTCCAAAGAGATAATGGGACTGTTACAGCTGGAAATGCATCAACTTTGAATGATGGTGCTGCAGCTATGGTTTTGATGACTGCTGAAGCGGCCCAGCGGTTGAATGTAAAGCCTATTGCTCGTGTTGTTGGCTTCGCTGATGGTGAATGTGATCCTATTGACTTCCCTATAGCACCTGCAGTTGCCATACCCAAACTATTAGAAAAGACTGGAGTTAAAAAGGATGAAGTAGCTATGTGGGAAATCAATGAGGCTTTCAGTGTGGTTGCTGTTGCAAACCAGAAACTCTTAGATATAGACCCTGCTAAGATTAACATTCATGGTGGAGCTGTAAGTTTAGGCCACCCTATTGGCATGTCAGGTGCACGCATTGTTGTTCACTTGTGCCATGCGCTAAAGAAAGGTGAAAAAGGAGTAGCTTCCATCTGTAATGGTGGCGGTGGGGCATCGTCAATTATGATTGAAAAATTGTAAGTTTGTTGTGCGCTTTGTTGTTTTGTTTTGTGCCTTTCATCATAATTTGCTGTTAACAGTCACTCTATCTATAGTACAGTATAGAATAAGCATGTTTTGTATTGTATGAATTTTATACACCTAATAAGCTTACTGTAATTATATATAAATACATAAGAGAAAGTTATAAGTATACTGTTTTTATGGAACTGTTGGTTAATAAATTTATAAATCTAGTTATTATTTGTTTTTATATACCTTCATTATTTTCAGAACACATGAAACAACCGGCCTTCCAGTTCTGTCATTTTACACAAAAGACCCTTGTGGCCTATGTGATATAGTCATGGAAGAATTAGAACCATACAAGGGTAGACTATCTATTCAAAAAGTATATATCACAGAAAAGGATAACCTGAGATGGCTCAGACTTTACAGACATGATATCCCAGTATTGTTCCTCAATGGACAATATTTATGTATGCATAAATTAGATAAGCATTTACTTGAAAAAAGATTGAGAATAATTGAAGAGGAAAAGTCATAATTTATAAGCAAGGTAGGTTTGTAGGTAGATATTTATGATTATCAGTCAGGCAGGATGGAAAGAAACACATAAATGCAAATTTCATGAATATTTTAGATGGTTGGAGTTGACGTCAATGTTGAATAAGTATTTATCGAATCACTATGTACATTTTATGAATATCCAAAGTCAACTCAAACTGGTTTAGTGACATAAGTGTAGGTACCTTTTTATCAATAACACCCATAAGTTACATTACGTTATTATGAACTAATAAAAAAACTTCTAAATTTTAGGATTCCCAGAAGCAAAGAGGATGTTATTACAGAAAATAATAGTTATGCTGTTAAATCAAGCAATAGAAGTATATGTCTGAAAAATAGAAGACAAAAATCTGAATGTCAGACCTAAATCACGGTAATGTTATCTATATTAATATTACCGTGCCTAAATTGAATTCATCTTTTCGCTACTCGACGCTAGATGGCGCATTATTCAAGTTTGTTTGATTTTTTTTAGTCTGCGGTATAGTTTCTTGTCTTGCGGATCGATGTTTACAAAACAGCATCACTTCATTAATCATTATCATCACCCATGGAAGAAGGATCACTTAAATCAATACCTATCGGTAGTTACCGTTACTGGTTAAAGATTTTTTATCCCGTATCTATCTGCTAAATAATATTGACGCCCACTTTACACCCTGAATTCAGTGCACTAAATAGCCGTGTACTTCAAACTCTGATATTTAATTCATGTACAGCCACCATGTCCACTCGTTTAAAAAAGTTCCCCCATTAGGGAGATTTGCCATAATCCCCACGCTTGGCAGGCGTCTTGGGAATTGCACCATAAGGCAGTTTTTCAGAAGGCGCTGCTGCCTACTCTCTGTTTTTTAAATGAATACTGTTAATTAATTAAATATGATCAAATTGACTTAAAAAGAAACAAAATTATGAAAAAATAATTTAATCATAATATGATTAAATTATTTTTATAAATTATTTAATTACATATTATGTATGAAATTAACCAATAATATGTAGGGTAGAATACCTAGTTTTCGGCCATTTAGTGGCCCTTCAACTTTAAGACGCTAGAAAAAATTATACAATTGATTGAGCCCTGCGCTGTTTATTGATATATTATGTACTCTATATAATGTAATTTACGTATTTAATATTTAATGGAACGTCAAGTACTTCATTATTTTTAGAAAAATATATAAAGCCAAATATAGCGAAATCGCCGGTTTACGGCCATTTTTTTTTAGTTTTCGGTCAGCAGTACCCAGTTTTCGGTCAGAACATTTAATATTGATTTACAATTAATGTATACATACAATTAATCAAAACAAAAAACATTTTTATGTGTATGTATCCATTTAAAATATCCTACTAGCCCAACACACATTTATTCCAACATCCTCATTGTTTTGGCAGTACATACTTAAAACTATACTTTAATGTTTGATTTAATTTTACACTTTAATAGTAATACTAGGGTAGCCTGAACAACATTTTCGCCCACATCATAATTTACTATTAAGTGATATGGTGGTCAAAGGCTACCCCATCAGCTATAATTCACTATGAATTATTTTTATCCGTCTAGGTGAAACTGTACAATCATATTTAACTTATATATTTTTTTCATGGGGTAAATGCTTTTAGGCATACCCAACCGTCGGGGAGCAGTTGGGTGATGTCAGGCTCGAGGTTGATAGGGACCCCACGACCGACTAAAAACCCCATGGTGTGTCACTGTCCTCAACTAGAAGCAGAGACCGCGGGTTCAGTCGTGCACTCTTCCGCAGCCTCCACCGACGCCATCGCTGCCCACTTAGGCAGGCCCAGCCTCTGGGGAATCCACACCTTGTGAGGACCTGACCCTGATGGGAGGTGCCGGCTGCCACCACAACCAACGCCCCAGGTCCTATGAGCGGAGACGGCGTGCGAGCTCGATTAGCTCGCCTCTTCAAATCTATCAGCGAAACTATTGTTCCACACGAGAGGCCACCGCCTCCCACGATCTCTCTTCACCGACCATCTTTACGATGATGGCCGGCAATGAGAGGTCGGGCACCATAACTGAGATGCACTCGCGGCGCAGAAAGCCCTCCCCTCTCCTCCTCTGGTGTTTGGAAGGAGGCGACTCATAGCACCAGCTGTCGCACATGCGCCTCAAACCTCTATTTGCTATCAAGGACAATGCCGAGATATTTCAACGTTGTCCTGACCAGACTGCAGGTTCCGCCCACAACAATGGTAGAGTCTGGAGATGGCGCCCATCATCGGCCATAAAAATATATGGCCTTGGACTTATGGAGTGCCTTATCCAGGCACAGCATTCTGATTCTGGCCACGACCGTCCCGACACCATCCGTGGCCATCCGATTTCCGCTTCTCTGTAATTATCCCGAACGACGTCAACTCCACGAAGGTTGGCGCCCCAAAGCACCCAAATGCTCGACTTTCCACAAGAAGGCGCCCAAGACTCAGCTCTGCGGAACGCCACGCGCCGCGCGTCACGGGACCTCGAACCTCCACATTTGTCGTCGGGAAGACTTCCTCTTAAACTTTACGAAATAAATATGTCGGAAAACAATCTCGGCTCAATCTATGAAATTTGTACCACGTGACATGTGTTGTATGTTCTGCAAATAAATAAATGTCTGAATGATAATAATACTTCAAATTCGGTATGAAGTAATAATATGTGCTCGAAATATTAGTATGCAGTAGCTAGTGTGCATTTTTTTCTAAAAGGGAGTAATATTGGAGTACCTACCTAGTTTTGAAATTTATTAAATTTTAAAACTAGATAGGTTTAGGCATTCATGTCCTTGAACCTAATATTAATGCTTCTGGTTTGCCAGTTTTTGTTTATTATTTATTTTATCTATAAATGTGATTAAAAGAAACCCTATACTATTTTTCAAAAAAATACTAAAATGTGATGAAACTATGTTTGTATGGAAAGTGCTATGAATACATTAGACCATGGAATTGATCCGTTTAGGTATAATTTAGCTCTTTCATCAGCAGGAAATTAAACGACGATTGCGTTTCAGAAAAATCCTTGTAATAATTTTCACATTGTTATTTTATGACATTACATCCATCATCTTTTTATTCTAAAAACTATACTAAGAAGTTTGACTATGACATAAACTTAAAGAAGGCTATAGTGCAATCGCCACATCACCCCCCTACGCAGACGAAAAACCTCCCACTAAAAATGGAAAATAACAAGAAAATTTAAATATTTTACAAATCTAAAAGATCTCTAAACTTCACTCGTCTTCCGTATCGCGTGACTACAGGAGCAGGCTGTGGTAAAGGTGTTGGGGAAAGGTGAGGGTGTTCTGCAATCAACTCACTTGGACTTTTACTAGATATTGAAACTGCTTGATCGCCGCTGCACTTTGCGAGGCTGGAAAAACATCATGCCCCATATCCACTTCAACGTGTGCCGGTTTTACTCGATCGATGCTGACCGTTAACTCACGACCCTTGATGTCTACTGTCAGTTTTATTATTCCTTTTAATCACTCTAAATGGTCCAAGGTATGGAGGTTGCAATGGACGTCGCACTGTATTATCACGTAACCACACGTGCGTTGCCGTTGCTAAGTCTTTAAAAACGAAAACTGATGGTTGCGCGTGACGTGATGCAGGAACTGGACGCAATGCTTCCATGCAGTTCCTTAGATCGGTGACAAAGTCAGTCATGGCGTCAGGGTTCCTTGGTAGGTCAGGAGCGGCAATGAATTCACCAGGCAAACGTAATGCCTCTCCGTATACGAGCTCGGCGGAAGAAGTTTGTAAATCTTCTTTAAAAGCTGAGCTCATGCCCAATAGAACTAGTGGAAGTGCTTTCGCCCAGGTCGCTGCATGGCACATTAGCGACGCTTTCAACTGCCGATGCATACGCTCAACCATGCCATTAGCGCATGGATGGTAGCTAGTAGTGCGAATCCGCTTCGTCGCGCAAACACACATAAGACGATGGAAAAGAGATGACTCAAACTGCCTACCCTGATCGGTAGTCAATACACTAGGTACGCCAAAACGAGAAACCCAGCCATTGATGAAAGTGTCTGCTACCTCTTCAGCAGTGATTGATTTCATTGGCCATGCTTCTGGCCACCGCGTGAACCTATCAACTGCAGTTAGACAGTAATTAAAACTGTTAGAAGATGGAAGTGGTCCAATTATATCTAAATGTACGTGCCTGAATCTGCCAGATGAATCGTTAAATTTACCTAGTGGAGACGTGACATGCCTAGTTACTTTTGAACGTTGACATTCAGGACAGGAACGCGCCCATTTAAGACAATCGGCATTTACATTAGGCCACACATATCTGTCAGTCACCATGCGAGCGGTTATCCGCGCACCAGGGTGGCTGAGATTGTGACATTTGTCGAAAGCTGCTCTCCTAAAAGGTGGAGTTAGATACGGACGTGATTTTCCAGTTGACGTATCACAAGTGATGGTCACATTTGTACTAGGTATTATGACACTCTCTAGCTTCAATGAAGAGTTATTACGAGCTTGTGCCATCTCCTCATCCTTACTTTGAGATAAAGCGAGTGCAGCAAAATCCTCCTCGAGAGAAATTGTCTCTATGCGTGATAGTGCATCTGCAACCACATTATCAACGCCTTTTACGTGGACTATGTCCGTAGTGAATTGGCTAATAAAAGACAGCTGATTCAATTGAGGAGGAGGCAACTTTTCTCGACGCTGTGCAAAAGCATAAATCAACGGCTTATGGTCGGTATAAATTGTTGCATGATGAGCTTCGAGTATGTGCCTAAAGTGCTGTACACTCTCGTATATACCGAGGAGTTCTCTATAATATGTTGGCCACTGTACTTGCTTCGAGTTCAACCTCTTGCTGAAATACGCGATCGGTTGCCAATCTTCATTCTCACTTGTACGCTGTTGCAGGCAAGAACCAACATGAGTGCTTGATGCATCGGTGAAAAGCCCTAACGATGCACTACAATCTGGATGTGCTAGAATTGTAGCTAATGTCAGACTTCTTTTGCATTCATCGAAGCATTTTTCTAATGCTGGCGTCCAAACAAAAGGTTTTGTACTTTTGCCCTGGATGTCAACAATGGCGTCAATTAAAGGTGCTTGGTATTTAGCAGCATCAGGTATGAACCGACGGTAAAAATTTACCATACCAAGGAAACGACGCATGCCTTGGACTGTTTTGGGAGGTGGGAAATCCACTAAAGCTTGGATTCTGTCCTCAGGTGGTCTTGTTCCTGCTGCACTAATCTCATAACCAAGGAAAGTTACCTTTTCAGCACCGAAAATACTCTTATTAGTGTTGATCACTACCCCATACTTCTGTAACCTTTCAAAAAGTATTTTCAGGTGTTCTGCGTGGCAGTACGCATCCTCGGAGTGGACGAAAATGTCATCAACATAGGGAAAACAAAAATCAAGTCCACGCACTACCTCGTCAATAAAACGTTGAAAAGTTTGCCCTGCGTTTCTCAAACCAAAACTCATGTTGGGAAACTCACACAAACCGAACGGTGTAATGATTGCCGTTTTGCATACGTCACTAGGATTGACAAGTATTTGTTGGTACGCTTTAACTAAATCAATAGTACTGAATATCGTTGATCCCCTCAGGTTCTGACTAAAATCCCCAATGTGACGAACTGGATACCGATCTGGAATAGTGCGAGAGTTTAATGCACGGTAATCACCGCAAGGTTGCCAGGACGAATCCTTTTTTTCAATAAGGTGCAGGGCAGAAGACCATGGACTACTGGAAGGTCGAGCTGTTCCAGCCTTCACCATGTCTTCAAATTCCTTCTGGGCAGCCCGAAGCTTCAATGGTGCAAAACGACGCGGCCGAGCTGTAACTGGAGGGCCATCAGAGGTCGTAATGAAATGCATGGTTGTATGCTTCGGCTCTTGAATTGCGCCAGGAGGTCGTGTTATGCTGGGATACTTTTGTAAAAGCGCGGAGTACGGTGAATCGGGAATTGAAATTAACTTAATGCTAGACTGACTTACATCCTGCAGCTCTGCGATGGATGACATTCCAGTCAAGTTATCCCAAAGTTTCCCTTTTGCGCAGTCAGGAAGTAAATTAAAATAGGCCAGAAAATCAGAGCCTATGATACCACTCTCAACATCCGCAACTACAAAATTCCATGTAAAATTTCGTCTAAGACCTAAATTCAAATTCAAAGGCACTAAACCATAGGTTTGGATTTTTGAACTATTCGCTGCCACGAGATCGTATGGCTGCGGTTGCCTACCTAATCCTTTAACACTGCTTAAAGGTATACAGCATAAATCCGAACCAGTTCTACAAGAAATTTCCGTTTCGAATACCGGTCGGTAACGAATAGTCGGCGACTAGAAGCAGAACGTTCGATAGTCGCCGTTAGCGAACGCTCTACTAGTTTTCCGAAGCTTGGTTTTTGTTACTACTACCAGGAACTGATCCAGACCAACTACATGGTTGAACGCATTTTAATGCTTTAGCAGCAAAACGGTCATGATAAAAACACAAATGCGGGTTACGTGATCGTGATCGGTTACGATTTCGTCCATTGCTACGTTCTCGTGAGCGAGCGAAACTTGGTAGTTTGATGTGTTACGTTATTTATGCAAAACTGTGATTCCAAACTCGCAAACCACAGAGCAGGGCGGTCCTTGCAGAAAGGAGGAGTTCGGATTGTAACACGGTTTACAACAGCCTTACCACTCACCGCCTCAGAAAACTCCGCTTCGCTTTCACTCATACTGAACGTGGGAAACTGTGACAATACAATACAGCCTTTGACATAATAAGAATTTTAAAAGAATGTACAAAATAAAATTATAAAATACATTCGTATGCTTATCTAAATACCGCACATAAAATGTAAAACTTATTTGGCCGAAATTAATTAAAATAATATATACATATGTAAAAATAAATTACTGTATTAATTTGTACATGACTTTATTGACAATTATGTTACAAGTATCCACTTCGTAAGCTGTTCTAGAAAAGAATCCCCTAACTTTCCCGCGTTTTTCTCCACGTCACACACATGCCATTCATTGCCGCTAGAGGCGCCGTAGGCGCGTCACAGATAACTCTGAATAATTTCTCACGACCATAGACTCACAATGCAATACTAATATGGATCGCTAACAATCGGCCATTCTGACATGTGTCTGACCTCAGACACTAGAAGTTCTAAAGATAGTAACTAAATCACCATGGTCTTCAAAAGTCTGGTCGTTTCTTCATTCTTAATACCGATCATATTCTAAATTAAAATAATATCTCTACGTGACTTATGAAACTAGCATGAACGGACATTGGCAGAATTGTGGTAACATTAAACCGCAGAAGCCATTAACAAAGAAATAATAAGATAGTAACTGACATTACCTGGTTACATGGTGCATAGAAATTAATACAATTTATTAACAGTGTCTGACTTCGAACAATGGCAGTTTTAAATACATTAATAACTGTAATTACTTATGTATTGTTTAAAAAATACACAAGAAACATAACTTGCCTTCTCTTAAAAAAAATTAGAGTTCCAATCATAATCATAAACCTTTTGGAGAATAATTCACGTATCACACTCAATCATCTCAAAGTATTTAAAACAACTCATAAATGTCTCAAATAAAAATACTTAATAATCATATACATTTCTGCTATGTACTGTCAACTTACTGATCTTACTATATTTAGATAAGTATATATTTTTAAATGTGATTCGGCCATCCTTTATCTAGCAGAATGTCCTCATTCTTATGGCACTATTTACTATCAACCTAAATATATCATGCTCGCGTCAGATTGGGTCTATAACTTGTAATTAATAGCAAAACAGCAGTCTGCTGGCTCTCCGAAGTTTCATAACTATGAGTAGGTACTTAATGATCGGCAGCACGCTCACTCCGAAGTTAGCAAGTGATGCAGCACGCTCGCTTCTTATTCTTCTATCCAGGACAATGAAAGCAATCGGCAGCACGCTCACTCCGAAGTATCGTAAGTAGTGATTGGCAGCACGCTCGCTCCAACATCTACTTGTAGAGTGACCACTATTGGCAGCACGCTCGCTCCAACATCTACTTGTAGAATAACCACTATTGGCAGCACGCTCACTCCAATATCTGGTCAGAAACTAGTCCGAGGTCGCGTCAGTAGTGATTGGCAGCACGCTCGCTCCAACATCTACTTGTAGAGTGACCACTATTGGCAGCACGCTCACTCCAATATCTGGTCAGAAACTGGTCCGAGGTCTCGTCAGTAGTGATTGGCAGCACGCTCGCCCCAACATCTACTTGTAGAGTGACCACTATTGGCAGCACGCTCACTCCAATATCTGGTAAGAAACTGGTCCGAGGTCTCGTCAGTAGTGATTGGCAGCACGCTCGCTCCAACATCTACTTGTCGAGTGACCACTATTGGCAGCACGCTCACTCCAATATCTGGTCAGAAACTGGTCCGAGGTCTCGTCAGTAGTGATTGGCAGCACGCTCGCTCCAACATCTACTCGACACTGCCACGCTGGGCAGAAAACCGTCGGCAGCACGCTCACTCCGAGGGCCTGAAATGTTCATAAAATTCCAAAGCAGTATCTATCCAGTCGTTCTTATCAACATAAATAGTTCTGGTATGTACATTGTACTTTAACTCCTGTCGTATATAAATATATACAAACAAATCACAAAACTTGTACTATGTGTTTCTATTGGAATGTTTTCAGTATTTGCAAGACTTATTAAACTACATTTAAACCAGCAAAGTTACCGAAGAAAACGCATATGACTATTGTGCACGGTTTAGTTATTATACTGGTATTAAAGTGATCAGATCATAATAATATGTTATAAGAAGCAAGATATGTAAATGCAATTAATCAAATAAAGATTTTACTGTCGTATCTGTACGGTTTAATTATTATCTAGTTCTCTATCTTCATTTATGATCCCAGCTTAGGTCTGATTTAATGAAACCATTTACATCTTTATCACTACCGTGTTTCTCAAAGAAACTGATCCACGGCTCTATTTAACTGTAGCGAAATAAGGACAAAATAGACTTAATTTGCAAGTGTCAGTATCGAATTACAACTCTTTACAACAAAAGAGTTTCCTAACAAACATCTGCATTAGGCATTGCTGAGATATAGTGTAGTTTAGGCATTCTAGGCATTTCATATTAGACGAAATATAAATATGTATACTATTGAAATGGTAGGCATTTTTGCAGTCGCATCTTGCATTTTAGGCTCTGTGCTCAGAATAGGAATAAGTTAGTACATTACTGTCTAGAATGTCCTTCAATACTGGAGACCTTGTGTGTGACATGCCCTAATACTTACGATTTCGGTAAGGGCCACTACAACGGAAAATAAGCTTGTTACTTTCGTCTTCGTTGTTAATTTGTTTAATACAATATAAGGATCAAACCGTAAACACAAGCAAGACTTATCTTCTTTTATTAAGTCTTAAACGGTTCTTCTTGATTTTTCTAAATAGTTTATATTACAACTTGTCCTATTTGGTCAATACTAGATCCTTCAAGATTTTCATCTTAGCAGTTTAGGTCATGTTGATAATTCTTATGATTCAACAATATTCACACTTACTAAAACCTAGTATCAATGGGGACTTCTCGGTTCCTTTATCAAGCGTATTGTTCAAACAGTGTTGAGTTCTACTAATTTCCAATCTTTCTCAACTTTGCCGTGTGCCCGAACTGCCAACGATGCCAATAGTGTGCATTTGTACTAATACACCTCAAATAAGCCGTTACCCCTTAGCATTACCGCAGCTTTTCTCTACCTGTTTCATTTCTATAACTCCTCTGCATATTCAGCAAACTCATTGGATGTAAAACAAGTGCCGCAATCAGAGATAAGCTATTTATATTTATTTATTGTTAAAAACATTGTGTTTTTAAGTATAAATTACAGCTTCGTCCATACCGAACAAACAATATTTAAACAGGTAATGAAGATTAATAATAGAAGTAAGTAATAGTAAGTAGTAAGTAATAGAAATTTAAAATTAATATCAGTTTTATAATCGATTGTTTTCAGGTTTATTGTTTTTAGTTTTACGAAGAAAATATTATACACTTAAATAATTTCAATTTACCCACACATTCACATTAAATATTCATTTAATGTATAGTAAACTCTTTAATATAATAAAACTTAACAAATTGCTCCTTAATATATTTATAAATCCGTTTCCAGTATTATTTTTAGCAAATGATTGTACTAAATTTTGAAACCTATACCGCATAGACCCTTCTTAAAACATGCGGACCTTTGCTTTTAATAGTTTATTTTTGTGAGCATATTTTTATTTTTGTGGTTTTCGCTTTTACTAAACTCAAATCACTAGAAATTATTTCTTACAAATAGTGCCATCTCAAAAATATACAGTCATGGGAAATCAGTATTCATTTAGTAGAATCAACTTAGAAAAATGTGGTTTTGAAGAATGTGTAGATTTTAGGTCACAGATAGCTCAGTCAGTCAGAAACATTTATTTTGTGCCTTGAACAGTCTCGTTCTGTAGAGAAGGTAGATTTGACATAAGCATGATAAGAGGTAGAACTTTTTACCATAAGTAAGGAGTATATGAGGAACTAGTGAGTTTTGTAATGAATCGGCATGAACTTTTCCATTCAAGTCAGAATCTACTTAAAGAGCCAAGAACCTCATCACAGAAATATTTTGAACCTTGTTTCTCTATAGGATATTATATCTAGATAACTTATGTATGCTTTTTTTTTAACTGTCTCTTTATTTGTTTTGTCCAAATTTATTAAAAGATTAATAGTAAATTTAATTAATTTATTAATATATTAATAGTCAACCATTTAATAATATTTTGTAAAGCTAAATTTGTCTCTGGTTCAGATTGCTTTTAATTTTCACATCGTAGCGTTTTCAGGTCTCTTGAAAAACGCCACTGCATTGATTTGGTTATCTTTTGGGATGGTTCGACGCCCAAACTTGAATTTCGTAGCGATATCAAATCGTTTCGTATCGTTTGCTCATTAGAGTTTTTGGCTACAGAGATGATACCCAGAAGCCATATTGAGGTTAGTGAAATATTGTTGCCTATTCAATTTGAGCTTCCATTAACGGAATTGGGTATTTATCCTTGGTTGTGCTTTTATTTCAAGCCATGTCATCAACATATAATTAGGGTCATCGTTTTACCCAAGTACTCCCACAATGGAGCTCGAATGTTCACTTACTGATCTTCGTATAATTTTATTTGCGCTGAGATATTCAATCACGCATTCACCTTTGTCTTTCCGGTTAGGATTAAAGATATGGTCTGAATAACAACAGGGGTTTTGTTTTTAATTTTATAATATAGTATATTATGCATATCCGTTAATCTGTCCTAATTCTGCAGTAGAGAACGAAAAATACCCTTACAACGAAAGTAAGAGTATTTTTCAGCTGCGTCTAATATCATCTAGATCGTAGTCTGCCTTTTAAACTTCCCAGGTTGATCGGCAAATCCGCGTCGTAAGAAGGTGTTTTTTTTTTTTTTTTTAAATCACGAATTCGAGTTTCAATAGCTTTCTTACAAGCTGCAATTTGATTGTTGTTGACGAAGCCCAAAAATAGATATATTTGCATACCCGTCAACGAAACAATAAACTCCAGAAACAATAAGGTATTCAAATCCAGATAAGGTATTTAAACATGCTTCAGATGTAAAATACAAGCTAGCTTGCCATGAGCAATCTTTAGCAAGTACTTTAGAGCAACCATTACGTTTTTGACGTATGAATTTTTGATGGTTATTTGCACCGGCCTTTCAAATGACTTTTCCAAACTGTTTTTGTATCATCTTTATAGACTCATAAATTAGGAAGATTATTAGTCAGTTTTATTTCGTCTCTAATTAATATACATTCACTACCAAGATCCATTGAAACCTTTACATCCCGACAATACAAGAAAACATATTTTTGGTACTTTACGTTTGATGATACTAGAGTTTCTATTTTAAAATGCTTTTATTTGGATCCAATCCGTATCTTGTCTGCATTACTAGAATGTTTTCACACTAAGTTGAATCGTGACGCATTCATAAACACTTTCCACGCCCAATAAGAACTCGTGGATAGTTTTACCTTATAACGAGTCGCATCGAGACACCTTTGCTTACAGTTTGACGCACTCCCGACCTGCGTTTGTTTATTAGGAACTAGTATATAATGACGGTGTGAATGTTCAAGTTACCCTGACATACTTCTTAGCGTGACATTTTCCTAAGATAAATAAGAACATCTTCAGGTTCCTCAGAACACAGTCATTGTGCATTCATCCGTACGTTACTGTACTGTACTTTGTCACTGTCTCCTGTACTTTGGTTAAAACAGTCTACTGCTTTTTTCGGTTATTTCACAATATAAAATAATCAGATAATTGTATTCATCAATTATTTATGCCATTTATCTCTAAGCATTATCTTAAGAAGATTTTCATTATTCTTTTCACACTGAAAAGCCTTTATTCTGAGCCGCTCCAAGAGAATTAAACACTAGTTAGGCCATCATACCAACGTCAAATGAGGTATTGAATAATAAATAGATTATTTTGGACATGAATGCAGGAATAATATTCTGACCCGAAAGACTTGGGAACAACATTTTTTTACCTTTAATCGCCACGACTAACTAGGGCTTTAATTATTGTTTACTCTTGACTAAGAATATTATTATATGTTCTAAGCTAAAAATTAAGGATTTACGGTGATCTTCCAAACGTTTCAATCTTAGAAAGAGAACACTTAGGCCAGGTTTAATACCTAGCGCTAAGTGAAATAAGGTTTTTTCGTCTATGTATTTAGTCTCATCTTAACGATTTTCTATTTGACAAAGATGATGGACTTAAACATTTTTTTTTTTTTTCGTGACGTCTAAATCACATTCTAGAACGACGTCATCCGACACAGAGTCAGCCATGCCTGTGGCGTAATTGGTTCATTGGTTCTATAGTTACTGTTTTGTACTAAGTCAAGGGAAAACACTGTCATAATTACTTAGAAAGATAATTGCAGTTACAGACAAAACATTATTACATAATAAATAAAATAACAAGACAAATAATATTACGTATAATCTTTCTTACATTTTCATAACTTGCAGTAACTTTGTTTCTTAATCATTCGTCTATATATTAATGGGTATTCAAAATCATTTACATGACTAACAATTAACTAAACGCAGGTCAAACTGTATGTTGATTTATAAGAGCAACTACTTTAAAAATATTTCGCAAATAATAAATAAACGGTCGCGTTTATTTCTTCTGAAATCTTTGGGTTATTTGCTGGCCCTAAATACTGGCCTTGAGTACTGTCACTATCCGTTCAATATAATCATGTATTTTCCTTCATTATCTTATATAATACCAATTAACTGATAACTAATCTGCTGTGTTATGTCATTAACACTCTTGTTCTAAAAACTTATAGATTTTTAGATTGAACTCACCAGATTTTTAATGCAGATGGCAGATGTCAGTCGTGCCCTCCCTACTAGCTCGTTCTGTGATGCAATGAATCAGATTTTCGATGCAGATGGCAGATATCAGTTGTTCGTGCCCTACTAGCACGTTTTTTGAT
This sequence comes from Plagodis dolabraria, assembly GCA_963854805.1. Classification (NCBI taxonomy): domain Eukaryota; kingdom Metazoa; phylum Arthropoda; class Insecta; order Lepidoptera; family Geometridae; genus Plagodis; species Plagodis dolabraria. Next base: position 11,360,312 of record OY978452.1, on the reverse strand, counting down.
GCAGTGGGTGTTGGTTGCGTTGTCACTTCTGAAATGTAAAAATAAATTACTGTATTAATTTGTACATGACTTTATTGACAATTATGTTACAAGTATCCACTTCGTAAGCTGTTCTAGAAAAGAATCCCCTAACTTTCCCGCGTTTTTCTCCACGTCACACACATGCCATTCATTGCCGCTAGAGGCGCCGTAGGCGCGTCACAGATAACTCTGAATAATTTCTCACGACCATAGACTCACAATGCAATACTAATATGGATCGCTAACACATATAAGACATTAAAGGAGTAAATACACCAAGCGCCTGGCGGTAGCGGGGCTGGCGGGCGCGGGGCAGTTGCCGCGCGGTAGGCGTTCACACCAAATTCAAAATGGCGGCGCGTGTGGGCGCGTGCCCGCCGCTAGCGTTGCCATATATACAGATTTCTCCTAATTTATAATGATTTTCGATGTGCGATACAGATTACCATTGGCTACAAATTTTAAGAATTTTCACATTCTAGTGACCTAATTGCAGCAATCTGCTTAAAAACATATCAAAATAAATAATCTACTCATACTCATGCCGTCGGTAATTATAGTGCTTATGACTTCTGAAATAAACTAATATTGTATTGTATTATTATTAAATGTTGTCAGCAATATCTTATCAAGCCTTGTCGCATTTATAAGAAACATTGATGGATATGTATAATAACACATAGTTAGGTGATTTGTGATAGATAGATTTGCTAGTATAGTGTGGTATCTGGCCAGGCGTTCATTAATAAAATAACCTACCTCAATCCTATAACGACTGCCATCCTATGACAACAACCTGGATCGATCGACGACGCAACGGCTTAACGTGCACTTCTAGGCATATAGGAGCGTAATTCTAAATCCCACTAATAGTGACCCATCCAAATTAGAGTATTGTATATATAAATTATCGATTTTTGACCTAGTAGATAGATAACTTTTGCTCCTTTGGCGACATAGCCTACTGCGCCCTGTACTGTAAGACACGCCACACGTACGCATTCTTGATATTTTTTTTATTTATACCTACCTTACGTCACGCCTACCACACTCCTTCGTGCTTCGCTTCATCGCCTTGATCAGCAACTATAACGCTACGTCACTAACCTATCTATCAATATTTCATATAGATGCGACAAGACTCACGCTTAGATCAATTCTTCTGATATAACTCCATAATCATCCATCTAATAACTTCAGGAATTCCTTCATTAAGTCAACTCTCATATTTTTCTAATGATAGCTTATAATTCATGAAGATATGTGTAATCAGAAAGTCATGACTCTTATAACTAGTGGCTCGCGGAACCATAATCCTCGAATTTCTACCCTTGCATAGCGTACAATTGAGTAAAGGTGCACTGCGCACGCACATGGGGAAATGGGTCACAATTTAATAATTTTGAAGCGTTCGTAGCGAAGTTTGCTTAACCATTCTGAATCGATCAGCAAAGTTAAGCAACGTCCGCCGCGGTCATGAATTGGATGGGTGACCGCTGGTGACATTACTACAGAGCGCTTCCGTGCTTCGGAGGGCACGTTAAGCCGTCGGTCCCGGTTGTTGTCTTAGGATGGCAGTCGTTACAGCATGGTGGTAGGGCACTTTGCGAATGCCCGCCTGGCTAGCTACCACCCTCAAGTTTAAAATCTGTCGCCAAGCACCTAACGGTGTGTTCCGGCAGCTGTCCTTGAGAGCCAGTAATTCTAGGTTAGCCTGAACAACATCTTCGACCACATCATCACTTACCATCAGGTGAGACAGTGGCCAACGGCTAACCTATAAAGCATAAAAAAAAAAAAAAAAATTTATGTGACACAGGCAATTTGCATTTCTTCATTACTCCGGAAATGGAACCGACTTCAATACTCAAAAGTGTGAAATAACTTGTTGAAGTCGGTACCATGCGCACAATATTGTGATAAAATGTACTTTTGAACTATCATGGTACCGACTTCTGCAAGTTATTTCACAATTTTAAGTGTGCAATTCGGTTAATTTTCAGGTTCATTATTTTTTTGTGACACTACTTACGGGATGGATTGCCATTCACTGTCAATGAATATAATCATCAAAATATGAAAGTACATTTTACTTATTGGAAAAAATTGATGAGATTTTGATGAAATTTAAATGGGATCACACGGGAAGCATCAACTTTCAGATAAAATTAATCTTCAAAATCAGTACACTCAGTCAAAAGTTCTGCGGTATCAAACATAAAAAAAAGACATGCTGAGTGCCTTCTACTTTTTTAAAGTCGGTTAAAAAAGGTTGCATATACACAGTGTCTAATGTTGTATTGATAATGACACGGAACCTTTCGTGCACAAGTCCGACTCGTATGTAGCCATATTTTTCTTACGATTTAATCACCTCCGTTTTGGTAAAAAAATCTAAAACCTGATTCAACTAATTTTTTATGTAATTATCTAACCTACTTACAATTTTGCACGAGATTCAGTTGCGAACTGCGACTTGTAGGGGAGAATACCTGGACAGATAGAAAAAAAATTTTGTCCATGCTGAAACGGAGACGCTTCGTGCTCACTTGGTAATAATCTCAATTTGTTTGGTCCGGCACTCATTTCCTCATCAATTCTCTGTTCCATAATACCTATTCCAAACAGTAGGTAAAATCAAAGTCAATAAAATCCATACATCAATATTCCAATCAGTATGAAACGTAGTGCATAAAGAAAAGCCAAAGTTGGTAAGTAGTTAAAATCCAAGTGTAACCTGCTCCGAAATATTCTTAAAATAGACACAATAATTAATCAACACTTTTGTCAATTATTTTTTTATATGGCAGATATAAGACCATTTTAAAGTTTTAGAACCCCATATAACTATCGTTTTGTAAAGTTTCAAAAAACTGAATCGCCAAAAAAATTCAATAGACATATCGAACCTGAAATCAGAATCGATACTTCTACACAACTTTTTAAAAGTAATAAGCCTTAGCTTAAGCATTTCAGACTTTACTACACGCTGTGATGAATTAGATTTAAAAACCGATTACCAATTTTACATTTTTAAACCACAACCACACGCATACAAATTTATACAGAGCAGAGCTTCGAAAAAGCAACTTCGTCATTAAATAGTAGTTCTTTGATTTTATCCTAATGAAAACATCGGAACCATCAACAAAACTAGTAACACCGAGGACCGCGGTTGCGGTGATGTTGGCAGCGCTGGAGGCGTGCGCGGGCGGCGCGCGGCGCAGGTCCCGCGCGGGTGCTCGGTGTGAACGCCTCCATACAACCCCATACATTTCAGACAGCGCGGGACCGCCACGCGCCGCCTACCGCGCACGCCCCGCGTCTGGTGTGCACACAGCTTAATTCACCAACATAAAATACACCGACAAAAAAAAAAAAAACACTTTCGGGCAAAAAGTTCGTAGGACGAAAAAACTCGCTGTGCGTATCCAGCTTTACTTCGAAGATTTTCCGAAATTGAAGACAGACGATACATAAAGTCAAATTGCGCCTTATGAATGGACGGCGGCGGCGGCAGCGTTCATATAATAAAATAATTAATTTACCTTATACTCTTGTCGTTATAAGATTTGTATGTGTTCAATTTACATTACTTGAACTTCATAGCTCGTCTCATAGACGCACGCAACCAGCCTGCCGGTTAACAAGAGCTTTTTGATCCATATTAGAAGATGGTCATCATTATCATAATCACGTCGGGGTCACCAATTGATCCGTTTAGGTATAATTTAGCTCTTTCATCAGCAGGAAATTAAACGACGATTGCGTTTCAGAAAAATCCTTGTAATAATTTTCACATTGTTATTTTATGACATTACATCCATCATCTTTTTATTCCAAAAACTATACTAAGAAGTTTGACTATGACATAAACTTAAAGAAGGCTATAGTGCAATCGCCACAGAAGTAATAAGTACTACGTACAACCTAAGATTTTTCAACTCTCTGCGTACAACTAGTACTTACATCGAGAAAATAACCCTTAGAGATGCAATAAGATTTGGTTTGTTCGAAATGAATTGATGCCAAACTCTGTTTAACCTAAACGCGCTCTAATTACTAAGCCACCTCCATGCGGTAAACACCCGAGTCCCATAGTGATGGGACGTGATTTTTATGCAAATATAATCGATATCAATACATCGTACAAGATATATAAGCTGATCGTATAATATATTCCTCCGTGACGCCCTATTTAGATAAAAGTGATATTTGTCCCACTTGCGTTGGAAATAATAGCCAGCAGATACCTCGCGCGGTATTTTGTATGAGTATAGCTGTTTCGTTATAATAAAATATAGAATAATGAACTAAAGACTTAAATTTTGCCTCTCATATATTTGTAACTAGCTTTCCGGGCGCGGCTCCGCCCGCGCGTATGTCGGTTATCGCGCGAAAACATTAACCTCTTTTTGCGCAGTCGGATGAAAACTATCCTATGTTTTTTCCCGGGTCTCAAACTATCTCCATACCAAAGTTCATTCAAATCGGTCCAGTAGTTTTGGCGTGAAAGCGTAACAGACAGACAGACAGACAGACAGACAGAGTTACTTTCACATTTATAATATTAGTACTGATTTAGTTATTAATATATCTCCCTAATAAATTACTATTGGAGTATATTTCTTATAAATGAAGTCCAAATTTTCGACTCGTAAAAGTAAAGCTCCGGTGGCAAAATAGATTAGGCATACAGCGCGAAATGACGTGGGTTCGATTCTCGTCCGACACAAAACATTTTGTACTCTAATAATAATTTGTAAATGTGATTTTTGCTCAGCACGCAATAGTGCTTGTAATCATATTTTGAAATATATATGTATCTGTTGTAATAATTATCCGATATATCAACATCCATGCATATATATATGTTTGAGCGTACGTTATTAGAAAATATGCACTATTTCCATAGATATACAGTCGAAAAAAGAGGTCGACAACTCCGGGACTGATTAATCCCGAGTGACATTGACGGGGAGACACCGAGCGGAACTAAAAGTTCCAAGTGTTTTGTAGGAATCGCAGTATTAAGTAAACGTCGGCGGCTACTTTTCAATAAATGAAAACAATCGTCTGAAAAGTGACGGGAGCAAACCCTGTTGTAGTATGCTGGAAACCAATTATCTCTTCTTGTTAGCTCAGTCCATTTTTGTTTGAGATTTGGATCTCTAGGGAATCTATTAAAAAAAACAATTTTGTTTGTTAATATTACCATAGAATATCTTAAGGTAGCTATATAATATGTTTTATACAAAAATATTATTTTGAAATCGGTACACGTATATTGATATACCATAAGATTATATTAAGATGAGACTTATATCAAGTAAAAAACGTAGAAAAGATTTGGTGTTTATGAGACAGAAATTCAACACAAAACTGGCATCGTCATCAGAGTTTTCTTGGCTCATTATGTATATAACAAAACTAGTAAAGTCATCACTAATCTGAGAACACACACGACTAGGTAAGCTAAAATCGAAATAAACAAGTAGTTGAGGACTCTCAACTACGATGAATCTGAAGATTTTCTAAAAGTTATCGTATGATTAATAAAAGTTCAAGTTAGCTTGACACTATATATTCACACAAAGCTTTATATTCATTGCACTTCATGCATACACACAAACACATCCTGTCACACACCCACATACACCCTAATATAATATTTACTTAAACATATACGAAATTTTATACAGTCATATCATTTAATAAGCAAACCTCAATCTCAATGTATTATTGAAGGAAGCAGACTCCCACGACACAAAATTTTTTTCTTAGTGTGGGATCTGCATGTCATTTTACTGTCAAAAAATCACTACAATTTAGTGTACCAATTGTAATAAAGTTAAGAATAACAACATAACAAGAGTAACTGTATGCTGTGAAATAAATTATTATTATTATACACTCATATCAAAAATATAAAAGATACCCCCTTTTTTACATCCAAGGCTAAATATATTTATTGGCCAGAGTATGACGATATCGATTTTAGTCCCACTATAACGATAAATTACCGTACTGTATAAGCACAACACTAGGAGAGGGCGCGGTTTACAGAAAGGCAAGGATGACAATAGATGAATGTAGTAAGTGGGAGTGAAATGCATTCATACGGGTCTATTAGATTGTCCAGTTTAACTTGACCTATTAAAAATGAAGTAGATAAATTACGTAAATTGATAAATTTTACTTACTTGTGGAAGGTAATTCAATCTGTTTTATAAATGGATGTTTGCTATTTTTCCCGCACCGTTTAATGGAGCAGGTAGTCATTTTTATTGCAATGAATGCCTAAAGTCGTCAAAAATAAAAAAAAATCAGACACGTACGTACGGATCAAGCTTCTGGTCGCGTACTGTTTATGTGAGCCCATGCTATGACTTAAATGTGTTAGAAATCACACACCAGTTGCATGATCGGGCGAACCATCAATTCCCCTCTCGGGGTTTAAATCTCGTTGAGTACTTATTACTTCCATGCATTAGACAGACAAGCAAATAAATTATACACCACCCAAGACACAGATGAGTTAAAAGTTGCTATCACAGACCAATAACGTTGCTATCTATAAAAATATTTATAGTCTTTGGTTGAATATGTAAAATAAAAAGAAAAAGAAGATAGAGAAGTAAGAATTTTATTTTTGCAATGAAGAATACAATATTTTGGTATTTTCTCTGCATAATTATGTGACTACTCAGTTTTTAGAATATTTGTTAGGATTAGAAGTGTAATTCATATTTCCTCTCTTTCATCTTTCCTCGTATTTGAAAATATTACAACAAAAGAAACAATGGTAAATTCAGCAATACAAACATTGGAGGCTGCGGCTGAAATGTTAATGGTAAGGAATACTTATTTACTTTCTTCTGTACTGAATATATTATATTAAAATCATAATCGTTTCCTCATACCATTTCATACTACTATTTATTTCCACAAAAAAATTCAGGAAAGATGCATTATTTAATTAAACTTAAAAAGCAGAACCTTTATTCATCAAATTTTATTCAAACCGCACATGTTGTTTCTACGATATTTGTATATCTCACCAGGGGCATTCATTACAAAATGAGATTGAGTGTGGTGTATTTTATTTTTTGATAGTTACCTTTTAGCTAGGAATTGTATTAATAATTAGAATATTTATTTTCTAAGCATAATATTTCTTTCATAAAAAACTTCATCCTGAGCACCTAAAATTTGTGTACTGCAGTGACTACTGCTTCATCATTTTCGAATCTCTGTCCTCTCAGACTCGTTGGAAATAGATAGAAATTAGTAGGGTAAATATGTCTACAGTTACAAGTTCAGTTAAAAAAAGAGAGGATGCTCAAGTATTATGAAGCCATTAAATTATATTATTATTTTATTCTAAAATTGCAGCCATTGTAATAATGGACCTGTGAGGCATTATCTTGATGGAACAATATATTTTTTGTTTTATTGCCTTGCTGATTCACAAAAATTTTGTTGCAGCAGCAACAAGGTTGAGATATTCTATCATGACCACTCTTTTACTATACTAGACAATAGAGCCCATGATGTTTAATTTTTAAGAGCAGGTCACAATCTTTTCTAAGTCATAAACTATAGTTTTGTTTCTGGATCATAATTATGAAGCTATGTGCCATTAATACTTATAAATTGAATCTAAAACAATCAGGAATTCTAGTTGTTAAAGTAAAACGTTATGCACACTATAAATCAAAATCTTTGTTCAAATATAATCTGACACAACAATCTACTATAACAATTTTTTAATTTTTTTTGACCATTTCTCCAATTACTACCATTGTGGGATTTATCTTTGATAGATGTTCTTCCATGTAAATTTGGCACATAAAGTGGGCATATGGCAACTACAGAATAAAGGGGCACTCTGCTCCTGAAGTATCTTGTAAGTCTTTATTAACTTGTTCGACAGTGAAAGTTTTCAACAATGCTCTATAACACACTGCAAACAAAAGATATGCACTGTTTTGTATGTTTCCTTTTTTTCAAAATCCAATCCATGCCCCAGCATTACAACCCTGTATTACATTTTTGTCATACTCAAAAAATCTACTATGCATAATAATTAAAGAACTTACTGTGCTGTGGGTACACTATTATTTAGCTAATTTATATGCTGTAGAAGTCAGAGCATCGGGTATACTAAAGGAAACCCCTTATAACATACTAAAAGACCTTGGCCTGTCAAGAACAACCGTAATAACCGAATGTATATCTAAGGTGGCATTAGTAAGATCTTACCAAATTTGGTAAGGCAGAGGAAAAGACATGAGCGATGGAGGGGAGCATTGATGACATCGTAAACAGGATCCTTAACCCTAATCCCTGGGTTCCAAAACCTAGACTCCTGTGGCTTGGGCCTCTTTCTCTGCAACGCTATGGACCTGGCAACTGCACTTTGAATCCTTGGAATGCTTTGTAATTTGTCTCTCTCTTTCTTCCTACTTTATAATGGTCACTCTACAATCAAATATATACAGGAACTGCTTGTAATTTTGCCACCAAGTATAAAAATATACATATAAATTCCTCTCCATCCACAGGTTGTGTGGAAGAGATAGATTCTAAGAGTCCTTTTTTTTTTTCTCATATTTTTGTGACGGAACAAACTCGAGGCTCACCTGATGTTAAGCGGTATCCTCTGCCTATAACAGATGCATTTCGTAACAAGTCACGAATTGCACTACGCCCGTCACCTTGAGACATAGTTGTTAAGTCTCATGAGCCTGTAATTTCACTGGTTCTCAAGGACTGCTGCCGAAACACACCGTTAGGTGCTTGGCGACAGATTTTCTACTTGAGGGTAGTCGCTAGCCAGGCGGGCACTCGCCCTTCCACCAAGCGGTGAAGCTCAAGCCCATGGCGGGATTCGAACCGTGGACCTGCTGTGCGGCAGTCCATAGGCAATGCCACTGAGCCATCACTGCTTCAAATGCGATTAGACCGGTTACTGTGCATTTCTTGCGGTTATTTTCACTAACCAGTTGTGGATTGTTGGGAGGTTATTGAATCCATTGAGAATTTTGAATGTTTTTGATGAGATCATCACGTAACCTCTTTTCTTTAAGAGTAGTAAGGCGCAGGATTTCCAATCTCTGTTCGTAAGACTTGTGCCAAGGCTTGCACTATCTTGATGCCTTTGCGCACTTTCAAGCAGATTTATATCCTTTCCAAGGTATGGTCTTAACTAACTTTCTAATCGAAAACTCAACCAATAAGCAGCATGCCACTACTCATGTTGAAGTGAGTAGGTTGTTTCTGCACACCAGGTACTTAACCAGCCTATTGTCACTATCGTCGAAAGAGGCGTCATCGAAGGGAAAAATACCAGAAGTTGTGCATCAGCGCCTTCTGAAGAACTGCCTCACGCTGCAATCCTCTTTGGAGTAGGCATTTGTTTAACGGAGGACGTCTTCCGGCTGTTGATGAAGATGATGATAATTGTCACTGACTACCATAAGCAAGCTGGTTTTACTACTAACTACTAACCAACATTCTATTAACTGAAATCTGGGTAAACTATTCAGAAGAGCATTACCAGATACGCAGCCGCCGCCCGCTGGACATAAAATAGACCGATTACAGTGTACAGACAAGTACAGGTGGCTGGGACATGTACTCAGCACCAACTACTACAGCAGCAAGTGCCCGAATTAAAACACAGTGCCACATCTTGGCCGTGTTTGACGGGAACACGGGTAACACTACGCACCGACCGTGAAACCGCCGCGACTGCCCATCTCCGAACTGTTTCCCCGGAGGGAGACCCCCCATTGCGATACGCCAGGACACGGCCTGGTGCTACCACCTCAGCGACTCCTGACTTGAACCCCATGATGGCTTGAACCCCACGACTGGATAGCCCCGACGCCTGCGATTTCAGTTGAGCCAACGCCATATCGTCACTCGTCGAGTTTTGGATTTGTACCTACGATAAGCTCAGTGTTTGTATTGATAGATACTGATATGTACAAGATTGATAGATCAGAGTAATTTCTAACGTGTGCTGTAAATAAGACTAAACTACACAAGTTTCCAACATTGAGTTGAGAAATGGCGCAGAACGCCCTTAAGACGAGGCTGCGGAAAAAATACTCTCATTCGACTAGTTTTTTTAACCAACTTAAATATGCAATCGACACGTTAACTTAAATATTTGATTTTCAAACCTTTTATTATCCGTTGTTAAGACAGAAATACATTTGAAAGAAATTTACTCGATAGTTTTCATTTTTTTAAATGAAGCCTTTTCTTTAAATTATTGGATTTTTCTTGGAAACTACGTCAGTTACATATCAATAATAAATACACATAGAAAGGAAATTTAGTTTATTATCCACTGTAAAAGTAAAATTTACCTAGAGTTATTAGTATTCTCATAATAAATTAAATTGTGTTTTAGACTTACGACCTTTAGTTCTGTGCAGGATTACGGTCAATCGGAAGATTCGATATTCAACCTTATTAGCTTACGCTTACGAAATAAAATCAATGCGTAAGAGCTGTCCTTCAGTGCCGCGCTGTGCGCCGTTGGACGTGGACCTATCGCTCGCGCGCTATCACCTGAGCAGTATAAATACGTATCTTGGTAGGTATATCAATCAATATGGGAAATAAAGATAACTAAAAAATAAAAAAAGGAAGCAGAAGAGTCGATACAAAGACTTTGCAAGAATTATGAGAGAGGCAAAAGCGTATAATATTTCAGTTTTTTTTTTACCTATTGCACCTATGCAAATTTAATATTCGTTTGTGTTTATTCTATTCATGAAACATACTATCTCGACCGAACTAAGAGATTCTATACCAACTAGGTTTCCTATAGTACTGTAATGGAGCTGTAAAATAGCTATATGTCGTACTAATCTAAATATGATTAGTAGGGTACTATAATAATATCTGGTATATGTATAATTATGGTCTCACCTGATGGTAAGTGATGTGGTTGAAGGTGCCAAACAGGTGTAAACTAAAATTATCTGGCTCTAAAGTACAGCTGCCGTTCAACCGTAAATGGAGTTGAGTGTTGCTAAATAATAATAACACAAGCGTAGCAAATCAAAGCATTTGGTTTGGTGGGTAGGTATATCGCAATAAAACATCGAACATTCTTTATGTCCCTCAAGACTAGATGTAGATGTATATCAATGAAAGAATATTCAGAATCAGGCAAGTAGGTATATATTCAAGAGATTATCTACAAAGTCACCTGCATAGGTAATTTTAAATATACATTTTATCACTTAGACATGTACATATAAGTATCGATTTATACAAAAATAATAGAGTGGAATAAATAGATTGTGTATATACTCGTATAATAAAAAAGACTGTGCTCAAAAATGCACCTTCTTTCTCAGGAAAAAAAATAATAAATCAGTCGAAGTCCGAGATCACTCGGAACAGGGAGAACTGTCGGAGTCGCCATCTCATATTATAAGTTTAGACTGTTCTTCCACTACACGAAAATAAGTGAGTAATTCTTTGAACATAATACTTTAGTATTGCTAAATTTGCAAATTTTATTCACAGGAAATTTCGTAAAGGAAATATTTTATATACTACCTATATTAGGCTAAAAATTATTTTGACCTATCCATAGCAGAGCAGCAGGTAAAATTAAATAAAATAACGTATAAATGTATAAATACAATGAAATTTTCTTTTTTACACTGAAAAAAAAACTTTACATTATTATCGCCCTGCACTTGTCACACCTCTGTAGGATCGGTATAAACAATATATTTTTTCTGAGTACCTACACAAAAGACAACGCATTGACATAATTGTGCGGAGTAAGACTTAAATTTTATGGCCGGCCTCCTATCTGAAGCAATACTCCTTTGCGAATGCCATCGTTGATATGTATTATACTTGCCTTCACCCCCTTTTCGGTTATTAGGGTATTAGATAGATGGTAAAGAGCGATGTTGTACTCTTGACGTGCAAAAAATCTGACGTGCAAATTATCTGAATTTATATATTTAAATTCATTTATTCATATTCCCAACACCCCCTTTCTGAAGGCCGAGCTTCAGCAGGGGCGGAGCAATTTGTATGGTGGCAGTCTTGAAATCGCCATTTTGGATTTTTGACAGGTGTCATTCGACTGCTCTCCCGACATTTATCCTTACAAATTATATTACAAATTGTGCGAAATTGATTGTCGGACAAACAGAAATGTACAGTTGCGTTTCTGAAGGCTTCAGGTAACTGATTGTCTGTAAATGTATTTTGCAGGTATATTGGATATATTTCAAAAATCTGATTGATATTATCAAACTGAAGGCTAAATGCACATTTTGCATGGTGGTAGGGCACTTTGCGAATGCCCGCCTGGCTAGCTACCACCCTCAAGTAGAAAATCTGTCGCCAAGCACCTAACGGTGTGTTCCGGCAGCTGTCCTTGAGAGCCAGTAATTCTAGGTTAGCCTGAACAACATCTTCGACCACATCATCACTTACCAACAGGTGAGATAGTGGTCAAAGGGTAACCTATCAGGCATAAAAAAAAAAAAAAAACATTTGTAATATAACTAAATGCTAATTTGCCGTGTAGTATGGAGACAACAAATTAAAAATAGAAATTCTACAAAAAGATGAAGAATTTTGGACGAAAAAAATGGAGACAAAACTAGTCACATTCTATATGAACTCCCTTCTGCCCGAGCTGGTCGATCCCTACCACCCTAAGAAAAGACTGATCCGGGATCAAGAATATGCGGATACTTCTAGAAAAAGATAAAATCAAGAGGAGGCTGTCGAGGGTGACTTGCAACATCAAAGTGCAAATGCTTCAGTACTTCCTCCCGCCATAAAAAGAAGACTTGACTTAATGTTGTCTTAGGTTTTCGCGATTGTTACACATAGTAATTAAACAACATTTAACGGTTTAAATCGCGTATATTTATCATTATTTTTGTCCTGACGTTTCAAACACTTTGCAGTGATCGTGGTCACATGGTGACGATCGGGGGGACTGCAAACTTGAAAAAAAACTTGACTTTCCGTTCCGATACTCGTTATTTCTCACGTACACTTTTGCATATCATTAATTCTGTATAATCATTAATACTGTATAAATTGAAAATAATATATTTTTTATTTCATAAATGATTTTTTGTTAATTTATATACATCTTAACTTAATTTGTCTATAACCACGTACTAACAATCTAAGAATCCACTGTTTTTATTTAAATGTCTAATTTAGTCACCTGTTCCAGTGCACTCACTCTCTCACTTATCTGCCATGTTGCATTAAAAGAAGCTTGTGTAACATGTTGTCTACAATGTTTCTGCAGTTGTGTTATTTTTAAAAAACCCTAAGTTTAAGGCCATTACAATTGCGTATATAGACTCTTCTGCAAGTTTGGTAAAAAATCTTATCCTGCTGTTTAGAAGTGGCTAGATCTATATCTGGTTGGTCTATCTAATTTTTACCATAGTTGGTATCTAAAAGCACAGTGGTAGTAAAATAACACCTTTCTGTTCACCAGTGTAACTGAAAAATAAAACGTAATAGGATGTATACGAACATATTTTCAACATTAGTAATTAATAGTTAAAAATTATATGATAGCAATAAAAAAACAACCTACTTTATATTATTATGGGAACGTGTACCGTAGCACAGTTATGAAAAACTATAATTCATATTTGTATGACGAGTCATGGTAAAATATATTGGCCACAACTAACATTTAATCAAATCAAATCCATTTATTTCAGGTCAATTGTACCCATATTCACCGAATATAATATAATGTTATGCTCATTCAATTTGATGGTATTTTACTTTATTCTAATGATGTGTAATCTGATTAATCGCATTCCAAGATCCTGAGAACAATGTTGATTCATTCATAAATTATCGTCCACGCCAAGGGGTAATGAAATTTTTGTAGTAAGTTTAATCAGTAGAAATCACTTTCGTTACTACGGAGAATTTAAAAACACCCCCCATTTATCAATATATATCGTGCCGTTTGGGCTGATATGTACCATCATCATATTCCGACCCTTGTCTCACTTTATTTTGGTTTGGTGCAATATGTTTTCTCTATAAACACAGAGACTGCGACACAACAACATAGCAAAGAAAAAAAAAGACTTGAAAACAATTTTTTTAATTAAAAAGTCTGGTAACTAACGGGTTGATATCGGTGCAATATGATCTCAATTTTGTGCTCATGTAACTGACTTAGACAGGTTATTTGATATACTGATGACTACAGACTTTACTAGAGAGATTATTATTCACATATTATTTATAGATTTTATCACTATTTAACAATAACTTTCATCTATATTCATAGTTGACACTTACATTAGTTGCTAGAAGCACTGCGATCGTCAGGCATTTTGGCAAATTACTTTTTAGTAAGTTTGACTGTAACTGGCAAACCGTTCGACCGATGTTGATGAAATTAAAATGAAACCAATTAAGAGTTAAACTGTACTAGCAAATAAATAATCTTCAATATTGTAAGGTTCAGTAAAAAAGTTATGTGTGGGCAAACATAAAATAAAATATAGACAAGTCAATTTAAGAACCCTCTTTCTTTTGGGAAGTCAGTTAAATATGAATAATATATATACCAATACATTCATACATAATAATATATACCAATAAAGTCGAGCAGACATGATCATATTGTAAAAAGTAAAACTTTTGGCTTTAGTTTTATAAGCTACTGTCGACCGTAAGAATAATTTTGGAAAGTAAATCAAATAATCAATTTCTTACTAAGAAATATTAGTAATGTTGATAAAAATACAAACGTGACATCAATTTCAGTATATACAAAGTTACTATGTATCGAAATGCGTCACGTGAATAAGATTATAAAAAAAGTTGAAATCGTCTCAATGGTATCTGTGTTCGCGAATCTAATTTCAAGTACACAAATATTTTTATAAGCGAGACGCGTGCGCCGCTGCACATCGCGTCGTTCGGTGCAGCGGGGATCGTTGCGCCGCATGGGCGGAGCTAGCGTGGGAATTATTTTTGACTGCCTGGACTTAAATGCGCTTTTCATTGTAGAGATCATTACAAAAAATTGTTAGGGCACTTCGGGCAGTTATACAATCAAACACTGAAATTGCCGGCGATCTCGAGGCAAAAACAAAGTACCAATATTGTCTATCCATATAGTTATAGTGCCAATAGGTATCCGTAGGGCTCTACGGCACAAGTCTGTTGTTCCTGGGCACGTAGTTCCGATCACCCTATATAATCTAGGCTACGCGGCGGCTGAAGCCGAGGTCTGCACCAAAGTGGAGGGACCACTCTCCACTACATTAGTAATACCGGCCTTAGAGAGAAACATAATATTTTTACATGATAATGCTAACAACTCTACTAATGGGTTGGATTAATTGGACGTACCGAATGTTATTCTTATCAATGATAGTTTTAAATATGTACATTGCTAACGATAACAAGAAAAAATATATTTGCTTCAAACTATGAATAAATACTCTTGTTCCCTTCTTAGTTAGAAGTTTATTTTAACGTCACTGATCACAAACAATATAAATTAAGGCATTATGTGTTATATTAGACATGAACTTTCAGTACTGTTGACACAAGACCCACAGGTATCTAATTACTTTAAAGATCATTTTTATTTACTCAGTGAAATATTTCTTCCTAGGCTCCGCCAAACATGGTGACGTCAGAGCAGCGTCATCAAGCAGAGAGTGTGTTCCTCGAGTTCCGTAATACAAAAAATCCATATGAGATGTGCCGAGAACTGCTAGAGAAGTCCTCATCCGGCTACGTGCTGTTTGAAGCCGCTGGTTTGTTGAAATCAGGCCTAGTTAGGGAATGGAACTTACTCTCTCAAAGCGATATTTCGTCCCTGAGAGAATATTTACTCAATTATCTGTTGAGGAAAGACACGCCACCATTTTTGAGAGAAAAATTGTTACAGGTAAGGCTTAGTAAATATCCAGCTGCAAACCTTGTACTGTATAAATACCTATCTATAAATTGTCGCGATTAAATATTGGTATACGACAAATAATGTAACCCAGTCCAATCAAAACTAATCTGCTGTTGCATATCAACTAGTAATTAATTTTCAGAGCATGTTTGTATAGTGGTCCATGTTTTTTTTTGCAGACTATAGCAATAATTATTAAAAGAGGAAGCATCGACGACAATGGAAGAGAAAGAAAGGCTCTTCTTGGAGAGTTGGAAAAACTGATCCTCAATTCACCAATCAATCAACAAAAACTTGCATGCTCTCTCATTCTGGCCATCATGCAAGAATATGCCATCACAGTCAAGTCGGCAGACGTAGGGCTAATGTGGGAAGTACATTTCCGATTGAAGAAATCATTCGAAGCCTCAGATTTGAAACGTATATTTAGGTTTGTTGTAAGCGTTTTAGAACAAATAGTTCGTTCCGGCCACCGTCCAGAAGGCGAACAAGCTTTGCTTACCAAACAACTTTTAACTATAGTCGAGTCTGTATTGTGTTGGAGTCATGTATCTCCGCTGCTATCGAAGAGATTGATTGGAGCATTCGAGGCTATCCACGAAAGTGATTCTGCGCCGGCTCTCAGACTGAACCTGAGCTGGGTGGACACCATAATGCAACCAGAATTGCTGCAGCTATTCTTCGAGATACATATTTATGTGAGATCGAATCCGGAGTTAATCAACACTTCGCTCACTTGTTTAGTACAGTTAGCTAGTCTTAGCGGATTTGCAGATAATTTAAAGAAGCAGTATTTAGATAATTATGTAAACAGTTTTATGAATGCAATGACTTACATAGAACCTTATGATAAAGAGTTTTTGGGGATTGGCGATATTTATAGAAGACTGATTCAGTTCTTTCGGCCGGCGATGATCGCTGCGCTGCCGCCAGCGTTTCTGCAGACATTGACTACTCTAACGTGTCATTGTATACGAGGATCGATCGTAGAGGAAAATGTACGTATACACATTGCATTTACCCTATTTTATATAACCGTTAGGCTAGGACAGTCGTCAACTGAGCCCATAGACTGAATTGGTATTTAAGGGATTGACAGTGTTCTAATTAGACCGCGGGCAATATGGGCTGAGTTGATGAAGAAAAATACTTCAACTGGTCTACTTAGACCGCGGGCTGAACGGGCTGTGGGCGAGTTCTCCATTGAACCAGCCTTTAATCTAGTGAAAATTGAATGAAATTGATAGCTTGTCATGATAGACCTGGTATGGGGATCAGCTTTTAAGTAGCCGGAGTTGTTTCACAAGGCAGCACCTACTTTATGGATGTAGCTACAGATCTTTATCCAAGTAGATGACAGTAGCTTCTAACTATAAATGAAAACAAGCATGTCATTTTTTTTAACCTGTTATAACGTCAGAAAAAAAAGTAGTGATAGAACATGCTCCGAGAATTCTATTTTAAGGCACGCCACCAAACTGATTCCACACCACCGAACCGAACCGTACACCACCGATGTACTGTCCCGCGCCACGCATCGCTGGACTTTACTTCCACAAATTATAGGAGTTATGACACGCAAGATCTGTGGTCAAGGTCACAGGTCTGTGGATGTAGCTGGTTCTACCACTCATTGCATGATCGCCTGGCCAGGCATAAAATATCTTGGTACGATGCTGTAAAGCTCTTGCGCATGGTGTGGATTGAATCTACAGCCTTCCGTACAGCTGTAACACACTACTATTGTTTTTTTAAACACAGACAGCCAAGCATTTGACTGCAGTACGCTACGTAACATTGGAGAACTTGCGGTCAAATGCTTGCTTCAATAGCTACGTCGTAGAACATGCCTGCCTATACAGTCAGCTCCAAGATTCTTCCACGTAAGATATATCTATCGAGAAACAACAGTTACATGTTATATACTTAAATTATTTTAATAAGCTGTAATCATCTACAAGATTTGTATTTTTGTATGTATTTAAAAACTACTGGAACGATTTAAAAAATTCTTTCACCATTAGAATCCTACTTTATCCCTGATAAACATAGATAGAATATTTAAAATAAATGTTTTATGATTAAATACCCGGGTGAAGCTGGGACGGGCCGCTAGTATACCATATACATATAAGGTATTTTCAGGTTGATGATGATACTGTCTGGAGAGAGTCATTAAATAAGTTCCTACACACATGGAGTTCGCTAGTCAACGAGACGGACGGATATTCAAATGAAACGCTGCTGAACCCTTGTATAGAAGTGTTCAATACATACTTACAATGTAGACTGGCGCCACCAGATGGGACGAGGTAATAATTAAATAATATTGAAATACTTTTGTATACTATAATTAACCGGGCTATCATTGTAATTTTTGCATAACCGAATAAGCTTACAAAACTATACTGAAAGGAAACAATCAAGAGAGGGATTCCAAGTCACGGTGGTTTTTTCGCAATTGGACTCTTTTTTCGTTCTTGTTATTGATCCGTCTTATGGTAACTACGATTCTAACAGATAGGCAGCGCTTGTCTGGGCTGCAAGGACGGAAGGTCATAGTTTCAAATTTCTTAACTTTCGTATTTATAAGGTTTATGACATGGTAACAAAAGGCATAATAATTCTGGGTGAACGGAGTTCAAGCGTTTGAATGTCTTCAAAGTTCCAGTTCCAATATCATCAAAATAAATTGAACAAATTTTTAGAGAACAAAATGTATCTCGAACCCGTATTCTGGTTTTTCGCACCGGGGGACTTAACCACTGGGCAACGAGATTTAAACCCCCGAGAGGGGAATTGATGGTTCGCCCGATCATGCAACTGGTGTGTGATTTCTAACACATTTAAGTCATAGCATGAGCGCACGTAAACAGTGGCACGTAAACCCCCTGGCATACCAACCCCACGACACGACTGCTTGGACAGCAGCCGGCGAAGGAATACCGCGTATAGGGGCATCAAACGCCCGAAGACGCGTCCGCGCGACACATACATGTTGCGCGCAGATCACACACAACGTAAACAGTACGCGACCAGAAGCTTGATCCGTACGTACGTGTTTGAAAATTTTTTTTTTTTTGACGATTGTAGGCACTCAGTGCAATAAAAATGACTACCTGCTCCATTAAATGGTGCGGGAAAAGTAGCAAAACATCCAATTATAAAACAGATGGAATTACCTTCCACAAGTAAGTAAAATTATTCAATTTACGTTATTTATCTACTTCATTTTAATAGGTCAAGTTAAACTGGACAATCGAATAGACCCGTATGAATGCATTTCACTCCCACTTACTACATTCACCTATTGTCATCCTTGTCTTTCTGTTAACCGCGCCCTCTCCTAGTGTTGTGCTTATATAGTACGGTAATTTATCGTTATAGTGGAACTAAAATCGATATCGTCATACTCTGGCCCATAAATATATTTAGCCTTGGATGTAAAGAGGGTATTTATAATAATAATAATTTATTTCACAATATACAGTTTCATGTTGTTATTCTTAACTTTATTACAATCGGTACACTAAATTGTATTGATTTTTTGACAGTAAAATGACATGCAGATCCCACACTAAGAAAAAAATCTTGTGTCATGGGAGTTTGCTTCATTCAATAATACGTTAAGATATTCCTAAAAATGATTACAAGCACTATTGCGTGCTGAGCAAAAATCACATTTACAAATGTTTTGTGCCGGATGGGAATCGATTTCGCGCCGGATGCCTAAACTATTCGGCCACCGGAACCTTATTCTTACGAGCCGGAAATTTGTACTTCAAATATAAGAAATATACTCCAATAGTAATTTTTTCATAAAAACTAACGTGAGTTTACATACTTATTAACTACGTATACCGGCTAAAACTCACGGTGTTTAGTCGTTATCTCCAATTCTCAAGGAATCCGCATTCCTTGAGAATGAGCGTCTTTACCGCTCGAACACCGGTCGGAGATAACGACTAAACACCGTGAGTTCTAGCCGGTATACGTAGTTAACAATAGTAATTTGTTAGGGAGATATATAAATTGCTAAATTACAATTATACGAGAGGAAAAATTTAAGTCATGTGGGGGATAAAATTTTTCCTCTCGTATATTAATTGTAATTTTGTAATGTAAGTCGCAGAGCATGCGTTATTGAAAACATAAAAATATTATAAGAGGTATTTAAATGTTTATCATTTTAGTAAAGATATTTAAAGCAGAATTGTGGAATCACACAACATATCACTGTGAGAAAATAACACTTTTATCTAAATAGGTCGTCACGGAGGAATAAATTATACGATCAGCTTATATATCGCTGGCCCCGGGCAATAAAGCGGTAAACGCCGGTTACTCTTTTTTTAATGTTATTTGATTTTTGGCTTCTCTGAGTATCAGTCTACCACTCTTATTTTTTTCAGATTTTTAAAATTAATATTTCTTTAGATTTAATGACAATAACATCTTTATTGAATGAAAAATTATCTTACGACTAAAATGTATTATTACATTACTCTATGAAACATAACACAAAAAACCGGTGAACATCTTTACACTACATTTCTCAACAAAAAGTAACAGTAATAAAGTTAACCACGTTTTTGAAAATAAACTTATTATATCAATGAACTGTAAACATTTAATACGAAGTAAACACAAGAGATTTTAATCTGTACAAGCGTATTACGCCTTTCTTCCCGGAACTTTATTGTAGCACCTGCGACGTACTGTCGTGTTACGCTGAACGCCACCCCTTTCGCTCCTATGGCCAATGTACATTGTATCGTCAAGCTGATGGTGAAAGAAAATAGCATCTCCAAGAAATTTACACAAATAACATTAGAAACAAGGAATGTGATCGTGAACTCAAAACTAAAGATAAAATAGGAACCGATTCTACAGTTATTGTCGTCGCTATTTATGATCTGGTAAAGGTCCTGACGATTCCTCAATCAGAGGTAGGAATCTTGCATTACAAGCGAAAGTCCTATGTATACTTTACGATTTACAACTCATTAAATTACTGCTATCAGGTTAGATGAACCTGATACAGACAAAAAATTAAGTTATTTAACCATTTTGTATGTCTTGTGTTTGTGAGTGAACATAGGTTTTTAAACATATTCTTGTGTTGTCCTTTGTGTTATCAGAGAAGAAATATTGCACCGACAAACTTGTTGGTGATGGATGTGTGTTCGAGTGTGGTAATCATGCTTAACCTAGAATTATTGGCCACTGGCAACGGTGGAGATTACAATAGTAATCTCCACCGTCGACTACCCCTTGGCGTACGGGAATGCGGAAATTTTCATCCCGCAAATAATATTAGCTATTCGCTTAATACCCTACCACTATGCCTCAAAGCTCGAGCCCTTGATTCGATTTGTACCATAGGCCTCACGATGTTTTGTGACATAATAATTATATTATAAACATTAGAACTTATTGTGATTGAACTGAACTTTTGTACGTAGCAGCACTTCTAGGTAGATAATTATTTTATGAGTATGGGATTGCAGGTCTACTGCATACCGGAACGAACTAAAATTCCTGAAAATTTTTATGGACTGTTTAGTGTGCCTATTCAGTTATCTTAAGGTTACTGCTATCTTTGGCACTATCAAGTGGCCAAAAGGGGTGCTATTGAAATCGGCAGTTGCTTCCTAATTTTCATTGAAACTGAGAGCCAACGTGGTATCAAGAATTTAATATTTTATTCTGATGGTTGTGCTTGGCGGAATACAAATGGGATTATCTTTGCTCTTTATTTATATTTGTACAAAAAGTATGGAGTTGACTATAATACATAGGTACTTTGAAACTGGCTATAGCCAGTCTGAAGGAGATTCGGTGCATTCCCTTATTGAACCCGCAAAAAAGAACCACACGATTTATACTCCTGATGAAAAGTATGCCGTAATTATGAATGCAAGATCTATGGTGCAAAATTTCATCTTAAGGAAATGGAAATACATAATTTCTTTGATTTAAGGAGATAATGGACAAAAGACACTGGATGCGGGCAGACTAAACTAATGAAAAAGTTATGTGGACAAAGATTCACGAAATCAAGATTACTCGAGTGCATCCAGATGTTATTTATTTAAAGTATAACTTTGATGATGAATATATTTCTTTAAATACTGCATCAAACCCCAGATCTTCAAGAGGAAGGCTCAATAAGACGCCAGTGACTGATGTTTCAGGAGATGAACTGAGAAATCTGTACAGAGAGCCAACCGCTTCCCAAAACCACTTTACGATAATTTGATGAGTCTCTGCAAAACTGAAGCAATCCCGAAACATTAACGTAAATTTTATAACAATTTGCATTGTGTTGGGAACTCTGAAGAAGAAATCGATATTGAAAGCGAAGATTCAAATTAAAGTAGCATAATATTTTTTTTCTTTTTAAGGTTTTGACCATTTCATTTTTGTTTCCAAAGTATAACAGCTTATTAAATTATGTGATTTAATTCAAATTAAGGTAGAATAGTTTTTTTCATTTTTAAGTGATTTCTTCCAAAGTTTAATATGTAGTAAAAAATATGTGATATGAAAAGTTTTTTAAACAAAGTCATTATCATTTTAAATTTGATTAACAAAAATTAAGCAGTAGTAACACTAAAAAAAACGTTGATTTCATCAAAAAATGTCTAAAATGGTTAAAATAAAAATAATTCACATTATAAAGTCGGTCTGTTGCAATGGTTACATAAAAATATGATTCATTGATAGGATTCTAAATAGTGGATGTGGATGATACAGCTAAGCTTTGGCTATAAAATTTCCCTAAAGAAGGTGGTAATCGGCTGGTACGCTCGAGATCTAAAGCAAAAAATACGTCGTATTATATTTTTACAGTTTTTAATCTCAGTGGTCGGTGTGTTTATAAAGTCATTAATGATGTTGCAGTTGAAACAATACCGTCTATAATTTGTATTATACATTTTTTCAATTATTGCATTAAATATTTATAACATAACAATTATTTTAAAACGGTTAAATTAGTAAAAAAATTAGCTTTCGATTGACATTTTGAACGTCAGTTTTGGATCACTGTACGATGCACTATAAACAAATAAGTTTCTTTTATTTCTCCTGTAAAAATAGATTTTTGATATTACCGCTTTATTGCCCGGGGACAGCAATATGTTGTACGACGTATTGATATCGATTATATTTGCATCATCATGTCCCATCACTATGGGACTCGGGTGTTTACCGCATGGAGGTGGCTCAGCCAATTAGAGCGCGATTAGGTTATACAGAGTTTGGCATCAATTTATCTCGAACAAACCAAATCTTATTGCATCTCTTAGTGTTATTTTCTCGATGCCACTGGGCTATCAAGGAAATTAAAGGCGCCTGCGTAAAACTGAGGACGCGGGTACGATTCCAGATCGAAGTGAGACATTTTGTGCTTTAAAAATTGTTTGCACGAGATAGTTCTTGTAATCATATTTACAAATAAATTAAACTTAGTTCTAGCGTAGCCAATACTAAATTCTAAAAGGCCGATTTCCGAAGTGTAGCTCAACTAAACGATGACGATAAACGCGTCTTTTACATTGAACAAATTAGAATATTAGTTTCCATGGAAACTAAACGCGATCATGTTGCTAGTGTAAACCGAGATCGTTTGGGGCGTAGTTTTTTTTTTTATGTTATTGTGACGGGACAAGCTCGAGGCCGACCTGATGTTAAGCGGACTAACCTCGGCCTATAACAGATGCATTTCGTCACAAATCACGTATTGCACTGCGCCCGTCACCTTGAGACATAGTTGTTAAGTCTCATGTGCCTGTAATTTCACTGGCTCTCAAGGAGTGCTGCCGGAACACACCGTTAGGTGCTTGGCGACAGATTTCCTGCTTGAGGGTGGTCGCTAGCCAGGCGGGCAGTCGCAAAATGCCCTTCCACCATGCGGTGAAGCTCAAGCCCGCGGCGGGATTCGAACCATGCTTCAACCAGAAATTATAAGCTTATCAGGCAAATGTCAGAGCCTTGTTCCTAGCCTTGCTGAGCCCAGCGATCTTATTGGTGATTTTTTTCCTTGCACACTGCTCATTTTCCACGCACTTTCTAGTGGATACGTACTGAACCTTTAGCTGAGCTTAGTTTTGTTAACGGGTTTAGGGAATACGCACTGTGAAATCGGCTCTGGGTCTATGGTTGATAAGCTTCTTGTCAGACAAAAGTAAAGCTAAACAAAAGATCTTTGCTCTTCAGATGCGCAGACAAACCGGACGAAGACATAAGGGACGATTACGAAGAGGATGAACGCACTCTTCACAGCCACAATCTGCTGACGATAGGCGCCATCGCAAGGAAGGCGCCCGCGCACTGCTCGCATATACTCTTTACTTTATTACGAGATCGGAGTAAACGGTACTATTTATTACATAAACAAATTATTGCAGGACAACATTTTTTGTTTTGAACTTTTTTTGAAAATATGGAATTATGTGTAATGGGTGTTCAATAGCTACTAAAGATATACAATTGCAAAATTATTTTAAACTCGCGAATACCATGATCTTTGGAGCATGGTTCCAAAACCTACCTACAAGAGTGGAAAATCTGATAAAATTTTGAATTTTCCGCCATAGGCGTCAGTTTCCACCTCAAGAGTAGTTAAGTGCCACAAGTGCAATACTCCTTATGGGTACATAATTGCGCTCTATATATCAATAGTAGATTGTATACCAAGGTAGCAAACAACGATTTTAAAGGCGAGAGTATTTATTTGAATCCAGAAGGGAACGAATGATTCCAGAGTGCAGCGACAGATTCAAAGTTATTTTTCATTCAGAAAATAAGTAAGTGCAACTTATGAATAAAAATAGTACTTTTATTTATTTAGAAGGAAAAATAAGACATAGCATAGAAATAGTTAGACGCTAATGTTCATATTTGAACAATTAAGGAAGTGTATCGTAACTATTTTACCACTTTCCATACTTTATAGTTGTCGATTTAATTACAGCTTGAGAATTAGAAATAGTCTCAGAAAAGGTTGTCTCGGGATGTAGTTTTTGGAAATCGATATTATTTTTTAGATTGTAAAAAAAATAAACAAAATACTTAATATAAAAAATAATCACTTTTAGTCCCTCAGGATTAAAAAGCTATTTTAGTACCATTTTACGATGAATAAACCAGCTCTTTTCGAATATATGTGATAAAAAAGTAATTCTGTTTTAGGTTAGAGACCCAGTTACAGGAGATGCACATGGGAAAATTGCAGTTAAACAGTGGGCTGGAACTAGCTTCTTTATTTGAAGATCTGCACTGGATTCTCATGATCACAGGTAACAAACAGCGTGATCTAAGTTAATCGTCGTCGTCGTGTATCGTCAACCCATAAGTGAGCTGGTTGAGGTTTCGAGCTTCAGCTCATGACCCCTGCAGAATCTCGTGGGGCTTCAACCCCACGGTGTCTCTTCCACTGCGTAGGTTACTCTAGATTATGGCCGCTCTACGCAGTGTCTGTCTTGCCATCATGGCTTTATTTTATGTGTAGGTTGTATCTTAGTCTGATGTGGTGGTTTCTCCCTCTCCAGGTACTATTAATTCCCTTGGTAGGGGTCTCCATTTGCATCTAGTTTCTTCATCTGGTGGCCTAGTGTGTAGCGGAGCTATTCCGCGAAGATGTTCGTGCGGCCCGTTGTCTGCCGCATCAAACATCCTCTTGGTGATCCTGACTACAAACTGGTGTATTGTTTCAATTTCAATGTCCTTTGCTATCGTTGTGTTGCGCACATATCTGCCTGCTCCTGTTATTACGCGGAGGGCGACGTTCTGCTGGGCCTGTAGTCTCTTTTGGTTGGTGCTTGTGCAGAGGTTGTACCAAGCTGGGGTCAGCCTTGATCTGACATAAGTTTTGTAGACACCCAGCTTGGTTCTGAGTGGCAGCTTAGAATTGAGCACAGGCCTTAGCATCGCTCGCGCCGCCCTAGCATGATGGATGGCATGTTCCGCCTGCTTGTGCATTCTCAGACCTTGGTCTATTGTGACCCCCAGGTATTTGACACTGTAGTGCCACTCTATGTTTTGGCCTTGGAGTTGTAGCTTGATAGTGGTTAGTGGTCTAAGTTATTGTATGAAAAATAATACCATGTATTTTTTCTTTTGATAAGCAAGAATTTGACCGCACACTTTATGGAAAGCTAAGACGTGGAACTTGTATAGATGATGGGGTTGGTGATATTAGCATAGTACCTTAAATATGAACTAACTTTCAAGGAAACCTACCGAAACTTACCATTTGTAAGCTGGTATTCATATGTTGATCTTATCATGCTTGTTTCCACTTAGTATATATTTGTTGTTTGGTACAGCCGATATTTCTCCACATCGTTAAATATGAAAAAAGCGTTTGGAATTGAATCAATCCGTTTTTTTTTCAAATTTGGCTTCACCGCCTTCTGCTGCCGATGTTGTGAATACCCAGTTGGCTAGCTACCAACGTGGCTAGCTAGAAAATCGGTCGCCAAGCAATAACCGTGTGTCCTTGAGAAGCAGTAAGTCTAGGTGTAGCCTTTTAATTATTTTTATAAAAAAGGTTTATCTATTAGCTATGTAGAGAAAAAAATTGGTTCTAGTCAATATCATTTATATAAATTATCAATTTGCAGGTCATTTCCTCGCGATCGACTGCACTGAAGGCGAGACCGTTATGATACCAACAGAGATCATACACTTCAGCATGGCAGAGAATGCCAATGTCGAGCTGTCCCTTTCATATCTGACAGGCAGCAATAACAATCCGGACAATGTTGATCCCATACTCAAGTAAGTGAATATTTGAACAATAATTTGAAGGTAATTTTTGAGTGGTTGACTGCATGAATGGAATGGTGACACCATTATAATACCAACTAAGATCATAACTTCAGCTTCGCAGATAATGCTAACGTCGGTTCATTGGTCAACTCAGTCCACAATTCATTCAGTCTGGGGCTGAGTAGATCACCTTTTTTGATGATCAATTTAGCCTATAGTCTGCCAGCTGCCAATCTGATTCGCGGGTTCGGCTGACCGGCTTTTTTGGGCTAGCTTATCCCACCTATTTCTTATTTTAGCCTTGGCTGAACGCTTTAAAAATACCATATTTAGTAGTAGTAGGTCTCGGATCCTCGTTATTTTTATTTGAATTGTTTGTATCAGGTAATACAATCTTCAATTCAAAGCAAGTTACCAAAGATCACAGGTACGTGTCACGTTTATTGCCGATTCCAGTTTTCACAAAACTATTTTTATATCAAAATTTACATATATTATCGCGCTCCAACAAAAGAGAAGATCAATTTCAAAGTCAGGGGCAAAAAAGTCAATGATCGCGGTCGGAAAAGCACAGACAGATTTGACTCCAATGAAGATGATACAAAAATCTAAATATTTAGGGATCGGACATATCTTATAATCGGTAAGAAACAAGATACTATTGCCTTTTGTTCAACAAAACCCTGTTCATTCTCATAAAACTCTTATCAGACTGATGACTTATCAATGCGCCGCATTGTAATTATGCAACATTGAACCTTTCTTGGCAGAAGAATAGCGATGGCTTATATTAATAATAATAGTGCTTCCGGATATATTCATCGAGAATAAGAGAATATTAAATCAAATCTGTTTTGAATGTAGAATAAACGTTATTGTAATGTCAGAGAACTAAACGGGGATTTGACTTTTACCCTCTAGCTTTCTATTGTTGATGGCGGTTAATGAAATCGGATAACATCTGTTGTGGCGCATGACGTCGCTTTTGTGATATTTTTAAATTAACAATGTAAGGAAAATATAACAAGTGCTCGCGATATTTTTGGCGTGCCAAAACACATAAGGAAAAATAGACCCTAATTGGATCACTTTGTTATCTGTTTGTCAGTCAGAAAATATTTTTTTCTTAGAATTGTGTCGTCTAGCTGGCTAGGCGAGTATACGCAAAATGCTCTACCTACATGCCAATCAAGCTAACATACAATTACTGGCTCTCAAGGACAGCTGCCGAACACACCGTGAAGTGCTTGGTGACAGATTTCTACTTGAGGGTGAGAGCTAGCCAGGCGGGCAATCGTAAAATGCCCTACCACCATGCTATAACGACTGCCATCCTAATACAACAACCGACCATGCCCTCCCAAGCACGGAAGCGCTCAGTAGTAATGTCAACAGCGGTTACCCATCCAAGTCGAGTAAGACGTTGCTTAACTTTTCTGATCGCTTCAGAACGGCTAAGCAAACTTCGCTACGAGCGCTTCAATTTAATATTTTAATATGGTAACCACTCGAGCACCTTTCTTCCAAAATTTCTCGACCAACTGATCGGTTCGAGAAATGTGGCCTGCCCATTATCACTTCAACCTGCAAATTCTGTTAGCTATGACGTTGATTTTGGTTTTATACGAAGTTCTTCTGGCTAGCTCGTTGAGCGACTGAGCTTGTCCATGAAGGCTACAGACATTGAGCAAGGGAGACATTTAGCAGATTATAATGTGTTTCAGAATTCTAGGTGAAGTGTTCCGTATAAGTATGTGGGAATGCCTCGCGCTTAACGCTGGCCTCGGCTGCGTGTTCAGTCCGGAGCTATCGGCGACCATCTCATGGCTGCTCAAGATTTGGGCCAACTCCTACTTGATGATAGACTCGCTCGAGTACACTGAGGTGAGAAAATAATTGATTAACGATGCGTCATGTTTATAATAATTGTTTCAAATACGAGTATATCTCTAAAATTATGAAATATTTAAAACTCATCACTTTGTATAAGGTGGATATTAATATATCAACAGTACTGTGTGACGTGGTAGGGAATGGATAACTGAATGTTTTCCACTCATGTTTAATTTTCACATCTAGCTAGCCTGCTGAATGTCTTGCTTTATCACCAATCGATTCTCCACATATCCCTGTCAAACATAATTAGACACCTGAGTGTCTAACAGCCACGTGGGCATACATTTTTAAACGCTAATTTTGTATTAGATATTTATATCCCCAAAAAGGTACCTAACCCTTTACTACTTTAAGCTAACGTTTTGAAATGATAAAAAAATTTACGTATCGACATTATTTTTAATATCAAGTTTACGTTGGTACCTACTGTATTGATTTGTAGGTGTGCCTATATTGTGTTAAGTCGCTAACGCGTCTCGCGTTCTTTTATCGCAAGCGTCAAAGATCAACCAGAGAGGAATAGGTACACGAAACAGCTGTTTTGTTGTGCCTAGTATAACCGTTCATTGTCTTCGCTTAAAATTCGTGCGTGTGTGAGTGAATGGAGTTGATACACTGCGTTCGTAGACCGCGGTGTATCAACCTGCGATCCCCAAGATGCCTGCCAAGCGTGGGGATCACTTGGCAAATTCCCCCTTAATGGGGGAGGCTGTATTGAGCAGAGGACGATCAGGCTGATACATTGTTAATAGTCGTCTCTGAGTATGACACGAAGTCGTATGTAGTATGTGATATCGGGTATGTTCGTTTGTTGGTGCAGATGTCCGGCGTGCTGATAGGCGCGTTTGGCCGCACGTCCGGCGGCGTGCCGTGGGCGGTGGGTCGCGTGGGGGCGCGCGTGGGCGCGTGCCTGCGACACCTGCACGCGCAGCCCGCCGCCGCCGCGCACGCGCTGCATCTACTCACCACGCTCGCGCAGCGCCAGCGACAGTACGTTAAACACTCTACTTTTTATACAATAGTGCGTTATTGCAAAAATAAAAATATTACTTAATTACTTTTTAACCGACTTGAAAAAAGGAGGAGGTTCTCAATTTGTCTGCTTTTTTAAATATTTTTCTTTTTAACCGACTTCAAAAAAGGAGGAGGTTCTTAATTCGTGAGTATTATTTTTTTTTTGCAGTAACATACTGTTGTGTGGACCTATTCAGTTATTAAAAAAAAATAACTTATAGACAAACACACATTTATTTCATTTAAAAAATCTTTTTTTAAAATTTACACGTTGTCTTACAAGTTCCCGCAACTCACGTTTGCTACTAATTTGGACAGAGGTTCCACCTGAAGGGTATACTAGTACTGAGTCTGGTGACTTGACTTGAAAAAAGGAGGAGGTTCTCAATTTGTCTGCTTTTTTAAATATTTTTCTTTTTAACCGACTTCAAAAAAGGAGGAGGTTCTTAATTCGTGAGTATTATTTTTTTTTTGCAGTAACATACTGTTGTGTGGACCTATTCAGTTATTTAAAAAAAATAACTTATGGACAAACACACATTTATTTCATTTAAAAAATCTTTTTTTTTAATTTACACGTTGTCTTACAAGTTCCCGCAACTCACGTTTGCTACTAATTTGGACAGAGGTTCCACCTGAAGGGTATACTAGTACTGAGTCTGGTGACTCCTGGAGTTATCACAATAAATCTGATCGCTTAATTTTGGAAGCCACCGTTTATATAGAGAAAAATACTGCTGACAACGCGTAAATAGGATTGTGAAGGATTCGGGCCTAGGTCAGCAATATATTAAGTGTAGCAGCACGCATTAAAATTATAGGGTTGCGTCATCATGAACAAGTTTAAAGCTAATTCCAAAATTAGTCTTGTAGTTGTAGTACAACGTAAGAACTATGGGTGTCGCTCAACAATACGATGGTTAAAGAGCGATAGGAAAAATTTTGGTTATGACTCATTGCCATGTTAGCTCAGTCGGTCGGAGCATACCCCGGCTAAAGGGGTGGATGAACGCGGGTTCGAATCCCGCACATGGCTTTAAATTTTCCTCTCGTTAATTTGTAATTTTGTAATGCACTCTACTTTTACTTGTGATAGTGAAGGAACTAATACGAAGCCCACCTGATGTTAAGCAGTAAAATCTGCCTATAACAGACGCATTTGCCACTGCGACTGTCACCCTAACAGATAAAAGTGTTAAGTATCATGTGCCTGTAATTTCACCGACACCCTTCAAAGTGGAGCACAATAATACGAACAACTGCTTGGTTGTACAAATAAGGACAGTGGCTGAGCTTCCCCGGACGAACTCGTTCACGATTTACTGCTACTAAACTCTTGTATTGCCATATATCATAATGCAACCTCGCCGTCTGAAGGCGTGTGGTGGGCGGAGGCACACATAAGTTGGTTACCGCTCCTAGCTGACCTTGCCTAGTCATTCTTACCAGTTCAGCTAGTTTATACTAATATTCTCTTGGATGGGTGACCGCTATTGGCATTTACTACAGATACAGACGCCTTTTGTGAACTGCTAAATATAGTATAATATGTTTTAAATATGATAATAAAAAACTACTGCTTGGTTTGCAGGGATCCATTAACCTATACCAGTAAAAACAGTTGAAGCGTTGATAATTCGCGCCTCTGTCATCGGTCTCGGTGGAAATGCGTCAAATATTTTCGGCAATTCTTTAGCGCCATTTATGGAATATAAATAATAACGATTGTCGATTTAGCCGGTGACCTTTGGCTATATGTCTTATTAAAGAATTGTAGGGTATCCACGAGATTTTAATGACTCTGAGTGGGTCAGCGCAGCAATGTTGTCTAACTAGAATGTCAATGGAGATGAACTTAACTGTGACATAGAACTACTGGCTCTTTGTTTAAGCCATGCATAGAAACCTAAAGTTACTTTTATTTGCTTTCATTTAGTAGTTCTTACAAGCTACCAATTCCCTAAACAATGATCTCTGAAGCAATGTTGGCGGAATGATCTATGGACTGCCGTGCCGCAGGCCCATGGTTCGATCATCAGTATCATCACCGCCGCGCCGGCTTGGGCTTCACCACATGTTGGGCATTATGCGAATGTCGGTTGGGCATTATGCGAATGCCCAACATGTGGGTGCTAGCTACCACCCTCAAGTAGGGAATCTGTTGCCAAGCACCTAACAGTGTATTCTGGCAGCGGTCTTTGAGAGCCTTTAAAATTGCAGGCACATTAGACTTAACAAGTGTATGTCTCAGGATGAAGGCCCAGCGCCATTAATTAATTACCAGTGACGGAATGCATCTATTATAGGAAGAGGATAGTCCGCTCAAAATCAGGTGGGCCTCGTGCTTGTTCCGTCACAATTCCATTAAAAAAAACCTCCGAAATCAATTCCGATTCCGGAGTTCAAATGTCAAAATAAAATTCGTCTACGAATTTTATTAGGGACCATAAGGTTACAAAACGGATGTTGATCCAAAACCAATATTGTATCCAGTAAGATATTTTTATTGTTTTAATCACACGAAATTGTGTTTGGATTACAAATAAAACCGGCAATGTGCGAGTCGGACTCGAACGTCGAGCGCTCCGTTGCAACACATAATTTTACCAATAAATGTTATTTTCCATATACCTACTTCGTTCATCATTCCTTTGAATGCGACATGTTTAAAATTAAGACATCAACCATTTCACATTTCCGATTTTCCAGGCACTCTAAATGAGGCTAACAAATAGCTGACACCTGAGAAAAAAATTGGAATGATTCAATAAGTGCATTATTTTAAGTTATTTATATTTTGATTGCAGTAACAACCCTCTCTCTCAGAGTGAGGAGTTTCTCCAGCTCATCACGTGGGAGCAATCAGGGAACAATCTACCGGGACACTTGCGGAAGGAACTGCATAGAGCATTTGCCATCGTTGCTAGAGATACTGATGGTAAACTGTTCCGTTCTGTTTAGAATATCATCCCAAAATTGGCTCACTGACCGCTATAGTCGCTAAGCTACAGTACGATAACTATGTTTTCAATTTAGAAATCACTCAAACTCAGTTCGACACTGAGTTTGGGTGAGTACCTGAATTGAAGTTTCCGGTTCAACTATAGATATCTACCTGGAGACTTCTGCAATCTGTGCTAATGACGAGAATCTTGAAAACAAATTGTAAAGCTAATTGAAAAATTTGTGTTTGAACATAGTAGAACACATCAACTCACAAATCATCATTAACTAAAGATAATTTTAAACTATGAGTCACTCACCGCGTTAGCTCAGATTGAAAGAGCATGTCCTGGTCCCAGGGAAGGATGGTTGGCTAAGTTAGCGATTTTGTAGTATATTGACTTTTTGTTCACACTTTACAGGTCCCCTACGAGACAAGCTAGTGGAAAGCTTGGCCAGGCTTCAAGAGAAGTTAGTCAGCTTACTAGATATGGACTCTGATACTGAACTTGTTCGGAATATGCTTGCGGATGTACTAGACTGCTATATTGGCGCCTTTGAAGGATTTCTCGAGGTAGGCTGGACCTGGTTCTATGATGCATTTTATTTTTGAAACTAACAAATTACTTTATAGAAAAATAAATCTATGAAGTAATTTGTTAGATTGAAACTAAAATAAATTAAATCTAATATAGTATATAATATAGATGGTCTCGGACCAAAATTCTTAATGTTTTAAAATATGTACTTGGGCTAAAATTTGAAATTATCTATTTTATTCTGTTGACTCCAAAATCCTAATCTCTTCATTATGGTAGTTTTTATTTTATTGATACTAAAATCTAAACTCTTATAACATATGCCAAGAACAATCCTGTAACTTGGTGCTCTCTAAATATATGTAAAATGACCCACAGTTGATTCGAACAATCCTATTACAATTATCAGCCTAAATGTTACAAGAATATGAATTTTAGTGTTAACAGATAAAAACTACCATAGTTTTGTAAATCTAAAAAGTTGTTTGACCATATTTCTAGTTACTTTATATAAACTCCCCCATCGCATTAAAGAATGCAAAAGTGAGAGAATATATAAGAAAACTTTGAGCCCTGTCCCTGAGTTTTCTGTATCACATTACTTATCCGGGTTTGACCCTTATTGGGGACACTATCGACTTGTAAAATAGTACAGAATGTCACGTTATTTTTTGTTGCTGTATATAATCGGGTTCGATTAACTTGTAGAAAGGATATATAACTTGTAGTACATATATTTTTGTTATTTATATTGAATCTTATTGTTTAGGTTTACATGTCTCGATATTCCTGGTAGTTTCGGTTTAGCCATAAAGGCCCACTAGTTTAAATATCGTTCAATGTGCAATGCGAAATGGTTTGATTATTATATTTTCAGGCAGAAACAAGTAATCTTCTAGTATGTCTAATGGCTGCACTGAACAAAATCCCGGGCATCATATATCGCTATCACAACTATCCTGGAGTAGTGTTGCCAGCGTTACAACTGTTGGCTCGCAGCGCAAAGAAATTGATGTTAGTGGCACATCCGGAGTATATCAATGAGTAAGCGAAATTTTACATAATCGTCTTGTAATAAGCTTCATATTGTAATGGATAAATTTGGTCCTTCGAGCCGGATTATCTATACTTATTTTAATAACTGTTTATAACTTTGGTAAAAAATCTTATGTTTGGCTTGTTGTTCCACGTACAAACCCACTTTGAGGAGAAACGCACGAAGTAAAACTACTTTCTATGCGTTTATGCGTATACCGAAATCTAATCATAAAATGTCACTTTTATTATATGATGTCACTGATGTAGACGGGCAAGTTTATATCCTTATTTTAGTTAAAATTCTAAATGTCTAAAAAAATGATGTAAAAAAACGTACCTAACCATTTTATAAAGTCAAGCTTTCAAACGATTCGAAAACCAGTTTTTCCGAGGTGTGTAGATACTTCAACAATCACAGAAGAATTGGCTTTATGATTTTTGCTGAAAGTGGCAGTATAATCTTTATATGGTACAATTTTGAAAATTACCTTCATAAAAGCGTCGTGAACGCCTAAATGTATAAATGATTTTGACTATCACAAATATAATAGAAAAAGCAGACAAAAAGCTTGGCTGAAAACATACGCATAATAAAAGTTAAAATCTTGGCGTGAAAGGCTTGATACATTCTCTAGTATTAAAACACAGTTTGGTGTGTTGTAAGCTTAAGATTTTAAAAAGGTAGTAGACGGGTACAGAAATAAATAGCATGATTACCTGAACACCTATTGTTAGCTGGTAATGTATGTAACTTTACAATTTCATAATTTTTTATTGTACTACCTATTATTTTTGTAGGTTTTTGGAGATCTGTCACAGCACGTTCGACATGTATCAGAGATGGAACTCAGGAAAGATATCTAGTATTCCACAAGACGCGGAAGAAGAAGCATATGAGGTGAGTTTTCTTAATTATTCCACTAGAATTATTTAATAGGTAAGTACGGCACTGAAAAGCGGCGTAATTAACCGACTTTTTGCAGTACAATATATTTTTTTATTTTACAAATTATTGGAGTACAAAATTTTATGCCCAAAGCGGAAAACTAACCCGCATCCTCCGATATCGCGTCGGATGCCTAAACCTCCTCGGCCACCTGAGACTTGGCATTTCTGCCGAAATTTCGTGCTCCAATTGTATTACTTTAACCGTCATAGGGGACGGTGCGCGGCCATTAACCAGAGACTACTAGACTTCATCTGATAGTAAGATGTGTTTTTTCAAACACTTAACTCTCGGAATGATGTCGCTACCCTTCTATATTTCTAAAAATGATTACAAGCACTATCGCGTGAAAATTTTGTACTCCAATAATTTGTTGCTTAACTCGCGGTAGTGCTTGTAATAATATTTAGAAATATTTATTTTTCCTTTAAATGCTATGGATAGTTTTTTACTTCATGTACAAAATGTATTGCGAAACAACCTCTAACATTCAGTCTTTAAATCTATTGCAACAAACGAACCTCGACTCTGTTTATTTATTTATTCAATTAGAACGGCTCTACGCTAATTACACTAATGATGATAAATTAATATTAACACAACATGCGAAATCAATACATTGTTATAAAGTTACCTGTTGACCTAAAAATCGTGTGTCGTCATCATCATCGTGTACACATTACGAAGTCAAGTCGTCTCATCGCGGAATGACGTGACTGTGCGTAAAGAGAAGGGTCTTGGAACTTGACGACGACGTGGCAACAGTTTGTATACTTCAATTAGTTCGTTACTTATGGCTTACCATAAACAAACGTCAAAATGCCTTAGTCTATCGCATGTTTGTCTGCCTCGATCCATTGTTATCTATAAGTGAAATAAAAATCTGAATAATACACTATTAAATGATACTGTAACGTTACAGACTTATGTTGGGGTAATATATCCGACAATTGTAGCACAAATATAAAAAAAACATCGGTCAAGTGCGAGTCGGACTCCCGCACAAAGGGTTCCGTACCATTAGCTATACAACATTAGACTTCATATTTTAACCTTTTTTTGTTTTAACGTGCGCGAGTCCGACTCGCACTTGGCCAAATTTTTGTATTTGTTGTTATAGCGGCAACAGAAATACATCATCTGTAAAAATTTCAACTGTCTAGCTATCACCGTTCTTAAGATACAGCCTGG
The DNA here is from genome assembly GCA_963854805.1 of Plagodis dolabraria. NCBI lineage: Eukaryota > Metazoa > Arthropoda > Insecta > Lepidoptera > Geometridae > Plagodis > Plagodis dolabraria. Next base: position 11,323,972 of record OY978452.1, on the reverse strand, counting down.
TGACAGACTGGCGGACGGACAGTGAAATCTCAGTAATAGGGTCCCGTTTTTACCCTTTGGGTATGGAACCCTAAAACTGACAGCTACCACATCTTTTAGATCTTTGCATAAGAACGTATTTTGTAGTATTAGTAAGTAACTTTTGATAAAAACAATAAATTCAATGTGATTTTGTGATGATAATAATCATTAATATTATTTATACAATTTTATTAATGATAATAATCATTAATAAAATCTCATTGAATGTATTTTTTTATTGTTATACATTGAAAAATGTTGATTATTAATTACAAATATAACCTTTTAATGGATTTTTGAAAGATTGGCATCCTCTGATCCTACCCTTAACCCCAGCATTACACGCATCCCAATTCTGTAATTTATGATGAAATGAAGCTATTATCATTATCTATGATACGCAAGGATTAAAGGTCCCTGTCATAAAGGAAAATGGCGCAAAACTTGGCCCCTATCCTCTCTGCACATACTAGTAAATTATGTATTACCTTTTGCAGGATATCATAGCGCTAATGGATATAATCAGCAACTTGTCCCGCATGTCAGACGAACGAGTGTGCGTATCGACTTGCGCTCGCGGCCTGCGTGTCATTCTCCCTTTGATCACGCCGCCGTTACTATCCATGCCCACTGTGGCCAACCATACGTACAAGATGATACGAACGCTGGAGCGAGCTAATCAGGTAAAAAACTATTACAATGTAAGGTGTCGCTCCATCGTCATACGATGGTTGAAGAACTACAGGAAAAAAATTAGTTATGAGTAATTGTCATGTTAACTCAGTCGGTCAGAGCATACCCCGACTATAAGGGTGGATGACGCGGGTTCGGATCCCGCACATGACTTTAAGTTTTCCTCCCGTAAATTTGTAATTTTGTAAAAAAACGATTTTCACGACCGATTGTAATATGGACCGTGTGTATAAAATGAAATCGGTATTACATGTTCTAAAAGACCTCGCAAAAGTGACTTAAAAGTAGTATTTTTTGACCAATTAAAATAGTTTTATTTTATGCCTTGTTGCTTTGACACTATCTCACCTGATGATAAGTGATGATGTAGTCGAAGGTGTTGTTCGGGCTAGCCTAGAACTAATGTGTCGTGTTAGGAGTCAGAACAAGGGCGGAAAAGCGGAGAATGACTGTTACTCCACCGTCAAGCTCCTAGCTGTGATGATGTTAATTATACTTTTGGTCCTTCACTCGGTTACAACAATTGAAGTAAAACAGGTGTGTTGCGTAGGACCTCTCTTACTCCCAGTATCAGGAACGTAAAAGCATTGAGTAGTTGACATAAATACTGAATCCTCATTTAAAAACTTGCTTACAGACTTAATACTAAACACTACCATGTCAATTATTAATAAAGAGAACAAAATTATAGTAGGTAATAATTAAATATTGTAATATGAATTTTAATAATTTTATTTTAATGTTATTTAATTGGGTCTATCTTATCTGCACTTGTAATTAATCTTCATTTTTTTAATAGTCAATCTTCATTGGTCAATAGTATTTTATGATGCTATATGCGACCAATGAGCGTTCAGTATTCAGTCTTGTTAGCTTATCAAGAATGAGAAACCTTCCAGTAACTGCAGTTTACTCTCGTACTTTTCGTATGTTCTTTAACACTTATCGGCGGAAGTTGTATTCATTTTGCATTAGGCCCGAATTCAAAAAACTTAAAAAAATTATGGCAATCTTATCGCCTTTTTAATTTTGGGTTATATGTAATTGGTCACGCCTGTATGCCACAGAAGGATAACATACATCACATTACATCAAAATCCGGAAGACGTCCAATTTTAAACTTCGTATATGTCGGTTTTAAACATTTTGGGAATCAAAGGGAAATGATGCCACACTGACAGCAGTAAATGTACGCGCAAACCAATGCGATCAGCTGCAACTGCGGTGGCGTTCAAGGTTTTGATTAGTTCTTTTACTACTTCTTTCTAGTTTCTTTTTTCACCGTTCCATTAAGGTAAGTTCAAATTAAATATGTAGGTATCAATAATACACACGCACAAAAACAGAAAAATAGAAATAAAAAAACTGACCGCCAACTTAAACGCCACCGCGGACGTGGCTGGACGCGTTGTTTTGGGTGTACATTAACAAAAGCTGTTAACTTTTAATTTTGCCCCACCACTTCACTCGGTACAAAAGCGTTCAACTGTTTTATAACTTTATTATCTATCTATGTTGAAAAAATATATAATGATCTTAATTCAATTAATTTCCAACTTTCAGCTAACATTGCTTCCAATAGAAGACTTCAACATGGTTGTATCGGCTCTGCGCGTCGGCCTCACGGCGGTTTCCAGCGACGTTTCAACAGTTTGCTGTAACATCATCACCGGTCTCGCTGACAAAGATATGATGGCCAACAACAATCCCTATGCCATATCTCTACTGACTCTAGCCGAATTACTCCTCATGTTGATCATCAAGATGGAAATGCCGGCAGATTCGATCCCAGCAGCCGGTGCTGCTATCTACGCGTTAACATGCCTCAAACCCGCGTTGTTAGAAGGGTTAGCGCGCCAGATGATCGAAGCATTTTCTGCTAATGATCCCGCAAACGTACCAAGACTAGAAGAAGCCTTCAGAATCCTTACCAATGGAGTCCTATTCGATGGCTGCAGACTTCACCGTATCCGTTTCCAAGACAACTTTGACAAGTTTCTTACGAGCGTTCACGGCTTTTTAATTGTAAAATAAAATTTTGAATCTAATTCCATTGAATTGACGCTTATTCGCTGCTAAAGCTGTTTGAGGATTTGACGGCCGACGCGCCAAAGACTTTATATTCATTGGTATGTACTGAGATGGACAAAGCCACTAAAAGGCGTTGGTTGTATCGAACGAGTACAGTACTTGGATGTATGAATGATTTGAGCCTTGCTGAATTGTTCTCTGCCGCAATGGCGCAGTATTAGATTTATTCTATCAAATATTTGGTAAACACATTTATTTGAAAATATAAAAATTTGGGTAATGTATCATTCTGTCGATTCAAGATACATATAATTAAGATAATCTTAACCAAGCAGGTACTCGGTAAGCAAACTAAAAGCAGGCTCATATTTACTTAATGATTCGACATAGTATATCAATCTTAGTTAAGTTGAAGTTTTCGTGTCCTTCCGCGGGCTGTGTCAAGAACACTATTGTGTCTAGTTAGGTTCTGTATCTCGTTGAATAAAGTGCCATGAGGGCGAATATCGCTTAGTTTTAATTTTAATTAAATTATGGCCTAACGTACAGGGTGCGTAGTGACTCGGAACTTGTATTGTCTCCTACAACCTTCCTTCCCGTAGTATTTACCTCACCTCCTTTTCAACATTAAGTATTTTATGTTCACAACGAAAAATATGACTATACAGAATCTGAAATGTGGTTGTGAATGTGCAGAAAATATTAAATTGCCTGTTTTGTCACCGTCAATATAAGATAGATATACTTTTGTAAGAGTTTTGTCTTACCAAGTATTTTTGCTGACGGTTTGAAAGTGATAAAACAGGCTTATTTTATAGATTTTTTTCCTAGAAATAGTTGAATTATATGTATTGCTAAATAGATACTAATTTGTAAATTCCACTGCGCTAAGCACTAGAAATTGCAAAGATATTTAATAATAGTCATAGCACTTATGCCAGAACTAAGTCCACAGATTCTTAGAGTATCAATAATTATTAAGCGAGAATAAAACGATGAGATTTAAATTTTGAATAGCACCTTAAATCTGTGGTCTAATAGTCTTGGTCTTACTCCGTCTTATTAAATTATATTCTAGTGTAATTTTGACCTCTAAAGTATTCGCCCATTAGTTTAATATTTTTCTTAACAACTATTCTAGCTAATGTATAGTTGTAGTCCCAGAAATCTGATTATTTATTTAGTATTCAAATTCACCTTTAGTATAATAGTTATGACGCCCTTGGCACTAATAATTTATTTTAGAGTAATTGTAACTCAGACATTTTTGAATTTTCATTGCGATTAATACAATGTTGAGTATGTTTCAATATGTTGTAAGTAGGTTGCATAAAACAAACTTTTCCTCCCATCATGATAATAATTTAATATTTTTTTAATATTTTTCTTAACAACTATTCTAGCTAATGTATAGTTGTAGTCCCAGAAATCTGATTATTTATTTAGTATTCAAATTCACATTTAGTATAATAGTTATGACGCCCTTGGCAGTAATAATTTATTTTAGAGTAATTGTAACTCAGACATTTTTGAATTTTCATGCGATTAATACAATGTTGAGTATGTTTCAATATGTTGTAAGTAGGTTGCATAAAACAAACTTTTCCTCCCATCATCATCAGGCCATATCAGTCAGAATATCTTTGAAGGGTCAGATGGAACTGAGTATCTTAACAATAACGTTAGACAGAAATCGAACGGATGATGATATAAAAAAAAATACCGGCTGTGCATTAACTAGAAAAAAGAACTAGCCAAAGTAGCTAGAGTCCATCCTTCAGGGTTCCGCATTGCGACATTTGTGACGTACCGTTTAAGAAAAACTATGTTGATTTTGATCACAATTTCGAAACCACTGTAAAAATAGATTTTTTAGTATTCTTGTTGGATAATCTGGTACATAATGTACCAGATTACTATTTTAGTAAAGACTCCAGTAACAAAAATTAACAACATTAGTGGCCCACCGTTTATATATTTTTATAAATAAAAAATAAACATTTACTACACAATGAGCGCTAGATGATGATACATCACACGCTGGGATGCAAATAAGTTTTTTATTCGTCTAACTTTTAATGTATTGGAGCTCCTCTGAAAAATAGTATTATTGAATTTCTAGTCCAATATTCGTCTTTGGGTTAACGTTTTACACAAAACAACAGGTTTGTAACTTATTCAGTTTACAAGCTAGAGACCCATGACATACTTGGACAGACAGCGGAGTCTCATTAAATGGGCCTGTTTTGCCTTAGGGGTATGGAACCCTATAAATTAAAATACAAAACGCGTCAAAAACGTCTCTAATGTTTTCTCATTACAAAAATTAATTCAGATAAACACGAGTGTATTAGACCCGTTAGTCCAAACTTATTTATTATCGAATCGGGATTCAATATGTGAATATAAAATTTTTTGCTTTACTCTGGTCTGGATACATGCACATATATGTTAGTTAATGAAATGACCTCATATTTATTTTATAATCTAACTAATTAAACTAATTATGTAGGTATAATGAACCTAATTATTTTTAAGCAATGGGCAACCCAATATCCTATAAAGTTATATTTGTGTTACATAATTCTATTTTAATTGGTAAAACGTGACAATAGCACTACATTTCAATTAGTTCTAGGTCATGTTTAGTTGTTTTTGATATTGCACGTTAATATGAGTATTATTGTATACTTAATGTTTGTTGTTGTGATGTTAATTTAGAAGCGGCGATACCGTTAGCGTGAGCCGTGCGGTCAAGCTCAGTGTATTGGGGTAGGTTGATGCCTACATTCGTTAAACTTACCAGTTTACTCCGGTAAGTAGTAAGCTACGTGTCATACTTGTTAAGTTGGTTCCTATGATTGTAAAACTCACTATTTTACTCTGGTAAGTAGTTAACTTCTTGTCGAACTTACTCTGGTAAGTTGATGATTTTGTTTATAAAACTTATCAGTTTACTCTGGTAAGTAGTTAGCTTCTTGTCAAACTTTGGTAATTTAATGACTTTGTTTGTAAAACTTATCAGTTTACTCTGGTAATTAGTTAACTTCTTGTCAAACTTACTCTGGTAAGTTGATGATTGTAAACTTTCCAGTTTACTCTGGTAATTAGTTAACCTCTTGTCAAACTTACCCTGGTAAGTTGATGACTGTGTTTGTAAACTTACCAGTTTACTCATGAAAGTAGTTAACTTCTTGTCAAACTTACTCTGTTAAGTTGATGACTGTGTTTGTAAACTTACCAGTTTACTCTGGTAATTAGTTAGCTACTTGTCAAACTTTCTTCACTAAGTTGGTGACTGTGTACTCTGGCAAGTAGTAAGCTGTGGCAAACTTACTCTGGTAAGTAGTTAGCTACGTGTCAAACTTACCCTGGTATCAAACACAGGCACCATGTGTTTGTAAAATTTACCAGTTTACTCTGGTAAGTACTCAGTACTAGATAATTAGTCTTACTTTGGTTAGTTGGTGCCTATATTTGTAAAACTTACATATTTAATCTGGTACGTAGATAGGGTAAATTGGTAACGTTAATAACGTGGTTACGTTTGTAAACCTTACTAATTTACCCTAGTGGGTTGGTGCCAACGTTAGAAAAACTAATAAGCTTACTCTGTTGTGTTGGTGTCTATGTTTGGAGAATTTACCAGGTTATATTGAGCTTGTCCCGAGCGGCTTTCCTTTGGTGCAAACGCCCTAAGAGTAATCAGATAATTTTTAATTTGTGAATAATTAATTATATGTCTAAATTCAAATTATCAGCTGAAAAGCTTGAGTACTTGATTGAACAAGATTACCTATCAGTTTAATATATTTTTTTTAAAAGGGTATTTGACTGGATCAGAAATGTTTTATCCCGATATAATTCAAGATTACTCTTAAATTCTTCAGGCTAATAGTGCTAACGTGGCGGAAAATTATTACTTATTTGTTGCTAGGTCGTTGAACTATTGTACTGACTAACTTAACTTGATCGATGACATAATACATAAGACACTAAGACGATTTTTTACGATTTAAGACAGTTTCTTTTTTTGCGATTTTGGATGTAAGTTATTTATGAACCATATGCATTATGGTTTGATAGCTTTGCGAGCAATCCTAGCATAGAAAAAATGTAAAGCAGTGATGGCTGTTTATATCTTCACTGATCAAAGGTAAAATATCATGCATATCATATTTTACAGAAAATCAGCACAAAATATTTTATTTTCAATTTGAATTTCAAATAAATATTTTTCTATGTGGGTAAGGACGGTAAGAAAACCTATAAAGTAACACGTAGTGAGGTTGACAAAGGACTGGCTTTTATTTCAGCAATAGAACGTTTACAGATGCTTCAGCAGAGTGGCGCAGTGGAAACGTGCTGGGCACATAACTTAATTAAACACTTACATAGTGAGGTTGACAAAGAACTCACTTTTGTTTCATTACTAAAACGTCAATTAAACTTAATTTACTTACACCTAAAACATTTCATACATTCGTAGATTATTTTAATTCATACATGTTTTAAAAATATTTTAGAATTTGTAAAAAAATCGCGTATAACGTGATCAAGTAGAAGTTAGACGAACTAGCAACAAAGGCATGTATATCATATTATTTTTTTAATTTCCTGCCATATGTAGACGTTAGCATTCCCGTTAAATCGTAGCTTTGCTATTTAGCTACGATTTGATTTGCCTTTGCGATTTGTATAACTATACGTATGACATAGATATCTATTAAACTTACAGAAGGACTACACTGCGTATCCATACTAGTTTAGGCATTTGAATCTCCAACGGGCCTACAGTCATACTTCTTTTCTGGCACATTGTTGATGAGTTTGAGATGAACTCTGACGTCACGGGACCCAATTTGATAGAAGAGCGTTTAAGTTATAATTTTTCTAAATGTATAGTATTTGTCGGATTTATATTGAGTCACATAGCCATAAATAGTCAAGTACCTACCCTATTCTCCACACTAATATCTTATTTTATTAGATGACATCTTGTAAATACTCAAACATACTTTATTACCTAAAATGGTAATCAAATTCTATACATAATTTTTAAGAATTATATTATCAGCATCTATTAAAAAATAAATTGTACAAATTTTATAATTTGCTTTTTTAAATTTTAATTCCTATAGATTGTTGATACACGTAACAATAATAATACCTGGGTATGATCTCGTGCTCCACTGCTCCATCAAATCGGAATTGATAATATGTGAATACGTCATCAAAGGGGAATTGATGGTTCGCCCGATCATGCAACTGGTGTGTGATTTCTAACACATTAAAGTCAATAGCATGAGCTCACATAAACAGTACGTGACCAGAAGCTTGATCCGTACGTACGTGTCTGAAAATATTTTTATTTTTGACGATTGTAGGCATTCATTGCAATAAAAATGACTACGCGCCATTAAATGGTGCCGGAAAAATAGCAAAACATCCAATTATAAAACAGATGGAATTAGCTTCCACAAGTAAGTAAAATTTATCAATTTACGTAATTTATCTACATCATTTTTAATAGGTCAAGTTAAACTGGACAATCTAATAGACCCGTATATTTTTTTTCCGCATTTCACTCCCACTTACACCTTGTCTCTCAGTACACCGCGCCCTCTCCTAGTGTTGTGCTTATACAGTACGGTAATATATCGTTATAGTGGAACTAAAATCGATATCGTCATACTCTGGCCTATAAAATATTTAGCCTTTGATGTAAACAGTGGGTACCTTTTATATGTTTGATATGAGTTTATAAAAATAATTTATTTCACAATATACAGTTACATGTTGTTATTCTTAACTTTATTACAATTGGTACACTAAATTGTTTTTATTTTTTGACAGTAAAATTACATGCAAATCCCACACTAAGAAAAAAATCTTGTGTCGTGGGAGTCTGCTTTCTTCAATAATACATTGAGATTGAGGTATGCTTATTAAATGATATGGCTGTATAAAATTTCGTATATGTTTGAGTAAATATTATATTATTGTGTATGTGGGTGTGTGACAGGATGTGTGTGTGTGTTTGTGTGTATGCATGAAGTGCGATGAATATAAACCTTTGTGTGAATATATAGTGTAAAGCTAACTAGTTTATTTCGATTTTAGCTTGCCTAGTCGTGTGTGTTCTCAGATAAGTGATGACTTTACTAGTTTTGTTAAATACATATGAGCCAAGAAAACTCTGATGACGGTGTGCCAGTTTTATGTTGAATTTCTGTCTCATAAACACCAAATCTTTTCTACGTTTTTAACTTGATATGTCTAAGTCTATCTTAATATAATCTTATGGTATATCAATACACGTGTACCGATTTCAAAATCATATTTTTGTATAAAACATATATAGCCTTAAGTTATTCTATGCTATTATTAACAAACAAAATTGATTTATTTTTTAATAGATTCCCTAGAGATCCAAATCTCAAACAAAAATGGATTGAGCTAACAAGAAGAGAAAATTGGTTTCCAGCACACTACAACAAGGTTTGCTCCCGTCACTTTTCAGACGATTGTTTTCATTTAATGAAAAGTGGCCGACGTTAAATTGATACTACGATTGCTACAAAACACTTGGAACTTTTAGTCCCACTCGATGTCTCCCCGTCAATGTCACTCGGGATTAATCAGTCCCGGAGTAGTCGACCTCTTTTTTCGACTGTATATCTATGGAAATAGTGCATATTTTCTAATGACGTACGCTCAAACATATATATATGCTTGGATATTGATATAGCGGATTATTATTACAACAGATACATATATATTTCTAAATAGGATTACAAGCACTATTGCGTGCTGAGCAAAAGTCACAATTATAAATTATTATTAGAGTACAAAATGTTTTGTGCCGGACGGGAATCAAACCCTCGTCCTCTGATTTCACGCCGGATCTATTCGGCCACCGGAACCTTACTCTTACGAGTCGAAAATTTGTACTTCAATTTTAAGAAATATACTCCAACATTAATTTGTAAGGGAGATATATAAATTACTATGTTACAAATATACGAGAAGAAAAATTTAAGTCATGTGCGGGATTAAATTTTTCCTCCCGTATATTTGTATTACATTACAAATTACCGCAGAGCATGCATTATTGCAAACATAAAAATATTAAAAGAGATATATAATGTTTATCATTTTAGTAATGATTATTTCAAGCAGAATTGTGGAATCACACTATCAAATCATTATTCTATATTTTATTAAAACAAATCAGCTATACTCATACAAAACACCGCGCGAGGTATCTGCTGGGTATTATTGCAAACGCAAGTGGGACAAATATCACTTTTATCTAAATAGGCCGTCACGGAGGAATAAATTATACGATCAGCTTATATATGTACGATGTATTGATATCGATTATATTTGCACAAGAATCACGTCTCATCACTATGGGACTCGGGTGTTTACCGCATGGAGGTGGCTTAGCCAATTAGAGCGCGTTTAGGTTAAACAGAGTTCGGCAGAATTCATCTCGAACAAACCAAATCTTATTGCACCTCTAAGGGTTATTTTCTCGATGATGCTAACGTATCACAAAAATGAGTTTATCACCATAGATAATTAAATGTCAGTCAGCTAGGAGGAAGCATCTATGATGGAGTAGCTATGCGCGTCATGGAAGTAATAAGTACTACGTACAACAGGAATGAGCTGTTGTCGCAAAATTGAAGCCGAACGAGAGCGCAATAACTGTACCTCTTATCCCTCTCTGGCAATGGTGACAATATTGAAATATGATTTAAGGACAATACTTTTTTTTATAAAGAACTAGCTTTCCGGGCGCGGCTCCGCCCGCGCGTATGTCGGTTATCGCGCGAAAACATTAACCTCTTTTTGCGCAGTCGGATAAAAACTATCCTATGTTTTTTCCCGGGTCTCAAACTATCTCCATACCAAATTTCATTCAAATCGGTCCAGTAGTTTTGGCGTGAAAGTGTAACAGACAGACAGACAGACAGACAGAGTTACTTTCGCATTTATAATATTAGTACTGATGATTTGTGATCTGACGTCAGCAGATCATTGCTTCAGATTGAAGCGCTCGTAGCGAAGTTTGCTTAGCCATTCTGAACCGATCAGCAAAGTTAAGCAACGTCCGCCGCGGTCATGAGTTGGATGGGTGACCGCTGGTGACATTACTACTGAGCGCTTCCGTGCTTCGGAGGGCACGTTAAGCCGTCGGTCCCGGTTGTTGTCTTAGGATAGCAGTCGTTATAGCATGGTGGTAGGGCATTTTGCGAATGCCGGCCTGGCTAGCTACCACCCTCAAGTAGAAAATCTGTCGCCAAGCACCTAACGGTGTGTTCCGGCAGCTGTCCTTGAGAGCCAGTAATTCTAGGTTAGCCTGAACAACATCTCCGACCACATCATCACTTACCATCAGGTGATATAGTGGTCAATGGCTAACCTATCAAGCATAAAAAAAAAAAAAGATGTATTTTAATCGAAGATGCTAATGATGAACTTGCCCTTTGCGGCACTGTACATTTCCTGTTTTTGCTTGCTTTTCACACTCGCGTCATATAGGTAGGTACTTACCTACTGGCACGTTAATGTTATCTATACAGTATCTTAACTCGGCTCTCTCGTTGAAATAACTACCTACAACCGCGCTGTACGTAAACATGCGATAGGGCTACCCGCCTCCATTATTTTAATTACATTTGCCTACTTTGTGTTTCCATTAAGTTCTGTGATTATAAATATACTTTTTTTTATATGAACAAATTAAATTCTTTGTGAAATGAACAGGAAGTGTTCACTAAACATGCGTGTTGTTTTTTGACTAGTAGGTAGATTTAATTAAAAAACCTATATTTGAATAAAAAATCAGTCTTAAAAATTTGCGACGAAAAATATTTGTGAGACGTACGAAATGCTTTATCATTAAATTTTAGAGTATTAAAAATCCGCATTCTAATATATAGCTTATAAGTACCTATTGCACTCGTGTCAATCACTTTCCTTTACTCTATACCCTTTTTTATTAATCGAGACATCTTTTTTTCGGGGGATTAAAGGAAATACATGTCCATTAAAAAGAAACACATTATGTACCGTCAACTATGTAGACTATCAAATAATGTTACTAACTAGTAAGTAAAATTATTTTATACCTTTCAGTTTCCAGGTTATCTAAAAAAGTTATCTCTGGTTGCGTTTTTGACGAATTCATGCAACCAAAAACAGCACAATATATCCTACTCGTCATATTAAATATGTACATTGTACATAAACTTATTTTTAGCGAAAATATCGTGCGTTTATTGTTACAAAAATAACACACCGTCTATTCGTTACTGCGGCATAGACGCGACTGTCTGCGTACTGACCGCGGGCCGAGATCGAGGCGCGTAGGTATAACTCGCGTTTCGTCCGTTTATATGAAGTTGAAATACTGTATAGATAACATTACCGTGCTACTGGTCCTTGTGGTATACGACATGCAGTTGGACTAAGATAAAATTACGATAAACTACCAATTGTGGTATATCTCATTAATTAGGTAAGAAAAAACAGTTAAGTGTAATTCTAAATCAAATATTGTTAAATAAAACAGTCTTGTGAAGTTTCTGCCGCAAACCCAGCTTATTCCTTAAATGTTTCATTGTTTCTAATTTTGCATTATGAGTTAAACTAACATTAGGATCTTTAGGGAATCTGAAATTGAAACAAATTTATTTTAATAGAGAAAGGAATTAAATATACATAGGTATTTAATTCATTTGTTCTTGAACTATAATTGGATATTCATGCATGGTCACCGTGATTCCTCACTAACAAATTATGTTTAAAGTATTACCTCCACGACACAAATTCTCCCCATTTTTACTAAAATTCTTCAAAAATGTCACGAAATCAAAAAACACTCCGTTATTAACGTCCGAGTCCGCAATTTCATGTGGGGTTGTCAAGTCAGGAGTCCGTATTTCATACAAATAAAAGAAAACCTATACGCCAATCGCAAATTTTTTGCGTTAGTATGGCTTTACACGTAGCAACAAATAATATTGCTTTAACATGTTGGTACAAAATTATTATTTATGTCTAGAAACATTTTAGAAATAAATGTTTTTACTTCATTACATTACATCAATCGCATATTTTTCGACACGGACGAAACGCGAGTTCTACCTACGCGCCTCGATCTCGGCCCGCGCTCAGTACGCAGACAGTCGCGTGTATGCCGCAGTAACGAATAGACGGTGTGTTATTTTTGTAACAATAAACGCACGATATTGTCGCAAAAAATAAGTTTATGTACAATGTACATATTTAATATGACGAGTAGGATATATTGTGCTGTTTTTGGTTGCATGAATTCGTCAAAAACGCAACCAGAGATAACTTTTGTAGATAACCTGGAAACTGAAAGGTAATACTATAAAACAATTTTACTAACTAGTAAGTAACATTATTTGATAGTCTACATAGTTGACGGTACATAATGTGTGTCTTTTTAATGGACATGTATTTCCTTTAATCCCCCGAAAAAAATGTCTCGATTAATGATTAATAAAAAAGGGAATAGAGTAAAGGAAAGTGATTGACACGAGTGCAATAGGTACTTATAAGCTATATATTAGAATGCGGATTTTTAATACTCTAAAATTTAATGATAAAGCATTGCGAACGTCTCACATATATTTTTCGTCGCAAATTTTTAAGATTGATTTTTTATTCAAATATAGGTTTTTTAATTAAATCTACCTACTAGTCAAAAAACAACAAGCATTTTAGTGAACACTTCCTGTTAATATTACAAAGAATTTAATTTGTTCATATAAAAAGAAGTATATTTATAATCACAGAACTAAATGGAAACACAAAGTAGGCAAATGTAATTAAAATAATGTAGGCGGGTAGCCCTATCGCATGTTTATGTACAGCGCGGTTGTAGGTAGTTATTATAACGAGAGAGCCGAGTTAAGATACTGTATAGATAACATTAACGTGCCAGTAGGTAAGTACCTACCTATATGACGCGAGTGTGAAAAGCAAGCAAAAACAGGAAATGTACAGTGCCGCAAAGGGCAAGTTCATCATTCTTCGATTAAAATCCATCTCAAGCAATGATCTGCTGACGTCGGATCATAAATAATTTTTTATAATAAAATTATTCTTAAATCATATTTCAATATTGTCACCATTGCCAGAGAGGGATAAAAGGTACAGTTATTGCGCTCTCGTTCGGCTTCAATTTTGCGACAACAGCTCATTCCTGTTGTACGTAGTACTTATTACTTCCATGCCTATTACATATACCCATAGAGCAAAGTACTAGTACTTTTCTCTATGATATACCTAATACGAATATATTAGTCACACCTCTAGTGCTTTGTAATCTTTGATGTGGTGATAAACTTAGCACCGAACCGAACGCAGACAGCTGATAAAAACAATACAGCTGCAGCAGGCAGCTGTAACTGATTAATCTGTGGTCTGTATCTGTAATCTGTGACCGAACATCATTTGATTTTGTTTATATTTTACTATAGTTAAGGAACTCGTTGTTTTTATATATTAATTTATTTAGAACATGGATCTAACAAGTTCATTGCTTAACTCGTCATCATCTCAATATGATGGCATTGATAATGCTGAAACAATGAAAGTTAAAAACTACGCCAAAGAAATGTTGAAATCACGAATATTTTTAGGGCGTTTTCTTGAACGAAGACTCATTAACAAGACCATTGGATACCGTGATATTGTTCTCATAAGTGCCGCCGAAGTAGAGCTCAAGAGAGATTTACTGGAGGCACAATACAGACTGAGCCTTGTATGCCCCACAATACAATGGATCGGGATAACGGAAACAGATGTTATTGGGTGCAGCCCAGCCGGTGCCGTTTGTTTGTGTACTGAAATCGACAACCAGCCTTTTGGAGCATTTTGGTTCCAAATAAAAAGTTTAAAATTTAGAGATAACGAAGTTATGGTGACATTAAAGTGCATAAGGCACATAACAGATGCTTTTATAGAACTCGAACCTTTACTTACTGGAGGGCCTAAAAAGGTTAATGATAAAAATGACATCAAAACTGTTGCAACTGAATCTCTCAATGAAACTTACACTGAAATAGTTACAACATTGAAAAGTGCTGTATCAATAAGAAATATGAAAGAATTCTTCACATTCCTGTTTGCATTAATTATTGCTGTGTTTACAGGAAGCACTGCATTTGTAAATTTTCTTGGCAACTTTGTACTAGCTCTTATCAGAGAATTATCCATACTAATTAAAAATTCAACACCAATGCTCCTAGGAGTGCTGGATTTTTTCAGTAAAATCGTTGGAGGTTTTTACATATTACTGGCAATGTTTTTCAAGCCGAGTGCACCAGTAAGGCCAACTTCTCGAACTGTAGCACAATATGAACAAATGCCTAGACAGCACAATTATTACAATGATAAGCAATTCGATTAGTAGTGTTGACCCTTAGTAGGCTTATTATTATCTTTGCACCCTAATTAGCCGAAAGATATCAGGTATTCCAATAGTGAGAGGTTTAACCTGTTGGCATCACACACAACTAAATTTGGGCTTTTATGAATGAATTTCAGTTGTTATCATTATCTATTACATGCATGATTTAATTATTATGGTTTTGTCCTGCTGCCCAATATAAAACTAAATATTTTGCACAGTATTTGTGTTGTTAAGAATATAAATATATTTTATCTTATAACTCAGATATATTGTAAAAGTACAATAGTACTGACCCCCAAGTATGTTGCATAATAAACAATTTGATTAAAACAACATTGTAGTGTAACAGTTAAAAAGTTAATATATTATATTTATTTTTAATAACTAGGTCTACTTTTAACAAATAATTTGTACATAATATCATATAATGCATATAATTTATAGCACAGTGCAATGTTTGGTAAATAACATGTTTGTAGTTACAATTTTTTGTATACTTCAGGATTATTATACATTTTTTACCCTTTTTATTATTATTATCTCATAGAGAGCAACTAAAACCTGAATGGTAAGAATTAGGTTTCATAAAACTTTTATAATGTGTACTGTACATAATAAGATGCTGCTAGCTATGTTCTTTTTGGATAAAAAATTTACAGAATACTAGTGATATTTATTCCTCAATAGGAACTACTATGATGGAACAATTAGGATCTGTAAAAAAAATATAATATTAAGATTAAATATATACCAAAAACCAATATGCATGAATAAAATCTCTTTATATGTATGTATATTCAAACCTTTAGTGAACTTTGATTTACTTATAGGCGACTCCCATCTCACTGAAACAAAAAACTCCCATTAAAAAAAACAAAAAACCCCCAATAGGTTATGGTATAATTGACTTTGGGAAAGTATACTTTGCTCAAATGAGCACCCCAATCTAACATGAGATTTATCTCAATCTATTTATCCTAGAATACTAGTTTCTTTACAAAAGTTATAGATATCTAGATTGTTATTTCTGATGACAGTTGTCAAATTAAAAAAGGATTTGTCTCTGAAAAGATTGATCATAGACCACTAGTTTCTTTAGATAGGGAAGTGATAGATCTTGTGTAGATCTTCAATTCAGAAGACAGCTGTCAAAATAAAAACCTAGAATTGGATCTGGCTGTCCAGGATAGCTGTTGGAACATACTGTTAAATGCTTGGCATTACATTTACTATGCACTCGAGTGTGGTGAACTGTTGTAGCAAAACTGCAAAAATAATTACCAACGAAAAAAGATGCTGGGAGATAAAAACAAAAGAATGAATAAAAAATAGTAATAATGTAGCAACACTTGAATGACTCTTCGACTGAAAGACTTGTAGAATTCTATACATGGTCATGAAATAAATTACAAAAACAATTTTGCATATAGCAAAAATCTGAAGAATTTTTTTGCGACTGTAATGACGAAAAATCAAGCAATGTTTTAGTTTAAGAATTGTAATTTCCGAACTACAAAATAATGATTAAAAAATTTGCTAAGTGCGAGTTGAACTCGTGCATGAAGATTTCCTTACCTTTCGTGAAAACTAAAAAAATCGGCCAAGTGTGAGTCGGATTCGCACACGAAAGGGTTCCGTACCATTAGCTATACAACATTAGACTGCATATTTTAACGTGTGCGACTCCGACTCGTACTTGCCCAACTTTTTGTGTTTGTTGTTAAGCAACAGAAATACATCATCTGAGAAAATTTAAAATGTCTAGCTATCACTGTTCTTGAGATACAGCCTGGTGACAGACGGAGGACGGACAGCGAAGTCTCGGTAATAGGCTCCCGTTTTTACCCTTTGGGTACGGAACCATAAAAACAAGTTTGTTGTATGGGAGCCGTCCTTAAATATTTATTTTATTTTTAGTATTTGTTGTTCTAGCGGCAATAGAAATACATCATCTGTAAAAAAATTCAACTGTCTAGCTATCACTGTGCTTGAGATACAGCCTCATGACAGACAGATGGACGAACGGATAGCGAAGTCTTCGTAATAGGGTCCTGTTTTTACCCTTTGGCTACGGAACCCTAAAAAGCATGTATTTAATAAATTTTTTTAGATACACATATTATTACAAAAACTTATAACCAGAAAATCGGTATTTACAGAAGTACCGGAACAAAAGCCGATAATTAAGTACAATATAGCCGGCCAAATCCTGATAATTACATTATGGTCGGACCAAGACCCGATAAATCCATATTTAAAACTAAAATTGTAGCAAAACCATCAGCGCTAGATTTTTTTAGTACAACCTATTTGATAGCCCTTGCTACATGCCAAATTTATGTTATATTAATTTAACAAACCGCATAATCATTCCCATGTAAATCAGTCTTTTGTATATATTTCCTGTAAAAATACGAAAAGTGGATTTATCGGCTTTTGTTCCGGAGCTCCTCATATGAGGTAACAATTTTATGTAATTTATAATCCAACAAACGTCTTCAGGTCAACGTTATAATAAAACAAACTATAAAATATATAAATTTTAAGTTTGGAACTCATCCCGTTTACGAGCTAAAGACAAGTGACATACGGACACATGCGTGTCCGTATATGTGCAGTGACATAAGCGCAGTCTCGTTGATTAGGTTTTGTCTTGCCCTTTTGGTACGGAACACCTAAAAACTATCTACCACGAATAATACTGTGCTGAGTTCGGCGACAAGTCATGAGCACAGAATAACCTATACTCCAGGAGCATGAGGGAAAGAGTAAATGACGATACATGCGTGTATGCACTCCATGACGGGTGCCAAACACACATAATAACCTATAAGTACGCCAAACAGCCTTTTTATTACTTTAAATTTTCATAAATTCAATTTCAAATCAATTATCTTCCTATCTTTCATGCGACGACAACCTACACACAGGCTTATTTCGACCAGATGCACTCTGCTGGTTCATTAGATTAATACTTAATGCTAATTTTTGATCGGAGTAACTCGTTCAGCCTAACCAAGAGTCTAACAACTGGATTGGACGCACTCGTCAAAACCACTACACCATTCTGAACCCATTTAGATCAGTGGCGGCGGCAGTCAAAACTCTGATTGTCTTATTAGTGTGTCTAAATGCCTTTACACTTTGCTAAAATTCAGTCTTTTTTATTCAGTGCACTGGAGCAGGACATTTAATTCAACCATGTGTAAAGCGGTTTTAAAATTATGTGAGTGGGTGACGATGGCGGCGCGCGATCGTTGAACATAGTGTGGAGTCACGCCACTTCCACCGTGCTCTCATTAGATTAACTATACAAATAAAATCAAATTCATACAATAAATCTGAAAGTAGGTAGGTACTCATTAACTGAAATTCACGAGCGCGTCGCGTGCCGTTTATGCCGAATATAGTCTGTGGTCGTGCTGGCCGGGGGAGATTCTTCGAGAATTTTAAAACCTAGTTTTAAAATTCTGTACTTATCTCGGCTAAACGAAAAAGACAATAAAAGAGACGATTTCCACCTGGCACAAGTGCGCGCCCGTGGGCACGCGTGTCACCTGTCATCGGTGTACCTCAGGCGACACCCCTTGTCCCCCTTTACTTTAAATTTTCATAAATTCAATTTCAAATCAATTATCTTCCTATCTTTCATGCGACGACAACCTACACACAGGCTTATTTCGACCAGATGCACTCTGCTGGTTCATTAGATTAATACTTAATGCTAATTTTTGATCGGAGTAACTCGTTCAGCCTAACCAAGATCCTCTGAATACAAAAATTATTACTATCAGGAATTCAAAAATGATATCTAGAATTGATAGGTTCTCTTAAGCCATTTACCTACCTCAGCACACATATTCCTTTCAATGAAACAGTGAAAAATCGTGTCATCTTTGAACAGCAATTATAATGTGAACCACTAATAACTTAGTAACTGATTAGTCGGATTTTTTTTAAGCCAGAAAGCATAAAAACAGCTCTTGTTTCGACCATACACAAAAGTTAAAGATTTTCGTGTTCAATGTTTACAAAAAACATTGGCAGGAGAAGTGCCTTAAAACATTTTGCAAGGCTTTTTCAGTTAGGCAAAGTATGTTATATGTACCTAAATATGTATATATGTCCTAGTTGTTTGAACAATTGAAAATACGACCACTTGAAATGGCTACTCGAAGTAAGTGTAATTTCATAAGATCTCAATCATAAAATCGACACAACACGAGTTATTTAAAAAAATAGCTTAAGCTACTGAGCTACAACTATTTTTGATTCCTCTACTCTATAGAGGCTTGGTCAAACCGACGCGGCCACGGTAAAAACTTACTAAGTATGCGGTCCGAGATGCGCCAATAGTACCAACGGTGCATACAATACTAACGGCTAGACCGATTTGCACATACACGATCACGGCTATTTGCATCACTAACACTACTTGCTTTGCTATTGCTATTGTTTGGACCAAACAATAACGTGCATATGACGTCAGCCATCTATCTAAACATTTACATAAAGCTCTTTACCTTCTCAAAATATTTAGGGATTTTAACCGGTATAGATTACTTGAGAGAAATAATTATAACCTGTAAAATAACTGTAAAAGGTCTCCAATTTGTAACCTTCCACTTTTCATTTATTAAAACAGTTGAGCAACAGATTCGTAAGCAAGCCAATGCCTTGTCCGAAATGCTCTCAGAGTGCTATTAACATGGAGTGCTCACGGTGCCTATCCGCCGGGCCGTGAATTCTTTTAGCGCTAAGTCGTGACGTCAGCTTTGACATCACACCTATCAGCCTTGCAAACTTTTGGTGCCCTTCGTACAAATTGTTCCAGCTGTGAGCGTGCCATTGGTACCCATTGCGCAAAATCGGACCGACCCTAAGTCATCTTAACAATATTTACAAAGAAATACCGCGGATGAGCCTAGGGGTAAAATATGAAATTGAGGGATTTACGTTTGTCATATCATATTACAAATTTACAATATATTGTAAGTGAGCACATTAGCATTCTCACCTTTCGATGGCTGTCTAAATTTGTATGGTTGCATTCCCATTCCTGCTTTAGATAAACTTTCTTTTTTAATATTTTTCTTTAGGGGAATTTGACTCATTTCATTTTTCATCTGTATTGGCTGAAATTAATTAGAATACGTTTCATCAGACCTTCTACTAACTGTAAATTGCCGAATTATTGCGTATTAACTAGGTACTTTCTAAGAATAATTACATTATTAATGAATAAAAGATAAATAAATACTTAAAAAAATTACATCAGTTGCTGTGTCAGCCATAACAATTGTTCTAGGCAAGTCCAATGGTTTTATCATAGTTCTTGACACGATATTATTCAAAATATTTGTAACGATAATATTCATTTCACTATTGTCATATTCTGTAAGCAGCTGTATAAATAAATTTAATAATTTCGGCAGAAGTGTGGTTAATTCATTTCTACCACTGTCGCTATTGCTCAGATTGTGCAGCAAGTCTATATGTGTAAAAACTTCTTCTATTGTCATGTATTGCCGGTAACGCAGTAGAGCCGACACCGTTTTACTTCCAAAACCTAGTGAAAAAAAGGAAGGTACAAAAATCAGTAGTACAAGGTGGTGCTTTTTAGCATTAATTTTATACGTGTACAAGCGAGATTTTGTTTTACTTTTGAAGCAGTGATGGCTCAGTGGCAATGGATGGTCGTCCGCACATAAGGTCCATGGTTTCAATCTCGCCCCGGGCTTAACGGCACTGTGGTGGGGAATATTGTGAATGATCACCTGGTTATCTATCATTCTCAAGTAGAAAATCTGTCGCCAAGCACCTAACAGTGTGTTTCAGTAGCTGTTTTTGAATGCTAGTAATACTGGGTTAAGCCTTCAACCACATAATTGATACCATAACGCCGCCTTAGTGCTATTCAAGATTACCAGAAAGCAAATTTTACAGGAGACATTAATTTTAGTGGACCCTCGTTCATTATATCGCACTCTTCGATTCCCAAGATGCTTGCCAAGCGTGGGGATTATGACAAACCCCATAATAGGGGAGTCTATGTTCAGCAGTGCACAATCCGGCTTATACAGTATTCATTTATTATATCGCACACTGCGGTCCCCAAGACGCTTGCCAAGCATGGGGATTATGACAAACCCCAATAGTAGGGAGGCAGGAAGCAGTAGATCATCGGACAATCCAGCTGATACATTATTCATTCATTGGGGTAACGGGCTAGGAACTGATATTGCATATTGAGATTATCAAGATGCCTGCCAAGCTGGGGATTATGACAAACCTCCATAATGGGAGAGGCTGTGTCCAGCAATAGCCAAGCTGCCTGATATTCCACCCCCCATAATGGGGGAGGCTGTGTTCAACAGTGGACAATCCGGCTGATTCGGTTTTGATTCCATATATATATAAAATATATGTAATGAACAAAAGTCAACTCTAAGATGTTTTAAGCATTTTCCAATAACCCTGTATATATATTAGTTTATAGTATACTAGCTTTCTGGGTGCGGCTCCGCCCGCGCGTATGTCGGTTATCGCGCGAAAACATTAACCTCTTTTTGCGCAGTCGGATAAAAACTATCCTATGTTTTTCCCGGGTCTCAAACTATCTCCATACCAAATTTCATTCAAATCGGTCCCGTAGTTTTGGCGTGAAAGCGTAACAGACAGACAGACAGACAGACAGAGTTACTTTCGCATTTATAATATTAGTACTGATTAAAATTTGCGAATTTGTATATTATATTATTATCGAAGAAATATTTATATAATTTTTAACAAATAAAATCAGTCTGTATGTACAGTGCACTAATTGATACACTCAAACCAGAGAGTTGAAATATTAGAGTAGTTATATCCGAACACCACTGCTCTAAAAGCTTACTAGTATTTACCTATCTACATACCTGCGCACATATTTATGCAGTTTGTAATGACAAGGAAAGAACGTTCACATATTAAGCGTCATATCTGTTGTAAGAAAGAGATAAATAAGATAAATAATAATTCGTGTAACCACCGAACCGCCACGAGACGTTCCGATCACCATTACACTGCGATCTCTTTCACTATCTCACACCTAACGATACACATATCTTGCTGATCATTTCATTGAGATGCCGTCCATGTCATTGAGATTAGTTCCTAAGATAAAAACAAAATGACGATATTTTCTATTTCATCAATATCAATAAAAGCAATAATTACGCGTGAAATGAAATAGTTTTCTTATCTCTCACAGTGCTTGTATAATTGGTGCAGTCTTAACACACAAGGAAGGCATATTGTCCACAGATTATTCCTAAAAACACGATTAGTGGCGATATATTCACCGGACGCTCGGAAGCGCAAGACTGGTAGTGACTCTGGTAATTACCCTGAATTCGTCTAGTAAATATGGGGGGCACACAACTCATCTACGGGAAAAAAAATCTTAGACTCAAACTAAATAATTTGAACGAAATGAACACGTAACTTTCTAAATCCAAAGCACTGTGCATGTAACCTTTTTTTATAGTAAATTCTGTCAAATCTGAGCACTCTATTAAAAATATTTTATCATTTAAACTACATATTAAAAATACTTTATTTAATACAATTTCGCTTACAGTCTCAAATCAAAATAAATAAGATGGCGCCGCGTCCCATTCGGATGAACAGTTGTGGTTGATCGATTGATGGTGGTTGGGCATACTCATACTCACTCGTACAAGAACGGATCTCAAAATTTGGATGCGTTTGGTTGAGCAAAATATTGCGTTCAGCCAAATAAGCACTCAACAAAATTTAAGAATCGGAGATAGGATATTTTCGCTAATTCTGAACGTTATATTAGAAATAAAACGAAATAATATATATTGAACAACGCGTAATCAACTTGTTTATGAATAAAATAGTACATTACTGCAGCGGCCAGCAAAGGAGGCATTGCTGGACGAACGTGTAAATGTGGGCGGAGGCGAAGCCGAGGCACATATACGTAAGTCCATCAATGCCTAGTTGTGGCCAAGGCTTGTATAGTGCTTTCCTCAAATAATGCGCGGAAATTAAAACAAAGTAGTACCTAGGCAGATTTTTTTATTTGAAGATACAGTTGTTAAATGTACAATTTTCAATAAACAGCGTTCTATTTGCAAGCCAGACCGAAATTTAAATAAAACCTTTGATAAGTTACCTCCTTGGCTGCCATGCTTCGAAGTAAAAGATCGTTCCATTTTTAAATTACACGACAGATATGAGTTTACTATGCAATTTATTTGGCCGCTAAGCTAGACACGACAGATATAGATTTTCATACATTTTTTGCCGGCCGCTGCGTGCATGTATTTGGCCAGTAGGTACTGCAATTTCGATTTATCTCGAAGAAGGTTGTCAAAATATGCTCACATTTCCAAGCATGTTTGAGAAAGTCATTTTGGTAAAAATGTATTCTTTCAAGTTGGTACTAGGGCAGCGACAATGCAAACTTCCTTTTTACAAACCATTCTGTACCAAATCTCAAATTGGTTTTAAATCCGAGGAAAATTATACCGAATACATTATGATATAATGCATTATTTATATAGGTACCCTTTGTTTTTAATTTCATTAAGTTGCAAAGCTTTATTGAAGCATTGCATTTAATATCTCTGCATAATATATAATTTACTATTATTACTATATTCATTGTTTACCTTCGTCGACAGGCTTGCAGTAATAAGTCACATTTGTATTTTGCGCCATAGATGGATTTAATATATTTAATGTAGAATTTAAGAGCTCTAATGTTCCCAAATCTAGTTTGTTGGAATGTTTTCTAATAATTTTCTTTAAGTCTGATGTAATTTTTGAACTGAATTTAAGATATCTTCGACCTTCTTCCAATTGTACCAATTTGTTTAAAAATGATGTCGTGAGAGCCTAAAAATAATATATATCTATAAATATGTAAGTAGGTATTTAATATTATGAAAAATATTATTTATCCCAACATTATCTGAATTTTAAGAAAATGTTATTAGAATATTATACCTGCGTAGATGGATCTCCGCCATAAGCATCGCAATCACAGGGCCATGATAAACAAACGACGACAATTGATTGGTCATCAAAAACGTTACATATATCTGCGTGGGCGCAACCTTGCGTAATATCAACTTTTTCCATATGATTGGAGTATGTATAGCCCTAAATAAAATAACAATAAATAAATTGTTAAGTTGCTAGTAGGTACTACACCTTAAACTAAAAATGTAACAATTTTGGCAGAACTTAACAATAAGTGAAGTGTTGCTAGCAATACGTGTAACTTTGTGTGTAGGTACGTTAAGTACACTTCTACTTTATATTTTAAAGTATTGAACTTAGATTAAGATTAGATTTATTATAACCCATACTTCAGATTTTGTTATTATGATAGAAACGTTTTTCCGGATATATCCACAATGACCATTTCATTAGATATTGAAGTTCTTCCGATGCAGATGTCACGAATTCCATGACAGATAAGTCATTTTAACCAAGTTAATCCAAGACAAGCGTACAGAAAAAAAACAAAAACAAGTTTATTTCTACAAGTACAAGTAGGACATGATAACAATTCATTAAGTACTATACGATTAGGTATAAATACCTATTTTAAAGTTCTGTCAGCAAAGTCAATTTGAGAACACTCTCTCAGATAGGAAAGATTTAGAAAAAATAAGCCTGATGGAGTAAATAAAAAGTAAATTTTAAATAATATATTTTTATTTTATGCCTTACCTCATTCAAAAACATCAACGCATGCCTTGCATAATTCCCTCCCATGTAAAGAAACTTTTTCAATGTTCGCATATTTTTTATAATTTCTCCCATGGTGCTTGTAAAATATTTGGTGCTTTCGTTAAAATGTATAATGAAATCATTATACTCGTACCGATTCAAACAGTGACATTTTCGTGTTAATCTTTTATAAATTGAACAGTCATCTTCTTCATTATTCTGCAATTAGAAAGAATTTATGTAAATTACCTAATTATTTATTACATTAAAACAGTGCTACTGGCAAACGTAGCATTTTCAATTGTGTACATATGATTTTAATACTTAAGATCAAACGCATTGTACTAGTTATTTTTTGTATGCATTATATTTATATTTTAAATTGCCTGATTAGAATCAGTACTCAGTACTAATAATTATAAATGTGAAAGTAACTCTGTCTGTCTGTCTGTCTGTTACGCTTTCACGCCCAAACTACTGAACCGATTTGAATGAAAATTGGTATGGAAATAGTTTGAGACCCGGGAAAAAACATAGGATAGTTTTTATCCAACTGCGCAAAAAGAGGTTAATGTTTTTGCGCGATAACCGATTACGCGCGGGCGGAGCCGCGCCCGGAAAGCTAGTTACCCATAAGTTGATGTGAAATCAAATTCTCAGAACACAACATATATTAATTTTGTTATGATTTAATTATTGAACATAAAATTAAGTATAAAAGCAATTCTTAGAGATATCATTAATTGATAATATATTAAATATACATATTTACGTGGCTAAGCTAGAAAATCCATTAAATGGACGTTATCGGCCATAATATGCCCTACTTAGTACGGCAGTATTTATAAAAACAATAAACAGTGGTAGGATACCTAGTGTCATCTGTGTATCGTACTGTATCTTAGTGCTACGCCATATAAAACAACCTAATTGCAAGAATTTTATAGAAACGGAAAACTGCGCACGCCTGTTGTCTAGGAGCACCTAACTCGACTGTGCTAGGACACTGAGAATTAGTAGAAGGTGATTTACCTACCTACCTACTAGTCCTCGAAGTGTTAAGCGAACTGCACCCTGCCTTCACGTTGCTCTGCAACGCGGTGCGGTGGCGCAGCGGCGGCCCACGCGGGTTTTTAGCACTGAGACTGAGCTAAAGACCAATGGCGAAACAATAGTTGGCAATTCTTTCAGCGGATTGAAATATCTGAGTAGCTTATGTTATTTGAATGTTTTATGTGTATTTTTTAGTAAACACATTTGTTGATAGAGGTCTACGAAAATTTATGATGTTAAGAGTTTTCATTATTTCCGATAGTTACATATTTCAACAATGGCTGATACCACGGTAATGTTATCTATACAACTTTTTTTAACTCGGCTCTGTTGTTGATATAACTACATACAGCCGCGCTGTATGTAAACATTTGATAGGGCTACCCACCTCCTGAATTTTAGTTACATTTGACTTCTTTGTGTTTCCATTTAGTTTTGCGATTGTAAATATACTTATTTTTATATAAACAAATAAAATTCTTTGTGAGATGAACAGGAAGTGTTCACTAAAAATGCGTGTTCTTTGTTATGTATAATCGTATTATCTAAGAGTAGATATACATAACCTAGGTATATTCCTACATAATCTCTAAGATAGGACAATTAGTGGGAGAGCCGGTTGCAAAAATACCTACCTCATCAGGTACCCCAATAGGCTATCTTTAGATCGTTAACCGACACTTAAAAATGTAAAAAAATTTGGTCTGCCATAGCCGTTCCTGCGGCTACTACCACGGGTCATAGAAATAATCGATATTTTTTGACGTAATTTTTTTGTGAAAATTACCTCATGTAGTTATTCATTGATTAATTATGTAAAAAAAGTTGGTCCTCCATTGCGCACCCTGCCGTAAGTACTTGGCAGACCCCCAAAATATGACCTTCCAGCACGCTCAACCTACATCATCGAGTACCCCGATGGAACTTGCGCCAAGTAATAGCCAAGAAACCCCTGATAATGGATCAAAAGGTCTGCCAGGTCTTAGCTGAAACTTGCCGGAACTTAGTGATCAAAGCATTTGAAGTAGGTTGGCAGCATAATTTCACTTAAACTTAAATTGTTACTTTTTTCTAAATATATAAATATTACCTAGTTTTTAATCAAAAAATTAAATAAAACAAGAAATGTAATGTTAAGAATCTATATATAAAATTGAATAACATACACCACGAGTACAATAACATGTTTATTAGTTCATTTGAACTTGCGTTTTGCCACATAGCATTTATGAACGCTGTTCGCAATATTTTTCGTTTTAAAACCTTTTTACATGGCTGCATTCAACATGAACTAAAATTCCTAATATTTTTTTAATAAAGGGCTTTGTAAGTTTTTCTTGCGTATGTTTTATTGAAGATAACGTTTTTGGCATCATTAGTATTTATACAGTTTTTATTTCCATAAAGTTCGCATGTAAATTTACGAACAAATCGACTACTTCTTTATCATTTACATACATAAATGTATCGTCTAATTTATTGAAAGCATTCTGGTAGATATGATTCTGTTTTAACACGCGAAAAGGTTTCCAATCACCTTTATTATGAAAATCAGCGATGTAATCACAACCAGTGTATGAGTATAAAAAAAGGTATACCGCAGGGATCAATTTTGGGACCTTTTCTGTTCCTAGCGTATATTAATGATCTGCCTTGCATGGTCAAAGATTTCTGCGATATTGTTTTATTCGCAGATGATACCTCAATGATACAATGATTTATTAGTCTGTGAATCTAGGTACAAACAAAAGATATTACATATTTTATATACACAGAACGCTAGTTCCACCAATTTGGCATACAGACATTAATTAAATTTAAAACATTATTATATAAAACATATTACATTTGGAACAATTATAATTTCAATAATATTACACATCATATAAATTAATAATAATAGTTAAATACAATATTCATTAAATGTCAACTAGTAAAACAATTGAAGTAAAAGTAATTAAATTATTATCGATTAAATGTCAAATAGTAAATAATTTAAATTAAGCAATAACATTCATATTTTTACCATCGACAAATTCATTAATATTATAATATGCTTTCTTAGTCAAAAAATCATTGAGTAGGTTTTTAAATATATTGATGTCATCTCTAGAACGGATAGCTGATGGTATTTTGTTAAATATTAATGATGCCATACAGAATACACTCATTCGCAGCAACTTTGTGCTGCATCGCACTTGTCGTAACATACCTTTTCGAGGACTACTTAACGGGTATGTTTCAAAGAGCTCAGGATTTGACTTAACAAAAATTGCAACTTCACTTATATATAACGATGGTAGAGTCAATATTTTCAAACGTATAAAATGCTCTTTACACGATTCTGTTTTTTTCAATCCATATATCGACCTTATGCATCTTTTTTGGGCTTTAAAGGCTTTTTCTCGGTCAGTTGAGTTACCCCAGTACATCACTCCATAGCGCAATATAGATGCGACGTGACCATGATAGGCAGTAAGTAATGTAGCTTCGTTAGTTACCTTTCTTAATTGATAAAGAGCATACGAAAACTAAGATAATCTTTTGCAGACATTTTCTATATGGGATTTCCAAGTAAGTTTATTATCAATATTAAGTCCTAGAAACCGCGTCATTTCAATTTCCATTACATTTTTCCCCTCAACATTAATATTAAGATTCAACCGTTCATTATGGCATTGTCTAAAGTACATTAGTAATGTTTTGTCAATATTGATATGTAAATTGTTAAGTTTCATCCATTTATTAAAATCTATTAGAGTATTATTAATGTCAAATTCAACATCACTAAGTTCGTCATATGAAAATAATAAAGTACTATCGTCCGCAAATAATGTGATATGATGATTAGTGATCTGTGGCAAAATCATTTATATAAATGAGAAACAATAGTGGCCCTAGTACACTGCCCTGCGGCACCCCATATGATACATTTCTTATTTCAGAAGTGTATACATGAGATGTAGTTGTATTAGGGGAGATTCTTTTTATTTGTGTGATTTGTAACCTGTTATCAAGGTAAGATTTAATTAGATCATTTGCGTGACTTCTCACACCGTATTTATGTAGCTTTTTCAGTAATATATCATGATGAACATGATCAAAGGCCTTAGACATATCCATATATATAGCAATTGTTTTTTTCTTTCTGTCTATATCGCTCATTACTTTTTTTAAGAAATCAAATATAGCCATATTTATTGTTTTGTCTTTTCGATACCCATATTGATTATTAACTAAGAGATTTTTTTTCTAAGTAGATGTACAGTTTATTATATATAACTTTTTCAAAAATTTTTGAAAATACTGGTATCAACACAACAGGCCGGTAGTTACTCACTTCTGCTTTATCGCTTTTCTTATGTAAAGGTTTTACAATGGACATTTTCAAAACTTCTGGAAAAATACCTTGTTCCATACATATGTTGACAATGTAGCTCACAACTGGAGCTATGACTACTGCCACATCTTTTATTACCATAGTTGTAATACCATCCGCACCCACACTGTTCGTGTTTTTCAAAGAACTTATAATCTTTATAATGTCAAAAGGAATTGTTGGTGATAAAAATATAGATTCTAGGTTGTCAAATTGTAAAGTATTAGATATGTCAGGTATGTCATTATTAATTAAAGCATTATTATTTACAATGTCAACAAAATAATCATTCAAATAGCTTACTATTATGTTAGGATCAGTTACGATTTCACCATCAATATTCATGTGTGTAATGCCCTCGCAAGGATAAGAAAATTTTTGTTTTTTAATTACGTTCCAGGTTGCCTTTGATTTGTTTTTTGCATTTTTTATGTAATAATTATTTTGTGATTTTTGAGTTTGCTTGATAACATTTTTAAACTTTTTGGAATACTGTTTAAATAAATCTCTTGATTCAGAAGTCTTTGTTGATCTGTGTTTCCAAAGTAAATGTATTCTATGTTTACAACATTTTTTAATACCTTTAGATATCCATTTCGGTTTCTGTAGATGAAAGCGCTTAAATCGAATTATTGGAAAGCATAAATTGTAGAACATTACAAAAATTTCGTGAAAACAGTTAAAGGCTTCATTTGGATCAGTCATATTAAAAATGTCACTAAAACTAAGGCTACTGAGACATTGATGAAATTTGCGCCGATTCTCGGGGTCATAATCTCGCCTCAATACGAACCACGATTTTAGGCGACAGCTTTTCTTTACAGGGCACTTAAAGAACTGCGCAGTGTGATCTGACAGTGCTGTTTCAACTATTTCTCCTTTACCACCTCGAATATTATGAATCACATTGTCGATGCAAGTCCCACTACAAAATCTTGTCGTTTCTTCAAAGTTAAAACGTAAATTGTACGACCAAATTATATCTTTGAATTCTTTCGTATACTTGTTCTGTTTTAATAGATCAATGTTAAAATCACCACACACTATTGTTTTATAACTATCTTTAAGACAATACAGAGACAAAATTTCATGGAGTTTTTCAAAGAAGGTGTTCATGTAGCTTGCCTCATTTTTACTTTTAGGGGGTCTATATATGCAAATTACATAGATTTTGTGCATAGTTAGTTCCACTGCGCAGCATTCGACAACATTTGGAATACAACTTTTACTGATGCGACTATCTTGTTTAAATTCTACATCAGTCCTTACTAGTATGACTGAGCCTCCTCGTCGTTGAGGTCTACAGAAACATGATGCGAGACGGTAATTAGGTAATAACACGTTTAATGTGTCATCGTGCTTCATGTTGTGCTCTGTAAGACATATAACATCTACAAGTTTACCCTGACTTTCTAAGACTGACAACCCTACACTCAACCTATCAGCCTTAACTATTAAACCATTTATATTCTGATGTAGCACACCTATAGAATTATACACGGAAAAGGTTATTATCACACGACTCAAACTTATCATTAGTGTCTTTTTCACTTATTGTAGCATTTGTATGCAATTTCAGATTTGTTGATTCATGAATGGCGATCTTGTTAGCTGTCACTTTCAATTCAGAAGTCCTTGTCTGTTTAGTGATCTCCAAATCAGTTTGTGTGCTCTTGTCGATAAGATGTATATCTTCATGCTTATTCTTTCTTGAGTTTTCAATATGAGCAGAATATTCGACAGTATAGTTAATACGTAATAATTCTCTTAAAAGCTGTTGACATAGATTTAATGAAAATAAGCGTTTATATGGCCGATATTGATTCCTCTCTGATGTTTAAAGTAGGTAGGAAAGATAGTAAACTAATTCATGTAAATAATGTGATATCTATGATCTTTGAATGTTAATCTGTTGTAAATATGTTCGCCGCTAATAATCTTCTCTTAAATTCAAAAAATACCATATGTATAAAGTTTTCTTTACCAAATGTTCCTTATGTTGATCCAAAAATTAAGCTTGGCCCAGATAAACTCTATTGACAATGCGACAGTCTTCCTGGGAATCAAAATAGATTCAACTTTACAGTGGGATCCACATATACATGATCTAGCCGGAAGACTTAGTTCTGCTGCATATGCAGTTTGTAAGATAAGACAGTTAAAAGACATACTTACACAGTATTATGTTGTATGGTGTATTGCTGTGGGGAGCTGCTGCTGAGATAGAGACAATCTTTATCTTACAACAGCGTGCAATTCGAGCCATATATGAAATGGATCCTAGGGAATCTTTAAGGGATCTTTTTAAAGAAATTGATATGTTATCTTTACAGAGTCTGTATAGAAAATATTATGTATGTTCGAAAAAATATGAATAAATTTAAATTAAAGTAGTGACAACCACGACTACAAAACTAGAAATAAATATAAAATAGCGGTACCAGGTTTTAGACTAGCAAAGACAAATAAAAGGTCCTTTTTCGGTAATTGTGTGCGGTTTTATAATAAAAATCCGAAAGTTGCACGTGAAAAACATTTTGATCATGAAATCCTACTACACAGTTTCTGGTTATTAAACGACAAAAATGCTTGGAAAATTCCGCCTCTGCCAAGCTATCACCTGTCACCTACGTAATTTAAACAAATATTGTAATAATTGTATTATATTGTATACTAGCCGTACCCGCGACTTCGTTCGCGATTGCCGTATCTGCAGACTAATTATTCACATTTGTGCAATGTTTATCCCATATTAAGCAACACTGTGGTCTGCGGTGAAGTACTCTTATAGTAAACCATAGCTCAGAATGGAGCTTTTTACTTTGGATTTCAAAACTCCCGGGTTGTATTTTCCAGAAGACAGTAGTTAAGTAACTCAGAGAGTTCTTTCTCGGTTCGCACAATAAATGTTGAATCAAAGTACATTGTGTGTTTCTTTAGAATTCATACCTATACGATAAAGTGCGACCGCCAGCTTAAGATGAGCCGTACGTTCGAAGATTTCTGTACATTTTGGGTGTCAAGTTATTTGGAACGTAATAACTTACTATTACGTAATTAGTTAGTTTTTAGTTTATTAGTTAACGTAATTGGTTGTGATGTTTGTTATTTCTGAACTTCAAACCCGATGACTTTGAAATATTTACCGGATACATTTTAAAGTACCACTATTCTAACAAAAATATCGGCCAAGTGCGAGTCGGACTCGCGCACGAAGGGTTCCGGACCATTAGCTATACAACATTAGACTTCGTATTTTAACCTTTTTTTGTTTTAACGTGCGCGAGTCCAACTCGCACTTGGCCAATTTTTTGTATTTGTTGTTATGGTGGTAACAGAAATACATCATCTGTGAAAATTTCAACTGTCTAGCTATCACTGTTCTTGAGATACAGCCTGGTGACAGACGGACGGACGGACGGACTGTCCGTCCATGGCCACAGTGGCTCTATAATTTTTTTTCCTGAACGTGGCAGTACAATGTAGAATATTCCAATATTAATATTTTTAATTGACCTTCATAAGAGCGTCGTAGACGCCTGAATTGAATAAATGATTTGAATTTGCGTGAAATGCTGGTAAATTACGTTTTACCTAGTGCTTTTGATATATGGGTACAATTAATAGTATTTTAATTTTTGGCTCTTGAAAATCCACTCGAAAGTAACCAAGTAATAAAAATAATATATTTATTTCACAAAAGTTACAAATTAAAACAACTGAAACTTAAAATAACTTATTAAAAGTAACCTAATTAGTTGCAAATAATACTTGCAGAATTGACACTAAGATGTACTCTTGTGTTGTAAATTTTGAATTCCCTTCGTATGTACAAAATTAGTAAATAATACATACTCTATTTAGACGCTAACAAATTCAAAATAATGTAATAATATGATGTGTGTGTGAGTGCCTGCGAATGAGTGTTTGAGTCCATTAGTTATAAGAAATGTTATTAAATGAGCACTTGAAACGTTATATAAAAATTCATGCTGTAAAGAACTGGATCTCCACGACGCAGGGAATCCTAGTGTGGAGAACAGAGTCCAAATATCTAAAAACAATGTAATTTTAATTTTTATACTAACACTTATATGTAGTGAATTAAGTTTTAAGATTGTAAAACAATTTTGTTTGCTGAATAAATGATTTATGATTATTATGATTATGTTGTAAGTGTGAGGTTAGTAGAGTGAATAGGTGTGATGAGATTATAATGTACATATACCTGGGTGTACATTTGAGTGTAGTGATATGTAGTTAGACTAGATTGTACTGGTATACTGCTGTTTCATATATATATATAATATATTTATCAGCCTTTCGGTTTCTTCAAGTGTTATATTTTGTAACCAATTTTTAAGATAAGCTGTTGCTTTCCTATTATATATCTTTACAAAACCTTTTATGACTCTTTTTACATTGTTGTATAAATACGGTGCTAGAAAGCAAATATGTCGCTTTACAAGTGCTGAGTTAAATCTTTTTGCTATGAAATATTAAATCTTTCTTTCTTTTCTTAATAAAATCATCTTGTATTAAACTGATTTTTCTATGTTGCGCGAGTATGGTATGCTGAATGAATAATTGGCGAACACTTTACCACAACATTACCGTGACTTTATAGTCCGCGTACAGATCTGTAGTTGGAAAAAGAAATGGACTTGATGTTGCAACTTTTAATAAGGCTCGTTGTGCACGTTCGATTAGCATCATATACGTTATGCCGCCACCCCATGAATTATTGCAATATATAGTATAGATATACACTGCAAAAAATAATTTACGATTGGCAACATCTCGCAGGTTCCTAAACACAAAAGTAAGCTTTCTGACTCTTTTACTGAGTATCTCAATATAGTTCTTCCAAGTCATTCTTCTATCTAGGGTCACCTAGGTATTTTATGCATGAGACATTTTGCAATAAAGGAATTCTGAATCTGCCTCAAAAAGGCAAAAAAGCAGGGATGGGACAAAAACAGCTCAAATAAAAATGGAAAGGGACATATTTGAAAGATTATTATGTATTGGCCTGAAACATAAAATTGATATAGATATTTGTCTCTCCTTTCCTTTAGCGCCTCTTCCCCCTGCTCTTTGCCAGCAAAATGGTGACATGAATAAAACCGATAAATCAGTGCTAGCAAAAAACTTAAAGGTAACATCGAACCTTCATCGCCAACACACAGAGTCGATGCTTGTTTTCTGAACGGTTTTAATGTGTTATACCTTCTTAGGCCACCCTAAATACTCAGCACATTTGAAATCTTGCCGAAATCATATTACAAAAAATTTGCAACATAAAATTTGCTGATGAATTTAATTTGATATTTGACCGATACTTATCGCCCTCCATTAAAGACTGCTTTTCATAATAAAGGTAAATCGAAACCTTAAGACAGAATCATATCTACCAGAATGCTTTCAATAAATTAGACGATACATTTATACATGTGAATGATAAAGAAGTAGTCGATTTGTTCGTAAATTTACATGTGAAATTTATGGAAATAAAAACTGTATAAATACTAATGATGCCAAAAACGTTATCTTCAATAAAACATACGCAAGCAAAAACTTACAACGCCCTTTATTGAAAAATATTAGGGATTCTAGTTCATGCGGTATGCCGCCATGTAAAAAGGTTATAAAACAAAAATATTGTGAACAGTGTTCATAAATGCCATGTGGCAAAACGCAAGTTCAAATGAACTATAATTATAAATAAAATTGGATGCCAAAAAAGACGCATGGGTAACGGGAGCAACAATCGCCTAGAACCTCTATAGTATGAAGGTGATCCAACACTGTAGAGTCCATTATAATAAATGACTCAGAGGACGATGATATTGATCAAACATATAGCACAAGCGATGAAAGTAATTGCAATATTTGATTCTTGATTTGAAAATGTATGATGTTTGTGGACTTTTTGGACTCTGTTTTTTGCACCTTACTACAATGTTAGAAAATAGTTCTTGTCGTCATCGTAGCTAATTTGATTTATGTTGATTTGTATTTATATAAATATTGTATTTAGTTGGGCATTTTCAGTCAATGGTTAGTGAACCATTATTAATGAAACTTTGACCGTAAATCACCGAAAATTAGAGTGATCTCCGGTGGTAAGGTTGATTAGGCGTTGACTATATCTACAGGTTCTAGACTCTGAAGCCTACAATAAGTCTATATTTTAAGTAATCTGCAAGATTTTTAGGGTTCCGTAGTCCTGACAAGGAACCCTTATAGTTTCGTCATGTCCGTCTGTCCGAGGTTTTGCTAAGAGACCGTTAGTACTAGGAAGTTGTAATTTCGTATGGATATGTAAATCAATTACGCCGACAAAGTGGTAGAATAAAATTTTGAAAAATATTTTTTTTTAGGGTACCTCCCATACATGTGATGTGGGGATGAATTTTTTTCAGCTTCTATCTCTTTGTGTGTGGTATGGTTGAATAGGTCTTCTAAAATAACTTAGGGTTTCCAAATACAGTTTTTCGATTTAATGCTCCATTTACGAAATATATAACTTTAAAGTGCAAATTTTTGTTCCAGCAGGGCGTCCTCCCCCCTCTAAAAGCTAAACTGCGGGCTTGAAAAATCTGTTTTTTTTTTTTTATGTTATTGTGACGGAACAAGCTCGAGGACCACCTGATGTTAAGTGGTTTCCTCTGCCTATAACAGATGCATTTCGTCACAGGTGAAGAATTGCACTGCGCCTGTCACCTTGAGTTGAGACATAGTTGTTATGTCTCATGTGCCTGTAATTTCACTGGCTCTCAAGGACTGCTGCCGGAACACACCGTTAGGTGCTTGGCGACAGATTTTCAACTTGAGGGTGGTCGCTAGCCAGGCGGGCATTCGCAAAAAGCCCTTCCACCATGCGGTGAAGCTCAAGCCCGCGGCGGGATTCGAACCATGGACCTGCTGCGCGGCAGTCCATAGCCAATGCCACTGAGCTATCACTGCTTCAAAAAGCTGATAGTGCGTTTTATGAACTTTAAAGGAAAAGTAAAGCGGTTGAGATAACTTTATTAGTTTAGCAGTAATAGTCGTTGAACTTGGGTGTTGGATAATTTTGTACCAAATATAAAATCTATAGAATAAATCCTTTAAAGTGACTATAATGAAGTAATTGGTTGTTTATAAGGGGTAAAGACTGGCATTGAAAACTTAATCTTAAAAAAAAACATAAAACTATTACCATGTCATACCACTAGGCGGACTGATGATATCGTGAAAGTCGCGGGTAGTCAATGGCTACAAGTGGCTAATAGCCGTTCTTTGTGGCGATATATGGGGGAGGCCTTTGTTCAGCAGTGGACATCTTCTGGCTGATAATGATGATGTCATACATAATAGGGCCGCGGTACACCCACGCGTGTTGCGGTTATCGTGCAAAACTATTAACCTCTTTTTGCGCAGTTGGATAAAAACTATCCTATGTCCTTTCCCGGGTCTCAAACTATTTTCATTGGTAATTGCAAAGATTCGACTTATAAAGGTATAAAGTACTTTTTGGACCTCATCTTCGCCGTACACTAGAAGTGTTTGCTGTCTGTACCTGT
The DNA here is from genome assembly GCA_963854805.1 of Plagodis dolabraria. Classification (NCBI taxonomy): domain Eukaryota; kingdom Metazoa; phylum Arthropoda; class Insecta; order Lepidoptera; family Geometridae; genus Plagodis; species Plagodis dolabraria. The sequence goes on along the minus strand of OY978452.1, from coordinate 11,287,014 downwards.
CGTACCAAGGTCATCGATCACTTCATTTCACATATCATCAATTTGCTGATTGTACTTCAATAGTGTAATTTTTTTCATCGATAAAGAGAATATTTCTGTGACCTTCACTTGCGTATCGCAACGGAAGGCACTCTATTTAATTTTAAAGATTGATTTAGGGCATGTCCTGTATATCGACGATAAGCATCGAGCTTTAGGTCTTGTTTTATAATACGCGACATTTTCTTAGCGGGAACCTTCATTTCTCGCAATAAGATTATTGTTGAGTTATGATAATATTTTTACTTCCTTATTCGATAATCGACCAATTCTGGCTTTAACAGCATTAATTTGTCGTTCCAAGACACGTGGCTGCCCTGATCTTTTATGGTCTTCGACAGAGGAAGTGTTGTTGTATCTGTTGATATTACGATATACGAACATACCTACGGCTGATACCTAGCTTTTGAAGTGTCTGGAATATGACATACGCGACGGCTCAATATCTTCTTTGCACAAGGCGAATACTACTATCCTATTTTCTTTAACACCTCATTTCATATTGTTATCTGATAATGAACACGAAATAACATATGAAATGGCGCAAAATCGTAAGAAAATTTTAAAGTAATAAACGCGTTCCAAATTCTAAATAATTCTAAAGTTGAAAAGTTTTTATGTTACAGTATTTATGGCTAGACAAGTTATATAGTATAATAGCCCATTTATAAGCTTACTTGCATATATCGGTGTATACTTTTTATTTTTCTTTCATATATATATATATATATAACAACTATTTTATAATAGAACAATTATTTATGCTACAGCAATTAGGTTAAATGACATTCAAATTCTTACAATGTACCAACGGATTCTGAATCGCGCTATCGTTACGTTGTCATTCGAGACTCTACCTATAGAATTCACAAATAAACGAATTTTGTTTAATTTTCGAATTACCATTGAAATAATAACATGGCGGCACTCGTATTCTTATTTCTTAGATTTAGCAGGAAGAAAGTGGTGGAGGAGAATAAAGAACTACAGAATCGTTCTATATTATGATAACGGGCTTCTACGGAACCCTACATAATGCGTGGCTCGACACGCATTTGACCGTTTTTTATGCCCGTAATTTGGTTAAATGTGACATACTCGTATATAATAATTTTCTCATCACCTTTATAACTCAGACACCATGCCACAAATTTTCATTTAATATGCAACCCACATATTTCAGATAAATATAATGGGCACTTTAACTAAGTTTTGATTATTGTACCTAAATTGGAAACATGTTATTGTACTCGTAGTGTATGTTATTCAATTTTATATATACATTCTTAACACTACATTTCTTGTTTTATTTAATTTTTTGATGAAAAACTAGCAAATATTTATAAATTTAGTAAAAGTAGCAAAGTTAGGTTTAAGTGAAATTATGCTGCCTACCTACTTCAAATGCTTTGATCACTAAGTTCCGGCAAGTTTAGACCTAGCAGACCTTTTGATCCATTATCAAGGATATCTTGGCTGTTATTTTACATAAGTTTCATCGGAGTACTCGATGAGGTATATTGAGCGTGTCGGAAGGGCATATTCTTGGGAGTCTGCCAAGTATTTCCGGCAGGGTGCGCAATGGCAGACCAACTTTTTTTACATAATTAATCAATGGTTAACTGTTGTCATCATTTTAATTCGGGTACCACATGAGGTAGGTATTATTGCAACCGGCTCCCGCACTAAATTATGTAAACGAATTTTGAACAGAAAACGATGTGAACGTAATATAAAAGCAATTTAGGTATAATTTTATATGTTCACAGTTACATTTTCGTTTTGTATCTAACATAAACTTTTATAGGTAAATAACACTACCCGAATTACATACTATGCATAAATAACAAAATAAAACTAAATATCTAAGACTATTCATTCAAAAAGATAAAACATTACCTACAAACATTCAAATGATAATATTTTAAAACGTAGGCTTTCTCTATCAAAAATTCTATTACCATTGGAATCGGAAATTTACAGCTATATTATTTATATTTTTTTTATCTTAATTCTTTATTTTTTATCTTAATTTCTTCAACTAAAACCATGTATGGGAGTTTGCTATTGTTTTTTTAGTTTTATTTTTCAAAACCATTCACATTTTTTGCAATCTGTTTTATGACGGTGAAGTATATTATTTTCCAGCAGCCACAAGTTAATGAATTCTAATTTTATATTACTCAGGCTATAAAACAAAAACGAAATCGGTATGTAATCACATTGTATATTTTTCTAATCTTTTTTCAGTAGGTTACTATTACATACATAAAGAATCATTTAACTGATTTCCAGCCATTCCTATATTTTATTGAGAGCATGTTTTGAAATTTTTAGTTTACTTAAGTTCCAAGTTCTGATCTTTCTAACGCATTGATGAACACAAAATGTTCTAAGTCATATACAATCAGACAGAATGTTTAACTCTAATTTAGTATTCACGCTCTTACGTACGTTATTTAAAAATACCTCAATTTTATTTAAAGCGTAGGTCCCCAACTTTTAACTTTTTTAACAAAGCTTACGTAACTAATCATCTGTGCAAAATTGGATAAATGTTATATTATCAAAAGTTAGTTAACGCACTGCCACTGGACTAACTACCTATAGTTAAATTTGATATCACATGCAAGTACACATTTCTGATCTTTTTCTCTTACCTCGACATAAACTGCATCTGTTGTTTTACCTTCAGTTTCTTGTTTTGCTTTAGAGCTAATGAGGTCAACTATTTCCGGTAGCTGCACATATAATTTTATAAATAAACGTTAAAGATTATTTACAACAATCTAGTAATAGTTACATATTAGGGAACAATGAGTAATTATAACCTAAACCATAAAACATTGAAAATCGAAATAAAAGTTCAAACTGGTCATCCGTACTATGGATATTGGTTTGGAGATATCAGTGCCAATCGGGAAAGCTTCATCACTGGGGATTGTGCTCTTAAGATGAGTTTTTTGTATACCTTCCAGCAGGCATAAGAGTTTTCTCGTACTGTCTTTTAATCTGGATAGTGATTCCTGAAATAAGAGTAGAATATATAGTCTACGTTAGGACTCGCAGTTTTTTTCAGAGTAAATATGAACTCATTACGGTTTCTAATATACAAATAAACCACCAACGAATGGATTTCGCTAATCTCTGTTAACTATATATTAAAGCCAACTATCGATAGACAAAGTTTTTATATGAATTTAATTTTTAGTATTGCCGTACTTACTGGAGAATAATCAATCTGCCATCGGTAAATTTCCGTTCGTTGGCGCTAGTTTTTTTTTATAATAGCAATATATGGATAAAATTTGGGTTAGCCGTTTCTCCTAAGAAACTGGTACAAAACTAAAATAATTTGGACTTAGGAATCAATCAACGATTCTATGAAAATAATATCTGACGCTGTATCTCTCGCATATTCTGATCGAGATGCTAAACTCGTTTTAATGACCGACGCATCCAACAGTTGCATCGAGGCCATTCTACATAAAGTTATAAACAACCACTGGGATTTAATAAAAAAAACTCAACAATCCTCAAACAAAGTACAGTACATACGATCGGGAACTATTAGCAATTAACATGGCCACCAAACACTTCTGCTATGTGATCGAGGGACGAGATCTTACAGTACTGACCGATCATAAACCTCTAGCGTAATTAGCGTATGAGCTAGAAAAAAAGAAGTCTAAATCGAATTCACCTAGACGATTACGAATATTTCTCAACCGATTCTCACGAAATTTGTGAGCAGGTTTGATCCAAGTCCATCATTTTTTTAAAATATTAGTATGTTTGCAGCAACGCATACGGATTACATTACAAATTTACAAGAGGCAATATTTATTTTTAAGTCATGCACATGACTTAAATATAAATTTTCACTGCACATTCTGCATCACGCACTCGTTAACGAGATAACATTTAAATCAGTGTTGCCATTCCAGTAGCAAAGTCACACCAGCTACCCTTAGACGTTACTCAACGTAACTTGCTTGATGTCTAGATGGATGAACGTTGAGAAGAAGCCGATGTAGTTTGTTCTCACGCTCCATTATATATATTTTTGTCAATAATGCACTCGCACCATGGTCGTGCATCGCGTTTTGTCGTGTATCCAATTTTGCACTATAAGCTAAATATTCATAAACTTTCTCTGTGTTGTCAGTAAACGCTCTGCTCGCAATAATCTTGATTGAACAATAGATCCGTACCTACCTAACTGTTAAATTATTTTAAAGTATTTACCAATTTCACATGACAGAAGGGTTCAGGTGCTGATAAACATAGCAAACAATCCTCTCCAACAGTATTCGTATTTATTTCATGTTCTATTACCAAACTTTCAGAACATCTAGCTTGTGCTTTGAACGTGTCTGAATTGTGCTGCCTAGTCTGGCAACCGAATGTATACAGTGATTCTAAGTGATCTCCTAAATTATTATTTGCAACATGGTCCACACTTGAAGATTCACAGTTTCCAGAGTCGGAGTTTTGGTTAAAATCATCTTCAATGTCCATTATGGATAAAATTATGTACTTATTTTGTCGCCTTTTGGGAAAATATGCTCTTTTTTACATTTTGCCAATCTCTTTTCACCAAAAGATTTTTTTACATTTAGGTATCTAGCGACTCAGTCACAGTTAAATAATAAAATTACATTACGATCTTTCTGTTTATATAATAAAATGTATTCTTTACGTTTCCTATTCCCATTTTCAGACAATTAAACTATGCATGTTCCATAACATTGTATTCACATTTATGATTTTTCTGTTTGTAGTCACATTTTTGATTTTTTTGGTGATCCGGTATATAACCTTTCTCCATGATAAATAATATACTACGCCAGGTATTACACTCCGTGACCGGATGTCGCGTAACCGGGACACAAGCATACTGTCATCACTTCTATCAACGGCTCTCAAACTTTATACCTAATTTTAGGTATAATGTTCGGGGGCAGTAAAATTACAGTTTCACCTTTTTCAGATTTCACCTTTTTTTTTAATAAAGATAATGACGTGAAATAAGTGATTTAGATTACACAGATTAATGATTCATGAATGAATTGTAGTTATCAAGTTCGTACAAAGTGTTTGACACCGAATAGTTTTCTTATACTGGGTACCGTCGATGCTACTATAGTCTGTTTTTTTAACAAAAGAGTACTGAGTATGTCTCTCGCACATTTCCGATATTGACAGAGTGAGATGGGTCATTGCCGTCATTGGTTAATGCCTTTGTTCTTGTTTTGAAATTGTTAAGGCCCGTTCATATTGAATACTTCTTAAACTCAATGTAGAAAAAAAATACGTTATTTTACGATTTAAATTTGCATACGTAGTATATTCGTTACAAAGTTTTCTGTTCGCGTTTATGATATGAACCAATATTGTAATAGTATTTGTATATTATGCACTATGAACATATAAATCAAATAACTCTACTACGATTCTTGTAATCCTAAGAATTATCGTCATCCTTCTGATGAACTTTCTGTAGATACCTACCTACGGAAATAATCAATTGCTCTTACATATTTTGTACATGATTGTCGACTCCGTACATTTTTGTTTCTATCTTGGTTATCACATGATTGTGACATGACCACAATTTTTATCTATCCACTTTAGCTACTCCTTGTAACAAAAGACTTCAGACTTCATAAATTTTATAACTTTTGTTATTTCCTGGGATAGCCCTTCACCTGAGACTAAACGAGTTCAATCGGGTTGAGCTCACAGTGATACGTCGGCAAACGTATGACGAGACGATTTGTTGACTAAGCTAAAAATTTTTTTTAAACAATCTTTGTTTTGCTTCCCCTATTTCAAAAGTTGCAACTTTAGTATTGATTCCTTACACGCAATATATTTCGACCTGCAGGTAGTCGAAGACTCGACTGAATGTAACTTACATGTAACTAAACAGTTCGTGTGGAACGGACTAATTAGTTACTTGGGCCAATAGCAGCACGGTAAAATTTTCGGAACTCGTTTGTTAAAAAAAATAGACTATAGGCCTAAATTTTTCATAAATTGAAAACAAGTAATTATTTTCTATGCTGAAAATGGCAGTTATCTGTATTTTGGTGTATAGTTTCGTTTCAAAGTAAGCTCAAAATACAATATCGGAAGTAAAAACCAATTAGGTAGGTAGTTAAATAACCAATCAAATTTTACATTACATACCACATTATATAGTAGTTGTTTGAGGTCCGACAATACCGAAGCCATGACAATTACAATACAATCAATTACAATACAGACTATTTTGCAGGAAATGAAAAAAACTTCAAATTACTGCTTTTTCTACTTTTACTTTTACAGTTACGAAAAGAAAAAAAAATGTATTAGAAATGAGCACTACATGGCCCGACCACACAGTTTGCGAAACACTGCGCATATGTGCATGAGCGAGAGTGAAATAGATGCAAATCATATACGTGCGACAGATATGGCGATAATTGTCAAAATGGTGGTACCATACAAAGATAACTTTTTTCATACCATTTACTTTGACGAGCATTGGTTCATGTGTTACTTTCAATAAGGTGTTTGTAATAATTTATTGATATTTTACAACAAAACATTCACAAGAAAAAGAACAATAATATTGTATTTTGCAATAATCGTGTAATAATAAAGAGCGTATTCGATTGTGACGTAGCTCGTGTTTCTTTCGGAGTAGAAGACATTGTTTTCTTGGATCATGATTTTCTCTATGTTGTCATCTCAGCCCATAGAGGTAAGTAATCTAGTGCAACAACAGTGCCAAACAGTGCATACAAACTCATAAATAAACATGTGAAATAATGACAGCACGTACAAAATGCAAGCAAATCAAACAGATATCTGACAATCATACAAAGTAATTGTCCTTACGTATTTAATATTTTGTAGCATAGCACTCAAATTTAGAAATTTCTATAATAATTAATAGATAGCGTTTTATTAAAGCGACCGAACAATGGTGGTATAACCTAAGATTTTTTTACCTGTAGATCAGTTGTTTGCCCTCCATATTTACTAGACGAATTCAGGGTAATCGCCTGAGTCACTACCAGTCCAGCACTTCCGAGCGTCCGGTGAATACATCGCCGCTAATCGTGTTTTTTTCGGAATAATCTATGGACAATACACCTTCCTTGTGTCTTTAGACTTTGCACCAATTATACAGGCACTATGAGAGATAAGAAAACTGTTTCATTTCACGCGTAATTATTGCTTTAATTGTTGAAATAGAAAATATCGTTATTTTGTTTTATCTTTGGAACGAATCTCAATGAAATGGATGAGCGAGATATGTGTATCATTTGGTGTGAGAGAGTGAAAGAGATGCAGCATAATGGTGATCGGAACGTCTCGTGGCGGTTCGGTGGTAACACGAATTGCTTATTTATCTCTTTCTAACAACAGATATGACGCATAATATTTGAACGTTCTTTCCTTGTCATTACAAACTGCTTATAGATGTGCGTAGGTATGTACATAGGTAAATTCTAGTAAGTATTTAGAGCAGTGGTGTTCGGATATAACAACTCTAAGTATTTCAACTCTCTGGGTATAACCATAAACCCAGATATATAACTATCTTGGAGAGGCTTCAGTGGCCTGGGGGAGTAAATCCACTAGTTATCCACCAGTAAACCCCTAAAAGTCTGGTGCAGAAGGCAACGGGAAACTACTGCAACTAACTTCCCTAGTAATCAGCAATGGAAAACACACCGAAAAGAATGGCCCCGAGTTCTCGGCGTCCCTTAAATGGGACAGGGGTGCGAAGAATCTCCGAGAGAAAACCAAAACAATACAGAATCGGGACATGGAATGTTAGAAGCCTTATGAGCCCAGAAAAAATATACAACATTCGACAAGAAATGGCTCGCCTGAATGTTAATATCTTAGGTGTCACTGATGTAAGATGGAATGGATGCGGCCAACACCAGATAGACTCTGATCATATCATGTACTACTCCGGAAGTGAGGAATCGTCCAACAAACATAAACACAACTGTCATATTTGTACCTAAATCCAACCGGGCTATGATGATCAATATCCCTGCCAAGCCATGGAACTGTTGTGTGGACCTATTCAGTTGTCTTAAAAAAAAACAACTTATGGACACACACACATTTATTTTATTAAAAAAAATAAAATTATTAATATACACTTGACTTTTGAAGTTCCCGCAACTCACTTTTAACTACTAATTTGGGCAGAGGTTCCACCTGAAGGGTATACTGGTACTGAGTCTGGTGACTCCTGGAGTTATCACAATAAATCTGAGCACTTAATTTTGGAAGCCACCGTTTATATAGAGAAAAATACTGCTGACACCGCGTAAATAGGTTTGTGAGGGATTCGGGCCTAGGTCAGCAATATATTAGGTGTAACAGAACGTAAATGTAATTCAGCTATATGCCCCAACTACAGAAGGATCGGACCAGGAAGTCGAAAATGTCTACTCTGACGTCGATGCACTACTCAAACTCACAAAAAAACATGACGTTAATGTTGTCGTGGGCGATATGAATGCAAAAGTCGGAAAAGAAGAAGTTCGCAAAAATTTGTGAAGAGCATCTTAAACAAAAGAATTGGGAAGAAAAGCAAATATGGATATGATATGGATGAACGATAAGATATACAGTTTAATGGACAAAAGGAGACTGCAAATGCACTGATATGGAAAAATATGAAAAACTCCACAAAATTATACGGAGAGAAGTGCGGTATGCCCGTGACTCTTGGTACGAACGTAAATGTGCATATGTAGAGGACCTTCATGCAAAACATGATGCTTTCAACGTGCATAAAGAAATAAAATTCATAAATAAATGATGGGAACTAAAAACCGAACCCAACAGAATCTTGTCGATGAAAATGGATTCCCAATTCTTGATTTAAAGAAACAGAAATCTATGTGGGAAAAATATATAGAAACAATGTTTTCGGATGATAATAGGACATCAGTATCGTATTCGGGTCATGCCAAAGGGCATCCATTCTTACGTGACGAAGTTTTGAAAGCATTGCGAAAAGCTAAAACCGGCAAAGCAACTGGACCGGATGGTATCCATATAGAAATTCTCAAACTCATTGAAGACCATCACATTGACGCCTTAGTACTTATGTTCAACCTTATTTACGAAACTGGTAAGATTCCCGAGGACTGGCTAAAATCAACTTTTGTCACCATACCTAAAAAGAAAAATGTCAAAAAGTGCGAAGAATTTTGAACGAACAGTCTTATGAGCCAAGTATTGAAAGTATTTTTGTCACTTGCGCATGGAAGAATCCGAGTAAGATGTGATCAGCAACTTGACGATGTTCAATTTGGATTCTGAGCAGGAGCGGAAACGTGAGCGCGTTGTTTGCACTGCAGGTTCTGGTTCAGAAGTGCAGATATATACAGCAGGATGTCTTCCTTTGCTTCATTGATTATGAGAAAGCTTTTGATCGAGTGCAACATGATCGCCTCATAACTCTACTAGAATATGTCGGCATAGATGGGAAAGATATTCGCATAACTCGGAATCTGTACTGGAACCAACAAGCCACCGTCAGAGTTGCGACAGAAGAATCTAGAGATATCGAAATTAAAAAAGGAGTTAGACAAGGTTGCATTTTATCACCTACACTGTTTAATTTATCGGAAACAATCATGGCAGAAGCACTAGAAGACTTAGACTGCGGTGTCAAAGTTAACGGACGCCTTATTAACAACCTTAGATATGCTGATGACACGGTTCTCATAACTTCAACCGAAGAAGAGCTTTAAATGATTATTAACCGGGTAAACGAAAGTAGTGTGAAAGCTGGCCACAGAATGAACACCTTAAAGATAAAAATAATGGTCGTTTCAAAAAGCGCTGACTTGAACCCTATTATAATAGTGGCAGGCCAAACCTTGGAGAGAGTCCAGAGATACAAATACCTGGGCACGTGGCTCACTAAAGATTGGGATAGTGAACTAGAAATAAAAACCCGCATAGAAATTGCCCGCAGTGCCTTTGGTAAAATGGAAAAAGTACTGTGCAATCGCAAGCTCAAGATCTCATTGCGCACCCGCCTACTTCTGTGCTATATCTGGCCGATTCTTCTTTACGGATGCGACCTTGGCTTGGACCATCAAAGAGCATCTCAGGAAACGTGTAGGAGCATTCGAAATGTGGGCCTACAGACGCATGATGGCAATATCTTAGGAAATATAGTAGGAAGGAAACGAACGCTTTTGAACACCGTCAAGCACAGGAAAGTTTCTAATCTAGGCCATACATACCGTCATGATCGATACAAACTTTTACAACTCATCATGATGGGGAAGGTCGTAGGAAAAAGAAAAGCCGGTTGTAGGAAAAAGTCTTGGCTGAGAAACATCAGGGAGTGAACTGGTATCGCGAGAGCAGCAGACCTATTTCACATCGCGAGAGACAGAGACAAATGTACAGAGCTGATCGCCAACCTCCAGTAATTGGAGAGGCACTATAAGAAGAAGAAGAAGTTTTATTACATATGTAGAAAGGAAGTTATAAATATAGCAATTGCATTAACTAATTATGACATGGTCCGCAAGGTCCGACACCTTACAAAAAACAACAGCTGTCAATCATTTTCCATGCGTCAATAATTAGGGATGGATTCGATTATGTTGCAATCGATTACTGAAAACTGTGCCATACAGTTGGAAACCATGGGCTCCGCCCATTGGCCTTGGCCAGTGAATAGTGTTTGTGGGGGTTCTAATTCACGAATCCAGGATCATGACGTTTTCACTACAAACAACGAAGCGTTCTTATCATATCCGGTTGATCAATACCTGATCAGGTATCAAGATGACCAAGGTTTGATACCAGACTTTACAAATGATAATATATAATTTGTAAAATATGATTTTCGCTTAGCAAGCGATAGTGCTTGTAATCATATTTAGAAATATCAAACCAGACTCTTATAAGATTAACTGGTTTCAATCCGAGGTTCCTGTAATTACCATACAACAAAATATAATGTATAGAAACGCAATATTCGAAATCATGAAATCTTTATCACGCATTTTTTCTTACTGCTATTCATTGTCATTTTACTCTCTATTACAATATCTTCTTCCATATCAATCGGAAAAAAAATATCTTAATATCATTTTGTAGCTAAAAAAATACTTTAAAGTTATAGACGTTATTCGTGCCATACAATGTTAAAACCGAAATAGGAAATCACCTACTAAGATTATGCAACTATGCAGGAGATCATAGTGCACAATCTTGGAAAGATACTGGGCTCGTACTCAGAATTTCAGAAGCCAGGTGTATGGTTCACGGCCTAACGTACTTTGTGAGTCACAACGTGTAAATTCGCCAACTGTATGAATTTATGGACTACCCAGTATTTATCAGTAGAAAAGGCAAATTAATAATTTTGTCTGAATAAATTCAGGGCGTCCCACATTGTATGGGCAAACCATATACAAACAAAGCAGTCAATGTAGAATAAAATAATTTACGGTAAGGACACATACACACAGACAAGCACTGGCAGTATATCGTCAAAGCAACGACATTTATAAGAGGAAGATTTATAAGAAGAAGAAGGACACATAATTGTTATGACTCTGATTCTGACATGGAAGTAATAAGTACTACGTACAACAGGAATGAGCTCTATCTGTGCATCATGCAGCTAAAATAAAGAAAATAAAACCTTATAGTGAGGTCATAAGAGTCTTGTTGCGCGCAAAATAAAAATGAAGCCGAGTGAGAAGGCTACCACTGAACCCTGTGTCTCGTTCTAACAGTGACCTAGAGATGCCAGAGCTAAGTCGATTTCAATCCTTTCACTGTTTGTCGAAAAATGTGCGATTGATGTAATGTAATGAAGTAAAAACATTTACTTCTAAAATGTTTCATCAACATAATTAATAATTGTACGAACATGTTAAAGCAATATTATTTGTTGCTACGTGTAAAGCCATACTAACGCATAAATTTTGCGATTGGTTTTCTTTTATTTGTATGAAATACGGACTCCTGACTTGACAACCCCACATGAAATTGCGGACTTGGACGTTAATAACGGAGTGTTTTTTGATTTCGTGATATTTTTGAAGAATTTTACTAAAAATGGGGAGAATTTGTGTCGTGGAGGTAATACTTTAAACATAATTTGTTAGTGAGGAATTACGGTGGCCAAGCATGACTATCCAATTATAGTTCAAGAACAAATGAATTAAATACCTATGTATATTTTATTCCTTTCTCTATTAAAATAACTTTGTTTCAATTTCAGATTTCCTAAAGATCCTAATGTTAGTTTAACTCATAATGCAAAATAAGAAACAATGAAACATTTGAGAAATAAGCTGGGTTTGCGGCAGAAACTTCACAAGACTGTTTTATTTAACAATATTTGATTTAGAATTACACTTAACTGTTTTTTCTTACCTAATTAATGAAATATACCGCAATAGGTAGTTTATCGTAATTTTATCTTAGTCCAACTGCATGTCGTGTACCACAAGGACCAGTAGCACGGTAATGTTTTCTATACAGTATTTCAACTTCATATAAACGGACGAAACGTGATTTATACCTACGCGCCTCGATATCGGCCCGCGCTCAGTACGCAAACAGTCGCGTCTATGCCGCAGTAACGAATAGACGGTGTGTTATTTTTGTAACAATAAACGCACGATATTTTCGCTAAAAATAAGTTTATGTACAATGTACATATTATATATTTAATATGACGAGTAGGATATATTGTGCTGTTTTTAGTTGCATGAATTCGTCAAAAACGCAACCAGTGATAACTTTTTTAGATAATCTGGAAACTGAAAGGTTAATTTTATTTACTAGTAAGTAACATTATTTGATAGTCTACATAGTTGACGGTACATTATGTGTGTCTTTTTAATGGACATGTATTTCCTTTAATCCCCCAAAAAAAAATGTCACGATTAATAAAAAAGGGAATAGAGTAAAGGAAAGTGATTGACACGAGTGCAATAGGTAGTTTTAAGCTATATATTGGAATGCGGATTTTTTAATACTCTAAAATTTAATGATAAAGCATTTCGTACGTCTCACAAATATTTTTCGGTCGCAAATTTTTAAGACTGAATTTTTATTCAAATGTTTTTTAATTAAATCTTCCTACTAGTCAAAAAACAACACGCAATTTTAGTGGACACTTCCTGTTCATTTGACAAAGAATTTTATTTGTTCATATAAAAAAGTATATTTATAATCACAAAACTAAATGGAAACACAGTAGGCAAATGTAATTAAAATAATGGAGGCGGGTAGCCCTATCGCATGTTTACCTACAGCACGGTTGTAGGTAGTTATTTCAACGAGAGAGCCGAGTTAAGATACTGTATAGATAACATTAACGTGCCAGCAGGTAAGTACCTACCTATATGACGCGAGTGTGAAAAGCAAGCAAAAACAGGAAATGTACAGTGCCGCAAAGGGCAAGTTCATCATTAGCATCTTCGATTAAATTCCATCTCAAGCAATGATCTGCTGACGTCATATCACAAATAATTTTTTATATTAAAATTATTGTCCTTAAATCATATTTCAATATTGTCACCATTGCCAGAGAGGGATAAGAGGTACAGTTACTGCGCTCTCGTTCGGCTTCAATTTTGCGACAACAGCTCATTCCTGTTGTACGTAGTACTTGTTTCTTCCATGGATTCAGGTATAATAATTATGATATGGTCAAGATATATCTATCGTGATATTTTTTTAACTGAACAAGTACCTAACATTATATTTTACGACATAATTATTCTATTTGATCTATGATATTTTATCACTACGCGAGAATCGCCATTCTTGTTTGCTAAGATTTTTTACCTGTATTTCAATTTCAACTCTCTGCTTGTTTGTTGTTAGGGTTCCGTAGTCCTGACAAGGAACCCTTATAGTTTCGTCATGTCCGTCTGTCTGTCCATCTGTCCGAGGTTTTGCTAAGAGACCGTTAGTACTAGGAAGTTGTAATTTCGTATGGATATGTAAATCAATTACGCCGACAAAGTGGTAAAATAAAATTTAGGGTAAAAAAACAATTCATCCCCACATCACATGTATGGGAACATGTGATGTGGGGATGAATTTTTTTTTCATCGTCTATCTCTTTGTGTGTGGTATGGTTGAATAGGTCTTCTAAAATTACTTGGGATTTCCTATTACTGTGTTTCGATTTAATGCTCCATTTACGAAATATATAACTTTAAGGTACAAATTTTTGTTCCATCAGGGCGTCCCCCCCCCCCCCCCCTCTTAAAGCTAAACTGCGGGCTTGAAAAATCTGAAAAAATTCAAACTGATAGTGCGTTTTATGATCTTTAAAGGAAAAGTATAGCGGTTGACATAACTTTATTAGTTTAGCAGTAATAGTCGTTGAACTTGGGTGTTGGATAATTTTGTACCAAATATAAAATCTATAGAATAAATCCTTTAAAGTGACTATAATTAAGTAATTGGTTGTTCATAAGGGGTAAAGACTGCCATTGAAAACTTAATCTTAAATAAAAATCATAAAACTATAACTATACCCTATGTCATACCACTAGGCGGACTGATGATATCGTGAAAGTCGCCAATGACTACAAGTGGCTAATAGCCGTTCTTTGTGGCGATTTATGGGGGAGGCATTTGTTCAGCAGTGGACATCTTCCGGCTGATAATGATGATGTCATACATAATAGAGCCGCGGTACACCCGCGCGTATTGCGGTTATCGCGCAAAACTATTAACCTCTTTTTGCGCAGTTGGATTAAAACTATCCTGTCCTTTCCCGGGTCTCAAACTAATTTCATTGGTATAGATATAGATATGACAGTACAAAGATTTGACTTATAAAGGTATAAAGTACTTTTTGGACCTCATCTTCGCCGTACACTAGAAGTGTTTGCTATCTGTAAAGGTCATCGATCACTTCATTTCACACATCATCAATTTGCTGATTGTACTTCAATAGTGTAATTTTTTTCATCGATAAAGAGAATATTTCTGTGCCCTTCACTTGCGTATCGCAATGGAAGGCACTCTATTTAATTTTAAAGATTGATTTAGGGCATGTACTGTATATCGACGATAAGCACCGAGCTTTAGGTCTAGTTTTATAATACGCGACATTTTATTCGCGGGAATCTTCATTTATCGCAATAAGATTATTGTTGACTTATGATAATATTTTTACTTCCTTATTCGATAATCGACCAATTCTGGCTTTAACAGCATTAATTTGTCGTTCTAAGACACGCGGCTGCCCTGATCTTTTATGGTCTTCGACAGAGGAAGTGTTGTTGTATCTGTTGATATTACGATATACGAACATACCTACGGCTGATACTTACCTAGCTTTTGAAGTGCCTGGAATATGACCGACACGACGGTTCAATACCTTCTTTGCAAAACAGCATTTTTTCCAAATAATTGAATTATTTGGAATTTGGAACGCGTTTATAACTTTAAAATTTTCTTACGATTTTGCGCCATTTCATATGTTATTTCGTGTTCACTAACAAATAACAATATGAAATGAGGTGTTAAAGAAAATAGGATAGTAGTATTCGCCTTGTGCAAAGAAGGTATTGAACCGTCGCGTCGGTCATATTCCAGACACTTCAAAAGCTAGGTATCAGCCGTAGGTATGTTCGTATATCGTTATATCAGCTGAAAAGTTTTTATGTTACAGTATTTATGGCTAAACTAGTTATATAGTATAATAGCCCATTTATAAGCTTACTTGCATATATCGGTGTATACTTTTTATATATATTTCATATATATATCAACTATTTTATAATAGAACAATCATTTATGCTACAGCAATTAAGTTAAATGACATTAAAATTCTTACAATGTACCAACGGATTCTGATTCGCGCTATCGTTACGTTTTCATTTGAGTACCTATCTACCTATAGAATTCACAATTAAACGATTTTTTAAATTTTCGAATTACAATTGAAATAATAACATGGCGGCACTCGTACTCTTATTTCTTAGATTTAGCAGGAAGAAAGTGGTGGAGGAGAATAAAAAACTACAGAATCGTTCTATATTATGATAACGGGCTTCTACGGAACCCTACATTGTGCGTGGCTCGACACGCATTTGACCGTTTATGTTTTGTTTGGTTTCACTGATTTGGTTTGTTGTTTTTCAAAGAAACAGCATTTGTTGAATTAAAGAAAGCGTTTTGCATGAGTAGAATATCAATTACAGTGCAGCTCAGAGAGTTGAAATACAGAGAGGTAAAAAAATCTTAGGCGCAGCTGCTACTATTGGAAGAATGAATACCTTCAAGAGCAAAATCAATTATGAAAGTCCTTGCGATTCTGACAATGATTGGACTGATTCTTCAGGTGATTCCAAATACTCAGATTCAGAAAGGTGCAGTACAACCTTGGAATATACCTAATTACTATTGTTCTAACTTCTGCCCATGACAATATGAAACGGATTCAAACTTGGTGTACCTATTTAAACTCCACAAAATGACATGAAAAAACTGGGAAAGTCTTTAGAAACTGTATATACCCGTATATTTATTGTTTTAATACACTATTTTGAACTCGTGAATAGATTATGTAATGAATTGCCTTAATTTTTGTATTATTTGAAATTACAGTTCAGTACCAGAGTGGGACTCAGACGTTGGTGAAGACGGCGAGCTAGTATATATAAAAGTGAAGACTTCAGAAGACAGGACTGAGGACAATAAAATACCTTTGTTAGAAAACTGTGAGACATTTAAACTGAGAAACAATTTTAAGAGATCATCAACTAGGAGGTCTACTAAAGGTACAGTTTAGTCAACTAGATATAACAATCCCAATAACTATGCATCTTGCTGTACAAATCAACACAGAATTGTCCAAAATTTATTAGAGATTAGGAGCTAATTAACATTCCAGCCTATTGAATAAATATTTTGACTATGTTATAGCCAGTTTTTACAATTACTATGAATGCCGGTTGATTATAGAAACATATGTCTATACTCACACACAGCTGTACAGCATGCAAAAAAAATATCAATTTGGATTTGCCACCAGGCTTTCTTGATGCTATCAGTCTTTTTAAAATTACAACTTCTTGTTGTAATTTTAAAAAGACTGATCAAGTTTGAACAATCTGCAGAAACATTAGGTTACTTATGGAAATTAATGGAGCCATTGACTGATTAGAATTTATAAGACGTTTCATGTTTTTGAGTTGATATTCTATGCATAAATAAATAAAACAATAGAAACATTTGTAATTTTTAAATAATTAACTGTGTATAAAACATTTATGCTAACAGTGTACATAAATAATACAATAAAATAACACTATGGGTGTCATACAAAATGGGTATATATAAAATTTTTTATATATATCATAAATATCCAATATAACATAATAAATATCAGATATTTTCAAACCCTGGCTCAAAATTTATAAAAGAGTTATTAATTTGTCCTTGTTATATTATTATACACAAAAAGTATATTATCAACTGTTAGTTTTAAATGTAAATATAAATATTTTTATTGATTTTCAGGTAGAATTTTCAAGGTACTGAAATCACGAAAGAACAAAAGTGAAAATTTAAAGAAAAGAGACATTGATGCACCAAGTTTATCCAACATTTCCAAAAATGAAGATTTAAATGACAATAACGATCTTTTCGTTATTCAGGTAATATTTAATTGCTCATCATCCCTCATGCTTAACAAGTTTATGAAGATTGTTCGCACAGTCTCCTAACCGATGATAAGATTGCAACTTTATTTTGAACTCTGACTCTTTCGAGTCTTGCCGGGTGTCTGTAATTCCCGTTAAAAATGGAACACAAACGAAACGGGTTCCCACCATGTGGGCATAATCACTTGAAGAGTGTCACGCTTTCAGCATTATGTAGGTACTTATGTAAGCAGCTCTTAAGATCGCTTTTAAAATATTTTATAAAACGCGTGATATGGGGCGACTGAAATTTCTATAAAAGGCCAACCACTCATATCAATAAGTGCTATTTACATATTTACGAAGGTTATGCTATGCCCCACATAAAATTTTTTTTCTCTGATCAATCTCCTAAATTGATGAGGAGAGTGGTGTGATGACCGGTACCTAGGACCAACCGAATTATTTTTTAGCTTTTAGCACATTATTTATTTTCAAGAAAACTGCCCATAAAATAAAAAAAAACATTTAACTTAAATTGTTTTTTTTAACTTACTTTATGGTAAGAGTCACAAGACGGATAATTCGCCCACCTGATGGTAAACGTCACGCCGATCCATTTAAGTAATAATAATAATAATTTATTTTTGCATAAACTTGTTGTGTGACCCGAAACACAGTTTTTAACTAGTTTGGGAGCCTATGGATTCATTAACTAAAATGTAACAAGTTACCATGTAATCGTCCTTTCTCTTAGCACTCCGTTAATTGCTGTATTTCGAGACACGGAGCGTGACAAATATTTCCACCATATAACGACGGGAGCCTGCAAATAATAAGAAACAATTTTTTGAGCTCTGCAACGTAGCCACTACATGGTTATGCAAGTGCACGAATGGAGCCGCCTCCGACAATCCCAACTTCGGTTTCGTCATATGTATCCGAAGGGGGTCCACCTTGCTCTTCGCCAAGTTCAAGTGCACGCCAACTACTTCGGCAGGGCTAACGCTGCGTGCACACGCAGCAGCACCAAATCCAAGCTTGGAGGCATCATAAAATCCATGTAGTAAAGGAAGCAATTCACATATTTGATTATCTGGCAGTGATGTGACCATAATGTCTAATCGCTCTGTAGATCATTGGAGGGCGGCCAAAGTAGCTTCATAAACGACTTGGTCATGAATATCAATGGTGTGATTCAGCCGTTTGGACTAAAGGTTCTGTTCTGTCTACCATTGACTGTCTACCATGACGAGCCTTTTGGACCAGACTTTCGGGGTTTCTATTTCCACCCGATATGTAAGCTTATCTTGGTCCGGTCGATATTGTATATCAAGCACCGACTCAAACCATACTTATTTGTATGGAGTACGAAGATCTTTATCGATATGTTAGGGCTGTCGCGCCGCAAGACTAAATTAAGCGAAAGTACCTAATTTCACGGTGATACCAACGATCATCAGGGCGGAACATCAGATTTTAGCCGCCAATACCACAAGATACTTATATACAATTACTTTAAAGTTATTGAAGTTCTTTGACCTACTTATTTATTCCTCCAGATATTTTCGTCAGAATTATTCGTCGTCATATCTACAATCTAAATTCTCTTCTATATCATGTATCTAGCCTCTCGTGGAACGTCCATTGTAAGATCCAACGTATGGTGGTAACATGTCTTAGTATAATACTCAGTTAACAATTTATTCCGGCAGCAGCCCTTGACAGCCAATTCCCATTCTAGGCTTCACATGTACAACGTTTTCGACCACAACTAGTTGATTATTTGACGAGGCATAAATTTGTTTGGTTTCTCTGCAACGTAAAGTCTTACCTAGAACCTATGAACTTTTTTTTGCAGGTGAGCAAAAACATGACATTCACAAGTGAAAAAAGCTGTCAAATTGAAAAACTATTCGGCATAAGCTTGGAAACAAATTCAAACAACAAAACGTTAGTTATTGAAGGCTTCTTGCCAGAAGCCAAAGCTATCTACAGTCCCAGAGTGAAAAAGGGATATTACTTGACTAAAATAAACGGCATTGATGTAAATTCCTATAACTTAAACAGTATTATCCAAAGGGTTACTGAAGAATATAATAACCCAAAACTGACTTTTCAAAAACCAAATGAAGAGTACAATGCCAACCTTGAAAGACTATTGAGTAGCAAACATAGTCCTGATAACTCCTTGACTCAATTCATCAAGGATTCAATGTGCTCTGTTTTATACATTTGCTGTAATGACATAGAATACAACAGTAATGATGATAAAGGAGTTCTTTACTGCTATCCTCGACCATACAATCAAAACTTCTTATATAATACAAGAGGTGCTTATGTTACACTGAATCACTTAGCTCCCAAATCTTTAGGGACAAGTGTGCCATTGTCGTCAACAGTAATGTTCAGTGAAAAGCTTATAACTGTCACTTATACTCAGAGGCACAATGATCTGCTTTTACTAGCATTGCCTCAAAGAGAAGTTGATAATTTCTCTGCGAAGAAAGTCATATTAGATATTGTGAGAGTTTTAGAGTTCTTATACGGATCTATTAAAACCTGCTTCACAAAGCCAAACAATGTTGATAAATTAGACAATTTATTCTCCAGAGTTTTTGTAAACTTATTACATAGTTCCAAAAAAGCCTCCTCAACAGACAGCAGAGGCATATTTTACAGCACAAATTTTGAGGATATTTTAGCAGCACATGCAGTGTCGTTGCCACTGGAAGTTAAAGTACAAGTAGATGATGCCATAACCGAGTTGGAGGCAGCTGATTATAGAGAATGGGTATGTATGAATGTTGTATACCTAGAGCTTAGCTGATTATAGAGAATGGGTATGTGCAAAATTCGAATATCTAACTCGAATAAATCGCGTCCTTCGATTATTTGCTCCGGTCGCTTTAACCGTTTTGGCTAAGTGATTAAAACAGAGTGCTCCCCATTGGTAGAGCACCCCACGACTTTAAGGGAGGATTGGACGTGGGATCTAATCTCGCTCATAGTTCAAATGCTTCGTCTTAATTCGAAACTGTACTTTTAGCTACAGTGCTAATAGTTTGGACACATCCCACATCCTGATATCTCCACTAGGGCGGCCATCAGACGAGACAGGAGTTCCTCACCTCATTTTCGACTATTTAGTTAGTGTTTCATAACTAGTTCTTAAAACGAAGCACCCTGTCGTCTATTTAAAAAATAGAGAAATGGTTGGCCGGAAACTCTGTCGGCTGTCTATAGATATAGAAATGGGTGGCTGTAAAATATGCCGATTTTGCATAATTTTTGGCGACTATCTCAAAAGTTAAAGTAGTTCAAAATCTGAAAAAATTGTTTGCGCTATATGAAGTACCTATATTTATAAATCAAATTCTGAAAATGCCGGTTTCTATTAAAGTTATCTATGAGAACTTTATTTTTCACTAGCCTGTTTTTTATTTGTCTTTCAGACTGATGACGTCGACAATTTTCAAAGACTGTATACCGTCATTGGAGCGTGTCTGTACTACTCTGGACACCTGCTAAGTTCACATTTACAAGATGAAGATTTAAAGGAAATCAATGCTTTTTTAAATCTCAATGGTGTCTTAAAATTGATCACGGAAAAGGAGCTCGAAAAGTTGATTTTATGGAAAGAAGTTTTTATTAATGAGCATAGGAAGCAGAGCAAAAGCGATACTTATGAATACAGGTAAATGCTTTATGGTTTGTTGAATAACTAAACTTACAGCGCACACATGATCACGGAAATATTTTAATTTTTTAACTACAATTTATAATATATTTGTGATCAAGGTTGAACTGTCCGGTCAGTTCTCTATAACAAAAGGCCAAAAAGTGGATTGGGTGAAGAAATGGAAATGATTAACTACCTCGAAAAATTTACGTTGCTAATAACTTTCAAGCTCATTATGTACAAATTTGTAAAGATTCGTACCTTTAGATAGTACAGGGAGTAATCAATATCATGATTAGCCATTTTATTGTGTGGCTAAGGTCTGAACCTAAAACCACAAATTAGGGAGAGATCACTCTTCGACATTTGTACGGTGAATCGACCGACCTGTTCACGCATAAAGATATGAGAGAGCGTTTTCCGATACCTATAAAACTAAGGAAGATTTTCAATACGAAGCGTATGTGTATGATCTTATAACTATTTATTGGATCAAGCGATCTTGAGATCCTGTAAAGCGTGTATTTATTTATTTATTATACAAATGTTGGATCAAGCAAACTTAAGATACTGTAAAGCGGGTATTTATTTATTTATTACTAGCTTTCCGGGGGCGGCTACGCCCGCGCGTATGTCGGTTATCGCACGAAAACATTAACCTCTTTTTGCGCAGTCGGATAAAAACTATCCTATGTTTTTTCCCGGGTCTCAAACTATCTCCATACCAAATTTCATTCAAATCGGTCCAGTAGTTTTGGCGTGAAAGCGTAACAGACAGACAGACAGAGTTACTTTCGCATTTATAATATTAGTACTGATACAAATCCACAGCCTTTAACATAAAACAATAAATTCTCACTTTGCATATCTTACGGTAGTATACTCGTATATAGTGTAGGTAAGGAATGTTGCGAATACCCGCCTAACTAGCTACCAACCTCAAGAAGAAAATCTGTCGCCGAACACCCGGTGGTGTGTTCGGGCTACTGTCCTTGAGATCCAGTTTTCATTCTATGGTAAACCTTCGATCGCATCATCACTTGCCATCAGGTAAAGAAATAAGTAGAAATAGTATTCGCCATATGACT
This sequence comes from Plagodis dolabraria, assembly GCA_963854805.1. Classification (NCBI taxonomy): domain Eukaryota; kingdom Metazoa; phylum Arthropoda; class Insecta; order Lepidoptera; family Geometridae; genus Plagodis; species Plagodis dolabraria. The sequence goes on along the minus strand of OY978452.1, from coordinate 11,264,521 downwards.
TATACCTGATATATGAAACTTATCTCCGTCGGTGACCAGTAATGTGGGCGAGTAACATAGTATTTTTAGAACAGATAAAAGAGAAAATAATTAATTATCACTAATCAACTTCCAACATTGTTAACTATAAAATACTTTTAAAAGTCAGACCACGAAGTGTTCAGAGTGTTTTGAATCAGCATGGTGCCGATTTCACCAAGTTATTTCATACTTCTTAGTGTTGAAAGTGATTTCCATTATTTATTTAAATTAAATTTTCACATGTTCATAATCAGAATAATATGAAATAGCACTACTGACGGCCGCCATGTACTCATAAATGTACCAGTCTACTGGCACAATATTTTATTACTAAGATTATGTTACATTTCACCTGCGTAGCTATTGCTGGACCCAGGCTGCCTTTAGCTTTTTTCAGGCACCCGCACACTGAACCATCGCAGTTCTGGTGGGACTATAAAATACATTGATATACGAGTTTTCAATAACAAAACTATATATTTAGAATTCCAGATGGACGATGGTTTCTACTGGTCGTAGGCAGAGGACATTTTATATTGGCTACTTTGATGGAAGCTGGTGGATGTACTGAAGATGTAAGTATATTCACTTCTTTTTATATTAAAAAGTTGGCAACAAAGACTATTATAGAGAGCTGTTTATTTTCTGGATAATGATATGCCTTGGGTGGAATTTGTTTTTAATTTTAAATTGAACTCAATGGTTTGTACATTTGCCTTTTATAAAAGTAAAATTATATAGACCTTCCTATTATACATAGTCTACTTCACGGTATTATAGAATTTTCAAAGTTATTAATATTTCTGAAGCATTGTCGTTGAACACTGCTACCCCCAAGAGACCTGCCAAGCGTGGGGCTTATGGCTAATCCCTTCCTTTTAGGGGGGCTTTGATATTTTTTTTAATACCAAAATACCTACTACAAAAACAAGGTATTTGTTTTTGTATTATAGAATTTTTAAAGTTTTTATTAATATTTCTGAATCAGAATCAGAATCAGAATATTTTATTGACCATTATAACAATGTTTGTTACACTAGGTAGGTCATTTTACATAACTGAGGTAATGCAAATCAATTTACATATAAGTTTGAATATACACATACATTATAAACGCACGCATAGATAATTCATTGTTGTAGCATTGGTTAAAATTATTTCTGTCATTATCATTACTGTAATTAAAAACCATACTATATAACTAACATTATTGCAATTTATGTTATTTCCCTTGTGAAGTCAATAATTAATAAAACAATCGAATTAAAATGTCAAAAAGTTAAATACTTCCTAACATAATATAATATAATCAGCCGTCTCAACACGTCACAAAACATCATAGTGATTATATTTAAACCTATTTATTACTTTCCAATTGTTCCAAACAAAATTTTAATTAATATATATATTTTTCTTTTCACAAAAATGAAGCATCTCTTAAATTCATTGTCATAAATTCATTCAGAGAATAGAATGGGTTATTTTGAAAGAAAAGTTTGAGTGTCTTCTTAAAAGCACTAAAGTTTTGTTGCGTGATTTTATCAGGCAGTTTGTTATACATTTTTATTTTCATACATTTCCCTTGCTTACTAACTTTAACCAATCTAACCCTAGGTTGGAAAAGTTTGTTTTTGTTTCTTAGGTTGTAGTCATGCATGTCTCTATTTTTAGGTAAATTTTCCTTGTCCGCGTGTATTTCTAGGAGACTGCTATAAATGAACAGAGATACAACGGTCATAATTTTGTTTTCCTTAAAGTGCTCTTTGGCAGATGTGCGTTTTCTCAGACCATTTATAATTCTGATAGCTCTTTTTTGGCACTTTAAGACGTTTTTAATATCTGTGGCGTTGCCCCAAATAGTGATGGCATATCTTAAGACGGAGTGAATATATGCATAATACACTGAAATTAGGGTCATCTTATCTGTTAATGGTTTCAGTTTTAGTAAGGCATAGTTGCCACTAGCTATTTTTTTACAAATTTTGTTGATATGTGATGTATGACTTATCGTATAATCTATTGTATACCCCAAAAATACATTATCTCTAATATTACTACAAACATTCTTGGTTTGTCTTGTGTGATATAGCATTACTGTACTTTTATTAGCGTTTAAAATGATACCATTTGCGTCGAACCAATTTTTGAGCATCTCCATTACGTCATTAATCTTAATCTGTAAATTATCTTGACATTTATCTGTTAATCCCACGTGAGTATCATCAGCGAACAAACAGATATCTGTCCAATTTGGCATAAAACTAGCAAGATCATTTATATAGATCAAAAATAGTATTGGTCCCAAGATTGAACCCTGAGGTACACCAATGTTCATGGTAAGAGCGACTGCAATCTGTAGTGTCCCCTTTTTTATACAATGGTATTATTCGGCCTGCTTTAAAAACTTCGGGAAATACACCTTCTTCTAAACAAGAATTCATGCAAATCAGAAGTAATTCCATTAGATAGTCATTATTAAGTAATAATTTTTTCATTGTCTTCATGCTCATGTCATATATATCTAAGGTCAGTTTTGGTTTCATATTTCTGATAATCGTCTTTAATTCTTTATAACATACAAATGAAAATTGTATTGATGTCTCTGGTTTAAATAAATTATGTAGATACCTCAAGCAGTGCTGTGCGTCAGTTTGTGTATTGCTTGTTAATCTATGCGCTATATTACAAAAGAAATCATTAAATAAATTCGCAATATTTGTTGGTTCCATGATATCTTCGTATTTGTAATTTTTTATGGATATAATTTTTGTTTTAGTCTTTTGTTTATTGTTTCTTCTTACTTGTTCATTTATTATCTTCCAGGATTCCTTAATTTTATTGTTTGATTGTGATATCCTCTGATTGTACTGTAGTTTCTTAGCGAATCAATCATAGTTTTATTTAATATTTTTTTATATGTTTTTATTTTTGATTTTAATTTATCACTTGGGTCGTGGGCCTGTAATATTTCCATTTTATATAAGTTGTCTTTTGACTTTTCAATACCCGTCGTGGTCAATTTCTTGTTTCTATTGCGCATCTGTACCTTTTTTTTCGGAAATGCAATATTATAATAAAAATGTATAACCTCTGACAAAAGCTTCATTTTATTATTAGCATCATTACACATTATTAATTGAGTTTTAAATTTAGTATAATTGCTGTTAAACAAGTAATGAAAATATAGAAAATTACTATAAGAAAAGGATCTAGTAGCACAGCTTTCTGCTTGATTTCTTTTTGTTGTAATACCTGATAACACTAGTTTAATTACATTGTGGTCAGAAAGCTTACTATTTAATACACTGCCTTTACAATCACATGAAGCATTGTCGTTGAACACTGCTACCCCCAAGAGACCTGCCAAGCGTGGGGCTTATGGCTAATCCCCTCCTTTTAGGGGGGTTTGATTTTTTTTTGTGCTGGATGGGAATCGAACTCGCGTCCTCTGATTTCGCGCCGGATGCCTAATCCATTCGGCCACTAGAACCATACTCTTACGAGTCGAAAATTTGTGCTCCAATTGTACCCACCAGACTACTACACTTCATCTGATAGAAAGAAGTGTTTTTTTAAACTCTTAACTTTCGATTGATGTCGCTACCCTTCTATATTTATAAATATGATTACAAGCACTGCTGAGCGCAAATTTTGTTCAAGGATCTGAATAATCTGTTTATCGAAGTTCGTCCAAATTCTAACCGTTGCGTTGTGGCGTAAAGAGGAGCTCATTACTCACACGTTAACTTTCGCATTTATAATAATTACTGTATTTTTATTGTCGAGCTTTACGGCCGCGGCCCCGCGCGCGCATAAGTTGGTTATCGCGCAAAACCATTAACCTCTTTTAGCGCAGTTGGATAAAAAGTATCCTATGTCTTTCTCCGGGTCTCAAACTATTTCCATACCAAATTTACACCAAATCAGTCCAGTAGTTTTTAGTTTATGCGTTGCATACAAAAATACAAATCGTTCCTCTTTATAATATTAGTTGTGGATATACTTTGACCACATAGTACAACTTGTTAGTGCAATCACCTTACATTTTTTGACACAAGTATGAAACTTGGCACATTCGATCCTTGACTAAAATAAGCCAATTAAGATCGGTAGCCCTCCGGTACCCCCCTCTGGCGGTGGAGGGGGGGATGTAAAGCGCCGCTCCGCCCGGCTTCATTCTAAAAATTATAACTGTCCAGGTTTAGCTAATATGTCAAGTTTGGTATCGTTTTCGTATAAATCGATAACGTAGAATTCATTTATAGTATAATAAAAAGTCATTTCATTTGTAGTTTCTTAATCATTTAACAATATTTAAAAATGAGAAGTACATTTTTTTTTAATCAGGTTACTGTAAATATTAAACTGGTGATTTTTTATATAAATAAAAATACGATAACAAAGCCGATTTTATGCAGATTTGAAAAAATATAATTTTTATGTATATCTACAAATAATAAACAGCTAAAAAAATGTTTGAACGTCGTGCGCCGCCAAGTTAAAAGATGCTACGAGGTGAAAGACGCGTACTAGCAGCGGAGCGCTTGCAGAACTATGCCTGTTTCAACCTTTCAGTTGTTGTTAGTCAGTTCATTTGTGTACCACATTTTCTTTATTTCCGAATGAAAATTGGTTTCAGGGCCTTATAAATTTGTGAATATTATTATAAAGTGTTTTCACAACTGGAATTCCTTGATAGTAAGGAATTTCTAACCTTTATTTTGATAAGTTTAACACGCACCAAAATTTACCTAAACATCCATTAAACGGATGAAACCGACACGTTTACGAGAAAAATTACGGAATTTGACGTTCCTATGGCTAAAGTTATCGTAAAGGCTAGTTTTTTTACTATATATTTAAATATTTCGTATAATCAGTTTATAAACCATAGGCCAGGGATTATGAAAAAAAGGGATTGGGTAGCCCTTTTTTTAAATATCCCTTGCCCAACTGGTTGTTTAGAAAAGACCGCTTATAGTGATAAGATCGCCAATATTGTAAATCTCATGTTCTGTAAGTTGTTGTAAATATTTGTTTTGTTTGCAATAAAGGATATCTATCTATACATCTAATAAATATATATAATATATTTTTGTATCGTATTTATCATAAAATGTATAATAATAAAGTAACCAACCACAAAACATCGAAACAGCTCAATAAGTACTCATTATTGATGATCACACTATTTGTTGAACTTTTAAGTTGAAAAATATGATAAATAATTTTACTTCACTGTACAATATCGAATACATTTTTTAAATAGTACCTATTATATTATTTTATGTTGTATTAAAATCTCCAGATTAACAAAGTGCAAGTTAACATTGTAGACAGTTCAACAAAGTCACAAACGGGTTCACTTTAACGCTATCTTCATGCACTGACATCAAGTTTTTCACCATGTTTTACATTTAGTTAGTTTCCAACAAATACTGGCTACAACAGAGTTGTCAGATCAGTGTGGTATCCAATGGTCTTCTTCCTCCCTCAAGCCACAGGTAGTTGTAGCCACTGGCACTGGGCAACATTTGTTGAGGAACTAATTCCTGGCCCCAAACATGAACCCCTTGGTATAATTACTGTACGTAATATGTGCCGGTGTAAGGTGGCTTATGTTGGAGGTATATTTTCTAGCTGCCGATCTTTATTTGTAAATAAAAATTGCTGAAATTCATTAACTATTCTGCAAAGACTTGATCTGAAAGAACAGATAAGTACTTATAGTATTCATTGTAAACAACACTTGTACTTCTAGATAATACATTTGTATCGTCAGTTGTAATCTCACCTGTCCTACGAGGTTATACAGTATTGGGTTTGGATTGGCGTCTTGGGGATCAGTTCCCCAGAAAGCGCTGCTGTCTACCTTTCGGTATTTTACTTTAGTCGCCTCTTACGTCATCCACAGGTAGAAATAGGGAGGTGACATTCTAACCCGGCACCATACTGGCCATCTCCACGTATAAAAGGGACAAAAATATTCTCAGAATATTCTACGAACTTCCGCGATTGACATGAGTTCAACATATGGAAAGTGGCAGGTCCATCAAGAACTTTGGCAGAAACTTCCGGGCAGCTTCCCTGGTTTGTTATGTTTTCGCTAGGGATGTATGAAAAAAGTAATGAAAGTACAGTGCGATTGCAATCCCAGGTTGTTTACTCTTCCTAGACAGTGTTTCATATTCTTTTCAATCCTGTCACCCTGACCTGGAAATAACTGGCTTCTAAATATTAACAAGATAAGAAATTAAACACAATGGATATACAGTTAGTTCATTACAGTAACAGCTAGTATTGTTTTTATCATTAAAAATTCGAAGCTGTTTAGCAACTCAAATAACCATTCCTAATCTCCTATGCAATTTGTACCTTAACATACTTATGATATAACACGATTGAAGTCAACTAGCTCTCACAGACTGTGGAGGGACGGAAGAGCAATACATATTATTCTACTGATATACATTTGATTTGAATAAGGTTTTTTTAAATACGTTACAATTATTGAATCTGTTAAATTCTTTCATTTCAGTTAAGCTATTATTTATTATAACCTCAGAATCCAACCAAATTTTGTAGTATAATTATAATTCTATTCTAAGATTAATGATATGTAAATATGTAGAGAGAATATGATCTAAGCACAACCATTGGTCGCAGAAATAGATAAATTATTATGATCCATCCTCCATGTAACATAATATCTAATCCTCTGGATCTAACATAATATCGTCCAGGTTTTATAAACAGGTATTTTACTTTCTTTTCCGTCATTGCAGTTGGTCGCAGAAATAGATAAATTATTATGATCCATCCTCCATGTAACTAATAATATAAATTTAATTAATATAAAAGTAGTTCCTACTTATGTAAAAGAAAAACAACAAGTTTCATAGGTAACGCATAAAGAGCAATTCTTCGTTCTGCCACTACACCACTGACAGCCGTAATGCGTTGGTACAAAAACCATATATATATATATATATATATATCTGCGTTTACGATAACTTTAGCCATAAAAACGTCAAATTCCATATTTTTTCTCGTAAACGTATCGGTTTCATCCGTTTAATGGATGTTCAGGTAAAGTTTGGTGCATGTTAAACTTATCATAATAAAGGTTGGAAATTCCTTACTATCAAGGAATTCCAGTTATGAAAACATTTTTGAACAACAAATTTATAAGGCCCTTAAACCAATTTTCATTTCGAAATAAAGAAAATGTGGTACGCAAATGAACTGACTAACAACAACTGAAAGGTTGAAACAGGCATAGTTCTGCAAGCGCTCCGCTGCTAGTACGCGTCTTTCACCTCGTAGCATCTTTTAACTCGGCGGCGAACGACCTTCAAACATTTTTTTAGCTGTTTATTATTTGTTAATATACATAAAAGTTATATTTTTTCAAATCTGCATAAAATCGGCTTTGTTATAATATTTTTTATTTATATAAAAAATCACCAGATTAATATTTACGGTAACCTGAAATTAAATAATGTACTTTTCATTTTAAAACATTGTTAAATTATTAAGAAACTACATATGAAATGACTTTTTATTATACTAGAAATGAATTCTACGTTATCGATTTATACGTAAACGATACCAAACTTGACATATTAGCTAAACCTGGACTTATAATTTTTAGAATGAAGCCGGGCGGAGCGGCGCTTTACATCCCCCCCTCCGCCCCCAGAGGGGGGGTACCGGAGGGCTACCGATCTTAATTGGCTTATTTTGACTCAAGGATCGAACGTGCCAAGTTTCATACTTGTGGCAAAAAATGTAAGGTTGAGGCATTTTATGCGGCTAACAGACTGTACTAACAGTCACACTCAAGTAAACAGGCTTAATTTAAGAAGGGGAGCTGTCTCTCAAAGACTGCTGTCGGAACGCGTTTGGCGGCAGTTTCTACTTGAGAGAGGTAGCTAACTAGGCCGGCACTTATAAAATGTTGTACCACCATGCAGTGTCGAAGATTTCTGGCCACCTGAAAGTCTCTGTCATAGCCTAACGCCTATACTATCCTAAGACAACAACGGTGACCGGTAGCTTCACTTGCCCACAGAAGTACGGAAGCGCTCAGTAGTGAATGCCAGCTAGAGCCCGCGGATTCGCCTTCGTGTAATAAGTATATATTACTCTCGCTCTGGACAAAAACTTTAAAATCGGTATAAAAAATATCCCTGTATTATTCAAAGACCTGAAGAAGCTGTAATACCGTATACCATCCAAACCCGTTCAGCCGTTACGGGGCATTAAAACGACAGTTTTAATGCACATTATGTACAGTCTTATTGGTATGCATTATACATATTATAATGATGATATATGAATACAAAATATAAACAACTTACTTTTAATATTTTTAGGGAGCATAATCTGTCGCTTTGGTTTGGGTTTTCGGATCTGTCTCTATTCTTCAATGAGCACTTTGCTCTGGATATGGGTAATATCAGGTAAATACTGCATGAAAATTATAATATAAACATTAACTAGCTTCAATTTCAGTTATATATAGCACAACACAAAGCTTTACAATTTACGAGGCATAAACTAATGGATAGAATTCGTTTCAACGATTCGTAAATTAATTATTCAGGTATAAAAACCGACTTAATTCGTCCATGGAATTAAATAACATAAAATAAAAAACACAACGACTAATTCACAGTGAAAGGGCAGCGGCGGGCAGCGCAGTGGTCGGCAGTTCTACTGTCAAACCGAATTTTTTACTTTGTCTCTATTACTATAACGCTTAGTATCGGGTATACGGTATCGGTAAAACTTGCATATGCGGGTGGCCGCGCGACTACAAGTCACCCATCACCGTCAACTCTTGCATCCTATACTATAACTTATAGTGATAGAGACAAAGTCGAAAATGGTTTGATAGTAAAACTGCCGGCCGCTGCCACTTTACTCTGAATTGAGCCTACAAGAATAATCCAAGCAATGGATCTAATAATAACATGAATTCATTGACAGTGGCTCGTCCATGTATGATTATGCGTTGTGATTTAACCGTGGCTTAATGCTTGAGTGTCGATCGTTATGCTTCTCGTCGCTACTTATTACGCCTGTATTCTTTGCTTTTCTTTCAATCACAAAACCTTGTATATCGGCCTATACAGCTATGGTAACGGTTAAAAACGGGTTAAAACACATTCTTACCATATGAATATGACTTGTATAATGCACTTATATAAGGAAATGTAAAGCATGCAAACGCGTTGTTCAATCTACGAGTATCTGCCGCTACTATCTCTTACCTAAATTAACCTCTTCAACGCCTTCCGCTTTGTCACACTCAGCAAACAATTCATCATTGTATTAATCGGAACTAAGAAAGTTTCATTGTCATAAAGATCATTGGCATATTGCATCTAGATAGAATAAAGCTTGAACTATGATTTGTAGGCAGTTGGGGTTACTCCCCCTTCACCATTCTACGTAGAAGAATGCTCGAGTTGCCTAGAGCTGCTATACGAATGTGCACTGGACAGATATTTAGCATCTTGGTTCTCGTCTAACGCACAGCCGCGACTCGAGACTGAGCCAGAGTGTCTCGCCAAGTGTCCACGCAGAGGAAAAGATTTCATTTGTAAGTATAGTAGTCTTCTTACTAACAGCAAAGTTAGAGTTGTCGTATGAGGGCGTACATTGGGCAAATGCCTTGAATGTTGGTTTTATTCAAACACACAGCCATGACTAAAGACTGACTCTGAGAATCTCACCAAGTATTCACTGAGAGCATCGTATTTCACAGAAATCGCACTACCCATAGGATGCTCGAATTACCTAGAAGTTTGATACAAGTATGCACGAGACATATTATTATGTATATCTACCGGCGTTTTGTTACTATTCGAGAATAGTCCTGGGTGTCTCGCTATTAAGTGTATGATAAGCTATGAATAATAATTATTCGTAAATACGCTATTAGCAAAAATTTCATGTAAAAGTATTGTAAGTTGTGGATGTCGAATGGTAGATTTTTTTAAAGCATGCTGAATAGATACTTAGCGTCCGTTTTCTCTTATGAATTAGATGACTAGAGACTCGTATAAAGTGTTTAGAAAATTAATTGTATACCTAGATACTACCAAGCAAAAGTGCTCAATATGCCTAAAGCCGATTTATGAATATGCACACTTATAAATCACAGACACGGCTAAAAACATATCCTAAGTGTCACGCAAAGTCAACGAGGTAATCAAAGAAATTTATTTTTAGGCGCTGCATAAAGAAGATTACTCAAGTTAAATGAACACTCATGACTTTTGATTGAGTCGAGTGAAGGGCTAAGAAGTCCTTTCGTGTTATGTACATAGATCATGTAGGTATCCATATTTTCCAGCTTCAAAACCAGAGGCAAGTTTCAAATCATCGACACTCAAGCTGCCCAAGCCGCAATCAGACGGCAAGAGGCGGCACAACTCTTCAGAGCAGATTAATATCAGTTCCACTAGTGATAACTCAGTGAACTACGGAAGTCATCATAGCTTGTACAACCCTTGGTATAACAGTGCACAGAAATATAGACATTCGAGCTTGGATGTAAGCTATTCTGAGGATTCTAACAGCTTGAAGAGTAACAGGTAACTTTATTTTATTTTTCTATGATATCTAGCGTGTCGTAAATGTCAGACTGAAATATCTAATGCAAGAAACCGTTTATTGGGGACACGTGCATTAATTGTTCACAACTGGAGAAATTTTATTTTTTTCAGTGAAATAAGCGAAGACCGCGTGCAAGGCAGAAGGGCGGATCGTGAGCAGAAAAATCGTCGTGACTCCTCCGGTTCGGATTCAGATTGGGATAGACAGGTACATACACTACTTATCTTATGGTGTCAATATTTTTTGTATAGTAATAAGTATTTAACGGGACTTAATCACGACAGAAACATGTATATTATTTATTTACCTCGACGTTTCGACCAAGTTGCATTGGTCGTGGTCACGAGCGGACTGAAGAGGCCTGTGTCAACGTCTTGTAGGGCTGCTATTTTCTCGATCTACCCGTATTTGATGACATACAACTATATGTTCAAATTGTAAAAGTCTTAAAGTTAATATTTTTTATCGTGTGGTGCCGGGCTAGAATGTCACTGCCCCATTTCTTTCCGTGGATGACGTAAGATACGACTAAGGGAAAAATAACGGAAGGTGGGAAGTAGCATTTAAGGAAGAACTAACGACTTCCACTGCGATCCCCAAGACGCTTGCCAAGCGTGGGGATTATGGCAAATCCTACCAATGGGGGAGACCTTGTCCAACAGTGGACGTTCCGGATGATGTGATTACGATGACATTAAACAAACCAAATTAACTTCCAACACATGTTGATTCAAGACACTGACCACACAAAAACCAATGTTGATGAATCTTAAAGGAGACCAAATTGCCTCCAATTCGGTCTCATCTTTTTTTGTTGCGTAGAGTGTACCTGTACACTCTACGCAAAAAAATAATCGTTTTAAAAACAATTTATAATTATCTGACATGAAATCGCGTAACAAACATAAAAAAATTCAGTCAAATATGATCCTCCTCCTTATTTAGAACGTGGGTAAAAAAATACACGTAACCGTCTTCCACAAAGAAAAATATTATACTGGCTAGTTTGTTATTTATTCCCATGAGTTCCAAAAAAATATTTTCTATATTTTAGTTGAAGGTCTAAGCTTTGGCTCTGTGTTTTTTATTGTTTTGTCATCTCAAAAAAACTCAAAGATATTGGATTTTAAGTCAATAATATAAAATTGTGTTTTTTATTCAACAGGAAGGCAGCAGAGCAAGTGGCAGTATCGACATGTCCGATATAAGGAAATCACTGTTGAATGAGATCAACCACGTTCCAGTACAAAGGTATTAAGTTTATTACTGGATTTAGGCTTACCAAGATCGTATAATTGCTCTAAACTATAGAGAAAGTGTCTGTCCGAAAGACCGTCACGCAATAAAGTTGGGAGAGATCTTTCAGTCTAAAAATGCACGCCCTTCCAATGTATTTACCTTATATGCAAAATAATGTATAGACGCAGTACACGCCACCTCGACAATAACATTGGTTCTTCAGTCATCGTGGTGTGTGTGCAGAGTGCGCAGACGTGTTCGAGTTCACAGTAAAACCACTGCACGCACACACATGTAAATAATCACATTTTTAGGACAGAAAGATATCTAAAGTTTAACAGAATTGCGGGAAAAATCCCCGTTTGAGGGCTGAAGCCTTCGTCTACGTAAAGCAAAAGCACAAATACGCTATTAATTTTATTCCAGGGCGCCATTTTCCATAGCTTGTCTTATCTTGAATTCTTGACTCCTCCAAGTGACCCCTTTTTATTGCACGCCATTTAAGTCCGAAACAAAGAAATGTATTATAGTGATGTTCGTTTAGCATGCTATGGTGCTTGATAATATATTTAGAAATTGTAATGAATATTGGAAACAAATGAACGTCGGGTATTCACCTCTGAAGTGATCTATAGAAGAACAAAACTAGAGGAAAAATCACGTGGAAAAATCAATCTTTGTAGTAAATATGTTTTGTTGGAACTTTGAGACAGCAGGCTCGAATTATTTGTATAATTACTTTTTTGCAGAATAACGGCCGGCGAAGAAAACGTCCTATTCCATTTCGTCCAACTAGAATCAGAGAAGGGTGTGCTACTGGCGCCAGTGAAGAATATAGCAATCCAAGCTAACAATGCGATATATGTGTACATTCTCAATACATTCAGAGCTGCTAGTAAAAAGATACATGATATACTGCAGCATAGCATAAGGTATGTATTTGTATACTATTCAACAATAATTTATCTATAATATATAAAATTCTCGTGTCACAGTGTTTGTAACAAAACTCCTCCGAAACGGTTTGACCGATGCCCATGAAATTTTGTGTTTATATTCAGTAGGTCTGTGAAAAGAACGTAAACTATTTTTCAAATAGGTAAAAAAAAATGTATTAGCCGATATGGACAGCTAGTTATATTATAATATAATGGTTATAAAAACCAGTCTTCTTTATTGCTACGTCAATCAAAAGTCATTTTGAAGTAAGAATAAGAACTGTGAATAAGAGTTAGATATTTGTTGTTATTGGAACGAATATGCCCATATTATCAGCATGAACGGGATACCAAGAACTAGGTAAGTATATGTTATCTGAGCGATAGTTTGACGCTCATATGTGATACCTTACGAGGAAAATAAGACAGCGACAAAAGTAAACGTTTGAAGGAAAACACATTTCAGTCACAAACATTTTGTAGACGCCTTACGATATTTTTTTTTGTCAGACAGTCCGCCATCATGATACATATTTTGAGAAAATGCAACTGACTAAATTTAATAAATTAATTCTGCATATTATATCTTCAAGTCAATATCCTTAAGTGCTTAATTCCTTTAAAAATTAGTTATTTCTTTTTTTTTTTTTATACTGAACTGGGTAGCACTTGACCACTATCTCACCTGATGTTAAGTGATGATGCAGTCGATGATGGAGCGCGCTTACCCAGAAGATACCTGTTCACTCGCGTTTCTTATAATATTCGCACTGCAAAATATCCATCTTCCATGACATTACCTTGCCATAATAATAATATATTAGAATCAAAAATTTGCTTACTTATACCGGAATTCTGTTTTAAGAGCACTCCATTTAATCATCATCAACCAGAAGATTTACATTGTTAAACATAGCTTTATTTTTTCTAGGTTTAAAAGAAACCATGCTCCGTGCAACCCTTTGAACAAAATACTAGTGGCTGTTAAAGAACACGGAATGCTTTTCCAAGTACCGCCGGATATTCTGCACCAATGCGGAGTCAGCAAGAAGAATACCGAACCGTTCCAGTTTTGGGTCGTTGGGTAAATTGCAAACTATTGTTTACTGACTGTACAAAGGCAAGGACTTAGTGGAAATCCAGTTGTGTCTAATTGCTAAGCAGAGGCATCTTATTTTTATATTCTATATTCTCAAAGATCTGCCTTCTCCGATAATCAGGTAGAAAGCTTACACAAAAATTCAGTATTAGGTAATAACATTGAGTCCCGGGTTAAATTAGTAACTATATGTTGAAACAGAAACTCTATATTATGGAGATACCCTCTATATTTTTTTTATGCCCACGGTATGCCTTTATTACCAAAGTACTGGGGACTCTATACAACACTACAGCTTCTACAATAAAAGCATTTAGACAATCTACAAGTCATCACTGACTCACAGGCAGTCCCTCTATCATTAAGCCTAATATCATAAAAAATAATTAAAGAGGGGAATTTAAAAATAAAATGTATTAATAAAATGGGCACTTGTATCTAGCAATTTCGTTAACCGTTATCACATCACATCAACAACTATAACGTCGACAGATGCCTTTCCCCTGAAGGGGAGGTTTGCCATAATCCCTACGCTTTCTTCGAAGGGCGTTGATGGTCATATTCTGGTATTTTGCCCTTCGTCGCCTCTTACGACCTGCACAAGAAGATATGGGTGATGAATTCTAGCCCAGTATCACGGGGCACTGTTAAACCGTTATCACATTCTATGTAATTTTACTGTATGCATGTTTTACTCAAACAATCACATTGGGTATTTTCAAAATAGGTAATTTTAATTGTTTCAGGCGAGTGTTTAGCGAACCGGAGCCAAGAGAACTTTATATATGCTACCACGAGTCTGTACCGCAAGATCTCACTGAAGTCGCCTGTTTACTCTCATATTTAGAATAAAATTGTTTAATTAATAAACTCGAATTAATTGTGTCGATTCCTGGGGTAGTAGCGTGGTGGGGGAAGGGTGTGATGACGACAAGAAAATCTACCAATTGCAAAGCGACCAAAGCTTACAAAGTGAGGTAACCTCGTGCACCGAAGGTTGCGTACCACACAATATACATACCTATTCACTCGGATACCAGGGAGTTGAAATACTTAAGAGTTGTTATATCCGAACACCACTGCTCTAAAAGCTTACTAGAATTTTCCTATGTACATACCTACGCACATCTATAAGCAGTTTGTAATGACAAGGAAAGAACGTTCAAATATTACGCGTCATATCTGTTGTTAGAAAGAGATAAATAAGCAATTCGTGTTACCACCGAACCACCACGAGACGT
This sequence comes from Plagodis dolabraria, assembly GCA_963854805.1. Lineage (NCBI taxonomy): Eukaryota > Metazoa > Arthropoda > Insecta > Lepidoptera > Geometridae > Plagodis > Plagodis dolabraria. The sequence goes on along the minus strand of OY978452.1, from coordinate 11,249,354 downwards.
TTCGATCACCATTATGCTGCATCTCTTTCACTCCCTCACACCAAACGATACACATATCTCGCTCATCCATTTCATTGTGATTCGTTCCAAAGATAAAACAAAATAACGATATTTTCTATTTCAACAATAAAAGCAATAATTACGCGTGAAATTAAACAGTTTTCTTATCTCTCACAGTGCCTGTATAATTGGTGCAGAGTCTATAGACACAAGGAAGGTGTATTGTCCACAGATTATTCCGAAAAAACACGATTAGCGGCGATGTATTCACCGGACGCTCGGAAGTGCTAGACTGGTAGTGACTCAGGCGATTACCCTGAATTCGTCTAGTAAATATGGAGGGCAAACAACTGATCTACAGGTAAAAAAATCTTAGTCGGATACCAATGAATTCCATCTTTTATAAGAAGGGGGACAGAAACAGTGTCAAATGCTTTTGACAGATCAAGGAAAATACCTACCGTTCACTCACGAAGGCACGCCCCTCCACAGTTAAAGCTGTGTGTGCTACACAGTCGGAAACGAGCTTCCCACCATGTTCGCCAACCATGGATTACAACTGTGTAGATGATGGTTTGCCATCAAATTATGTTTGACCTTCCAACACCCTTGGATTGCGAGCATGCATTGTTAACCGTCGTGAGTAACCACTATTTACCAAATTCCCACTGAGTGGACGCGCCGCCGCGCCGCCGCCGGTTGCAAATCACGCAGGCACGAGGGCAGTATGCCGCTGCAGTCGGCGACAGCGCATGCATGGCGCTTTTCCCTCTTTGAGAAACGTAGGTATAAAAGCCACGACCAAATATAGTGCATTATTTATGACATATTTTGCTTCCAAATTTCATAGAAAGATAGTAATTTTAAAACGTTTAAATTAAGCGATATCTTATGTAGTTTGGCCTACTTATAGAGATTAGTCATTGGCAGTGAATGACAATTGGTTTCCATAGGTACCAAAGGTCACTGAAAAGGTGTTTTTTTTTTTCCAAAATATGGAATAGCACTCCTAAGTATGAAATAGCTTGCCGAAGAAGTTTGAATGGTACTGAAGTATATCGTAATAAACCATTTTTATATGAATAATGTGTGAAAGTGAGAGGAAGCTGAGTTTTTTAATGATTATACCTACATACATTTTACGTTTTTGTTGATTTAACTAGAATATTTGAGAAATTATCTTCCAATAAATAACATAACACTTTATGAATACATATACCTAGGTATACATGTAAACTACAGGTAGGTACACGAAGTTTTTGTGTTACAAGGCTAACTACTGGGTGTTTTACCCTACTACTTTTCTCTATTGGTAAATGAATAATCTAATATCATGGAAATAATAAGTACTAGTTGTACTTATTACTTCCATGATATTAGATAATTCATAATATATTCATCAGTACTATAATATTATAAATGCGAAAGTAACTCTGTCTGTCTGTCTGTTACGCTTTCACGCCAAAACCACTGGACCGATTTGAATGAAATTTGGTATGGAGATAGTTTGAGACCCGGGAAAAAACATAGGATAGTTTTATCCGACTGCGCAAAAAGAGGTTAATGTTTCTGCGCGATAACCGACATACGCGCGGGCGGAGCCGCGCCCGGAAAGCTAGTAAAGTATAAGTCTAATATTCACATGGAAGTAATAAGTACTACGTACAACCGTAGTACTTATTTCTTCCATGAATATTCATTACTCATGGTTATGATCGTACCGTACTCGTACCTACCACGCGTGGTGAGCCCCTTGGCAAATGGCAACATCGGTTGCATTTTTATTTCACCCAATCAAACCGCAGAGTAAATAATTAGTCTATGAATCCAAGCAAACGAGAATAGAAGATAGGGATGTCCAATACCACCAAAGTATCGATACCTATTCACATGAGGAGTACGCATATTCTTGTGTGCCCCACATACTTAACGAAATCGAACACGATCTCTGACTATACAGTATACAGAAACTACCAAAATTTCTCTTTGATGGATGACGCATTACCTGTTATAAGTGATAGTCCTAAGAAATATAAATAAGATCGAAAATGGAAGGACATGAAAGTATAAACATATATCAATTATTTGAATATTTTTTATTTAATATTTAGTAGCAACCTATTACTTCGTGTGCGACACGACTGAATAATCCACAATCGAGGTGAAACTGACGGCCAGCTGGCACTCACTCTTTTATTGAACGGTACATTTCCTCCGATTCGTTATATCGAGACCATGCGACTGTACCGAGTTGAAATCATAAGTTGTGTGGCAGCTGTTATTCGATAATAATATACATATGAACACCCTTAAAGTATAGTTGCCTACCTAAATCTCAAAAGTAACGATATATTTTTATTTTCATGGGAAAAATTAAAGTACCTACTCTTCCCACCCCTCATACACTTGACTTTGTGTAAGTAGGGGTTATCATGATGTTTTATAGTTTGGTCCATGCTTAAGAAACGATTTAAAGCAAGTATTTGTAATGAGTATAGTTATAACAGAAACATAAAAAAATTTGCGAAATTTAAAAAAATCGAGATTGTTTTTAGGGTTTCGTAGTCCTGAAAAGGAACCCTTATAGTTTCGTCATGTCCGTCTGTCTCTCCGTCTGTCCGAAGTTTTGCTAAGAGATCGTTAGTACTAGAAAGCTGTAATTTTGTGTGGGTGTGTATATCTATTACGCCGACAAAATGGTAAAATAAAATTTTTAAAAATATTTTTTTTAGGGTAGCTTAATGCTTGTGAAAGTGGGATGAATTTATTTTTTGTCGTTTACCCCATCGTGTATAATATCGTTGAATAGGTCTTTCAAAATGACTTAGGGGTTGCTAATACTGTTTAACAATTTAATGTTCAATTTACGAAATATTAAACTTTAAAGTGCAAATTCATGTACCAATAGGGCGTCACCCCCCCTCTAAAATCTTAATTGCTGGCTTGAAAAATCTGAAAAAAATCATAATGATAGTGCAGTTCATGAAATTTAAAGGAAAATTATAGCAGTTGAGATAACTTTATTACTTTAGCAGTAATAGTCGTTGAAACATTTTTTTTTTGGGTGTTGGACAATTTTGTGCCAATATAAAATTATAGAATAAATTCTTTAAAATGAATGAGTTGAAATAGTTTTGAAGTGTCTGGAATATGACCGACGACGGCTCCATACCCACTTTGTGCAAAGCAATCACTGCAATCTTATTTTCTTTAACACCCCATCCCATATTGTAATTTTAACACGAAAATATATTATGTGGAACGGCGCGAAATCGAAAGAACTTTTTAAAATAATAAACGAGTTCCAAATTCAAAATAATAAATAAGTTGATAAAAGAAAAGTTTTGTGTTACAGTATTTACGGTCAGACTGGTTTTATAGCATGATATCCCTTTTATAAGCTTATTTGCATTTATCGGTGTATACTTTTTAATATTCTTTCTTATATATATATCAACTATTTTAGAATAGAATAGAGTAATTATTAATTGCTCCTGAAAGTAAATTAAACGATATACAACTTCTTACAAACAATATACAACTTATAGCACTCAGTTAATGTGCAACAATATATCTGACTTTCAAACTTATATATATATATATATATATATAAGTTTCACAAAGCTGCCGCTAGATAGCAATGTACCAACGAATTCTTAGTCGCGCTATCGTTACGTTTTCATTCGAGTAAGTCCCTATAGAATTCACAAACGAATATTGTTTAATTTTCAACTTAATATTGAACTAATAACATGGCAGCAATCGTACTCTTACTTTTTAGCTTTAGCAGGAAGGAAGTGGAATAAAAAATAAAGAATAACAGAATCGTTCTATATTATGATAACGGGCTACAAACCCTACATTGTGCGTGGCCCGACACGCATTTGACCGTTTATTTTTATATTTGCATCAATTCTCCAGCACTATACAGGGTATCCGAAGAAGTAGTGGTATACTGAAGCTGGAAGGTAGAGGACCTAGAGGGCTATCTGAATCACCCCTATGTACGTTCCGCGATTTTTCGTATTTTCGGAGTTATGACTTTTTATTTAAATTTTTCACCTATCCGAGTGCGATGAGATTTTTATTTATGGTGACGTGAATTATTACGGTAGTTGCTTGATTTTTGTTGTGTGCTAAGCTGATAGATAGGCCAAATCAGTAGGGTAACATTTACCATCGTTAAATCTTTGAATGCAATAGAAAAAATTAAATGTCAAGAAAGATAACATTACCCCGTATGTTCACACACAAATTCAAGGGCCCTTAAAATATGACCATGGGAGTGATTCAGATAGCTCTCTAGGTCCTCTATCTCCCAACTTTAGTATATCACTACTTCTTGGGACACCCTGTATATGCAAAGTTGTATGCGTCTGAACCAATTTTTATTCGACTTCAATTACAAATTCTTTGTTTATTACCTTATAACTTTTGACTGGGTGACCCGATTTTGATGATACTTTTTAATATGGAAGCTGGTGCTTTCCGTGTGGTCCAATTTAAATTTCATCTAGGTCAGTCAAGCTTTTTCAAGTTACACTCCGATAACTGGGTAGTGTTTTCCTATCTTGATGATATAACATTCAGTGAATGACAATTGATCCCCTAAGTAGCAAGGGTCACTAAAAATGATGTTTTTTTTTACCTCAAAATGGAACCTATTTCTACACTCAAAAGTGTGAAATAACTTATCAAAGTCGGTACCATGCGCATAATACATATTGTGTTAATAGGTTCTTTTGAACTATCACTGTACCGACATCAACATATTATTTCACACTTTAAAGTGTTCCTTTTTCAGATGACATTTTTTTCAAATCACTTTTTTGTTCCGTTATCTTTCTCCAAATCCTCCTCCACAATCTGCTCGCGCATCTTCTGGCAAATTCAACTGGATTGGTTAATTGATTAGCGCTTAAAAATAATCGCATCCGATTGGTCTCGTCTTGCTTATATTGTAGCACCGCATGATACATTTGTAAACCATGCCGGCTGCGGCAATGTTTGCGTTCTGCTGTTTTCGAGCTAGGCTTATTATATTTTCACCCATTCGTAGTATAAAAGTATCTTTATTCTGATACCGAGTAGGTATCGCATGAGAGATTCGATACCGAATATCTACTTGGTATCGAATGAATACTCATGGAGTATGTACTTACTTTTACTTGCGTATTTACTAGGATCGGAATATTAGATTGCATACCCTTCTCTATTTTCTTCTCTTGGGATGGGTTGGAATAAAAAACATGGATGGATTAAAATGTGAATTTCTGATTTGATTTGCTAAAGTGCTTGTTTGAGTTTATTATACAATACCTACAGTTATAGTCTAATGATCATAAGGACTTGACTCAATTCATCGTTTCAACTGTGATTTGTTTTTGATTGGACGATGATTACAAAAATGCAACCTCAAGCCAATGTTGCCGTCCCGCAATCTGTCACGACACAGCCGCAGTCTCAGCAACTCGTTGGTGTTCCCGCAAATGCAGTCATCCTGAAAATGTCCGATATTCAGCAGATATCTACAGTGGGTAAGTGATATTCGTGGTGTAAAACAAAACAACGTAAGTGTATCGCGTAATGTTTCATGGCTCCGGGAATTTTCCTTGTTTTCAAATGAGTAATATGTAGGTATAAATTATATCCCATGATGCATTGACAATGCACTCACTGTAGCGTATAATTAATTGAATGTTTGGAGTAATCTAAGATACATTACTGCCTTGAGTTACATATACAGTTTTGTATAGGTTAGTTCGTGATCCTAGCGGTATTTTAGTCCTGAAGGTGGTTCGTAGCTATATTATTTATTTTCTTTAGCCTCCGCTACTCAGTATAAAGTATCCATGTAATGTCACAATTAAATTATTAGGTGGGACATATGTATCTATATGTTGTATATTTTTTTGCTTTAGTCAATTAATCCATGTGCATCATATTTAATGATTACAATTTATTTTTATTCCTCAATGCTCAAATTCGGGAGCATGTGTTGTGATGCTTGCTTACTGCTTAGGTGGATAAGCACTAATTAAAATATGTAGATATATCTGTTAAATATTATCTGAGATAGTTTGGTTTCTATGTGAGCAAATTAAGTTTCTGTATTTTTGTTCTTTTCAAGAATGGCTGTTTGGTACACAGCTACATAAATAAAGCTAATTTTACTCCTAGGTTTCATTAAGCAAAAATATAGTAGAAAATAGAAAAGCTAGCTAGAAAGCTAGCTAGGTTGTCATTCACAAGACATTGCCACCATTCAAAATCTGTACTTTTAATGTGACTTAATAGCAGTGTATTGTTATTTGTTGAAGTAGTGTACCTTCATGGCACAGTTTTCCTTTGCCGTCTGTCAGGTGAGGATAAAATAATTGAAACCCAAACAAAATAATCCTCTTTTTTTATGGACCGCCGAAGTGATCGGATGTAAAGTTTTGTATGAAAATATTGATAGATGTCCAGAGATGTTTACCCCTTATTCCGAAGGTTATTGTTAAGGTATATTGGGTATTCTCAATAAAACAGTTGAATTTACAGACAGAGTCGTTTTCTTTATCAGTGTAGTAACAAAACAGCAAGCAAGCAAACAGAACCATCAACAACATTACAGACAAAAGAAGTACTCTGTTATTATATATGATATCATTTTAATAGATTCCACTTAATGACTTATAAACACCAAGTTAAGGAGAACTACACCAAATTCTATTGAAACATATTTCAAATAACAATGTGTTAATCAATATATGCTCCCTTAAGGGTGTGCTGGCTCGAAGAATGTTAAGCCGCATTGCTACCTGTGGGTGTTGTAAGAGGCAATTAAAGGTAATATACCGGCTAAAGTAACAGGAGACTGTGTTCAGCAGTGGACAATCTGGCTGATATAGTAATCAATATTCTGTACCTATTTTAGTTTGAAGTAGTCTTATTTAGTTCTTATGGCCATTTTGCTGCTCTATCATCAGATGCCAGACTAATTTATTTATTGTATTTACAGGTTTTATTGTGATAGTTTTACATATTGTATAAATTATCAACTACAATTAAGTTTATTGTAACTACAGTTTGCCTCTTGGCAAAGGACTTTTGTAACCTCTTACACTGTCTTTGTCTCTAGCTAGTCTCATCCTGGTTTTTGCTGCCTTTTCACTTATCTTATAGTCCCATCTTTTAGGTTGTTGTCCCTTTTTTATTTTTCTGGGATATTAAGTGGAAGATTATAGTACTGTGCTGTAAAAATATTTCATTTAAATGTAGAAGATTTTCACTATTTACTTCTCTTCATAGGGCTCTTAGAGCTAGCCCACCGAGAGTACCAAGCGGGTGACTACGAAAGCGCTGAGCTGCACTGCATGCAGCTATGGCGTCAGGATGGGACAAACACAGGAGTGCTACTTCTGCTATCATCAATACACTTCCAGTGTCGGCGATTGGACAAGTCTGCTCACTTCTCGACATTGGCCATTAAACAGAACCCTTTACTGGCTGAAGCTTATAGGTAGGTTTTATCAAAAGATGATAAAAAATATAAATATTAGTGTTAAGAAGATAACAATTTAATTATGACAAGATTGTATAATGATGGGCAAGCTACAATTATTATTTAAATTAAGTTATGATCTTTTATTTTTTATATGTTAAGATAACTATTGCTTTTTAATTTCCTCAATCAAAACTGATATCAAAACAATCACTTGGATTATCATCCATATAAGATGTCATATATGCAATGGTGGTTATAGTTATTTATTATACATTGTCTATTGACATAAGCCATTTAGCACAGTGCTAGGTTTCCGTGGGCAGTGACATTTGAGAGAAAATTATTAAAAAAGGACCATTTTTCAACAGTAACTTGGGGAATGTCTACAAAGAGCGTGGTCAGCTGCAAGAGGCGCTCGAGAACTACAGGCACGCAGTGCGGCTAAAGCCCGACTTCATAGATGGCTACATCAATCTGGCAGCCGCACTTGTTGCCGCTGGTGACATGGAGCAGGCCGTACAAGCATACGTCACAGCTCTGCAATATAACCCTGTAAGTGGACACTATAGTTTATAATAGTAAATTAGATTTATATCTGCCTTGCCATATCTAAAAATTTTGCTTAGTTGAACAGATAGTCTCAAGTAGATAAATGAATTCGAATTCCATAGATTCACAAGGGCTGCTATAAGTCGATGTGATTATGCTGCTTCTGAAGGAATTGTAATGAAAAGAACCGGGAAATTGAAATTTCTGGGTAAAATAAGTTTTCTAAGCATTTTCAACTTCAAGCCTAAACCAGACACATTTTTAGTGCAGTTTGTATGGTGTAATGAACAGTGAACTGAGGAAATGTGGCTACTGTATGGAAATGATTCGAAGAAAACTGGTGTATCACCTATGAGGAGATTCAAGTATATTTGGGGATTGGTATGAGCAAAGTAAGAAAACTTTCTTCTTCACAACAAATGAAAATGGACTTGAGTTGTTTGGTGTAATAGAACTTGTTTAAGTAATGGTATGAGCAAAGTAAGAAAACTTTATTCTTTACTACAAATGAAAATGGACTTGAGTTGTTTGGTGTAATAGAACTTGTTTAAGTAAAGTACATTCAAATGCTCTGTATGACAGGAGATGAAACTTGGATATATTGTTGCATGCCAGAAAGAAAGCATCATATCTTCTGTATGGTTGTTTGAAGGCAACTGCAAACCAGCAATATTGAGGCAGGCAAAAAGCATGGGCAAAAAATTGTTTGTTTACTGCCTGCGTGATCCCACTTGAAGAACATTAGACATTAAATGCGGACCACCAAGTATACCACCATTTGTTTGCTTAGTGTTTTTGTCTTTGGAAAAGTTAGGGTAAAACAACTAAGAATCCATTATCATCATGACAATACTTCAGTGCACCCTGCAAACAAGAATAAGTAATTTTTGGCTTCTGAAAAGGTAGAGTTGTGACCCATTCTGCACTTAGTCCAGACCTAGCACCATACCATTTCTTTATTTTCCCAAAACCCAAGATTTCATTAAAGGTTTGACATTTATGGGGCTAGACGAGGCTATGATAGGTCTCCACCACCATGTGAAAAGCTAGCACTCAAACCAATGGTCGGCATGTTTTCAAAAATGGTTTTATAAAATGAAAAAGAGAGAATAGTTAGAAAAGCTATCTCTAAGTAATCCTCCATATCTATAAATTAAGTTTGTAGCAAAATACCAGCAGTATTTTTCCTTCAAACCCTTGAACTTAAAAGATTCTATTGAGAAACAAGTTCCACTAGTATTACTCTCGGTAGTGTAATAAAATATCTAATAAAGGTATTAGATTACATTTGTAGACAACAGAGAACCAGTTTATAATAGAAAAAAGGTTTGTGTTCCGTTTTGACAAAAACCAACGCTTACGTATCTTTTACTAAGTTAAAATAAGCATTGTAAGGTCAAAAGAAGCTCACTGTGTTTCCTCAGCTGACAACATTTCAAATAGTATGTAAATTTAGGAACGAAAAGGCAAAATCTAATAATTGTAAAAGCCATATGGGTGTTAATTTTGAATCATCTGATAGAAACATTTCTAAACTTTTGAATTTGTTCTTTTCTACAAATGGTGATAAATATTCGTCAAGAATCGGTGAACCCAAAAGACGCCGCGAACTTTTTTCTACTAATTTTGTATTGGGCGCCAGTAAGTTGAATTTTTCAATAATCGAAACTTTATCGGACGAATATCACAAAGCAAAAAAGTTCAGATTTGGAAAAAAAATGTTCAAGGCCAATAAGACGAAAATCATCTATAAGTACTCGCAAGTAAGTATACAGTGTTCCCATCGCTTCCTAAGGTTCCGTCATCTAAATACCAAACGTTAATTGTTACAATTGTTTCACTTCCACACACATACAAAACAACAAAACTCTATTTTGAAAAAAAAAAAAATGTATAAGTAATGGCATAATTTCTGTTTTTATAGACACACATTGGGGAAGGATCTGGTCTTCGTAACACAGTGTAAAACTTCATCGAAGACCAGAGGCTTCATAATTAACATTGTTCACAATTATGTCAATAAATGATTTTTATGTTATGTTATGTTATGTACTGATTTTAAATTTAGAGAGTGTGTGCTTATGTGAGTAGTTACTTAACTCTGCCATTACTACTTTGCCATTACAACGCAAAATAGCTTTCATATGCCTTGCTCTAACCTTTATATAATGGATTATTTTTTATCAACACGTACCAGCTGTCCCGTTGGGAATACATCCGGATTGCAAAAACCATTTTAAATGCCATAAAATGTCAAAGGTTATTGCAAACTGAACTGCGCGGAAAAGTAAATGTGAAAGGTTCCACTCAACAATCCCATTCATGATAAATGTAGCCGAGAAAGGGTCAAAGTAGTAACCAAACCAATTTCGCGCCGTGAAATTTTTAGCACCTCGTAATGTCATGTCGTTTTGTTAGAAACGGTTTGTGATTATTTGATAGACTATTACATTAAAAATCAACCCCGCACCAGGTATTGTTTCCTTATTTATAACATACTAAAATCAGACAAGTATTTTGACTTCATAGAGCTGTGACAAGCGCTTCTTGTTCGTGTGCGTGCTCTTGCGCACATTTTTTTTTTTTTTTTTAATTTTTTTTTTTTATGCCTGATAGGTTAGCCTTTGACCACTATCTCACCTGATGGTAAGTGATGATGCGGTCAAAATACCTGATAGGTTACATTTTGGCCACTATCTCACCTGATGGTAAGTGATGATGGTCGAAGATGTTGTTCAGGCTAACTTAGAATTACTGACTCTCAAGGACAGCTGCCGGAACACACCGTTAGGTGCTAAGCAACAGATTTTCTACTTGAGAGTGGTAATAAGCCAGGCGGGCATTCGATAAACGCCCTACCACCATGCTGTAACGACTGCCATCGTAAAACAACAACCGACAAAATTTGAGATGTTCTAAGAAAAGGTTAGATCTTGACCCGTCTCTACCCACCCCTCTGAGAAACACCCATGACCTAGAAATAATATGATATGCGGTCACCCATCCAGGTCCTGACCGCGGCGGACGTTGCTTAACTTAGCTGATCGATTAAGAACGGCTAAGCAAACTTCGCTACGAGCGCTTCAATGCCACAGCATGCAGTCGGAAAATATCTAGCGTGGCCAGAATGCGCTGATTTAATAAACGATAATATAACTCTTAACAATCATAAAAGTGTGTCTGTAGCTAGCTACGAATTAATTTGCTTTTACTTATAGTATACCTTTTACGTAGATACATATAAAACTGATATATGGACAACCTGCGTATCCAGACTAGAGTAGGCATTTTATCTCATACGGGCTTCTAGACGAAGTTCTTTTCTGGTTTTACTTTGTTTTTATAAACATAGTGACATAGTGCAATGTGTCGCTATAAATAAATGAAGGCTAAATTACAATTGCCTTCATTATAGGTACATATATGAATGTAATTAATACATCCAAGCTATTGTTGGCTAACTAGCAATAACAACTATTGTGTCGGTTAGCGATGCATAGCATACTCTTTCTACTAATATGTATTACGAACGCGATGTTTGTAAAAAGAAAGGATTTTGATTAAATTGTATGCATAGTTCCTTTAAGTCTTGGTTTTAATCATTGCATATACATTGTATACATTAGGCATTCTCGAGGGTACGCGTTAGAACAAAATCCACGTGGGCGAAGCTGTGTCCGGTCCAGAACCTGTACTGTACTGTATCAGCCGGATCGTCCACTGCTGAACACGGCCTCCCCTATGTAGGGGGTGTTTGCATAATCCCCACGCTTGGCAGGTGGCTTGGGGATCGCAGTGCCAGATAGCATAGTTCTTAAGAAGGCGCTGCTGCCTTCTAATAGTATTTTTCTCTTAGTCGACTTTTACGACACCCACATGGGATGAAATGGGGAGGTGCAATTCTAACCCGGCACCCCACGGGGGAACTTAGGATGTCCGGAACCTAGTAATTAAAAAATAAATATCAAATTAATAGGAACGGGCTGTGGCTCTGGTTATAGTTACCCGAAAGATTGCGACCTGACTTTTTTAAAGTCCTTCGTCTGGGAGTCACGATTCCCGTAACCGAAGCCCGCGCTCGTTATTTCGCGCTTAGTCCAAGCTGGTTCCTAATAAGTTAATATGGATTAAATTCGATGGTAAAAAAATAAGAGTACTTAGTTCACTAAACTGTCTCATAGTTCTTTGCTTCCAGTTCAACTGGACACAAAATAATGACTGTTTTGTATTTCTTCCAAATTGGATGTCTTAAAAGCCTACTAATTAGAATTTGATTGTATAAGCGTAATTTAGTAGTACGCATTTTAAAATCTTAGTGCGTTGTGCTAGCGTAACATTTGTTTTATGTAATTACTCATATAATAATTTACTTGGGATCGGTACAAAATGTTTTCGCTGACAACAGAAACGGCGACTCATTTGCAACGATAATAAATAAGAGATTAAAAATATTCCACCAGTAATTGACGATTGTCGAATGCGAATTCATACACAAATGGACTTTTATATTCTGTCAACTTAGCTGTAAAGATACAGTTCTCTATTAGGCAATCTTTAAGTTAATTTAACGTGCAGTCTTTGTATCAAATTATAATAATGTATCGATGAGATTTAGAAACGTATTATTCAAAATATGCCACGCTTAAAAAATAAGCCAATGTCATTCGGGATGAGGTAAGGATCCTAACGATACCCCATAAATTCAGATCTGCTAAGTTATTTAAAAGTTATGGAGGACTAAAGAAGCTCGGATACATACGTGAACCTTATGAACATGGCACTCCTTTTTGTATAAAAATAACTTATATTAAAACAACATTACAAAAAACAAAACATCTATTTATAGTTTCTAATACCATTATTACAATACATACATTATAATGTACAACTTAAAATAAACATTGTGTAAAAAGGTTTTCTTAAACAATGTTAATCAATATCGCAGAAAAAATAATATCAGGCAATAACACAATTTGCCGCACTAACCGTGACTAAGCTACTCATAATCGGAATTTTTCCCATACATATTTTCGATGAAATGTCGTAGAAATGATATTTCATCATAAATACAAGTTTACCAAAAGGATAAAGGATGAAGAACTACTGTGTATATACTGACACTTGAAACTGGTAGCACCACATTAATAATACTTTTTTCATTCCAAAACTTAGGATATACTTACATGTAATTTATTAGTATAACCAATGGAAATATAGCTAGGTGCAAATCAAGCATGCACTAGTATCCCTGAACCCCACACTAGGGTGACCCTTTGTCATGGGATTCAGTCTTTCTCTTATTAGGATATTTATTTGCTAAATGAAACATCTAAATAAAGAACTACACATAAATTTCATTTTAAGTTTGATGCGATAGGTCTAGATCACCACCTGTACTGAGACGCTTATGAGAGGCGAAAGTCGTAGCACTTTCGCTACTAAATTAGTATCGTCATTATAAATAACAGTTGTTCAAACTCAGTGAAATTTTGCACGCATGGCGTTGAGCCTAGAGCTATGTTTCTGGTTTGCTAGTTTTTCTTGTGTCTGTTTTATCTCCTAATGGGAAAATAATAATTCCCCTAATTCACCGTACTAAGGGCCTGTTTCAGAATGTTCGAGTAAGTTCCGATTTTACTATCCAGAACAAATTTAATAAATAAAACACTATCTTTGCGTTTCACAGTCATTGATTTAGCCTATGCATCGGTTAAAGCTTGAAACGCGCTCCATGTCAACTGTCATTTTTATCATACAGTTATTTTATGTGTTACATAGCAACCCGAAACTTTATTAGGACATTCTGAAACGGGCCCTTATACTGTCCAGAAACCCACCAACAAACGTGAAGCTCTTCAAAGGACTGACGGATGGACTGCGTAGGCTTAGAAATACCATTTGTGTTTTATTCCCATTAATACAGTCCTCTTTTATTGCATGTAACCGTAATTGTGGTGATAGAGATAGATTATGTCCAATAAGAGAGACTTGGGATTTATAATTAAATATAAATAAACTATAACCATAACTAATATCCCGTTATCATCGTCATGTATTAACTATAATATATTATGATTTATGTATGTAAATTATTATACATTATTTATCATTCATTATTATCAATATAGCACAGTTCCAAAGTCAAATCCCAAGTCCACTCTCTCTGAACATACTCTACCTATGGAGGAAAAAACAGGACAGCGGCGAATCAGGCACACCAGGTTCTGCGAAAGTTTTCATCAAAAACTTGTTAGCTCTTGCCCGTGGTTCTTGCTATAAACAAATTATTCAAGGACAGAGTTACGGGCAACAGCAACACGAAAAAAAATGCATCAATGAATTTTTGACTTCTAACTTTGCGTACAAAATTAATTCATAATCTAATAAAGACTGGAAAGTTAAAAATATTTGAATTTATTATGGCTTCAATGTTTGATAAAGATAATAAATTAACCTTGAACGTAAATTATCGTGTCATAACACTAAAACACATAGTATCCTTGTTCGAGCCAATTACCCATTGTTAAAGGTCGTGTGTTACAGTAATATTCCACGCGGAAGATTTCCGATGTCGTCGTCGTCGTAAAATTTATAAAGATTATATTTCGTCTCGTCGGCTTAGTGCTAGTTCTAATAATTTGTTAAACTTACTTTTATGTAGTAACATACTTGATGTTTTTTTTATTTATTTTTTATTGCTGATAGGTAATTTTAAGCCTTTGACCACAATCTCACTTGATGGTGATGATGTGGTAACTTAATCAGTACTTAGGGCTCAATATAAGCAATGCCTAGATATTACTTAGTTGATATACTAATCAATTTAATGACAAAAATCGTTTCATTTCAATGTCCACTTTTATACTAAGACATGTTATCCTGTAGGTTTACTTTTGGCAGTACTAGCGTCTCTGAAATTGTCATGCGTGTGGTGTGGTGACTGGTGTACTTACGTGGGGGTCAGTTTTTATGCTTGCTTGCTGACTTAATAGTGCTGGCAGAATGACGACTACAAAAAGAAATGGATACTAACCAGATGATCGCTACGACGATAGGTCACTTGTTTATATAGATAGGCACTCTTTAAAATAAAAACTACTCATTGTCTAAGTTTGCTTACGTTTGCGTATTTACCATCAGTAAAATGCCATGCGGTAGGTTTACTTTCGCGATAAATTTACTACGACTTAACAGTTTTTATATGCGCTTGTTTGTTGATTTTAAAGTAGGTACGTATGCTACAGTCCATTTAAATTTCATTGTTAAATATTTTCTTAAGCTTTAACGATAAAACGGATAACGGTCTTGATAACACAAATATGGTGAAGCTGTTATTCGTAACAGATTAAGAATATTTATTGTTCGGAATAAACATAAAGATAATTGCATTCTATTACCTAGTTAGAGAATTAACTTATCATGGTCTGGTACATATATGCCTGGTGATCAACAGATTACGAATAAATGTATAGGTAATCATAAGCATAAATATATATCCACAAATCCAATATAAAAATAATAAATGTTGGTTATTTATGAGAAAGGTCATTTGTTTTAAATTTGGTCGGTTAACAGTCTGATATTTTTCGTCACATCATTGAAAAATCGTGTCTTAGTAAAATAATGCCCCTTGGTATCCGCGTGGACGATATCGTCCATTTATGAATGAAATTCTATTGCTCTCGTTATCTAGGGTGCGCTTGGAATAATTGGCATATTATCAGAAAATAATAAAGAGGAAGTTATCAAAGAATAGTTCATGGGTCATTTGCACAAACCAAAAAAAAATTGCATGTATAATATTACCATCCGTTAAATAGGTCAAGCAAGAGAGTAAAGTTATTAAAACGCTTGCAGTTCGAGGGTTTAATTCATAACTTAATATTCCTTCGTCACCATTTCGATCTCAAAACTCGTTCCGCCGGGCATGTCATCCACAACAGTTCAGAATACCACGAACCAAAGCGTATGGAAGTTCCTATCTCTGACGTGTAATTAAATTGTGGAACGCTCTTCATAGGGATGACGATTAGAGTAGGGTTTGGCTACATGGTTATTGTCCTGGCTTCTTGATTCCATCTTCGCTTTCAATCATAGGAGGTGAACTCAAAAATATCCATTTCATGGCAACACAGCACGGCAACTACCAATCAGCGACTCACAGCAATTTTATGTCTCTAGATGGTCGGTGTTCATCGTTTTTATATACAGGGATATTAAATATCTATGAATATTACGTTAAGGATGGGTTGATTCTAAAGTTGCACGTCAAATTTAAGTCCTAAATTTCCAGTTAAACACGCTACGAGTACCAGCATGAAAGAAGAATAGATATTATGCCAATATGAAAAAGAAAAAATGAAAATTGAGTAATTATAAACAGAAGCTAATGAATAAAGTATATACACTAATTTTTGCGTCTGTGGCGCTTCCTAGAGTTAAAAAGTATCTACAACAAACTAAAAAATTGCTAATTAATAATATTTTTTCAAGATAGGTATATCCGTTACAATCTTAAGTGATTACCAGACATACAAACTTTCGCATCAACGTATTTATATAATAAATTATAAATAACACGTATTGCACCACCTTTTCAGAACCAAAATGTCTGCGAACATTCTGCAGAATGGCAGTCAATACATACATAATTTGTAAAATCTAAAAATACATATTGACTTTGGTTGGTTTTGAATATATGTTATTTATGAAATAGTGTCAAACAATGATGAGTATGTATGTATTGTTTCAGGACCTTTATTGCGTCAGGAGTGACTTGGGTAACTTGCTCAAAGCCCTTGGACGTCTTGACGAGGCTAAGGTATATGTTATTTCCTACATCATTTGCTAGTTTGCTGCGAAGCTAACAGGATTTTTTGAAATCAAACTTTATGTAACGTGAAATAGCGTACTCTCGTCAGCACAGCGTACTTCTGCGATTGCGTAAATAATACAAAAACTGCACAAAGCGTTTGGTCTTGTTTTGGTTACGCGATACCAATCAACTTAGAACTGTTCTTTACTAGTCACACGGTGTAAATTCGTGTGGGCTATATAAATCTGCTATTTTTTAATGACAGCTGGATTGATGGCGACATTATAAAATGATAATTACGAGCGCAGTCTCGAGACAAGGTCATGTCTAGAAATAATTTGTTAGTATAAACTATAGAGTATTTTCATTCTACTAAGCGACACATTGATATCGATGGATAGTCGTTTGATATTTTTCTGTAGAACAAAGAAGACTGCGCGCATAAGAAAATTGTTTAACACAATTACTACAAAGAACAATGGAATTAAACCATTCGATTGTGTCCTATTCTTGTTGAAATAATAATTATGAAGCATTTGTCTCAATCACCGCGATACAGAACGCTGAATAACTGACCTAATGTTGACATCACCGGGCTAAATTTTTGGTATCGCGCAAACAAACAATTGTAATGGTTTCAATTTAGCCGAAACACCTGCGTTTGTAAATTATGATGTTGAAACCATTATCAACAGTAGTTAGAACAAGGTTGGAAAGAATTTTGGCCCCATTTTTTATGTTTCCAATTTTGTTCCCAAAGTCGTAAAATATTCTAATGAATTGTGTTCAGATTCAAGAAAATATTCTACGACTGCGTCATGCGTAATAATCTATACTATTTTCTATACAACATGGTGCTGAGCTTTTCCTATGTAACTACTGGTAAACGCCCTTTTTGTGTGCTATTTTCTATGTGAAACTTATTTTATTGCCACTAACTAAATGTTGTATGGAAGATTCGGAAGAGTGTATGCTAATTCGCATTTCCATAAACAAGATAAAATTTCAGTAACCAAAAACACATCCTGTTCTCTTCAATGTTTAGAATTTTACATTTCCAATCTATGCTTGTAGTGTTTTCTAATTTGAATGGAGGATCAAAGAAGTCAGTAGCATTTATTTCATTTTAGTAACATCGAGTAGTGAGTTACTTTTATTTGTACTGTATTTTTTGGTCACTCATATCACGCCTGTTTCTAAACTCTGCTCGGTGACAGCTTGAGTTGATAATGATCCTCGCCTACCATAATTGATGTAAAAAAAATACGTAAATTAAAAAACAAAGATCGGGTATACTGAATTACACAAAAATCAACTAATTTTGTTATATTTTCACAAGGTGTTGTCTGGTAAGACAAGTGTAGGTGTGACCGGTGGTGTATGTAGCTGGGTTACGGTTGGTACCACACTCGCAATGCCGCCACGTTGCCGGTGACGCCGAGTCTGCTGCAGGTAAAGTGGACAAGGTTTGACAAACTAAGGACAGGTTTATCGGAACTCGTGCTCTGACTCTCATTGTCGTGATCATCTTCTCTCATCGGCTAGGAAGTGGAAGCGGTTCAGTCGACGTTTCCTGGGCTTTTGATCTTTATTTTTAGTAAACTGTTTGCCGTGGTGAGGCCGGTTGTCCGTTTGCATTTCCTAGTGATGTGTGGCTGTCGGCGTAGTCTCGTGTCCCTAGGGTGCTATTGGCGTAACTCCCTTGTTTTGTATTTGTGATTGGCGTCCGGCGATATGACCATTGTTCGATCGCCCGGCGTCATTCCGTGTTAAGGGTGTAATCTATTGCAAAAGGCGTAACGTACATTTCAGAAATTCATCACATGACATTGATAGATACCTGCTAGTACTATTTTTAACATTTGTTTTTTTCGTGTGCGTAGGCTTGTTATTTGAAGGCCATCGAAACGAGGCCCGATTTTGCAGTCGCATGGAGTAACTTGGGATGCGTTTTTAACGCACAGAGTGAAATCTGGTTGGCAATACATCATTTTGAGAAGGCCGTCGCCTTAGACCCGAATTTCTTGGACGCCTACATCAATTTGGGAAACGTTCTCAAAGAAGCGAGAATATTTGACAGGTTAGATTGAAATTTTTCTCCGATTATAATAGTTAGATCAAACAGTCTATTCATATAAATTAACACCTCATTGCATGAAATAAATTCGATTTGTCATCGCTTTAGTTGTAGCTCGCTAATTGACCACATATTTGTATTGAACAGGGCCGTCGCGGCGTATCTTCGAGCTTTGAACCTTTCTCCAAACAACGCCGTGGTTCATGGGAACTTGGCGTGTGTCTACTACGAGCAGGGGCTCATTGATTTAGCGGTTGACACTTACAGGCGAGCTATAGAACTACAACCGAACTTCCCAGACGCGTATTGCAACTTAGCAAACGCACTAAAAGAGAAAGGACAAGTCGCCGACGCCGAGGAATGCTACAACACCGCCTTACGACTATGTCCATCTCACGCTGACTCTCTAAATAACTTGGCCAATATCAAACGTGAACAGGGTTATATAGAAGAAGCCACACGCCTGTATCTTAAGGCCCTAGAAGTGTTCCCGGAGTTTGCCGCGGCTCACAGCAACCTAGCGTCTGTCCTGCAACAGCAAGGCAAGCTCAATGAAGCCCTCATGCATTACAAGGAAGCAATCCGCATTCAGCCGACGTTTGCTGACGCGTACAGCAATATGGGCAACACGCTTAAGGAGATGCAAGACGTCGCTGGAGCTCTGCAGTGCTATACTCGAGCTATTCAGATCAATCCGGCGTTCGCAGATGCTCACAGCAATTTGGCCAGCATCCATAAAGATTCCGGAAACATCCCCGAAGCTATCCAGTCGTATAGAACCGCCTTGAAACTGAAGCCTGACTTCCCCGATGCGTACTGCAATTTGGCACACTGCTTGCAGATTGTCTGCGATTGGACCGATTACGAAGCGCGTATGAAGAAGTTGGTTAGCATCGTCGCCGAGCAACTCGAAAAGAATAGACTTCCCTCGGTACACCCGCATCATTCAATGCTATACCCTTTGACACATGAGTTTAGGAAAGCGATCGCGGCGCGGCACGCTAACTTGTGCTTGGAAAAGGTACAAGTCCTTCACAAGCCACCGTACAAATTCCCACGCGATCTGCAAGGCCGTCTCCGCATCGGCTACGTGAGCAGTGACTTTGGTAATCATCCGACTTCCCACCTGATGCAGTCGGTACCTGGTCTACACGACCGCACTAAAGTAGAGATCTTCTGTTACGCTCTCAGCCCCGATGACGGCACAACGTTCCGCTCAAAAATAGCCAGAGAATCCGAACATTTCATTGATCTATCCCAGATGCCGTGCAACGGAAAAGCCGCCGATAAAATTTACGGTGACGGAATCCACATTCTCGTGAACATGAATGGATATACTAAAGGAGCTAGGAATGAGATATTTGCGTTGAGACCGGCGCCCGTTCAAGTGATGTGGCTCGGCTACCCTGGGACCAGCGGCGCTAGCTACATGGACTATCTGATCACAGATGCCGTCACATCTCCATTGGAACTGGCGAGTCAGTACAGTGAGAAGTTAGCTTACATGCCGGATACGTACTTTGTCGGCGACCACAAGCAAATGTTCCCCCATTTGCAAGAGCGTCTCATTCTCAGCGACAAAATTAAATCACACAATAGCTTGGGCGGATTGGCTGATAACGTCGCTGTAATAAACGCGACAGATTTGTCGCCTCTCGTGGAAAATACGGACATCAAGGAAATCAAAGAAATTGTGAGGGCTGCGAGGCCAGTCGAGATCTCATTGAAAGTTGCAGAGCTGCCTACTACAACACCTATTGAGACAATGATTGCATCGGGACAGGTTCAGGTAAAGATCTTTTCGAATGCTTGAAACTTGATACAATCGAATGTGGCAAGAAACTAATAGATTAATGTAATTTCAGACCTCAGTCAACGGAGTGATTCTTCAGAACGGACTGGCGACAACTCAGACCAATAACAAAGCGGCTACGGGCGAGGAGGTTCCCTCATCCATCGTGATCACTACGAGGCAGCAATACGGACTTCCCGATGACGCTGTAGTTTACTGCAATTTTAACCAGTTGTACAAGATCGATCCGCTGACTTTGCACATGTGGGTGTACATATTGAAACATGTACCCAATAGTGTTTTATGGCTGCTGCGATTCCCTGCAGTCGGTGAACCCAATCTCCTATCCACGGCGAACCAACTTGGTAAGCATACATCACACACTGTCTATTACTTAACATTAATTTGAAGTATGTATTCTCTTACCTTAAATTGTTTTTCTGTACTTACTTTTGATAGTTTTGATAACTGACCTTATTTTAATTAATTTAAATATGGTGTTTAATTCATTAAAATCAGGTCAGTTAAAAAAATTTGCCACTATCATGCTGTTCTTTCCAACAGCAAACCCTTGGAGTGTGAAAGGGACAATATGATAGAAACCTTAATTTATTGCTACACTTGTATCGTGCGTCGTTCTCAATCTGAACTTCTAAGTTTGCGTATAGTCCTTAAAGTTGTCTTACATTGAAGCAACTCTCGACTGTCATAACTGCTATCTAGGATTAGATTTTCCAAAGGAGGAATAGTTTTTATTTGGATTTGTTTCTCATATGAAAAGCATACATAATGGAATAAATCAATAACTTTCTTGATTGCTTGCAGGTCTTCCCCCAGGCCGCCTTCTCTTTTCGAACGTGGCAGCGAAGGAGGAGCACGTGCGACGTGGCCAGCTCGCCGACGTTTGCCTCGATACTCCCCTCTGCAACGGACATACGACCAGTATGGACATACTGTGGACGGGGACGCCTGTGGTCACGCTGCCTGGAGAGACGCTAGCTTCTAGGTAAATTCACTACTCATGTAATATAAGAATCCTATTCTAACCGACTGCAATACTAACGTTGCTAACCGCATACCGAAATCCAAGTAGATGACACAAGCTCTTCCAACTGTATGAAAAGTAAGCGTGTCAAAGACTTCGTTCACTATGACGTCACGAGAGTTATTAATTTATTGGATGTAAAAGTAGCCCGAATTCTATTAAAAGTTACGCCGCCAAAACGATTCTAAAGCACCGTCGGTCACAAGACTAACCATCGCCGACAAACCACTTAAGACACAGGATAAGTAAGTTCGACTTATGAAATATACTTCGATATAGGTCTGTGGTGCTAACCATATTCACCATTTCATTATACGGTGTGGGGCTTATATGAATATCAAAGACCCATCACCCAATTACTTAATATCCCCTTGGAAACGGTCCCATTGACAAAGTATAATATATATTAGTATCAAAGTTAAAGTAAAAATAATATAAGTATAAAGTTTTGATGTCTCTGATGCTATAGTTCAATTACTATATTTTATGAGACAAGTGCCTTTTTGTATTTTATTATTAAAATGTAAAAAAGACGAGTATGTTTTAGTAGGGTATTTTGCGAATTTCTGCCTGGATAGCTATCACCTTCAAGTGGAAAATCTGTTGCCACGCAACTAACAGTGTGTAGCTGTCTGGTGGAGCCAAGTACATTCTAGGTTAAGCCTTTTTTAAAACCTTCGACCACATCACTTACCATTCGGTGAGATTTTGGTCAAGTCTAGCCTGTCGGCATAGATTAACTCGACGATAAAATAGTATGTTGTTCACTGAGGGAAGAAAGTGACTGATTCGTATCGAGGGTTTAGTTTGAGGTACACCCGAGTTGGGAATCACACTTTCTACATAAAGCTTTATATTAGACCTATGAGGAAAGTGAAAGACAATTTTTAAGTGCATATAACCTTTGGCAATTCCGTTGTTCTTATTAAGTTCTTATACATAGAAAGAATTCCGCACGTGTGCGATGTTTGCTGGTTTATCCTTTCCATTGATTCATTCCTTAAAAAACTAGTGGCCAGTATAATTTTTCAGAATTGGTGATAATATCTTTTTGTTTTTTGATATTATACCTACTTATATAAAAAAAGATCACAAAGTAAAAATTCGATACTTTAATTAAAAATGGATTATTATGTACTTTTTCATGTTAGAACGGATTTCTATACAACTTTCCTTCCCGCTTGTTTGTAATACAAAATTTACACATTCTCTTTCATATAAAAAAGTTATGAACTACTCATATTTTTTAATTACCATTCTAACCATATAAAGGCCTTGTTTGTCAATTATGGGAGTTACT
This sequence comes from Plagodis dolabraria, assembly GCA_963854805.1. Lineage (NCBI taxonomy): Eukaryota > Metazoa > Arthropoda > Insecta > Lepidoptera > Geometridae > Plagodis > Plagodis dolabraria. The sequence goes on along the minus strand of OY978452.1, from coordinate 11,226,287 downwards.
ATTCATGAAAATAAATAATAATAAATACACAACCAATTATAAAATAACGCATATATTGGTTGTGTTAAAGGACAGTTAATCTGTTTTAAATTTGGTCTGATATTTTTTATCTGATGCTTGAAAAATCAAGGCCTTGGAGAAACCAAGTCTCGTATTGATAAATGCGTCTTTAAGTTCAAATCAATCTATTTTTGACGTATGGAATATCTGTCAAAATCTGCACCTTGTGTTCAATCTCATGAGATGCATTTATTGCATTGAGTCTAACTAGTCAAAGCTTGTACTATTTTCAACACTTTTCTAATTATATTATGTTATATATGTTACAGAGTGGCCGCATCTCAATTGAACACACTTGGATGTCCAGAGCTTATTGCGAGGACAAGACAAGAATATCAAGATATAGCTGTAAGACTTGGAACTGATAGAGAATAGTAAGTATAGTGTGTCATGTTTAATAGTTGATTTTAACTAATTAATACTGAAAATTAAATTACATAAGGTAGGCATGTTATTTAAGCTGGTGCAATATTTTGCAGCTATACATATTTTGTAAAGTGCGATAGCAAAGGAAATCATCAATGGGTTTTACTAGTGAAAATATTCATTATTATTAAATTTTGTGGCCACTAATGTGAACAAAGATACTAAATAATTATAGAATATTGTAATGCAGCTATTTAAAAAAAAAAAAAAACTGTGTCTTACTACTTTAAATTGAGTATAAAAACATACATAAAAACAGCATTGCGCAAATCATTCTCCAGGCATTGTGTAGACTAGTCCTCGTCTTTCGTTGCCATGAAGGCTAAGGCTCGTCCGAGACAACGCCATTACTTATTAGTCAAATCAACATGTTCTCTGCAAAAGTGGGTGTGCTACTCGATGGGCTGGTGTCAATTTCGGTTTGATAGAGGGCTTTTTTGGTATAAGCTTGGCTGCCTAGAGACGCCTTCTGACTGTTAGCTCTTGTTGGGCTTGAACACTCATTAAAGCCAAAAATTTGAAGCAGTGACAGCAGAGAGGTAATAACTATGGAATGCCATGCCGCAGGTCCATGGTTCGATCTCCACCGCCGGCTTCAGGTGGTGGAACGTCTTTTGGGAATGCTCGTCTGGTGAGCTACCACCCTCAAGTAGAAAATCTGTTTGTCTATACTTTTGACTGCAAGTGTGCGACCTTAATCGTTTTTTTGCTCGCGAGTGTTTAATTTAATCCCTATCTACCCCACACAAATAAGTCCAGGGGGCCGACTCCCATGTCTTAATTCAGTCTTATTTTAACCTTATATTTACAATTTTAATTTGCACTACCACATATCACTATAGTAAACTTACATTAGAATTTCAACGTGAGAGCGAGCTGCATGCATTGAATCAAGTCATCTGTGCGATAGAGATAGCGCTATATGAACATTATTGTTTCGTGATGGACACTGTACGAATGTCAATATCCAATATTTTAAGCTTAAAATAATGACGTTGGTTTTCTATAATAGTTTTTAAAAGGTGGGAGTTGGGCCCCAGGGCGTAGCACTTTGAGCATTGCTGCTTCATGGTAGTGTTATGGTATTATTCACAGAAACTTACATAAAAAACGACACTATTTACACAAAAATCTTTACTTACAGTTTGAAAGCGATCCGTGCAAAAGTATGGGCGGCTCGTTCCGAAAGCCCCCTATTTGACTGCAAAGCGTACGCGACCGGCCTCGAGATGGTCTACAACAGGATGTGGGCACGGCACGCGCGAGGTGACCGACCTGATCACATACAGGCCATCGACAAATAGGCTACGGGATCCAGGGGCCTCTCTCAGGCCGCCAAGAAACGACGCTGGTGCTAAAGTGCTATGAAACAATGTGTTTATGAGAAAGTGATTGTGATTTGTGACCAAGTGAGGTAGGGCTTTACCACAAGATTAACTTGTTGAATATCATGCGTATTTATAGTCTTATATATTACTGATACTCATTGCTTTATCTTATAAAATTAAGATATGCAAAAAAATGTTAAGTGACAATGGAAATTGCAAGTCAAAATACTTGTTTCAGAGTAAGTATGCATATAATGAAGCAGTTTACGATGAAACATTAACCAATAACTTAATGTAGCTTGTGCTAAAGCCCATGGGACTTGTGACTTGTGAAGTGAAATGTTATTTATAAAGTGATTTGACGAAAGAAGTGCAGATACAGACTGATTGTGATATGAAATAAAAGAAACGGAATTCAGTTAATGATTCAAAACTGATGTATTATGGATTGTTAATTTAGAATACAGTAGTATTTAGTAACACGCTTTAGTAAATTAATTTTAAAATTTGTCAAATTGAATCACAGAACAGGCTCCCTTTTTTACAGTGTGTAAAATTATTCTGTACTAATTAATATATACCATGTAGTGACAATGAATTGTCTTCTAGTCAAAAAGACTAACAAATGCCTGTTTTTAATTCATGTAATAAAATTTATAATATAAAAAGATTAGTCTCTCGGTGAAGTGCATTGTAAACTATGCTTTGTAAAGCAGTGGCAAATAATTTTCTTTTAGATAGATCAATAAATATTGCAAGCAATAAAATAAGCTAAAATTTTACTGTTATGTATTATGACCTTATATTGTCTTGTCGCAGTCTCATGTCATCAATTTGTACAGTTAAAAGTTATAGCTCATCATATGAATTTTGTTAAGTTATCATTTTGCACGAGAGTTAGACAAAATAATAGAAATAGTTCTATTGTTTTTGAATAAAATAGACCTGTGTTGAGAATATTCTTTTATTCAATACAGAATATGCTACTGGTGACTTATATAACACATCAGTAAATTAATAAACATGCTTATATTTTTTATACATATGGATAGAGAGTTGTATTAAAATACCAGCCATGAGCAAAATACTAAATGTAAGTCTGCAATAAAAATGTCTTAGTCTTCATAGTGTCTTGTTAATACCTACATACAAAAGTATGCAATAATAGTTGATTGATAGCATAGTCTAATGCTTAATTAACGTCATACTGAACCCATGTATTATGTATACTTATATACTTCAATTTTTAAATAAGAGTTTTTGAACTATTGTTGTAATTTATCACTATGTCCCCATATACAAACAAGCTGTTTATTATAACAAATATAGCAGCAATCTTCTTGAAAAATATAGCATACTGTGTAAAAGAAATTTGCATTTGTCTTGATATTTAGCTGAGATAAAGTGAAATTTAAAGTGATTCAAACAGTATAAGTAAAATTATGAATATGATTACAAGCACTAGTATGTGCTAAGCTAAAATCACATTTACAAATTCCCATCCTCTATACTGGGTTTATTCAATACAATTAGAGCTCAAAATGCGCCTCAGTCGAGTCATCCTCGATACCCCACTGGTTAAGCCACCTGGTGCGTAAAACCGCGTTTAAATGCACTTTAGGTGTAAACCCAGGTAAAAGTAAAATTCTGAGATGTAATTAACGCATACTTTGTATACGCGATAGGCTCAATGTCGACGGTTTAAATGAATTAGTTCTATTTTAATATTCAATTCGCAGAGACAGCTGTGTGACTTGTTAAATGCTAGTTTAGGTTGTATGTAAGTAATTCTATTTGTGATAACATAAATTGGCTATGCTAGCTAATATATACCTCCCCAGTGATTCTCAATTATTGTTACTCAAGGCATCATCATTATATTGTCCAAGATTTTTGATGAAGTGGCCCACTGAGTAGGTACAGATATGGTACTGAGCTGAGACTTCTATATAACTAAGATAGATACTATCTACTCAACAAAATGTATCCTCTAAGCGTGAAGTTGAGACTGAGTTTTTGTCATTGTCAACAGACTGAATACTGAATTCGCATTGGTCGCATAACGCGTCGTAGTTTACCATTGACCAATCAGCGTACAGTATTTATTTAGTCTGTCAACTAATCATGGCTTTAAGTAGGTAACTGGGGTAATTCTGCAACGATTCAAGTCTTAGCACGTATCTCAGTTATATAGAAGTCTGTCTGAGCTAGACACACTAAAATTTCTATTGTGTCTGAAGGAACGAATTAGTAAATAAATTCATATCCCTTATTGGGTTGTGCAGGATTGTAAATAACAATGTTTGATTGATATGTTGAGATTGAGCATAATCATAATACGTGAATATTATATATTAAGGTTTTTCATAAGATTTTTGTTTGTAAAATAGTTTCTCTGTTTTGATGATATATTTTTGACTATTTTATTGAGAAGAAAACATTATCATTTTAAAATTTTCAAGTAATATTGTCATGCTATTTTTACTGATAGCCATCACAATATTTTATCTTGTAATAACAATGACATTAAGTAAAATAAAGTTATGTTTCTCATAATATGCTTATAATGTTTTCTTCTCGTATTTGACTATGAAACTTACGTCAGAGTAAGCTATGTGGCTAAATGTGACTATCTCGATTGATTTCATTATTCTCATTGTAAAGTATCCATCAATTTAGTGTAGACAACTGTCTTTAAATAAATAATAATTGAAATACGAAATATATTGTTTCTTTATATTATGGAGGGTAGAGGCAAGGAGAATCATCAGTGTACATGAAAGTGTCTGTCCAAATGCGTCATATTAGGGTGGGGCCACATTAGCATCAGGGTAAATTTTAAAGGAAGCGCCAACAATCAATAAACGTATGTACTATTAACAGTTTACGAAATAAAATCACTAGCTACACGTTTCCTCATAATAATTCTTTAAGATTTTTACACTACATTACTTTGTACTACTTTACTACATTACTTTTTTTTTACTACATTACTTTGTACTACGCAAGTAGTTGACATTGTTAATATGTAACTACTTTAGTCTACAATAATATTATTTTTCTTAACTCGGTATACTTCAATTCGTTTACAATTGCTACATTCATACCATACCCTTTGTCTACACCAGCACTATTCTGGAAGGTTTTTGAACTGTTATTTATAGCTTACAGCTGGACACTTTTTTTTAGTTTTCTACATAGTTCCTATTTTTAACCGACATCCAAAAAAGGAGGAGTTTCTTATAATTTTTATATTTTTTTTTCTTTGTTACCTCTGAACTTTTTGCTGGGTGAACCAATTTAAAAAAAATCTTATGTTTGAAAGCTGATGCTTTTCGTTTGGTCTCATTTAAATTTCATCAAAATCGGTCAAGCCGTTTTTGAGTTGCACTCCAATAACTGAGAAATATTTACCTATTTGATGATATAGTTGTCGACAATGAATGACAATCGATCCCGTAAGTAGCAAGGGTCAGTAAAAAAGAGTGAAATTTTTTTTTTACCAAAATATTGAACTGACTTCAACACCCAAAAGTGTGAAATAACTTGTTGAAATCAGTACCATGCGCACAATATTGTGATAATAGGTACTTTTGAACTGTCATGGTACCGACTTAGTCGTTTCCATTTTTTGGTTAAAAATGATGTCGAAATACAGTCGATAGAAGAAGGCGTAGCCGCGCCGTCGATTCGGAATCTTGAGTTCTGCGTTCCGCGTTGGGAAAGTTATTGGGGTTTCTGACAAAGAAATTTTACTAGCAGTCCAACTGTGCCCGTAGGTGGAAATAGCATTCGGCTGGTAGGTACCTCAGTTTCGTATGTATCTTATAGTAGTACGTTGTTATGATGCCGATAGGAAAACTAGGTACCTACAACGATTGCATAAAACAAGTCAAAGGCGAGTGCTGATATTTAAGTCTAAAAGGTTAAGGATTTTATCCACGTGTTATACTTATACGTATGTTAACTTTAATTCCGAGGAAATAAAACTGATATGTAATGTCTCTTTAGAATTGAACCTGGTATTCAAACAATATTCTATGTTGAGTGTCATTGTTTCGACAATATTTGTTTGGGTTATTTTTTTTTATTGCTGATAGGTAAGCCTTTGACCACAATCTCACCTGATGGTAAGTGATGATGTGGTCGAAGGTGTTAACAGGCTTGACCGAGAAATACTGGCTCTCAAGGACAGCTGCCGGAACACACCGTTAGGTGCTTGGCGATCGATTTTCTACTTGAGGGTGGTCGCTAGCCAGGCGGGTATTCGCAAAAATGCCCTTCCACCATGCGGTGAAGCTCAAGCCCGCGGCGGGATTCGAACCATGGACCTGCTTCGCGGTAGTCCATAGCCAAAGCCGCTATCACTGCTTCAAACTATATTATTAATAATATCCCCCCGATCTATGGGTATTATGATAGACCAAGACAAAACTATATTCCATACTGAACTGCTTTGAAGTTTGAATACAAAAAAATATATAAGGAGACAACAGTCAGCTGATTGGAGTAAGATGCGGTCTTTCATCGTATATCCTTGACAGTCACTGCTTCACTCTGATCTTTCATGCGGAAGCTGTGACTGCTGCGTCGAACAATGTAGGTAGTGTATTAATTCATTTGTGGTGCGCCAGTCCAGCAAAGCTAGGTAGTTATAACTTTTTTTTTTTGTACGTGGGGTAATGCTGTTACGCATTTCCGCCTACTGGGGGAGCAGACGGGGTATGACGGGCTCGGCAAGAGGCGCCCATACCGTCTAAAACCCCACGGTGTTCCAGCGTCTTCGACTGATGACGGGGGGCACGGGACCGCTAGTATTCTACCGCAGCCCCCGTCGACGCCGCTGCCCGCTTTAAAGTGGCGGGCTCTCCTCGGTGAGGGGTGTCCCCCGAACACGGAGGGGGCATCAACATCGCGAGAGGACCTATCTCTGAGGGGTCCCGGATGCCCCCGCATCCGACGGCCCAGGCCCTCTCAGCGGAGACGGAGTGCGGGCTCGGTTAGCCCGCCTCCGTGTCCGCGCTCTCCGTAGGTAGGTATACCTATGCATACCTATAATAATGTATTAGAGGTTAAAGTATGAAATTTCCGTAGTAATTAAACAACTTTAAACATCAAGGTCATTATTTTATCCCGACGTTTCAAACACTTTGCAGTGATCGTGGTCACTGGGTGACTGCGAAATTACTATGTGTAACAATCGCGAAAACCTAAGACAACATTATGAAATTCCGATTTGTACTGTAAATTGAAATTAGTTTTTTTTTTTATTTTAACATATTAATTTAATCAAAATAATTACCATTATTATCTATACATTGCTGCCATCTAATAGGAAGGTAATTTATGCCTTTGCGATAGAACTAGTAATCTAGATTCGACAAACTGTGTGAAAGCATTTTGTACTGCCTCCTGGGAAGAATACTTTTTATCACGTAGAAAATTGTCCAAATCACGAATAAAATGGTAGTCCGTTGGAGGAAGGTCTGGTGAATACGGAGGTATGGTTTCTAATTGCAGAGATTCCTGTAGAGTTAAAACGGTTTCTCGTGCTATATGAGGTCTCGCGTTTTTCACATGATACATCAGACGGGGCTGTTTCACTGCTAGTTTTGCTATCATTGTTCGGAGTTCGGCACAGTAGACATCTGCCGTTATTGTTTGACTAGATCGGAGAAACCTATAGTAAATAACATCATGCTGAGACCACCAAATAGTTACCATTTACCTTTTTATTGAATAAGATAAGCTTTAAGACACTGTTGCGGCGTTTGACCTGGGTCAGCCATTGTAGTTTTCGCTTAAGGTTGCCGTAAAGCATCCAGTTTTCATCACATATCACAATTCGATCCAATATTCCTTAATTTCTGTATCGATTCAATAAGGCAATACAAGTTTCAACACGCGTATCTTTCTGCAGATCAGTCAAACCATGAGGCATCCATTATTCATATTTTATAGTCAATATTGTTGGTTAGGTAACGTTAAACCATGGCGGCAAAAATCCTGGGTAGTTTGGCTTGGATCGGCTTCCATAATCTCTTTAAAAAATGAATCTGTTATTCACCTGTGTCTGGTCTTCCACGTGGTTTGTTCTTCAAATCAAAGTTTCCATCACGAAAAAGTTTAAACCAAAATCGCACGGTGCGTTCATTACCTTACTCTCCAAACGCAACATTGATATTGCGAGCTGTTTCTGCCGCGTTAGTTCGTCCGCGTCGGAACTCGTAATCAAAAATCACTCGAATTGTCGAAGTATCCGTCTTTCTTGTCTAAGCTGAATAAAAAACTGAAAGTCGATAATCGAAGGTTACACATTTTTTAAAAGAACATCATACCATGTGAGAAAGTTTCACTTCAAAATCTATGTCAATTCGAAGTAAGAACCTATTTCAAGAAAATGGCAATTTCAAACTTTAACCCCTATATGCATAGGTATAGGGAGTACCTATATATAATCACGGAGCGTAACCTACTACGGCTGGATAGGTGATGGAATCTGCTAAGCTTAAGATTTTCGTGATAAGAAGAGGGCACTGAATATGGCTTACCTATTAGTCTACTAGTAGACTAATTAGGTCAAATTAGTCGAATAAGACGAAAAGAGCATCTGATTGTGCCGTTAGCAAAGCTTTCCGATCCCTAGCGAAATCGATCGAATCCAACTTCTGTCTCTTACTAGGCCGACTTTGCTGTACCTATCTAAGTAGATATAGCAAAGTCGGCCCACATCAACACGAATTCGAATAAACAAAGAGTCGATCCATTTTGCAATAAATGATCGGTAGAGGCCAACTATTCGTCCCCAGTTTACTATTCTTGTCTAGCACCCTACCATGAGTCTACATTTCGGGCATATTGATTCTTCCTGTGTCACCTACGTGGGTTTGGCAAAATTATATTTTTCTACAAACAACACAAAGAACGGCACAATATTTGATACCTATATTATATATCTTTCGGCTAATGGTCAACCTAGTGATTCGTCGTTATTTACCACTACGATGTATGCAATACTTAATTCATGTACCAAAGATCCCTTTACACGGGAAGATTTATGCAATAAAACGCTGCACATCAGAACTGGACTGTCTGTTCAAAGTTGACATACTTATTCGTGACCAAATTCGATAGTTTTAACGACTAAGTAATCATGGGTACAATGTTGAAATTGGACATAATAATAGGGCTGACGGTGAACTCGTTTAGGAAGCTCTTGGCTGTCTGCGTGACCTACGCTCTATTACATAGCCTAACATATTAACGCTAAATTGAACGAATTTATGGTTTTAAAGGCAGAAAACAAGTGCCCAAGTATAATCTCGCCCTCAACGGTAATGTACTTAAGAGGGTTACAAAGTTTAAACATTCTGGCAATGTGATGACTGAAGATCACAAGACGAGGATATAGAGGTGCAGGGCGTCAGCGGCGAGAAGCAACATGATTGCACGGATGTTTGCCAGATGTACAGAGGATGTAATGGTCACGCTTTTTCGAGCTTCTAGAAGAATATAGAAACCGCTGATCGTCTTGCGCATCCAATACAACAACGCTTAGGTGCTGTTACGTCTGCCCCGCATCTGCAATACGTGGGACATGTTCATGGAAGCAGGTTCAGATGGATTCTAATCCAAAATGCAAAAAGGGCTGGTACGCAGAGTGCGGGTCAGGTTACGCTACTTAATATCAATCAATTAGCCTGCATGACTTTAAGTTCTTTTTTTTGTGACAAAACAAACAAGAGGCCCACCTTATGTTCAGCGGACTAACCTCTGCCTATAACAGATTCATTTCGTCACAAGTCACGAATCGCACTGCGCCCGTCACTCTGTGACATACTACTCTGTCTCATGTGCCTGCAATTCTACTGGCTCTCAAAGACAGGATTAAACAATAATTAATTAAATCTTACTAACATTAATGGATCTTTCGTGAACTGTATTTGTTGAATTTCATTGTTATTATATCATAATTTTGGTTTTGTCCGTATTAGTTAAATTCATCTTATGGTGTGCCTTATCAGAAACTGGCTTTTCAGGAAGCTGGAAATCATCAAACCTACAAGCAGGACCGTTCGTACCTATAGCTTCTCGTAAACAGCATTGTTAGAGTTGATATTCGTCGATTAGGCTGATGTCCTCATATATATATTACCTCGTCAGTTTGTCTCTTTTGATTGTCGCTAGCCGTTCATTTCATTTTGTCCGGTTTCGATGAAATCTGTGTAAACTGATCTTATTCATTTAGCTTTCGACGCAATCTTTGCGAAAACTTTTGAGTCAGGTTTCGTTAGGTTACGTGATTTTTTATAGATGTGCAAGTTGTTACACATTGCGTTTGAAATTCCCCTGCGAGCTTGCCTTAATCTAATATATAAAATTAAGATTTCAGACTTAATTATATCATGCATTTTAGGGTTTTGTCTGAGCGTTTATGAGGTTGATTTTTGTATGGGCCATTAAAATGCCAAATTAATAATCATAAGTACTTATATGATCAGTATTTAAATTAAAAAAACCTATTTCACAACCTCAAAACAACGCTATATACATTTGTCTGTCTTGTTGGGTACCACCGCAGTGTCAGATATTAGAATATCAGACACTGCAGTGGTACCCAACATGTATATTGCATATTTTAGTAGGTTATTGGCATATTTAGTGTTTGGTAGATTTTTTCGTATATTTATTCATTTATAGTGACGCTTACAAGATCCATAATTATTTAAATGTAAATTTTCAAATACCTAATTTAAATACATCTGGAAATAAACTAGGTACTTTTATATGCATAACTTAGAAAATTGAACTTGTAGTCTGTAATTTGTAATCTTTGAGGTAGACTCGACGCAGTAGTATGCAAGCACTATCGAGTTATGAGTGAAGGGTATATAGATACTGTAACAAGTGAAATTATTAAGCCACTGTAACACAGAGACATGAGTTAATGTCCCGGAGTGACGAGCGCAGTTTAGTGTTAAGCAGAACGAGAAAGGTTATTGTGCAACTGTAAATAGACGGGGTGATGATTACCATCAGGCGGGAGACTTGGCCATCTCAGAACTATATAAGTAGGTAATACAATAAAAATACACAGAAATGTATGCTTGTTGATATTTCTACTAATAGGTTGTAGGTCTTAATCATTGGGTCTTGGTTTTGATTTCTTGGCCGGGCACAGATTACGTGTCGGACAATGTTTTTGTGTTTTTTGTCCATGAACTCTAATTAGCAGACCTGTTAATATACCTAGCATAGGTAATAAGTGACCTGATATGGCGGTCCATACAGGAGTTTGGTTGCTTCATATTTTCACCGTAATCTTATAAGTTTTGGCCCTGCCTGTCTGCTCATCAGAACCAACAATGATAATGATTTTTAGGAGTCCATACACCATCAATCTTCTATTAGTCACTAATTAAAGTATTCTGTTTTAAAACGTCTCCTTCGTCATACCACCTCGCTGTTACTATAATATTGAATATCACAGAAACTTTACATGGATACTTTCAGCACGATCGGAAACTTGAAAGTGGCCGAATACTTCGAGCTTCTATAATGCTCGAAGGGTAGTCGAGTACCATTTTTTATCCGGAAAAAGGTTTAATTTTGTTTTTTGTTAAAAAATACTTAAAATATATTTCGAAACTGACAAAAATCTAATGGTAAGGGTATAACTACACGATCTGTCCCCTTCTAACGTATTGCAGGATGGCGCTTCCGACAATTACTCAAAGGGGACCGCGAAACGTCTGCCGAATCTATTAAAGTTACGTGAGTCGATTATGGAAGTCAGGTACTTGGAGAAAATGATTGGTTTGAGTCAGGGAAATATTTTCACCTAGGGAGAAAATAGTGAATATTCAGCTAGGTGGTCGGAGCGTTACTAACATGGCTGTCAGGCCTTCTGCATTAGAATTAGGCTCTTGTTAATTTCTGTTTTCTTGGTCTCTAAATACTAAAATGCAATGGCGATGATTATTTTATAAACATGACGTTCAGGCTCAATACATGATTAGCAAATAACGCAATTCGTATTTTTTTATAACATTATAATTTTTTGGTATCTAACCCGCATCTTCGGGGTGGTCGTCACGAGTGACGAACTGCACTGCGGCCGTCACCCTGAGCCATACAGTTGTTAAGTCTCAACATGTGCCTGTATTTTTTCTGTGTCTCAAGGACAGCTGTCGGAACACACCGTTAGGTGCTAGGCGACAGATTTTCTACTTGAGGGAGGTAGACCAGGCGGTCATTCGTAAAATGCCCTAGAACCCTCTGACAAAATCTTATTCATTTCTCTGAGCTAGAACCATGCAAATGTGAGAGTAAAAAAAATATAATATGTAGTGTCTAATGTTATGATGTACAGATGATGGTCGTACAGAACCCTTCGTGCGCGAGACCAACTCGCAATTTGCCGATTTTTACCATCACATTTCGCTACATAATATAATAAATATAATAGACAACAACTATTGACAAAGACTTTGGTAAAATACTTATACTGCAAGCAAAATTAACCTGTCTATTCGTATTTCGTGTAGTTATTTGTAATTTCGCGTTCTCTAAAAACTGAATCTGACATTTTTCGAAGAACTCTCCAAAACGGTGCGGCGGCGGTACCAGGTGGTCTAAACCAATTTCCAGTCCGTTTCAGACATTGCACAATGCACATCTACGCGACGAGTACGGTCTGCTAGAATGAAACTACGGCATTTTCCATTCTTTCAGCAAAAATAAATTTGTTTTAAGGCAGTTTACTAGCGTCTTTGTTTCCCGATACCTTGTTCTAATCTATAAATAGGTAGGTATGTAATGTCAGCTTTCTAAACTACATACATACTTAAGTTTAATGAAAAACTGTACCTAGGAAGTATGTATGAACTAAATGTGTTAAGAACGAACTACCAAATAATGTTTTAAATGTAACACTACATTACATCCTATTGAACTAGTTCATGGCGTGCATTTTATATGCGTTTAAATAACCAACATTACTCTTACATCGTGACGTTGGGAGCGAGCGAGCCTAACCCATTAAATAGTTGTTAAATGAATTAATGCCATTAATGGAAACAAAGTCACGTAACGGTTTCCGTTGGTTGGTATTACCGAAGCATACAGGAGTCGAAAGTCAAAACCAAGGGGTTAGTTACTTATTATGCGGTAATAGAAATGTTGGAGCGGGTTGTGTCGCGGACTCGCGAAGGGACGACGACGGACGGAGCGGTGTGGTGTGGGGCACATTCATGGCATTTCATTGTACGGCAGTCGCCGCCGAGCCGCCGCGGGGGGACCGCGCGCTCCGTGTCGTCTCTGTTGTTCACACCGCGCCGCGCATTGTTGTCGAAACGTTTCCGCATCGCGCTCGCGTTGCCCAACACCTGAATATGATCCCGTGCGACTCGCGGACCCCACTTTCATTCACCGAAACCCCGCGCGAGTGACAAAAATGACATGGACACAGTGGCTAAAATGATAATCAACGCGATATTGTTTTGTTTAGTGATGGGCGCGGCGCTCACGGAAGCGCCCGACGATGCAGATGCATGTTTCCGTGTGTCCGGTGAGAACGGTTCGGTGGAGTGCAACGTACGGGCTCTGTCCTCTGATGGGGACGTCGGCGCGGGCGGTTCGATGCACCCAGAGGGCGCGCGGCGGCTTGCGATCCGCTGCAGCCCTCTGTTAGCCGAGAGCACGCTGCGGGACCACCACTTTGGCAAGATGCAAGGTTTGGCGGAGATCTCTATAAACAACTGCAAGCTGCTGCGGCTGCCTGGCAATGTATTCGAGGGCCTGCGGGGCCTCAAAGCGCTTACCATCCGCTCCATGAACAACGAGTGGGGCTCCAACAGAGAGCTGGACCTCTCGCTTGGAGCTTTCAACGGACTCCGCGAACTCCACACTCTAGATCTGGCGTACAACAATATCAGAAAGATACCTTCGGACCTGTTTTGCGCCTTAGAAAACATTATATCTCTAAATCTAACACGGAACAAAATAAAGTTTGTGGATGAACTAGGGTTTGGGCATAAATGTGGTTCAACGTTGCAAACAGTGGACTTGAGTTACAATGACATCATGTCTCTTCCAGCTGACTCAGAGATATTGCATCTCCGGAGACTGACGCAGTTATTTCTTCAGAATAATAAAATAAGCGAGCTACCAGCCGACGTTTTTAGCGACCTGCTTTCACTAAAGCTCGTGAACCTCTCCGATAATGGTATAAATTATTTACCAGAAGGATTATTTCATAATTCGAGAGAAATTCGAGAAATTTATATGCAAAATAATGAGCTGGAAAGTTTGCCCAAGAGAATATTTAATCGGTTGGAACAATTGCTCGTTTTGGATCTTTCGGCGAATAAATTGAGGAGCGACCACATAGAAGATGAAACGTTCGGCGGTCTAATAAGATTAATTGTGCTCGACCTGTCGCACAACTCGGTCGCACGGATCACTCGCAATATGTTCAAAGACCTTTTCTTTTTACAAATACTCACTCTGAACAACAACACCATAGGGTTTATCGAGGACAATGCGTTCGCACCCTTGTTTAATTTACACACGCTCAATTTGGGACAGAATAAGCTACATGCTATTGAGGATCATGTTTTCAATGGACTGTTTATATTGAATAAGTTAAACTTGAACAATAACGTGTTGTCTTATGTAAGTGAAAACGCTTTTAGAAATTGTTCCGATCTCAAAGAGTTAGATTTAAGTTCTAATAAGTTAAGTAAAGTTCCCGAAGCGATATTACAACTACCGTTTTTGAAATCGTTAGACATGGGAGAGAATCTGTTGACGGAAATAACAAACACTTCGTTTCAGAATCTATCACAGTTGACCGGGTTACGTTTAATCGACAATCAAATTGGAAACCTTACCGCGGGCATGTTCTGGGGCTTGCCGAGCCTGCAAGTGCTCAATATGGCGAAAAATAAAATACAATCAATTGAGACCGAAACCTTTCAAAGGAACACGCAATTGGAGGCCGTTCGTTTGGACGGAAACTTCATTTCTGATATCAATGGGGTGTTTGTGGCTCTGACAAAATTGTTATGGTTAAATCTTTCGGAAAATCACTTGGTGTGGTTCGATTTCGCTTTCATTCCGGGAAGTCTAAAATGGTTAGACATACATGCCAACTTTGTTGAGATTCTCGGTAACTACTATAAAATTCAGAACGAGCTCCACGTGAAGACGTTAGACGCAAGTCATAACCGTTTAGTGACTCTATCTCCGATGTCTATTCCCAACAGCGTCGAGCTGTTGTTTATAAATAATAACTTTATTTCGACGATCGAAACGGATACATTCCTAGAGAAGAGTAATCTTACTCGCGTCGATATGTATGCCAATGAGATTGAAAGCTTAGACATAAATAGTTTGCGTGTTTCGAGAGTGGCTGAGCCAAGAACTCTGCCAGAGTTTTACATTAGCGGCAATCCTTTCCGTTGTGATTGCACAATGAAATGGCTTCTGTTAATTAACTCTCTTACTACTAGGCAATATCCACGCGTGATGGATTTAGAAAATGTTATATGCAAAGAGTCCTACGTCCGAGGCGCGAAGTATCTCCCCGTGACTTCACTACACATAAAAGACTTTTTGTGCAAATACGAAAATTATTGTCCGGAAGATTGTCATTGTTGCGATTTCAATAACTGTAACTGCAAAACGATATGCCCTAGAAACTGTTCGTGTTATCACGACTCGGCAAAAAGTACCAGTGTTATCGATTGCTCTGTAAAACAATTAAATACAGTTCCCCATAATTTCCCTGTAGACGCGACTCATATTTATTTGGACGGTAATGTGTATAGTGAATTGAACGAAACTGTTTTCGATTCGATGCGTAAAGCTTTAGTTATTTATCTTAATGCTAGTAATGTAATAAATATTAATAATAATACTTTCAACCGCCTCAGTGAACTTCGAATATTACATTTAGATAACAACAAACTAAAACAATTACGAGGTCTTGAGTTCGCCAGGCTGAGCAACTTGAAGGAATTGTATCTCCAAAGTAATTTAATTGAGTATATTTCAAATGAAACTTTTTCTCTACTGGGAGCCTTAGAAGTTTTACGCTTGGATGGCAACAGACTCGTGAATTACGGTCTGTGGCACTTGGACAATAATAAAAAGTTGCAAACGTTGTTTATCGGCAACAACCACTGGTCCTGTGATTGTAAATATTTACAAGGTTTCTTGACGTACGTATCGCAAAACTCCGAGAAAGTTATAGATGCCCATAACTTGTGGTGTTTGAATGAGAATATGAACCCAGCGAAGAAGCCATTGAATTTAAATGTGACAGTTTGTAGCGAAATAACCGACACGTCGGTGATAAGCGCGCTCTTCGTCTCCCACAATCTGCCATTATTGGCCTCGGCTCTCACTGGGTTCATGCTTATTTTATTAATATTAGCTTTAGTATTCACATTTAGATACGCTTGTAGAATGTGGCTGTATTCGAATTGCGGAATTAAGCTCACTCCCTTAGCGAGCGCCTTTAAGGATTCTGATAAGCTTTACGACGCTTATATCTGTTATAGTCCCAAGGACGAAGATTTCGTCATAGAGTCGTTAGCGCGAGAACTGGAAACCGGTTACCCTTCTTATCATTTATGCCTCCATTACCGCGACGTACCTCAGTTCGAAGCGACATACGCTCAGTTCCCCGACCTGGTGGTCGAAGCCACGGAGGCCTCGAGGCGTATTATAGTAGTCTTAACCAAGAATTTTATCTCGACCGAATGGTCACAGATAGAGTTCCGACAAGCGCTACAGAAAGCGCTCAGAAAAAATCCACATAAATTAATAATAGTCGCCGTAGGGCACATCCCACGAGATCCGGAGTTGAAGTCATATTTCAAAACGGGTTTGGAGATAACGTGGAAAGAGAAACGTTTTTGGGAGAGGTTACGTTACGCGATGCCTTCGTCCAAGCGGCATGGGCACAAGTTGAAAAGACTTAATTACGGAAGGAATTCTAATACGTACACGATGGACGCATCGGTGCTAAATAGTACTTGCCAAACACTGTGCGGAAAATCTGCAAATTCCACCGAGAGGTCTCCGTGCGATCGTCCACTATCCGAACACATATATTCAACAATAGACTCGGATTATTCCTCTAATGATTTCCAAGGCCGCCACCACCAACCGCAGTCCGTGGTTTTCCAACACACAGTTCAAACGTACCTGGTATGAGGACCTCAGTAGATACACTAACCCTAACGATCTCTCGATAATGAATGTGTAAGCTCTAGGCGTTGCATTAGGCGGCCGCTAAACTTGTTTTGTTACAGACTTAAGACGTCAAATGTAAATAATTATAGATATTTGTAATCTATTTCAGTGTAACTTTTGTACAATAATGATACCAAATTTTTGCATTTGAAAATGTTCGCTTCTTCATATTTATTACTTTTATATAAAAGTGTTTTAAGTATTAATTGGAAAGACTGTAAATTATTGTGTAGTTGTAATTAAATTGGCTGATGTTTGTATAGAAATGTACCTAATTAAAGAAATTTTAAATGATGCTAAATTCTGTATTTTTTATTCATTTCCTCAGCTTCCGGATTTAGCATTAAGTGGATGAAGTTGTAAAATGTTTGAAGCACAACCGTTAAAACATGTTTTATTCTGTTACCGATTCAGTTTTTACGGCGCGAGCCGGAGACGCGGCAGCTGGTTCGCGTAAACAGAATAAAAATGAACGAATACACACCCGGCATCTATGTTTTCAATGGGAGTATATAATAAGCTCCACTTGCCTGCACTCGCTTTGAAAAGCTCATTTCCATTAAGAGTTTTTTTTCAATTTTCTCTGTGTAGGCACGAGCGGACGCTGACGTACAAATAGAAATGTTATTGATCGACGCCAAACAAGCAGACGGGTGGAGTTGAATATAAAACTTTTGTGATTGAATAGTACATGTAGATCTATTTAGTCAAGGCTCTGGCGCTGAAGTACCAAGATAGCTGGTAATGACTGAAATCTACATGAATACTATGGGCTGTGGCGCTCGTTTATCATGCTTGATTACAGCCTGCTATAGTCAGCTTGTATATATTGAAACAGTACTTGAAGATCGTGGTCGTATCCATCGTAGTAATCAAATATAGGTTGCAGACGGTAATGGTAATATGACAAAGACTAATGACCTAAACCACCGTCGTCGTGGAATTCAATTTGCATGGAAAATCTGTGTCAACTTTGATATACTGGACTGGAGTAGGTAACCTTATACGATTAAATAACTGTTTAAGGTTTGTCAGATTTAAATCCCGTTTTACAAGTTACTCAATGTCTGTGATAAATACAATAGACAGGCAATATAGTAGATTATGGAGTAGTTATTGTGAAGTTCACTAAAATAAGCTTCGAAAAGTCGAAGTAGATGTAGAAGAAGGATGGCATGGTAGCAAATAGTGACTTCAACAGTTGTGATTGCAATTTATTTTTAGGAACATACCTCAGCAGAGCACAATCTACTTTGTTTATGTGTCTCTATTGATATAACATATATATCCTGAAACAATAACAACCGTACTTACTGATTACTACTTGGAAAACCATATTATGTAATCTAGATTGGATATATATTTCAGTAGTTTGATTAAATTATTATGATTATTTTTCGCTGACTTGTGAATATTTAAGAGGCCCATTCAATTCGAATTTCTACATAAATTGTATATGGTAATTACGACGTCTGTGAATGATTGCATGATTTTTACAGATAAATGATTGTAAATTTGTAAATATTATACTAAAAGTTCTAAAGTTCTGACCTAGGTCCCGCTTTCAAGATATACTTTATTAAGTTTTGTTTTCAGAGACTCTATAATAGACATGAACTTATGGACATGAATGTGTATATCTACCTACAATAGTCAATATTCTGAACACTTATCATCATATAATTTACACTAATAATGCCATGTCAGACCAAATTACACAAAATAGCGAAAAGTTGCGAAATATTTTTAATGAATTTTTCGTGATATATACCTACGTAATTTTATTTGTAACTATTCATCTTCTGAAGCTGATAGATTGTGGTCTACTTGGATGTAGTATGTAGTATGGTGGAGTATTTGGATTTTTCAATAAGGGATGGTATGAAATTTCAAAATTGTTACAACCACAAGGCACGATCTAATACGTCAACCAATTTAATTGTTTATTTCTATACATTTGTTTATTAGTGTTTTAGATTCATAAAATTTGCTTTGAAAAATTTATTTTCACGTTGTCAAAAATGTTTACGAAATAAACAATTTATAGCGTAGCGACTTGAAGTTAACATATTAGAATGAAACTGAAAACCGTCTATCATTACCGCACTGAAAACGTTAAAGTAATTCGAAGAAGTGTGATGTGATTTTAAATTAGAGAAACACCAAATGGCTATTAAATCATTGTAGAATTTTTAGTCTTGGAATACTTTGACTAAGTTTTGATAAATCTTTATTAATTACTACATTAGTTACTTGTACCAATTAACAATTTTTTTTACTTTTAATATTGTATTTCACTGAAGATGTTTTATACTCTCGTTATTATACTATTTATAAGCGACAATTTAAGACAATAATAACGAAAAGTGAAATTAGAGCCACGATTGAGAGTTATTTCAATCCTTTTGATAATATTTGGAAGCTTATAAATTTGCTTGGCGACCGTGTACTTGAAGCATGTTTTTATGCCAAGGTATTTATATCTGCAACATGTTTTTATAGGATTTAGAATGAATGATCACGACAGAGCCTAGAATATACTACGCGTAAAATACATTTCTATAAGTAGAGAATAGCTTGACAGTAAATATTATACTAAAAGTTCTAAAGTTCTGACCTAGGTCCCGCTTTCAAGATATACTTTATTAAGTTTTGTTTTCAGAGACTCTATAATAGACATGAACTTATGGACATGAATGTGTATATCTACCTACAATAGTCAATATTCTGAACACTTATCATCATATAATTTACACTAATAATGCCATGTCAGACCAAATTACACAAAATAGCGAAAAGTTGCGAAATATTTTTAATGAATTTTTCGTGATATATACCTACGTAATTTTATTTGTAACTATTCATCTTCTGAAGCTGATAGATTGTGGTCTACTTGGATGTAGTATGTAGTATGGTGGAGTATTTGGATTTTTCAATAAGGGATGGTATGAAATTTCAAAATTGTTACAACCACAAGGCACGATCTAATACGTCAACCAATTTAATTGTTTATTTCTATACATTTGTTTATTAGTGTTTTAGATTCATAAAATTTGCTTTGAAAAATTTATTTTCACGTTGTCAAAAATGTTTACGAAATAAACAATTTATAGCGTAGCGACTTGAAGTTAACATATTAGAATGAAACTGAAAACCGTCTATCATTACCGCACTGAAAACGTTAAAGTAATTCGAAGAAGTGTGATGTGATTTTAAATTAGAGAAACACCAAATGGCTATTAAATCATTGTAGAATTTTTAGTCTTGGAATACTTTGACTAAGTTTTGATAAATCTTTATTAATTACTACATTAGTTACTTGTACCAATTAACAATTTTTATTACTTTTAATATTGTATTTCACTGAAGATGTTTTATACTCTCGTTATTATACTATTTATAAGCGACCATTTAAGACAATAATAACGAAAAGTGAAATTAGAGCCACGATTGAGAGTTATTTCAATCCTTTTGATAATATTTGGAAGCTTATAAATTTGCTTGGCGACCGTGTACTTGAAGCATTTTTTTATGCCAAGGTATTTATATCTGCAACATGTTTTTATAGGATTTAGAATGAATGATCACGACAGAGCCTAGAATATACTACGCGTAAAATACGTTTCTATAAGTAGAGAATTGCTTGACAGTAAATATTATACTAAAAATTCTAAAGTTCTGACCTAGGTCCCGCTTTCAAGATATACTTTATTCAGTTTTGTTTTCAGAGCTATAATAGACATGAACTTATGGACATGAATGTCTATATCTACCTACAATAGTCAATATTCTGAACACTTATTATCATATAATTTACACTAATAATGTCATGTCAGACCAAATTACACAAAATAGCAAAAAGATGCGAAATATTTTAATGAAGTTTTCGTGATACGTAATTTTATTTGTAAATATTCATCTTCTGAAGCTGATAGATTGTGGTCTACTTGGATGTAGTATGTAGTATGGTGGAGTATTTAGATTTTTCAATAAGGGATGGTATGAAATTTCAAAATTGTTACAACCATAAGGCACCATCTAATACGTCAACCAATTTAATTGTTTCTTTCTATACATTTGTTTATTAGTGTCTTTTGAACATACGTTTCGTGCATTCGTATTACTCGCTTAGCTGGTGTTAATGCAAAAATTACAATGTCAAAATTATCGGGTGACGTTATCGTAAACGCCCCGTGGGGTCATCATCATTATCAGCCGGAAGACGTCCACTGTGGAACAAAGGCCTCCGCCATAGAACGCCACAAAGTACGGCTATTAGCCGTAACCATAGGCTACCCGCGACTTTTATGATGTCGTCAGTCCATTTAGTGGGGTGCCGGGTTAGAATTGCACCTCGCCATATCAGCCCATGGGTGTCGTACTACGTAGAGGCGACTAAGGGAAAAATACTGGAAGGTGGGCAGCAGTGCCTTCCAAAGAACTGCCAAATTACACTGCGATCCCCAAGACGTCTGGCAAGTGGCTAAATTATGGTAAATACCCCCTTAATTAGGGGAGGCTGTGTTCAGAAGTGGACGATCCGGCTGTTACATTTATCGTAAACAAGTTGAACGCAAATTGAAAAATTAGTCCTCTTTACTTGTAGTTCGAAGTCAGTTTGGCTGCAGATGTCGCTCCGTCCCCTGAAGACGGTTAAACGATAAAAGTAAAGATATATGTATTTCAGCTATGACTCACTCACTACTATAGATCACTTGGAAGAGGACCGCGGATTTGAATTCCGCTCGTGGTTCAAAATTTTCTTTTCATTGTAATTTTGTAAGCTTATTCCGATGCAAATTTACAATGCTAGAATTAAGGATACCAAGTACAAATATTATAAAAAACTAGTCGTATATCCTATTATTCTGAGCTAGCTTAGTGTAAGTTTATCCCAGGCCATAATAAGTACCAATTAACTGTCCAGAACACAAAGTTACATCCCGTATTCCTAGTGCACTCTACGAGTTTTTAGTTTCATTGCTGGTAAAGTGCTTTATTCATTTTCATAATACAAAATATCTATAGACGCCTTCGTACAATGCAATACAGTCAACCATTTCTACATTTCAACTGAATTTCTCGTACCTACCCACTAACAAAATCCGTAGCGTCCATGACACGCCAACATCTATATTCAGAGAGACCCAACTATTGTGGCTGCATGTAACATTGGACTTCATTGTTCCGAACACGGTCGTGGCCTTAATATGGGTTAAGTCATTATAATAATGTTTTGGGGAATTATTACAAAGCATAGAAAGGCGAGTACTTAGTGTTAGAATGGGTGTGAGGTGGCGTAATTGGGTAGTAGGTGTTACAAGGTTTACGATATAACCTACTCGGTCTTATTGCAAAGCGTGGTTTACTTAGGCAGTAAGCTCGACATTAGGTGGAGCTATTATTAAGTTTAACGATTCATACAAATCTAATTGGTTTAATAGAGTGAAGTGAAACCTGAGCGACAGTATCAGGACAGGCATGTAATATCGGATGATTTTCGATTCCGGAACTGAGTTACGATACTAATGGTTCGATTCCGGAATTCCGAAACCGTTTCCGGAATTAGAAAAAAGTATAGGAAATTAAAATAAAAAACAATAAATAGGCATTAAATTGTCTTTATTACAAAAACGAAATAAATCGGCTAAACTCTTGACTGATATCAATTAAACAGCTTTCTATTAGGTTTTTCTTAGTAAATATAAATAATCATCATTTCAATAATTTACATTATAGCAAAATCAACGTGTGCTAGCTATTTGCAAATGCAATGTAGCTTATTAAATACCCACTACCTAATAAACTTATGATGAATATAAGATTCAACAACTCACAATGAACAATATCAACAAGTTCTCCTCTTTTGAGATCATGAAAAAGTAAATTTCGCAAGAGAGTACAAATATGAAAATTTTATTATAGGTAACTTATTTTACAAATAATTATATGAGTATCGGATTGCGATATTTACTTCAGTTCCGGAATTGTAATATCGTAAAAAATCATCCGGAATTCCGGAATTCGAAATCTAATATCGTAATAAAAAATCGAAATCTCGGAATTCCGGGATCCATGCCCGAGTATCAGGTAATACTGTTTTGCATGGATAACGTTTTTATAAGAAGCTGGTTTCTAATTATTTTATTAAAGTTTCAATGGCAGTATGCCGCAGGTCCATGGTTCAATCTCCACCGGCTTGATCTTTTCCGTATTTTTTTATATCTGATAGGTAAACCTTTGATGAGTTTGACCACAATCTCAACTTATGGTAAGTGATGATGTGGTCGAAAGTCTGAGGGTTTTAAAAACATTGAGAAGCACTCACTGTCTTGCTATTTTCAAAGGCTTTGACTGTTCCAATAGTCTTGCTAAAAAGTGTCATTCGTAAGGCTTACCCGCTGGCTGCTGTTTATGAATATCTGAATTCTTGAGGGAAATATCAATACGAGTGATAAATATGCTTCCGATCAATCATTGGCAATCAATTCCGTGCTTTTCTTGTAAGTATTAATGACCTGCTCAAGCACAGTATTATTGTGGACGCAAACGAAAGCGCAGTAGTAAAAAGGTTAAAAAACACAGTAGTTATTATTATACCTACGTGTCAAGTTTCCGTAGGATGTTAACATGGTGATCCTCTGAGCTCAGTAATCTTTAGCCTTGCCATCTCAATAATTCAACGTCTCATATCAAAAGTTAACGTTTGGTATTTCGATGACGGATTCATAGGAGATGATGCGAATACTGTATTGGATGCTTAGCGAGTACTTATAGGTAAACGATTATGGTCTTATTGGTTTAGAGCTAAACTTTTCCAAATGTGAACATTTTGATTGTGATACTTGTCCAGATTTAGATGAAGTTTCGATGATTGAAGAAGTTCTATTCCTTTGCACCTTATATAAAATTGATAGAAAAACGTTCAGTTCTTCTTTTCGGTTTATCGATTTTTGACGAATCATTGTCACCTTTTGTCAAAGAACAAACTCAAGAGTATAGTATAGTACGTCTAGATAATTGAAAATTAAAATCCATATGGCTTTTACTATGATTCATCTTAGAGTATTTTTTTTGTTATTAAACTAAAACAACGCTACAACTAGGTACCTAAAAAAACTTCATATTATGGTAACTATAAATTAAGATTATATGATATCCAGGTGAAGTTACAATAAATAATTCACATAAATGTTGTTTAACGTCTCGTCTTAGCTGCTTGTATGTCCTTCAGGTAAGAATGCAAACAAATTAATGATTTTGTGTTACAAAATAGGCCAGGTAAGTCATACTGAACTCTGAACTCTTTGACCATAAATCAAATAGAAAACATAGCTGTATATTTCTTTTTCTGTAAAGACAATATTTCGCTAAAACAACGCTACAACTACCTAAAAGACACTATATATTATGATAGTAATCATATATTTAGGACCCTGTATATTCTATCATAAAGATAAGTAAAATCACATAAATGCTGTATAAGTCGTCGTCGTGGTGAGCATACCTTATTAGTTATTTATGAGATGCCGAAAAGAAACAATCCTATTTATTTTCAGGTCTACAGGCGTGTCGGTGTACGCCTAGGTTGTCTTATTATGGGTACGAACGTCGAGAAACGTTAAGCATGTGTTAGTACTTTAGAAACTTTGTACCATGTTAGTTTCCATTTATGGAACTAGCGGAAATCAATAGACCTTCTTAACATCGCGTTACTTTCTACGTTAGGAGATGAATTCTTGCTTGGGAACTTGGGAATCTTAATGGTAGAGTCTGTATGGGTACGGAGCGTTAATTATAGTAAAAACTTATGTGAATGATATTATTGACATTTGATTACTGTGTAATCGATCTGTAAGGATATTGTAGTCAAGAAGTTCCATACAACTACATATACTAATATATTAATTTCATGATTGTAGAGCTGCAAAGGTAGCGATTCGACAGTGGAACTGATGAAGGTTAAGTTGGAAAGTGTTTTATTTAGAAATGTTTTTGTTTGTCGTATAACTAGTACCTTACAGTTACCTAATGGGGTCATGGTAGGCCATACGGTTTTGTGACACATTATGATTGTTTTTATAGTTGCTATGCTAGCCCTTGACCATTATCTCACCTGATGCTAAGTGATGATTTCGAAGATGTTCTTTAGGCTTACCTAGAATTACTGGCTCTCAGGGACAGCTGCCGGAACACTTCGTTAGGTGCGTGGAGACACATTTTCTATATGAGGGTGGTGGTGAGCCAGGCGGGCATTCGCAAAATACTCTACCACCGACTGTAACGACTGCTATCCTAAGACAACAACCGGGACCGATGGCTTATCGTGCCCTCCAAAGCACGGAAGCGCTCAGAAGTAATGTCACTAACGTTCACCCATCCAACTCATGACCGCGGCGGACATAATTTATCTTAGCTGATCAGTTAAGAACGGCTAAGCAAACTTCGCTACGGGCGCTACAATTATGTTTAGAGACACTGACTTTTCTATAAAGCAACTTTAACACCTTTATAGTAATAACTAGATAAATCTAGAGTTATCAGGTATGATTTCAAACAGTCCTTTTATCTACTTATCTATTTAGATGGGAATATTAATAAATGAGCCTACACTTGTCCAACACAACATTTGCTTAATTAACATCGGACAAACCTCAACTAAACCTTGGTCTACTTAGACAAGCCACAACAAAAGCTGATCTATTCACGGTACGCTGCCCGTCCATTATCCTCCATTTACAATAAATACTTTTTTTATTTACATGTTATTGAATTAAACACCGGATGTCGGCTGCTTCCCTGAACTACACCAACATTACTGGGAAACTGCAAGTCATTGTTGAAGCTGGTTTAGGAATGTAGTTAGAAGGTGAAATTGTAATGTCGTTAACCCAAAATAGGCGCGGATTGAATTTATTTAATTTAATTCAACACGTCGTTGTCGTGCGCCTCCATGGCCGGTATGGTATTTGCGAGTCGATTATGTGCAGTATAATATGTGTTTTCACTGCTCTTCTAGTACTAAAAGGGTCATTATAGTCTATTAAAAATACAGCAATGTAGCAGCAAAATAGATTTTTCCTGCTAGCAGCCTCTTGAAAACTGAGTCTCAATTATTTTTTTAACTTGTGCAGCTTCAGCAACTTTTATCTGTTATTTATATTATAATTTATATGTATATTATATTTATGATTAGTATTTATTGTTTTATTTTAAATAGCTATTTAATATTTGTAAATCTAAACTAATACAATAAAGAGGAAAGATTTGTTTGTTTGTTTGTTTGCATTGAATATAGGCTCTGAAACTACTGAACCGATTTGAAAAATTATTTCACCATTAGAATCCGACATTATCCCTGATGAACATGGGCTATAGAAAATTTCTAAATTTAAGCCTTCATATGAAAACTTCAATAATTTGGGTTTTGGGTTACCAAAGTGCGAAAAATTTACCATAAAAATCATTATATCGCGTAAGCTGCGGAAATTATTGAAAATAGAGCAAAGTGATGTACTACTTTTTTAGATGGCATCAATATCTACAAAAAAAGCCTCCAATACTATAAGTCTCACTATTACAGTTATATCACAATAACAACTCTATTATGTGATTAAATTTATTTTTTTTTAATTTCTTGTTAAATACCCGAGCGAAGCCGGGGTGGACCGCTAGTTAGAATGTTTTTATTGTAAAATGTTGCTTCCAATGTTTTTATTGCCTGCTATTTTTCTTAATGAAAAGTTGTGTGTTTCACACTGACCTAAATTTTGTTTTTTAAGTACGAGTAGGTATCATGTTTTTATTTTTTTAATTGTAGACGACGAGTGCTTCGTTAGCTCTGCATTTAAAATCGGCCCTCGCACCATATTCAACTATATAAGTTACTGACTTGTTCAACAAATAAGTATTTTTTCACTAGTTTTACCATATTATAAAGGAAAATTTAATTTACATGCAAACACTACATAATTATTATACCAAATAAGGGGAATAAAGTTAACAGCTTGTTTATTGTACCTACTACCAACAACAGACAGCCAAACGGCCAAATAAAGAACGAAGTCAAAGTTTTTTACAATCTCGTCTTTGTGTGAAAACATAATTTTTATGTTATTTATGTTGCTAGAGAAGACATGTTGTACTGTCTCCGCCAATAAGGGTAAGCAGATGATGGGAGTGCTTGGGTTAAGTTAAGTAGCAGTGGTAGTACGTTTGTGACATTCGTTTTTATTAGAGTTGAACCATTTTTGCACAGCCGATTAGTTACATGAAGATTTGTTTAAAAGTTAGAAAATAAACCTATATGCATTGTATAATTTAGGTATTTGTATAAAACTTCCGTAAAAGCGTGAGTATAAAATTAGAGTTAAACATTCTGATTGTATTATACAAACATTGTTATCTATGAGGGCCGTGCCCAGGGTAGAGCGAGAGGGGCAGTCGCGCTGGACTTTCTAATAGCTAGGCGCTCGCCAGGTGGACACCTGTCGCCGAGCTATTAGAAAGTAGTGCCAAAATGCCAAACATCATAAAAATATTGATTAAAAAATTTGGAGGTGTCCTCGAAGAGGCTATGGTGGCGTTGCAGGTTCTTCGGGGCACACTTGCATTGTTTGTAGCTAGCAAAAAAAAGCAGTCCTTAAGGGAGGAGTATTCTTAGCGCTTTCCATATTAACATAGTTTCGTCATTTTTAAAATACCTAAGTATTGCAATTCTGTGAAATTATGCATATCCATAAGTCTACTATGTATTTATTTTTCTGGTTTGGCAGTTTTTCGTTGTATGTTTTATCTCTAAATGCGGAATTAAAAATTCTCATACAAAACATAGTTCAAAAGGTCTATTGCGATTTCATGGATTCGGAAAAGGCTTATGAACAATTGGTGAGGAATTAACTATGGTTGATACATTCGATGTAGGTACGAAGTAAGCAGCAATCTCACACGAGATCAGAGAGCAAGAGGGAGATTGAGAAGGGAGAGTCAATTTTGGAAACCAATAAATGGGACACACCACTCTTTCACGAGCAGCCGAAACGTGTCGACAAAGGAACGCGGTGCATGGAGGAGTGTCAACGCCAAAATTAATGTATGGCATTGAAAGTGTGTGACTTTGAAAGACAAGAGAGAGGAACAGCGCGAAGTTCTCTTCGCGCTGTTCCTCACTCAGTGCAGTTCCACACACAGTGTGGAGTAAATAAAGACATAGAGACGTTAGGAGAGAGTTACTACGATGGTTTGGATAATATGTATAATAGATGCAAGGAGATTGACAAATCAAGTATACACACCCAGAGAGTGTGAATAGAATAGTTGAAAGAAGAAGACCTTGTAGTGTTCTGACCAGATTGATGTTCTGGAACAAAGCCAGGTCAGTAGGGTTTATCATCATATACAACGGGCATATATAAAGAATATACTCAGGGAAACATTGTTATGATGTACTACGTAAGTACAAACAATTATGTAGCGAGTTGTTCGTAAAAATGATATTGTTCTTGATATCTTGAAAAATTATAAACATGATTCCATAAGTTAACCCAAAAACCGTCAAATATACAATAACATTTTTTACGTCAAGAAGTGATAAGACGCGCAAGTCGCCTGATTGTAAGCCTATCGCCTGCCCATCACATTTGCAGTGTCACCATACTCGTTTTGAATGCCATTAGGGTTTGCACTGCGCTTTTCGCTCCGAGACGTTAACTCTTAGGTCTAGTGTGCCCAGTAATTTTACTTGCTACAGTGACCTTCACATCTTAACACAGTAGAGTTTGCACAATACTGCTCGAGCCAGAAATTATGATACTGTATTTTTTTCCGCCATAAATCAGCGTTCCCTTTAAGACACTATCTTTGAACTTAATTAGAACTTGCTAACAATTGATAATTGTCTCAATGCTAACCTTGCACAAATATGTATATTATTATATAAGGTTCTTACAGTAAAGGTTAAGCCCATTCATTATAATCAACTTTAGGTCCGGGTTCCACGATAAAATGGTAAACTTGAAAATAGACCCTACGGATTCTACAAGACCTTCTTTTTATTAATATACAAATTATTTTTGTCAGCGACAGGAGTAGATATTAAGCATAGGTATAAGAAAGGTGTTGTCTAGCGGCGGTGTTGTGTGTCGGGTCGCCATCTTCCCTCAAAAATGGTTGAGGAAGGCGATGGCTGGCACATGCGTCAACTCGTAAACGGGTCCTGCTAGAGGATACTGGTCTGCTCTGGATGCTGGTGCTAATGACATTAACGGAAAAAAACTTTTAACACTGTTCCCCCTTAGAACGTTGCATGTTTCATGTTTCATATTTCTTGTTTTTAAATAAAAAATGTCATAATAGAAAAAAGTCACGGACCCTGGAGTCTGTGGAGTGTAGATTTATAAAGAAAAACAAAAATTTAATGAGTGAGTTATGATGGATGTAAAGTTACAGTTTGTATCTAATGGTCACTACACTAATCTCTAATTACTTATCTAACATTAAGCTAGATTATCAAAGAAGAACTGAACTTTGAATATTATATTGATTACAAACGCTGACAATTGGATATAGCCTGGAGCATTTGTACTGCTTGTAGGCCTACAGTGGCCTTCATGTCGCCTAAATGCTTGCATTGCAGTAGCTGTAGTCGTTCCTATATAGCTTGTTGTGCTTTGTTGATAATACAGCCCGTCAAAGGCTCGCACACCAAGGATTCTGTAATATCACAACTAATAATTGATTTTGAAACGGGAGAAACGGCACCCTTACTTCGAATATAACAACGTCAAATATAATGACGTATTGAGTCTCAGTAGCGTGCGTATGTGCGTCTATTGCATGCTTGACTTACTGCCTTTGTCAATCATTAAAACATATCATATACAATGCAAGTATAGCTGTGTTCATACACGAGTGCACCATATGCTTGTGTGAAATTTTCTTCACATTATAATAATAGTGTAAATAGAGCGCATACCCTCTATCTCAATCGATGCAAATTATAGTTAATATTCTTGGATGTTTTTCTAACCGGCGGTATGCCTTTATTAACAAAATACTCTGAACAGCTACTACTTTAAAAGCATTTAGACAACTTATAGAGCAAAGGAAGTCTAAATGCCTAAAGCCTACTAGTTGGCAACTACAAGTTGGCAGCGTGCTGGGCACGCTGGCAGCATTGCCATTGAATTGCAATGCTAAGTAGTAAGTACAATGTGCTGGTACGGAAATAATAGTGTTCTATTTAGTTGAGCATCCTTTGCGGTTTGCGGGTGTCCGATTAGTAATTGGCATGTCAACGTCAGTCATTTATTTATTCGACTGAGTAAGAAGATGGTTTATGTTATCTGTTGTTTTAGATAGTCTAGTGTTTGTAGAGATGTTAAAGTAAAGTTTAAACGCAAACTAGGTAACGTATTTTAAGGTTTTCCATGTAAGGACAAGAAAGATCGGCCCTTTTGTAGCTCCGAACACCATTGTTACTGGCTTTTCAGCGTTGTACAGTAATTTGTGAATTGCAGCATAATTTTTTGCATTTGCTTAGTCGTATTATATATACAGTAGTGGTCTTACTTTGCTTACTTACTTACCTTGTAAACTAAACTTCTTCTATTTAACTTTCTTCTTCGGCTTGTCAAATACCCAACTAGTCATCGAGAACTCCAATTGGGACATTTCAAATCGGTATATTCGTGTGACAAATTGGCCCCCTGTGCTTACTTGGAGGGTGCCTAAGTAAATAACGCAATGAACGTTTATTGCTTGATTTCTGACTGCTTCACGACCTCCCCTAGGCTTGTCAAAAGTAAAGAGATTATAAGTTAAGATTTTGTTTGTATTTCAATAGAAGAAATTAAAACTTTCACAAGTAAGAAATGTGTTTGTACGTTTATAAGTAATTATCATCAAAGAAATAAAACCATCTGTTTCTACGGTATGAATGTACACTCGTATACACCTATGGTTACAAATCGTATGAGTAATCGTAGACTTTGATGTTTAGTCTGGCAACAACGTATGGTTTATTTTATCATAACCAACAACCGTCGAACAAATATCTCCTACGTTAAACGCCACCAAGAACGGCTATTGCCATTTGGTTCTATTTTGTGAATTGGGTTTGCCGTCATCTCCACTCTTGGCTGGCGTCTTTGAGATCGCTGTGTGAGATGGCATTTTTTTAGAAGGCGTTGCTGCCCTCCTTCTTTTATATTTCCTTTCGTCGCTTCCTACATCTTCCATATACTAAATTTAGATAGTATATTTTTGTAAGTAGTATAATTTTTTTTATTACCGAAAGGCTAGCTTTCTGCCCACAACCTGTTAGTTGATTTGTTTTTTTTTTGTTGGATATGTTGGAGGATAGTACACAGGCTTCACCTAGACTGGGAACTGGCGCTCAAGAACAACTGCCAGAATACATCGTTAGGTGTTTGGCAAAAGATTTTCTTCTAGATTTACTACTATCTTTACCTAGCGGTGCACACGAGCGCAGGGTCAAAAGGGGCGCCGAGCGCAGTTTGCGATTATGCGACCACAGAGCATGCGTCACTTACTGCATTCACAGAGATCCTGAGCCTGCTTTACGAGTTACGACCCCCGCTAGTATCGCGGCCCGCATAATTCTTGAGTCAGTAGCAAATAAAAATTATAAATCCATATTTAAAATAAAATAACTCAAAGTAAACTATAACGTAACAATATCTTATCATAAATTCAATCTCTTATCTTGAACAGTATAAAATCGACAGGTTTGATAAGTTCCATTTGACTGCTCTCTTGATTATCTGTGACGTAGGTAAGATCCAAATTAACTAAAAAATTACCCCACGGATAAATAAGTAAATTACCATATAATCTTTTAGTACAGCCCAGAATATGAGGTAAAATACTTCTAAAGCAGTATGAATGATGAGGATGCCCAAACATGGTTATCAAACAAAGCCAGCGAGGTACCCGAGCTTCAGTGAGGTAGAAGTCTCACTGAAGCTCGGCTTCCTTCCCCGCTGGTATGGCTTACCAACGTCATTTAGAATTGCACTATTTGCATCTGAATTTCCTATCACTGGTGAAGATATAACTTAGTATTCCCTTTACCCGTGGGTGCCGGGCTAGCAGTGTACCCCTCCCTGTAAGAGTCGCAAGAGGCAATTAAAAACAAAATACCAGAAGATGGGCTGCAGCCCCAAGAAGAACTGACATTTCACACTGACAAACCCCCTCTTATTACGCTGTGTTCAGCAGTGGACGCTCCGGCTGATACAGCACAGTATTCCATTTTGACCGCACGAGAGAAAGGGCGCCAGGGTATTTATTGCAATCGTGGGCTACATGGGGTTGAGCCGCTAATGTGCCCTAACAAACCATTACTACCAAAATTCAAATTCAAATTCAAAATCATTTATTCAATTTAGGCGTCTACGATGGTCCAACGAAAGTGTGTCGGCCGACACACTTGCACCTTAGTTGCGGTTGAACCCTTGTGGTGAATGCTTGTGTTCTATTACAGACTCAAAAACGCATCAAAATGCCTTCCTGTGTTTTTAAAAAGTGCTTCAATCACTCCGGAAAGAAAAATAAATTTCAAGGAATTACTTTTCACGCGTAAGTATGGTTATAAACGTTATTTTGTGAAAATGACAATATCAAACAATAGTAATTTACTTCACCATATTTGAAAGAGAAAGATAGACAATACCTCTATCATGAACTAAAATACGTCTGACGATCTTAGTATTCGGTGATTAGTGATTCGTTCGGTTCCGAGCTCCGACCTGTCTCTGTCTCGCTTGAACGAACGTTCTTGCGCCTCACTCTTTCCTTGTCATACGAGTGCCGTGTCGTTACAGTCGGGAAGTTTCGGAAGTGAGTACTCGAGTGCCGAGCCGGCCCGAAGAGCCGAGCGGAACCTAGGTTTATTATTGCTATGTTGGAGCGTCACTCGTCTTCTCCTTTTGAAACTGTCATTGAAATTTACTCAAATCTTTCCGAAATACATAAAAACATACATAATATTTTCAAATATATACAGACTCGGTAAAAATATGCCCTAGACGCTAGGTTAGGTAATAAATTCTACTTACTGATGCTAGTTTATACATTTTTATTTCATAAGTAAGAATAATACCCCGCACTCAAGTTTAGTTTGCTCAACTCGTGATCGATGTAACTTTAATTTTGCGTATACTTGTTATCCCATAAACGAATTGTCGCCAAGTTTAAATTTTAAACGACTCACCCCCACTGGGGGTCCATTAAATTTATTGCTTGTAAAGCGAGGAGCTAATTTGGAGTTACATTTTATTGTGTTAACTTAACTAGTTTATACACGAGTGGCGCCGCAACTATTCGAACAACTTTCGACACAATTCAAAAATCACTCTTCCGCTATTGTAATAAGAGTGTCTTATTGAAAAATTTTACACTACCCGCCATATAAAGCGCTTTTATTAGCCATATGTAATGCGTAGTAAAACAGTGGGGTGTTTGTTTTTACAACTTTCCTTCGCCCTAGAATGGGGCGGACGCGCCTTGCTGGCGGTATGAGTGATTTTAGGACAATAATGAAAGTTGGAACGTGTAGATAGACAAATATTATAATATCAACAGAGATATGAGAGTCGTATCTTAAAAATGAAATAAGTTATCCAGATTTTAGAGCACCACTCAACACAAATGAGGATATGGTAAAATATTACCGTATTTTACCTATACCGCCGCTTCGAGCAACTATCATTATTTTGGCTAGAAGTTCAATGTGGAATATACAAATAAAAATTTGCAATTCAACGGAGCAATGCTCTCAGCATGCTAGGCACACTGCCAACTGGTAGTGGGCTAGAGTATTTGGACTGCCTGTGAGTCTGCAAGACTTGTGGATTGTCTAAATGCTTTTATTGTAGTAGCTGTATCGTTGTATATAGTTCGCAGTATTTTGTGAAATATAGGCACCGGAAAAAATCAATAAAAATAAAAATTGCCCTACTCAGATCATCAACGATCAAGTAGTTTCTAGTGACGAGTTAGTAGCGTAATATGTTCTTATATTAGAACTATGTGATACCAAAAAATAATATATATTCACAGGGTTGGACAGGGCCGGATGTGCCCGGGTGGCTCCAGGCCGGGATAATGATAGATGCTATACATTGATTAGTTGAATATATGCATGAATACTTTATATGAAGGTCGCAAGAGCCTGGTCCTCGCCTGCGCGAGTCCCCTACCCTATCTATCGCCTGGCTTGCGACAAGCCCTAGAAGCCAGGCCAGTGGCGGGCCCGCGCAGGCTAGGGTCCTGCTAGCAAATGCCTATTTGGTCAGTCTGTTACTGTATATTCATAAAATAAACAGTATTATGATATAGATTCGTATGTGTTCTTTAGGTACAAAGTTTAAGATCTCATTGTACATGTGGGCATATAAACTATTAACTTTGTCAAGGTGTCTTTTAACAATAGTCATGTCTCAAGGCATGGGGGTACAACGGGTAAGATCTGAATGTGATATATCCTAAGAATATAATAATTTTCATGTTTCGAAGTTTCTACACTCATAGGCTTAGTTGAGTCAGTTATTATATCTATGGTTGAGTGTAGAAACACAAGTATCCTTCCACTCTTCTAGCAGAACTAATAAAACATTGATCGACTTGGATCGAACCCAGAACCTGGATATTCCAAGACAAAGCTGCATACCCGTCTACCTTCAATCACCAAGTATATTTTCGAAGCACCCGATACCCGTCTTACGAAGATATCATCCATTCATTTTTGACATTGATTGAAAAATTCAAATAAAATCGGAAAACCAAGACTTTAACCTTATAGAGGCAACACATGCCATAAGCATCCTTACCTGCTTACCATCAGGCTGGCCGTAAGCTTGTTTGCCATCTTAGTGGTATAAAAAAAAAGCAATTCGCATAATTTATGTGAGAATTATTAATGTATCCTTTGTTTCTACGTCAAAGATCCCACATAATAACTATTAGTACTATATTTATTTTTATTTATTTTATGCTTGATAGGTTAGCCTTTGACCACTATCTCACCTGATGGTAAGTGTTTTTTTTTTTTTTATTGCTGATAGTTAAGCCTTTGACTACAATCTCACGTGATGGTAAGTGATGATGTGGTCGAAGGTGTTAACAGGCTTAACCTAGAATTACTCTGGCTCTCAACAATGATGATGATGTGGTCGAAGATGTTGTTCAGGCTAACCTAGAATATGATACAAGTGAACTATGATACATACAATAGTGTGTTGATGAATAACCTATGGTCGTGCTTTTCATACGACGACGTTTAGATTACACGCTTGCGAAGGAAGAAAACACACATAGGGGAAATTAAAACGATATAAGATATAAATAATAAAAAAATCTAATACATATTCAAAATTGTATTTATTTTCCTTTAAAGATACAATTATATTACCATCACTGTGGGAAATGATTATAATTACCGACGAAAAAAAAATGGGTCTACCCTATGCCATGCACATAGCGGTAAATGATTATTTTTCGCGAAATCAAAGTATTTTATTTTGTCAATGTGCCTCTTAGTATAGAGCAGACCTGCAATATCGGAAGTGGATAACGTATGCTTTGTTTTGTGATAATGATCACTTATTGAAGAAAATATACTTTCTAAAGTTGCCATAATAGGTTGATCTCCCGAAAAGTCGGTAAGTTCGGTCGGTAACCTTTTACAATTGATAATACTGAAAATTTATTTATATTTAGTTGTTCAGATTCGAGATTCCAAAACCTTCAATGTAGGTTTCAAATGCTAAACAATGCTTTTCCGAGGTTGTAAGGTGAAAAATATAGTTTCACCTATTTATCTTCTATTTACAGACACGACCTAGCCTCAATTTTTTGTATAAACATACAGATGGATAAACCAAAAAGCAGTGCTATAAGAGTGAGTTTACGACAAAGTGCGTTAAAACACGTGTATTATTTCAAGACTAATAAAACAAAAAAGGTTTTCCTGAAAAACAGCCTCCATGCAAGTTTTATTACACGAATCTCGTTCATGGTGAATGAACATCGAACAAAGAGCCAATATTGTCGTCACCCATTTTTCTTGCTTAGCGCGATTTTTTGGTTCACACACGACTGCCTGCCTATACAGTAATGATATAGAATATTGCGTCGCTTTATGAACAAAATTATTCTAGAAAAGAAGACTAAAACGAGTTAGCAACTTTTTTGTTGAATAAGTCCTGTTGCCTCTTTCTCAAGAAAATGCGTAGGTGTTTCTGAAACGTGCCAACTCCAGTTACATAAGTAGGTTTAAAAAAGTTGGTTACTTTTGTTATCGTTTAAGTTCATGTTGTTTCTTTTGTATTGAGTCGCTTTGAAGTTTTGTAGACTGCTTAATTGGCATTCTTTTAATAATTTCTAATATTAGCTTTTCAAAATGCCTTCGTTCGATTGTTCATAATGAAATGAATTTATTTGATTTCAAAATGTATTTGCAATAGGTTGATACTTTGTTGTATATTAACACCAGTAGGTCTGACGATTTAGAGTGATTGAATCTTTCCTGACCGTGCGCTCGACGAATCAACACCTTCTGGAGATACTTCTAAGTCGAGGTCGTTCCGATTGGGTAGGTACGTGACGTTTTTCACTTCAAGTCAGTGTACGTCTCTGCTGGAAACTCTGTTGTAATGATCACTATATATGTCTATGTGTGGACTGTATATCCATAAGTCACTAGTTCATGGCTCGAAGGACCAACTCACGCATGTACATTTAAAATGCGTGGGAAATTCGTGCACTGTCGTTTATTTGAAATATTTAAGAACTTCCAGCAAAATATTATCACACTGCCTCTAATAGCCAAAGTTGAAAAGGGAAAAGGCAGAATTGCCATATATCATATACAAATAGGTTCATACAAATGCTGCTAATAATATAAAGCCCAAATATTCGATTATGTACAACTTTAGTCATTTTGTATTGAAATGGTATAAACATCACGCCTCTATTCCTCCAAGGGGTAGTAAGCACCTAAGTTTCGCCGTACATGTTTTGGTGCGATATAATAGGTGGCGATCCTATTGCCACCCATCGGGTAAAGTTCCAACCCGCGGAATGCATTGAAAAGGTTTTTGTCAGAAATATTTTTTGAGAACTAACGTCGCCGTGATTACAAAGTGGCACTTTTACTTACCCCGTGGTGTGCCGGGTTAGAATTGCACCTCCCCATTTCTTCCCGTGGGTTTCGTACAGCAGTGCCTTCTAAAGAACTGCCAACTTTCACTGCGATCCCCAAGCCGCCTGCCAAGCGTGGGGATTATGGCAAATACCCCCTACATGGAGACTGTGTTCAGCAGTGGACGATTCGGCTGATACAGTACAGTACAGTACAGTACTTTTACTTAGGTACACACACCAATAGGCAGTCATATTTCTTTTATTACTTACTAGCTTTCCGGGCGCGGCTCCGCCCGCGCGTATGTCGGTTATCGCGCGAAAACATTAACCTCTTTTTGCACAGTCGGATAAAAACTATCCTATGTTTTTTCCCGGGTCTCAAACTATCTCCATACCAAATTTCATTCAAATCGGTCCAGTAGTTTTGGCGTGAAAGCGTAACAGACAGACAGACAGACAGACAGACAGAGTTACTTTCGCATTTATAATATTAGTACTGATGTACAGGTGTTTATAACGTCATTATTGTTGATTTCAACTTCATAGTAACGGCTAAATATTAATGAGGCCTTTCCTATTTTACAAATAGAATAGTCATCATTTTAACAATTATTTTAAAACCTCAATATTATAACATTAATGCTGGGCACGCTGCCAACTGGTAGCAGTAGACCATTTGGACTGCCTGTGAGTCTGCAATGACTTGTATACTGTCTAAATGCTTTTATTGTAGTAGCTGTAGTAGCTTTTATTGTAGTAGTTTTGAAGCGCTCGTAGCCAAGTTTGCTTAGCCATTCTGAATCAATCAGCAAAGTTAAGCAACGTCCGCCGCGGTCATGACTTGGATGGGTGACCGCTGGTGACATTACTACTGAGCGCTTCCGTGCTTCGGAGGACACGTTAAGCCGTCGGTCCTGGTTGTTGTCTTAGGATAGCAGTCGTTACAGCATGGTGGTAGGGCACTTTGCGAATGCCCGTCTGGATAGCTACCACCCTCAAGTCGAAAATCTGTCGCCAAGCACCTAACGGTGTGTTCCGGCAGCTGTCCTTGAGAGCCAGTAACTCTAGGTTAGCCTGAACAACATCCTCGACCACATCATCACTTACCATCAGGTGAGATAGTGTTCAAAGGCTAACCTATCAGGCATAAAAAAAACTTGTAGTGTTGATTAGAATTCATACCGCCAGTTAAAACAAATACTTCATTCGTAATATAATACAGAATTTCGTACCAAAAACTATTTCCAATCTAAGATCGTTTAAATGTCACGCACGATTGTAACACGCGCCGACAATTGCAAATTTCGTGATGTTCCTATATTGCATACAAATTAGGACCAAATCAATAATATTTTCACAGAAATAATCACAGTGTCCCGTTATAATTGCTTTACTATTTAAATAGAAAGCCTATTAATTCCAATTATCTATATTCGTTTAACGATTCGTTGGCATCACATATCATAATATAGGTATGTTACTTAATGTATGGTATCGAGCAGTTGCCATTTTATAACTATGTAATAATATGTTGATATACTGTATCAGCCGGATCGTGCACTGCTGAACACAGCCTCCCCTATTAAGGGGGTATTTGCCATAATCCCCACGCTTGGCAGGCGGCTTGGGGATCGCAGTGTAAGTTGGCAGTTCTTTAGAAGGCGCTGCTGCCCACCTTCCAGTATTTTTCCCTAAGTCGCCTCTTACGACACCCACGGGATGATATGGGGAGGTGCAATTCTAACCCGGCACCCCACGGGGGGTATGTTGTTTATCACCTATATGTTGATATATTCCGTATTAATTCTATAAAATTTTCGTGTGAGAGCAATGACGCACGCATATTTGAAAAAATAAAAATTCTTGTTT
The DNA here is from genome assembly GCA_963854805.1 of Plagodis dolabraria. Classification (NCBI taxonomy): domain Eukaryota; kingdom Metazoa; phylum Arthropoda; class Insecta; order Lepidoptera; family Geometridae; genus Plagodis; species Plagodis dolabraria. The sequence goes on along the minus strand of OY978452.1, from coordinate 11,187,174 downwards.
ATAGTAAAACGTAAGTTGAACTATAGATGTCGCTGCATCCCCATACGATAGTTAAGAACGAAACGACGAATTAGAGTCATACGTCATATGACATGTTGGCTTAACGGTGAGCATAACGCTTGCTAACACCTTCGCCCACATCATCAATTACCATGAGGTGTGATTGTGGTCAAAGGCTTACCTATCCGCAATAAAAAAAAGCATACCCTGGTTAAAAGGGTGGATGGCGTGGGTTCAAATTCCGCACATTACTAGAGTTTTTCCTCTCGCTGTTAATTTGTACGGAGTTCTGAACTTGTTCGTTGTTAAATGATGATGGGATTGGATAAGTTTAACGGCTAAATCTAGAAAGAGAACTGGTTTAAAACCAAAATCATTGAGTTTTATTCGCTATAATTAAAATGAAATTAGAACTAAGTTTGTATGGGGCGCGTTCGTCTAAGATATACCTTAAACCTTAGCGAAAAAATATGTTACATGTACAATAAGTTTCACCAAGTTTCATTCATTTTGACGGAAATATCTTTTCATCAATTTAAAATGGTAGTTATAGCCTTAAATTATGCAATCAACTTTTTTTGGAAATAACCAAAATTCAATATATTATTTGTATACAATTGTGTATTGCTTTTTCAATTTTATAGTATTCAAAACAATCATGCTCAATTAAAATGCCCTTTAATTAGCGTTATAACCATGAATTGTTAGTTTGATGCTTTGATGCACTCTACCAAAAGAATTACAATATAATTGAAATAATGACTCGATGCATTGTAGCAAGACCAATGATTTACCGTTACTTTCTCTTGTTTATATGTAGAATAATAATTAACATGTGAAGAAAATATTTTCGAAGTTAGGAACGTTTAGTAGACATTTGCTAGATATCTGAGCTCTCTGTGATATAACCATATACGTACTTTATCCATCCTTTGCGTTTAGTTGTTTGTTTTGAATGCTTTCTCGGCTGCTTTATTCCACTGTTAAGGTTGGTCTTGTGTCCTTACAGCGCTTTCTATACAAACGTAGTTTAGCCATATTTCAAATACTAACGCCCGGTTTCTCGACGGCTATTCAAATCTATGATCAACTAACAAAGCTGCTAAGTTAACAGCACTGTCAAATCAAATTGGGTTGCTGAAAGGGCGATTAGGATAAAATTAACTAATTAGAAATCAATGTTAACTGATCAGAGAAAGTAAATTTTGTATATGGCAACCTCCCTTTTTCCCTTCAATATGATTTATCGTTCATTCACTTTCGTGTCATGTTGACAAATTAAAAGGCGGCAATTGGGTGAATTTTTCAAAAACTGATCCTAAGCGAGTGCAATTTATTTGATATTGTTTAAGTTTTTAAATTCTATTGTAATGGCTACTTCAAGGAGAAAAAATTACACGGAACGCGAGAAATGCTCGCTGTTGAGTATAATAGCCTGTACCTGGCCCTGAACTCCTCGTCACTATAATGTTCCATGGGATACATTATTTGGCGATAAACTCTAGACCTGGTTGCTCATCTTCACTGCTACTAGTCAATGACAAAGATGAAAGAGAGGATTCAATCACCTACACTATAAAGACAATCCAAGTATAGTTTTATTTGTTTCTGTATTGTGCACAAAAATCTTTTTGGCTGATATGTTTTCACGGTTCCGTTTTAATCACTTTGCAGGAATGTCAAAATAGTCCGCTAATAGTAACAGAAGTGGATATTTATATAAAGTTCTGAGAAAACAGCAAAATAGGGAGCAAAGTTGGTAATTTACACGTTAATCGTCCGATCTCGGTAGATTAGCTAACAAATGATTTGACAGCGGGTTGACATGACATTTCAGCTTGATTGCTCGTTCAGAAACCCAACTTACGATTTAACTAGAGATCAGTGTTCAAATTTGACTGCTGTGTTAACTGATCAGAGATTACAATCAAAGTACTTGATCAGTATTCCTGCAACCCGAACTCGACTTAACAAGAGATTTGACACATGATTACTTAATTTGTTATTTGAATAGCCATCGAGAAACCGGGCGTTAGTGTTTAGACTCGGTATAGTTTTGCATGTTCTTGAGTCATCTATGCTTCTAGTTTAAATTTTTTTCTCTAAATTAGAGAATAATATAAGATCATAATAAAATACAGTACGATTTTTCCGGATAATTTAGCACATACAAAATTTTTCATACAATGCCATCAAAAGAACAAAATTTCAATGAATTTGAACACGGACTGTATGGAAAGCGTTATGAATACAGATCCATCTAGTACCTCATGGGGTACTTTGGCTGTCCTTGAAAGGCAGTTAATAGTTTCCATTCGACCACCTTATCACTTAGACATGCCTGTCAACGTGTAAGTGAGATTAGCGATCTAGGGCCAGCATTCCCTTTATATTTTTTTTTTGCGTGGCTACCTTCCATCCATGAGTTCCGTGCGTACACGTCGTATTCTTATTAATTTCTCTGATTCTGTATTTAAATATATTTCCATCGCATCTTGAAAGTAATCGCCCATATGGCCATGTGTGCTTACAAAAATCTTGCCTACAAATCATTACTACTGAGTGGGCACTTACGCAACAGTCATTCAATAAGGATATATATATATATATATATTAGGATCAAATATCACATAAGATCTGAGGATCTTGGTGAATATAAACCATGTTTCAAGCATTTGATGCAGATAAGTATTTCAGTGCCTAGTGTATTAATCTAAGAATGTTAATAATGTAATTAAGTATAAGCTGCTTAATTTTTTTATATATGTATATAAACACAATTTTTTTAGATCACAATGTGTTTGTTACATTTGAATAAATTATGGTGTTTCAAATATGTCAATAAAGATTTCATCTATCTTTTCTCGAGCGGTAATAGAACCTGTGTCATCCGGCTTTACTCACCGGTGCCTTAACCACTGGGCTCTCGGTACTGGCTTGATTGAACCAAATTTATCTAAGGTCACGTGAGTCGTGCCTACAGAACTGTTAAACAAAGTACCGCGCCTCTCCGCATGTGCATTTGTACCCGTACAAGCGCAGTCCTTGTTTGTAGGTACTCTGCGTCTCATTGTTGGTGTAAATGCTAATAATATGTACAGTAAAACCATATAATCTATACTTATAATAATGTAAAGTAAGATCACTTGGGTAGCTGTAGTCAAGGACTACAGTGTATACTAGGGCGGCTGTAGTAGTAGCAAATACAGTCAAAATAGTACATTGTCAGCACAACTATTATTTCGAAATAGGTACTTGACCTTTTTTAAGCTTTTTTTGCCAACACCACAGATTATACAAATGTTTCGTTCAGAAACGTTAAGGGCAAATACTTACGTAGGTATACAGCCACGTGACGGCGGAGTGTAAAAAAATAAAATAATTTCGACGTTTTAATACAAAAAACTATTAAAATCGATTATTAAGAGCATTAGTTGAGTATTTAAGTAACATGTAGCGAGATTGCAATGAAATTTCTGTTTACATAACCTTTTAAGACAATTTTGCAATTGCGTGTAAACTCCTTGCTTGAACTTGAATGAATTGTGTGCTGTGCTACCTATATATTAAAAAAAATACGTACCAACCTTGTGTTTCATGACAAAAAGAAAGCTCGAGGGTTTTGTATGGGGCATCACGGCCAAGTTAACCCGTATAGATACTGTTTATGTGCAAGTGTGATGAAAAATATGAAGGGGCACGGAGATAGGTCAGTAATATAAGTAAAAAGCACGCGTATTTCAAACAAAATGTAAAGTATAAGCTCTATTTATAAATTTATAGTGCGGTAAAAGCGCTGCAATAAGAGCGCCGAGAACAAAGTGTACTGAAAAATTAATGAAGGATGGCACGGCAACTGATTCGCGCTTGAAGATATGTAAAAAAAGTTGTAGTAAGTGTTTATCCAAGCTTTCAAATAATTAACCATCGTAGAAAATTATAACTTATAACATTAGAAATATCAATGCAAATAAGTAGACGACATCATCCACTGCTGATATTAAGAGGTCAAAACTTCGTCTTAGTCCGAGTACAATATAAAGAATGCAAAACTCACTAAAATAAACTAATAAACAAAACGCCGATACACATACATTCTCATGCTTTTTACTCATACAAATATCAAAACTTACGTGCTCAAAATATTAAACAAAATTAAATGTTACTAAGAACATTTTGATACATGATTTGTAATTATAATTATTCAGAATAGTATTTCACAATTATGATCATAGCTACTTTACATTTCGCAATAGATAACATCAACCTATGTTTTGGTAATAACTTCTTTTGCATATTGAACACAGCATAAGCCTACCCACAATATTTTGGCAGAAAATTTGCGTTGTTGTCTATAACTTTTAATAATTTATGCAGTAACTTTTTCGAATCTGTAGAATGGATCGCTGGTGACTTTTTTAAAAACCTACTTCAGGCACCAGTCTTCCATAAAGCATGTTTGAAGACGTTTTTTTATCTATGCTTATCTAGTTACATAATAGTTATAGTAACTACAAGTAAGCTGAAATTCCTGTTGTCGAAACTGTAATATAACCTTTGTGGAAGAATAATAAATGCTTATTATTAATAGGTGTAGGTACTCCATATCTACATGCTGTTATATGCACTATCTGTTTAATAAGCAAATATCTGTCTATTTTAGTCCACAGGCGTGCGTCATTGCCGTACAATTTTTATCGATTCCACATGCTTGTTAAACAATACTATATTCATGTCACATGGAAAAACGATTATCATTCTAGTTCCAATACAATATCGGCAGTTTGGATCGAGACACGCTACAAGCCTACCAAAAAGCCTGTACTCGAATAATAATTCTGTATGAATCGCAGCACGTGCCAAAAACTTTAACAACACTGTCTATGTATACGTCAAAAGTAAATGAACTTCTAATGAGATACAATAAAGTTCATTTTTATTTGACAAACGCGTTAAGCACCGTTGCAGTTAATCTGTTTTGTTAGTGTTATATTATTTGCAGTACATTGTTCTAGTTACGAATTGTTACTATGTAGGTAAATATCGTTTTGTATAAACAGATATGTTAGTTATAGCTACGAGTATGTCTGGCGCGGCCGATAATGACGATATCATATTCGTGGTCGCATGACAAAAATGTATGTGGATTATTTATACATACATATCAACGACTTACGAGTATACCCCCCACAGAGATGTATGATATTCTGTATTTTTTATTACTCGAATGCCCAAAAAAGGAGAGTTATGTTTTCAGGGTTAATGTATGTATATATGTTTGTAAGTTCCTTTATTCCACCATAACTTCTAAATGGTCTTACCGATTTCAATGTAAGAGATATCGTTATATTCGTCTTGGCAGCGCAAGTGACACTAGGCTACATAGAAATAAATAAAAAGCAAACTGGCGGGTCTTAGACGCCATATTGTGAGATAAAAAATTTCCAATCCTATCGAGTGGGGTATCAAAACTACATGGGTTTTAAAACTAGATTCCACAAATATATATATTTATTATATATATATATATGTTACAGCCAAAGTAACAAATCTGGATATTATATATACTGTCTAGCCATTATATATAACGTCTACTCAATTTAGATAAAGTGATAATTGACACAAAATTTTGATATTATTCATGAAACTCATATTTCTATTGGTCACGGAGGGCGCACCAGAATGGTTAAAGAGCTTAAAAATAAATATAAGAATAGTAGTAATTTATGTGGCGCATCGCCGGCCGCTACCGCGGCACGCTCGCTTCGCTCGCTCGGCTCGCGCGTTGTTGTAGTCACAAGTAACCTAACGCTCCTCCTCGCTTCGCTCGTCGTCGCACCTAAATATGACTTTGCCCTAGACTAAATGATATTTAACCCCTTTTTATAACTTTTACCAATATGTGTCGTGAATTATTAATAATTACTACTAAAAGTAATACATTTCGATCGTTTATTTGTGTAAAATTTTGTGTCAATTATCACTTTATCTAAATTGAGTAGACATTATATATAATGGCTAGACAGTATATATAATATCCAGATTTATTACTTTGGCTGTGACATATATATAACTTGCAGTTTTATGTTCAATGGAACGATAAAACGTTAAGGAGAATAAATCATTTGTAGTCGGGTTTTTTACTTTATAGGGTTCCGTACCCAAAGGGTAAAAACGGGACCCTATTACTGAGACTTCGCTGTCCGTCCGTCCGTCCGTCTGTCACCAGGCTGTATCTCAAGAACGGTGATAGCTAGACAGTTGAAATTTTCACAGATGATGTATTTCTGTTGCCGCTATAATAACAAATACAAAAATTTGGCCAAGTGCGAGTTGGACTTGGCCAAATAGGAAGTCTAATGTTATATAGCTAATGGTACGGAACCAAATAAAATAAATGAATACGGAACCAAGTAAAATGTGAGCTTTATATCTGTTAAATGATAACAAAACTAGTTACAGTAATTTGAATGGTGATTTAAGGGTTTTGTCAGGTACTGAGTTTATTGGATTGACCTGTTTTAATTGATATTTTTTTTATGTTATTGTGATGGAACAAGCTCGAGGCCAACCTGATGTTAAGCGGACTAACCTCTGCCTATAACAGAGAATTTCGTCACAAGTCACAAATCGCACTGCGCTCGTCACGGTGCGACATAGTTGTTAAGTCCCATGAGCCTGTAATTTCACTGGTTCTCAAGGACTGCTGCCGGAACACACCGTTAGGTGCTTGGCGACAGATTTTCTACTTGAGGGTGGTCGCTAGCCAGACGGGCATTCGCAAAATGCCCTTCCACCATGCAAAGAGGAAGAGGGTGATAAATAGAAACTGCCCTAACTATAAATAAGTTTAATGAATATAGTCTAATGAATGTTGTGTCTGCAAACACAACAAACTAAAGATATTTTAAATAACGACTTAATTAAACTTTTACGAAAAAAATTTTTTTTTTGTATTTATCTACTTTATAAAAGACAAAGCAACTTTACTAAATACAGGTTTTGCTTTCATTATTGATCATCAAATCAAATATTTGACCCGTGGGGTGAGGCGCTAGAATAGCATCCCCATACCTTCCTAAAGGAGCCGTAACAGGCGACTACGAGAGAAAGACTAGAAAATGGACAGCAGCTCCTTCTGCAGAACTGCGATCCGAAAACGACTGTCCAGCGTGGGGATTATGACAAACTACTCCCAGTGGGGGAGTCCTTTGTTCGACGGTGGACCTACCGGCCGTTGTAATAATTATTATTTATCTGTTACGTACCAATGTTATATATTCATTTTTTAACCGGTGGTATGTTTTTATTAACAATACTACGAGCTATATACAAAACTTCAAGTACTACATAATGAAAACATTTAGACAACCTACAAGTCATTGCAGACTCGCTTGCAGTTTAAATGCTCCAGCCTACTACTAACTACTATATACCTTGCCTTGATAATCATGTATGTATTTAGTTATGAGTAAGATTTTATTTTATTTGAACAGATTCTTTTCCAAAAGTATTATAAAAATAGTTATGTGAAAAAGCGAGTAGGTATAACAACATAATTTTTTTAACAACAATTTGCATACTGTATCAGCCGGATTGTCCACTACTGACGCAACCTCCCCTATTAAAGGGGCGTTTGCCATAATCACCACGCTTGGCAGGCGCCTTGGGATCGCAGTTTAAGATATCAGTTCCTTAGAAGGCGCTGCTGCCCTCCGATAACATTCAATTCAATTGTACAATTACTATATTGACACCAAACATTGAAACTCCACGTTTCTGTCTCAGAATATAAAAGTTCCTATTCATTCGCAATCCACAACACAAACTTCCTTAGGATGTCATGTAATGAAGCAAGTTCTCCTTGGCACTACCTCCTCTGACTTTTAAGCAAAAACAACTAAATAGCATCCAGGATACCAACACTTGTTATAATGTCCATTTCCTTATTCTAAGGGCGTGATTCAGAGACAAATATAGCTTTAAGTATAGAGCCGGTAACTCGAGAGTCATCATGGGTGCAGACAGTGGGTCGTTAGAGGCTACGTGACCCAACGACGACAGCCTATTTGTAAAAAGACAGCTGGCTGAATTACACACTTGAATAATTAAAAAAGGTTTAATTAAGAGCTCCACAGTGATACCGATGATAACCGGAATCATTTTAGGTAAATACAGAATGGTATCAAAGATACTTGGCTTAGTAAAATCTCTATGTGATAATTTAAGAGTTGATTGTTTGTATTTGTGCACTATTGTAACTGAATGATCTCTTTTTTACGTAATTAATATTCTTCTATTTGATTAATTGTTGTAAAAAATGAGCGTACATACATAAGGTTAGAGCTGAAAAGCGCCTGAAGCGATCTTTATTACTTAATTTCGAAATTTTGATCGCATTGTAAATGAGAGGCGTCATGTAGGTGCAGTTATTTATCATCATTTGTTAGGCAATCTGTCTTCACTTTCTGAGGAACTGATATCTCACACGATCACCAAGACGCCTGCCAAGCATGGGTATTATGGCAAACCCCCCATAATGGGGGAGGCTGCGTTCAGCAGTGGACGATCCGGCTGATTAGGTACAGTACGTCTTAAACGTTTATTGACCTTTTAAGGTGTAGATCATTTATTTAGTTATACCAAAGTTAGAAAAGGGCTTAGAAGGTACAAGATATGTCGTTAGGCTTATATGTCGATATTAAAAGGGGCTGCGAGTTATACGAACTTTGTATAAACAGATGACACTTCATTTGAAAATCATTTTGTTAATAAAAAAACATTTGTAGGAAATTCAAACAAAGTAAAAATATAATTCAGTTTCTACTATGACTTGAGACAGCATCGTTGAACGAGTGGCGAGACTGGCGATTCGTTTTGAAATAATGAGGTCTTAGATTTGATTACCGCGTCAGAGAATTTAGTGCTTTTCTGAGAAATCGTGATCAGTTATGAATCCAGCCTGATTGTACTAAAATAGTATTGAAATACATATTACGAATACGGAACTAACAACAGGACATAACAGGAAAATAATAAAAATAAAATTAAATTTCTTGTTTTGGGACGAAGTTTGTGGTGGGCCAAACTGAGATTTATTAAGCGAGCCGAAACTTCTTCGTGCCCAGAACCCAGAACAAATAAACCTTTCAAAATCTGGTTAGTACATGTGCCCGGTAGAAATATGGAACAAAGACATTTAAAACACTGTAGTCATAAAAAACAAAAAAGCGTTTCGTCATGCCTGTTTACTGGTTAGGCTCAGGGAGAGGTGTCTCAGCCCATGTGTCGCCGGATATGGTTTTTTCATGTTATAGGAAGCGATCCTATTGCCATCTACTGGCCACAGCTCCGTACTCTGGACTACTATAGATAAAGTTTTTGTTAGAAAACGTTATAAATTGTCTTACCCTGGGGATCGCACCTAACAACAAATTCAAAGCACATAATATCTCTCATTCTGATCAGAAGCTAACTCAGCTTGTTTTTAAGTATTGACCAAACAGTTCATCCATCAATATATATCTTATCGTAGATCTACCGGTAGCATCACATGCAAGGTTACAATTAGGTGGGCGTATCCTCTTCAACGGCAAATTCGAACCGAGTTGATGCTCTGACATAGCATTTTAGTACCATGTCATACTAAATATAGAACAGTACAATAGTAACTGTGAGGTTTAAAATGTATTCCGATATATCCACAAAGGGGTGAGCAGACAGATCTTAACACCCATATTGAGACTCTTACTTTTTTCTGGGGAAGAACCTAATGCCATCTGCCGGAAATTGTTGCTGTCCGGACACTGGAAATATAAGACAATCCCAATGTACACCTAATCGTAAACATACTGTATCAACAGGATTGTCCACTGCAGAACACAGCCTCCCCCATTATGGGGGAATTTGCCATAATCCCCACGCTGGCAGGTGGCTTGGGGATCACAGTGTGAGATATCAGTTCCTCAGAAAGCGCTGGTGCCCACCTTCTGGTTTGTTACCCTTAGTCGCCTGTTACGACACCCCTGGTAGAAATGGGGGGTTACATTCTAGCCCAGCACCCCTCGGGAATCAAATTTTTTTTTAATTTTACAGCTTAAAGTTTGTTTAGCTTATCACCACTGTATCAACAGTAATTGGTCTGCCATGGTGTGGTCAAGCGTTGTAGAGGCTAGAGTAACTGGATCTCAAGGATCACTGCTGGATAGGTTTTTACAAGACTGCCCAAAAGGAGTGCAATGTTTTTATAATTCATGTCCTCGTATGTTATATGTAAGTTTATTTATTTCACCATAATTAAGTACCCAGGCCTTTGTAAATGTTTTCGGGGATCTTTAGATATCTTTAGGGACACTGGTCATAAATTGTTTGCCAGGGCAGTCGTGTCTTTTCCTTCGTTAGTCGTGTGATGAGCATTCGCAAAATACCCTACTAAGATATAGTGAATTTTAACCCTCAGTTTCCCAAAGCTTCAAAAATAGGACCTATTCCGCGATCCCTAGCCATTACAAGGTAGTCGTCAAAACTTCAAAAAAGTTCTATAACTTTATTTGTATTCCATAGCATCGATCCCGCCACCGACTTTAGCTTCAACGCATTGTGGAAGAGCACTTTACGAAGCCTCGCCAGTGTGTTCTGGCAGCAGTCCTTGATAGCCTGTTTGTCCCATACTGGATCAGCCAGATCGTCCACTGCTGAACACAGCCTCCCCTATTAAGGGGGTATTTTCCATAATCCCCACGCTTGGCAGGCGGCTTGGGGATCGCAGTGTAAGATAGTAGTTCTTTAGAAGGCGCTGCTGCCCACCTCCCAGTATAATTATTCCCTTAGTCGCCTTTTACGATACCCACGGGATGATTAGGGAGGTGCAATTCTAACCCGGCACCCCACGGGGAATTTTTGTTTTATATTTTATGTTTGTCCCATGGTGATTAGTAACTTGTAACGGAATACATCTGATATAGGCAGAAGTTAGCGCTTAACGTGCTTGGTCCGTTAAAATCCAATTAAAAACAGTCTTCTTATGTCTGCGACAAGGCGCTTCGGCTGCTACAGCATCTAAATATTTAGGTGGGAGCTATTAGCTACATCAGTAGCACAAAAACTGTGTTAGTGATAGTTATCAGGAATATTAGAGTCATAAACAATTATCTGAGTTGAGTTGCGACACAGATTAGTTGATAGTTGGTACGTGTTCTAGTAAATGCATCGTGCGTAGGCGTGGCAGGAAGCTACCACGCACCACGCCTCGCGCCACCGACTGTATAATGGTATGCATGGACACACACTTGTACTTGCGTACTTATTGGTGCTTACTACATGATGTTAGTTTATTTGGTTTCTTTAGTCTTGGTGCCTATTAAGGGATAAGATAATGACGAGATCAATCAGTATTATGCTTAATTCTGTACCTAAAATCTCAAATAAGGGAGTGATCACCCTACAACTTTTGTATGGAGAACTGACTGGCCAGTTCAACTGAGTGCTTTGATGCGTAAACAACACATAGTAACAAAGTTTAAAGTAAAGAGCTGGGCCTGGTTTCTAGGGTTGCGTATGAGTATACGGAGCCTTATTACTAACCTTCGATGTCCATCTGTGTCCGTTTATTGGTCAGTCATACACAGAGCTGATTCTTTTGAACCGTAAGAGGTAGTGGTTATGTAATTTTCATAGAGTATGAGTTGTTGTAGCAGATTTTCTAACATATAATAATAAATATAAAAAGTATTCATACATCATACGAGGTGGTGGTTATATTCAACGATTTTGTTTTTGTTCTAACGTTAAATAAAAAATACGTGCAATCGTAAAACCTGTTGTGTAAACCCTCGGTTTGTGAGTTACAATGGCATCGGTTTATTTACGTTAAGAAGTGAGAAGAGGAACATTTCGCACGCCTGGTAGTGAGCGTCACGCTTGTCCATTAGTTGCAGTGGCACCATCCTCGTTCTGTATGACACTGCACTGCGCTCGCCACTTCGGTACGTTATTGTTTTTATGTTGGCCAGTAATTTATAATGCTACACCTAAACAAAGTAGAGATTGCACACTACTGTTGAGGCAGAATATGCAGGCGTTTGTATCCACCAAGGCAGACTAACTCACCTAACAAACTTATTTGTTTAAAATAATGTGAGCCTATGTTCAAAATAAACTTTTTATGGCAGTGTTGCGGCAAGCTTTAACCTAATTTGATATAATTGGCTTTTATTATTTTATTATATACTTATAATATTTTATTCTTCTATCCTTGATCAGTCGGATCTTAAAATAAAACAATCTTTGCTCTACAGGATTTGGTCTCTCACGTATCATTCGTTCCCAGAATGTTAAGATATAACTAAATCCAGCCTAAGAATATTGCCGTAACGCAAATCCTATAAAAATGAAACGTAGTCGTACGCCACTCGTAGGACGGCCGACTGAAGGATCCTCGTAAATAACATAAGGCCGCACCTGTCCCGGGAAATGTATAACCATTCCAATGATATTACCCTTATCTGTTTGCTTATGAGAAAGGACTCCGCTTGTACGTATCCGAATCCATACAGTAGACAGGATTCGCGAAAATATACCTCTATATTTTGCAACTATTGGAACTATCAGAAAACTCTCAACTTTTATACCCTTTCGGGTATTTAGGAAGGTGAAAAAGAGGCTTCTATTTTTGGCAACAGACAAATCGTAGAAGCCTCGCTGAGAGAACCGAAGTTTTTCAGACTGACGTAGTCGATTAAAAAGCCATTGCTCGGTTCGCCGACCGCAAGAATGGTTCGCGTCCAAAAATACAACAGCACTAATAGAAAAATAACTGGTGTAATCCGGTGTTCAGTTAGAGGAGGCTTGTTGTTCAATTTAATAAAGGCCTGGGCAATTTGGCATGGTGTTCTCGTGCCACGTTGAAACTCAAGGGCCATCGCTCTCGAGCGCTGCAATTTGCCTGCAGCCAACATTCGGTCCTTCAGCCCACCGACCAGAGCACGCCAATTAGACGAGACAAATTCCGATTTATTATTCAGCGTGGGCGCGATTCAATTGGATAATAGACGACGTCGTTTGTTTCTATCGCGCGGTTACCTCACCGTAAACAAGTAGGCTGTATCGATTTCAGTCCGACCGGGACTTTTACGGCCAAACAAATGGCCACCGAGAAATACATTCTCTATAATAACCGAAGCGTCTTCCAGGAAGAACACAGCACACATAGCTTGCCTGCAATCGAACGTGCATACGCGAAGGTAATTTGCTTGGATAATATAACAAGTCATTAAACCTCATAGACTATGCGAGTCTTATTAGCGGCATCCTTTAGCATAGTATTTGATTAAGATTAAAGCTTTCTGCTGCATATTGCATTACTTTACTTTGTAACAGAAAAGCCGGCCTATAGACATACCTACATGCTTCTCACGACGCGGACGTAACAAATCGTAATGAAAGAGAATGAGAAGGGAATGTTGATTACATAGTTTAGTGTGAGTCATTAACCAGTCATTAGGCAATGATTAATAGAGTATCAACAATTAAAGAGTCTAATAAACTACTGTTAAAGTTTGAGTTGTTGCTGTGTTTTGACAAATGGAAAAGTCGGCTCTGATTCGATCTCGATGGGATCTCGAGTCTCGACAACGCGTAATTAGAGCGACTGACTAAGCGATATCTATGGGAGCGTTGACCGGATGACCTCTCACACGATTTAAGACTCCATTGTAGAGGATTCTTTATTGCACACCTCGATCCGAAATGACCCAATACGTTGACTGAGAGATTCTCGCTTTCAACTCCGTATAAAATTTAGTCACAAAATGGAATGCCAACGTTTTGACAGTAAATTATATTGCTCAATACCTCGGGGCAATCCAGACGGAATAAATCATGATATTTCGGGTAAAAATTCTCACTTAGCTCGTGAATAATGTTACCCTCATCATGTTATGACAGGGTGTTCACGACTGAATTTTGTTTAATATTTTTTGTGGTGTCCTATAACGCATGGTCTAAGCCAATTAGTTATCAACGCTGTTAGATCAAATTGCGTCCCGCATCGGTCGTTTTGGTTTGGTTGTATTGCATCACAATGGCTATGTGGGCAAAAACTTCCGAGTCACTATCGAGTCGAGGATCGGTGCTGACGGTATACAGAGCGGAATCGATTTCGAGATTCAATTCCGTTGTGGTGATATTAGTTCGGTAACTGGATCTATTCAACATTTCGTTTGACGTATTTGAAGGAGATGAGACTGGTTAAACATCACTTGTACAAATACAATATTCTTATGTAGGTAGGTGTTATGCAAGATTTAACGGTTGGCCCTAGTAAGTACACACATGTTTTGATTAAGTTATATTCTGTAGTCATTATAATTTTATTCTTCTACAAATCGCGCGATAGAGAGAGCTTAAACTGATATAGTTACATGAAATGATACAGTAATTAAACGGTTAATATCGCGTATATTTATCATAATTTTTGTCCCGACGTTTCAAATACTTTACAGTGATCGTGGTCACGGGTTGTTAAATTACTAATATGTGTAATAATCGCGAAAACCTAAGTCAACATTATGAAATGAAATAACAAATTACGACTACATTCAAACATTTCAATCACAAAAGCCGTAATGCCTTCAACTTTTTCTTCAGTGTACACTCTGCAGTCATTATCTCTCAACACTCGATAAATAATATCATCACACAATCATATTTTCTCGATAACCATCTTCGGAGCAATAACGACGGAGTATTCCGGAATAAGGCCACGGTCGTTAGGCAGCCGCTCTCAGCGGCTTCGGCAAAAAATGACTGTTCGCGTTCCGAAATTAAAGTAAATTTACGCCCAAATCAATAAGGACGCAATTAAGAAATACGGTTAATTATACCGATCGGTCGACCGGAACGTAGCGATTGCGTTGTTTTGAGCTTTCACGAACGCCTTTGAGTTTGAGGGCTCTCATATTAATTGCTAATAAAATATAAGAGGTATATTTAATTTAATTTTGACTCCACTGTCTGCTGGGCATTACTTTAGTAGCTAATAATGACCTATTTCCCAACTCTGTATTATTTTACGTTGGTCTACATAAAGATACTGTATCAGCCGGATTGTCACTTTGTCACTGCCGAACCCTCCCCCATTACGGGGAATTTGCCATAATCCCTACGCTTGGCAGGCGTCAGATTGCAGTTTAAGATATCAGTTCCTCATAAGGCGGTGCTGTCCACCTTCCGGTATTTTACCTTATTCTTAACTACATTGCAGCAAGAAACAGGCATGCATCTCATTGGTGATGATGATCAGTTGCATATCATCATCATCATCATCAACAGCTGCTTACGTCCACCGATGAACAAACGCTTCCCCCATAGGGGAGGGGTGTTGCTATAATCCTTAAAAAGATAAATCGCTTGGCAGGCGACTAGCGGATCGCATTACTTAAAAAGGCGCCACTGCCCCCCTTCCGGTACTTTTCTCTTAGTCGCCTCTTATGACACCCACGGGAAGAGATGGCGGGGGTGACACTCTAACTCGGCACACCAAAGGGTAGACAGGTATATAACTCAGCAATATATGATTCCGCAATGGTAATAACAATCACGTTATCTGGGTATGTGGTGAATATCTTTAAGACTATCTTTCCACCGAGATAGCAACATATAAGCATTGGAAACATCATATTGACAATGACGGGCAATTTTTCTAAGCTTGTAAGAACTAGGTTAGGAACTTTCTATATTATTTTCAGTTTATATTATTTAGTTTATAGGTACCTATTAATATTAATGTTTCACTAAGTTTTTAACAGTACCTACTTAGTTGGTATACGAATACACATAGAAAATAATAGTATTTTATATCTCTATGGGTATACCTATAGAAGTTTCAGTTTCAACGTTGCGATTGTCAGTATGCCACAAAAATATGATGTTATTATAATTGTAGTACGTTGGCATTTTGAATAGAGGCAACCAAAATCAGTAGTTGATTTTGAACACTGTTATACTGCAACTGCTGACTTTATGAAGAAAGTTTTCGTAAATATAGCTAGTAGGCAGAGGTATAGACATTATTTTATATATGACGCAGTTAAAGCCGGATCACAATACAAATTCCTCACAAAACATAGCCAATAATGTTTTGGGAGCAGTTGTAAGTATTGCGATCACGCTATCAAATTACCTACCTTAAACAAGCAGTACAAATATCTGCCATCAAACACATTTAAATTCAATACTTATATTAAAAATTTGGAACTATATTAAGCCTAAACACAATTAATTACCTAAATAGTTTTCATTCACTCTTGTTTCGTAAAGCATTCCATTTCAAATATCACGTGGCTTAAAACGATTGATTCTAAATGTCAAAGTGCAAATTGCGAACTAGAACAAGGCGGTGGTGGTTTATTGAGCTTTTAAACAGCTGCTTTTGGATAATTTTAATTGGAAATTCCTCCATTGGCCTGTGAGTAATAACTGTTTAAGTAAAAAGTTTTTATCGTCAATA
The DNA here is from genome assembly GCA_963854805.1 of Plagodis dolabraria. Classification (NCBI taxonomy): domain Eukaryota; kingdom Metazoa; phylum Arthropoda; class Insecta; order Lepidoptera; family Geometridae; genus Plagodis; species Plagodis dolabraria. The sequence goes on along the minus strand of OY978452.1, from coordinate 11,170,667 downwards.
TTCTAGATATATTGTTATAGTTTTCGTTTATTATTTATTTATTAATACGTATTACATTTTGAAGAAGGTTCCATTGTTTCAACGACATCATATTTTTGATAAAATATATGTAGTGAAAGCAAACAACGGGTAGGATTTTCAACCAAAACTAAAGTGTCCTTTTATACTCTATTGAAGGAAAGCACATACCTACTGATTGTTTTTTCTATAGTGGCCTTAACAATCCACACTCCTACGTATCTAAAAGATCGGTTTCAATTCCTTGAATCCCAAGAAAGTCTACAATACCCTTAAAAGATGTATGGGTCGATAATATGTCCACATTATCGATTTCCATACATAAATCAGTGGTTTAATGTTCATCCTTTAAAATAACAACAATTTGTGTCTAGAGCCTCCTCGATTCAAGCATGGCATGACCGATGGTTTTTTTTAAATCTTGAATCTTACTCATTTTACTGCTTACAATTAATTGCATTATACATAAAAAACGTGACTAGAGCATGAAAACTCTTTATTTTATTATGACTCGGGTTGTCAATCACCAGAAAAAAGTAATAAAATGTTAACCGATGAAAATTAAAACAAATGAAGTTAACTTTCAATCAAATTACCAACAATACATATCTCATTTTATTTTTGTGTGTATTATTTATTACATTTATTCTACGAATAAGTAATGTAATTATTTATCCCTATAATTAGTAATAATTAATTATTGAAAAAACAGGCCTATATATTGTATAAGAGTCAAGTATTGCTGAATAGTTTTATTTTTTAATCGACGTCGTAGGTCATACCATGAAAGCATTTAATCAATTGTATATAGTGCCTGGATTAAAAAAAACTATTTCATTTCCTTCTGTTGGATGTGGTATAAAGCAACAAAGTGAAATAAAGCGTCGGAATGCTTGCCACTACGAGTGCCAACTTGAAGGCTATAAGGTAGCTGGAAGGTGCAACCAACAAGAGGATTTTCGGGGAGTGTTGTCTTCCGGCAGGCGGCTGGCCTAATTTTTTTTTTAAATAACGTCATTATAATTTTCTGTTTACTTAAATATCACAAATACCTTTTTTAATGTGTAATTCCTTGTGCCGAGCCCCCCACAGATACAATAGTTATTTTTGCAACAAGAGAGCAAGGATATTTTTCTGCGAGTGCTGAGTTTGAATCCAAAGTCACCGAAGGATTACATAACTGAATCACGAGCTTAGCGAGTGATCCTAAGTTAGAATTATGAGCTTATCGAGGTATTTTAAAGCAAAAGATGTTAAAAAAACCTTAGGTTAAGTGTTGCTCATATAACTTTTGACCTCAGTATCATTACTTAACTTATGTTCTCACGAACATAATTATAGAAGGATCGTAGAATCGTAGGCTTTCAGATACCAATCGTAGGATTTTTTGAAGCGCTCGTAGCCAAGTTTGCTTAGCCATTCTGAATCGATCAGCAAAGTTAAGCAACGTCAGCCGCGGTCATGACTTGGATGGGTGACCGCTGGTTTGGCATTACTACTGAGCGCTTCCGTGCTTCGGAGGGCACGTTAAGCCGTCGGTCCCGGTTGTTGTCTTAGGATAGCAGTCGTTACAGCATGGTGGCACTTTGCAAATGCCCGCCTGGCTAGCTACCACCCTCAAGTTGAAAATCTGTCGCCAAGCACCTAACGGTGTGTTCGCAGCTGTCCTTGAGAGCCAGTAACTCTAGGTTAGTCTGAATAACATCCTCGACCACATCATCACTTACCATCAGGTGAGATAGTGGTCAAAGGCTAACCTATCAAGCATAAAAAAAAAAAAAAAAAATACCTAGTAATTTCTAACTTGACTTTCATCAAGGAATTTAATTAAGTTGAACATTTAGCGCACATTTTCATGAGTAAGCATATAAGAATATTAAAAAATTTTTAAGGCCGTATGCTTATTGTGCTAAATATTTTATTCATCACAGACAAAATACGTAAGTCTAGTAATAAAATAATAACCATATCGAAAATTTTAAACAAAGAGAATGGTTAAAATAAATCTAACTTGGAGATTGCACGCAAAGTCTAAATATATTTAAAACTCAAAAATAGTCTACTCAAAAAGCTCTTGAAGATGACATACCCCATGTTTATTTTTTCGGCTACCCTTAAAAATAATTTAATTTAATTACTGGACAAATATTAGTTTTTGGTCAACACTATACAAATTTCAGGTTTGCGTTACGTTTTTATGGCTAGCCTTTGACCAATATTTCACCTGATAGTAAGTGACCATGTGGTGGAAGATGTTGTTCAGAACCTAGAATCCCTAGTTAGCAATGACACTAGCGGTCACCCATCTAAGTCACAACTGCGGTGGGCGTTCATCGGTTTAGAACGACTAAGCAAGCTACACTACGAGCGCTACGTCGTCTACATTCTGTTTGCTTGTGAAGTGACTCAAGACCTTTGACATATACGGAGGAATGGACAGACGACAGATCATCAGTACTCCGTTTTATCCTATGATTGCAAAGAGGCTTTGTCTATAGTACAATATATTATAAATACGTGGTTGTGTATCGATCGCTGTCTCCAGTCCATAATAAATGACGCGGGAATGCTGTGAACGAACACACGTTCATTCACTATGGCATATATTGACAAAAATATTTAAAAATTTAAAAATCCGTCATCAATCCATCAGTCAGCACATAACACAATCAGTCTGGCATCATTCTATAATCAATCAAGGATTGAACTGGTGTAAGACCTTACGTGTAACCTCCGACTATAGATTCAACGAAAAACGTCTGTACAGTCGATTGTAATTAGATTTATGATACAATTTTGAAACACTCGTAGCGAAGTTTACTTAGCCGTTCTTAACCGATCAGCTAAGCAACGTCCGATGCCGTCATGAGTAGGATGGGTGACCGCTGGTGACATTACTACTGAGCGCTTTCGTGCTTTGGAGAGCACGTTAAGCCATCATTCCTGGTTGTTCTCTTAAGATGGCAGTCGTTATAGCATGGGGGTAGGGCATTTTGCGAATGCCGCCTGGATGGTTACCATCCTCAAGTAAAAAATCTGTCACGAAGCACCTAACCCTGTGTTCCAGCAGCTGTCCTTGAGACCCAGTAATTCTAAGTCAGCCTGAATAATATCTTACTATTAGGTGAGATAGTGGGCAAAGGCTATCCTATTAGCAATAAAAAAAATACAAATTGCGAATGTCTTTGACAGCATGTTCTTTATCTAGCCCAAAAATCAGATCGGTTTCACGAAAAATAGATCAATAACCAACGCTGGTGTATAATATTAATGTCACATGTATTTGACGCCTGGGAGAGTTCACATGACACCCTCGGCGTATTTTGTGATCTTCTCTTTTACTATGTAGAACACCACACTCTTCAATAACTTTATTATTCTAATTAGCTAAGAAAAATAAAAATAGATTAGGAAGACCATGTTAGTGCCAGCAGGTGGCACTTGATTCGTCGAAAGTACTTCCACTCGTCCAAAAATACGAAAACACGTCGAAGCGCTCGTAGCCAAGTTTGCTTAGCCATTCTGAATCGATCAGCAAAGTTAAGCAACGTCCGCCGCGGTCATGACTTGGATGGGTGACCGCTGGTGACCTTACTACTGAGCGCTTCCGTGCTTCGGAGGGCACGTTAAGACGTCGGTCCCGGTTGTTGTCTTAGGATAGCAGTCGATACAGCATGGTGGTAGGGCACTTTGCAAATGCCCGCCTGGCTAGCTACCACCCTCAAGTTGAAAATCTGTCGCCAAGCACCTAACGGTGTGTTCCGGCAGCTGTCCTTGAGAGCCAGTAACTCTAGGCTAGTCTGAACAACATCCTCGACCACATCATCACTTACCATCAGGTGAGATAGTGGTCAAAGGCTAACCTATCAGGCATAAGAAAAAACAAAAAAAAAAAAAAAAAAAAAAACACGTCTTACTATCCTAGCGTGTTATACTAGCATGTTTACCGTTATCGAAATAAACGAAGTGTCATAATTCAGTATCCCTGGGCCATTAGTGAAGAGAAATGGCCACTCTGCCGGTTGGCCGGTTGCCAGAACGCTGTCTCCGGCCTAAATGCGAATAAAAAATGCATTTATACGCTTGAGCTTATTGATTGTTATATTGGACTTGTTGTTATTGCACATTATGGTCGTAAATTGGAAAGTTTCTTTGGAGATACATTCTTGGAAAAATAAGACCGTTTTGAACTTTGAGCACCTTATTATCAATATAATAAATGAGAAAGTTTGTGAGAGGGTAAGGTTATGAATGTTTGTTTGTTATTCCTTCATGTTGGAACGGCTGAACTGATTTGGATGAAACGTAGAATCTAAATAGTTTAGAACCTGAATTAACGCATACGATACTCACATCATCATCATTACTCTCTATCAATGTCAACACGAGTAAAACCCGTATATATATATATGTATATTACATACAAGACTTTAAGAATACCCACATATCCCCCTAATACTTAGATGATTGCTAAAAAAATAATTTAAATAATTATTTTTATATATTAACTAGCTTTCCGGACGCGACTCCGCCCGCGCGTATGTCGGTTATCGCGCGAAAACATTAACCTCTTTATAATTTTAGCTTGACTTAAACTGCTAAATAGAGGAAAGTTAAGAATGTGTCCATTAACACCTATCTTATTGTCTCTATTAAGGGGAAGACACTATGTGTTCTTGTGTTCATTATATGTAGCACTCCTTCACTACTTATCACTGTCACTCAACTACACTAGCTCAAAAGGTTTTGTCCTTTTTAGCCTTCTCACTATGTCTGTGTTGTCAAGGAGCTGGATTGCCTCAACAATCACGTGGTGGTGAAGTCTACGTTCGTGAGCTTCTGTATGTTTTTTTATTATATCCACAACGACATCCATTTTCAGGTCTCGATGGAGGTCGACAGTTCTAATGTACCATGGTGCATTGACTATACCATTGAGTAGTTTATTTAAAACTAAAACGAGTGAATAAATTTTAAACAAAATAGATCCTACTTCAACACCCAAAAGTGTGAAATAACTTGTCGAAGTCGGTACCATGCGTACAATATTGTGATAATAGGTACTTTTGAACTATCATGGTACTGATTTCAACAAGTTATTTCACACTTTTGGGTATTGAAGTTTGTTTTACTGTAACATTACCATTTATACCTTTACAAAGAGGTAGGACGAACGACGCCTATCCGTACATATGAATGAATAATTAACTGGCGCGCCTTCATGAGTGAACAGGTCTGTACTAACCGAGTCTGTACCGATTCGTTCCCGTTTCCGGTAAAGAATCTGTACCGTATCGGTATTGCATGCTGTACCAATCAAATCAGGAAGTAGCCTATAATGAAATTATATATAATATATAATGAAATTATTTTGCGTATTTTGTTGGCTTTGTACGTAAATTTATAATGTTAGCAGAATTTCTAAGGTCTCATCTGTTTGTGTACGAGCTTATGCAAAAAACCCCGATATAAATCGCGTCGCGAGAGTAATGGATCGTTCACGCACCGTTCTGTTATCTCTTTTGCTTATTTATCAAGTTCTTCCTTAATCTTTCACAGTTCGCTTGTTTACGTAAATATTTTTGACGTGCTGGTAATGACACACAAAACCTGCTTATGTTTTTTCCAACAGTACAAACATGAGTCATGTTAGTGTTTTATTCTATCAGTACAATCTTTCTACTCATATCCATTACAAGTGGGGCGGTACAATAGGTATGTCTTAATAATTAATAATAACAAATATTAAAAAGAAAAATGTATAAATTTCAAACATTTATAAATTATGTAGAAAAAATATCTCTATGTCTACGCAATTCCGTCTAATTTTCCAGCTAGACCGACATATTTGTAAATATATTTTTGTATTGTCCTGTGTGTTCTTATCTTAGACCAAAACATTTTTATGACACATCTTGTGTTTTCAGTGAAGATATTCCATATATTTCACAGAGCGCTCATAGATTCAAGATTTCCTTGACTCTTTGAGCTGATGCATCGTGTAGGAGCGAAACGGGTCAAAAATTATTTCGGTTAGGCTACGGGTTGTTTATGATATCACGTCGACCTAGCTGAAAAATTAGACGGAATTGCCTAGACATAGAGATATTTTTTGTACATAATTTATAAATGTTTGAAATAATTGTACACTCTTTTCTTTTTAATACTAAATATAACGAAATATGTCACATAAACTCGAATTCATTACACTAGGGAACAAAATCCCATTTGATAATTAATTACATTTTTACCGAATGGGTCGTTTAGTTCTCTTACAGAAAATATTTTTATAAATGTTTGGAATAATTCAGATAGGTATCTGAAATCGAATGGTAACATGATGGGCTGAAAGGATACCTGTTTCTCGGAGAGGTAGAACATAGAGATTTCCACTGTCTACAATCTTGGCATACAAATATTCTTCAAACATGTTCAAGCTGAACATACCTAAGTACCTACTTACGATTTTTTTTATGCCTGATAGGTTAGCCTTTGACCACTATCTCACCTGATGGTAAGTGATGATGTGGTCTTAATGTTGTACAGGATAAACTAGAATTACTGGCTCTCAAGGACAGCTGCCGGAACACACCGTTAAGTGCTTGGCGACAGATTTTCTACTTGAGGGTGGCAGGTAGCCAGGCGGGCATTCGCAAAATGCCATACTACTGCCATCCTAAAACAACAACCGGGACCGACGGCTTAACGTGCCTTCCGAAGCACGGAGGCGCTCAGTAGTAATGTCTCTAGCGGTCACCCATCCAAGTCATGACCGCGGCGGACGTTGCTTAACTTTGCTGATCGGTTAAGAACAGCTAAGCAAACTTCGCTACGAGCGCATATCATGTCTTTAATTTGATCAGAATATGTTCGCCAAGGTCTTTTCCTTACAACTATTCCATTAACCCATTAACCACCGTCGCACTCTTGACAACTTTCTTTTACTTATCTTGACGGTATGCCCACACTATCTAACTACAATTTTTTGTACTTAGGTCACTACAACTTCAGTCAATCCACACTACTTTCTCATAACACTTTGTGTCACTGTCTCTCTGTCACACCTGTATCCTCAAAGCTCTCAACTCAACATTACTTTATTCGACATTGATATTTTTCTGGCATACACAAGTCGCAATCCACTTTCACTACATATATAAGTAGGTAGGTTCACTATCTTGGGGCTCGTTTCACCAAAGTAGGGTATAATTAATACAAAAATAACTTTAGCCTTTGTAACCAACAAACGCTCGTAGCGAAGTTTGCTTAGCCATTCTGAATCGATCCGCAAAGTTAAGAAACGTCCGCCGCGGTCATTACTTGGATGGGTGATCGCTGGTGACATTACTACTGAGCGCTTCCGTGCTTCAGAGGGCACGTTAAGCCGTCGGTCCCGGTTGTTGTCTTAGGATGGCAGTCGTCATAGCATGGTGGTAGGGCACTTTGCGAATGGCCGCCTGGCTAGCGACCACCCTCAAGTTGAAAAACTGTCGCCAAGCACCTAACCGTGCGTTCCGGCAGCTGTCCTTGAGAGCCAGTAATTCTAGGTTAGCCTGAACAACATCTTCGACCATATCATCACTTACCATCAGGTGAGATAGTGGTCAAAGGCTAACCTATAAGGCAAAAAAAAAAACAACTAAGATACTCTTTTACCAAATTTCATAAAAGTTAATACCATGACCACTATTTTATATCTCTATGACCATGACAAATTTAAAATACTGCAATATAATTGGGCGTCTATAGACTCTTATGAAATTTGACATCATGTGGGGCTGTAGCAATGGAAAAATCGAATCTTAGTTTGAAAGATATACCATCCAATTTGGCGGTACAGCTCCATAAACTTAAAACAAACATGGCCCCTTTTGCGACAGCAGATACTCCATGTCTACAGCTGCTGTAACATGTCAAAAAAATCAAACCAAGTAGTTTTCTTTCTTCTATAAAAGGAATCCAACAAATTCGATATCTCCTACCAGGTTTGATGTTCTATAACAGTAAAAACTATCAAATTGGAATGGTTTATGGTATAAAGTTGTCGCTGTATTATTTTATGCATATATTGGTGAAATTAGGAAATGATATCTTTTTATAAGTACCGCATTAGTTACCAGGCATAAAATGAACACGGGTACCTGGTACTTCTAGGGCATTATTGTCTTATTCGAGTTTGATAATGAAAATGATTTTTATTATAAAACTCGATAGTGGGCATCGTTTTCAAAAAAACTTTTTCTGAATTATTCACAAACTAAGTTAAGAAAAGGTTTGAATAACAGTTAAATTCCCCGTGGGGTGCCGGGTTAGAATGTTTCCCCCTATTTCTACCTGTGAGTGTCGTAAAAGCTAAAGGCTTAATACCGGAAGGTGGTGCTGCCCACTTGCCTTCTGAGGAACTGATATCTCAACCAAGACGGCTGCCAAGCGTGGGGATTATGGCGAAGCCCCCCTAAATAAGGGAGGCTGTTTTCAGCAGTGGACAATCCAGCTGATACAGTATAGTAAGTACCTACTAAAACTGCATTTGTTTTTGAATACAAAACTGTACTTGTGCTCAAACTTTTCTCTCTTTTTACTTTTGAATAAAAACGCGAAGTTTTTATTGTCGATTATTACTATTACTGTATCAGCTGGATAACAGAGACTGCCTCGATATGAGGGGTTTGCCACAATCCCCACGCTTGGCAGGCGTCTTGGGGATTGCAGTGTGATATGTCAGTTCCTCAGAAAGCGCTGCTGCCAACCTTCTGGTGTATTACCCCTAGTCGCCTCTTACGACACCCACGGGCATTTATTATTATCACATAACCCTAATTTATAAAACTTAAATATATTACCTACTCGTACCCACTACAATTTGATTATTAAGTTGCAATATCAGGGATGGGTGCTATTGGAAAATATCGAAGCGATGAGGCGATGAGACGAACAAGTCGCCCACCTGATGGTCAGCGTGACGAAAGGCGCGTCTGTTCAGTTTGTCAGTTGCAATGCCAGCTTTACACTACTCTGCGCTCATCAATCCAAGACTAGATAAGAACTACGACGGTTCAGTTCGACAGTGCCCTACATGCTTAAACACAGAAGTACTTGCACACTACTGCTTCGAGGCAGAATATACACTACGGTGGGACGCACCAAGACTGACTCCTGCTAACTATACCCCCTGTTGAAAAGAAGAAAGAAGTGCAGCTGGCGATGATGATAGGTAAAAAACCGACAGACAGTGAAGTCTCTGCAAAAGGGCTCTGCTTTTCCCTTTGGGTACAGGACCCTAAACGTGGTCTTCGTCTAGGTACCAGGAAGCACGTACGAGTAGTCCTTAAAATCACGTTTGTACCTTCATAAAATAAATCAAATAGATTTTATAGGAGAGGTAATGTCATACTCAGCTATAATAACTAATCACCATAGACAACCTAAGTACACACTTAACGTCGCTGCTAAGACCACGTGCAGAATATTAAGATAACATTAACGAGGTTGATAACGTTATATAACGTTCTCGTTATAACCGTTATATCGCTGTGGCCTGGTGAGCCGCAGTGTTGAGCTTCGAATTACAAAACATAGCAACCACTCTTTAATTAGCAGACGACATTCTGACATTTCTGACTCGAGCTTAACTACTAACATGTGAGGGGTATTTTGTTGAGTGTTGCCAATTGCCATGTCCGAGATAATTTATGTACCGTTACTTAGAAATTTACCATGAAACTTTGTCTATGCAACTTTGTATATGAATAAATAGTGAATGATTAACACAAGTATATAAAAATCTTGTAAAAACTAAGAGATACCAATAAACCATTTTCACTATCTCTTTCTTGTAAAACAGTATTCAACATGAAATTTATAGGGCAGTCCATAAATCTGACGTCACAGCAAACTATTTCACTCAGTTTAATATTCAGCTCATTTATTTTATATTTGTTTTTTTCAAACACTAACAATTATTACAGCCATTGTGTCCACAGTTAAAAACCCCCTTTAGTGGAGGATGTTGGTATAATATGCGCTGGTATAAGATGGCAATTCTTCAGAAGGTGTTGTTGCACACATTCTGGTATTTTCTCCTTCGTCACCTCTTACGACTAGCCGTAGATATGGAGATCCCTCCAATCAGCAACTTTATCTCCACACACCACCACATCAATAGTTTTCAAAGTTATTTAAAATGTACTGCCTAATGTTGTTTGTCTAATCCTACTACTGAAAAGACATCAAATAACCAATTTTCAAAAACATCGCATGTTAGTCCCAATAACACGATTCGCGATATCAAGATATATTGCAACATCTCTTTCACTGCTATGTTGACATCATTAGCGAAGCATGATCGCCTAGTGGCAGTAGCTGTTCTGTCGCACAGGGGGGTCAAAGCCTGAGTCAAGCCGCGGGCTTGAGCTTCTCTGCGGCTATTTTGCGAATGCTAGTCTGTATAGCCGCCTCCATCAATTAGAAAATCTATTACTATGCTCCTAACAGTGTGTTCTTGCAGCTGTCCTTGAGATCCAGTTAAATTTTTAGGCATATCACAAAAAAATATGTTCTACCTTTTGTCTACGTCATCACTTCCTATAAGGTAACATAGTGGTTTTTTTTAATGCTAAAAGGTTAGCCTAAATAACTTAACCAAGCAAAGACTGATTAGTTGTGAAAATGCTATGTTTATATATTATAAATTCTCCCCAGCTTACAGTGAAATTCCCCTACCTGGCAGCTCCCGTAACATCAAACGACGCGTCTCAGCAGAACCGTGTTACGACCTGACAATTTGTCAACTGACGCGCCGTGGGAGTAAATAACAGTGATATGTCTCTGTGACTTGCAAATTGATAGAAAACGACGAGCACCTTTTTTAGATCACTTCTATTTTTATGGATTCATAATTCTTAAAGAATAACTTGGCACACTTTTAAGGGATAACTTACGAGTAGAGAATGACTTCTTTCGAAGAAAGTAAGCGTCAGGAATTTTTACAGAGTTTGGAATGTGATAAGATAATATCCAAAAGTGGACCGAAATACAAGAAACCAAATACGCAATGATGAAACCTCATTTCTTTGTAGTACCAAACATACTGCCCGCTCCATGGCAACAGGGTACCGTTACCTGCAAACCTGTAATTAAAATTATATTTTTTGCCGATAATATGTCTTTTGTACGTATATATACAAGCACCTAGTACGTAGATATATGTAGGAATATCTAGTGGTAGCAGAACTTTTTGTGAACGAGTACATCCGGGGAAGTATTCTGCTACCATACCTATTTCTACCGCCACGCAGTAATGCGAACATGGTTTTGCATTACTGGGCGCACTGCAGTTTGTTACTTATTTTGGAATGCTGCTGTAGGGAATACGATAGGCAGAAGTTACCGCTTTGGCTACTTGCTTGTTCCGTCACAATACCATGACAATATACAATGTCTTAAACTTAACATTGTGAGAGTCCCTGTTGTCGACCCTATGTCAATTACTCCCTATGTCCAATCAGTCTTGTTGCGGTATCGAGCGGTACAATGGTAAAATCGTCGTGTTGGAATAAGAGAGAACAGAGTTTCGTAGAATTCCCCATAATAGATAGAAGATACATAGATCAAATATCTAATGAAAGGTTTGAGATGTCTGCTCAGATTGGGATTCTTTATTTTCTGAAATTTCTGATAGGTCTACTGCAGCGAGTTAGAGGGCTTCATTCGATACTCTCAATCACTTCATTCTAAAGGTATATGAGTAATTGAATAGTACCCCATATTAGGATGGAATTGGGCTCCGTGTATCAAAATTTGTAAGCGCAGGTCGGTGAGTAGTACTTTCGAGACTTTCTGAGTACACTGAAGTTTTTTAGAGGCAAGTTTTGCCGTGATTACTTAGTATGATCGCCGTACTAATCACCTGCTGAAACAACGATGATACCAAGATGAACCCAAGATGTTGTGTTGAATGAAAAAATGTTCAAAAGAATGTTTTGTGACCTATATTGGCTGCATCGAAGGGGAACTTTTAAGCTGTCAACGCACACACTTTTTCGGTTAAATAAACCAAATTTATTATTGTTTACAAAGATCTGCTCCAGATATTTCTTGATTCCGGCAACAAGTAGGAGGTTGCGACTATTTTGAGGATCAAAATTAATAGCTTCCACGATAACAATGACCCTGAAAGTAAAGTACTTACCAGTGTCAACATGCATGCTGTTGGAGCATACTGTATCTGACAGATAACCAACGCTGAACATAGCCTTACCCATTAAGGGGAGTTTGCCATAATCCCCTGGCTATGCAGGCGGGACAGCATAAACCATATGACTGCTCTGTTCAGACAGCAAACTGACGATCCACGCACTAAACCATTCGAGTGGACTGTAAAAAGGCAGCTTCGAGAGAAGTGCCTTGTGCTAGATCTAAAAGATTATGAAGGTAGTTTGGTATAGCTATTTTTATTATAACCTGAAGTGTATCAAAGATTGATAGACTTTTCATTTCTGTAGGTATTTAAATTTATTTTTAAACACGTTTTATGTGTCAACATAGCCAACATTAATAATTGAAATGAGAAAATATAATAGCAAAAATAAACAACGTCGATGTTGTCACTTCGTATCTCGAAGTTTCTGTGATCATACAAAACAACACATGCCCAAGTTTATTCATATCTCTCAACAGATCTTAGCATATACTAATAAGTTCAGATTCATCTCAGTCCTTATAATGGCGTTGCTTAATTCGCAAAGTTGGTACCATTACTCATGTTAGAAACTCTGTGTTGTCAGTTGGAAAATGTTGAACTCCCTCATCGTAAGCCCACACGGCATTCTGTAACTAAACGCTTTCATCTGCGCGAGTCATATTTTTATTTCCGTGTCACTTCTGTTCTTATTTTGTCATTCGTTTGTCACTGAGTTTTAAGTGGTAGTGTTGTTAATCATGACGGTAATTTAAACTGTCACTGTTAATTGGAGATAAAGCTTCGACTGTTCTTTGTTTTAGTTTCGTTGTCTAGACTTGTTTTATTTTTTAATTATTGTTTATTTCGCATTTCAAAGAATCTGGTTTTGCTGGGCTTTTTAGAGTCATGATACGATCAAAGAACCTCGTGTCCATGTTCCTAATTCACCGAAATTAAAAAGTGTCACTTTTAGCCAGTCCGCCTTAGGGGCAGACATATATTATTACCATGAAAGCTTATTTTATTACAAAGTCTTTAATTTGTACTATTTAACAGCACATGAAGAGCCCGGGCCAAGAGATAGCACAATCGTGTAAATGGAAGTCTTCAGGGAGTTCAATTCTTTCTTGATTGCAATACTTTCACAACTTTGCACTAGTTGGAACTTAATTAAATGGAGCCCTCTCTTTGGAGTTCCTTTCGTGACTGGCCTCTTCAGTTCGGTAGGTTTGCCGACAATCGAAGCTTTACATCTGCACATGTTTTTCTTATTTTTGGAGTACAATCAAGTTACCTATTCGTTTCTGTAAGTATCTTTGTAGCGAATATTGACTTCAATCAGTACTCAGTACTAATATTATAAATGCGAAAGTAACTCTGTCTGTCTGTCTGTCTGTTACGCTTTCACGCCATAACGACTGGAACGATTTGAATGAAATTTGGTATGGATATAGTTTGAGACCCGGGAAAAAACATAGGATAGTTTTTATCCAACTGCGCAATAAGAGGTTAATGTTTTTGCGCGATAACCGACATACGCGCGGGCGGAGCCGCGCCCGGAAAGCTAGTTAGATATATATCTACACATTTGACGTCAGTCTAGAAACTTATACTGAAATGATATGGATAATATGGACGTATGTAGAAAATAATGATGGAGATGTGAATGAATGGATAAGAGATTAACACGACGATTGTAAATGGAGCAGTTGGAAGGAAAATTTCTGAATTACATTTTTTTTATAGCTTATAGGGTAACCTTTTGACCACAATCTCACCTGATGGTAAGTGATCATGTGGTCGAAGATGTGGTTCAGGCTAGCCTAATTACTGGTTCTCAAGGACAGCTGTCGGAACACACCGTTAGGTGCTTGCAGATAGATTTTCTACTTGAGGGTGGTAGCTAGCCAAGCGGGCATTCGCAGAATGCCCTACCACCATGCTGTAACGACTGCGATCGTTAGACAACAACCGACAAAATTTGAAATGTTCTAAGAAAAGGCTAGATCATGACCTGTCTCTACCCACCCCTCTGAGAAACACCCATGGCCTAGAAATAATATGATATCTACACATCATAATATAATTTTAAATTCCAAAAACGCAATTAGTCACGAAACTGTCATATTAACATCTACAAATAGTCGTATGACAACAAAAGAATATCCATTAAAATACAACATTACACATTTTTGAAGTTCAATGTGCAATGTCCTTGACATCGTGGCCGTCCATATCTTCCTGTGAGTGTCGTAAGATGCCACTAAAAGAAATAACTATACCTACTGTAAGGTGGACACTACTGTATTCTAAAAAATTGCCATCTTAAATTGCCCTTCACAAGCCGCGCGCCAAGAGTGGATATTATGGAAAAGGCAGACTGATACTGTTGAGTACAAAAATATTAGGCCCATATAAACACATTTTCTAATCGTGGTAACCACTGAGGTCCATATTTTAGTGACTGTTTTTGCGAGCAAGAACAGTGCCTGCCATCTATGTATTCGATCACACCACCACTAAGCAAAGAGTACAATAGTGGTGAGTTCTACCGTACCAGTAATAATAAACAAAAAGTACAGCTAAACTCAGAATCTCGCAATAGATTAGCGGTACACGTGACACGAAAACACCTTTATTATTTAGCTCTACCTTAGCGAAAACATCCGTAATTTCATTGAGATTACGCATTTATCCACGAGGCTGCCGTACATAATAAACGAAATGCTTGCGCCCTCCTGACCTCCTATCGGACTTATTAAAGGGTCGCCGCGACGCAGTCTTATCCTACATCTTGGCATTATTGCTGCGACTCTCCTGATTATGAGGACCCGAGGAATTCAGGCTTTGTGGCTGTTTTTTGAGGTGAGAAATAATTTCGTGGAGGGAGATTTTAGATATCTTGTAATTGAAATCAAATTTGGGGGAAAAACGTTGGAATGTTTGACGTTAATTATGTTTACCGTCTTAGGCCAAATTGTTACTAACTAACCTGTGAGGCAGAGTTCTGAGACTTAGCTTTAGAGCTATTATATAAAAATACACATGTTTTCACCTCACAATTTACTCAAAAAACAATTAATAAAAAAATTACTGGCATCTTTCTGGACGTTCTTGACTCAAACTAAACGGTGCGTAGTATGTCTTCTCATGATTGAAGTTCTTCTCGTCTTAATTTTACAGTACAAAATTTTACACCGCACAGAAAGAAACTGGATCATAGTACATAAGAAAATTACAAGTTAGTTATAAAACTACAGTAAAAACCGTAAAAAAATATTACTTAATTGTAATAAAAGTCAGGGATACTCAGAAGCGCCACCGCTATATGGTTGATATTCCATTTACCCGAACAAAGCGATTTGCGTCTTCGTTCATCATGCGAACCGCCAGGGAATGGAACACCCTGTCTGAGTCTGTATTTCCGGTTAAGTACAATATGGGGGTCTTCAAAACGCGAGTAAATAGATACCTTCTGGCGCGCTCCATCATCGAGCGCATCATCACTTAACATCAGGTCAGATAGTGGTCAAGTGCAACCCCGTTCAGTATATAAAAAAAAGACACCGTGACGGTCAGTTTGTGCTGGCTGAAAAACTCGGGATTTTAGAGTTTATAGAGTTCTGAAAATTCAAAATTCTAAGCACATTAGAATAATGAGGTTAAGATGTATACTATTGGGTCTTGGATCTTTATGGTTGTTATGTGTGTTAGGCAAACAAACTACAGCCACAAAGAGAAAAAAACGAGAAGCCAGAAGGAATCCTAACGCAAGTGGATATATAGTTTACTCGTACATATTTTATATAATAACTTTCATATTTTCTTAGTCTTCTTAGATCCTGGATATTACGATCTATTTAGTTGACACACCCGTCAAGATAATATTATGGTGCATTGCTCACAGTAATGCAACAGTTTGTTTTGATAAAGAAAAACGGAAGTAGTTAATCTCGCCAAATACCTATCTTTAAAAATATGCCCAAGGCATTACCTAGTGTGTCGTTTTTATAATCCCAATCCTATTACGAAACTTGCTACAAAACTAACAAAGACGTGGTAATTCTAAATAAGGAAGAGTCCACTTGTCTGCGCATGTGTCTACTGACACACAAAACAAATACACTCCCACTTGAATCAAATAATAATATCGCCACATCGCGCCCAGTAAATAAATATTATGTCTGGTACGCATATTGTGACATTGCTCGGTGCACACTCTCGGAATAGACTTTGTCAAATAAGACAGTTAAAAACACGTGTGGTATGACTGTTAGATCATATTCTTCTAATAATAACAAATATTTTATGAAAACATTATAATATTTTAGTGAAACACTTACAAAATGTATCTAGTGACAATTCAGGCTTTTTACCTGTTGAGCCGACGTGACGATACAAATTCAACTCGGCCAAACCGCAAGAATTTTCGACGCGTTTTGCTGCTACACGAAGAATCCTCCGGAGGTCTTGACTCTATGCCGGTGTGACGTCACAAACGCCACGCAGCCAAACCGTAACAATTTTCGACGCGTGTCATTTCTACGAATAATCCTCAGGAAGTCTTGACTCTTCGAGTACACTATAGAGAAAATCTATTATTAAATATGGATATGTACAAAGTAACGCCTGAATTTATGCATTATCGTATTATTCTGAAGTTAATTTGCTCCTTGATCTAATACGTAGACACCATCATGCTGGGAAAGAGGCTCTTAAGTTACACTTTATTTGAAATCTCATCCAGGTTGTTCAAAGGTTATATCACATTCCGGATCATACATCCTAATACCTCGATCTGCCGATGACAACATGTACAGGCCAGTATCAGTAACTTCACCTTTGGGTGGCTTTAATTGATTGTTTGATCAAATCTGTGTCCCTGGCCAAAGCAACTTTTCTTTTCCATCTCAATCGGCTGACAAGTTTTGTACTTTTATGCAAAGTATAGAATCTATTTGCTTCACTTCTGGTAATTCTTCTATCTGTACGGATACTGTGACTGCGCTGAGGCAATGTATTACTTTATTTCGTTTTCTGATGCGCCGCAGTCTAGGAAGCCAGGAAGCTCTCTTGGTTTAGTAGAATGTTATTCAATATTAGTTTCAGAAAGAACACAATCTTCGGGCAGAAATAAATTTCCATTTCGGAAGCTTCGTTCACAAATTACTTACACAGTTGCGCTAACTAGGGCGTCTAACTTTAGCCAGATTTAAGTTAGAAAGAAAGAAACAAATGTGTTTTCGGCAAACAAGACGGGAAATGCGGTAAGTCTTGTAACTAAACCACTTTGTAGCTGAGAACGGAAATTATAGAAACATGCTTGGGTAAACGTGTCTGTTGGAAATAAATAATTCAGTACATATTGCTCGTTGAACAGTAATTATATAATTAACGAATCAGCCGCTTTGGTATTTCGAGGTCCTGGGTATGACACCGGGAAGAACAGTAATTGGATTTGTGGTATGTCGAGGTCCGTGGTATGACACCGGGAAGAACAGTAAATGGATTTGTGGTTTTTCGAGGTCCGTGGTATGACACCGGGAAGAACAGCAATTGGATTTGTTTTATTTCGAGGTCCGTGGTATTACACCGGGAAGAACAGTAATTGAATTATTCTGAAAAAGAAATTTTGCAGCAGCAGTCCAAGGTACTAAAATCCTGATTGCGCTCGGTATGAGACAATAGCCACGCCCCTTATTTCATGGTACTAAATTATATGTGGTGAAATGTGTCTGTTTCCTGTATCTTTTATAAAACTGATACGTTTTGCTGATTGTTTAGCCCTTGACCACCAACCCACCTTTCGTATATAAATGATGTGGGCAAAGAAATTATCTGGCTTAACTTCGCATTACTGCACTCGCATTACTCTGTAGGATAGCTGTCCTTGAAGGCCTTAATATATTTTTTCTTCCACTTGATTTTGTATCAGTCGTATGGTTCACCTCCATTAAGACATAATCCTCAGGCTTGGCAGGCGTTTTGGGGATCGCAGTGCAAGATAACAGTTCTTTAAAAGATGCTGCTGCCTATCAAGATGAGTCTGAGAACCTGAAATGGGGACATTCTCCCCCGGCACCCCACGGGTAAGTAGACAATTCTAATTCGCA
Organism: Plagodis dolabraria; assembly: GCA_963854805.1. Lineage (NCBI taxonomy): Eukaryota > Metazoa > Arthropoda > Insecta > Lepidoptera > Geometridae > Plagodis > Plagodis dolabraria. The sequence goes on along the minus strand of OY978452.1, from coordinate 11,152,355 downwards.
TAGATGAAAATCAAAGCAATATATATATATAGTATTTTACATTTGCATATCATTATCATTCGAAATATCAAAAGTCTCTTAACATGATGATAGAATAACAAAGTGCCTATTCTGAAATATTCTCCATGGTGGCGGGTCAGAGGCAAATAATATAAAAAATGCGAAGGAAATAACATCAAGGATAATGACTTTGCCATAGTTACTGTTACCGCTGAAGGGCTTTGAGGGGCCCTTAGCAACCCTTAGGCAGCCCTGACGAGACAAATGCTTTGTCCAGCCTTGTTAGCTGACCCCACTTGTAGTACAGACGAAGCCAAAAATGTAACAAAGGACAATAAGTTTGTGTCACTTAAGTATACATTGAAAAACAAAAGAATGATTTGCGTAGTTGATGTACGAGACTACAAGTACTTGCAATTAATTTCAGAAAACCTTTTGAGAGGCTATAAATAAGAAAAAGCAATCTAACATTATTATTATTGCATTAGCAAAAAGCTATATCGAATAAGCTTAAACAATTAGAACGAGAGGAAAAATTTGAACCACGAGCACTTCGAATTCGTATTATCACACGACTGCCCATAAAAAGGAGCGTTATGTTTTCAGGTTTCATGTATGTATAATGGCCTTAAAGGCCGGCAACGCATCCTCGAGACCTCTGGTGTTGCGGATGTTTGTGGGCGACGGTGATCACTTACCATCAGGTGAGCCGCCTGCTCGTTTGCTCTCCTATCCCATAAAAAAAAATGTATGTTTGTGAGTTTCTTTATTTTAACGTCTAAACGGCTTAACCGATTTTAATGTTTGAGATATCATTAGATTCGTCTTCATACTGCAAATGAGACTAGGCAAATAAAATAATTATAAAAACAAACTGGCAGATTTTAAACCTCATATTGTGTGATTATTTTTATCTTCCAAATCCTTAGAGTGGAGTATCAAAATTTAGAAGGGCTTTAAAGAAACGCTTCAATAAAGTTTTAATTTCAATAGAACGATAATACGCTTAGCGGAAATAAATAAATTACAGTCAGGCTTTTTAATTTTTTATTTAATTTATACATTTTTATTTATCGGGTTGTGTCATCGTAAACAAGTTTTAAGCTAATGGAAAAATTATTCTTGTTTGCAGATGTCGCTCCGTACCTTTAAGAAAGTTAAACAATATGGACGATAGCATGAATTTGCGCTATGAATCACTCACCACGATTGCTCAATTGGCAGAGCGTGTCCCAGGCTGAGGGACGAATAATCGCGGGGTGGAATAAGTATAATTCATAAGAAAAATTATAAAAAAAAATTCATAATTATAATATACTATTGGTTAAAAATTTTTCTTTAGTTTTATTTTTGTAAACACAATCACCTATACAATTATTACACAAGTAGGTACATATACAATTATTACCTAACATTAATACAGTTAGTATAGGATGTGGAATAAGCTTGTGATTGGCCTTTGGTAAGTTAATATTTAAAATACAGAGTGCTTCGACGTCACTGAAGCGAGGTCTTATGAGAAAACTTTTCATAAGGTTTGAAACAAAGGACAGATAGCGCAAAGTAGTTCGAATTATATCTTGGTTTATTTATGAGTCTCTAGAATAACATATATTTTATTTCTTTTGGATCACTTCAATATTTTCATAAAAGCTTTCGAAATGCATTGATGGCAACATAAATCTAACCCTCCACTCCAACCAACTGAACCGATCAACTGAAACAGATTAACTAAAATATTATTATGAATGACATAGGTTAGATATGCATATATTTTTTATTTTCTACAACTTATGAAACAGATCGATTTATATTATATCTCATACGACGACGGCGGTGCATACCTAAGATAGTACCTAAAATAGGTGGTAGGTTTCTTCTGCAAGAGTCCGTCTTGATGTGTACTACTACAATGTCAGATGTTCTGGCGCGTAGCAGTATTATGCAAACGAAACTGTATTCAAGTTGAAGCGGACTGTAGCGAGTAAAAAATTAATTACTGAACCAATGACACTTAACTAAGAGCTAACGTCTTGGAGTGACAAGCACAGTGCAGATCAATGAAGAACGTGAGACTGCAACTGTGATAGACAGTCGTGACATCAATTTGCAAAGCGAGGACTTACCTGACTCATTACATTAAAGAATGCAAACAGCTGTCAACGTACATTTATCCAAAAAAGTCATAAGTACCCTTCAAAAGTTTGTTTATTCCATTTTATTAACACTAGTTGTCGTATTTGTCTTACCTATTGTGAAACAGGAATCTTTGAGTAGACATTTACAAAATAAATTCGAATACCTTACCCCAACCAAAAAACAGCGAACATAAATCCTAACCAATACATTTTAGTTGATACACATACATATTTATGATACAAACAAAACAGGCGAACAATTCACCCACTTTCGTAATATCCAATAACCATTTGCTTTCCGTTGAAACTGTTTGCACGAGGGCCAATAAAACTGGGAAATACTCCATGTTTTCACCAAAATACATGCATATTGCATCTCTTTCTAAATAATGGCAGTACAATAAGGACGGAAACAGGAATAGTACGACAAAATTCATTTGTTTATGATTAAGTTAAAGCAAGGCAGGCGCCCCAGTGATCGCGTGACGCCCAGCGCGGAACCATGCATCCCTACGTCTAACTAAATAAACTTTTCGTACACCTTCACCACTATGTTCTACATTATAAGGATGAAAATATTTATTATGGTTGTATCGGTAAGTTTGTGATGTTGTCACGTTATCATTATCAAAGTAATGAGTCATCGTGGAAAGTGGGCTTATTAATATGACTCATGAGGTTGTAACCGACGAGGGTTGGTCATAGAAAGCTATGACTACGGCCGACATTCTGTAAGCGGCTGAGCTAACACAAAACCATGTCATAATAGCATCTAAAATGTTATTGATACTGTAAACCACATAGAGAATCAGTCGAGTGCGAGTAGGTTTATAGAGAAACATAAATAAGAATATTAGCAATCTATATAAATACTAGCGGCACGCCCCGGCTTCGCACGGGTGATTACGACTATAAATTGAGATGTAAGCTATCCTATCTTTCAATTTGAATCAAATTGCACACGGTGTGCAAATCAATTTTTAAATTGGTTCAGTGGTTTAGGAGCCCATCGCGGACAAACAACGTGACACATAATTTTTATGTATAAGGATAGTATTTGAATTTTTATTGGAAATGTAACATAAATAATTACACTAATTTAACATTCACCAAACAGGTTCCAAACCGGTGCTCTCGTTAGATAGTTTCCTAGTACTTGTTCCAAAGGCACGAACAATTTTTTTTTTTTTTTTTTTTTTTTTTTTTTATGCTTGATAGGTTAGCCTTTGACCACTATCTCACCTGATGGTAAGTGATGATGTGGTCGAAGATGTTGTTCAGGCTAACCTAGAATTACTGGCTCTCAAGGACAGCTGCCGGAACACACCGTTAGGTGCTTGGCGACAGATTTTCAACTTGAGGGTGGTAGCTAGCCAGGCGGGCGTTCGCAAAGTGCCCTACCACCACATGCTGTAACGACTGTCATCCTAAGACAACAACCGGGACCGACGGCTTAACGTGCCCTCCGAAGCACGGAAGCGCTCAGTAGTAATGTCACCAGCGGTCACCCATCCAACTCATGACCGCGGCGGACGTTGCTTAACTTTGCTGATCGATTCAGAATGGTTAAGCAAACTTCGCTACGAGCGCTTCAATTACGGCAAAACAATGCTTACTATTTTTCTTAGGGAGGACAAAGACTTTGAATTGCGCTGTCTGCTGTACAAGTTCACCGGACTTTGGATGAGGGGATGCCTTTTTATAACCCCGGCATTCCGCACTTTCTTCGAGAAGTGTGTAGAAAGCGAAAAGCCCCTTCTAGCTCCGTCTTTACGGGCGCCGAACATGAACCGTTACTAAAAGAGGAGTGGACAAGGGCACCACTGTTGTACGGATCTTAGCTTGTGTTGCCGAGAGAAATCGGGGGAATTAATTGTCTCCATACAACTTCAGTGTTATGGATATATACAGTATGACTATTTGATTTTTGCCTCGAGTTCGCCGGCGAGTTCGGTGTTTGATCATGTAAATGTTTACTTTTGCAGGAGCACAAATGTATAATAAACTTCACACACATATAAAACATGTTAACTTATTTAACACATTCAAAAAAAGAACTTGCCAATACGGGCTACTCATTGTAACGGACCAATGTATATAATGAAAATGTATGTAAAAACATTTTCTTTTAGAAAACATTGTTTAAAAAGTCTCCAAGAAAATATTACAGTATGTACAATATTTTCCTCGTTACTTTTACCACTATAAGAGCCCATCTTATAAAACTTTTATGCAATAAGTTATTTTTATATTATTTATACTAATATAATAACGTATTATTCTTAATAAGACGATGACCGCATTTAGAATTTTTATGTCAAACTTTTTTCGCGGAAGTGGCTACTTGTCATTGAGAATAAATTTATTTAAACCTAAACCTAGATCTCGCTATATAGAGGATTCAGGGCAATAAACTGCGCGTGACGGGAAATATTTTGCTTGTTTTGATTATAGCTTAAAAATAAAATTTTCGGTATTATTTATATATCATCATCAGTCTGGAACAAACAACGGCTAATAGCCGCTTGAAATCATTGGCTACCTGCAACTTTCACGATCGATGTCATCAGTCCACCTAGTGAGAAGCCTACGTCTTCCGGTGTAGTGTGGTAAGTGTGGTAACCACTCGAGAATTATTTATATATTTATAATTTTCTAATTCCGGCTAATCCGGTATTATCCGGATCGTCCACTACTAATAATAATAATAATTTAAATTTTTAATTTTTTAATTTTTTTTTACTGTGGCGCCATTGCGGCGTGTCGTGTTGCTCGTGTCAAGTTTCCGGACACTGACCGAGCATCGCGTCCCGCCGGATGTGCGCCCGCATGGCAGGTACGGATCGAGCGGCGTATCAACTCATTCAGGACTCTCATAGCTAAGCTGATCTGTTTCAGTCGTGGCAATAACCGCCCCCGAGTCATGCGTTTCGTGACCCAGGCCTTTGCCGGTACCGGTGTCCTACCCCGAGACTACATGGCCTGTGTCACGGATCGCATCGACTACCTGAAACAGAAGGTCTATGCGTGGGCAAGTCGTATTCGTCGCTACAGACTGATACGTCATCGAACAGAGCGGCTGGCTCCGTGCGGTCGCGGTGTCGGGCATTTTGGCCCCTGACCGCGGTAGTCATTCGCCGGCTGTATCTGTAACAGCCGCGTGGGGTTGTGTTATCAGCTGCGCTGATATCCTCTTCTTCAGTCGGGATAAGTGGTCATGTCCAGGTTCTTCTGCCTCCCTATTCAACGTCAGCCCACCGGGAGGGATCCCTGTGAGCGAGTCGTTCGGGAGGCGAGTGAGTAGGCGCGCCCTGGCCGGCCCTGTAGCCTGGGCGCGCGGCAGCATCGTGGGGGTCCAGTCCGCACTTCCTAGCGAATGGAAAGGAGCCTGCCCACCCCCGCTAGTACTAGCGGGATGGGGTCGGCTCCCTCCCTTAGCGCCTGGAGCACGTCCTGGAGAGTGCTGAGGGCGATCTCAATTGTTTCGAGCTCCGCCGGTGTCCTTGTCCTCTTCTGTGTTGTTGTCTCGCTCTCGCGTGGGAGCGAGACAGGTACGGGTGGCTTTCTCGGTCGCGCGGCGGGAGCACGTGATGCACTCTCAGCGCGATTGGGCTGGGCGGCTGTAATTAGGCGGGCGGTAGGACGGCGCCCTGTCGCTTGCCCTTCTTCTTCTTCTTCTTCTTTTTCCGGGGCTTCTTAGTTCCCTCGCGGTCGGAACCGCGGGCTGGCGGGCCGTTGGCGTCGGCCATGAGGGAGGTAGTGGCCTTCTCGGTCGTCGGAGTCGGTGTAGGGCGCGTGATATCGCTCGCGATATCGCGCGCGGAGCTTGCTGCGGTTTTGGAGGTGGTGATGGCTGTGGTGCCCGCGCGCCGGTTCCGCGCCTCCTCGCTGAACACAGCGCAGCGGGGATTGTTAGCGGTGTGCGCACCGCCGCAGTTGGCGCAGGTAGCAGGCTCTTCCAGGGGACGAGGGCAGTCGCGAGCGTAGTGCTCTCCCCCGCACCGCACGCACGCCTGCCGTCGAAAGCAGTTGTGGGAGGAGTGCCGAAACGCCTGGCATCTGTGGCATTGTGCCGGGCCCCTCCTCCCTCTCCAGTGTTCAAGCTTGACGCCCGGCATACAGAGAAGCTCGTCTACTTCGTATATGCCGGGCGTGAGGTTGGGAGTTCTCTTCATTGAGGCGAAGAAGATGCAGCCTGGCCTGCCTCTTCTTGCTGCGATTTCTCGGCTCAAAGCCGAGCTCCGTCAGGTCCGTCACGATGTCCTCCGGCTTGGTGTCAGCCGGGAGGCCTCTGATGGCGATCTTCATGGCTCGTTCCTTGGGTAGGGAGTACGAGAACCATGTCAGTTGGTCCCCCTCGTCCAGGCTCGTGAGGTAGGACTGGATGACACGGTACTCGTCTCCATCTGCTGGTGTGAAACGCACGCCCTTGTTGTAAGGGCGTACGGACGGGGGTCTGCCGAGCTTCGCCTTCAGCGCCCGGAGGTGTCTGGTGCTGTTGGTGAAGCTCTCCACGATTATAGGCGGGTACCTCTCCTTCTTGGTCGCGTCCGGTGGAATGGTGGCGTCTGTGGACGCCACGGTTGTGGCAGTCTGTGTGGTGGCCGCCCGCTCGCTTGATGCCTGGGCGGGCGGGCGGGGGTTGGTGACGATCGTGTCCTTGGATGTTGAGGCCGACGCACGGCCATACGCAGCCGTGGTTACGGCGGCGTAGGTCGGTTGCGTCGGGCCGGGATTGGCGGTAGGGACCGGGGCCGCAGCGCGGCGCGGGTCACGTTGTATGGGCGTGGGCTGCTCAGTGCCGGTGGCACGAGCACACGCACGTTTGCCGTCGTCGGTAGCCTCCTCGCCGCGCTTGCGGCGCAGGCCAGGGGGCGGGTCTTCAGTTGGTGAAGGTGGCTTCGGAGGTGGGGATGGCGAGCCCGAGGATATCAGTGAGATCAGTGTGCTCACCGGGGTATCCTCATCCAGGAGCTCGGCTTGCCCTGGCGGTAAGTCCTGGCGGAGGGAGTCTCTCAGACTCTGCATTTCGGCACGGAAATTGCGGTAATTTTCCGCGTCCTTATCGGCGGCATCGATGGGGACCCTCCGCTTGGACAGTGATCTGTCCCTGGCCGAGGGTTTGGATGATCGGGGCTTCCTGGGTGCGTTGGGGCACTCGCCGCGTGCTGCGGCGTGTTCCTGGCGCTTCCCTGAGCTCATGGTGCAGCTTTGCGTCGCGTGAGGTCGAAAACTGCGGGTGCAGTTTGGCTATCGACGATCGTGGGCGGTCTCCGCCCTCTACATGGAGGGGTGGAGTTCGGCGGGCGTTTTCTATAAAACGCCCCCGAGTTCCGCTGTAGACTTTAGGGACTTCCGTACGCGATTATAAGACTCTTGCGCAGAGCTGAACTTTCCTCGTCGTTACAGAGAGCGTGTGGATAGATACAGGCTTAATCGCCTCTTTCAAAGTGATCAGAAGAAGGTATTCCGGAAGTGGGAAGGAACCAATCAGCGTGTGACCGACGGGCAGCTACCTGATGCCAATGCCATGAATGATTTCTGGCGTGGCATCTGGTCGATGCCCGTCGAGCACACAGAGGGTGATTGGATTCATGTTGTTCAACGGGAATGTGAGTCTATCGAATCCATGGCGCCTATTAATATAGACCCCGTAGACGTTAGTTGTGCAATTCGTACGACCCAGAACTGGAAAAGTCCTGGACCAGACGGATTGCACAACTTTTGGATAAAATGGATTCGATGCTCACACGACCGATTGGCAACACAATTTCAAGAAGCCCTCGAACTTGGTTCTCTTCCCCGTTTCATGACCACTGGTGTCACCTTCTTGCTCCATAAGTCCGGTAGTACCACGGATCCGAAAAATTATAGACCCATCACATGCTTGCCTACCATCTACAAACTCCTTACATCCATTCTGACCACGAAAATTAACACTCATATTGTTGCGAACAATGTTTTGGCCCCCGCTCAGCATGGATGTAGGGTTGGGTCCCGTGGTACTAAGGAGCTCCTCCTCATAGACATGACCATTAGCCAACAAGTTCGGCGGAACAGAGGGTCTCTTTCTATTGCCTGGATTGACTATAAGAAGGCCTATGATTCAGTGCCTCATTCATGGCTGGAAAGGATATTAGAGTTGTATAAAATTGATACAACCCTGAAATCTTTTTTGGCTGCATGTATGAGGCAGTGGACCACAGTCCTTCGTCAACCAGGTGGTAGCGACACCCCCTCTGGCCCGCAGGACTTAATAAGGATTGAGCGAGGCATCTTCCAGGGTGATAGTCTGAGTCCATTGTGGTTTTGCCTAGCGCTAAACCCTCTCAGCAGTTTGCTGAAGGATTTAGGGCTAGGCTTTCGACTTCGTAGAGAGGGTGAGGTTATAAGTCATCTGTTATACATGGACGATCTCAAGCTGTTTACTCCGAAACGCCAAGACTTGATGGAAATGCTAAAAATTACACAGATTTTTAGCAGCGCTATTAGGATGGAGTTCGGTGTAGATAAGTGTGCGGTCTTGCATGTACAGCAGGGGAAAGTTGTAACTTCTCCGAATTTGCAGCTTTCTGAGACAATTACTTTCAGATCTCTCTCCGAAGTCGAGTCCTACAAGTACCTCGGTATGTCAGAGTCGTTGGGTATTTCGGTAGATGACATCAAGAAATCGGTAAAGGAACGTTTCTTTTACCGCCTGACAAAAGTACTTAAAAGTCTTTTGTCTGGCGGCAACAAGACGCGCGCCTTTAACGGTTGGGTGATGCCTCTACTGATATACTCCTTTGGCATCCTGAAGTGGAATCAGACTGAGCTGGACGCCCTGGATAGAAAAGTCCGTCAACTGCTCACTTTGCATCGCATGCTACACCCGCGCTCGTCAGTTATGAGACTGTACATTCCACGGAAATGGGGAGGTCGTGGCTTTTTAAATGCCAAGACCCTTCACAACCGTGAAGTGTGCAGTCTCAGGGATTATTTCCGTAACCATGAGTACGGGATGCATCGCGATGTCGTGACGGTTGACAAAGGCTTCACACCGCTCTCCTTGGCGAACGATAACTGGCGCAAACCAACGGTGCTGAGCACTGAAGACCGCAAGGCAGTATGGAAAAGCAAGGAGCTGCACGGGAGGTTCTTCCGGGCCCTAACAGGGCCTGATGTGGACTTACTCGCTTCGGTGAACTGGCTACGCTTCGGAGACCTCTTTGGAGAAACCGAGGGTTTTGCTTGTGCAATTGCAGACGAAGTAATGATGACGAACAACTATCGGAAATATATCCTTAAGGACGGTACGGTCGACATTTGTCGAGCATGCCGCCGTCCCGGAGAGTCACTCAGGCATATCATTTCCGGTTGTTCGCATCTTGCTAACGGTGAGTATTTGCACAGGCACAACCAAGTGGCCAGGATCATCCTGGCAACTTGCCCTTCAATACGGACTTGTCGAGTCAGAGGTGCCGTACTACCAGTACGCACCGGCGCCAGTTCTCGAGAATGGTCGTGCATTGCTCTACTGGGACCGCTCTATCATCACGGACAGGACTATTGTTTGCAATAAGCCTGATATCGTGGTGGTCGACCGATCCCAGCGCCGGGCAGTGCTCGTCGACATTACCATCCCACATGACGAGAACCTCGTGAAGGCCGAGAAGGACAAAGTCAGCAAGTACCTTGACTTGGCTCACGAGGTAACCGCCATGTGGGATGTTGACTCGACGATCATTGTCCCGATAGTTGTTTCAGCGAACGGCCTAATAGCGAAGAGCCTCGACCAACACCTCAAGAGGCTCTCACTAGACGGTTGGATCAAGGGTCAGATGCAGAAGGCAGTGATACTCGACACGACACGCATTGTCCGAAGATTCCTCTCTCTGCAGCCCTAACCGCTGGTAGTTTGGGCCCTGCCCTGCTGCCGGCGGCATCCTAATTTTAAGTTTTTTTTTTTATAATAATTTAATAATAATTTATTTATTTGGCAAAATTAAAATTAACAAAAGAACTAAACAAAGCTTCCATTAAGGGGGTGTTTGCCATAATTCCCACGCAGTGTACGATAGCAGTCAATCAGAAGGCGCTGCTGCCCACCTTCCGGTATTCTTTTTTCCTTAGATTGGGAAGATTAGGATAGTCACCTCTTACAACCCCCACGGGAAGTGATGGTGGATAACCTGGCACCCCAAGGGTAATTTTTTATGTCCAGTTTTTTACGTAAGAAGTAAATATTACACAATATGCAGGAGTTTTATATTAAGTTTTGACTAGTTAGATATACCTATCAAAAATTTTGTAAAACTCATATTAGTTACTGAATAGAATTTTATACGACAAGGGACCTCCCTGAAAATATACAATGGAATTCCTAATTTCATAAGTAGTTGACTTTGGGTTCACATGTCACACAAAATATTTCAATTCCATTTAGAATTTCAGTTTTCCATTTACAAGATAGAAAGCAGTATGACATATAAATGTATGTTTATATATAGATATACTGTACTGTATCAGCCAGATTGTCCATTGCGGAACACCCCACGGGCAAGCATATAATATTGTATATTAAAAGATAAATTCAAAAGGGGGTTCCCATAAAATAAATGTAATTTTAACTGTTTTTGCCATAAGAGGTGATCATAAGAATAATACCAGAAGGTGGGCAGCAGCGCCTTCTGAATAACTGACATCTTACATTACAATCGTAATCAAATTTAATATTTTTATCTGTTAGGCGAAATTCACAATACCTAATTTACATAAAAGAGTGTTCAAGGGAAAACAAGCCGCGATCTCGACACTTGACACGGCTAACAAAAAAATACTAAATACTACATATACACAGACATATTTAATTCGAACCCAATGCCTTGCAAGTTTAAAATCGTTACAGAGGGTACAGTTGAAAACACAGTTCAATTGAGCTGGGCTCTATTCTACTAGATCAAGTGTTACAAGATTATCTATAGAATTCGAATCTTAGCAAAGGATACGACGTGCCTTGCACACATCAACAATCAAGAGCTGAGAGTAAATATATTATTCTTGTCTTACAAGAGGCAGCTATTCAATCTCGGATTAGTTAGATCTTCAGCATTTTTGGATTCAATGTATGGAAATTTGAGATTTATTAAGATCTTCGATCATATCACTTATCAAGATATTGCTCAAAAGCTCGCCTTCAGGACTTAACATCTGCTACATTAGAAACTCGCTGTCAGCAAGTACGAAAGTCATACAATGTCGTTGAAATAAGGATCATTTCAGCGCGCACCCCAACGTGGCCATTACGTTAATAGTTTCGTTCGAAATGCGAGAGAATCACACAAAACATTACTAAATACAAGAACTACGGGTTTAAAAAAAGGTATCAATATAGATTTTTATATTTTAAAATTTCCTATATTTTCGTTCACGAAATAGAGCACTAGCTTTCCGGCCGCGGAATGTCGGTTATCGCGCAAAAACATTAACCTCCTTTTGCGCAGTTGGATAAAACTATACTATGTTTTTTCCCGGGTCTCAAACTATTTCCATACCAAATTTCATTCAAATCGGTCCAGTAGTTTTGGCGTGAAAGCGTAACAGACAGACCCACAGAGCTACTTTCGCATTTATAATATTAGTACTGATTATTGCTATCACGATATTGCAGACTATATATAAGTAGACAAAATAGACGATAGAAAGATATTTTTTTAATGGTCATGAATTACATTTAGCTAGTAATTAAATTCAGTTCATTTGCAAATTGCAATAGATCACGATGAATTATTCTTATACGTATTATTATTATATGTATCTTTTAAATATATCTATTGAGTAGAAAACACTGGTTTAGCAACTCTTAGGGTTTTAAAGCGATAGGACAGCTAAGTGCTTCTTAATAAATTTTATAGGTCAAGTTAATAAGTGCGTGATTTGACTAGTAGTACCTAGCCTGATGATCAGCTAGTAAAATTACACACTATACCAACTCAATTACAGTATTGTCATTGGAGAAATCGGTAGAATATAGTTCTAGATCCTACTGCCACTGCTGCTGTACTTAATATACATTCGATTCACCCGTTCGGATTTGGGGACTCGGGGTCCAGATTAAGGTAGTTAATGGTTGCTTTGGTCGTAAGCCCCGGTTGAGGACATTAGGTTATTTTCGCACTGAAAGTGCCTGTAGGTCCCGAGTCGACGCGACGGCGCGCGCTAGGTCGAGTAATCTGCTTAGGATGTTTTTCTAGGAAATTGAAGACGCTGCTCTTTAAAATTGAGTTAAGTGCTGTACGCAAACTTGCGAAGGCCGTATTATAGTGGTTTGTCTTTGGTAATGTGATTATAAAATTTGGTGGTTTTTAATTGGAAGTGATTTGGAGATATGCCTCATACTTTCCCTATCCATTTTTGCATTAACGCCTGCTAATTGAATAAGCTTACAAAATTAAAATTTTAAATACCAGCGGTATTTGAACCCACGGGCATCCGTCCCTCCAAGCTGGGACATACTGTTCCAACTGAGGTATCGTAGTGAGTGAGTCACAGGTCAAACTTATTTCTTCGCTTGAGCTATGCTACTCTCAAATAAAATCAAAAATATATTTCCTCCTCACAAAAGGTTGGTTACATAAAAATACAAGAATGGACAGACAAGACTGCCAAAATTAAACCTAACTTTGTGAGGGGCCAAAATTAAACCTAACTTTTTTAAATATAAAATACAGTTTTAGGCTTCATTAACTACGACAGCTTAGTTGGAAGAACATGTACCGACTATAGGGACCGATAGTCGCGGGATCGAGTTCTACACGTAGATAAAATTGTTCTTTCGTTGTAATTTTGTTAGGTTAGACCACAATTGACATTTTAAAGAAATCCTAATTTCTGACGTCTATGAAAAGGTGAATTTACTTTTAGTTAACTAACTATTACTTCCAACACCTATGCGCGCGGAGGACAACAAAACAACTGGACTGTAATAAGTAAAGCAAATCTTTTTTTGTTTAAGTCCATAGCTACCTTTCGTTCAGTGATGATGTCGGCCAATCCCAGTAATCTTACCAAATAGCGTGATGATCCGCTAAGTGATATATTGAAAGTCTAAATCATAGTCAATCATGTTAAATCAAAGACAAGGGTGTTGGAACGCAACTTTTTATAGGTATACATAGGTAATTTGCTGGTAAGATTGGTGATTGCCCAGCCGAGTATATAGTTCTATAGTTCTATCACTATGTTGTGCAATTCAGGCTTGTGAAGGGTCAAGGGGCGAAAGAAACCCAACAACCAATTAAAAACCAAAAATTGGTAACTACACGTACTACACCATCCTCGACCATCTCTCACCAACAGATAAAAAAAGTGAAAAGTTAGTCTTATACGTTCCTATCACCTCAGAAACAAAACCACAACTAAACAGTTACTTAACTTCTTAAACTAACTTTATTTTTACTACAATCAATTGTGATAGATGTGCAAGGCGAAAGTCAAAGTCAAAATCATTTAATCAATTTAGACGTCTACGATTATTACATACAATTAGGATACAATTTAGATGCAACAATGTGTTATACATACTATATAATACAAATATTACAATATTTGTTTAAATTACATAGGTGACAGGCGAAAGCTTGGCAGAGGCGGGATTATCCAAGCATTTTAGTCGATTATGTAATCACACACTGTGTAGTAGGATTTCTTAATCAATATGTTTTTCACGTCTAACATATATTTGTCTTCTGTGAGCGTTGTGATATGTTTGGGAATATTATTATATAGGAATAACATAAACAATGTTGTTATAATATAATATCATAGATATACCATTAACTTAGGTAATCAGTATTTTTCTCGCGCGGTCAAAGACAAATGCAGTCCAAACTGCAGGCGTTGCTAGAGCAGGCACCGCATATTGACAAAGCTTCAAATAGCTAGCGCGTGGGTGGAACACAAGGTTTAATGACCCCGGAAAAGGTAGGTCTTCAGTAGTTTAGTTTACTTCCCTTTAATCGTAGCTTGGCTTTAATCTGTGGTTTAATTGCAGATCGAGGAGTTGGAGAGACACAGTGTGTTAAATGGATTAATTGAAACAAGTGGATCCATTCATTGTCTTCAAGCAAGGTCACAGCACAGGACTGAAATCTGAATGCATTGTAACGTATATATAAATACATTGAATAGTAATGCACATTGAATTTCATACAAAATATTTATGTCACATACTGTAAGAAAGAAGACATTTTAAAGTGCAGAGGGTTTGTGTCGGCAGCCGACTATAATACTGAAATCAAAACATTTAGCAGTACGTTATTGAGTCGGTAGTCAACTCAACCCACTACAGGGTGCGCGTGAAAAGATTCCATCTGATTGCTGGATCTAATGGCTGACGAGAGATTCTCTACGTTTGAAAATTCATATTTGTATTGTCGTTGTGGCTTTTAAATTCAATGAAATAAAGAATAAAAAATACTTTTAAACAATACATAATATTATATCAGTGGAGAATTTAGCTCCACTACCACAATATTATGTAACCAGATCGTCTATGTTACCCAGAATTGGAGACAAAGATATTGATAAAACGAAGAATTCAAATTTCTCTGCGGTCGCACTTTGAAAAATGTTATTAAGGATAAAAATAATCTTAGTTTTAATTTTTTTTTCTTTATGCCTGATAGGTTAGCCTTTGACCACTATCTCACATGATGGTAAGTGATGATGTGGTCGAGGATGTTGTTCAGACTAACCTGGAGTTACTGGCTCTCAAGGACAGCTGCCGGAACACACCGTTAGGTGCTTGGCGACAGATTTTCAACTTGAGGGTGGTAGCTAGCCAGGCGAGCATTTGCAAAGTGCCCTACCACCATGCTGTAACGACTGCTATCCTAAGACAACAACGGGGACCGACGGCTTAACTTGCCCTCCGAAGCACGGAAGCGCTCAGTAGTAACGTCACCAGCGGTCACCCATCCAAGTTTGCTGATCGATTCAGAATGGCTAAGCAAACTTAGCTACGAGCGCTTCAAAATACATTTATCTTAAAATTATAGCAATAAATAAGGCAAACTTTACATTAGAAAACCGTCTAGCATCAACGATGTGTTCGTGATGAGTTGAATAGGTGACCGCTTGTGGCATTACACGTTAAGCCGTCGGTCCCGTTGTTTTCTATGGCAGTCAATATAGCATGGTGGTAGGGTATTTTGCAAATGCCCGCCTGGCTATCACCCTCAAGTAGATAATCATTCTCAAAGCACCAAATAGCATGGTCAAAAGCTAGCCTATCACCTATAAAAATAAAGCTATCCAAGAGAGCTAAATCCCATATTCTATGTAGGTTATGGTTGTTACATCAGGATCGATTGTGGTTAAAGGCTGCTATTTAAGCAATAAAAAAGGTAGACCTCAACAGTGTTTTAGACATAAACCCCATCAGTTATCATGGTTTATGGCGTAGCCGAGGCTTTCACGGTCAATTTACGTTGAAGTACAGCTATGATTAACCTCGGGCTGTTTACTTGTACGGAGTCATTAGAGCGTTCAGTTAATTAGTAAGGCTCACAAAAAGAACAATATTCTGGGGAATAACTGTAGGTAATAGTTATCTTCGTGTAAACTCCTTATGTACTTTATTACTCTATTTCTAAAATGCGTTTAGTCATTAGGTTTATGAAAATGTATTTATAGCGGATTCCATGTAAACGTAATTTTTTCATAAATTATATAACACATGTTCAAACTTGGTTGCAACTACACGAATAACCGTTAACCTAATATCTATGCTTCTGGTTTCACAGTTTTTCGTTCTCTCATACAAAAGGAAAATTAATAATTATCATACAAAAGGATTTACCCAAATAATTTGGAAAATACTTAATTTTACTGAAAACTGGCAAATCAGAAGGGTAGATATTAGGCTGAAAGACATTTATATAAATTTCAGCGATCTTGGTATTTAAATATAAAGAAACATTGTCTGTATGGGAAGCGCGCTGAACTCACCACTTTGATGGTTGACCGTTAGTGCCAATACCTTAGTAGGCATTACACTGAGCTCCTCGTAAGATAAGCTAAGCTGACGGTCCCAGTTGCAACTGGCTCTCTTTGAATGGCAGTCGATATAGCATGATGGAAGGGTATTTTGTGAATACTTGCCTGGTTACCACTCTCATGTAAAAAGTTGTCTGTAGACAAGTACTAAAGGCGGCGTGTTCCGGCTGCATTTGAGAGCTGGTTCTAGGTTAGCCTATCATATTCCACTTTTCTTTTCGATCTACGACACTTATCACCAAAGGCTAGGAGAAAAATCACGTCTGCAATTTGAATAGAGCCATGGCTAGCGAAGCGTCACCGTGATAGCTTTGATACGTTTGTGATTTTGAGCACAATGGAACTACGATTGCTTTCATGTCACGGTTCTATTCTGAAATTAGCTTCGCATCACGACATTTTTCATAGATCAACATACCATTTCGCCGAAAAGTCAAAAAACACCTAATTTAAAAAATAAAACTACCACACTGGCACTGAATCAATCAATCTGAGCTCAATGTTATGTTCGCGGTCTTGACTTCCGGAAGTTATTTTACATTATTCAGCACCTATTCAAACAAGGGCATATAACATAGAATAATATTACGTACAAGGGTTAAGTTTTTGTATTTTATCACTATTTAGTAATTCTATATCACTTTCCTACTTCATTTTATTTTCCTAAATGCGTTTTTTTCATATATGCGTCCGACGCAAATGATCACCATAATATGCTATAATCTAGATAAATGGTTTTATATCCGACACTTTTTAAGTTTTTAGTTTTATATTGTTTAACCCTAAATTACTTACAAGTAGATGAAAATCTACTGTAATTTTGAAGTAAAAACAGTTTTTTGCCGTAGGGTGTAAAATTTAAGTACTAAGCGAGTGTATTTTTATAGTACAGTTGTGGTGCACTACTATCTACGCATCTTTTGGTATATTCCACGCTATGGCACGAAGTGGATTTAAATAGGTTATTTTCGTAATGTATGGGGAATGGTACACCAAACGTTAATTGTATATATGAGAAGTATTTTGCTAATATTTTAAAAACAATACTACCGTTCGCTCTCAAACAAACGGGAAACGATCGGGGAATGTTGGTTAAGAAAAATATATACTAACCGTCCAACTATGACTAGACAGCGTGGTTGGTCGGTTGGTAATAGACGTTGCGGCCCACGTGTATTGAAGCGAGAAAATACTGAAAAATATGGGAAGAAGATAACATTAAAAAACTTTTATAAAATGGCAAACTTGTACCTTATACGCCTACAATACCCTATCATTCTTCATAAACTTAGATATCAAGGTTTTGCCGTAAAAGGAAGCAAACAAAAAGGGAAAGGTAAACAAAATTAAGTCTAATAGCATAGCTGTAAAAATAATGCATACAGGTCCGGCCTAGTTCGCTAAATAACACTTAAACGACATTTAAACCGACACGCTATTTACGTAACTGGACCACCCTGGCCTTTTCTCCAACCTACTTTTGACCCGTACCATTCACAAAATAGGGTCGTCTTTTGTCTGTCTCAGAATTCGAGATTGTAATGTCTGAGGTTACAGACCGTCTACTAATTAATTAGGATTAGGGTTCCGTGCTTGCGGCAGATAAAACTTTTGCGGCGGCGTGACGTCACAGGCCTTAAATCATCGCTGTACTTAAATTTTGCCTAATCCCCGCGGTTTGACTCTACCAGCTTTGGGGTAAGAACCACAAAGACCGCAATGCGATAAAATACAAGTACCTACTGAGTCATGAATTAGATTTGACAATTTGGTCTGCTGAGAGAATTAAGCTGTTGGTGTTCAACATATTTATTACTTCTCGTACTCGTAAAGTTCTATTTTAAGCCCAGATTAAGCAAATTAAAAGGTTTTTTATGCTCTAGTCCACAGGATCATGTTTTTAAGCACAAGTGCATAAAAAGTTTTTATATTTAATTGTTCAAAATGCTCCTGTACGTACCATATTTCTTGTAAAAAGTTTGCTTGCGTCTTTAATAAAATCCTGGATCTTTAATAGTTCTGGGTATTATTAAAGATCCAGATATGTCTTTTTCAAAACAAAAGCACTTAAAATGTTGTTCAAATATAAGTTCTGATTTAAATTAAATTTCTAATGTATAAAGGTATTGAATAGAATGCAACTGAAGGGAAAAAATGTAAGTATAATAAATATATAAAAAAATATATAATTGACATAATCAAAATACACTTACTAAATTAAATGAATTGTATAATAATAGAATAACATTTATTAATAAAATAAAATAACAATATATAGTAAGTAAATGGTAACTCATATTTATATAATAAATTATACATAGCATGTTGTTTTATCATTGTTTGTTGAGTCAGTTTTAGAGTCAATTTTCTTGTTCGTCTTGACATTGACATTGCGAAAATGATGCGCATACACTCTTTAAGTGCAGAACATCAAGGCCTAGAACATAATCTGGGTAAACATTGAACTATAAAAATGCATCTTCCTATCTCTTGCACTGGCTTTAAGATCTATACAAAACACTACAACGTTCTACCTTCCTGATTAATTAAAGAACAATGTAATACGACTTAACGAGACCTAAAGAATCCATGTACTATCTGGTAAATACAATAGTTAAACGTCATGTCAGTTTTCATATAGCCCCTGATAGTTTACCTACTGATTTACGTGATTGTATTACGCTAAAAAACATTTAAAAGAAACTAAATTCTTATTTTTTAGCAAATTTAGAAAAGTATCTAGTTCTATAAATATGCATTTACTTAGTTGTACTCATTCAAACTATACCTTGTATGGCATTGCAATACATTGCAGTTCTACGATTAATACCTTCATTATTATTATTAATCTTTCGTACTTATTGATTAGATCTCTGTTTAGACTGAATCAAATAGCATTGTTTCTTCAAACCTTAGTGCTTTTTTTCTATGCTATTGTTAACAAATCATTTGTAAAACTATTGTTTATTTTGATATATAACCGAAAAAAATTGTTTTCAAAATTCTCTGAAATCCAGACGAATCTTTACTTCAGCTATAGCTAATACAGTATACTACAGTCATGTGATGAGCATAAATAAAGCGTTTATTGTGAGACTTTTAATATTTTATAAGGTGTATTATTTAATAAGGTGTTCGCCAAAGCCATAGTTATGATAATTGTTTTAATCCCCGATAAATGTATTAAAAACTTGAAGTCTTTCTACGAGTATTTGTCTGTGGAATTTAGTCTTGTGGTATCCTCCCAAATCTCTGAAAAAATTACGATTCTGTAGTTTTATTGGTTTGTATACCATAATAATGATGGTTTTAGATAGTTGTTTGGGATATCAGGCTATAGTAATGGTACTTAGTAATTTTTGTCCAAAATCTGATGTATATCTGATGTTTTATTTTGAAGCGCTCGTAGCAAAGTTTGCTTAGCCATTCTGAACCGATCAGCAAAGTTAAAACGTCCGCCGCGGTCATGAGTTGGATGGGTGACCGCTAGTGACATTACTACTGAGCGCTTCCGTGCTTCGCAGGGCACGTTAAGCCGTCGGTTTCGGTTGTTGTCTTAGGATGGCAGTCGTTATAGCATGGTGGTAGGGCATTTTGCTAGTGCCCGCCTGGCTAGCTACCACCCTCAAGCAGAAAATCTGTGGGCATGCACCTAACGGTGTGTTCCGGCAGCTGTCCTTGAAAGCCATTAATTCGAGGTTAGCCTGAACAACACCTTCGACCACATCATCACTTACCATCAGGTGAGATAGTGGTCATTGCTAATCTATCATGCAGAAAAAAAAAGTTTTTTTTTAATGATATTCAGGTTTGCATATTCCAAGCATAGCACTGAGCAGGTTTTAGATGCAGTTTTATGGTAGGTCTCTATCTTGACGCCAATCTTCGTATATAAGTTTTGTTGATAGTCCCCCTACCTATCAACTGGCTCTGTTGTGAGCCTAATATTCAGCAACACTTACCTACACGTCAGTAAGTACTGGCTTGCTGCTCATTCGGTACTTTTTCCATTACAAGTTTTTTTTATTTTTATTCCTGATAGGTTAGCATTTGACCACTATCTCACCTGATGGTAAGTGATGATGTGGTCGAAGATGTTGTTCAGACTAACCTAGAACTACTGGCTCTCTCTAGTTTTTTACAAGCATCCAAATAGGTAGGTTAGCTGTTTATTTTTGTTATTTTTTTTATATTTGAGAGCCCGATGAATTTTGAGCCTTGTACCTACTAAGTTAACTGTGGTTGTGCTCTAGATTCAGGATAAGATTGATATGATTATTTCTGAAAGTAATTGTGGAAGTAAAACTTGGTTGCTTTGAAGCTCTTGATGTTACGTGCTGGATATCTTTAGTCTTTATAAAACCTTGGAAACGTCATAGTTTGCTTTGTAAAGTGGTTCAAGTAATTTTTGTAATTCGATTCAAAGAAGTGATAATAGATATTATAATAGGCAAAAGTTAAGGTTTAGATTAACTTCGGTCCATGACTTTCAGCATTGAAAAGTAATAAATAAGTCATTACCTTGCTGATTTAAAACTTTCTGTGGTCACATTTTTATTTTATGTGTTTGTGACGGAACTGAAGCGGACGAACCTCTGCCTATAACAGATACATTTCGTCCCAAGTGATGAATTGCACTGCGCTCGTCACCCTGAGACACAGTTGTCTGTAATTTTACTGGCTATCCAGGATTGCTGCTTGAACACACTGTTAGGTGCTTGGCGACAGATTTTCTACTAGAGAGTGGGAGCTAGCCAGGCGAGCATTCGCAAAGTACCCTTCAACTATGCTGTAAAGCTCAAGCCGGCGACGGAGATCGAACCAAGGACCATAGCTATTACCGCTCGGCCATCATTGCTTAAAATTTTCATAGTCACAACTTATTTGCTACTTTGAGTAAGAAGTCGATTCCATTGTAAAAATACACAATTCACTGATGCATACTGCTTAATTAAAATCAGTACTATATAATATTATAAATGCGAAAGTAACTCTGTCTGTCTGTCTGTCTGTTACGCTTTCACGCCAAAACTACTGGACCGATTTGAATGAAATTTGGTATGGAGATAGTTTGAGACCCGGGAAAAAACATAGGATAGTTTTTATCCGACTGCGCAAAAAAAGGTTAATGTTTTCGCGCGATAACCGACATACGCGCGGGCGGAGCCGCGCCCGGAAAGCTAGTATATAATATGCGTAGTACTTCTACTTCTTTAGGAAGTCGACATAAAGCCTAATTTTAATCTTGCTCTTAAAACTTTTGTAAAGTCGTGAGCTCTATACGATGCTTTTGTTACCAATTCACAAGTTACGCTTTCATATATCTAGAGTCCTTAGCCATATCCCATATATTCTATACTAAATTCCAAGCTCTTAATAATACCTTACCATAGTGCTAGAAGCGTACATGCAACTCCGTATTAGGTGGAGCATGGAACATGCTACGTCGAAGCTCCGGGCAAATATAGAGGTACAACCGAGCTATGAATAAATTGCCAGTGTTACATGCTCAGTTAATAAGAACAGGTTTATGGTAGCCAATTCATAGGATATTCTATGTCATCTTTTTGTATCTCTCCATCTTGCCCATTCATATTAATAAATGTATCGCCCATCCTTGTTTATTGTTAATAGATGCCAACCTATAGGTGTATTTCAAAATAAATAACTCGTAATTCATGTGTTCTTCATCCTTGAACTATCAAGTTTAATTGAATGGCTAAATTAATAAAAACCATTATATATACCTCAGTATTTGTTTATAATGCCAGATCAGAAGATTTTGTTATATCTGAAAGTCAATTTGCATGCAAAAACAATTCCAGTTGTTGGAAATCTGTCTGGGTCTCGAATAAAACATTTTTTATTACTCTGCCAATCAACTCATCATCCTTGCCCTCCAAATAGCTAAACTAACTTTATTTTAACTTTTTAAAACACTTCAGAATTCAACGAAAACTAATTTGCAAAAAATATTGAAGTCCATTTCAAAATATGAACGGCTAAAGTGGATTAAAAGTTTTCGAAATGCGGTTTTTCTGTTTTATTATTGAGTTTTTAATAACGAAAATTGTTATGCATATTAAACGCGCTATAGTATACCCGCGGTAACCCAACAAACGTTTTTTTTTTATGCCTGATAGGTTAGCCTTTGATCACTATCTCACCTGATGGTAAGTGATGATGTGGTCGAAGAC
The DNA here is from genome assembly GCA_963854805.1 of Plagodis dolabraria. Lineage (NCBI taxonomy): Eukaryota > Metazoa > Arthropoda > Insecta > Lepidoptera > Geometridae > Plagodis > Plagodis dolabraria. Next base: position 11,129,983 of record OY978452.1, on the reverse strand, counting down.
GTTGTTCAGGCTAACCTAGAATTTTGCAAGGTGGTGACGAATAATCGAATTTGTCAGACTATAAAGTACTGCCATGGATGTCCTGGACTCAGAAACTTATTTGTAATGGAGTATAGCTCGTAATCTGACAAATAAGAGTAACATACATATAACAAGTATACATCAATTTTATTTAAAAAGTTAAAAATACGACTGTAAAAAAAAATATTTTTGTTGAGCATTTTATAGTTCCTTTAAAATTAAAACTGCAGGTAATATATATTCATGGAATCGTTTTTTGAAACGCTTCATTTTGATATCACTCGCAGGGTAGAAAGTTTTTTTTTTGTTTTCGCAATATGAAGTCTAAAATCCGTCAGTGTGTGTTTTTTTATGGTCCTAGTGTCACTTGCGCTATCAAGACAAATATAAAGATATCTCATTCATTAAAATCGTTTAGAACTTATGGTGGAATAAAGAAACTTAAAAACATACATACATGAACCCTGAATACATAACACTTCTTTTTTGGGCAGTAATGTAAAAATAAATATAACATTAATATTAACGCAGATAATCCTAACCATGGATGACAAATTTGCTTCTTACCGGATAATCCAGATGTCACTGCCGAACTCTGTTGCCAATGCAGTCCAAGGTATGGAACTCTTCATTTCATATTCTGGTATATTGCATCGGTGGCAGGTCCCAGCCCTGGTTTGGTTGCTCTTGTAAAATAGCTTCTAGCGTTCCTCCTTCTTTCCGCGTCTGAAACTGTGCACATACGAAATGTAACAAGTTGTTACATAACCTGGAACACTACACATTTTCTTTTTAACCTGTCAACTTTTAACTTTTATTGAATTAATATAATTTTAACTTTTGTTGAATTACCGGCCGCCCCTTAACACCAAAACGTCCTGGGGAATACTCTCTTTGGTAGTATATCCGCTACACTTTGGTTATTAAGGGCGTTATAGTTAAGTCCTCTATAATGCACCTTACTCGATGTTCTTACGTAAGTATTGGTATGGTGCTAATTATTTCATTTTCTTTTAGTCAGTTCTTAATTCTTATGCTATTCAAGAAAACCATGGAAAGTCTCATTCTAAAGCAGAAGCTTAGGCTTCATCTTTTTGTATTAAGTTTTCATTTCAGAATTTCATTATCTCTATCGCATCAAACGTTTACGGCCATCTTTTTACTACTAATTTATATGTACTAATATATTACGTACTCGATAATACCATGAATATTTCAATAACTTTCCATGTATGAAAGTTTGTGTTTTCTATAGTAGTGGACAGAAGGACGGTGTTTACTCAACATAGCTTTGTAGTAAATTGAAAATGTTGTTCTACTGTAACTATTACGCTGTGGCAACTCGTGTCCATCCAAGACATACTTTTTCGAGATCTATGAAAAAACGTGTTCAGGTAGCTAGATTAGGTAGTACCTATTTAATGTTCACGTTCATTAGATATACTAAACTCTCTAATTATATGAAAACATGGAAACTCGAGATACCTAATAAATTTGCAAGCATTGTAATCGTAAATTGAATACGCGTCAGAAAACTTAATTATACGTAAATATAATACGTATCAAATAAAAAGTAATACAAATAAAAAAGTCACCAAAAAGAATCTAGGTATGTGAGATTCGATCCACGGTACTCGATCTTCTGATTCGACTTCAGTAGTTACACACTATACAATCATTGACCAAGGTGTCGAAAATTACACACATATCGTTTATGCCTTACTGTCAGACACATTATATTGGTCCACGTACATACGTAAAATTATTAAGAATTATGTCGTAAAATTAAAATTTGATCAAAAAGAATCTCTTTACGCTGGATTCGATCCACGTACCTCTGAATTGCGAAGCGATGTCACTTACTATTCGCTATTTGAACGACGATTGATTAGTCGAAAATTATGTACATAACCTGTGTGCCTTATTGTCAGAAACTGTATAAATTAATCATGATCCATCTAAAATAATTACAACACATTCATTACGAAAAATTCTGAATATTGCTTATAATAATTATTTTAGGTAGCTAAAGTTGTACCTATGTCTTGTAAAATGTTTGAAGTGTTTTTTATATTGCGTTAGGGTTCACAATCATATCATAATTTCATTAATATAAGAGATATATACATAGGTACATGGAGAAAGGAAGCCATAGATGCTTACCTTATTATGTCCATCATGCGTTTTTGACGATTTTTTGCATTCCCAAAGCGTTTATTTATAATTTTACCCATGTTTTATTTTAATTGAGATCGCCGAGAAAAGTGACACAGGTCCGACGCATGACGCGGTTGACCGCGATATGAGCGAGGATGATAGCAATATACGTAGATCGCTGGAGTAAATAGTGCGACATGATGTTAACGCTTCTCGGAATGAAAGGGCGTATGTGACATTTTGTAAACAGGCTCAGTACGCATTAACTGTGCTTTTTTTGGATTAAAATAATCAATGAAATTTATTGTACTTAAAAAATCAATATTTTAGAAAAAAAATCCAATTTTTAATACACTAAAATCTGGCGGAAAAAGTAGGAATCCTCTATTTTCAGAGGTGTTTTTGAGATTTTTTTCTATCGAGCCAATTATTAGGAAACATGTTTTGAAATCGATGAAAGTATTACTTATATCCTTGAGTATCGTGTATTTAAATTGCAGTACCATCCGGTACCTGGTTTATGAGATTTTCCATATCATGTTGGCACTATTTCGTAATTTCCGAGCCTTAAGATAAGCAACAGGGGTACAACTTATAGCACATAGCTATTACTAATAAAATACTCCTAATTTTTTTTTCAATTGTGTCATAATTTCAATGTATCTAGACTGAATTGTTTAAGCAAAGCCTTTGTGCGGCGCCAGACTTTACAATTTTTATTTGTTTAAGCAAATCTGCATTATATTTTAGTTTTTGAGTAGGTATATCCCGGTTAGACTTAATAGCAGTAGAACTCTTTGTACGAGTTTTGATCAGAGCTTCAAAATTATACCATAAATCAGCTTTTTTAGTATTTATTGGACAAATAGATGAAAGTATGAAATAAAAAAATAACGTATAGAAGAAATTTCTCTGAATAAATATCTGAATATCTGAATAATCTATTTGAATAAATAAGCTATGTAAGCTGAAAAATATTATTTGATAATATTTTTCAATCTTCGTTACAGGTGCAATATATGTATGCGATAACCTGATTATATCTTATGGACTTAAATAAGCTTAACCATGATTATATTTCTCAATGGAATATAATATAGACGGAGACATAAGAATTAATTTTATAAAAAAACATAAACGTATTAGTCCTAAACTTTCACGGTCCTATAGTTAACAACATTAAAAGGTTTACTCGTGATTATGCCGCGGAGCAGAGCCGACATATTGTGCGTTCAATAACAATAAAATATTATACTCGGTGAATTCCCGTTTCTAATATAAACAAGTGTGTTTAAAATTTCTTACGTTTGTCCAACCCGATACGCCATATATATACCTGTATACCTACCGATAAAATCATAATACACAGGATGTAACTAAACCACTCTCGGAAGTGGAAATGATCAGCAAGAGGTAGCCACCTTTAATGTGGGCTAAGGTTAAAGAATGAAGGCATCCCTTCCTCCTCCTGAAACTAGGTCAACACTCCCATTCAAGGACACGCCTATTGGTTGAGCAGTGATATTGTACAAGAAAGTCGCAATTTTAGACTGGTTGTTAGACTGACCGGGCAGCTTGTAAGCGAAAAATTTTGTTGGCATTAATTTAGCTCAGTATCACTATTTATGTCTGTAGATTACTTTATAGCCTGCCATAATTCTTAAGATAAATTATTTAGTTGGAGATAAAATTTGGCATCAGTTCAGTCCGTGGCCTTGATTGCGGTGAAACTAATGCAGGATTGACTAAAGAGCTCAAGAAAATTACACGCTAATAATAATTAATAACTAAGATTATAATTATATTTAGTTATTCAGATAGACAACATAACAAAAATGGTCTTAAATTGACAAATTTAATACAATATTACTTTAACTATACTTATACTTACTAAGTAATAAGGGGAGCCCCACTTCTTTTTTTATTCCATTCGTTGGACTCGCACTCAGCTAGTTTATTGTTAAAATCATGTCATAAAAGCAGAGAGTTGAAATACTTAGAGTAGTTATATCCGAACACCACTGCTCTAAAAGCTTACTAGAATTTACCTATGTACATACCTACGCACATCTATATGCAGTTTGTAATGACAAGGAAAGAACGTTCAAATATTATGCGTCATATCGGTTGTTAGAAAGAGATAAATAAGCAATTCGTGTTACCATCGAACTGCCACGAGACGTTCCGATCACCATTATGCTGCATCTCTTTCACTCTCTCACACCAAACGACACACATATCTCGCTCATCCATTTCATTGAGATTCTTTCCTAAGATAAAACAAAATAACGATATTTTCTATTTCAACAATAAAAGCAATAATTACGCGTGAAATTAAACAGTTTTCTTATCTATCACAGTGCCTGTATAATTGGTGCAGAGTCTAAAGGCACAAGGAAGGTGTATTGTCCACAGATTATTCCGAAAAAACACGATTAGCGGCGATGTATTCACCGGTCGCTCGGAAGTGCTAGACTGGTAGTGACTCAGGCGATTACCCTGAATTGGTCTAGTAAATATGGAGGGCATAAAACTGATCTACGGGTAAAAAAATCTTAGCATAAAAGTCTCTAATGCGCTATATCCTCTAGAAGATAACATCCCCCAGGTTATTTTTCGGCAACCTTTTCCCCCTAAAAATGATTTAATTGAATATCTAGTCATGTATTCGTTGTTGGGATCAAAACTTTACACAAAATATCTGGTTATAGAATTTCAGGTTTGAGTTACTTTTTCTGTAGCGATAGGCTTGTCTTTGTCCACTACCTCACCTGATGGTAAATGACGATGTGGTAGAAGATGTTCTTAACTAGAATTACTCACTCTCAAAGACAGCTGCTGAAACACACCGTTATTTTCTATTCAAGGCGGGTATTCGCAAATTGCTATAGCCACTGCCATAACAATATAACAATAAAATACATTTTTTCATGCCCTCCGAAGTACGGAAGCGATCCGTAGTAATGGCAGTAGCGGTTACCCATTCAAGTTATAGCGGACCTTGCTTAACTCAGTTCATCTGTTTAGAATGACTAAGCTAGATACGTTACGAGAACGTTGTCACCTACATTTCGCTCCCGAGTTCAAGACCATGACGAGATAAGGACTAATGGCCTGACGACAGACCAGGGCTCCATTTTACTCTTTGGTTACGGAATCTTAAAAAAATCATTAGCGGTGGTAAAAAGAGGCCATTGAGAAGACATTTCTGTACAAATTTAAATATACTGAAAGGTGTTGAGAGGGTATGGTGAGGGAGTCGGCCATGGTGACGATTGCGGTGGTGATGAAGGCTACTATATTATAGCTACGTGCGTTTGTATCGATTGTCTAAGCCGTGACTGACGCGAGAATGACGTGAACGATCACAAATTTATTAGGGCAACAGTATCGTATGGATTGACAAAAAAACCGTCAGTCTTATTCATCAGTCCATCAGTAAATTACACCATCAATTGTGGACTGAAACGCCATACTTCACATGTAGCCTCCCTCTTAGGAAAATATTTTAGATGATAATTGTAGAGTTATGAGTGCACAGGCCTTTAGTTCATTTTAAATAAAAACTGTAAATAATTGTAGGGGTCTTTAATTACCTTAGATAATAGATTTAACTTCATTCAATTTATGAAAATCGTGACAATAACGGTGCATCGAGGTCAGAAAATGTATAGTCCCTAAAAGTTCAAATTGGGCAATAACTTTGCCGGAAATGTAGAACGCCCTCATTTTACGCGGATGGAAGTTGATGTATAAGCATCTTCTGATTAAACTTCACAGATTTAAGTACAAATGAATTTTTAACGAAACGTCCCAAATAATGGGATTGCTGCTTTATAAATCATCAAGATACCTACATTTGAAGCTTTTAGAAATTAATAAGATAATAATAATCATAACTGTATACTTATCTCTAAGATCACATGATCCAATTGACGTTTTTTTTAAATTTAGGCGTCTACGGCTCTCCTATGAAAGTCATTAACAAATTTAAATTTTTAAATATTATATATTGTAAGCAAATAAAATATGTTACCTATAGTGCCACTGCGAGAAGAAAGGGCAAGAAACTAGGGGCCATTCTTTAAAACGTCTTTTAACAATGTGTTAAAGATTATATCATGAAATATACTATATTTGTTTAAATTACGTAGGGGATAGGCGATAGCTTGGCAGAGGCGGAATTAAAATCTATAACTAACTAAAATCTTTCAAGTAGGATTTTCTAAGAAGTAGGATTTCTTCATCAATGTTTATCACGTGCAACTTGAATTTTCTTTCTGTGAGCGTTGTAATGTATTTGGGAACTTTATTATAAAACCGCACATAATTACTTGAGAAAGACCCTTTATTTGTCCTTGCTAATCTAAAACCTGGCACCATTATTTTATCTTTATTCTTAGTGTCGTAATCAAGATTGTAACTGTATAAATTCACAAATCATTGGAATACAAAATGTTTTGCCCCGGGCGGGAATTGAACCCGCGTCCTTCCGATTTCGCGCCGGATGCTTTATCTATTAAGCTACCGGGGGTACTGTGGTAACAGTATAATGTGGTTATACGTTGTAACTGTATAATTTAAACTTACTCCATGTCTTACCAACGTACACTATATTTTCAAATACATTCCTAATTGGTAAAGTTAAAATACTAATTACTCTAAAATTTAACCTAGATACCTAATATTTATTTTTTATTATCACAATTGTAGGATAGTTATACTATATGTACGTACTTATATACAAACATAGCATAATTAATTATATATTGTATAGTATGTGTGTTTGTGTGTATGTGTATATATAATATAGTATTGTTGTATGTAAGCTTGTAAAAGTATATTGTCAGTATTTAAGTCATCTCTGTTTGTTTGTATAGAAAATATTTCTGTTTAAATTTTCATTAAGCAGTTTGTTCAACCAGACTGTTAATAGTAATTTAAAACACCCCCGTCTTATTACTTCTATTTCCTCTCCATTCAAAGGTTGCCTGGAAGAGATCGCTGTTAGTGATAAGGCCGCCCATTGTAACACTTGACTGTAATCCTTTATATTTTGTTTTGTCATAATGTAGTGGTGGTACAATAAAGAGTTATCAATCTATCTAATATAATAAACCTATATATCTAAAATCCAAACAGACCGATATACTATACACAATTTAAGATTATATGAGAAAAAAATCATGTAGAACAGGCAACGAACAGAATAAGTGTTCAGTTTTCATTCTGTCTGACACTTTTCGCTTATGCTACGTGATATTAAATCCCAATTTACGAGTAGAACTGCAAAACATTTATGATTGTCAATTACATATTTTAATATTGAAATATTATACATTGTACTGTAGAATAGATTCAGTTTAATACATAGTAGAATACATTCAGTTATCGATTCCACACCGCCCTCCGCAGTATTGTTGATATATTAATATCCTAATTATATATCGAGTATGTATGACGACTCAAAGTTAAGGTATGAACAAATGAAAGAAGAAAAGAAGATAAAGAGTAATGTCAGGAACTTGACAACAAGATCAAATCTCTTCAGAAAATCTCTTATCGTACATACAACAATTGCTTCAAAAAATATTCCGAAGAAAGCAGAAGAAACCAAAATCACTTTCTGTGAAAAAGTCATTAAACTTGGTAATGCACTTGGTCTAGATATTTAGAAATTTGAAGGAGGGCGATACTCAGTCGAAAATTACTCCAATATTGGCATAGTGTACAACTACTTTACAAAAAGAAGATTTTATTCGCACAGGCAAAAAAATCACAAGAGATCATTCAGATCTACCCACGGTTACTTTTATAAATTTAGGTAAAGCATTCTCAAAACACAAAAATGCGATTGAAGGCAAATTAATATGAGAGGAGATACGGAAGATGAATACGATTTTTATTTATTTATGCTAAACGCTCTTGTTACTCTAAGGTAGTGGAAATTACAACTATATCAACGAGGATTCCCAAGGTGAGTTATGGTCAGATAGGCCACCCAGAATCCGCAGTCTAAACTTATACAAAATGCGCAAACTTCCTAAGCACTCCTTTCTTACCTAATATAACAATAGGATAATGGTAGGAAGATGATGACGAAAAACCGTATTCGGATATCAATTCATTATGCTACAGTGTAATCTTTACAGGAAAGAATTAACTAACATCAAAACCTCAACACCAAAAATCACCTCCCTTGCTCCCCAACTTTAAATTGCTCAGAAACTCCTTCAAACAAATCTTCAGGGCGTCAAACTATTCGACCGCAAGCGAACTAATCTATCTAATTCCGCCTCTTAGTACAGACAGACTCAACAACAAGTTCCCGACATTGCCTGCTCGACCGAGTTATTTATTCTACGCGAAATGTCGGTTAGCCGGGCAAGCGCCGGGCAAGCGCGGCTGGTTCATTTCTATGCAAATTCTTGGGTTGGTAGCAGCACGGTTATAACCAGAAGGCAGTGTACATTGCCACATGCTACTTCCCACTTGCACTCAGTTGGGGCTCGTAGAAACTATTGATTATTCTGCGTATTCATCCATAGTAACTGTGAGATAATCTGTAGATGGGTTAGCTAGCTTAATCGTATAGTATAAAGTTGGTTGGTAGTAACTGTGAGGCAGTCTGCGGCTTGGATTTGGCCATTGATTAGGGAACAGCTGGCGGTCTGGGTCGGTATGGTGTATTGTTGCTGGTTTTTGGAGGTAGCTGTGCACCATATTAATTATAAGTTACATTGTACTTTACTACGACGTGGACGTGTTTTTAAATAGTGCAATGTTATGTGGGCCACGAAAGTATTTTTAAAAATGTTAGTTAGCGTGTCCTGTGTGCAAATTCAATATTGTTTGTTGTCAGATGTGTGTTACATGTTGATCAAAATTATGAGACTATCAACAGCTACATTTTGAGGCTCACAATAATATGTGCTTACCAGAATAATGATGCAGAGGCCGTGTGTATGTACTATAGACGTCGAATAAAATTATGTTGAATGCGATGTTGTACGCGTTGAAACCGTTTAGTCATTCAATTACTAAGGTTTAAGGTTTGAGATATTTTATTTTCCATAAGAAAATATTTCACTTACATGAGAATAATGTTAACATAAGCATAACTAATAATTATCGATGTCGTACAAAGCAACGATATTTTTTTTATTGTAGGGTAGTTACAAATAAATAGAATCAGTCATCTGTATTGTTTTGTACGATACGAGCGAGGTTTAGCTAGAACGTGGCTACAGACAAGTTACAGACGAAGATCAAGCGTACCTGGAAGTGGCTCAAGCGCACCTACATTCAAATTGTAAGTATTTTTTTCTGTGCTGTTTTATGGAAATAGCATGTTTTATTATAATGTAATTTAATGGTTTTTTTTCTTTTTATGTTTTATCTCTAGTTTTAGAGGAGCAAATGAGTAGTGTAGTTTGTTTTAATGTATTCAATAATAAGTTAGCTACCTTAATATGTTTTTATTTTTAAGTTAATATCGACGAGACCATAGGCCGATTTTTATACTATAGAAATTTTAGGAACAATACTGGTGTTAATGTATCATGCATTTTATGTGTTAATATCGACGTGGCCATAAGTAGATTTTTTTTATATAATAGGAATTTTAGAAATAATACTGATGTTAATGAATTATGCATTTTATGTATTAATATCGACGAGGCCATAGGCGGATTTTTATTTAATAGAATATATAGAAATTTTAGAAATAATACGGATGTTAATGAATAATATATGTATTTTAATAATTATATTGATTAAAAACTGTATCTATAATAATGTAATACTATGAGTAACAATCGTAAAAACTTTCAAAATAAGTTTTTTATGAACAGTTTTATGCTAATAGGTATAAAATAGGTACCTCGTGGGTTACCGTGATAGAATTATAACTGTGGTAGTCGTAGGAGGCAATGAGCAGCAGCAATTTCTGAAAAATTGGCATCTTATATTGCGATCTCCCAGAAGCCTGCCAAGCGTGGGGATTGTGGGAAACCCTTCCTTATGGCAGAATCTTTTTTCACCGGTGGATGTAGGTAAGTACTTACTGTTATAGTAGAAGTAAATATTACCTACTATTTCATGTGTCAAAGTAAAGTTATATAAAAATTGTAAGACAAATATGATATGATTCTGAACAAGACAAGAAACAAAATGATATCTATCAAAAACACATAAAAATAGTCACAATCAATAACTCGGTATAACGTCAACAACCATTTATACGTAAATTGGCAAAATAAAATTCGTCACACGCACTGTACACACTTCAAAGATTAACCTTATTTCTGTGGTAAAGGCAATGTTTCCAACTCAATGATTTCAATTCCGCGTAATACAAATACGACGCCAACGACGTGCCTATATCTAATCGAAGTTCTGATAGCTCGAAATCAAAACATCGATTCTCATAGAAAATGAGTGACTGTGCCACGAATGAGTCGACGTCGTAAAATTTAACGCGCACCCGACTCACGGGCTGATAGTGCCGATGGCAAAGGAAAGTGCCTATAAACAGAATTGATGAACCACAGAGTTTAGTAGATGTACTTAGGCCGATATGAGGGCTTAATTATACTTAATAGTCGCACTTTGCTCATGTCGTACGGCCGGAAGCACATCATCCCATTAGCATACTCATTTTAGAAGATGTGAAAATGAAATGTTGGCTTGTTTTGAGTTTGCGCACGTTGGTTTATGACAATTGAATTTTCACAAATTATTCGCAGTTTAGTGCATCTGTTATTTTTTTGTTTTTTCTTTTCTAAATTCGATGCTTGTGATGAAGCATTTGACACTACTAGCTTTTTAAGTAGTGGTAATGCTACGATATGAGAATTGTTTAGCTTAATTTTTATAGCTATTGCTATGAGATATTGCTTACCTAGCAAATTTGACCTTCGTTCCTTCAATGATTATTCAAATATAGACCCAAAATTCTTTTCGAACTGCCCCATGAAAGCACCCCTTAGTACATACCCGCTAAACCGGCTTGTCGTTACGTCGCGCTGATGTCAATATGTACTCGCGCTTAAATTGCGTGAGAAATAACTTTGGCAAACATTTTTCTGAGGTCGACAGCGCCTTGATGACGGTTTGTTAGCAAATTGTTCTTGCAGTCCGTCAGTTTGTTTAGCCTTTTTGAACACAAGTTTCTACAGTTGTGACAAAACTTTGTTAGTCTTGTTCATTCTTCTTTCTCTCTAGGTTTTACGTCAGGAAAGAGTCTGAAATAATATGAACGATATGAATTTATTATAATTTACGTTCCTACAACTTTCCTGTTGGTATATATGTTTTTCTTGAGTGGGAACTCATGTAACATTTTTGGTCCTCAATTTCCAGATACAAAACATTCAAAAATAGTATTCCAACTGTCTGTTTGTTTGTATAACAACTTAGAAGATTCTGAAGAATTGAGAAAGTTTCAAACAATAATTTATTTCGTAAAAAGATTTCGGGCGTATCATTCCATCACGTTCACACTGCTGGGACATAAGCCTTCCACCGATATGGTGGTCCAGTGCCATTTAGTGGATAAAATTGTAGCCAGACCTGGTGTCAGAATTTCATACCACCAAAACACCTCCGACCTCTCTTCGACATAGTCTAACGACAGCCATCCTACAGACACCGTACCGGGGCGAAGTATGTAAGTGATCACTTGTTAATGTCTCTAGCATTCACCCATCCAAGCAATGACCACAGTGAACGTAGCTTCACCTAGTTGATCGATTAAGACCGACTTGGCAAGCGCCACTAAGACAGCTCTTGTGTAAAAAGTTCAAACGTTTCTTAAAATTGATTAGATAAAAAATACCTCGATGCTCTTAAATTAAACTAGTAAAATAATATATTCTTCGTTAACCCTTACAGTTTCCCATACGATACATTTTATAAACTGAAGTTGAGCATTTGAAACCAGAAAATTTTGAGTAAGAATCGAAGTCACTTAATAGATTCTTCTCGAGACCGAAAGTCTTTTACTGAATATAGGAAACTAAGTAAAGAAGAAGTTTATCGCAATCACCACGCTCGGCATGTGTAAAGGTTTCGAAGGATCTGCAGATTTTACTGCATATCCTCAAGATTTTGTAATCCAGTTTTTATGATCCATAATTAGTCTAGGCTGGCAACCTATTTTTAGAGCTATTTATCGCTGAAACGTATAACCCCTTGACCACTCGTAACATACACTAATAAGAGAGATCCTGTTGGTAAGTGGTAATGTAGTAAACGGGCTTAAACGACTGTCTCTCAAGAACATATGCCGGAATACACCGCTAGGTGCTTGGCAGCAGATATTCTGCTTAAAGGTGATAGATATTGAGGGCAGCATTCACAAAATACACTTCCTCCATGCGCTAAAGCTAAATCTCGTGGTAGGTTTTCTAACAAGGAAAATGCTTGAATTACGTCTGTGGATTAAGTGTCAATACAATTGTCTGGATCAAAGGTTGGTGTGAATTGTTATGAAAATACGTAATTAGGTATTATTACACACGTATTTGTATGGCTATCGGGAGAGTAATTACTAGAAATTGGCAGGCCATTAAACGTGGCTAAACTGTTACATTAAGTGGGATATAGAAAAATGATGAAACAACAGAATGAGAACGTGTTTGGAGGGTATAAAACGAAGAATACTTTTGTACAACGATGACCCAGTGGCAGTTGGTATGGTATGGACTATCATCCAGGATTAAATAGTTCCAAATCCTGCCGGGAGCATTTCACTTTCGTTTATTTTATAGCCTTCATTTCAGCAAATGCCTGGCTAGACACTACATTCTCTAACGGCGGTTGCGCAGCCTATTCACAGTATATATTGGCCGCGATTGACGCTTTTTGACAAAGTTCATACGTAACATAATTAGGGCTCAAAGTTTGATCCTACTCTGTTAGGAAATTATGGTTCTAGAACGTTCCTACCGGGGTGCCGGGCTAGAAATGCAGCCCCCCCCCATGTATTCCTATGGAATGAAGTGGTGACGAAATAAAAAATACCAGAAAGTGGGCAGCAGTGTCTTCTGAAAAAGTACCATCTTATACTGCGATCCGGAAGACGCTTGCCAAGCGAGAGATTATATCCAAACCCCCTTAATAGGGGAGTCCTTTATTTAACGGTGTACGTTTGGTGTGATACTTAACCAAGTAAAAGTAAGTTTCAAACGAAGCGACGACGATGTTGAAACCATATACTATACTTATGAATAACATCCTCTCCTCCCCATATACCATCATTTCATACAGTATATACAAGTTAAATCCTAGGAGTTGTATTATCTAAAGTAATTATACCAGTAACTTGTATTTAAACAACTTAACTTTCCTTTATCCAGTTTTGTAACAGCAATGTTGCAACAAACGGCTGCGAAACAAAGGTTTTAATGTCCACAATGGGCCTTGATTGCGTCCGGAACGACATTAAATAAAGCATTAACCCATTTCCCGGATTGAGGACACATCACAGAAAATGGAATAATTTACCTCGGACAGTGTCGGTGGAATACGTTTTGCTTAGAAATGCGTAGAGTAAATTAGTGGGATTCGAAAGTTGAATGTGAACATTTAGCTTTTAGGTATGAAATTGCATCATGTGTGGGATTGTGAAATCACAGGAACATGGGAAATCACAAAATATGATAAATCAGTTTCGACAGCCTTCTTGGTGTGTGTAAAAGCACCGTCTTTGAATATCAAGGTCTTAATTCACGGATTACACAACTTATTGGCTTAGTAGCAGTGCGGAGTCTGGTACTATGCCAGTAGATGACGTTATGCCTGCCCTTTTTTACATGGGATCAACACCAACACAGTGGGTGGTCAAACAGCCTTTACTTTTGGAGAGTAGGTTACAGAATTTGCAAGTTGAAGTGGCAATGGGTAGGCATTGATCAACGAAATGGTAAGGCTGGACAAGGTGGTAGTCGCCCTACTAGGTGGACTGATGACATCATAAAAGTTGCCGGTAACCATTGGTTAGAAGCAGCTAATGACCGTTCTTTCTGGCGTTCTTTGTTCAACAGTATATTTTATTAAAAGTTACATGCTACGAGTAAATAAATACTGTGATCTGCTTACTGCACCAGACGCTGCTAAAGACTGAATCGATATTTGCCTACAACTCACTATAACTATACCTCTCTTCAGATATCTATGTTCAAATCAACTTCTAATATTACTCCGAAGAAATTATTTTCAAATCAAGTACTTACTATGAAAGATCAAATAAAATACTCATAAAATTTAACCCAAGTACGTTATATATGCTAAAGCTTGGGAGGTCTCTGTAGGGTGGAAATATACTAAAGAATGTGCTGATACGTTGGGTTCTATTGATAAGGAATTTCAATCTGTGGCGCAGCCAAAATCGATGGTATGTCCAAAGGAGTCTTTGTCCAGCCTTAGGTCACTAGGTTTTGGAAATAGATTGAAAAGCTTTTTCAATATGGGTCGCTTACTTTTATTGAAATAGTCCAATGCCGTTGCGGATGGCAAGCGTAAGGTGGAAGATAGTTGGAAAGAGGTTATTTTAACGCATTGAGCACGAAGCCCACCAGATTTGAATGCCTAGCTATAATAGATGAGTTTCCAACCGAATAAATTGCACTGCGCCCGTCACACTGACATACAGTTGTTAAGTCTCATGTGTTTGTAATCTGGGTCAAGGACTGCTGTCGGAATACACTTCTAGGTACTTGATGACAGATTTTCCATTTGTGGGTGGTAGCTAGCCAGGCGAGCATTCACCCTTCCAACATGCGGTGAAGCTCAAGCCGGGGGCAGTGGGGATTGAATCATGAACCTGCGGCAGGGCATGCGGCAATCCATATGTTGGTAGTCCACCACTCGGCCATAATTTCTTCAAAACATATCAAAACAGTTGTAATGTGTTTGCATTGCTAAGGGGTAAAAATGTGATTAAAATATTCGTAATGAATTTTCACATCAAACGTAAAACATTATTTTCTCTAATTTTCGAACATTTAGGACAAACAAAAGGTGAAACGCGCATTAAGATTTAACCTTATATAAATTATATTTTGCTTTATTTTCCGTTACAATCTACTAATTAGATCTTTAAATCTGAGTCTTTTGGGATCTGGGCAATTTTAATCAAAATCATACCACTTCTTCCTCGCTACCGACACAAAGGTTTCGCTTATCCAAATATAAATTAAGATTTATGCTTCATACTAAATATATCTTCTTCGAATCTAGGCTTTCCGAGGGCTTTTAATAAACTAAACCTCTGTTATACGTACCGAGAGAAAACCGAGGGGCCACATATCACCACCCACTCCAAGACACGAGTGTCTGTAAATCAATGCTATTGAATGGTTTCAATACTAAGCTATTGACAAGCCGACACACGTCTAAAAGCTTGGAGATATACAATATATATTCGAACGCGGTTTAAGAGCTCCGGTTCGAAAGCTGTTTGTTGTCTATGCTCATATTCATAAGAAATTTAAGTGATTAATGATTCTGCCCAATTTTAGAACATTTCCATCCACGTGAAACAAGTAGGTTTTTCATGGCTGTCACCAATGAAAAATTATGAAAAATATGATTTAAATTATCCCACGAAGACTACATATAAAATATAACAAGTTTTGTAAGAATACGTTCCGGTGACAGTTTGTGAGTAGGTACGTTTTTTTAGGGTTCCGTAGTACTTACAAGGAACCCTTATAGTTTCGTCATGTCCGTCTGTTTGTCCGTCTGTCCGAGGTTTTGCAGAGAGACCGTTAGTCCTAGGAAGCTGTAATTTTGTATGGATATGTAAATCAATTACGCCGACAAAGTGGTAAAATAAAATTTTGAAAAATATTTTTTTTATGGTACCTCCCATACATGTGACGTGGGGATGAAATTTTTTTTCGTCGTCTATTTCTTTTTGTGTGGTATGGTTGAATAGGTCTTCTAAAATGACTTAGGGGTTGCTAATACTGTTTTTCAATTTATTGCTCCATTTACGAAATATTAAACTTTAAAGAGCAAATTTTTGTTCCAGCAGGGCGTCCCCTCCCCTCTAAAAGCTAAACTGCTGGCTTAAAAAATCTGTGAAAATTCAAGCTGATAGTGCGTTTCATGAACTTTAAAGGAAAAGTATAGCGGTTGATATAACTTTATTAGTTTAGCTGTAATAGTCGTTTAACTTGGGTGTTGGATAATTTTGTACCAAATATAAAATCTATAGAATAAATCCTTTAAAGTGACTAAAATGAAGTAGTTGAATGTTTATAAGGGGTAAAGACTGACATTGAAAAGTAAATATATAATAAAAATCTTAAAACAATAACTATACCCTATGTCATACATAATAGACTAGCTTTCCAGCCGCGGCTCCAACCGCGCGTATTGCGGTTATCGCGCAAAACCTTTAACCTCTTTTTGCGCAGTTGGATAAAAACTTCATGCTAAATTACATTTCCATGCTAAATTAAATCCAAAACGGTCCAGTAGGTTTAAAGTTTATTCGTTGCATACAAAAATACAAATCTTTTCTCTTTATAATATTAGTATAGATATAGTTAGGACAGTTCAAAATTCGACTTATATAGGTATAAAGTACTTTTTGGACCTCATCCTCGTCGTACACTAGTGTGTTTGCTAAGTGTTTGCTGTCTGTACCTGTCGTACCACGGTCATCGCTCACTTCATTTCACACATCATCAATTTGCTGGTTGTAGTGTTTTTCAATCGTGTAATTATTTTCATCTGTAATGAGAAGATTTCTGTGCCCTTCACTTGCGTATCGCAACAGGCAAGGCACTCTATTTAATTTTAAAGATTGATTTAGGGCATGTACTGTATATCGACGATAAGCACCGAACTTCAGGTCTTATTTTATCATACGCGACATTTTCCTAGCAGGAATTTTCATTTCTCGCCATAAGATTATTGTTGAGTTATCATAATATTTTTACTTCCTAATGGGATTTCAACGAATTCTGGCATTAACAGCATTAATTTGTAGTTCGAAGACACGCGGCTGCCTTGATCTTTTATGGTCTTTGACAGAGGAAGATTTGTTGTATCTGTTGATATACGACCATACGGCTGATACCAAGCTTTAGAACTGTCTGGAATATGACCGACGCGACGACGGCTCAATACCTACTTTGTACAAGGCAAATACTGCTATCCTATTTACTTTAACACCTCAAAGTCATTTCATATTGTTATTTGATAATGAACACGAAATAATATAAATGGCGCGAAATCGAAAGAAAATTTTAAGGTAAATAAATGCGTTCCAAATTCTAAATCATTCTAAAACTGAAAAGTTTTTATGTTACAGTATAATTTATGGCCAGACTAGTTATTATCTAGTATAATAACCCATTAATAAGCTTACTTGTGTGATGATTTTATAAATTATGTTCAGTATTTTTATGTTATTTTTATAATTATATGTATTATTTTAAGATTTACAAATATTACGTTGCTGATTTGTCTTTTATCGAATGTGTCAATTACCAGTAAGTCTATTGAGTAAGTACTATGCTGCCTTCTGATTGGTCGGCCCCACCTATATGGATATCTTCCGATGACATGTTTTTCTGGGTGGGGAGAACGATCGTCTAAGTCAGTCGGTCGGTAGAACTCGATGGAGTAACATCTATTACCCGTGTATTCTTGAAGTTAATAATTTACAGTGTGATTCTGTTAGATACGTATTAATCAATTACTGTGTGAACCATAAGTGAAATGTGCAAAGCAGAATAAATTGTATCAAGGTATGTATCTGAGGTGTTTGATTTTATCACACTTGCGTATATAGGTGTATACTTTTTATTTTTCTTTCATATATATTTCAACTATTTTATAATACAATAGTTTTGAAATTAGATTCTATGTCACACTTTTCGCTCTAAAGTCTAAGATGCCATATCAAGTTACTTATTACCTTTCAAAAGTTATTATGCAAAATGACGCATAACAAAGACAATAATTATTAATCACTTTTTGATGATGAAACTCATTTCTTTATTTGTTGAAATGACATTTATCAGAAATTATTGTTTGAACGTCGTTTGGGCAAGAGAAAATTTTTACAAAAGATTTTTTCATAACGAAATAAAATGGCAAGTTTAACCTTGGAGCAAAGGGCTGAAATAATAATTCTCTTTGAAGATGGACATAGCATAAGAACGAACGACGAAACTTTTGTTTGAGAGTGAGACTCGGCCTGTTTTTTCAAAGAAGGTTTTCTATACCTATATCAAACCTTGATAGTAGTCAGTCCATCTATAGAGCGATTGATTGTCATGTCATTAGAAAAAACATAATATATGAAATAGACTTTTTCAAACATAATTTAGAACTTGTGACCTAAATGTGTGCATGCAATTGTAATCCTTATGGTGGTAAACATTTTCTGACCGCGACTGTACCAACGGATTCTGGATCGCGCTATCATGACGTTTTCATTCGATTATCTACCTATAGAATTCACAAACGAATTTTGTTTAATTTTCGAATAACAATTGAAAAATAACTTGGCAGCAATCGTACTCTTATTTCTTAGATTTAGCAGGAAGAAATTGGAGGAGAATAAAGAACTACAATCGTTCTATATTATGATAATGGGCTTCTACGGAACCCTACATTGTGCGTGGCTCGACACGCATTTGACCGTTTATTTATTAATAATTAACATTTTACATACACTGCAACTTACATAGAAAGATTAGTTATATTCAAGAAGTCTTATTTTACACAGGACTGCTTTTTACTATCCATACTAATATGTCTGTCTATCTCGATTTCACGATAAAACTACTGGACCGATTTGGATAAAATTTGGAAGGACATAGGATAGTTTTTATCCAACTGCGCAAAAAGAGGTTAGTGTTATTGCGCAATAACTGACATACGCGCGGGTGGAGTCATGGTCGGAAGGCTAGTATGGTAATGTAGGTACCTAGATAAACATTCAGCTGTTTTTATATTCCCCATTGATTTAGATTCACATATAATTTGCGATCGTCTCCCCTTCCATGATGGCCAGTTATTTACTTATTTTATAATGTAGCGTGTGTTCTTGGAGTAAAGAACCACAACATTATGTTTATTAGAGCACTGAAAGCTCAGAATAGAACCGCTGTTCCACCTATTTATTATTGTTACATACTTAACTTACATGTATAATAAAATAATTTATGCGTTTTTTATTTGGAAATCGTTGATCAATAAATAGAAGGTAAGATAAAGTTCGTGTTTTATTCCGAAGATTTTAGTGTGACCAACATTTTCTGTAGCCTGTACAATTTCCTGTTAATCTTTTTTACGTACATATTACATGCCAATGATTTCATTCAATGTTGTGCTGTATGTACGTTTTGCCCGTGGGAAGCCGGATTTCAATGTCGCCCCTCCCATTTCTTCCCACGGGAGTCGTAAGAGGAGATCAAAATATAAATATCAGAAAGTGGGCAGCGCCATTGTAGCAGCAAAACTCTTTGTGCGAGTTCGTCCGGGGAAGTAGCTACCATACCTATTTCTACCGCCAAGCAGCAAATTACAGGGACAATGATGGGCGTAGTGCAGTTCGCCAAAAGTGATGAACTGCATAGCTATTAAACTGTTATGTTTATCGAATTAAATTCATGTTTAGGTTATTAAACCAAAAAAACTTGGTTGACAGCTTTGTAGCCCTAATTCCTTAATTTACAAAAAAAGTATCTAGGATACTTTTATGTATATTAAGAAATGTATTAAAAAAAATATTAGCTCAACGATGGGATTGCCCCATGTTCCGCCATTGGCTGTATTTACATTATGGGTCTTCTTAATTTTACTATGTTAAATACATATAATTGAAGAAGTCTACCTAATGCTTATTTGTCTTTGGTATATATAGTTATATTTATTTGTTATGATTTTAACTTCGGGTTGTGTAACATAATGTAAAAAAATATAGAATAACATAAATAAATTAGATAATGTCTTACAATATTTAAGTTTTTGGAGAAGAACAATCTGTTGAGGTCAAATATTGCTATGAGTATATATAAATATATATTTAGTTGCTATGAGTTTCATTCAATACAGTAATTAGGTGCACAATGCAATTTCCGATTATTATTAGAATTAAAATCAAGGGCCACCTACGACACTTTTCGCCATTGTTCTTGTTTAACCTAAAAAATAAGGCAGAAAAAGAAGCAATAAAGAGTAAGTGGAGATATATAAAACAGTTATTGTTTGCTTAATTTCAAGAAACCTAATACAGAGTATAAAACTACATTAGTTAAAAAAGCTACCATTTTTGGTTATTACTACATCTTGAGTTCAAAAACACACAGCACACCACACAAAAAGCTGGTCATGATTCCAGTATTATCCCGCGAAAACCGGATGCATGTCAACCCCACACGCAAGTTTATTTAGTGCAGTCTTTACTGATTATGTTCAGTAACTTTTACTGCAGTCGCGTGATTGGGGCCTATCCCTCATGCAGAAGGCATAACAAGTACCTCGATACCAAGTAAGCTCACTCGGGTAGGTATTCGTTTAACCAGGTGTAGTAAGAAGTTCGTTAGCAATGCACGTTAACATGACTTTTGGAAATTAATGGTCACAATGCTCAAGGCAATTTTAAATTATGAGCTCACGTGAATATTAAACAAGGAAATGTAGTACGATATTTCTTCGGTTTAGGTGTAGGTAATTAACGTACTATTAATTTTACGATGTTGAATATTTACTTATATGGCGTTGCAGCTAAAGGAAGACCTGTATAAGCATTGCTTTTTTTAGGGTTCTATACTAGAAAACAGGACCCTATTACTCTCTGCCTGACTGTCCATATAGGCATGTTATGTTGATATTGATACGTATACAGGTAGGTACGTATCTCTGGAACCGTAATAGGTAGCCAATTGATATACACAAACATAGACAATACTACATACCAACTACAAAACTAATTACCTAAACATTACGGATATATAAAAAAAAATTACAATAATGTATGTTCTTCGGATTTTAAATTACAAAATTACAAATTTATGATCAGAAAAAATCAATTCATGAGCGGGATTCAAACTCGAGTCATCCACCCCTTTAGCCGGGGTATGCTCTGACCGACTGAACGTAACAACAACGTAAGTTGACAATAGGTGTCGCTCCATCTCCATGCGATTGTAAAAGAACGATAAGAAGAAGCAATGATAGCTCAGTGGCTTTGGCTATGGACTGCCGCGCAGCAGGTCCATGGTTCGAATCCCGCCGCTGGCTTGAGCTTCACCGCATGGTGGAAGGACATTTTTGCGAATGCCCGCCTGGCTAGCGACCACCCTCAAGTAGAAAATCTGTCGCCAAACACTTAACGGTGTGTTCCGGCAGCTGTCCTTGAGAGCCAGTAATTCTAGGTTAAGCCTGTTAACACCTTCGACCACATCATCACTTACCATCAGGTGAGATTGTAGTCAAAGGCTTACCTATCAGCAGTAAAAAAAAATAAAAAATTGAGTTATGACTTTTATCAGTCAGAGCATACCCCCGGCAAAAGGGGTGGATGACGCGGCGACAATCCCGCACATGATTTAATTTTTCCCCTCGTAATACGGATATAGACTACAAATTTTAAAGTGGACAAATCCTACTCCTTGCGTCGTTATCCTCAGATAAAGGGTATACCCCGTGGAAATCACTTTATTTTGACAATTTGTCGCCACTGGGTTCCTGTCTTTGGCGATGTGAATGGTGTTATAAACACTGAAGTGGACGAATAATGGTCTTTAATTTGACTTTTAAATACAGCAATAGACTGAGCTTGCGTAATGCTAACCGGAAGCTGATACAAAACTCGCACAGCCTCAACAGTAGGTAAAGGAGCTGCTATAGAAGTCACTTCAATGGGCAGGCCAATTTAGCGTAAGATTTTCAAATAATCTAAGGGAGTCGGAATACTGTTAAAACGTCAAGTAGAGGGGACAAAGAGATTAAACGAAATGTTGTGAAACGAAACGAATAGGCAGCCACTTAAGTCCTGTACGAAATTAAGATATGTGATCATATTTTTGCGGACCGAAAGTAAATCTTATACAGTAATTCTGGAGGCGTTCAAGCTTGTGTCGAGGTAGTCGGCAAGGAAAAAAGTAGAGATTGCGCGAGCGCAATTTTAGTATCAGTAGGAAGAAAATTACGTAGCCTTCGATGAGAGCTACCTGACGCAAATATTTATATAGTGGCAGCATGAGGCAGAAAATGGTGAGAATCGAACGATTGTGAACTTCGAGACGTCGACATGAAATTTATGGAAGATCTTGATTGACAAGGCCTTGCCACGGTTGATGGTAATTACATTTACTTTAATGATACAATACGGAAGAGTCATGGTTTAGGTGTAATTAGAAAGTGTAAAAACTTATAAAACATGATAATTTATCATGATTTTGTAATCTGATATGCAACACTAATAAAAAATGTATTACCTCTAACAGCTGTTGGTATGAAGTTCCCTCGAAAGTTAAATAATCGTGAACTTGAAGGTGATCGCTGACGTTATGACGGAAAATTCAAAGTAGTTTTTTTATTATTGCTAGATCATGTAACTATTGTTTTTCATTATGTAATATTCGAGATTAGGAAAAGCTTTTTAGTATAAAAAAAAATATGTATTTTATATATGTATTTTTATAAATATATTGCTATTGCTCTCATTACTTACATGTTTAGGAGGAAACGTAATTTATTTAATGCTTTCGGTGGGTAATTTTAATTCTTGTTCAATAACTTATCGAGCTTTTTCTAGGAACATTATACAAAACTCCCTAATTATGATAATATAATAAACGGTCAAATGCGTGTCGAGCCACGCACAATGTAGGGTTCCATACAAGCCCGTTATCATAATATAGAACGATTGTAGTTCTTTATTCTCCTCCAATTTCTTCCTGCTCAATCTAAGAAATAGGAGTACGATTGCCACCAAGTTATTATTTCAATTGTGATTCGAAAATTAAACAAAATTCGTTTGTGAATTCTATAGGTACTCGAATGAAAACGTAACGATATCGCGATAGCGCGATTCAGAATCTGTCGGTACATTGTAAGAATTTGAATGTCATTCAACTTATTTACTGTAGCATAAATAATTATTCTATTATAAAATAGTTGATATATACATGAAAGAAAAATAGAAAGTATACACCGATATATGCAAGTAAGCTTATAAATGGGCTATTATACTATACATATAACTAGTCTGGCCAAAAATACTGTAACATAAAAACTTTTTAGCTTTAGAATTATTTAGAATTTGGAACGCGTTTATTACTTTAAAATTTTCGTTCGATTTCGCGCCATTTCATATATTATTTCATGTTCATTATCAAATAACAATATGAAATGAGGTGTTAAATAAAATAGGATTGTAGGTAGTATTCGCCTTGTGCAAAATAGGTATTGAGCCGTCGGTTATATTCTAGACACTTCAAAAGCTTGGTGTCAGCCGTAGATATGTTCGTATATCGTAATATCAACAGATACAACAACATTTCCTCTGTCGAAGACCATAAAAGATCAGGGCAGCCGCGTGTCTTAGAACTACAAATTAATGCTGTTAAATGTGCCAGAATTGGTCGAAATCCCATTAGGAAGTAAAAATATTATGATAACTCAACAATAATCTTATTGCGAGAAATGAAGATTCCCGCTAGGAAAATGTTACGTATTATAAAACAAGACCTGAAGTTCGGTGCTTATCGTCGATATACAGTACATGCCCTAAATCAATCTTTAAAATTAAATAGAGTGCGACACGCAAGTGAAGGGCACAGAAATATTCTCTTTACCGATGAAAAAAATTACACTATTGAAGATAAGAAATGAGTTTAGTTCACGAAAGTTTAAGGAAAAGGACATAGGATAGTTTTCATCCAACTGCGCAAAAAGAGGTAAATAGTTTTGCGCGATAACCGCATTACGCGCAGTTGGAGCCGCACCTGAAAAGCTAGTCTGTTATGTACTAGCTTTCCGGGCGCGGCTCCGCCCACGCGTATGTCGGTTATCGCGCGAAAACATTAACCTCTTTTTGCGCAGTCGGATAAAAACTATCCTATGTTTTTTCCCGGGTCTCAAACTATCTCCATACCAAATTTCATTCAAATCGGTCCAGTAGTTTTGGCGTGAAAGCGTAACAGACAGACAGACAGACAGACAGAGTTACTTTCGCATTTATAATATTAGTACTGATGACATCATCATCAGCCGAAAGATCTCCACTACTGAACAAAGGCCTCCCCCATAGATAGCCACAAAGAACGGCTACTAGCCACTTGTAGCCATTGGCTACCCGCGCCTTTCACGATATCGTCTGTTCACCTAGTGGTATGACATAGGGCATAGTTATAGGTTAAGATTTTTTTTATTTTAGATTAAGTTTTTTTTTTTTTTTTTTTTAATTTTAAATCTACACTCCACAGACTCCAGGGTCCGTGACTTTTTTTTACTATGACATAATTTATTAGTAAGCAAGAAATATTAAATAGGAAACATGCAACATTCCAAGGGGGAACAGTGTTAAAAGTTTTTTTTTTCTTTTTTTTCCGTTAATGTCTTTAGCACCAGCATCCAGAGCAGACCAGTATCCTCTAGCAGCACCCGTTCACGAGTTGACGCATGTGCCAGCCATCGCCTTCCTCAACCATTTTTGAGGGAAGATGGCGACCCGACACACAACACCGCCGCTAGACAACACCTTCCTGTGAGCATGACCGCTCCGGATACCCGTGCCAACGATTACAATTACAAAAATAATTTGGGACTACAATAAAATAATATACCTACAGAAATTTACATATTTTGTTATTCTCCCACGTCACATTTTAACAGGGCCTCCATTACCGCGCTATTTCGATCTTTGATCGCCATTTTGAGGTTGTAATCATGGATGGCTTTTGATGTCGCAACCATCGCCTTCCTAACGAACCGTCCTATGGCGTCGTTTTCGTCATCTGCGTAGTATATGAAGGTTCCAGTGTGCCGTGAAATTGCAACGACGGCATGCGGGACGCTCTCGTGCAACTTACAACTAGATTAAGTTTTCAATGCCACTCTTTACACCTTATAAACAACCAACTACTTCATTTTAGTCACTGTAAAAGATTTATTCTATAGATTTTATATTTGGTACAATATTGTCCAACACCCAAGTTCAACGACTATTACTGCTAAACTAATAAAGTTATCTCAACCGCTATACTTTTCCTATAAAGTTCATAAAACGCACTATCAGCTTGAAGTTTTTCAGATTTTTCAAGCCTGCAGTTTACCTTTTAGAGGGGGAGGGGGGGGGGACGGGGAACTATAAGGGTTCCTTGTCAGGACTACGGAACCCTAAAAACGACAGTATGTTTATAACAAATGTTATGAAATTAACTTAATTTTACGAAGTTTGAAAATAGGTTCACGTTTTAATTATGTATGTACGTATTTGACTTAATATATCTTGTGAGCTGCATTTTCAATACTTATTAAAAAACAAACGAATCTTGCAATAAGCGCGATAAAACTGTTAAAATTTTGTATTTTCCGCTACAGATGACGAAAATTTGCAGTTTCTACAGAGCAGAAAGAGCTTTTATTGGGTTTTGTATAAATGAAATTGGATAAAATTTTATACGAAATCTCAGAATATATTTAATACAAAAGGTTAACCGCCAGAGAATCAATTCTAGTCAGCAATAACTTTGTTATCGCCTTTCTTTTACACGTCAAGATTGGACTATAATCGTTAAGGAGTGGAAAAGTGATTATTTTTAAAAGGAATAAGTTGAGTGGATGTTCGTGAAAAAACATAACTACCAAAGTATGAAGGTAGGGTGAGGTGAAAGTTTTTAAAATTAAAAAATAAATATCATTTAGTTTTTTACCACAATCTTACTTGATGGTTTATGATGATAATGTGATCGAAGGTGGTATACAATAGATTGAGGTCTGGCTCTCAAGAAACTGTATTCTACTGTTCGCTATGCCATAAATCCCCGCTTGGCAGATGTCTTGTGGATTGCAGTGAAAGATTACAATTCTTCAGATAGCGCAGATGCCCAAGTTCTGAAATCAAACAAAAAAAAAACTTAATATCATATGATGTGATATGATGAGAAACGACATGACTTGTTGTGTAATACATAACAAATGTTTAAACAATACATTAAAAAATATTAAATTGATATTTTAGAAAAATATTACAAATAAAGAACCAAACGCTGACGTGACCTGAACAAGCGTTGTTGAGGTTAAAATTTAGGAAATAAATTTTCAAGATACTAATTAAATCTTAATAAGCTATATAAAAACTGTATATAAGCTGTATATAATAATAAAAAAGTAATATCTTCCATGACCTACTCATCTAATTATGATGGTACTGGAGACTGTTATAAATGGTAGTATCACGGTATACGCATGAGGCACATTTGACCTATAACAGATGCATCTAGTCACAAATGACGAATTGCATTGTTCCCATCACCCCGAGACATTTTTCCTTTAATTTCATAATAGCTTACAGTTCTCAACTACTGCTGCTGCAGGACACTGCACGAAATCAGAAATCAGATTTTTTTATTGAATGACTGTGTACATAAAGAATGGTAATATAACAATGTAGTTTCAACAGTCTGCCCATTGCGAGCGTTCAACAATTTATAGTAGGCATCACTACTACATTTAGTTAAACTTAACTAGGAGACAGTATGCTGGGCGACAGATTTTCTACTGGAGGGTGGTAGCTAGCTATGCGAGCATACGAAAAATGCCCTTTTAGCATGTGGTGAAGCTCAAGCCGGGCGGCGGTGTGGATAGAACCTGCGGCATGGAAGCCCATAGATAATACTGTTCGACTATCGCTCCTTCAAAACGAGACTTCTTTATACCTCACGATTCACAATGACGAAGCAAGTCGAAAGTTCTAAAGTGGCCTCCATGTAACTAGAGTCAATGTCGTGTCAATACGGGTCAACGAAGGTTAGGGGTTTATTAGTCTCATTCGGTATTGGAAGCCATATTTATCTAGTTATTATGATTCTATTTTATTTGCCAATTTTATGAGTTGCGCTTTTATTGCGACCTTTTGTTGTAATGTATACTTGTGAGGATATTTATGGCTTACAGGCTATAAAAGAAAATGTTGAAATAATCACCCAATAACTGAAATCGGATATAAAGGGAGAAGGTAGTTTCGCTGCAGTTCAACTGCCCACGTTGGGTGCTGGGCTAGAGTTAAGTACATCTTCCGTTTCTGCCTGTGGGAGTCGTAAGCGACGCCGAGGGCAAAAATACCAGAAAATGGGCAGCAGCGTTTTCTGATGCATGCCATCCTATACTGCGATACCCAAGTTGCATGCCAAGCGTAAGGATTATGGTAAGTCATCTCCTAATTTGGGAGGCCTTTGTTCAACAGTAGACTTGATGCTGTTTTAGTGATGCGTGTTAAAGTAGATAAATACAAGAAATTTAAAAAAGTGCTTTCAATCTATATGCTCGTATTAAAATAATATAGCATATAGCAAATAAGTTAAGTCAACCTTATTTCAGTTCCTATATAAGGCTTAAGAAGATAAGGACTGTTCATATCCTTCCATTGATTTGTTATATTTATATATGTTTGTACACTTTTACTGTCAGTTTTTTGAAATAGAATTATTTTTATTCGAATTAATAGTTAATAATAATTATAATTAATTAATAATAATTGGTCGGAAAGTCAAACTTACAAGTACGTACAGCCTATTCAACTCTATAGAAATGATAAACGGATTTCTTTTGAAACGGTAATTAAAATACTTTCTTCGTCGAAAATTTTTAACTTATTTGTATTTTTTGCGTTGCCTACCAACTTTCCCTACGACTGTCATTTTTATTTACTTTAACGACTTTCTGTATTTTTAGGTTACTACTATGATAAGTACTTATGCATTTCATACGCTAATTGTCAAAACCAATTTTTAATACTAAATTATATTTTACTTTGATTTTTTTCCATTCATTGACGTTCTACGGTATTACCAATTTATCTCATTATAAACTAAATGACAGTTCCATGCTAATTGAATTTTAAGTTAATTAACAAAATTTAATCAAACACATTCCGTGTTATCAACATCCTGGGTGGCGGATAATATCACGTAACAGCACACAAGTAACATGACGAATAATTGTATAATTTTTGTATAATGGTTGTTTAATTACAGTAATCAGTGTTAATTGCGCCCCGAGGGGACAGGTGACGTACGAAAAACAATGGAGCCCTTTGTTACTTGAATAATTGTTTAAACTGTCTCATTAAGCCTCGTACGTGGACCGGCATAGAGTAGAACGAAAAATGCTTAAGAAGGGACAGCTACAAAAATGGTGCCTACGATCCGCCCATAGAAGTACCATACTATCACTATTTTTTATTCGATACTAACAACATTCACCCAATATTTAACAGCAATAATTGAATTGAATCTCATATTCGACTTGGAATATAGATACGTCAAGTTTCCGCTAATCGACACATTCACTGAAATTGTATTAAACGAAAGTTAAATTATTTAATTAGTTTACCGATTATTAGCAGTTATCGGTAAAACCTTTACATTATGAAGAATATGGAGAATTTTATTAATTATATAAAGCCAGCTTTGAATGGTTTTGCACGTTTTTAGGGAGGACATACGAGATATTTGTAAAGAGCAACAGTATTTTATTTTTGGCAGAACATTATTAATTTTTGCACATGAAGAAAAGTTTTAGGTACATCCCTCTAATTTTGCAGCTCGTTGAAGCACTGTTTACCGATGCTAGTAGTTAGTTTTGGTCCATATTAGCATGCCTAAAATTTTAAATTCTAATTTACTGTGGCATACCACTGCTTATTCTACACATCCCAATCCATATAGCATAAATGCCTTGGCATACAATTTAACCTCACAACAGCTACAAGCATAATAAACGGGAGTCCTAAAATTGGTAAGCAATTGGTATCAAAGTGTCGGAGCCTGAGAACAGCTGTAGCACGCTGGCTTCGGTCGCTCGGCTCGTGCGTTGGTATAGTCACCAGTAACCTAGCGCTTTTTCTCGCTTCGCTCATCGTCGCAGTTATATTGTTAGAATAGGTACTCCGCGTAGTGTTTAATGTCTTTTGAAATGAAGATTTGCTTTCGTTTCGTAGCTAAGTAGGAAGCTTTTCTTTACAAAAAGAAGTAAGTACCCGTAATGCGTTTTGAAAATCAATTCAAATACATAACGATTATACAAAATAATGGACATATATGATGTTTAGTATATTTTAGTACCAAACATGTTCTTCTTAAGTACCTATATTAGGAACCCAAAAATTATTCTATTCAATGCACCCGTTAGTGTGTTCTAAAAAAAACTGCTACATGCGCCGATAAACATTTTAAAGATGATATTCGCTCACACTGCGATAGTGCTAAAACATTTAAAATAAGGTTGGAACCCATTTTGAAATTCAATGGATTAACTAAGAAGCTTAATACTCTCTGATATTTTCCCCTCTTTCCATTTTATTAATCTTTGCCGCCCGGACTGGTTTTAATTATGGTTTTTTCTTTTCAGTCATTAATATGGCCGCTGTCTATTGCTTCATTTGTATGCGAACTGGTAAGGCAAAATTAGTTGGTAACTAGGTATACAATGTTGGCTGTTTGAAAATATATATATGCCGCAGTGGTAAGCAGTGCACAAGACCCACTGCGGCATTTACGCGTAGGAAAACTGGAAACGCACTATCGATGCAAGATTTTATTAATAAAGCAGGTGTTAACCCTGAAAATAAATATGTTTATACATTTACTACTTAAAATCAAAATAATATTATTAACCATAGATGAAGATGTTTTGTTTGATGTACTGGTCCTCAAATCTCCACACATACTAATAAATATCCAATAAATGTCTGTTCTTATAGACGCAGCAACGGATATAAAAAAAAAAGCACAAAATTTTCATCTTGGACGTTAATAATTTCTAAATTTAGTCTAGTATATGTCTGTATTTGCTTCTATATATTGCTATAGTGTTTGAAATCATTACTGAAATGGAAGAAGGGTTGCGAGAGTTAAGTGTTTTGAAAAGCACTTCTTTCGCTAAAATGATGTCCAGTAGTTTGGTTGATGGCCGCACAGTCACCTATGCCTCCGTGGCGGCTAAAAGTTATGAAAATGGAGCATAAAATCTGCATCTCATTCCATAATCACTGTGGCCAAGGGGTTACAGTACCGCTTGTAAAAACCTGCAGACGTAGGTTCGATTCAAACTTCATAACTATCAGTCACCACGCCATCATTGCATCAATTATTCTCAATAATAAGGTCCAAACATGTTTCAATATCAAAACTATTTCTCCTTCAACGTTGTAGTATTTGGAGCTATCGAAGCTCGAGTAGGGTCGGAGAAAATTTGTCTAGTTAAAACTTTAAGGACACTACTTTCTTGTTTTCAAATTCTGGCACCTAATATTGTTGGACAAACTTCAAAGTGTTTTTGTTCAGATACGTTCACACTTTTAACGTCTGCCTACCATTTTATTATGTAACTCTAAAATTATTATATGTACTTGAATTCATTGTTGTTTATTATTTTACTAAATGTCGCCCTCGATGATATGTATTATATATAAACTCGCGTAGTGTGATTTAGACACGCACGCAGAAAGGCCCTATAATACATCCATATCATTTAAATAGGCCAAACAATTTGGATGATGAAAAAGTATTTGTAACCCCATAAGCGTTCTATACTTAACATAAGCGAAACTCGAACCTGCTTTCTTTTTAAATTTGTACCTTAAAAACAAGATACAGAGAAATCACGAATTCCTAAGTAGTTACCATTACAGACAATTTCATAATTTCTGAATGTAGAATTGTGTTCGTACTGTTTTGAATAATTTCTAGACGGTGCTAGGGATTAAAATCAAATGTTCCTTTTCATCTAGATAGGTTAAATATCTCATTCGGATTCGAGTCAATATTCGATACAATCAAGTTTGTTGTTGGGCTAAAGGCTTATGACATACGGAAAAACAGACGCTGCGTTTCGCTCTTTGGGTACGCAGCCCTAGAAATGAAATCTGTCGTTGCACAAATATCCAGACAAGACTGAATCACTCCCATCATCAGGTTACGTAGGAACCTTAGACATTAAACGGAAAAAATACCTTTTAAATAATAGGTAGTTAATGGAATTTCTGGCTATTATATAACCTGTGAGTATGTCTTATCAAATATTTTATTTCGTAAATAAATGCTGGATTCAAAGGATTATTCGTAGCCCAAATCTTAGTCAAGTATTCGTATTGCATCCTCCCTAAAGGAAAACGATCCTTGAACGAGCTCAAGCACCATTAATTTCCCAACTCATTCATCAGAAAAACTTAGCGCTGGCGCATAAATCTCCCTTTCATTAATTCCTAAGCTTTTCGAGATCGTCAGTTCTTTTCACAAAACCATCGGGATATAAGAGCTATTTGCCATATTTCAGAAGCTTATGTCAGCTGCAACCAAAAAATTTTGGAGTAGAAATGGCGCGGGTATTGTACTTTACTTTCCAGCTATACGCGGCGGAGGCATCCCATTTTCACTGCCGAGACTGATAGCAGACGCGCCAATTTTGTGGCTTTGGTACCCATATGAGAGGCCTAAAGTTTGCGCTTTAAAATATCTGGATGTAGCTAAGCAAATAATAGTGCTCGAAACTTGTATTTAGATAATAGGTACCTAAGTATTTATGTGGCAACGAATGCTTGGAGCAGAAGGAGGGGTCACCAGTCGGCTCAGGGGAAATTCTTGGTATCATAAGATGAACAGGAATTCTCTGGATGATATAATTGACTTATGGTGCTGATATTGAATAATTAAGAAATAAAATTGAATCGTGTACAACAAAGAACTGTCATCACTTAACAGTTATGATAATAAAAAAAATATAAAATAACGTACCCTTCCTTACATACATAATATGATCATTATGGGCACGTTTGGGCAGAGTGCATTACGCGGGGGAATTTTGGACGATTAATTTTAAATTTAATATCTATATTTGACCATTAATGTAATTATTATGACTTAATTACTGTTCTGACTACAAGTTAGATTAGAATCTTAAGCTGAATAGTATGTAAGGCAGGTATTAGTGAGACCAGGTAAGGTAAAAACAGCCGTTTGCTAAGAATAGTAATAATGTCTTTCAAATTTCTTAACCTGCCTACTATACAGCTTCGGATTTTTACCTTCTCACCTAACTCAGAGTGGAATACATACGTGCGTGTAAATAAGTACATAGTTTATTAATCTGAGGCAATTAAAAAACAACTTGACAATCAACGTGACAGGTCAGTAAATTTCAGATTTATCTTCAAAAAATAATTAATTTTATTTTCAGATAGTAGATAGGCATTTTCTGCCCATCACCCGCATTCTTCCTAGTGGAATTTTGCGAGGTATTGTTTGTGGGGCTCGTTTGGGCCTCTGTAGTTAGTTTCATTAGCTTATTTATTCAATAGCTTTTTGACATTTCTTGTCGAGCTAATTTCTAATCAGTTATTTTTGTTTCCATGGCAACGCTGCCTGCGACACCGGCGCGCGCACTACGACGACGGTGTTGACGCGAGCCTTCATCCGGGTTGAGACGTCACACTAGAGATTCTAAGATAAGCTTTGCTTTATTTTGTAAACAATGCTTTGTGCCCCAACTATGAATGCTGTAACGGGGATCTTTGTATCGCAAGATAGCCAGATGTTGTGTCCGCAGTGCCCCCAGGCTCGTTATTTCAAAGGTCATAAAGGCCTCAAAATTCACCAAACAAGGTGTCATAAACAAATAGAAATTCCCCTTTCGGCACCAATTAATAATCAAAACGTAAGTAGTAGCAGTGTTGCGAGCCCTGCTACGCCTTCCAAACCGTTTTAGGAGGTTTTAAGCTCGTACAAAAATAACATTCCTTTATTAAAACGCATACCTCGGGGTGCAAGAATTTCTGTTGCCCAATCTTTATCTTGTTCCATTAAAAACGTCTTGGCTACTAATACTACGCAAGCCTGGGAGCATCTTCTAGCATTCCCGTACCACGTATTTCACGTGAATTTTGATCCGTCTAACAAAAAATCACTTACTACTAGAGTAAAGGAAAACTGCGTGAAATACAGGGCACGGGAAGAGCAATCTTTTGGCACAACTATAATCATTCCGCCTCTGCGGTGGAATACAAAAACAAATAATTTCGATTCAGCTACTATTAAAATAGTAGAAAACAAAATTACTGATGGTGATATTAAAAATGCGGCACGCATCTTGTTTTCGAGTGATACAATCGCTCCTTTTACATCTGATACGTTGAATTCCCTAATTGAAAAGCATCCGCCTGCAACTGCAGGTCTCCACCTTCCCGAATCTCCTATACAAGACATTGTTGAGGTGACCCCACAGGATGTTTCTGCAGCCGTGGCATCTTTTTTGAGTGGTTCAGCCGGTGGCCTTGATGGCCTCACGCCTCAGCACTTAAAAGATATTTTATCTTTTAGTTCTGGTGAGGTAGGCGAGACACTTTTAAGGGATGTGACGGCTTTGGTTAATTTGATGTTGTCGGGTCAGGTCAACAATGAAATTACCGAAATTCTGTACGGTGCGAATTTATGTGCCCTAAATAAAAAAGATGGTGGTATTAGGCCTATAGCAGTAGGCACCACTTATCGTCGTCTCACAGCCAAATGCGGTTGTAGGAAAAAGGTTGCTTTTTTAAGTAATCTTTTTCAACCACTGCAACTCGGTTTTGGTTCACAGGGTGGCTGTGAGGCTGCTGTACATTCACTTCGCACATTTCTTGATCAAAATTGTGGAGATGTGCTTTTGAAGGTGGATGTTAAAAATGCATTCAACTCTTTAGATAGAGGCACTCTTTTGACTGAAGTGAAAGATAAAATTCCGGAATTATACCCTTTTCTTTGGCAATGCTACGGCAAACCGTCAAAATTAACATACCAAAATAACGTTATTTTATCTTCCGTAGGATGTCAACAGGGTGATCCTCTGGGACCAGCCATTTTTAGCCTTGCGATCCACTCAATAATTCAACGTCTCCAATCAAAACTTAACGTTTGGTATTTGGATGACGGAACCTTAGGAGGCGTTGCGAACACGGTTTTGGAAGACTTGCGAGTACTTATAGACGATTTTCGTGTTATTGGCCTTGAACTAAATTTTTCTAAATGTGAACTTTTTGTTTGTGATACTTGTCCGGATAAAGTTTCGATTATTGAAAAATTCAACTTACTTGCGCCTAATATAAAATTAGTAGAAAAAAGTTCGCTTCGTCTTTTGGGTTCACCGATTCTTAACGAATCTTTATCACCATTTGTCGAAGAACAAATTCAAAAGTTTAGAAATGCTTCTAGCAGATTATCCAAAATTAACGCCCATATGGCTTTTACAATTATAAGATTTTGCCTTTTCGTTCCTAAATTTACATACTATTTAAGATGTTGTCAGCTGTGGCAACACAGTGAGCTTTTGTTAAGCTTAGACAACTTAGTAAAAGATACGTTAGTGTCGGTTTTGAATGTTGAGATGGATGATAGGGCTTGGGTGCAAGCTTCCCTCCCTATGAGGTTTGGGGGGCATAGGGATACGCAAAATTTCTAGTGTGGCATTACCAGCTTTTTTGTCTTCTGTACACAGTACACACAAATTAGTAGAAAAAATTCTTGCACGATCTTTAGGCTCTTTCGATGTAGCATATCTGGCTGAGGCCAAAAACACATGGAGACTGGCTTGTCCAAATACTGAATTCCCAAAAATGTTGTCATCTCAGAAACAGTGGGATCGGCCCCTATGCGAGCTAACACGGAAAGATCTTTTAAATACGTGTTCTAGCATCGCAGATCGTGCTCGTATTCTCGCTGTTTCTGTGTGGGAATCCGGTCTTTGGTTACAGGCCATTCCTTCTTACAAAACTGGTAGCCTTATAGATCCATCCGCTTTTCGTCTAGCTATTAGCTTACGCTTGGGTGCAAGGTGTTGTGTTGCACATCACTGCCAGTGTGGTACTGCAGTTGATCAACTCGGTCACCATGGCCTCTCCTGCTCTCGAAGTGCTGGTCGAATTTCCCGCCACGCCAGCCTTAACGATATCATTCGCCGGGCTTTTACCAGCGCCAATGTTCCAGCTATTCTCGAACCGAATGGTCTGATGCGTGACGATGGTAAAAGACCTGACGGCATGACTCTGGTTCCGTGGAAGTTAGGACGGCCCTTAGTGTGGGACGCTACGTGCGTGGACACTTTAGCGCCGTCACATCTTTCTGTAACCAACGTGAGGGCTGGCGCTGCGGCTACTTCGGCGGAGCAGCTCAAGCGGCGCAAATATGCTAACCTCGGTATGGGTTACATATTTGAGCCGTTTGGTGTAGAGACGTTGGGTCCGTGGGGACCGGGAGCTCATCGTATTTTCCAAAACCTATCTGAGCGCTTGGTCGATGCGACGCGTGATCAAAATGCTGGCACATATTTGGCTCAACGAATAAGCATTGCAATTCAACGGGGCAATGCTGCCAGCATGCTGGGCACGCTGCCAACTGGGAGTGGGCTGGAGCATTTGGACTGCCTATGAGTCTGCTATGACTTATAGGTGTCTAAATGCTTTTATTGTAGTAGCTGTAGTGTTGTATATAGTTCATAGTATTTTGTTTAATAAAGGCATACCGCCGGTAAAAAAAAAAATCTGAGGCAGGCATGTCAAACTCAAAGTCATTGGTGGGCCAAATGCATAAGGATCCTAAAGTCAGTGGACCGCAAAACCCAACCATAATAAAAAAAATCATTTCATATGCATATAGAGCGGTCTTAATTATCAACCAGAATACGTACCTCACTCACTGCTGGACGTTGCTTTAAATCATCTTCAAACGAAAGGTTTGCTATACCCATGTTTGGTAAGTGGGTTGGGGAATGCAGAATGCTCACCACCGTTAATCGGGAGGACACTGCTGTCCATCCCACGGTAGTTCTGGGTGCAGTTTTAGGACATACCCAGTTTACCCAGGTCAGGAGGGGTAATAGAGAGCAGTATAATAAGCAGGAAAATCTTTTTACAATCAATTTTTGCAATCTTTTCCGAGGAATATGACATCTTACCTATGTCTTTAACAAAGTTAGTTTTAAAACTGCATCCAAGTGTCGATCGCGTCACGATCTTGCAGGAGATTTGTTTCCTTTCATTGGGGAAAATAATTACTCACACTTGTAGATGCTTCCAAACATTCATATAATTTTGCAAGCAAATTTCCATATCGAAGCACCGTTCGCACAATCGGCGCGAGGCGGTCCGTTCGCGATCGTTCCCAGCTAATAGCGCGTTTTTGAAATATTATCTTTTGCTTGGTGGTAGGGCATTTTGCGAATGATCGCTCGGCTAGCTACCACCCTCAAATAGAAAATCTGTCGCCAAGCACCTAACGGTGTGTTCCGGCAGCTGTCCTTGAGAGCCAGTAATTTCTAGGTTAGTCTGAACAAAATCTTCGACCACCTCATCACTTACCATCAGGTGAGATAGTGGTCAAAGGCTAGTCTATCAGTTGCAAAAAAAAACACGACACATACGGCATGTACGACATGTCTGATCTGAGGGGTGAATGCGTCAAAACCTAAGAGCGACTGAATTTCTTTTTGGGGTACGATGAATGTGTGTATAGTAGCAAAATATTAAATGAGGTGTTAATGTGATGAAAGAGGATGGTTTCAATGTCAATTGTAATTGTTTGGCATGGAACTTGAAAGAATCGGAGAATGGACGCAAAGGGTGCTAGGAGTTTTTACGGCTAGGCTTGGTTAGGAATTTACTTCGCATACTCCCACAGTATCATGGCGTATGTTGTATTGCTGTGGGGAGCTGCTGCCGAGATAGACATAATCTTTATCTTACAAAAGCAAGCAATTTGAGCCATCTATGCAATGGATACTAGGAATTTCTGAGGGATATTTTTAAAAATTTGATATTTTACTGTAGCGAGTCTGTATATATTTGAGAAAATTATGTATGTTGTAAAACAAAGCATTTTCATTACCTATCCATCAATTCTTTTACTTGGACTGGAACTGTACTTTGTTGGATCAAGACTGCCTTGTCATTAGGATTGCATTAGTAGCGACCCCCCTGGGGTGCCGGGTTAGAATTGCACCTCCCCATTTCTTCCCGTGTAAAAGTCGACTAAGGGAAAAATACTAGAAGGTGGGCAGCAGCGCCTTCTTAAGAACTATGCCATCTTGCACTGCGATCCCCAATCCGCCTGCCAAGCGTGGGGATTATGGCAAATACCCCCTACTTAGGGGAGGCTGTGTTCAGCAGTGGAAGATCCGGCTGTTACAGTACAGTAGCGATATAATAATCCTGGTGCATCCATAGATAATGATAACAGCTGAATATCATTCTAGATTAAAATGCCCGAATTCGGCTTCGTGTGATCGTACCTGGAAGTCTTAGGTTCGGTCCCGCTCTGGCCAAGTGTGATTGGTTTTATCTATAGGACATTCTTTGAGCACCTGGTGGAAGGCAACAGGCACGCTCGCCATTTAGTGGGACCTATATCATGAAAAAGAGGCAGATATCACCTTGTTTGTTCTTCATCTACAAGGACACAGTCCCTAATGGTTTTCCAACAGGCCTCTAATTACGATTTTCATCCTATGACAAAAAAAGGATGTCGGCTTAAGGTGAACATCATCCAGAAATAGGGATATTGACGTGCGCACAGGGGCGTGACCTTGCATTTCTGAATGAATTTAATGATCGCGGTGCGTCTCAGAGCAGATGTGACCTCCGAAATGCCTCCAAAACACGAAAGCGCTCAGATAAATGCCACTGGCAGTTATCCATTATAGTAGTGATCACAGATCAGCAATCTGTTTAAAATGAACAGCCAGACTCAGCTGCGTGCGTTTCTAAAATTCACTATTGATACGGTTGTTGCAAACCATCGGCGCATTTCTGCAGCGGTCGATGCACCGCTAGAGATATATTTAAATCAGGGCAATTAACGTTAGTCCTCATTATACGTTCGATCCAGGCTAATTATACACTATTGCTATCCGCTTAGCTTAAGATTTTGTCGGACAATATATCCCTGATCTACTATCAGGTAAATTTGTATGCGTAAGCTTCGAGATTACGTGATGGAAGCGAATTTTGTATGCTCCCAAGCAATAATCACACTAATATTTTCATATATGCGAAAGATTGTGAGTAAGTGTGTTTGTTTGTTACTCCTTCAAGCTGATACGGCTGCAGAAATTTGGATGAAACTTGGCATATAAATAATTTAAGTCCTGAATGAACTATATCAAATTCGAAATAGGACTTGTATTTAAAAAAAATATACCTATTAGGCTAACCTTTGACCACTATCTCACATGATGTTAAGTGATGATGTGGTCGAAGATGTTGTTTTGGCTAACCTAGAATTACTGGATCTCAAGGACAGCTGCCGAAATACACCGTTAGGTGCTTGGCGGCAGATTTTCTACTTGAAGGTGGTAGTTAGCCAGGTGGATGCGCAAAATGCCCTACCACTTTCTTCTATTACAGAATTCTTAAATTGCAAACAAAATATATAGATAGATAGATAACACTTTATTGTACTTTCTTATTACAATTAATATAACTAACAAAAATTGTTCATCTTAAGATAAAAAAGATGGTACAATCGGCGGCCTTATTGCTAGGCAGCAATCTCTTCCAGGCAACCGTAGGCAGAAAAATCAATTTGATTAACATCGGGGTAGAGTGTAAAACTAAGTGAGATTAGTAAACTAGTTGTATACTTAAATATAAAACCTATTATAAATATTTAATATCTGTATAATATATATATATATATATATATATGTATATATACACAAATAAACATACATAAATAAATAATACACATATAGATACAAAAATATAATTCATGGTAAAAACAAATTATTTAATTGTGATCCATTGAGGAGAGGTACATTTTAACATCATTTTTAAATGAGATAATCGATGGCGCTTTTCTTATTGCTTCTGGTAAAGAGTTCCACAAACGAGCAGCTTGAATGGTGAAGGACTTGTCATAAAATGAACTCGAGTGTAGAGGTACCTCCAAAACAAAATTGTCTGATGATCTCAGATTAAGGTTATTAGAGCAGCATATATAGAAATATGTAGATGTGGAAAGTCGTTAGACTACATTTAACAAATTTTCCCCTAAGTTTATAGATAAAATGAAGTTGTAAACGTTAAATGAGTAATAATGTTTATAGCTCTATTTTAGTAGTAAAACTTTTACCAGACATTGATAAATAAGGGAGTTTCTCTGTAGCATCAAAACTTCTCAAGTTAAAACATTGTTTGCGAAATTTAATTTTATCAAATTATGGAATAAAATTCGTATCTCTTTCTAAACAAGATTGATCTTTTTCTTCAAAACCATGTCAATCAATATATAGAAACTTTATAAACGTAATATACTGCTAGCTGACCGGAAAAACGTTGTTTTACAAAAATTTAAAGTTTAAAGTATCTATTTGAAAAAATAGTTTATCTCAGACCTACTGAATATACTCACATAATTACATAGGAATCAGTTAAGCCGTTTAGGAGTAGTTTTGTTACAAACACTGTGACGATAGAATTATATTAGATTTTGAAATAGAACATACATGCCCGTGGAATACCTTATAGAACATCTGCGTATTCCTCGGCTGAAAAAATATCCCGTGGAACACTTTCTCGGATGTTCTAGGGGCAATAGTTTTATTTTTCGGTTGCCAGCTTGACCGTATGGGTGTTCTACAGGCAGATAATCAACCTAAGACACAGATTAGACAATAGTTAGTTCTTAATAATTTTCGCATTTCGGAGGAGCAATGGACATAACAATCAAGTTGCAAAGTGTGCTGATGTGAACCTAATCAAATGAAAGACTACGGCAACAAGCTGTTAATTTGGGGACAATAAGGTTAGAAGGATTTTAATAGCCAATATCAGCACCATTTGCTAACACGAGTAATACATTTTGACGCTGAGTTAGTGCCTCAACGCTTTTCCAAGTCATTAAAGCAAGCTATTACGCGTAACGTACAGCGAGTTTCCTTCCAAATTTCAATACTAAGCGACAAATACTTCATTAAATCAACACGAATTTGTCTTTATAACCAAAATATCTTATATTTCAACTTGAGAAGCAAAGGAAAATCAACCTTAGAGCAAAGAGGTTGTATTTATTTCTGGCATGTAATAGAGAAATATATTACGTTATCGAGTTTATAGCTTATAGCATAATATTCACCTAATGAGTTGGTGTTTTGCGCGCGAATGCTGTGAATAGGAAGTAAGATTGCAACTTGTGACAGAGGGTAAAGTAATATGAACCTATTCACCTATTTAGAGTAAAATCAAGTGAGGAAACTTAAAATTACTTACTTCTTTCATAAGTCAAAACAAGTAGATAATACTTCCAAATACTATTTATTACAAACTTGTACAATTTCAAACTAGTACTTTTCACCTCGAAGTCTCTTGACAGAATGACCATTCGACGGACTGGCTGGTTTCTTCCTCCTGTATTTTTCCCTCCTAAATGCGATAGTGGTAAAACTTTTCTGATTGGTCGATTTTGAATAACCGACCACGAGATCGTGTGTGTGTTGCCACTATTTAAAATACCGCAATATTGAATAAAATATTGGTTCAGATAAAATAATCTATAAATCCATTGAAAATCATGACACTTCTAACGAGTTTTCCATCGAAAATTATTGTTCATCACAAATGTGACGCATAGCACAACATTATTAAACTAGTAATTAAAAACTAACTAGGTAATAAAAAAACGATAGCTATAAAAATTATAAAGTAAACGTGTGTTGTCGGATTAAAAAATTCTCGCGTTATTTTATGAGCAGTATGCCTTTATCAATAAGACACTATAAACTAAATACATAAAATAATAGTTACATACCGCAACGAAAGCATTCAGACAACCTCTAGGCCACTGCAGGCAGGCCCTCAGGCAGTCCATATGCTCCAGACCACTATTGGTAGTTGGCAGCGTGCCCTGCATGCTGGACAAATGTTGATCTACAGTCATCTATAACCGTCAAAAGATTGTTGAGTAAGTAGTTAAATTTTAGATTTCACTAGTAAAGTTTTTTTTTTATGTTATTGTGACGGAACAAGGTCGAGGCCCACCTTATGTTTAGCGGACTAACCTCTGCCTATAACAGATGCAATTGATCACAAGTCACGAATTCCACTGCGCCCGTCACCTTTATACATAGTTTTCAAGTCTCATGTGCCTGTAATTTCACTGGCTCTCAAGGAATGCTGTCGGAACACACCGTTAGGTGCTTGGCGACAGATTTTCTACTTGAGGGTGGTCGCTAGCCAGGCGGGCATTCGCAAAATGCCCTTTCACCATGCGGTGAAGCTCAAGCCCGCGGCGGGATTCGAACCATGGACCTGGTGCGCGGCAGTCCATAGCCAATTGTTCGCCGCTAATAATCTTCTCTTATATTCAAAAAAGACCAAATGTTTTCTTTACCAAATGTTCCTTATGTTGAACCAAACATTAAGCTTGGCTTAGATAAACTCTCTATTGACAAAGCGACAGTCTTTCTGGGAATCAAAGTGGATTCGACTTTACACTGGGATCCACATATACATGATCTAGCCGGAAGACTTAGTTCTGCTGCATATGCAGTTTGTAAGACGTAGCTACTGCACGGCTAGTTTATTTCGCGTACTTCCACAGTATTATGTCGTATGGTGTATTGCTGTGGGGAGCTGCTGCTGAGATGGAAACAATCTTTATCTTACAAAAGCGTGCAATTCGAGCCATATATGAAATGGATCCTATGGAATCTCTAAGGGATCTTTTTAAAGAAATTGATATATTAACTTTACCGAGTCTGTATATATTTGAAAATATTATGTATGTTCGGAAAAAATTGAGTTAATTTAAATTAAATAGTGACAACCACGATTATAACACTAGGAATAAATATAAAATAGCAGTACCAGGTTTTAAACTAGCAAAGACAAATAAAAGGTCCTTTTTAGGTAATTGTGTGCGGTTTTATAATAAAATTCCCAAACATATTACAATGCTCACAGAAGGAAAATTCAAGTTGCATGTGAAAAATATTTTGATTGAGAAATCATACTACAAAGTTTGTGATTACTTAAACGACAAAGATGCTTGGAAAGTTCCGCCTATGCCAAGCTATCACCTGTCACCTACGTAATTTGAACAAATATTGTAATAGTCAAATTATATTGTATATAACACATTGTTAAAAGATGTTTAAAAAAATGGCCTCGAGTTTCTTGCCCGTTCTTCTCGCAGTGGCTCTATAAAGTTTTTTTTGCTGAACGTGGCAGTACTATGTAGAATATTTCAATATTAAAATTTGTAATTGACCTTCATAAGAGCGTCGTAGACGCCTAAATTGAATAAATGATTTTGAATTTGAATTTGAATGCCACTGAGCCATCACTGCTTCAAACATCTAAGTAATCTTAAGAGTGCATTAACCGTCTCAAATATCGTATAACCACGTAACTAGACAATAATTATTATTCAATCGTGCGTCAATGGCAACAGAAACATCATTAGACTCGAATACAGGCGCCCACGATGTTTCCACGAGCAGTGAAAGAAAAAGTTCAAAGTTCATTTTAGTAAAATTCCAAATGCGTGAATTATCAATGTTGCTTGGTTGCAAACTACCGGGATTAGTGTTACGCAATCGAAGAGTCGCATAAATAACGCATAAATCCTTATCACATTTATTCCATCGAAACATCTACTACAAACTTTTTTTTAGGCACATAGATGACTACTTCTCTCGGCCGTCAAGCTCCACCGGATTGTGGGCGAGGGAAGGCCCTCTTATTGCCCGGGCGTAGAAGGTGAAAGGGTCTTCTACTTCCGGTGAAAAGGTCTTCTACTTCCGTCTCCTATCTGTAGATGAGCCAACCAGTGGTAAAAATGTAAACGACAAACTTATGAGTCTACCGACACGTTTAACAAGGAGGTGAAGAACTAGAACCAATTTATAGAGAACGATACAAAGTAATTGTAGGGCATATTTCAAAAAAATCATATGTATGTTAGTCTGTAAGGTATATATTTCTATGGGTCAGTGTTTATTTAATCCTGTTACCTGAAATAAAGATATACATATAATTATTTTTTATGCCTGATAGGTTAGCATTTGACCACTACCTCACCTTATGGTATGTGATGATGTGGTCGAAGATGTTGTTCAGGCTAACCTAGAATCATTATATTATCATAAAAAGAAACAGGTAGTAGACTCTTGATGTGTAACAAACATTATTGCAAACGAAAGTTGTCTTTTCTTTATCTTAATAATACTTTTCAAACAAGTTCAAGGTGAGCAGAGAAAGAGCAAACAGTAAATTACTTTCCGACGAACATAAATCAGACACTCGTGGAACCAAAGTGTGGCATTATTCTCCCGGCACCGAATGGCACATTAAAATGTCAAAATGTGACGACATTGTGACGTCATTAAACTGCCTAGACGTTTTGCGTGAGTCATTAAGACACTACCCACAGAATCCTATTCGATCCTGAGAGACAGGCTTAGGAAAATGCCCTATTTTTTTCTTAAAACCGAAATTTGACACTGAATAAGAAATGAAATCACTTGTTGAAGTAAGTACCATGCTAATTCGAAACAGTGACGTTCCGACTACCACTTTTTAGTGTTAGAAGCCAGTAACGTTTTTTTATATATTTTTGTCACTCATTTTGTTTTTTTTTATGTTATTGTGACGGAACAAGCTCGAGGCCCACCTGATGTTAAGCGGTTACCGCTGCCTATAACAGATACATTTCGTTACAAGTGACGAATTTCACTGCGCCCGTCACCTTGAGACATAGTTGTTAAGTCTCATGTGCATGTAATTTCACTGGCTCTCAAGGACTGCTGTCGGAGCACACCGTTAGGTGCTTGGCGACAGATTTTCAACTTGCGCGTGGTCGCTAGCCAGGCGGGAATTCGCGAAAAGCCCTTCCACCATGCGGTGAAGCTCAAGCCAGCGGCGGGATTTGAACCATGGACCTGCTGCGCGGCAGTCCATAGCCAAAGCCACTGAGCTATCACTGCTTCAAAATGTATATCAAAAAAATATGTATATCACAGGGCGTGCCACACACTCAAGCTGTTCGCTTCTCGCCGTAGTCGCACAGTGGCGTGAACCCAGTCCCCTCTGTGTAGCTCTCTGAATGTCCTTAATGAATTCCTTAACGCTAACACCGAATCTGATTTATTTTGTGACAAATGGCATAGTATTCTTGCATCCATTGTGAAATGTTGTAAAAAAATATGTTATTTTAATTATTGACTAATTTATTTTATTATCTAATTAAAAAATATGACTTAATTTATTGACATTTTTAATTTTAAATTTTCGATTTGCGACACATGATCATATTGATTCATAATTTTATAACTTGAAATTTCTTACTTTGACTGATTTGTGGAATTTTTATATTTAGTTTTTTTTTATATTCAAATTTTGGGCATGTATGTATAATAAACTTATATACAATAAGGGACTG
Source organism: Plagodis dolabraria (assembly GCA_963854805.1). NCBI lineage: Eukaryota > Metazoa > Arthropoda > Insecta > Lepidoptera > Geometridae > Plagodis > Plagodis dolabraria. Next base: position 11,085,143 of record OY978452.1, on the reverse strand, counting down.
TTTTGGTTACCCATTTTACGGTTCTACCCAGAGTATTTTAAGTCAATATACAAATTAATTATAAGTATAAGTGGCTATGCCGTTCTTATTATAGCAAATAAATAAATCAAATTCGCAACATGCCCTACCACCATGCTACAACGCCTACCATTTTAAGACAACTACCGGGGCCGACGGCTTAACTTGCCCTCCGAAGCACGGAAGCGCTCAGTAGTAATGTCACCAGCGGTCACCCAACTAACTCATGACCGAGGCGGACGTTGTTTAACTTTTCTGATCGGTTCAGAATGGCTAAGCAAATTTCGCCACGAGCGCTTCAGGTATACTTATCCAGATATACAAATACTTTATCAGTTAGGTGACTAAAACTTCTAATCTAAATTACTCAACCAATTTTGATAAAACTTATATGGGACCAATTTTTAGGTTTATTCTACCCGAAAAACAATCATAAAAATTAGTTTTTAATTGGAAACGTAATTACGTACCAAACATACAAAAAAACGGCCAAGTGCGACTCAGACTTGCGCACGAAGGGTTCCGTACCATTAGCTATACAACATTTAGACTTCATATTTTAACCTTTTCTTTGTTTTAACGAGCGCGAGTCCGACTCGCACTTGGCCAACTTTTTGTATTTGTTGTTATAGCGACAACAGAAATACATCATCTGTGAAAATTCCAACTGTCTAGCTATCACTGTTCTTGAGATACAGCCTGGTAGACGGACAGCGAAGTTTCAGTAATAGGGTTCCGTTTTTACCCTTTGGGTACGGAACCCTAAAAAAAATACAGTCATATTGAGAACCTCATCTTTTTTGACCGAACCTACATCAACAAGGTATTTCGTACTTGTAATTTTTACACGACTGCCCAAAAAAGGAGTGTTTTGTTTTTAGGGTTCAGGTATGTATGTATGTATGTACGAATATGTATGTTTCTGAGTTACTTCATTCTAGCATAACTTCTAAACGGCTAAACCAATTTTAATGTGTGCGATATCATTAGATTCGTCTTGATAACCCAAGTGACACTAAGTACATTATTTAAAAAAAACTGGCGGATTTTATACGCCACATTGTAAGACAAAAAAAGTTTTTTCTTCAAGGTGTCTTTCAATCGAGTATCAAAATGAAGGGCTTTAAAAAATGATTTCATAAATATATTTGCCGTTTTCCTACTTACAAAATCGATCTGTGATGCGGCACCTTTTAACATCGAAGCTCGGCACGCACTTGGCCTGTTTTTATAAGTTGTTGTATCGCATTTGTGCAATATTATATATATTTCCTCGCAAGGGTGTTGAAAAAGTGCGTATGAAACTCGGCTGATTTACCCCCTCGCCTACGGCTCGGGCTGCAACCCATAGCCTCCTGTATAATTAGCAACTTAGCACACTTGAATCATAATATACTATTAATAGTTACTTATTACGGATAGCCTTAATCATATATTATGTAGTTTTTTATAGATATTTAATATTTGCACGCCTGCTTGCAGGCTTAACTTGACTAATCGATCTTAGTACCTAATTGTATTGTATTCTTGCAAATTAACATTTGATCTTATTTGATGATATTGAAAAGAACATTCAGAAAAGGCAGTTTAAGGTTGCAAAATAAATAAAATCCAAGAAGTGAATTAAAGGACAGCATAAGCTACATAGTACTTAAGCCTGAAAGGTCACGAGAACGGATGTTTCCAGTAGGCAGTGAGTGAATTTCTCTTACGCTTTTGACGTAATGACGCATGTGTCATTGCCTTCTATAACAATGGATGTCTAGTCTAGCGAGAATGAAGATAATTTAGTAAACACGCTCGATTTAACCACACTGTTATGTGCGAAGTTCGGTGTTTTGAATTTATCCGTTTCTACGAGAAAGTTATTGGTATACACAATCATGTGTGGTATGGTAATTTCAATGACAAGAAAATACGGACTGTGCCTTGGCCTTCTCTAATAGTAAAATAATATCTGGCTCAAGAATATATAGGTAGGAATATGGTATTAGAAATATTATTACGTAGGGTGCCGGGTTAGAATTGCATCCCCCCCAATTGTGAGAATCGTAAGGCGCGACGAAAAGAAAAAAATACCAGAAAGTAGTCAGGAGCACCTATGTACACAACTATAAGCGATTGTTATATGAAATAAAATGTATGTTTCGATCGTTTTGAAAAACCATTTATTAACTTAGGTATTTTCCTTTGGGTAAGTACAATTTTTTCTAACATTATCAATTTACACTTATGTTTAAATATAATCGTCTTTACCTTAAATCAGATCCAGTATGAACTCTTAAATTATATCCATTTACTTGTATCGTAATAAAAACATTATTTTCTTATAGGTGTAATTAAAAGTATTAAGATCATCGAATGGCGCCAAAAGTAATTGGCGCCTTTTTTTAAATAAAATTATGTGGCAGCTGTCTCCATCAGTTAGCGCCGTATCAGTTGTGTCAAATGTTTTACTTTTTTAATTTATACAATCTTATTGGATAGGCACGACACTTTACTGGATACATATTATAATCAATATGATTTATTATACATTCATAATACAATATTATTGTTTGAACTTTAAATGAAATAACATTGATACATTCAATAATGGACGAAATCAGTGCATTATCCCAACACGTTAGAAGTTCACAACGTTAGACGTCTTCCGGCTCTTGATGTGATGTGATTATTATTGGGGCGCTCTAGAAACTGCTGAATTTTTTCATTACACACATCACGATCGTGGTTGAAAACTTGGGGAATGGTGTAACAACCATAATAGAATACATGAAATAATGCGACTTAACGAGGACATATACGTGTGACAATATCATCCAATGATAAAATCAGAGTATACCTAAGGTTACACGTTGACGCTGATGTAGACTGATTCGTTTACGGTCCTCGTTTCATTGTTAACAGTCATACCGCTCAAACCGAAGTGAAAGGACAACTTTATTCAACCTGTCAGTATACCAACCGCACAAGTCTAGCGTTGCCAGCTCCATAGCAAACTGAATCAGGCTACCCTCTTGTTGTTCCTGAATATGACTTGTTTGTTAGATATTTTCCAACGTGATACATTTTTATTTTTACACATTTTTTTCCATATCCTTCCGATTCAAGACTTTTATATTTGGACGCTAAATTTTGTAAGTAATACGGGATAACTCTCTATACGACAGATAGTAACCACAGATGTCAGCATCGTATTATACTACTAGCATACGGTACACAGTCACAGAAGAAAATTAAATATGAACCTTAATTTGATATTAATTTGATCATCGCCATCATAGAGAAAAGTAAGTAAAATGGCCATAAAATATTATTCAATGAGAAATGACGTTTACTTGATCTTCTTCTTCACCAGAGATTAGAAAAAAAATGTAGTTGGTATACAAGAGAAAGAGGTTGTGTGACAGAGATTAGAAAAAAATGTAGTTGGTATACATGGAAGAGAGGTTGTGTGATGAGATTGGTTCATGATAGTGCTGTGCCACAGAATAGGCAGCAGTATGAAATAGTTTTCTCAGCCGATGGAAATAATGTAGTAAAGCGTCCTTTCGCGTAGTTCTGCACACACGGTTTTTTTTAAAATAAAGATACCAAAAATTTTAAAAAGCGAGTTTATACGTATTATAATCAATACGTAATATATATATATATATATTATATATATATATATATATATATATATATATATATATAATATATATATTTCGATAGACGGTCTCGCTAGTCTTTTGCATTTGCCAGTGTCATGTTTTGAAATACGAAATAGAATTTCATGTTTATGTTTTATCTTATTGCGGTAACCATGGTAACGGTACCGCAACGTAGTATTTTTATATGTTCTGTGCCACAACATAACCATTGTGTAGTTAGGACACCTAAATTCCGTACCTATAGCTATACAACATTAGACTTCATATTTGAACCTTTTTTTGTTTAAACGTGCGCGAGTCCGACTCGAACTTAGCCAACTTTTTGTATTTGTTGTTATAGCGACAACAGAAATACATCATCTGTGAAAATTTCAACTGTCTAGCTATCACCGTTCTTGAGATACAGCCTGGTGACAGCGGACGGACGGACAGCGATATCTCAGTAATAGGGTCCCGTTTTTACCCTTTGGGTACGGAACCATAAAAAAGACACTCAAACATCTTAATATACCTATATCATAATATCATCAAATTAACGAGAAGCATTTCCTTCTAGGCAGTAAGACGGCAGTGGGTCTAACTTTTAAGTTTTGACGTGGGATCTTTTTGTCTAACTAGAATGCGAATGAATGGTCATAACTTTGACTTTAGCCTTTGAAAAATATTCCCATTATAGTTTAAATTTCAAAATGAAGATCAATATGACCATTTGAATTAGAAAATAAGGCAACAGATCCTGTGGTCTATTGCAGAGCATAACACCCGGAGAAAATATTTGGTTTTATATATAAAACCAAATATTTTTCTAAATAAACCCAAATATTTTTCTCCGGGTGTTATGCTCCCTGATCCGTGTTTTTTCCGTGAAGAATAGTCACGGGAGAAAAATATTTGGCTTTGCTGTAAAAGGAATCCAAAAATATTCAAAAAACATTGATGATTGAATAGTATTGAAATAAAAAAAAAATTAACAAAAAATGTAACCGACTTCAACACCCAAAAGTGTGAAATAACTTGTTGAAGTCGGTACCATGATTGTTCAAAAGTACCTATTATCACAATATTGTGGGCATGGTACCGACTTCGACAAGTTATTTCACACTTTTGGGTGTTGAAGTCGGTTCCATTTTTTGTAAAAATTTTTTTTCAATCTTTTTAGTGTAACTCCAAAACGGCTTGACCGATTTTGATGAAATTTAAAATGGGACCAAACGACAAGCATCAGCTTTCAAACAAAAAAAGAATTTTCAAAATCGGTTCACCCAGTCAAGAGATCTGAGGTAATAAACATAAAAAAAAATAAAAAAAATACAGATGAACTGAGAACCTCCTCCTTTTTTGGAAGTCGGTTAAAAAGGTGTGCGATTGCAGAAGCGCTCCGTTCAGGTAGGTACTTAAAACGTTTCAAATTCCACAGCTTTTTAACCGACTTCCAAAATAGGAGGAGGTTCTCAATTCGTCTGTATTTTTTTTTTTTTTTTTTTATGTTTGTTACCTCAGATCTCTTGACAGGGTGAACCGATTTTGAAAATTATTTTTTTGTTTGAAAGCTGATGCTTGTCGTTTGGTCCCATTTTAAATTTTATCAAAATCGGTCAAGCCGTTTTTGAGTTACACTAAAAAGATTGAAAAAAAAATTTTCCAAAAAATGGAACCGACTTCTACACCCAAAAGTGTGAAATAACTTGTCGAAGTCGGTACAATGCCCACAATATTGTGATAATAGGTACTTTTGAACCATCATGGTACCGACTTCAACAAGTTATTTCACACTTTTGGGTGTAGAAGTCGTTTCCGTTTTTTGTTAAAATTTTTTTTTTTTAAAGAATTGTTCATAAATGGAATGATTTCTTATTAAAAAAAGTGAGTCACGTTTCAGTTATTTCAAGATAAAATAGCCCGTTGGCGTCGTGCGTCATATTAAGCTACAATGTCACTTTAAATTTTCAATTCCAGATTATCTGAAAAATCACGTCTTCCGGAAGCGTTTCTAATCACACCCTACCCTATTTATAGGAACAGTTTAGAACAATGAAGTTGGGACGCCAGTTCCGGCCTTAGGCGACACCTGTGCTGTTTCAAACTAAGCAGATCAAAGGATTACCATTAACTCTCAACCACTCAATAGTTTATCTACGCCCTAATTTACACGTCCAAGTTTCACGTCTGATACTCACTTTGCGTTAGATACTTTGATATCTTATTTCTGTTCTGTTTGTATATGTAAGTTCCGACGGTTTCTTTCCAAAAATGCTTTTGTGATACTCGTTTCTTCGAGCTCTCCTTTTTAGATCTTTGATGTTTTTTTTTAGCAAATAACTGACGAAATACACAAAATCTTTTCATCAAAAACTTTTAACTACAGCACATATTACATAATAGTTCCTGGCTTTTTTTACCGGCGGTATGCCTATGTATTAAACAAAATACTATGAACTATATACAACACTACAGCTACTACAATAAAAATAAATAATTTAAAAATTAAAAAACACGCCTGCCGTACCAAAAAGTGAACTAAAAAATTACAAACAAGTTACATGATTTTAATGTTGAATAGCCACAATGTAGGTACTAAATAGATTATATTTACCCCAAAAAGTTTGCGCCTAGATCCACGATGGCTCTGTCCAGTGTCGTTCCTTGCAGGTTGTGCACTGTCACAGCCCAACATAATATCAGTGGTAGCACGTGCCGCTCGACTTTACCTTGACCCCGTAACGAGTCAAATTCGACAGTGCTAGGCTCAATTTTGACTATGTTACCCAAACTGACAGTGTTGCCACGTATCATATTGTCATTGAACTCAACGAAGACGGCTTGCGGTAACTCTCCCGATTACGACGTAGCGCTGGCCATACGAATTTTTGGATGACCCCCATAGCGCCATTTACCAAGCCGTGTCCAAAGTTAATATTTTTCCGCAACATTAATCTAGAACCAATACTAACTTTTAAGAATGGAACAATATCTCCTCATTTATTCGGGTCAGAAAGTATAAATTCGCTGTCCGTAGGTTTTGGCTTCTACAGATGTATCTGATGCTACCACGTCACGCATCCGCAAATTTTGGCGAGTTCGGTGGTCATCGTTTGATTGTAGTCATCCACTTGTCTTGTCGTGGGAAATTTTCGCACACACTCGCCATCTGGTCCAGTAAGTGGTACTCTACGATGATCCAGGATTCAAGTTGCTGCATGGTGAGTTGACCAACCCGTAAACTATTCAAAATATCGACAAATGTGGTGTCATCTGCTTGCCTCATATTCTGTGGCAGTTTGCAGAAGCTATATAACGCCCATTAATCCACTTTAGCACTTAAATGTGGTGGTTGTTTAAAGCAGTAGTATGCAATAAATGATTCTGATTCTGATTCAGTATGCCCCGCTGACAGATTTAGCTACTAGTGAAACCTGCATTAAGTAACTAAACAGTAAAATGTTAACACCGCCAAAATAATCATTTCTTGTAGTTGTGTATGAAATGCCTTTCTCTCTGAAGGCGTTCTCCGGTCAAAAAACGCATGGTCTCTGTCCTGCTGCATCCCGGTGATTTATTTATTTGTATTACTTGTGTCTACAAGAAGCAAGTGTAGAAACGGATAAGACAATATTTATTACTTTTGATATAAGTGAACCAATGTATATTAAATACTACTATTATATACTTTTGTTATGTACTGAGCAAGCTCTAGACGGTGATGGTAAAATTTGTGAAATTTTCACGATTTTTTTTGTTTTCTTTTAATTTCAAGAACTATGGGGGGGGGGGGCCATAATCCATCTTTAAATTTTTTTGAACATTCACTAGCCTATGTTACCCGGAATAATTCAACGCTTCTAATGATATCACAAACATCAAAATCGGTTAAGCCGTTACGAAGTTATGGTGGAATAAAGAAACTCATAAACATACATACATACATGAACCCTAAAAACATAACTCTCCTTTTTTTAGGCAGTCATGTAATAAAAGCATTTAGACAACCTACAAGTCATAGCAGACTTATAGGCAGTTCAAATGCTCCAGCCCACTCCCAGTTGGCAGCGTGCCCAGCATGCTGGCTTATCTATAGACCAAGATATAAATTATGATTTCTTTTGCAACCACTTGCATCGTAATTAATATCTAAATATTAATGAAATGCCACTTAAAAGATTCTCATGCTTTTTGCTTAAGATACCTACCGACATGGTTGTCGTTTATAAAAGGTAACATTCACGCAGGAATTTAAAAAAATCCTGCGGGAATAATAATGTTTTATCCAAGGTTGATTGAAAGTAATTCTATTTAATAAACTTCGACAAGCCTAAGAAGGTTTCAACGCACCTTTTTTCTATAAGGCATTAGAAACTTTTGACTAAAGATTTTCCAGAGATGTTAGTAAAAAATAAGAAGTTTTAAATTTAACTATGAGTTTGGAACAAAAAAGAGGTTTCGTTTCATAAAACCCTTAAAGGCTTCAAAGTTTTATCAAACAAAATTTTTACTAGTTCATATTTTTTTCTGTCTAATTTTGGCCTCCAATTTTTCTGTTTCGGTCTGAAGTTATCATAAAACGTTTGTATCAATTCATTCAAACCATTGAAGTATAAATTTATACGCTTAGCAGTCGAAACATTACACTAGCAAAGATACTATATGAACCGATGTGCATATATGCAAAAATCTATTTATAATCTACAGATTGAACAATTAAAGCATTGGCAAAGATATATGAACCGCCGTGCATGTATGCAAAAATCTATTTATAATCTACAGATTGAACAATTAGAGCATTTGAGCAACCTAACTGCCATTACAAGAAGTAATTATGCACTCGTATAATCCCGGGCGAGCCTAACTCCGAACGATGGCATAATAAGGAAGCGCTTTAATTACATATTCCTCCACAAGTCCGATGAGCTCTTAATGCCTTAATTTGACAGTAAATGCCTTCATCATAACTTAGGCGTTTTATACCTTAATTGCGTGCTGTACATGAAATATTGTAGGAGATATATTATCGTGCAAAAAGGCCCGTTTTTATGATGGTAATTTCTGTTAGGCTCTGTGCTTAGACCGGCCGACACCTGTACATACGTACTAGGCACGTGGTGGTAAAACTACCTCTTCATAAGGTTACGTCTAGCCATTCAGGAAATAAGAAAAACTGGACAATTGCGAGCAGGACTCGTACGATGAGGGATCGTTATTTTTTTTATACGGTTCTAGATCCTAAGATCTCGGGAGATCGACTTGCACTTGGTCGTTTTTTATTTTATGTTACTATACGGTAGATATTGGATCATAATTGACGCTTGTATGTTTTTCCGTATTTATGATGCAGCGAAAAATGCCGTTAAAAATATATTTCTTGTATGGGTACCCCCTTTTAATTTTGAGTTTATACCATTATCGTTATTTGTTACACAATCCGCCATAGCAACACATATTCCGTGAAAATTTTAATCGGCCACCTAATAACTTTTCCATAGATCCCCTTAAAGGTCGGACAGACGGACGGACAGCCGAGGTTAGTAACAGGGTCTCGTTTTCTAGTACGGAATCCTAAAAAGTAAAGCCGCCCAAGTGCGCGTCGGACTCGCACTCTGTGACTTTATTACAGACACACATATATATTTGTAGTATCTTTTTAACAAAAAAGAGTTACCTTTTGGAGATACTTTAACGCAAGGACGACTTACACTTGTACTTTTGTTATTTATTTATAGCTGTAATGATGCAGTCGATGTTATTCAGACTTACCTAGAATTACTACTACTCTTAAAGACAGCTATCTTACTTTATTTTATTTATTTATTTAGGAAACCAACAGCGTTTACAAATATATATAATTATTTAGATGTACTAAAAAGAAAGGCCAATAACAGGTCACCCTAATTATATAGGAAGTATAAGTGCTTACAATAGTTTTGTAGTTAAACAATAAATGGTGTTAAAAGTTACTAGTATTAAATTTATATGTAATATTTGCTATTATTACAAATTAATTATTCCTATTGCAACCAATGCATAGGATTTGGTATATTTTCTATTTGTGTGTACTGGGTGTGTGTGAATGTGTGTTTGTTTGTGAGTTGGTGTGGATGGGGGGAGATACTATAGGTAACAAGGTGGAACTGGACTGAAAAGTGTTTCTGTTTATGATTGGACTGAAATCGCTAGCAGCGTAGAACCGATTCCGTATTTAATTTTCTTCTATCTTGGAGAGTAATTAGTAGCCAAAGCCGGTAGCTACCGGAACACACTGTTACGTGCTTGGCTACGCATATTTTAGTTGAAGCTAGCCAGGCGGGAAATTTCGTTATGCCCTACTATCAGGCTATAACCTCTGCCATCCAAGACAATAACCGCGACTGACGCCTAAACTTGCCATAAAGTGTCTACTCAGTTCATCATTCATCTCCTTAGATTTATATGCCAATACCGGTCACCAATCCATGTGATGACCGCAAACAACGTTGCCCGCTATGAGCGATTCACTTCGTTTTACCATAGTTATACCAGAAGTTTCTTAATTTACAGTGATTTACTTTGGAGTTTGTAGTACAGTCACACCAAGTGAGATGCTTGTGTATTACCGTTCTTGATAGAGCACAAAAAAATCTTAAGTAAATTTTTACTGTTAGTAAATACTTACCCTACAACATTTTCAACTTTTAATTTGGTATTGTTATAGACAATCCACCAAAATAACACATTATGTGGAAATATCCACCGTAGGTTTAGTAATAGGGTTTTGTTATCTTGTATAGAACCCTAAAAAGGAACTTGTGGTAAGACTAAAGGTTTGGATTGACATGAGGTTGTGTAGGTAGTGATGTATCACTAATTATGGAAACCTTCAAGTCTAAAACTTGAAGGTTTCCATAATATGACCAACCCTATATTAGAAAATTATGAATACTTACCGCTAGTTTTGAAATTTCGTCTACTAGATCTTATCACGATATTCAGAAAGCTGAATGGAGATAAAATACTCTTTCGCTTCTGAAACATAACCCCATATCCCTCCGTGCCTGAACAATTTTTACGTAAAGCGTGCATAATATACTACAGAGTCAACTTATGACCTGCTCACCGTCTAAAGTATAAAAATCCTCTATAAAAAGACCATCAAAAAGAATCCTCGTAAACCTGAAAACTGTTTACATTAGCTTGCCCGCACGAAAAGCGTGAAACTGCAGTGTAAAGGTAAGGCCCAAGGGTGTGTAAAAGTGTAAACCTGCCGGGTAGGTGACATAAGGAATAGATGGCTTGTATTCACAGCCTTGTGATTACTGCCGGAAGATAAAACTGATAAATTTTGGGGCGAGAGGAGATCAGGTTACTTCATACATTTAGAAGTAGGTGACTTACAACTTCAGTTCTGATCTGAAGTGCTAAAACAATTTTAAACCTGTTAAATTACTGAATTGCGATATTCAATATCGAAGATTTATAAAAACTTAATATTTTTTATTTCAATAATATAACATCAAGGATACCTAAATACGCAGGCTATAGTCCGAGTAGGAATCGATGACTTACATCCGTGTTAAACACTCTAATTTTCATGTAAAATATGAGTATAGTAAATAAAGTAGTGTTACTAAAATATTTACTAAAAATAATGAACATGAGTAGCTGATACGTATATAAAATAAATTGAGGAATTAGAACAATTTATGAAATTAAAGGAAAATTTTTGCCCTTATCACTTCGAAAAATTAGTTCCTAAATCTCCTTCACGCAATAATTTTACTTGCTGCAGTGCCTCTCACTGTAGCGTTTTCACGCTACAGTGAGACTGTACTGACACTGCGGTGAAACGAAATCTTGCTAGACCTACTACAACCTGGTAAGAAGTGTGCTGGCAGGTGGTGGCTAGCGCCTTGTAGGCAGTGTATTCCGGGAACTGTATTTCAGATCCAGTATTTCAAGCTACGTTTGATTAACATCCTCGACCACAACAGCCGGGTCAAATTGTCAAATAATATTAAAGTATAAATACAATGTATTCAATTTATTTCTACTTATGGTATACATGACATGTATAACTATAAATAGATATAAATTGAATAACAATTATTCCAATGACATGTTGATAGCAATATTCCCGCAGTAGGCGCGACCCATTTCGGCACACCACAGAGCTATATCTAAGTAGATTACACAATTCCTCTTCAAATTGTACTGAAACCAATACTTACTGTGACGTCACCAGAGCAATTTAGTGATGATAAATTCATGCCGCGCGAATTGTTATTATATATATATTTACACTATAGAACCATGATCAATGATTATACACTAAATGATACCGTTAAAGTGGCAGCAATCGCGTAAACTTACCCAGATGTTTATTAATAGGTGTTTATTTTGAGAGAGACAATTTATTTCACACGTTAAAAATCTTAAACTTTGTAAAGTTTAATTACGTTTGTAGCTCACTTGCACTACTTGTTGTAGCGCTGAGTAGTATCCATTTGCCGTTGAGAGAGACTTTGTTAAGCAAATGGGTACTACTCGGCGCTTTTGTATCCTCTCAGAGCATCGAAGAGTACCTGCCTAAATTCAATGTACCGGATACACACAAACATTTGAACACATACAGGTGCACTTGTCTAATATTGGTTACAGAATTTTCATTTGGTTTTATTATAAACAATTTTCTTTTTAATACCGAATTTACAAAAACTGACTATTGACTATCCCTCTCCGAATTTATTATATTCCTTTCGAACGTTACGATGACAATTTTTACTGCACACTTGTAGCATGTGAAAATTGGCTGCGTATGGACCGTACCATTTGAAATAAGGGCTCACTTTTATTTGTGCAAATATTTTTTTACCCACGTCATGCGTCACCAGCGTTGACTTTGAATCTATAGTAGTGTAGGTATTTGTCGAAGTGTGCGAGTTTAATTTAAAGGCAAACTGATTCAAAGGTCCTTTACAGGTATTAGTGTCCCCATCGAGCCGACGACAAACACGCGCCGCGTTCCACCGGACTCAACCCCGACAAATCATCGGAGTTAGGACACAAATAGGTAGGTCGACTTGGGGAATCTACTTGGATATAGGTCTGTGCGGCGTACATTAGTCCAATTTAGAGTAACACGGAAACGGAAACTATCAATCATACGGGGACATTTGCAATATAGACATAGCGGATTCTGCTGTGTTATTTACGAGGATAGGCGGTTCTGATGAATTATGGAGGTATTGTAGGATTTAGGCGTGAAATTATATGGATCTGGGTAATTAATTGTAGGTTTGGAATGTGTTTTGGTGATTAACTCAACAGAAAATGTCGTAGTTTCTACCTGTTTTCACGATACTTAGTCGCGAATATTAAATTAAAATATGCAGATGAAACCTAATAGGATTTATTTTTACTTTTTTTTTGTTATGCCATGGATATACCTATTAAAGTTAGATAAAACTTCATATATCGACCAAACAATACCTACCTACGTTATGTTTGCAATACAAATGTACCAATTAAGGAAACTTGTCATTTCTCTGCTATGTGGATGTAGGTACTACATTCTTAACAAATATAAAAAATATGTTTAACCATGTATATTATGTATGTCTCTGTATCAGCCGCAAAGTCCACTGCTGAACACAGCCTTCCCCAGTAAGGGCGGGTTTGCCATAATTCCTACGCCTGGCAGGCGTCTTGGGGATCGCAGTTTAAGATATCAGTTCCACAGAAAGCGCTGCTGCCAACCTTCTGGTATTTTACCTTTAGTCTCCTCTTACGACAACCAGAGGTAGCAATGGTGGGCTGACATTCTAGCCTGGTACCCGACGAGCTATATATCTCTAGTAGTAGTCTGTCTAATACTACGATAATATTCTTTGTTGTCTAATACTATTATAATCTGTATGTCTAATACTGCTATAATATTATATAATCATGCTGAGTCCATACGTTTGATGACAGCAGTGTAAATGACGGCATCTGGATCTGGACACGTGTTGTCCTTATTACATGCTTTGTTCTTGGGTGTTCCACTTTCATCATCCATGTGTGAATATCATTGATGTGTTTAGTTCGTAGTATATGTATATTATATTCATCTTCTGAGAAACGCTAACATTCCAAACTTTGAAGCAAAAGCTACATATAAACTTTTCCAAACCAAATTAAAGGACACAACACCGTATAGGACATCTCATACATCAGTTTCGCAGAATGACACCAATATTTAGCTTAACTACTTCCATGAATTCAGACGACCCCGTTTTATAGCCACTATAAACTAACGCTGAAAACCAATATTTCATTTCTAACATTCCCATGTCTCGTAAATACCAACAACTCACACTTAGCCCTAACTTGATACACGTTTCTACGTAAATAATTCTTCATAAAAGCACTATATGATTTAGGATACGAGCGTTATCGTTTTCTTCGCATAAGGCTGTTAAGTCATTGCGCAAGTTAGTACCTGTCTACAAGTAGGTATAATCTTATCTATTGATATTTTACTAGTACTCTATATCTAAAACTCCATTCCATACGCCCCTATTTATTACGGGATTGTCCATAATGGGTCACCGTCACATCAATGTGGACATTCCGGCTGATACATTACATACAGATAGTGCAGTTTTAGTTCTATTCTCGTTTTCTCCTCTCCAGCACGACAAGGGCCGTTTTCGTGTTTCACAGTGAGGAAAATAGATAAAAAAATTACACATTAATTCTAATCAATTGATTAAAAAAAATAAAAAACAACGCAATAAGTTTTATCTTAAAATATTTTTTATTATTTAGCGCAATAAGTGGTTATAATACTAATTAGCACAAAGGGGGGACAAAATTTTTTGTGTAATTTATTAAAATAAGCATCATAATAGCATTTTTTAGTTTTTGACGTAGACGTACTTATATCTACCAATAAGGTAATCCACCAATAATTAAGAGCGATACACTTTGTAAAAAGTTATGAGGTGACTGACACACACAAAAAAATACAGTCGAACTGGGAACCTCAACCTTATTTTGAAATGGCTTAAAAATTCACGTAGATAATAAGCAAAACATATTCCTGGGTCACAATTATGAAATTAGCACCCGCGCGTTTTACGTGGTGTTAAATTGAGTTAGTAGTACGTACAAGTAGTACCTACTAGTACTGAGGTAGTACTGTACATACACGTATGTTTAAATAAAGGTGTGTGTAGGAGAGCTGTAAGTAGTGAAATGACGAGCAACAAGAATAAAGTTGAGGGAAAAAAATATTGTGACATCATCACTTAATATAGAGAGCAAGGAAATGACATTCTTGAAATAATGACCCTGGATAATACCAACCGTAGAAAATACTATTTTGATATTTTTTTTAATTATTTTCAGTGATGCATACTGCTGTCACTCACACAATCCTGGCTCGAACAGCAAGGTCACTAAGCATATTGGCAAATACGATTTTCTGATAATTGACTAAATTCAATCGGAATAAGCTTGAACGGGATTTTGATTGGGCCCATCAAAAATACTTACCGTACTTTTGATAGACCCAATCAAAATCCCGACATAAATTTAAGATATGCATGGTGATATACATGAAACTTTAGAAACTCCTTTTTTTGGATGTTTTAAGGCAATTACACTTTAAATTTCCAACGGAATATCGATCGAAAATGATTGAGGTGGAAAAAGATTCTAAAAATAGAACCCACGTAACCAAAAGAAGAAACTTTTCGCAGTCTTAAATATAATAGTATATACTATATCTAAAAAATTCTCCGATCACGTTTTACGATTCACGAAATAAATAAAAATTGCTTTGAAGTTTGTCCAATTTTGATCAAAAGTCGATCGCTATATTCAAAATCAGTGAACCGTGTCTGTATGTACCTACAGAAACGAGGCGGCGCGGCAGCGGCGTGGCGGTAGTAAATACTTCTTTTGGGAAGTCGTACCCATAGGGCAAAATGGTGCCCAATTGCATTTCCTCTGTTGTCTGTTTATCAGGCCGTATATCAAGGTATCCGTTACAATATACTGAACTCTAGCATGCAGAATAATGCCTAGGAGCTAATGTACTGCCCCAAAAATATATATAAATTACCTATGGCCATGTAAGAATTTTGAAGCAGTGATAGCTCAGTGGCTTTGGCTATGGACTGCCGCGCAGCAGGTCCTAGGTTCGAAACCCGCCGCGGGCTTGAGCTTTACCGCTTGGTTGAAGGACATTTTGCGAATGCTCGCCTGGCTAGCGGCCAACCTCAAGTCGAAAATCTGTCGCCAAGCACTTAAAGCAGTCCTTGGGAGCCAGTGAAATTACAGGAACCTGAGACTTAACAACTATGTCTCAAGGTGACGGGCGCAGTGCAATTCGTGACGAAATGCATCTGTTATAGGGAGAGGTTAGTCCGCTTAACATCGGGTGGGCCTCAATCAAAATTTTGTGCAAAACTAAAATATTCAAATATTTACCGCCATTCCGGGCTTTATCGCCTTAGAACAAGCTGACAATACTCAATCAAATACCGCGTAAATGTTTCGTGCTTAAAAAATGAAGAAAAAGTAAAAAGAAATTAACGTTCGAAATCTTCAAATTTCATAGTAAAATGTTTACGTGTGGTAAGAGAACCTCCATTAATTGATCAGGTTTTTTTTCATTATTGATCAATGCTCAGTCACCCATACAAGTCATGATCGCAGCGGACATTGCTTAATCTAGTTTATCGATTAAGGACGACTAGACAAGCTCCGCTACAAGTACTTTGTTAATATGCACAATACACATAGAAGTATATATTGTTGGGTCAAGCAAAAAGGCTACACCGAAATCAAAAGCTAATAAAAAGGCACCATGCGTTTGCTACTTAATTATGTATTACTACTCGTATAAGTTGCCTTTGAACCATGCTTGCTTTGTTTATTTTGTATGCCAGCTCGAAACAATATTTAACCACTGTATTGTCTACTCAGTATTTTGATAGAAGCCAAAATAGCGTCACGTCTTTGATTTTTTTGTCCTTATTTAAGGAAAGATTAATTAATTATGTAATATCACAGATTCCTTTTGAAGGTACCGGCATTTGCAAATTCGTTGTAAGATTTTAAACCCTCATTGACCTTTGCTTGCTTAAAATTCCTTTGAAATACTTATCTTCTTTACGTATTTTTTTATTTTGTAAGATAAAAATATACACGGGTGGGAAGATGGGTCAAAAGTCACAAAGTACGAGTACTTTTATTGCCTGTTTTTTGTATTGCTTACGAATATTCCTTATTGGAACCAACGAGGAAATAATCATAATCATTATCTTTCTTTGTCAAACAGAACGCAACGGAATATACTATACGAATGCGTTTGGGGTTAGTCTTTTTATATTCTGTTGTCTCTTATCATTTTCCTCGGAATCTACTAAACTGATGCAGTTTCGTTTCAAAGCAGGGGGAATTATTGTCTAACAAAATGGTTATGGACTTTATGACATAATTTTGACACTTTCCTATGAAACGATTCCCATTACGGAGTCCGAATTTTAAAACGAAGACTATTTCATTACCATTTCAATACAATAAGGCCTAGATTCTTAAACAGATATTATGGCTGTAGAGCACAAGAGGGCGCCCCAGCAGCCAAAATAGTCCACGATTGAAGATTTCTTTGAATGAACGTTCTCGTTTATCTTCAAAACAGATGAACTGATTTAAGATAATACAAAACAAACCTGAACAAGATATCAATATGACAGCTGCCGAAGCGATAGTTAAGGCCGTACTCTCCAGTTTAGATTTCACATTATTAAATGAACTGAATTTATTTTCCCCAGACGGTTGAGCTATAGTTATTCAATTACATACTTCCCACAGTTTAATTTATAGTTATCACACTAATAATAATGTGAATGCACTCAACAGTACATTTTATAAAATAATTTAACAAAATAATAGCTTATAATGTCAGTATACAACTATTACATATAACTACCTGCTTATAAAGGGATACCTATTGAACATTTCAATAATATTTATAGGCTATTAAACACGCACACAGGAATATATTCATCGATGAGTGTCATGTAATCTCTATAAATTATATGAGAATTTATCCTCAATAATTGCAGCATGTATCGCTAAGCCAAGTTATCCCCCGAAGCCTATCGAGTACGATGTTATTGAGACAGCAATAACAATTAATTAAGGAACTTATTACACTGTGACACAGTTTGATTCATAGTTTATCAGTGTAGTGCCGAAGATAATATTATTATTAAAGTTACTACAACAAAAACACTGATGTGTATAAATTCTGTCTGGATGTCACTGCCACGCTGCGTTCTATGGTTCGATTCCCGCTGTGGGTTTGAGCTTCTCTGCATGGTGGTAGGTTATTTTGCGAATGCTGCCTGGTGAGCTACCTCCGTTACGCAGAGTTCATGACTTCAAGCACGAAACAGTGGGTTCCAGCAGCTGTCCTTGAGAGCCAAGTAATTCTAGGTCTCCTTCTAGCTTATCGTGCCCTCAGATATAATGTTTAAAGGTTAACTTATCAGGTATAAAAATAAGTTCACTTTTTGGGTCAGTTTTGCCTCTGTGGTGCAGTGATTGATGCGAACAAAACAGAAAATACTCGTGGGTCAGACCTGTGGGTTGAAAAAGTTAAACCTACCTCGTAGCGCAATGACTACTGCCTAAAATTTTATAAAATAACTCTATGACGATATGAAAATATTTCCGTGATCTACAACTAGGAGCATATTCCCTCCTTAAGGGACAGAATTCTAAAACCAGATGTTAGATTTTGTCCCCACTTCTCCTCGCGTGTTTACTTCGCGGTGTACATGGCGCCACGTCCGCAAGTCAACGGTAATATTTTATTTGGTTAAAAATTTAGAGCGCTCTCTAGTAGAACTAGTAGAAACTATCTTGTCACACACGAATGTGATGTGTGCTGAAGCGCCATCTAGTATGCATACATGATACCAACCATTAGTTGATTGTATGCTGTAAATATCATATTGTGACACAGTTAACCCTTTGCGATCATAGTTCCCGCGAGCCTAAATTTACCATACCTACAGTAGAACAAGTTTAGTCTTGATTATTACCAACTTGTTTGATTTTGCAGTTTTTGTGTATGTTCATTTTTAATGAACATGAACAATGGTTTTGATGAACATGAACTATGTATCTACTTTGATGCAAGGCGTAAGCTGTTACACAATAGATGGTTTATTTATTACAAAAACAAGTATATTGTGTAAAATTTACACAGAAAATCATAAAAAAACTTTTTTACCCCTGATCAAAATACAAATAGCGGGTTATACTATTGGGTATTTTTAACTGACTTCAAAAAAAAGGAGGAGGTTCTTAATTCGCCTGTTTTTTCTTATATGTTTGTTACCTCAAAACATTTGACTGGGTGAATCGATTTAAAAAAATCCTTTTATTGTTTGAAAGCTGATACTTGTTGTTTGGTTCCAGTTAAATTTCATCAAAATCGGTCAAGCCGTTTTTGACATACACTCCAATAACTGAAAAATATTTACTTATCTTGATGATATAGTCGTTGACAATGAATGAAGATCGATCCCGTAAGTAGCAAGGGTCATAAAAAGAAGTGTTTTTTTTTTAAATAAAAATGGAAATGACTTCATCACCAAAAAGTGTGAATTAACTTGTCGAAGTCCAACACTAGTACCACGTGCACAATATTGTGATAATAGGTACTTTTGAACTATACTGGTACCGACTTGAACAAGTTATTTCACACTTTTGGGTGTTGGAGTCGGTTCCAATTTTTGTTTTTTTTTTATCAAGTAGCGTAGTTCATTCATATCCTGGCTTTGTTTCCGCTAACGATCAAGGGTAC
Organism: Plagodis dolabraria; assembly: GCA_963854805.1. Taxonomy (NCBI): domain Eukaryota; kingdom Metazoa; phylum Arthropoda; class Insecta; order Lepidoptera; family Geometridae; genus Plagodis; species Plagodis dolabraria. Next base: position 11,065,631 of record OY978452.1, on the reverse strand, counting down.
CTGCTCGTGTCATTACTACAAGTCATATTAAGATTTCACTAACAAAAAATCACATGGAGAATGTAGTAGGTAGGTACAGTTATTGTTTCAATTTGTTAATAATAATAAATACATCTCGTGGATGCTATTGTGTAGATGAGTGGAACAACAAAACTTCTAACAAAATAATACCATTATTGAAATCACCCAAGGAGAAAGATAAGTATTTTGTTTGAAAATGTATTACTTTGTATTACTATTCATACGTAATACCACAATATTACATATCGATTATAAAACCGTGGAATTACTGTTATTAACTGTATTTGTCAAAGATTACGAAAGATACGCAGGCCGTCAACGCATCTTCGAGACCTCTGGTGTAGCGGATGTTTGTGGGCGACGGTGATCACATACCATCAGGTGAGCCGCCTGCTCTTTTGCCCTCCTATCCCATAAAAAAAACTACTGAATTATATCTCGTTTTCCTTCTCATTCTATAAATGATGAACAGACTGCCAGAGACCGTTATTAGTGCCCCTTCAGTGAATTGTTTTAAAAATAGACTAGAGAAACATTTAGAACTATAAAATTAATGTTTTTTTTTTTTTTTAGGGAGGACATAGATTCTGGCTACCGCCTGTGCGGTCGTCCAGCTCCACCGGGTTTTGGGCGAGGGCCTGGCCCTACAATAGCCCGGGAGGGAGAAGTGCCGAGGGCACTTCTCCCGAGACGGGCGTAGAAGGTGAAAAGCGCTTTCTACCTCCGTCTCCTGCGGACGCCGAAAACGTACCGCTATTATAGGAGGGGTTGACAGCGAGCTCAAGGGCACCACTGTGGTTCGGACCTCGGCTTGTCTCGCTGTCGAGAGACATGGGGGGGATCGGAGCAAAATGCCTCTGTGCAACTGCAGTGTTGCACAATTGGGCCCTACTGAATAATACTCTTTGACTATTTGGAGAGCAATTTATCGTGACCTTGTTTTTGCCTCGAGCTCGCCGGCGAGCTCGGTGTTTGATTGTGTGACCTCTAATTACCTCACACCTGGGGATTTTACCTCGACGACTTGCGGATAACGCTAAAGCTGCCAATGTAATGACTGCGATGGGGTCATCCGGGTCGTCTAATACCTGCCGTGGTCGGCGACGGGGGGGTTTGAAAAATGGGATAGAAGAGGCGGTCGAGTAGTTCGATGCCTGGACAAGCAATGGGTTCGAGTGGTGGGGCGCTCGATCAAAGTATCGGCGGGCGCAGTCCTTATTGAACTGCGCTAAAGAGGGAAGGTTTAGGTCGCAATGCAACTCGGTGTTCCGGATATACCACGGAGCGCCGGTTGCACTACGAAGAAAACGATTTTGAATGACTTGAAGCTTATGGAGATGGGCCTCACTAGCATGACTAAACACTACTGATGCGTAAGTCATGATGGGGCGGATGCAGGCAGTGTAAAGTGTCTTCTTATTACTAAGAGACATTTTACTCTCTTTGCGAATCAGGGGACCAAGGCGACCCATTACAAAGGCCGCTCTGTTTCGGACGGTTGTTATATGATCGCTAAAGGTGAGATTCCGATCAAGGGCGACTCCGAGATATTTTGTTTTACTAACCCAGGGGATGGGTTGGTCAAACAAAGTTAAAGGTTGCGGGTAACGGGGGCGAGTCTTCTCAGTAAAGTACATAGCTGCACTTTTAACTGGGTTGACCGCGATGCGCCATTTACGGAACCAGTCACCGATCTCGGTGATGGCCCGTTGAAGGGCGAAAATGGACTTTCTGCTGATACGCCACCCAGTGGTATAAATAGCGGTATCATCCGCGTATTGGGCTAATAGGACGTCTGGCTGAGAGCGTGGGATGTCGCTGGTATACAGCGCGAAGAGAATGGGTGATAGCACGGAGCCCTGAGGGACTCCGGCTCTGACTGGGTGGGGGGAGGAGAGGGTGCCTTCCACGCGGTAGCGAAAGCTTCTGGCTTTAAGGAAGTCTTGTAGGATGAGCACAAGACGTTCTGGTACGCCAAGTTGGTATAGCTTGTAAATCAAGCCATTGTGCCAGACTTTGTCAAAAGCTTTCGCTACGTCGAGGAAGACTGCTAGCGTTGTCTGGGGTTTGGGGTACTTGTTAAAGCCCTCAATGATGTGCTCCGTGAGGCGGTGCACCTGTTGGACGCATGAGTGTCCGGGTCTGAAGCCAAACTGCTCATCTGGAATAAGGTGGTGTTCCTTAGCATGGGACTGGAGACGGTTTGCAAGTAACCGCTCGTAAAGTTTGCCTAAGGCACTGAGGAGGCTGATGGGGCGGTAACTGGTGGGGTCAGATGAGCTTTTGCCTGGTTTGTGAATGCCAATGACATTTGCACATTTCCAGGTGTCTGGGAATAAGCAGTGGCTCATAGCAGCATTGAAGATGCTGACTAGGAGATGGATGAGAGGAGGAGAGAGGGTTTTAAGAACCCTGTTGGAGATGCCATCGGCACCGGGGGATTTGCGCGGTCGGAGGGCCTTGATCAGTCTCGCCACCTCAGCGTAAGTCGCTAAGGTGATTGGTGGGAGTTCAGAGGTGACCACAGAGCTTTTACGTTCGACTTCAGCATCCACCGAATCGAGGTGAGCTTGGTCAACGTGATCTATGTTAGGGGAACACTGAGCCTCTAGGCTATCAGCTAGGCACTCAGCTTTGTCTTCGTCAAAGAACGCTGGGACTAGTGGGACTGGTCTGTATAAGGGAGGCATGTCGTTATGGTTACTACCTTTCATACGTCGCGCCAAGTCCCAATAAGCATGGTGGCTTGGCACGAGGTTTGAAAGTTTGTCACCCCATTGTTGATCACGCAACTCAGACATGCGACTTTGAACCATGCGTTCAAAGTGGCGTTTCTTTGTTTTGTTCTCTTTACTGGGGTAAGAGTCGTAATGTCGGGTCACTGCTTTACTTTCCGTCACTAATCGTCTCACATCCGCTGGAATGACAAGGCGCCGGTCATCCGGCACCATGACCTCCTTTGCGGATGCACCTACTACGGTGGAGAGGTGATTAGTGAACGAATCGATCGCAAGGGTTACGTCGTCTTTAGTCAGGATGTCGTCAGGGATCTTGTCAAGGTCCGGTGAACTGATAGCCTTTAGGGCATCGCCTACTTGCTTCCAGTTCACTATTGTCTTAGTGGGGCGGGGGAGGTCTGTCGTTGGGTCGGGACCTAGTCGCAGTATAATGGGTCGGTGGTCAGAGTGAAGCTCGTGGACCACTTCTATGGAGCGTAACTGAAGTGTTACGCCTCTGAGCAGTGCCATGTCAAGCAAGTCAGGTCGAAAGTCTTCCATATGAGGGTAGTGAGTGGGCTCAGTGGGCGCAATTATGTCAAAATTAAGTTCTGCGACTAGTTTTTCAAGTGCAATACCTCTGGGATTGTTGATGTTACAATTCCATAGGATGTGCTTACTATTGAAGTCGCCAATCAGAAGGACGGCGCTTCCTAAGGAGAACAATGCTTCTAAGTCAGCTCGGACGATCGGCTTGGAGCAAGCTTGGTAACAGGACGCTATGACTATAGGTTGATGACCAGTCATAGCTAGGAGGCAACAAGATGCTTCCATATTAACAAGAGTCGGAGTAGGTAGGGGAATGCAGTGCAGGGACCTTTTGTAATAGATAAGAGTGCCTCCCCCACGGGAGTTCACTCTATCATCACGTACCGTTCTGAAATTGGCAAACCTAGGGTTCGCCTTCCCCGGTTTTAGAAGGGTTTCCTGCACGCATATGATATCGATAAGGTGGGTACAACAAAAGTCGTGGACGAGGTCACGTTGTCTGAAGAGGCCGTTAGCGTTAAATGACGCTAACGAAACTGAGTGCGGTTTCGTGCGTTCGGTTGTACTACCCATAGTGGTTGTACTGGGGAGGGGCCTGGGGGACGAAGCGCTTAAGGGCGCTTAGTAAGTTTGCGTGTTCCAATGTGTATTGGATCACGTCCGCTGGGGATTGAGCGTATTGCATCTTGTGAAATAGCTCTTGTACCTCATTGATGTCAACCGACATAGCCAGATCGCTGACTAGGTTGATTGCCTCTTGAAGAGGGGCAGCCATCAATGGCATAGGGGGAGCTTGTGGCCGGGAAGCAGCGCGGGGAGGCGCGCGAATGGTGTTGGCAACGGGTGCCGGGAGCGCGGGGCGAGCCGGGGCCGGTGCGCGGGCAGGGGCCGCGGCGCGGGCGGGTGCGGGTGCGGGCGCGGGTGCGGGCGCGCGGGCCGGGGCGCGGGCGGTAGCGACGGTCTTAACCATACTGGGTGGTTTAGACCATGCGTAACGGGCTGGGAGCGGCGCGGGTATTACCTGTGAGGCAGGTACTACCGTTAGTTTAGGGCTTACCCGTTGGTAACGGTCGTAAGAGGGACGGGTCGGCCTATGCCTTGCCACCCTGTGGTTCACTCGTGGTGCTTTAGGGCAACCACGGTAATTCGCGGTATGCCCTTGAGCACCGCATAGAACACAATAAAATTAATGTGCACTGTTTTTTTATAAATACGCAACAGCTACACCAATAATAATAATATAGTTTTTATTTTTGAATAATGCCACAAGTAACTTTAGGTTGGTATGTAGGTACTAGATTTTTTCTAAGATTAATAAAATACAATTGGCATATTATGCCTTAGTTTAAGTGCCATTATTATTATATCGCTAGGTTTATGTAGGTACGCATTTAGCGAGCCGTCCATGTTATTATAACCTTTTGAAAGAGATATCATATGATTATAATAAATAATGTGAAGAGAGGGTAGGTACAGAATAGATAATACTCTGTTCGTAAAGCGGACAGCTTTGGATCGTTTGTTCAAGATGTGTGAGCGTTAATGATAATAAATAGCGATTGGCAAGGAAGAAACTATGTATGCCGCTCGGAATAACTTGTGTTATTGCCGTTTTTCATGTTTGTTGTTGCCTGAGGACATAATTTCAGCTCTAGATACACGCACACATAGATAAATACGATATTACAAGTTTAGACTTGTATATTACAAGTTTAATTAATTAGTGTGAATAAATATATTTTGATATCATAAGTCGCAGGGTACTGATTGACATAAATGCCTATTATACCATTATAGCGTTCTATGGAGGCTTTTGTTCAACAGTAGACGTCTTCCAGCTGATAATGATGAAATATACACTTTGTTAAATTTGGTGCTATATTATGCTTCCAGCTTCCATTGAATTTTCTAGCACTTTACTGCATGGGACATATTACGCTGAAGCATAATTTTTAAATCACTTCAATGTGCCTGCGACTTGATTTTAGCTGTAGCGTGATATAATATTTCATTATTTTAAATTGATACTAGCTAAACAGACGAAGTGTAACGCTAAAGCCAAAGAAAACAAAAAATACTTCATATTATTAAGAGAAAAAGCACTTAAGAGTCGGCATGCACATCTACAAAACCGACAAGATTCATTGTTTCTTTTCATATAAGAAATGTGAAACACATTTAATTGATCCATACACATATAAAACATGTGTTTAATTATAAGGTACTTACTTAATAGTAATTATATCTAAATACTGTAAGTTGGTACACCTATCTATTTATAAGTGAAAGTTTTTAAAATTGTCTTTACATCCTATGTAAAGTTTCTTTGAGAAATAAATATATTATTATTTTCAAATAACAGTGGTGTCATGATAAAAAAGTGACTTTACATTCTAACATATTATATTAATATCAAATATTAAATACTTTCCTATTTCTTCCACTGACAACAACACATTAGTGATTAGACTACATATAATGATACACAATTATGGGAATGTGTGTGTTTCAATTCTCACCCCGTCACGTCTAAAAGGATTTGAATCAAATCGGTACATGTTTCCTTCTACTAAGAAGTTAAAGACGGTTTGGCAAATATTGTCTTAGCTTTCTAGTAAACGGTCTGTGAACACAAAAAGGCCTACCTACCACTACTTTCACGCCTCCAACCGAACGGAAATTAGCAATTAACAAAAGATTGTCCGTTTCCCGATACACATCTCAATATTAGACTTAGCCTTTGTTTCTTTCTTTCTTATCTCAAATCAGAAATGCTTTCTCTCAACAAAATAACGCGTCAATACGTTCATTATGTTCTGTGTTTTGCCAGTCGCCATTCGGATAATGGTAAGATTGGTGTTGCCACTTTTGCAAACTCCCTTTTAATTAAAAATTGAAGATTTTTGAAGAATTTTTTGTGACAAAAGAGCTGATTATCAAAAGGGTATGCCAGAGCTAAAAAAATTGTGGTTCAATACCACGTATTTTCAGGGTGTAAAATTTTCGCTTCAGACAGTGATCGAACGTGATCTTCCATCTGCCTATATGTATGCGATATATATCTAAAACTCGATTTTTTCTATAAATAACCAGACTCTTAGTCTGAGTGTTTTCTAAAGACTAAATCATATTTATACTTCGTTTGATGTTCCTTAACAAACGCCTTTCGATGGGCACCACTACACTATAACTTTCTTAATTCTTTAAATATATGTAAGGTGGGAACAATATGTTTTACAAAATAAGAACAATATGTTTTTCTTATGAAGTGTACCTATTCATAATTAGCTTTTTAGTTTAATGGCCAGCCACCTTACCGATACTAACTCTCTCTAGGAGTTTTCGCTGTACCCGATGATAGTCAGATAATACGAGTAAAGCTACGTAAGAGTGCTTCCTATCTATATGGATGAAGCAGTAATGGCTCAGAGGCATTGACTATACACCGTTACGTGTGTTCCGGCAGCTGTCCTTGATTTGATTGTGATCAAAGGCTTGCCTATCATCAAAAAACAAATAAGAAAATATGCCTTTAGTGTGATAGTTTTAATAAGTAGTACCCCAGTAATAAGTCGGAGTAAGAAGTGGCATGGTAATTATTTCGAGTATTACCAGGTATTGTATTTGTAAGATCCTAATCTAGTTATGAGAATATATAACTTACTACTTTTTTAATCAACGAACTGTGATGAGGCATCAACGCAAATTTTATCATTTGGTCGTAGCAGCTTTCTTTATTCAAATGCAAAGATAAACTTGCCCACATTCTGGCATGGTAAAACCTTTGAAGAAAATAATACTTCCGTAAGAATATTCAATGAACTGAATATTTTTTTGATATCTATGAGGAAGTTTCGTGTAAGTCCGGGCAACACTTGCAAAGGCCCACACAGATAATCTAAGATGGGATCTCCGTCGTCGTCGCCGAGCCGCATTGTTTGTAAATGAGAGCACCACAAAATAAAATGCTCATTTGGTACTCCGGCCGATTGTTTCGAATCCTGAATCAAGTCATTGTACTTTAAAAATTATCGTTATTTTATATTATCTGCCTTTTGTTATGCAAATTAAATTAATCGATCGAGTTGTGTATAATAACGACATAGTGACATGAATCGTCCAAATAAGAGATCGGCATACTTCAACCCTTTCTTCGTCGTGGATAAGTTTCATAGGCAAAAACATTGAATGTATTTGTTTGTAGTCACATCAAATATTATAATAAGCACACAATCTTATATGAAATATAGATACACAATCTTAAATAACTTATTTGAACCTGGTCAACGGTTGAGAGACTGAGTCAAACCGGAGTAACACAGTATTTTTGGGTCCAAATTTTAGCTGTACTGTTATTATGAAAAAGTTGAGTATAGACAGATTAAAAAAAAAAAAAAATTACTGAAAAAAAAAAAATGAATAGATGCAGGCGTTACTTCGCGGAAATCCATATTTAATAATAATAAATATATTTTTAAAAGTATCTTAAGAAAACATTAAATAACATTTTAATGAAACACTTAAAAAAGTATAAAAATATATATCTAGTGGTAATGGATAGATTCAGGCGTTACTTTGCGGAAATCCATAATTAATAATAACAAATAATTTTAAAAGTATCCTAAAAAATATTAAATAATAATTAAATAAAACACTTAAAAAAGCATAAAATTATATATCTAGTGACAATTCCGCCTAATTTTCCTGTTATCTACGTGACGTTACAAACATCACGCAGCCTAACCGGAAGAATACCCGATAATTCCGCCTAATTTTCCTGTTATGCCTACGTGACGTCACAAACGCCACGCAGCCTAACCGGAATAATATTCGACTAGTTTCGCTTCTAAACGAAGCATCTACAGGTCTTGACTCACCGAGCGCATGATCGAGACTCAATAAAATAGAATTTGGCCGACTGTGTCTACACTACACTAACCATATAGGTAGTACGTGGTATACGCACTTGTCCATTAAATCTAGGTATGGCAATTGTATTTATTTGAAAGTAATGATTCAATCAGTCTTTTATTTAGTATCGTAGTACAATTTGTATTACGATTGCATTGCGCCATTATCAGATCCATGATCACTAATAAATTTTTCAATACTAGACGTCGGTCCATCATCTACAGATAATTTACATCTGAAGAATAATTATTCATGTGGGTCTATGGTTTATTCCTTACGAGTAGGTGTAGTTCGACCGTTCTATCTGAGGACTATAGTATCCAAAGCGGCACTAGTACGAATTTATGATATTTGGTAATGGGAGGAAGCACGAGCGATAGACTAGAAACTTAATGCATCGTTTCGTAGAACAAGTCTCCTTAGCCCTGCTCCTGGCTTACTAGCCCATGACGTTATTTTTATTTGAAGCGCTTAAATTGCGCTATTAGCGTAGCTGGCTCAACTGTCTTAACCTAACAACAAAGTTAAGCAAAATCTGCCGCAGTTATGACTTGGATGGGGGACCGCTCTGGCATTACTACTGAACGCTTCCGTGCTTCGGAGGGCGCGGTAAGACGTCGGTCTCGATTGTTGTATAAGGTTTGCAGTTATAGCATGTGTAGGACATTATGTGAATGACTGCCTGGCTAGATCTACCAATCCCTCAAGTACAAAATCAGTTGCCAAACACCAAACGGGGTGTTGCGGGAGCTGTCCTTCAGAGCCAGTAGCTCTAGGTTATATCATCACTTACCATCAGGTAATATAGCGGTCAAAGGCTAGCCTATCAGCAATAAATAAATGAAAAATATAGGAAGGTTAACAATCTTAAGATTCTTCTACCGATAATTCAGGATAAATTTCGGCAAAATAGCAACGCGGTCGACTAAGCTTTTTTGTGGGTAAAATGTAATGTTTTGCGGGTGGGTGAACTTACACTGTTAACGGTAAATTAAATAGGTATTTTTTATTTCAATGTAAGACAAGTCGCTTTTCAGCTTAGCTTTTCAAAAGTTCGTTCAGAATCTAATGTGCTTGGGTTTGAACTTTACTGCTCTGCGGAAAAAATTCTGTCACTGCAGTGTTATCATGCTAGACAGATTATTGCCAATGAGGCCTGCCACCAGGCAAAAATTATTTGTGATGTCAGGATAGGTTTGGTTTTCCCTGTGGATTGACGGCTACAACTGCACCCTCCATACCTGTGGGAGTCGTGACGCAAAATACCGTAAGGTGGTAAAGCGCTTTCACAACAACTGAAGAACTCTCATCCTACAATGTGATCTCCAAGTCGTCTGCCAAGCGTAGAGATTAAAGCGAGCCACCCTATAAGGTAGGCATTTGTTCAACGTTCTTCAATCGTTGCTGTTGATGATGATGATTGGTTTATTTATTGTGTACTGAGTTCTCGAGATTGAATCATATATTCTATTATTTATTTTATTGCATAGGCTAGCCGTGTTAGCTATTGACCATAATCTCTTCTATAAAATAATAAGTGATGGATGACATGGCAATCAACAACTACAAACAATGAGTAAGTCAAACTTAGAATTTTGTATTGCAGTAGGGCGTTGCGAAAGCCCATCTGGCTAGCTATCCTTTGGAGCAGTTGAAATCTTTGTGAACAAGTTAGTCCGAGGTCAATACTGCCACGATACCTATTTCTACTGCCTAGCAGTAATGTTCGTATGACTGTATACCAGTTTAAATGGTATGAGTGCTGGTGAAATTAAAGTCACAATGAGACTTTATAAATTTAACTTAGGGTTATGTGCGTAGTGGAGTTCGTCACTTGTGATGAAATGCATCTGTTATAAGTAAAGGTGGCCGCTTAACACCAGGTAGGCCTTGTGCTTGTTCCATAACGATAGAATACAAAAAACAGACTTTTTTAATATTATAATTTTTGCAATGATTCATACTCCGCGGAATACGTTACAAAATTACAACGAGAAGAAGAAATTATAGTTATGTGCGGAATCGGAACCCGCATCATCCACCCTTATGGCCAGGGCATGCTCTCTCCTTCAGAAACGACAGTACAGTGATAAGCAATAACCTACGAAATAAGCACGAGTGCTAACCTCAACAACATCTACGAACGCATCACCACTTACGATCAGGTTATATAATGGTAAATGGCTAGCCTTTCAGCAATAAAAACAGTAATTGTATGGACAAACGGGTTTTTGTTACCAAATATTTATTATTTGAGCGCGCACTGTTTATTTACACGTGCGTGAGGTCACCTCCCTATACTAACGGAAGACCAGCGCTGGTTGCAACCAACCAGCATTTTGCTGAGTTAGCATAGGGTTGTGACAAACACTTTGTTTATTTTTCAATGTGTCCATAATTATATATTTTGCCATTATGTATAGTGTTTGTCGCAATTAAAGTTATTCATTCATTCATTCATAATTTCCACTAAGTCATCATTGTTTCAAGTTTCTAAAAAGTCTGCATAACCTTCGAGAATGAGCTAAATTACCACAGAATATAAAGTCTATTATTCGTCTAAATTCTACATTTAAAATAAAACACGACGGCCACAGATGTGTCATTACTTAAGAATGCGACAGAAATTGACTCAAAAGAGCGAGAAGCTGTCACATCACCTCAAGGAAACTCATAAAACGGTAAACAAACATCAATGACCACCGTTTATTGGCGTTTATCGATCAAGTGCGCTGAACGTTGACCGCGCTCGTTCGACCGTGGAATGCTCAAACAGCGTAACTAGAGCATAGGGAGGCATTTGAGGGAGTTAGGCTTAGGGGCGAAGGGATAACCCCGAGGGACTTGTGAAAAGATAATGAAAGAGCCCACTTTTTTGAGAAGGCTCAAGAGACGTCTAGAGTGGTCGCGCTCTTTTTAGTTCGGGACAAAAGGGGACGTGTTGGACCTGTGACTATATAGAATGCCGAAAAAAAAATGCCGTAAAGTTAAAATAACATTAACAGTAATGAGAAAACAAAATATTTGACCCGAGCCGGATCGAACCCACATCTTTTGAATTCGCTCCGCACCCTGTAAGTTGACGCGTATATTTTATTATGTATAATAATAAAAATAATAATAATATATATTATGTATTACTTGTGAAATAATAATAATTATTTCACAAGTAATACATATATATACATTATTTGGTGCGTCGGTCTCCGGACAAGGAACCCTGATTCCCGGAGCCGATGTCTTCCCCGGTTACAAATAAAAAGAATAACGATACAAGTTAATACAAATTATTAATAATAGGTTTAATTTACCTCTTCGCCAATTTGTCAAAAAGCTATATATATTTACTTTGTTGATTTAAAAATTGTATATAATTCTAAGCAGTGCCTTTAGTTTCTAGTTGAAGTTCAGTTAGTTCAACAGTTTAGTATTACTAGCGGGTATTTTCAGAAACGAAAATATTACAACAGAATAGTATTGGTATACAGTATTATAGTGGTATACTAGTATTACTTTCTTTTTACTGGATCATTCGAACGCAATGGTAGTTTTTTGCTGCGTAGCTATACCTTCACGTTTGTCCCATTTGAACTTTTTGGCACTAGAACTTATAAAAGAACGGGAAAATACGGCATCCACACCTCAAATATGGTCAAAACAGGCGTCGTCTCCTGATTGAGTCTCAGCAATGTACGTGTATGCGTCTACTGCATGATTGATCTGGACTTGGAATAATGGAAGTGTAGCTGTGTGCATTATATGCTTGTGCTAAATTTTCTCCATATTATATTGTCTTATTAGAGCACACCTTATCTTCCTTTTTTATATAAATCGATGGTTTTGACTGTATATTTCGCCGGTAATATTATCGGCCAGTGTTCAAAGGAGCTACTAACATTTATTAAAGCAACTAGGTTAAGACCTAGTTGCCTGAATAATTGCAAGGTTGTGGTCACATGTGTAATAGGTGAGTAACACAAACGTCCCTGTAAGCAGAATGCAGTACTTAATAGAAAACGGAGCCAACTCATAACACTGAAAAATATGAATACTATTTTTACTATCTACTTTATATATATAATAAATCCGTCGATTTTTATTATTTGTTTATTGTTAAGTTTTTAGTACAATTAGACTAAGTTGGGCGCTTGTATGTATTACTGCCTGTTTTTGGTTTTATTCAAGAAATATCATAAACAAAATCATGCCCATTCGCTAAAATTTCTATGAAATATAGGTACTAAAGATAACGAACCCCGAATAAGTACGGAATCTTGAGAAACATTTAAAAGCTTCTTGCATGCATTTCCATTCATTTAAACTTTTTGTTTGCTTTTTATTTGTTGTCAATCCATCGCTAAAGAACATATTCTGGAAAAAATCTAACTGACTATCTACACTCGAGAGCAATGAATCCGGGTCACTTAAAGAATCCTAAAAATCTCGGAAACTAAAAATGCTAGGTTAATGCAATAAATTGTATTTAATAGACAATGTAATACTCCTTAAATGAAGGTATTAAAACTTCTTAGTTATTGTAAAGTTATATCATAAAAAAATCAAATTTGAAAAAGGGCCACTTTCGAAGATGGAACTACGAAATTACAGCATTTGGTTTTGCTTTTGTTTGTAATCTGTCATTTATGTGGGTACATAAACCATGTTGATAGTGCTCTATATTCATTATTCAAGCTGAAATTATGTCGCTTACGCCTGAAGAATGCACCAGAATACTTACAATGCTGGAAACCGGCCGGAGTCAGCGCGATACAGCCAGGACTGTCGGTGTGTCGCTGTCAACAGTACAAAGAGTTCTCCGACGTTACGAAGAAACTGGTTCTAACCTACGCAGACCAGGAACGGGCAGAACCAGGTGTACCACAGCACGAGAAGACCGATACTTGGTGAACACCATGCTTCGAAATCGCTTTCTCACAGGAACTGAACTCACCAATCAGTTTCGACGCCTCGGAGGAAGTAACCCAAGTGCATGGACAGTAAGACGTCGGCTTGCTGAATCTAACTTAAAACCCCTTAGACCTGCAAACGGCCCTAAACTGGAGCGTGGGCATCGTATTTCGAGACTAAGATATGCCCAGAGCCACGTAAATTGGAGTATTGAAGATTGGTCAAAAGTTATGTTCTCCGACGAATCAAAATTTATGCTCTACAAGCACGGTGGAAGACACAGAGTGTATCGAAGACCAGGGGAAAGATTCAAGCAAGCATGCATCGAAGAAAAAGTAGCCTACGGTGGTGGGTCTGTATTTGTGTGGGCCGGAATTTCTTCTGAAAGTCGCACAGAGCTGGTGATCATAGAAAACGGCTCTTTAACTAGCGTAAGATATGTGGAAGAAATCCTCAATGATCACGTTGGTCCATTTATGGTCAATTTAGGTGAGGATGCTATATTTATGCATGACAATGCCCGACCTCATACAGGTAGGATTGTGAATGACTACCTTCAAGAGATGAACATTACTCGTATGGAGTGGCCAGCGCGCAGCCCGGATATCAACCCGATCGAGCATGCTTGGGACGAGCTAGGCAGATGCGTAAAACAACGAAACCCTCCCCCAATCACGCTTCGTGAGCTCAAAATTGCTCTCACAGAGGAATGGGAGAATATTCCCCAAAATCGTATAAGGAACTTGGTGTACAGCATGCCAAACCGCGTAAACGCAGTAATGGAAGCACGACGAGGCAATACGAAGTATTAAAATTCAAGAAAATCGTAATAAAGTTCAAAAATTTCATGTTTCCTATTTTTGTTTTAAGGAGAGATCATCAGTTTTTTTCTTTATGTAATTTTGTGTTAATAAAATGTATGGTGACTCATATTTTTTTTACTTTCATTTAAGGAGTATTACATTGTCTATTAAATACAATTTATTGCATTAACCTATCATTTTTAGTTTCCGAGATTTTTAACATTCTTTAAGTGACCCGGATTCATTGCTCTCGAGTGTATTTCGGTTCGGTACAGCTCTTAAAAGACAGGACGGTGCAAGATTAGTAACAGAGTGCAGCTTTCCAGAGTTTTCATACGAAACCCTAAATAAGGTACTGTGTATTCCTCAACTGTATATACTGTACTGTGTCCTCCCCTATGTAGGGGGTATTTGCCATAATCACCACGCTTGGCAGGCGGCTTGGGGATCGCAGTGCAAGATGACAGTTCTTACTGAAGGCGCTGCTGCCCACCTTCTAGTATTTTTCCCTTAGTCGACTTTTACAACACCCACACGGGAAGAAATGGGGAGGTTGCATGGTGGAAGGGCATTTTTGCGAATGCCCGCCTGGCTAGCTACCACCCTCAAGTAGAAAATCTGTCGCCACGCACCTAACGGTGTGTTCCGGCAGCTGTCCTTGAGAGCCAGTCATTCTAGGTTAAGCCTGTTAACACCTTCGACCACATCATCACTTTTGTGTCAAAGGCTTACTTATAGGCAATAAAAAAAAAAAAAGGTACAATTCTAAACCGGCACCCCACGGCTTTTAAACGGGCTCTCCCCCGTGGGGTGCCGGTGTATACTGTATATACGAATTAATATAACAGGAAATATTTGTTTTTTCTACGCATATTACAATATCCAATACCCTTAATGCGTGTGTGTGCTTATATCTACTAGATCGTATACACCAGAATCACTTTGCGGTTGACTGACCATTGTTTTGTAGAAAAAAGTTAAGGTAAACTAATTTATCGAGATTGGGAAAAATCCTCGGAAAATCCGGACATAAATGTTTGCGTAGCAACAGTAAAAGATGTTATTAGAAAGGTACATATCTCGCTGGTATCTTTATATATAATATTACGTAAATATGATGATTGTGAGGTGCCGAGCTGGAACTGCCTGTGGTAAGCCAATAAAGGCCAGATAAGAACCCTAAAAAATTAGTATACTAAACTAAACACGAGTAGTTGCATGTTACATTGATGACCAAGTGGCAATAGGAATGGACTGTCGTGCAGGAGGTCCATGTTACGAAACCCGCCTGCCGCGGGCTTGAGCTTCACCACACGATGGTAAGGCATTGGGGCGAATGCTATCCCGGCTAGCTACCACCCACAAGTAGAATATCTATCGCTAAGCATCTAATGATGTGTTCCGACATATTTTGTCCTTGAGAGCCATTCTTGCAATCGATCACATCATCAATTACCAACGTGTGAGGTAGTGGTCAATAACTTATCTATCAGCCCTTTTTCAACACCAATAAAAACTAGAATATCAGAGACGACTGCTGTCAAACTTACGGAACTTATGACATAGGGACGATGGGACTAAATTCCTAGGAATAAGAGTGTATTCAGCAATTTAGCAATTTACATTCTTGCTGATATACCATGTAACGTTCAAAACATAAAACTTTAGGCAAAATAATATACTTAAAATTTTAGTCTGGAGTCATAGTTATAATTACCTAAGCCTTTATCTCCTAAAATCTGTGACTCACCACTTTTTGCTAAGGCTCAATCATTTGTATTATTACACAACTGCCCAAAAAAGTTATCACTATAAAAATTATCATCATTGGCAGAAATCACCAGCAAATAACTTATAATTTTGGTCACTTCATACGTGTCTTGAGGTAAGATCTGTCCACAGTTGCAAATAATCTACTACGAAGTATAATAAGTGGCGTTGTGTTTACTCAAGTCCTGAGAAATTATTAGCGGGTTATAAATATGACTATATTAAATTCACACAATTAGAACTATTTCAAAAGCAATTTGTAGGAGCAACGACGCGTTGGAACCGCTATATAAATGAGAGACAGTTACTATTCTTAAAAATTGAGCATTTAACATCTCTGTCGTACTTCAGATGCCTCTCCATTTTAAAAATCGTCAATCATTTGATTTTATTTATAAAGGCTAGCCTAAGCAGTTCTTTCACAGTTCTAATATCTGTTCATTGAGTGAAATATGTTACGGGGCTAGTACAGTTTTTGCCATCCTGCTTTGCTTATCTTGACTATTTTCCGCACCGTGATTGTTTGCTGTTGCTATTATTCAGGCCTTAAAAGTGTTCCACGTGTTCATATTTTCTCTTCCTAATAGTTCCGATTAATTTCGGTTCGGGGAGATCCTTTTGTGTTTAAGGACCTCGATGTTCGGGATCGTATCAATCCAACTTACTCCAGCCTATGCCAGGGTTGGTCTACACCTGGAAATCTCGTTTCTTCATACGGAGATCTTTGTAAATATTCCGTGAGTCGCACTCGTAAAACACCACAGGCACAACGTAACACTATACTAGCTTATTGCGTTGTCATGTGGGCCCTGAGCAGCCTTGTGTAGCATACATTTTTGTGCGTTCTCATGAACGAGGCCAGCTCGATTTCGATCCGGAGTCTTATTTCAGTAAAACTCTCCCACGTATCAGTCAATAATAAACCTAGGTTACTTACTTGGCTTTTTCGATGTGCTTGGTCTTGGAAGAATTCAAGTTCAGACCCACATTATTCCAACACTCGAGTATTGTAACGAGCCGTATATATTCATTGAAGAAAAGAAGAAAAGTGTAATTTGATTGTATTGAGTGAAGCTTGGTAACTGGAGTTTACGGACATTGTTTGAGTGAAGATATTGATATTGTGCCCGTCTCGGGTCATTGCAGCGAGTGAACGGGTCGATTGGTTCTACTGAATTGTTGGACCATTTCGTTGGCTCATTGGAAGCTAATAGATTACGTTTGTTATTTGATAATGTAGACAATTGCTCGAAGATTGATATAATGAAAAGAAAAAACAGGTATATCTATTCAAGAATTACTTTTATTTAAGACCCGGTTTTTCTGACATATGTTTTTTAACGGATTATAAGTATTTAGATTTTTACCACCGTCTCACCTATTGTCAAGTAATGGTTTAGGATAGCAATTGTATAAGAGTGGGCCTACATTAGAAAAAAAAAAATTCAAGGGAGACATAATATCGTTACTTGTATGGTTAGTGAATGTGGTCGTATAACGTAAGTTTTAGGTTGAGCGCAAGGAGAGAAAACACAAACTGACCATTCTATCTGATTAAAAAAATTTGCCAACATTATTACAACTCTGTAACGTAGTTATTTTGAGTTTTCTGACGTCAATTCGGAACTAAATTGAAAAATAAAGCCGAAACAATTTTACGTATTACGCGTTAAATTATTTTTATAGTACAAACCATCAGACAAAAAAAATAACTTAATAAACATTTACCCACTCTCATACTCGGGCACAAACCCTCATAAATCACGTGATTCATGCGACGCGGATGCATTATTGAAATTAAAACAGTTCCGTTGTGGACCTACCAGAATATAATTTTAACAGTAAGGATGTATCACAACAAAAAGAACAATGTTATTATGAACTAGTTAAATTTGATTGCTGTTGCTTTACTACGAATAATTGATGTATAGAATAATCATAGAAATTAAATACATCAAAAATCCAAGTCAATGACAAAATGATTTATTCAATTTAGGCGTCTACAATGTTCTTATGCAGTCTACTTACAAATAAGATTATTCAAATATTCTACACCACAAAAAAAATATGATAGGGAGTCACTCTCTCAGAAGAACGAGTAAGAAACTCGTTCTTCTGGGAGACCTGGACCATTCTTTATGAATATCTTTTATCGTGGTATTTGATGTATAGTTTTTCTATATTTTGAGTTACTCGACAATTCTCCTCACTGAATTTTCGATCACGAAAACTATACTTATGATTTTTTATCGGTCTAGGCACAAGTCCTTACTGTTATGTTTTTTAACGCAATGTTACATCGTCGGATTCAGGACAGAAATTAAAATAAGTTATTCACATTTCGTTGAAATTAACTCATTGGGATCCGGTTTAAAGATAACAATTATAATTAAACCAAATATAGGTCACTGGTAACCTAAATATATTAAATTCAGTTTGGTAGGCTCTATTAGAAGTATCAACAATAACTTAGATCAACAATAATTTATTTTTAGTTTTCTTTACTCTGCAGCAGAATCTTTTTGTATTATAAATGTTGTAATTGACAGCAAGAAGAGACACCAAAAACAAACATGACTGCCTCCTTTCGTTCTATTATGAGATTTCTTAGTAATTTATAATACAAATGTATATCACCTACTGCAAATTGAATAATCCACTGCGTTTCTATTCTATGAATTTTACCTAAAATAATAAAAATATGGCCTGGCAGGTTTATGAACAGCCGCAGAGCCATTAAACGTTTTAGCTGTTCGCATAGCTGTTATATTGATTGTTCTAGTCTTGAAAATTTAAATCGTTTTGTATGCCCGTTTTTTATTCAGTTGCGTTTGTTTCGAACGAACTACTTAATTTTGGTTGAAAGGTTATGGAATTATCATCTTTATCGATTTTCATCGAACTCTATGTATTATGTATAAGCAATTACCGCTAAAAACCTTATATTCAACACTTTTGAATTAAAACTATATTGTTTATAATTTCTCCTTTTTTCCGGGGAGAAAATTTGTTTAAAAATACTACGTTGTTGTTTCTATTGTTTCGGAATAACTTTAGCCATTGACCACTGTATCACGTATTGGTAAGTGATGCTGTGGTCGAAGATGTTATTCAAGCTAACCTAGAATTACTGAACAAACTGTTCGGTGCTTGGCGACAGTATTTCTACTTGAGGGCGGTAGCTAGGTGGTAGCTATTATTGCAGGCGGGCATTCTCAAAATGCCGATTTTGCGATCGCCCGCCTGCTACAATTATATTCTACCATCATGCAGGCAATAAGCAAACGTATTGCATAAACATAATATAATATAAGGACCTATATATTCAAAAATGTGTCATCAAGGAAATGCATTCAATATTATGGTAATGTATTCATTTAGTTGTAGTTACGTTTTGTAGGTATTTGGAATACTTTAAGACTTTTTTGTACCCATTTCCACATCCGATTAATATTTCCTATCCCAATATCATATATCTCCACAAATCCGGCGTCACCTCACGTCGCGGCGCGTCCATCCGTCAGGCCCCATAAGAGCAGTATTTTTGATTTGTTATCCGTCGCTGTCACTGTTATTGATGTGTAGCGAAATTGGAAAGTTCAGAGGCACTTATCTCTCAGATTTAGATAGGAGAGCAATTTATAAAGCGGGGATTTCTTCCCCTAAAGTATCCTCTTGACAGCGAGCGAGGCCGCGGGCGGTGTCGCTCTCAGTTAGGGAACGTTTTACGCACAGAATGTGATCCGATCTGTGTGAATGGATCTCTGTGGACCTTGTGTCCTTTGTTGCCATAGCAACGCCGAAGGTTACAATACAATTCCACAAGGATCAACGCCGATCGGCTTACAGATCTGTGGATCCAAAATTGTAATCACAGACTCGAGAGCTAAGTAGGTCACGTTCGTTTGTCGGTGCCTGAACGAATAAACGGCTTTGGGATTAACTACACGAACACTGTTGAAATTTTAGTAGGCGTATAAGGATACTTATATTATGATTTCATTAAGTTGTGTTTGTGTACGTATTATAGTTTCATATCTTTATTTGACTTGACTAAAAGTTATCAATGACATTGATATTTGTTGGGAAAACATTCCCATCAGGCAGTTATTTTCTATGCACCATTTTTGTTCCTTTCTGTGTGCCTATACTTTATCTAGCTTTTCCTGTTCTTTTTGAAGCTGGAACCTGAACTGTACTGTATCAGCCGGATTGTCCACTGCTGAGCACAGCCTTCTACATAAGGGGGGGAGTTTGCTATAATCCCCACGCTTGGCAGGTGTCTTGGGGATTGCAGTGTGAGATATCAGTTCCTAAGAAAACGCTGCTGCCAACCTTCTGGTGTGTTACCCTTAGTCGCCTCTTACTACACCCACGGGTAGAGATGTGGAGGTGGAATTCTAGCCCGGCACCCCACGGGTGGAACCTAACAAATAGCATATAGCTGACTGATGATAACATTTATGATCAAGGGGTAACACCCACTCAGACGTATTTCTTCACAAGGAATCCTACTAATGAGTAAAAGGAATACTGCTTCGGCCACATATGCCTTTGGAAACTGCCTTCAGTGCGGGAATAGTTTACTTTCAATGTGTAGAAAAAGCACAAGAGTGGAGAATCAACAATAACCCGGCGAGGTCGCATTTAGTGGGTGTATGCTGGGATGTTGAATATTTACCTATAATTTTTATAAATACTATTATTTAGGTTCTTGCTCATGTATCTTTTTCCAATGGCTGACGATGACAGTTAACATTATGGAGGTTTAAGCTAAATGTTTCTATACCCACATAAAAATAAATTTGGTGACCGTCTAGAATATTATCATTTTATAAACTGTCAGCTACACTGTGTGTTGGTATGTTACAATACAAACTATTAAGCTATGCTTGTTTTTAGGGATACTTAGGGAAAGTGGTACCCCGTTACTCAGCTTACGCAGTACGTCCGCCCCTAATTTTTATATATAAGTATATAGCTGATAAGTTAGCCTTTGACCATTGTGTTGATGTGGTCGAAGATGTTGATCGGGTTAACCTAGAATTACTGGCTCTCAAGGACAACGTCCTGAACACTCTGTTAGGTGCTCGGTGACAAATGTACTACTTGTGGATGATAGATATTTTATTCGCGAAATGCCCTAGCGCTGCCTATACAACCTGAAGATGTCTTGGGGATCTAGTATAAGATAGAAGTTCTACGGAAAGCTCTGATGCCCATTTGATAAGTTTTCGCTTCGTCGTCTCTTAAGATACTTGTGCATAGGTACATTGTGTAAAAACTAATGTGTAGTATGTTCTTGCTCATCAGTTATGAACATTTTTTGAACTCCACCATTCTCAGCCCGTCTTTTGATGACCAGGGAGACCGGACAGACGGTAAACAACACCGTTACATGGTGAGTGATAGAAATATCAATAAAGATCCGATAAATGTGATATGTATTAGGAAAACCGTCAACCCTTATTCTTCGTCTTATTCGAAGTCATAGTTGCTGTGGCTATATTTTCCGCAAAACACAAAATTCGTTTACAACATTCTTGCTACTCATTCAATCACTAAAACGTTTCTAAGATAAGAGTGCTTCAAATGCGTGTCGTATCATTCCCGTCGATTCCGCGAATTCGACACATTTCACTGATATATATTTCAAAGACAGGAGCTTAAAGCTCTGTGAGCATTGCCAGCACTGAATCTTGGGAATTTATCTCGGAAACTGTCTACTTACTTATACATTTCAATAGCTTGTTGCACATCGTAGTATAGCCATCTGGTACACAAATCTGGAGGCACAGGATGAACGTTCCGCTCTTACTTTCCCACATTTGAGTTCTGGCTACAGGCAGAATAAATAACTTCTAGTGTTCAACTATCACCACAATCCTATCACGTGTTTATTATGTATCCATACATACATGGAGATACAGTATGCAGTATCTCTAAGGTGAGTTTGCCATAATCCCCACGCTTGGCAGGCGTCCTGGGGATCGCAGTATAAGATAATAGTACCTCAGAAAGCGCTGCTGCCCGCATTCCGGTACTTTTCCCTTGTGTGCGTTCGCCCAGCAAAATGTATCGCCTTTTCAAGAATTGAATGATGCAGATAATTAGTGCCTTACATTGTGTAAATGTGCCCGAAATTTTATATTTGTGCGTCGAACGGCTTCAGAGTAATTTAAGAAAAACGGATTCTGCTGCACGAACGTTCGCCCAGCAAATTTTTTTTTAATTGTTGGGTCTAGCGGTGTATTAAATATGCAAAAAGATAGCTTGAATACGAGCATAAATGTGCCGTGAAAGCTAAATTTGTGCCTCTTAAGATTTCAGAGGTATTTCGTTTTTTGCTGGGCGAACGTTTTGGCAATTGCTATATATCGAAAACGGTTGAACGCACATTCATGATTTTTTGTATACAGATACGGTAAATTTGTGCATATTTGTGCCGGAATTTTCATTTACATGACTAGCATGGTTCATGAGCTATTATTATATTTCCTAGAAAATGGAAAAATGTTCTGGCTCTCCAACTAACAAGACCAAGGACTTAGCGTTAATGCCGACTGGTACCCGTTATATATTCACACGTTCCTGGAAAGTTTCGCCGGCCTACTTCATATCATTGGCGAGTTCTTAACGATTTTGTCTTTTTTTTGAGGTTATCTTGAGTGAAATTTTTAGAATACAAAAACACTAATTTTCTGTGAGCTGGCTTATGACACGCTTCTACAAATATTATGAGCGCTTTTTTAATAATACGTATGCAAAAAATCATGTGTGTACATCCATTACTTTAAACAATAATGATAAAAAACCATTCGAAATATTTTTGGTAGATTACCAGACCAATTTCGAGTGACCATTAAAAAGCGGCCGCACGATACTTCAAGCTATCCTTCTTAAATCATCATGATATCATTTAGTGTTTGGAGAACGTTGCGTACAAAAGTGGAATTGTCATTTAAAAAAGTAAATTAATTTTTTTTTAAATTTTTTTTTCATTCATAATATTTCGAACGGTATATTAATTAAAAAATTAAGTATTGTTAAGTATAATATTATTACATGGCTCTTGCTATAAATAAGTAGGTAGTAAGTATATGCTTTTTTATCTGTATCTCCATATAAAATCGGGAAAAGTAAACAATAATGGACTACGTGCAATTTTCCAATATATTAATACATGTATACAGAAAATTAAGAAAGTAACAAACTTGTATTATACATGCTCCAATAATAAATTAATTGTATGTGATGATTACCAAATAAATAACCAGTTTTTTCTTGACTAAAAATATTTATGTTCTTCATCAAAATATCGCTGGACTATTAAATAAATCAGATTTATTATCAATTTGCCTGGAAGAACTACTGGAACGTAAGAAAGTGATTGACGTCTTGTGTATCACTGAACATTTTATCATGAAGGGAGATGAACATAATGTTACCATTCCAAACTATCAATTAGCATCATGCTTTTCCCGCAAAAACAGCAAACAAGGAGGATCCTGCATTCTAATAAGGAAGGAATACAAATGGTTGGAATTAAAGAATATATCGGACTATTCAATAATAGGTATTTTTGAGTGTTGTGCTGTAGAGTTGTTGGATTTTAACGTTGCTATATTGTGTGTTTACAGGGTACCTACTCGTAAGTTCCATTCACAATATTTAGAAATATTTATGAATACACTGAGAAAAGTATTGCATGAGCTGTCAAAAAGAAGTTATAGTAATATAATAGTAGCCGGTGACTTTAATATAGATATACTTAAAAATAATAATACGTCTCTTGACTTTGAATGTTTGCTTTTAAACTTTAATTTGAAACTTTCTTTGAGACAACCTACAAGAATGAAGAGCCAGACATGCATAGACAATTTTGCACATAACTTTAAGAACCGATGCCCTGCTGAAGTCATTGAACTTGGTCTATCAGACCATACAGCCCAATTGATTAAATGTCCTGTCAAAAATATTGTCACATCTAAATATTGGCGGGTTAGAAGACGTGACTTTTCTACAGTCAACATTAATAAGTTTCAAAAATGTATAAGTAGTTTAAGTTTTGCTGACATTTATAATGAAATGGACCCTAATATTGCATACGAAAAATTTATTAACATTTTTAAATTATTCTATGACTTGTGCTTCCCCTACAAATTAGTAACAATAAGAATAACGAAACCTGTTCGGTGGATATCACGTGGAATAAAAGTGTGTAGTAAGAGGAAAAGAAAACTTCTTTGGCAATATAGAAAAAAACCTACTGAAACTAATAACATTAAATATAAATTATACTCAAATAAATTAAAACAAATAATTAAACTTACCCAGAAAGCACAAAATAATCATAGGATTAATTGCTCAACAAATAAAGCAAAAATGACATGGCATATAATAAATAGCGCTAAGCAAAATTTGCCCCGAGGATTCATTGATAAAATAAAAATGGACAATAAAATGATTACCAGACCAATTGACATAGCTAATTCATTTAATGACTTTTTTGTGGATAAAATTAAACCAACTGTACAAAACAATTCAAATAACATGATATTTCTATCACCCCAAAAAAGCTCTATATTTATTCAGCCATCTCTACCACATGACATAAAACATATTATTACGTCATTAAATAACACAAATAGTGTAGGCTACGATGGTATCTCTACCAAAATATTAAAATCAGTAGCGAATATGGTATGTGAGCCTTTCAGTTTTATAATAAACTTGTGTATATGTTCTGGAATATTTTCAGATAGACTAAAAGTTTCGATAATTAAACCTATACACAAGAAACAAAGTAAAGAGCAAATGGAAAATTACAGACCAATCTCCCTTATTCCTATAATTTCTAAGGTATTCGAAAAGTATATGTATAATGTATTCTACAATTATTTCGAAAAAAAAATATTTTCTGCAAGGAACAAAAAGGATTTAGACGAAGTAAAACTATAAATATGGCAATTTATGATTTTTTGCAACGAGTTATTACAAAAGTTGATAAAAGAACACCAGTATGCACCGTATTTTGCGACATGACCCAAGCATTTGATTATGTAAGACATAACACTCTACTGCAAAAGCTTGAAGGTTATGGTATTAGAGGTAACGCTTTACAATTAATAAAATCATACATAGAAAACAGGCGGCAATATACACAAATTAACAATATAAATGTTAAAACTAAAATTGAAGAAACTTACACGTCTAACGAGCGTACCCCACAATACGGCGTACCACAAGGAAGCGTGCTAGGACCGCTTCTTTTCCTAGCATACATCAATGACCTTCCAAAGGCCACCAAACAACCTATTGCACTCTTTGCAGATGATAGCGCCGTGAACATAGAATGTAGCAATATTAACTCATATAAAACTGACATCGATGTATCTCTCAGACATATTATTACGTGGTTAAATAATAATAACTTAAAAATAAATTTCAATAAAACTAAAATAATTCATTTTAGACAACGCGATAATGCAACTCAATATATACCAGACATAAAATATGAAAATAATGAAATCGAAAAAGTTGACTCAATAAAATTTTTAGGACTAACAATTGACAAAAAACTTAACTGGAAACAACACATAGATATACTGTGCAAAAAACTGAATAGTCAAATTTATGCTCTTTATAAACTCTCTACAATAGTTAGCGTACAAGCTCTTTTAACTGCATACCATGGTCTTATTGCCTCATATATTAGATATGGAATTATATTTTGGGGCAATTCTACTGATGTCGACAAAATATTTAAATGTCAAAAACGAGCTATAAGAGCTATGTTTCGGCTTAAAATGACTGACACATGTGCACCTTTTTTCAAAAATTATAACTTATTAACAATTCCATCATTATACATTTTTGAAACTTCGATGTTTGTTAAAAATAATCAAGATATATTCTATAGACAATCAAACATAGTGATTAGAAAAAGACGTGACAACCATAAGATGTGGGTTCAAGGCTCTAGAACGAAGTTGTTACGCAAAAGTATCTTTCGTATGTCTGTCACTATATATAATAAGTTACCAAAATCTTTGAGAGAATTACCGGTTAGAGTATTTCAAAGAAAATTGAAAACTTTTTTAATAAATAAATGCTACTACACATGTAAAGAATTCTTAAATGACAAGAACATGACATTTTAAAAACAATATATATATATTTTTTTTCATGTGACTATTAATTATGTATTCATTGTGGTTTATTTTATTATTATTATTTATTACGTAATTCAATCTCATATATTATTATTTAACATGACATATTAACGTTTAAGTTATTGACACATGATAATAATTAATAGGCTATATATATTTTGATAATTATTTTGACAATTAATTTGGTGTATTTAAATATAAAATTATTTATTTTAATGAAATTTGTAACAATATAACATTGCACGCCTTATTGAGGCAGAATACATTGAACCTGTATTTATGAAAATAATTATAACATCTTTTATACATGTATTTCTTGCAATAAATAATTTGATTTGATTTGATTTAATTTGATTTCTGATAATCCTAAAGAGTATCCCCTGTTATTTAAGAAAATATATTTTTGCTCTTTTTCAAATAAATAATTAGTAGCTTTGTCTGTTTGTTTGGTAAATCCTAATGAGCAAACCTTTCATTTAAATTTTTTACACACGTGATCTACCAATCGATTACTAAATACGAAATTCAATTCAATAAATAAATAATTAATAAAACTAAATAATATTTTCAATAAATAAGTACTAAGTAAGTATATTTTTATTCTTATCTGCTAATCATCAATATAATAGGGTATTTTTATCGAAGCTGATAATCCTAAAGAGTATCCCCTAATATTTAAAAAAATAATCTTTTCCAAATAAATAATTGATAGCTTTACAAAATTACAAATTTACGAGAGGAAAAATTTAAGTCAGGTGCGGGAAAAAAATTTTTCCTCTCGTAAATTTTTAATTTTGTGATGTAATCCGCAGAGCATGCGTTATTGCAAACATAAAAATATTAAAATTAGTAGCTATGTTTGTTTGCTGAATCCTAACGAGCAAACCTTTAATTTTAAGTATTTGCCAACATGATCTAGAAATCGATAACTAAATACAATATTCAACTCGGACTGACGGTTGTGCTAGGTCAATCAAAATAAAACCGTATCTTTAATCGCTCCACACGACCGCGTGTGTTGAATCCGCTGCGGAACTAACCTTCAAATTAAAAAGGTGACAGGCGGCCGCGGCGGCCGCGGCGGCCGCGTCATGTCACACACTTAATACAAAATAACAAGATTTGCGTTCGCGCGAATATGAACACTATCCACCTAGAGATAGGGTTCAACCCGACCGCGTAGTTTACCTTTGTTTACCGATCAATAACAATAAGAAAATGAATAGAAACGAATGGCTTAGGTTTGAAGCGATTACGGAGTACAAAATTTCTTGTCCATCATTATTATCCATTTTTTGTTATGTAATAGAACACACTTTTTGTTATGTTTAGAAATAACGTTACACTTCCATTTTTTTATTTATTTGTAATGTTAATTCAATGGTACATGTTTTAATCATCATCCTGTCATAATTAAAGGTGCAGATAGTACCTAAGCATATTCATTCTTTATCTACAAAAAATATATCCATATAAAAATTTACAATATTTTTTTTTATAATCTTCTTTTATCCAAATTGCTTTACTTTCCTAATAAAAAAACAAATTTACTGTCAACGGCACATCAAGCTTGATCAGTTATCAAGCTATGTAGGTATAGATTTTTGGTGCACAATCATTCATTATTATTTACAATCTCAAAAAGTCTCCTATGTGCCCTTGTCTACTGACAATTTACTTTAAATAATACATAACAAAATTATAGGGAATTATGAAAAATAAAACAATTGACATATTATTTCATGTCTATATATATATATAAAAAAACATCCAACATAACAATTCTGTACGCATCTGTATTATTTAAATTTTATTACAACGCCATCGAGTGAGGAAGGATAGCTTGAAGTATCGTGCGGCCGCTTTTTAATGGTCACTCGAATTTTGTCTGGTAATATACCAAAACTATTTCGAATGGCTTTTTATTATTATTGTCTAAACTAATGGATATACATACATGTTTTTTTGCATACGTGTTTTTAAAATAGCGCTCATATTATTTGTAGAAGCGTGTAATAAGCCAGCTCACAGAAAACTAGTGTTTTCGTATTCTAAAAATTTCACTCAAGATAACCTCAAAAAAAAAGAAAAAATCGTTAAGAACTCGCCAATGATATGTAGTAGGCCGGCGAAACTTTCCAGGAACATGTAAATATATAACGGGTACCAGTTGGCAATAACGCGAAGTCCTTGGTCTTGTTAGTTGGAGAGCCAGAACATTTTTCCATTATCTAGGAAATGTAATAATAGCTCATGAACCATGCTAGTCATGTTAATACAAATTGCGGCACAAATATGCACAAATTTACTGTATCTGCATACAAAAAAATCATGACTGTGCGTTTAACCGTTTCCGATATATAGCAATTGCCAAAACGTTCGCCCAGCAAAAAACGAAATACATCTGAAATCTTAAGAGGCACAAATTTAGCTTTCACGGCACATTTATGCTCGTATTCAAGCTATCTTTTTGCATATTTAATATACAGCTAGACCCATCAATTAAAAAAAAATTTGCTGGGCGAACGTTCGTGTAGCAGAATCCGTTTTTCTTAAATTACTCTGAAGCCGTTTGACGCACAAATATAAAATTTCTGGCACATTTACACAATGTAAGGCACTAATTATTTGCATCATTCAATTCTTGAAAAGGCGATACATTTTGCTGGGCGAACGCACACCTTTTCCCGTGTGCGTTCGCCCAGCAAAATGTATCGCCTTTTCAAGAATTGAATGATGCAGATAATTAGTGCCTTACATTGTGTAAATGTGCCCGAAATTTTATATTTGTGCGTCGAACGGCTTCAGAGTAATTTAAGAAAAACGGATTCTGCTGCACGAACGTTCGCCCAGCAAATTTTTTTTTAATTGTTGGGTCTAGCGGTGTATTAAATATGCAAAAAGATAGCTTGAATACGAGCATAAATGTGCCGTGAAAGCTAAATTTGTGCCTCTTAAGATTTCAGAGGTATTTCGTTTTTTGCTGGGCGAACGTTTGGGCAATTGCTATATATCGAAAACGGTTGAACGCACATTCATGATTTTCTGTATACAGATACGGTAAATTTGTGCATATTTGTGCCGGAATTTTCATTTACATGACTAGCATGGTTCATGAGCTATTATTATATTTCCTAGAAAATGGAAAAATGTTCTGGCTCTCCAACTAACAAGACCAAGGACTTAGCGTTAATGCCGACTGGTACCCGTTATATATTCACACGTTCCTGGAAAGTTTCGCCGGCCTACTTCATATCATTGGCGAGTTCTTAACGATTTTGTCTTTTTTTTGAGGTTATCTTGAGTGAAATTTTTAGAATACAAAAACACTAATTTTCTGTGAGCTGGCTTATGACACGCTTCTACAAATATTATGAGCGCTTTTTTAATAATACGTATGCAAAAAATCATGTGTGTACATCCATTACTTTAAACAATAATGATAAAAAACCATTCGAAATATTTTTGGTAGATTACCAGACCAATTTCGAGTGACCATTAAAAAGCGGCCGCACGATACTTCAAGCTATCCTTCTTAAATCATCATGATATCATTTAGTGTTTGGAGAACGTTGCGTACAAAAGTGGAATTGTCATTTAAAAAAGTAAATTAATTTTTTTTTAAATTTTTTTTTCATTCATAATATTTCGAACGGTATATTAATTAAAAAATTAAGTATTGTTAAGTATAATATTATTACATGGCTCTTGCTATAAATAAGTAGGTAGTAAGTATATGCTTTTTTATCTGTATCTCCATATAAAATCGGGAAAAGTAAACAATAATGGACTACGTGCAATTTTCCAATATATTAATACATGTATACAGAAAATTAAGAAAGTAACAAACTTGTATTATACATGCTCCAATAATAAATTAATTGTATGTGATGATTACCAAATAAATAACCAGTTTTTTCTTGACTAAAAATATTTATGTTCTTCATCAAAATATCGCTGGACTATTAAATAAATCAGATTTATTATCAATTTGCCTGGAAGAACTACTGGAACGTAAGAAAGTGATTGACGTCTTGTGTATCACTGAACATTTTATCATGAAGGGAGATGAACATAATGTTACCATTCCAAACTATCAATTAGCATCATGCTTTTCCCGCAAAAACAGCAAACAAGGAGGATCCTGCATTCTAATAAGGAAGGAATACAAATGGTTGGAATTAAAGAATATATCGGACTATTCAATAATAGGTATTTTTGAGTGTTGTGCTGTAGAGTTGTTGGATTTTAACGTTGCTATATTGTGTGTTTACAGGGTACCTACTCGTAAGTTCCATTCACAATATTTAGAAATATTTATGAATACACTGAGAAAAGTATTGCATGAGCTGTCAAAAAGAAGTTATAGTAATATAATAGTAGCCGGTGACTTTAATATAGATATACTTAAAAATAATAATACGTCTCTTGACTTTGAATGTTTGCTTTTAAACTTTAATTTGAAACTTTCTTTGAGACAACCTACAAGAATGAAGAGCCAGACATGCATAGACAATTTTGCACATAACTTTAAGAACCGATGCCCTGCTGAAGTCATTGAACTTGGTCTATCAGACCATACAGCCCAATTGATTAAATGTCCTGTCAAAAATATTGTCACATCTAAATATTGGCGGGTTAGAAGACGTGACTTTTCTACAGTCAACATTAATAAGTTTCAAAAATGTATAAGTAGTTTAAGTTTTGCTGACATTTATAATGAAATGGACCCTAATATTGCATACGAAAAATTTATTAACATTTTTAAATTATTCTATGACTTGTGCTTCCCCTACAAATTAGTAACAATAAGAATAACGAAACCTGTTCGGTGGATATCACGTGGAATAAAAGTGTGTAGTAAGAGGAAAAGAAAACTTCTTTGGCAATATAGAAAAAAACCTACTGAAACTAATAACATTAAATATAAATTATACTCAAATAAATTAAAACAAATAATTAAACTTACCCAGAAAGCACAAAATAATCATAGGATTAATTGCTCAACAAATAAAGCAAAAATGACATGGCATATAATAAATAGCGCTAAGCAAAATTTGCCCCGAGGATTCATTGATAAAATAAAAATGGACAATAAAATGATTACCAGACCAATTGACATAGCTAATTCATTTAATGACTTTTTTGTGGATAAAATTAAACCAACTGTACAAAACAATTCAAATAACATGATATTTCTATCACCCCAAAAAAGCTCTATATTTATTCAGCCATCTCTACCACATGACATAAAACATATTATTACGTCATTAAATAACACAAATAGTGTAGGCTACGATGGTATCTCTACCAAAATATTAAAATCAGTAGCGAATATGGTATGTGAGCCTTTCAGTTTTATAATAAACTTGTGTATATGTTCTGGAATATTTTCAGATAGACTAAAAGTTTCGATAATTAAACCTATACACAAGAAACAAAGTAAAGAGCAAATGGAAAATTACAGACCAATCTCCCTTATTCCTATAATTTCTAAGGTATTCGAAAAGTATATGTATAATGTATTCTACAATTATTTCGAAAAAAAAATATTTTCTGCAAGGAACAAAAAGGATTTAGACGAAGTAAAACTATAAATATGGCAATTTATGATTTTTTGCAACGAGTTATTACAAAAGTTGATAAAAGAACACCAGTATGCACCGTATTTTGCGACATGACCCAAGCATTTGATTATGTAAGACATAACACTCTACTGCAAAAGCTTGAAGGTTATGGTATTAGAGGTAACGCTTTACAATTAATAAAATCATACATAGAAAACAGGCGGCAATATACACAAATTAACAATATAAATGTTAAAACTAAAATTGAAGAAACTTACACGTCTAACGAGCGTACCCCACAATACGGCGTACCACAAGGAAGCGTGCTAGGACCGCTTCTTTTCCTAGCATACATCAATGACCTTCCAAAGGCCACCAAACAACCTATTGCACTCTTTGCAGATGATAGCGCCGTGAACATAGAATGTAGCAATATTAACTCATATAAAACTGACATCGATGTATCTCTCAGACATATTATTACGTGGTTAAATAATAATAACTTAAAAATAAATTTCAATAAAACTAAAATAATTCATTTTAGACAACGCGATAATGCAACTCAATATATACCAGACATAAAATATGAAAATAATGAAATCGAAAAAGTTGACTCAATAAAATTTTTAGGACTAACAATTGACAAAAAACTTAACTGGAAACAACACATAGATATACTGTGCAAAAAACTGAATAGTCAAATTTATGCTCTTTATAAACTCTCTACAATAGTTAGCGTACAAGCTCTTTTAACTGCATACCATGGTCTTATTGCCTCATATATTAGATATGGAATTATATTTTGGGGCAATTCTACTGATGTCGACAAAATATTTAAATGTCAAAAACGAGCTATAAGAGCTATGTTTCGGCTTAAAATGACTGACACATGTGCACCTTTTTTCAAAAATTATAACTTATTAACAATTCCATCATTATACATTTTTGAAACTTCGATGTTTGTTAAAAATAATCAAGATATATTCTATAGACAATCAAACATAGTGATTAGAAAAAGACGTGACAACCATAAGATGTGGGTTCAAGGCTCTAGAACGAAGTTGTTACGCAAAAGTATCTTTCGTATGTCTGTCACTATATATAATAAGTTACCAAAATCTTTGAGAGAATTACCGGTTAGAGTATTTCAAAGAAAATTGAAAACTTTTTTAATAAATAAATGCTACTACACATGTAAAGAATTCTTAAATGACAAGAACATGACATTTTAAAAACAATATATATATATTTTTTTTCATGTGACTATTAATTATGTATTCATTGTGGTTTATTTTATTATTATTATTTATTACGTAATTCAATCTCATATATTATTATTTAACATGACATATTAACGTTTAAGTTATTGACACATGATAATAATTAATAGGCTATATATATTTTGATAATTATTTTGACAATTAATTTGGTGTATTTAAATATAAAATTATTTATTTTAATGAAATTTGTAACAATATAACATTGCACGCCTTATTGAGGCAGAATACATTGAACCTGTATTTATGAAAATAATTATAACATCTTTTATACATGTATTTCTTGCAATAAATAATTTGATTTGATTTGATTTGATTTGATTTCTGATAATCCTAAAGAGTATCCCCTGTTATTTAAGAAAATATATTTTTGCTCTTTTTCAAATAAATAATTAGTAGCTTTGTCTGTTTGTTTGGTAAATCCTAATGAGCAAACCTTTCATTTAAATTTTTTACACACGTGATCTACCAATCGATTACTAAATACGAAATTCAATTCAATAAATAAATAATTAATAAAACTAAATAATATTTTCAATAAATAAGTACTAAGTAAGTATATTTTTATTCTTATCTGCTAATCATCAATATAATAGGGTATTTTTATCGAAGCTGATAATCCTAAAGAGTATCCCCTAATATTTAAAAAAATAATCTTTTCCAAATAAATAATTGATAGCTTTACAAAATTACAAATTTACGAGAGGAAAAATTTAAGTCAGGTGCGGGAAAAAAATTTTTCCTCTCGTAAATTTTTAATTTTGTGATGTAATCCGCAGAGCATGCGTTATTGCAAACATAAAAATATTAAAATTAGTAGCTATGTTTGTTTGCTGAATCCTAACGAGCAAACCTTTAATTTTAAGTATTTGCCAACATGATCTAGAAATCGATAACTAAATACAATATTCAACTCGGACTGACGGTTGTGCTAGGTCAATCAAAATAAAACCGTATCTTTAATCGCTCCACACGACCGCGTGTGTTGAATCCGCTGCGGAACTAACCTTCAAATTAAAAAGGTGACAGGCGGCCGCGGCGGCCGCGGCGGCCGCGTCATGTCACACACTTAATACAAAATAACAAGATTTGCGTTCGCGCGAATATGAACACTATCCACCTAGAGATAGGGTTCAACCCGACCGCGTAGTTTACCTTTGTTTACCGATCAATAACAATAAGAAAATGAATAGAAACGAATGGCTTAGGTTTGAAGCGATTACGGAGTACAAAATTTCTTGTCCATCATTATTATCCATTTTTTGTTATGTAATAGAACACACTTTTTGTTATGTTTAGAAATAACGTTACACTTCCATTTTTTTATTTATTTGTAATGTTAATTCAATGGTACATGTTTTAATCATCATCCTGTCATAATTAAAGGTGCAGATAGTACCTAAGCATATTCATTCTTTATCTACAAAAAATATATCCATATAAAAATTTACAATATTTTTTTTTATAATCTTCTTTTATCCAAATTGCTTTACTTTCCTAATAAAAAAACAAATTTACTGTCAACGGCACATCAAGCTTGATCAGTTATCAAGCTATGTAGGTATAGATTTTTGGTGCACAATCATTCATTATTATTTACAATCTCAAAAAGTCTCCTATGTGCCCTTGTCTACTGACAATTTACTTTAAATAATACATAACAAAATTATAGGGAATTATGAAAAATAAAACAATTGACATATTATTTCATGTCTATATATATATATAAAAAAACATCCAACATAACAATTCTGTACGCATCTGTATTATTTAAATTTTATTACAACGCCATCGAGTGAGGAAGGATAGCTTGAAGTATCGTGCGGCCGCTTTTTAATGGTCACTCGAATTTTGTCTGGTAATATACCAAAACTATTTCGAATGGCTTTTTATTATTATTGTCTAAACTAATGGATATACATACATGTTTTTTTGCATACGTGTTTTTAAAATAGCGCTCATATTATTTGTAGAAGCGTGTAATAAGCCAGCTCACAGAAAACTAGTGTTTTCGTATTCTAAAAATTTCACTCAAGATAACCTCAAAAAAAAAGAAAAAATCGTTAAGAACTCGCCAATGATATGTAGTAGGCCGGCGAAACTTTCCAGGAACATGTAAATATATAACGGGTACCAGTTGGCAATAACGCGAAGTCCTTGGTCTTGTTAGTTGGAGAGCCAGAACATTTTTCCATTATCTAGGAAATGTAATAATAGCTCATGAACCATGCTAGTCATGTTAATACAAATTGCGGCACAAATATGCACAAATTTACTGTATCTGCATACAAAAAAATCATGACTGTGCGTTTAACCGTTTCCGATATATAGCAATTGCCAAAACGTTCGCCCAGCAAAAAACGAAATACATCTGAAATCTTAAGAGGCACAAATTTAGCTTTCACGGCACATTTATGCTCGTATTCAAGCTATCTTTTTGCATATTTAATATACAGCTAGACCCATCAATTAAAAAAAAATTTGCTGGGCGAACGTTCGTGCAGCAGAATCCGTTTTTCTTAAATTACTCTGAAACCGTTTGACGCACAAATATAAAATTTCTGGCACATTTACACAATGTAAGGCACTAATTATTTGCATCATTCAATTCTTGAAAAGGCGATACATTTTGCTGGGCGAACGCACACTAGTCGTCATACGTCACCCAAGGCTGGGTGAAATTCTAACCCAGCAACCCACGGGGGGCATATACATGTATTGACGGGGAATTACTGTAGAAAGCTTTTTTTATAGCTTTAATGTAATATATGAGTACTTAGGTTTTTTTTTTTATGCCTGATAGGTTAGCTTTTGACCACTATCTCACCTGATGGTAAGTGATGATGTGGTCGAAGATGTTGTACAGGCTAACCTAGAATTACTGGCTCTCAAGGACAGCTGCCGGAACACACCGATAGGTGCTTGGCGACAGATTTTCAACTTGAGGGTGGTAGCTAGCCAGGCGGGCATTCGCAAAGTGCCCTACCACCATGCTGTAACGACTGCCATCCTAAGACAACAACCGGGACCGACGGCTTAACGTGCCCTCCGAAGCACGGAAGCGCTCAGTAGTAATGTCACCAGCGGTCACCCATCCAACTCCTGACCGCGGCGGACGTTGCTTAACTTTGCTGATCGATTCAGAATGGCTAAGCAAACTTCGCTACGAGCGCTTCAAAAGGTCTTAGGTTTGTCACTTATGGCTACAAAATGTTGTATAACCAGTTGCAAATCCATTATACAAGAGTAAAAATACAGGTCAGTGACACAGTTCCAAACGACACCGTTCCGACAACCCTTATCTTGCCCCCAAGATTGATACTGAGGGTGCCAGAACTGCCTGAACTGCCTGCTAGA
This sequence comes from Plagodis dolabraria, assembly GCA_963854805.1. Lineage (NCBI taxonomy): Eukaryota > Metazoa > Arthropoda > Insecta > Lepidoptera > Geometridae > Plagodis > Plagodis dolabraria. Next base: position 11,029,576 of record OY978452.1, on the reverse strand, counting down.
GGGTAATGAGCTTGTCAATATTTGCCTGAGGTGGAATGGTGATAGACTCGGGTTTTTTTGCGCATTCGGCGGTTTCTTGATTAAATGGCGGCGATGTTGAGATTCGCGTTGTAGGGGTAATTTTGATCTTGTAGGTAAATGAAAAAAAGGTTGTCGGTAAAAAAATCGTTTATGAAATTACTAGATTTTGCCCGCGGCTGCTCAGAGAGACACGCACTAACAAAGTGTTTCATTTAATACCACTGTAATAAAAGAGTACTATTAAAGAAGGTACTTAATTGATTTTTCATGTAGTTAAACCCTCTTATTATATTTTTAAAAATTAATTGAGCAAAATTTTGGGCTCCTTTTCCAAATTTTGTTCCCAATTACTTCTTGGTCTAGGCTACCGGCGTTAAATTGGATGACGTGGGTTCGATTTCCGCCCGGGGCATACAATTTTGTGCTCCAATAATTTGTAAAAATATGATTTTAGCTTAGCACGCTATAGTGCTTGTAATCATATTTAGAAACCCTCACATAATACTATTATCTTGGGATGGTAAGTGGCATAATTAGTCGCTTTGGAATCTCTATATCCCAGGTTTGATCCCAGGTCAGAAGCTACTGTGTTTATCTGTCGCAGAAATTACCATTAGAAATCCAGAGTCTGCACTGGAGCGCAGTGCTCGGTATACGGCTATAGGTTCGCCTGCACGACGATACCCCAAAACATATCTGGTATAAAGTAGAAACTCCTGCTTAGCTCTTTGGCGATATGAAGGCGTATGGAAGTGTTATTCTTTATTTAAAAACCTTCTTTAATTAAGTAAAATATATATATAGAATCTATCTTATGTAGAAGATATAGTTTTAAACTATGTGACCACTTTTATAAACATTTATTACATGAAACAATAATAATTTGATTTATCTATTAAACAATTTTTAAAACCAGTTTAGGCCGCTGTATTTTATCTATAACAGCGATCTTTGCAAGATCTTGGGTTTCGTGGAAATTTTCTCGCACTGTTTTTCTTTGCTGACAAAAACGATCAATGTACAGCAATTCAAAACTTGAGAAACAGTTTTGTAAAAATCAATAGATAATTTTACATTGAACCCAAGATATCGATTTGACCGCATTTCGCAATTAGCAACAAAGGAGGGATTTGGAACGATATATGGGGTCGCGGACATTGTGGCATGCCTTCAATTTCCACTTGCAGTAGTCACTTCAGTTCGGGGGATGAATATTTATGGGTTCTGGGCAAGGAGGTACAAATCACGGATAAGGCAACACTATTACATTATAGTGAAGTTTTTATAGTCGCATATGATTTCAGAGCGACTCGAATAGTCGACGATCAAGCTCTCTCTGATGTGCTCCACTTTGTTGAGCTGTTGGAACACATATCTCTCCACATCTATCATGGGGAGTGTTCTTAGGAACTGTGTCATTGAATGTCTGCAGCTGAATTTCGAAATCATACTTCCCGACAAAGCATGCTGTTTTAACAATTTCATGTCGACATCTGGAACTCCAAACCCTTTCGATTCTCAAGGCATTTTCTGCCTCGTGCTGCCACAATATGGAACCAGCTGCTATGTGGAGTATTTCCGAACCAATATGAGTTAGGAACCTTAAAGAAGAGAGCATATTTCCTCCCCGAAGGCCCGCAATTCATCCTCGAAACCTCGGTGTTGCGGATGTTCGTATGCCACGTTGTTAACATACCAGCAGATGGCTCGTTTGCCCTCCTACCCATAAAAAATATTTAGGTACCGGTCAGGTGATCGTAGGGTATTACGATAAAACAAGGTAGGTCGTCGCTTAACTTTAGCTGTTCACCCGTATATAGAAAACCTACATACTACATACTACACTGTACTACTACATAGAACAGTGGTTTCAGGAGCTGTAAAAGAGGGTCAATGCATATGTACAACAAGTGATACTCATAAATAATACAACGCGGAGGAACATTGTCACGTAATAGAATAGTAGTGTGACTTAAAGGGTGACTTAAAAAAGAATGATAAAAATAAAAGAGGGAAAGTATAGAATAATTATAATATCATTTAAAACATAAAAGGTTGGGCTCTCGTTATATCTCACTTAATTATAGGAATGTATAAAATTAGCCTACAAAGAAAGTTAAAAAATAAATAGGAAATAAAAATAAAGAGAAAATCTAGCCGGCGGAATTTATGTGGAACCAGGAGCGCTTCGCCAGGAACGTAGAATAGATAGCAGCAGAGCAGAAGCGGGTGCGCCTCTTTGCAGGAGAATGGAGGCAGGCACACCTCACCAACACTTCGCCAGGAACGTGCGTAGAGAGCAGCAGAGTAGACGCGGGTGCGCCTCTCTGCATGCAGGAGAGTGGAGGCAAGCAGAGGTAGGAGGGCCTCGCCACAGGAAAGAGGAGGCAGGTACACCTCACCAGCACCTGGTCACCTTGATTTGCTGGTCCGCGTATGTGTTTGTGGACTGACTCCGGTGAGCTGGTGGGAGAGAAAGGAATTAAGAACGGAGATAAGGGTGGCCGCGCTTGAGGGGCTTCGCCACGTAGCTCCCACCAACTTCAGGAGCACCGGATGTAGGGCCGCGTCGAGAGGGCTGCGCCAGTCTAGTCTTCCAGTGTTGGACCAGCAATCTTCTCAGGTGACTTCAGTTGTTCAGTGAGGGTTTCTTCCTGTACTGTATTTTAATTTTAGACTTTCTTGAAATCCAAGCAAAGAATGCTCGAAGAAGCCGAATGTTCCGTTTATATAGGGCCGCCTGGCTTTAAAATCGGAACCAAGAACGTTAGGTTTTAATTCTTAGTTTCTAGCAATATTTGACATAAAATCACCAAATTTTGAATGCAACCTCATAAATTTTAGAAGAAATCGTCGTTTGACAACGCAATTTTGACTCAAGACAGTGTCATTTTTGACATGTTTACATTTGTGGAAAACCCAAAATATGAGGATAAATACTATGAATATAGTAAAAACAAACATACCAACGTATAGAGAAAAATGCGACTGATATAATATCAAAAAATCACAAAAATAAGTGATTTAGGCTATAAAACAGGTAACCGTTGTAATTACTATCATAAAAATACTGTTTCTAGATAGAACAATGCATTCCACACATCACCAGCTAAAAATTTCATAAAACCATTCATTTTTCCCACAGAAACATCAACTCGAAAATGTATGATGTTGAACCGAAAACCTATCTACTTTTCTTGATTTGGCTTGCAAAGCCCTAAGCAAACAAAGGAAAAGTTATCAGCATGTCTAGAACCAAAAATCAGCACAAATCTGCGTCATATTCTATTCATTTTGTAAATTTTCAGATAAAAGCTTCAGTGTCCAGGATAATAAGGACTTATTGAAGTCGCAAAGAGCATATAACGAGATGAAATAAACCTATATATATGAAAATCAAAAGTAAAAGAATAGTACCACTCAAGTACCTATCAAAGATATATAAACACAAGAACTTATTTACGAGAAACAACTAAAATCTACGTGGAAAAACTACCATAAGAACCATCTAGAGCTCAATAAGAATCCCTATAACTATACGTACAACGAAACGTGCGCATAATATGAGTAATATGTACATATTCGAGTGAGGCAGTGCTGAGTATATAATGTACCAAGTTGCAGACATATACCTACGTTTAGAATGAAATCAAGGATAAAGCATCATCAGATAAATTATGGAAATGATTGTTAGTACAAACTATATTATTATTACACAAAAGAAAAGCTTAGTGAAAAATTAAAACCCTACAACATTGAGTGGGTATTTCCATGTTAACGTGGATAGCCCCAACCATCATGTAGAAAATCTGTCTCCAAGCACTCAGTGAATATGTATTTCGGCAGTAGTATATAAAAACCACGTCATCATACCTAAGACTGTGAGATGACTCACTGGATAAATCTGTTCAGACCAGTGTTCTCAGAGAGTACGTTGGACTATTGTTACTAAACAGATTGTAAAGTAGCAGAATAGTAAAAGAATAAAAAAACTTGCCAACGGCTAAGAGATACTGATACAAAGATTTGATTGTCTCTTATATAAAATATATCTTCGGACTTAATATCACGCAACCTAGTGAATGTTTCGGACATCGATGAGTCCAACAGTTCATATGTCCGTTATAATTGCTGAGCTGCCACTGCCAAGCTACAGTGTCTACTTGGCGCGAAGTTGCGAACTACGGGTCATAGCTATTGTCACGTACTTAGGCAGCTATATGAGTGCTAGTTAACGGGCTTTTGACGAGCTTTAGCAAAATGAAATAAGTTTCAACGGTTAGCCGACTTCAAAAAAGGAGGAGTTTCTTGATTCGATTGTATTTCTTTTTAATGGGTGTTACCTCTTAACCTTTTTATATTCGAAAGCTGGTGCTTGTCATTTGGTCCCATTTAAATTCGAGTGAGATCTGACAAGTAGTATTTTAGTAATACCTAATAATACATAACTAAATGGCTTCGACTACATTGACGATTTCTCGTTTTCACTTGTCGATGTAATATGAACAAGAAGGTGTACTATGGTTTGGTACATTTTTAGTTTAAGAATATTTTCTGTATGAAGACTTTTTTTTTGTAAAAAATTTTATCAATTAATTTCTTATATATATATGGCATAATGATACCTTTATACACCGAACATGAATATGGATAATATATTTTTTTTAAAAACATCAAGTGCACAGGGCGTTAAGATTGTGCAATTGGTAGATAGAGGAGCCTTGTTGTGCTCTCAATGTGCAACGTCAACCTTCCAAATCGAAGTGAGTAGTGGCTTGGTGTTCATTCGGTGAGTTGTTTTCCTTACTAGTCCTATAGGTTTTTTGAAGTAGTGAGAAGAACAAGTTGCTCGACCAAAGGTAAACATCGCGCCTGTAGTGTACATTACATTTCAGTGTTCTTGTCCTGCGTGGCACTGCACTGCACTCGTCTTCCGACAAGTTAGTTCTAATGTATCATTTGCCCAGTAATTTCACTTGTTATAGTATAATTCGTGCTTAAGCACAGTACTTAGTGTTAGCACACTACTGTTTCTTGATAAAATATCTGAATGATAATTCAGGACGTTGTCATTTTGGTAATTTGCAAATGATTTGCTCTCAGTCTACATCCAATAGTTATATCAAACCAAATAGAGATTTTGAAATTTCCTGTAACACTGCCATAGAGCCTTGAGCCGGAAGCTGTAGGGCTCATATAAAGAGAACTTGTTCTGAAAATGTGCTCTATATTTAATTTAAGTACGTATTTTCGATAACTTTCATACAAGTTTCACAATTGTCGGTTTTAATTATTAAGCTTAAATAAAGTTAGTCTTTGTTGTAACTGATACAGATGGATAAGGCGCTTTCTAAGTAACTTTACATACACGTTTCAGAATTGTCAGTTTTAATTATTAAGCTGGGCATTAGCCTTTGTCATAACTAATGGTGCTTCCTACGTAATATATGATTCCCATTGCCGAGTCACATTGAGCTTTGTTCTCATTTACCGCTGGAGTCCTTGGTAATAATCTGAGAAAAAATGTGGCAAAGAAACTTAGATGTATCCAAGTACGGTCTGGAATTCGCTTACATGGAGTCAGGCTATCGTCGAGCTCTTTAGGGGTCTTCTAACATTCTTCTTACAGGCGGATTTCGCCAATCTAGGGTAGAAGTTAACCAGGCTTAAACAGACCCTGGTCGCGTCGTTTCTCGTTGCGGACTGGACAGGTTGTGTCTTTGTCGATTTTGATGTTTTCGAACGCAAACAAAATATTATAAGCATTTGTCACCAGAGAGGTCCAATGATGTTGCAGTATTAAAGTTATCTTGGTATACGAAATGTGATGTAACGCTAATGACTGATGCGAAGGAAAACATGTATCCAAGATTCATAAGCAAATAATATATATGGCCAGTTTGCTACAGCCAATACAAACATATTTCTGTGTCCACAGCTGTGATTAAATGTTATAAAAGTCAAACAAAGAAGTTTTTCTTTGTTCACGAAAGAAATCTAACAAATTTAATATATGCTACTAGGTTTGGTGTCTTGTTGTTATGAAGAAATGGGAGAAACTTGGTAATTATTAAGTTATAAGAATAGTAAGAAATTGTTAAGTGTGAAGTTGAAAGTGACCGAAGGGCAAAAGGTAAGACAACTCTCAAGATTAGGAAGCAAAATCAAAATAGGCCTTAAATCTACACAATTATATTAATTGTATAGATGGGTTTACTCGGCGTACGTACGTTGTCGAGCTTTGTGACAGAATGGGCTCAAAGGCCACGCGGCCCATCCCACCATCGTTCTTGGTGGAATGGTATCGTAACCTACAATTTAGGTGACAAAAATAGTGAACTAACCCCATCAGTGAAATAATGCACCTAATAAACAGCATGCCAAGAAGGATCAGGGTCAGGAAGGCAGCCGGTTATAGAACCAAAGCACAGAATAAAAAGGACCAAAGTCAAAGAATTTTACAGTTAGGTATGTCCTTGTGTCAGTGTTCTTGTCCTGTTAAGTTCTCAACATGTTTTTTTAAACAAGAGATGGAACCGACTTTAACACCCAAAAGTGTGAAATAACTTGTTGATGTCGGTACCATGATACTAGTTTATAATTAAAATAAAAATACAGATGAATTGAGAAACTCCTCCTTTTTTGGAAGTCGGTTAAAAATAACATTTGTCCTTTCATGTTGTTAAAGAAGTCGCATTGTTTCGACCTCATATGAATGGGATAAGAGTATGAAGATGATGATATGGTAGATGCAATCTAATAGCCATTTGGTAAGGCAATTTTGCATAATGAACGCATACGAAGTTAAATTATAGTCTTGTGACAAGAAGCGAGCTTTTAAGTCGTCGAGCAAGCCGATTGCAACAATTTGCATAACTAGTTAGATCGACAGTACCATCACATGATAATCAAAGGTAGCCATTGCAATTGATCTTCATTAGGCTTCATTGACTACCTAGATAATGATGACATTTGTAAAGCGAGATTAGGGCGTAAAAATAAGTTTTTGAAACTCTTCAATCTATTCCTTGTATACTACAAAACGCTATTGAATAGTGCACAAATGCTTAATACGCAATACGCAAACATTTTTCCACACTTTTCGAAAAACTATTGAATAAAATCTATTTTGACTACGAATAAACGTGTAAAAAAATTTACGTAGGTCAAACTCAAAACTGGCGTGGTGCACCGTGCACCGCAACAAATTTACCATGACTTGACCAATCGGATCAATAATTTAAAAGCGCCAAATCGATTTGAATTTGGAAGATTGTGCGTTTTTCATAATCGTGAACAGGTTCAGTTCTTAATCAAAGAGGTAACTGTATGAGAGTTACATATTTTTCTTTACAAATTTAATCGTAGGTTTTGTAGCAAACCATAGCCATGTAATATCCCTACATGGCTTCATAATTTGTCGCGAGCGCTAGTCACAGCTTTCTAGATCAGAAGCCCGAAATTCACGCAAAGCCACGCGATATACGGTTCCCACAAACTAGTTGTTAGTTTTTTATATCTCACCGGATTATATTATCATATTATATTATAACTACTCAAATAGTGGAAATGCACTATGATGCAAATTATCGCCAGTCTCTTTGATTTATGTTCCCATCGGAAGGGAACTCATTCTTCGAAAAATACTTAATTATTTGACAATGATAAAAATATATGTGGCTATTTACTCGTGTTTAAAAGTATGAGGTGAGAAAAAGGTACATTTTGAATATTATAATTAATTAAGATAGAGTGTAGGTACGCCCTACAGATATAAATAAAACATATTTTATTATAAAGTATATATGACAATAATTACTATACCTGATCCGAAAACGTGATTTCATATTATATTTCGCTCAATGAAAAAAAAACATGAATATAAATAACTAATAAGAAACTAAAATTGCACTTAATGAAATTTTGTAGCTTTATAATAAATCGTATAAATACTAACTTTAATTATTATGTACCGCATGTGATAAAATGTACATGAAATATTTTTTTCCATTTTTAAAAAGCTCTCTTTTATAAAATAACTAGCTTTCCGGGCGCGGCTCCGCCCGCGCGTATGTCGGTTATCGCGCGAAAACATTAACCTCTTTTTGCGCAGTCGGATAAAAACTATCCTATGTTTTTTCCCGGGTCTCAAACTATCTCCATACCAAATTTCATTCAAATCGGTCCAGTAGTTTTGGCGTGAAAGCGTAACAGATAGACAGACAGATAGACAGACAGACAGACAGACAGAGTTACTTTCGCATTTAAACAGTTACAACCATCATTACAACACTAGGAACAAATATAAATTAACGGTACCATGTTTTAGATTAGCAAAGACAAATAAAAGGTCCTTTTTAGGTAATTGTGTGCGGTTTTATAATAAAATTCCCGAACATATTACAATGCTCACAGAAGGAAAATTCAAATTGCACGTGAAAAATATTTTGATGAAGAAATCCTACTACACAGTTTGTGATTACTTAAACGACAAAAATGCTTGGAAAATTCCACCTCTGCCAAGCCATCACATGTCTCCTACGTAATTTAAACAAATATTGTAATAATTGTATAATATTGTTTATAACACATTGTAAAAAGACGTTTAAAAGAATGGCCCCGAGTTTCTTGCCCGTTCTTCTCGCAGTGGCTCTATAAACTTTTTTTGCTGAACGTGGCAGTACAATGTAGAATATTTCAATATTAAAATTTGTAATTGACCTTCATAAGAGCGTCGTAGACGCCTAAATTGAATAAATGATTTTGAATTTGAATTTTGAATTTGAATTTGAATTTATAATATTAGTACTGATATTTTAAAACACCTAAGGAGAAGCTGTATTTTTTTTCGATTTCCTTCGTTTGTGGAAAATATTTTTTGGTGAAAGATTTTACTAATATTATACCATTTACATATATGCTTACAAATCCATATTATGAGGTTTTTACCATGCCAACTGTGTCAAAAGTATTATTTTCTTTTCAGACAAATATATATGGTATAGTCGCCTAGTTATAGTAACTTCGTATAAGATGTAAAGCTCTTGTAGATTTATCTAACCAATCAACTATATTAAGCAATGTCCGTGTTGTTGTGGTCATGACTTGGATGGTTGACCGCTAGTGGCCTTACTACCAGAGACTTAGCGCTTTCGTGCTTCGGACCATTGTCTTAGGATGGTAGTCGTTATAGCATTGTGTTAGGAAATTATGCGAATTTCTGCAGGTTAGCTACCACTTTGATATAGAAAATCTGTTGCCAAGTACTTAACGCTGTGTTCCGGCAGCTGTCCTTGAGAGCCAGTAATTTTAGGTTTAGCCTGAAAAACTTCTTCGACCACATAATCACTTACTATCAGGTTAGACAGTGAACTAAGACTAGACGGTCAGATAAAAAAGAAAAAAAATAACTTTGGTCCAGTTTATATATTTTTTCTACGTGAATTAACCCGTAGTTTTCTTTAAGAAAAAATGTAACAAAAATAACTGATTTCAGACAGGAAATATTCTAAAACACAAATGCACTTAAAAGTAAATAAACTAAGCCATCTGAGACAGCTTTTTGTTCATTTTACACCGACAACTGAAAATGAAAACACCATCAATGTGGTGGAAGCCTAGCATTAGGGATAGGTAACCAAAAAGTACTCGACAGATCTCACTGAAATATGAATGGAACACCAACTATCGAATACAAAAAAAAAATAATTAATACCGGTACTGCCTGTAAAAAGTGATGAGGTAACACACCCTAAACATTAAATACAGTCGCATCGAGAACCTCCTACTTTTTAGAGTGGTTTAAAAATTAGGAAAATAAATACAAAATTAGCAAAATTTTGCAGCCCTTTATAAGCGCTGGTTCATACACAGATTTTAGATTTACCTACCGGAAACGAGCCGATGAATTGGATTACGATAATGTATTAGAAGTAATCTTTGTCATTGTCTATTCTTTATACGAGCGGTGAGTGCATTGTCTATTATGTTACCTAAGCAAATTTTACACAATATCTTAAATTTGTATAAAAGTAGATTGAGTTACTTACATTAAATCTATTTCAGAAACATATAACACTTTTTTGAGCAATACTCACAGCAGCATTTCGATTTGAGGGATCTGCGTGCCGGGTCTTTTTTATTCTGTGATCCCAGTGTAATGACAGGTACATAAGATACTTAAAAAAATATCTCAGTGATGGGCGCAGTGGTTGGATCTTTTAGGTTGTTGATGTTGCCGCTTAGCACAAGGTGCTGATACTGTAATAATCAGTAAAAAAAAAGTGAAATCGTGTCAATAAGTCACAGCTGTATTTAAGTCATAGGGGATACAAAAAAGTACTTATGGAAATTGAGGAAGAAATCTAAAAGTTACATTACTTGTTATTATATCATATTCGTATTTCAAAACTTCTGCATTGGCTTGTAGGTTGTCTAAATGCTTTCATTTTAGTAGTTGTAGTGTTATACATAGTTCGTAATATTTTCTTAATAAACGCATACCGCCGTATATAAAAAATAATTGAAAATACCACAATGTCAATGTCAGTTATGTCATATTTTACCGCCGTAACGCCTCTGTATTTCGTTATAAAAATGTAGTAAGTAAATCGAAATACTTTGTCGGTTTCGTTCTCATAAAATGGTTGCACTCGAAACTAGCAGGACGAAGTGCAGACAGTCGAGACGGTGAAAAAGAGTTTTGCCTTACAACATTTCTCTTTTATTTTGCAGTAACTTGACACCGCTTGAGCTTATGTACGGTGGCACAACACATAACGAAACAGTAAGAGGCTGAGCTGAAGACCGATTTTTAGTCTGCGCTGCGGATTTTAGTTTTCTATTCACACGTACAGCATATAATTGTGGCTGCAGTTCAGCTCCTACAGATGCTGAAGCACGGCGTCAAGTTCATAAGCTAAAGTATGAAGGCGCGAGCCTAGAACATAATAAAGCGGGAGTATTTGCGTAAAGCCACGCGCAATTCGACGAAGTTTCGTTTTTCGTGTTGCAAGCGACTCTTTAGACAACGAAAATTGAATTTGTGGTACGAAGTTAGTTGTTTGATTTAGTCTATGGTTGGACCGCATCGTTCATCACAAATATTGCCCCGCTTTGGAATCTCCCATACTACTCTAAGAACGCTGTTATGCCACTTCCTGCGTCATAATTATGGATCATCTTATTTTTGTTTAACTCCTTTCGTAACATAGACAAGCAAGATACATATATAGATTCTTCAATACTTTTTGTAATTGGATTCGTATGGTTTGTACATTTGCCAAACATGAAATAATAATTTATTCGTTTGCGTATAGGTAGTCAAAGTCGAGTTCTAAATATGCAGAAATAAAATAAATAAATCATAGTCGTGTCAGTCATTATTTAGTGATATGTTGGCTATGGCTACATAACTAAATCTTGATAGGGAGTTTATGCGAGACCACGAAAAGCATGGTACAAATATGCTTTCTTGGCTCATGACATGACGAAAAGTACGCAAGTAGCAATAATAATACTTATACACTACAATGTCTATGTATTAATATGAAAAAAAAAAAGAATTGCAATGAATATTATGTTGTTGCCAGATACATTTATACTCTTTATGACTGATGAACGACGTGGTCCGACCAAAGACTATATTAAACAACGAACTTCGTACGGCAAATTCAATATTTGTTGTGTAAAGTGTCGCTGGAAATACGAAAAACTAAACTTCGGCAAATTGTAGTAGCGGCCCTGAGTAGTAGTGTTGGAATAAATCAGAAATGAATATCACAAACGCTCTAGTGATTTGCGTCGCCACAGAGATGCTCGCTGCCTATCGCCGCACGAATTCGTTCGACTCCGACGACGCGAGAATGCGCGCAATGCCACGCCACGCGTTTTTGTATTTTCTACCTTGTACGTAAGTTGTGTTGTTGTGTCGCGACTCGTGACGCTTCGCTTCTGCGCCATAGGGTGTTGAGGCATATTCACTTGTACGTCAAGTAGTCAGTAAAGTTATGATATACAGAAATAGTAGCTTGTCGTTATATTTATTAGCGATGTACATTAGTTATTCAAATACTCATAATGTTAATATGACAAAATGTTGTCTTGAAGCTAGTTAACTGTAAAGTGAAGTCTTGTAGCGAAGTTAAAGCTTGCCAAACTCAGTCATTTTGCTATAAAAAGAAAATAATAGAAAGAAAAACATGTAGGTACAAGGTTAAATTGTTGGTTGGTAGACATGATCGATAGATCACCATTATGTAAAGGTTCCAGGTCTATCAAGTTACTAGTATCAAAGTTGTGTACTTAGTATACTTGTACCATGTATCAAAATAACAGGAATATTTACTAAGAGTAACTTGTAATCTGAGGAATGGAAGGAATCTAGGATTGAAAATTTAAAAGCAGAATTCTCAATGTAGTGAAGGTCTTTTAAAGGTTTTAGACTCAAAATAACTTTGATACCGAGCAAAACACAATTTTCACCTTAAAAGAGCAAAATTAATGTATATCAAACATTAAAAGAAACATTATTAAAATTGGCAATATTGAAAGTAAATTTATTTTTCTGTGGAGGATAAAGGCTCGAATTTTAAAAACCCTTTCCACGCTGGCAGATAAAAAGTACCTTTCCAAACAGATATCGAATAATAAACAACGCCTTTCTGAGCTCGTGAGGTGAAAATTATTTTCAGAATTAGTCAAAATATTGGACAGCTCTAACTTCTGTGTTCTTTGGTAGTCACTGACACAGAAGCTATCCTATATATATATATGGATGAAAAAAAAAACAAACACTTATTACATTTATCACGACTGTACATATTGATCGGTAAAGCACGGGTCCAACTCCATGCATCGTGCTTCACATATTCATATCCTGTCTTTATTAAAATTATAACTTTCATTACCTCGGAGAATTTTCCTAACCCTAAAACTTTTTACTTTTTAAACCACAGGTCTGGTCAGTTTTTTTGTAGTGCATCGTACCAGAGATTACGACATGCTATGACACTGCACTGCAGACCAAACTGTCCGCCCAATCACAGCGAGAAGCCGCACCGCCCGGCTGTTATCGAAACGTGGCATGATGACCTCGGCGAACGTATTTCACTCAAGATCCTGATGATAGCTTCCATTAGAAGCCAAAACAATACAATTGTCGAACGTGATATCAACTCTTAGTAAATCACTAGGCTTAAAGGTACAGGTATGTAGAGTAAAAATATGATTTAACTACATTTGTATGATTAAAACCCATAAGTACGTTATGTAGTGCGTGCCGGTAAAATTACAGGTATCTTCTGTAAAACTATGTCAGGCACAATTGAGTATTACAAAATTAGAACGAGAGGAAAGTCATAGTAAGTTTTATGCATCTCACTCTAAAGTAATATGAAGCATATTTTGCATTTGTACATGTTGTAAAATTTATTCAATAGTGCAATTAATAACTTGTTGGTTATCTACTTCCATGCAGGCATGCGTCGTCTAACAAGATGTCTTTTGTTTTGTATCCCTAAATTGCGATTCAAATCAAGTATCTTAAATGCAATTCCGGTACATAGAATTATTAGTATAAAAATTATTACACACTGAATCCAATAACTGCGCTGTGTGCACTAATTTTTGAGCACTAAGCTTTATGTCTGAAGGTGATGGCAGCAGTGCAATTCGTCACTTGTGTTCGAACATGGTAATGCCCATACTCTGTATATGTGCGGTGTTTGTATCGTCAAACTTTTCACTTAGTCGTGTCTGAGAATTCGCCGTTAAAGCTTTATGGCTAAAGTTCGTATTGCTCGGTTAATGTGACGAAATACTTTTACTGTGGACCTACAATGACGTATATGAAGTAACTGACACATAAACTTGTTTATACGGTAAATACTTAGATGAGCTTTATGGAGAATTCTCGACAAAATGTGGAGTGGAGGAGACATATAGCTGTAATAGAGAACACTAATACAGAACAGTACAGTATACCTTGTGGTATACTGTACTGTTCTGTATTAGCTGAACCGTCGACTAAGCTCCAGATTTTTGAAGCAGTGATAGCTCAGTGGCTTTGGCTATGGACTGCCGCGCAGCAGGTCCATGGTTCAAATCCCGCCGCTGGCTTGAGCTTCATCGCATGGTGGAAGGGCATTTTTGCGAATGCCCGCCTGGCTAGCGACCACCCTCAAGTGGAAAATCTGTCGCCAAGCACCTAACGGTGTGTTCCGGCAGCTGTCCTTGAGAGCCAGTAATTCTAGGTTAAGCCTGCTAACACCTTCGACCACATCGTCACTTACCATCAGGTGAGATTGTGGTCAAAGGATTACCTATCAACAATAAAAAAAAAAAAAAAAAAGATCCATGACGATCCATTAAGGTAGGGTATGTTGTAGCAGTAAGATGGCAGTTCTCCAGATGGCACTGCTGTGTGCACAGGGCGTGTGGAATGTCGGGATAGAATTGAACCCTCCCCGTCATTGGTATTCATTGGCATCTTCTTGCGGCAAGATGAGACGAAGGGATAAATACTATAACGTGAGCAGCAGCATGAAGAACTGCGATCCCTAAGACGCGAACGCCTGCCCTGCGTGGGGATTTTGGTAAACCCCTACTATTGGGAGATAGCTTCCCTCAACGTTCTACGTCGTGTCTGTAATAGAAAAGGTATAAGGTTCAATTAAATTAAATATTTTCTAAATTTCATTTAAATTCATATTCAAAATCATTTATTCAATTTAGGCGTCTACAACGCTCTTATGAAGGTCAATTACAAATTTTATTATTGAAATATTCTACATTGTACTGCCAAGTTCAGCAAAAAATTTATAGAGCCACTGCGAGAAGAACGGGCAGGAAACTCGGGGCCATTCTTTTAAACTTCTTTTAACAATGTGTTACATGCAATATAATAAAATTATTACAATATTTGTTTAAAATAACATGCTCGTGAGATCTAAATACTACGATAGTGTAGTAGTACACTAACTACACTATCTAGTACTAACTAGTACTTGTAAGGTATAGGTACCTTTGTCTACTAGTTCGTAGTGCCTTCGTTGGCTAGTCCTTGCAGATAATTGCACAAAGGAAGACCTATGTACGTACATTCTTTACTTTTGGAGAGTACCTGATGATGCCTTGTATAGAAGTGAAACATAGTCACTAGGTTTCATAGCATCTGTTCTTGGTTATAACAAAAGACGCCAGCTACACTTAGCCCACTAGATGTTTCTACCGGTAGGTCTAAGTTGAATTTTATTTCATAGATATACCTCAAACTTTTCAATCGTTTGTTACGCATACCTAACCATATTTTCTGAAGTTTTTGTCTAATAATCCTATTCAAAGTTTACTAGTAGGGATTTGTATTTAATTTAAAAAATTAACAAGAAAACAACCGACTTCATATATAAAAATACTGATTATTAGGGATAAAAAAATAATCCTACTACTCGTAGGATCTTACTCAAATTTAAATAGGACCATATAAACCTGCACCTGTTATTGAATAACAAAATCATCACAATCGGATGAGTTAAAACACAAAGAATCGGCCAAGTGCGTGACGGACTCGCGCACGAAGTGTTCCGTACCATTATAGCTATTCAACATTAGACTTCATATTTTAACCTTTTTTGTTTTAACGTGCGCGAGTCCGACTCGCACTTGGCCAATTTTTGTATTTATTGTTATAGCGGCAACAGAAATACATGATTTGTGAAAATTTCAACTGTCTAGCTATCACGGTTCTTGAGATACAGCCTAGTGACAGACGGACAGATGGACGGACGGACGGACGAACGGACATCGAAGTCTCAGTAATAGGTTTTTACCCTTTGGGCACGGAACCCTAAAAACTTTCTCCTTCTGGTCCGGATGTGTATAAAAAATATACTTATCTCCATCAGTTAACGTGATTTGTAGACTATTGTAATTGATGAAAAAACATTGCGAAGCGCTCGTAGCGAAGTTTGCTTAACCATTCTGAATCGATCAGCAAAGTTAAGCAACGTCCGCCGCGGTCATGAGTTGGATGGGTGACCGCTGGTGACATTACTACTGAGCGCTTCCGTGCTTCGGAGGGCACGTTAAGCCGTCGGTCCCGGTTGTTGTCTTAGGATAGCAGTCGTTATAGCATGGTGGTAGGGCACTTTGCAAATGCCTGCCTGGCTAGCTACCACCCTCAAGTTGAAAATCTGTCGCCAAGCACCTTACGGTGTGTTCCGGCAGCTGTCCTTGAGAGCCAGTAACTCTAGGTTAGTCTGAACAACATCCTGGACCACATCATCACTTACCATCAGGTGAGATAGTGGTCAAAAGCTAACCTATCAAGCAGAAAAAAAAAAAAAAAAAAACAGACATATTAAAGTCACTGTAGTTGCCCATGGAAGTCTTGTTTTAATGTCTAGGAATTGAAATTTAATTACCTATTCGTATGATAATAAGAGATGTTAAATATGTTTACAGTTGAACGCTTTGGAATGATCGTGCAGGGTCAAGGTAACCCAGTGCTGTTATACGCAAACACACGAAGAAACACTTGGAAAATAGCACAATATCAAAGATGTCATTTTATGATTTCACCAGTTATTGCCCAGCCTTCGTTTGTGGTCAGCACGGATTGTTACAGCTGACACAGTGATGTACTCACCTACCATAAAGAAGCAGATAACTTTGATAATGTTTTTTTAATTATAGTGTGATCGACCGAAATATTGGTAGCAAAAAACGATGATAATTAAAAATACATTAAGTAAGACATAAAAACACAGAGCTTGTGAACAGATACGGAAATAAATAATTAATTTGGAATGCTGGAAGTAAAAGTTTTTACGAGAGTTGATTCCGACATAAATGCGGTTATGGGAACTTTACGTTCTGTGGTTGACCAATTTTAACAGTTTGAAATATATATATATATATATATATATATATATATATATATATATATATATATATATGGAAGCTGTTTTGTGGTCCATTCCCTAATTATAGGGTGATCGTTTTTTTTTTAATAACATTTAATAGATTGTACTAGCAATTTAATCTGGCAGGAGTTTTCATTTGAAGAACGAACAAGCGTATTGCCATTCCCATAACACACTTCTCTAATAAATGAGGGTGATAAAGAGCTTTGTTTAGCGGAAGTGCATCCTACAGCAACACCCTACTCACCTCAGCGTAAGTAGTGGTACGCTGTTTATTTGGAGTACACTTACACTTAGTCGCCCTAAATGACAATAACCAGCAGAGAAAAAGACATTGTATGCTTAAACCGGAAACTGTACGGTACTAATAATTGTTTATAACTAAAATAAAAATTCGTAGGAAAAAAGGTTTCATCAATTAAATAAACATGCTCGGTCAAAGGTAAGGTTTTGCACACCACTGCCTACTGCATTTGACAATACAGGCTTTATAATATGACACTTTTTCATCAATATCGTAAGTAGATACTTCTATCTACAAACCATTCCAAAGTAATGCGAATTAAAATTTGGAGCTGGAGCTGAACTACCGCACTAAGCGCTTAACACCGACAAAGTCACAACAGGTTATCGGCATATCGATGTGGGAATATGTAATAAGACAATTAGATTTTCACGCTTTTATGTAGGAAAATTATACCTCTGTATATATCCAATATCGGTAGGAATTAAAAATTGATTCCATAAAATGATGAAATGTATAAAAAATATGTATATATTATAAATGTAAATGTAATGAAAACTACATCAACGAGACTAATAAATTTACGATTAATTTTTTGTTGTAATAAATTTAAATGTCTTTAAATTTGCTGATATTCACACTTACACAATTACACATTGTTAGGTACCTAGTCATTAAGTTTTAAAATTAACTTTACATTTTGATCGACTCAATTTCATTGACGAATTTGTTAATTATAAGCAGTAACACATCGTTTTGTTTAATACGTCGTCGTAGGTATCGCGATAAGCTCAAAATATGATATATACTTGTATGAAAACAAAACACACTAAATTTTTGGGGCGAAATGGCGATACGCTACGATGCGATGCGATGGTGTGAGACAGATACAAAGGCTTAACTTATAATACCCGTTCTTTAGTCGGGGATATATATAACAATAGTTAGTAACAAATATAAATCAGTGCAAGCGTAGAATCCTCAATCCTTTGATAATGTCTACTTCGATACATACCATTAGCTCACCAAATTTAGCAAACCATCGGACAGCTTATCCAAGTCTATTTTAGGTTCTACTAATTTACAACGTGTTTGTTGTCGGTCAGTATCTAGAAATATATGTAAAGTTGAACCACGTAAGTAAGTCTGCACCAGTTATTTAGGCAGTTCAGGTGCTAGATAATTACGAAGATTCAGTGATTTAAGTAGGTATGTGTAATGGAGCTGACGATTGACTGCCACGCAGTGGTCTTAGTCGTACTCTATCACGGGCTTCAGATGCTTGAGCTTCACGAGGATATTTCCTCGACTTGGTAGTTACTACCCTCAAGTAGAAAAAAAATGTTACCGTTTTCTACTTGAGGTTGGTATAGGGGACAAAAAAAACCTTCGATATTTTATCAAGAATAAAAAATGTCGGAGTTCAGTTAAAAGTGGAGACTATTTCATTTTGTTTAACTATAGTCTGTCGATATCCAGAATGGTCGTCTGAGTATCCTAATTAGGGTGGCAGTGTCGATTGTCAACGACAAATGACTAATGGAAGTGCCGCATGTAGCGTGCCGACACTGCCGACGGCTCGTGCACATCACTAGCAGTTAGGGTGATTAGAATCGATTTGTGAGATGATTTTAGTAACCATAGTTTTCAGTGATTTATAAGTACTTCGATATGCATAGGGCTGCCATCACCTAAACCATCGATGCCGGACAAAATCTTTAAAAACCCGGACAATTGGGTGAAATTTTGAGTTTTTTTCCCTGGACACCCATGAAAAACAAATTCTTTTTCTTTCATATATACAGCTCCTTTGCGTAAAAATTACAAAGCTAGAAACTTAATTATTCAGTCCTTTCTTTCTCAGGCAATCTGGTGATAAAAATATTGTTATTTGGCAACAAATTAGAAATAAATTGTATTCTTTGGTTTTATAAATAATAAAATAACTAGTAGTTACGAACTACAAGCTATCAAATTTTTTTAAGTCATCTTGTTTGGCTATAAACAGTGAAACTTTTAAAATTTTTTACTTATCTTTAAATATTTTGAATCGCATCAAAGAAGTACATTTAATATTTCACAGTCATTTTTATGTGCGGTTAAATTATAAAATCTGTAAAGATAAGTATTTCTGTTCTTACAGAGGGAATATCCAACCGGTATCATCATCCATCGAGCTGCATGAAAAAATATTTTAACTAAATTAAAGCCTCTTTCACAATTGGTGATTATAAAATTCAATCGGTTATTGACTACAATGACAAAAATGCTCAGAACATTCCACCTCTGCTAAACCACGGTAAGTCACCTATGTAATGTAAATCAATTTTGTAATCATTTTATAATAATAATATTAATAAACTAGCTGTACCCGCGACTTCGTTCGCGATTGCCGTACCTGCACACTAATTATTCACATTTGTGCACTGTTTATCTCATATTAAGCAACACTGTGGTCTGCGGTGAAGCACTCTTATAGTAAACCATAGCTCAGAATGGAGCTTTCTACTTTGGATTTCAAAACTCCCGGGTTGTATTTTCCAGAAGACAGTAGTTAAGTAACTCAGAGAGTTCTTTCCCGGTTCGCACAATAAATGTTGAAGCAAAGTACCTTGTTCTTTAGAATTTCGATTTTAAAACGGCGGTTTGTTTGACGGAAGATCGTTTTTTTTTTTTATTTCTCATTCTCGGAAAGTAGTGTTTGTTTGATCTGAGTAGCGGGTGGGAGACGCTCCTTCCCACCTAAGGCAAAACATTGGTGTAAACAAAGTTATATGTCTAAGATTTTTCGTTGTAAAATATTCTGTTGTTGTAAAACAATTAATAACAACTAAAGAAAGTAGAGAGCTGATCGCGGGTGAAAGTTATCAATTCCTTTCGACCCTTGTATAACAATCTACTAAAGTTGTGCACTTCCAACTTTAAACGGATTAAATCACGTATATTTATCATTATTTTTGTCCCGACAGCCACCCCGTGACCACGATCACTACAAAGTGTTTGAAACGTCGGGACAAAAATAATGATAAATATATACGCGATTTAAACCGTTTAATGTTGTTTAATTACAAAGTGTAACAATCGCGAAAACCTAAGACTACATTGTGCACTTTCATTGCGCAGTCTCCGAAATGTATCCGTCAAAAGAAAGATAATTATGTAGTTTAAAAAACTGATTGTGGTGAATGTTAATTTTTATTTTTTTATTGCTGATAGGTAAGCCTTTGTCCACAATCTCACCTGATGGTAAGTGACGATGTGGTCGTAGGTGTTAACAGGCTTAACCTAGAATTACTGGCTCTCAAGGACAGCTGTCCTTGAGAGCCTAACGGGGTGTTCCGGCAGCTGCCGTGCTTGGCGACAGATTTTCCACTGGAGGGTGGTCGCTAGCCAGGCGGGCATTCGCAAAAATGCCCTTCCACCATGCGGTGAAGCTCAAGCCAGCGGCGGGATTCGAACCATGGACCTGCTGCGCGGCAGTCCATAGGCAAAGCCACTGAGCTATCACTGCTTCAAATGTACCACATTTTAGAGTTTTATCGTAGCAAGCTTGGAAAACTAAATAAGGGTGCCGTGCTGCCCGTGGGGCGCCGGGCTGCCCGTGGGATGCCAGTCTGTCCGTGGGGTGTCGGGCTTCCCGTGGGGTTCCGGGCTGCCTGTGGGCTTAAGATGAGCCGTACGTTCAAGGGTTTCTCAACATTCCGCGGTCCAAGTTATTTAAAACGAAATTTGTGATATCTGTAATTTCTGAACTGCAAAACTGAGGACTGAAATATTTACGGGAAAATAATTAAATAACCACTATTGTAACAAAAAAAGAATGATTGAAATCGGACTACGCGTTAATAAATTACAACTAAATGTACATTTAGACTTTCATCCCCTTTCCCAAGAGAACCGTACTGAATTTCGGGATAAAAGTATCGTATGTCCTTCTTCGTAGTATGAACTCGAATCGTGCTAAGTTTCATTCAAATCCATTCAGTAGTTTTGGAGTGATGCGAGGCCGGGATACAGACAGACAGCCAGAAAAAAAAAAAACAGTTTTTGCATCAGAATCAGCTACAGATTGCTCTCAAAACATATTTTCAAAATATCTGCAATGTACAGAATTGGACCTGTTACAGTTTTATTATACCTAAGTATAAATAGATAAATTTAAGCGTCTAACCCCTCGCGCTTCCCTACCTGTTGTGATGTCTGTTATTTCTGAACTTCAAACCTGACGATGACTTTGAAATATTTACGGGATAAATTTTAAAGTACCACTATTCTAACAAAAAAATCGGCCAAGTGCGAGTCGGACTCGCGCACGAAGGGTTCCGTACACAACATTAGCTATACAACATTAGACTTCATATTTTAACCTTTTTTTGTTTTAACGTGAGCGAGTCCAACTCGCACTTGGCCAACTTTTTGTATTTGTTGTTATAGCGGCAACAGAAATACATCACATGTGAAAATTTCAACTGTCTAGCTATCACCGTTCTTGAGATACAGCCTGGTGACAGACGGACGGACGGATGGACGGACAGACGGACGGACGGACAGCGGGACAGACCGTTTTTACCCTTTGGGTACGGAACCCTAAAAAGAACGTCTGAAATCGGACTACGCGTTAATAAATTACAACTAAGTGTATATTTTGACTTTCATCCCCTCTCCCAAGGGAACCATGCTGAATTTCGGGATAAAAAGCTAAATTATCCTACCTTGTAGTATGAACTCCAATCATGCTAAGTTTCATTGAAATCCATTCAGTAGTTTTGGAGTGATACGCGGCCAGGATACAGACAGACAGACAGACAGACAGACAGACAGACAGACAGACAGACAGACAAAAATAAAAAAAAATATAGTTTCGGCATCAGTATCAGCTACAGAGTACTGTATATTTTTTTTTTTAAAATATCTGCCATGTACAGAATTGGACCTGTTACAGTTTTATTATAAGTATAGATGAAGATATAAAAAAAAAATTGCACCGAGTTTTTAGCCCGTTCTTGTCGCAGTTTACCATTTTTGCTGAACTTGCTAATATAATCTTTTTGTATCAAAGTTCTGTAATTGACCATCGTAGTCGGCATATTCGAATAAGTAACTGATTTTGGCATTGAACTTACTATACATTTTCAACGAGTCTGATCATATTTGAAATATATTTTTGCAGTGAAAATATATTAGAAACCTACTATTCCATTTTATTTTATATAAAGCTTCTAAGGTAGCCTTTGACCATTATCTCACATGATGGTAAGTGATGATGTATGTGGAATATGTTGTTCAGGTTAACTAAGAATTATTGGCTATCAAGGACACCTAGCGGAACATATCGTTATGTGGCTTGGCGACAGATTTTCTGTTTGAGGATAGTACCTAAGCCACCATTCCCTACCACTCAACATAACTCGCATGTAGACCAAACAGCATCAATAATTTTAATAAAAATACGCATCGTTTGATTCTGGTTAAATCCCGATCACCGTTATATAAATATTAATAGGTCCATAATGAATATTAAACAACGCCAATGAAATATAAATTACCACCGAAGGGGTTTAACATCTATATAAGTAGCATGGCAATAAACTCGTTGAGTTTATATTTATTCTTCAAACCCAGTAGGGACGCAGTAGGTGGTGAATATGATATAAAGACGTTTTAATATTGTTGTTTTGTATCGTAAACTGACCAATATTTATGCGTATTTAATTAAGCCGTTTAATCGTGTTTATGTAATTAAATAAAACAGTGGATGCGCGGTTTTGTAATAAATTAAGTAACGTTAAAAAAGATAATAAATTAGTAGTTATAAATAAGTGAAAAGGCTAACGGTACATTCCGTTACTTAGAAAGGTAGATTTCGCTTTGTTGTAAGTCTTAATCAGTATGTATATATATTATCAGTCATGCGTAGTTATTCCAAATCAGACCTTACCGAGTTTTCATACGGATTCAGAAATGCATTCATAACACTTTTGAATCCGTAAAAATTATAATCTCTTTGCTGTTATACTAGTTTCGTCAATATGATACCAATGATAGCTGAGCATCAATAGCTATGGACTGTTCCGGAGGTCCGCATGGTTCAATTACCTACCGCTATGCTCGCCTGGCTAGCTAACACCATCAAGTAGGAAACCTGTCACCAAGCACCTAACAGTGTGTTCCGGCAGCAGTCCTTGAGAGTTAGTAAGAAATTACGTGTACGCTCAAAAAACTTGAATGAATTGGGTGGAAACTAGTTTTCTGCATTATATGTATATATTACTGTTTGCTAATTTTCTCGCTGATAGGGATGAAAATTGTATATTTCACACGAGAGCAATTTTTATGTCTCGTGCCTTTATACATTTTTTTTATGCTCGATAGGTTAGCCTTTGACCACTATTTTACCTGATGGTAAGTGATGATGTGGTCGAAGATGTTCTTGAAATAAAATTACTGGCTCTCAAGGACAGCCGTCGGAACACACCGTTAGGTGCTTGGCGACAGATTTTCTACTTTAGGGTGGCAGCTAGCCAGGCGAGCATTCGCAAAATGCCCTACCACCATGCTATAACGACTGTCATCCAAAGACTACAATCGGGACCGACGGCGTAACGTGCCCTTCGAAGCACGGAAGCGCTCAGTAGTAATAACACCAGCGGTCACCCATCCAAATAAACCGGTTCAGCACACTACTGTACATGCATACTGTACATATAGATGTGCGTGTATAGTAGTGAAACTTTCATTCTGTACCGTTCTTCTTTCGGCTCGCAATCGGAATCAGTAAGCAGTATACTTACAGCAACTAGGAACTCCGCAAAGTTACAAGGAACAGAAGCGCCTAATATAAGTTTAACACGATAAAATTCGTGCCAGCTCTTTGAAAACGCCAATATAATAACGAAATGACATCAAAACATGCCCATAAAATTATTAGAATTTATTTACAAATTTCCTTTTATAATTCCCTGCATTGCTTTTGTAAAAGGTAATTCAGAGTTCGTTAATATTCTTGACTTGATTTATTCGTGACGCGTACTGCTAACAAATGAGTTATCAGCATTAAGAAATAATGTGCAGTTTCCTGATGGTTTATCGCAAATATAGACAAGCTTTGTCCGTTTTTTTGGATTGCGGACATTTATTTCAAAATTTCTTTATAATTCTCATGGATCATTAGTAATTTTCCTTTATGTGTAAGTTCTCGGTTTTCAATATTTTTCTGATTCTATTACTAGAACCTGGAAAAATAGTGACTAAGTTGTCTTCAACCTAAAATCTACTTGCAAGTACAGCAGCGCGCAGCGGTGAAAATGCGATTACCTTCTGCCACAGAATAAATTAAAGTACCTACCGACTGCATTTAAGATTCATAAAGTGATTGTAGGAAGTCAGTAATTTGGTTAGTTGATTGCCTGATTAAGCGTGGTTAAGATATTTTCCAAAAATAATTAATTGATGTTTGGATAATCAATGAAGTACCAATATTTAATTACTTACTTATAGCTGTAATTAGAAAATACTAAACTACGAGTATTATTTATAATGCCTGTGAGTGGGTGTCTAGCTGTCGTCAATGATGGTGTTCAATTCAAACCGAGTTATTATTGAGTTTTTTGGAAAGAAAAGTGTGTGGAGGAGGTATTTTAAATTAAATTTGGATCTATTGTCTAGGCTCCTCTATAATGAAAACAAATTTTAAGTGGAAATTTTATCAGTTTAAAAAAAACGTTATTTGCTTATGCTATGCCGCTTGCCTTAATAACAATTTTACAAGATCATGGAATTCGCGACACTAGAAGAATATTGCTCATAATATCGCTTAAACTTATTAATTAACATAAACTGTATAATTATTTAAAATGAATATTAGAAAAAGTAAAGCATACTCTCGAAACTCAAAAAATCACATGAATAAGTACAAAAAGTTAACCGACCTATCTATATTATAATTAAAAAGACTGAAAATACCTCGTTACGTATTCTCTGTTATGTAGTTAATTTAATAGCAAGTTAATCATACTAAGGTGTCACAAAACTTTTTTTTTTTTTTTATAGCTGTTAGGTAAGCCTTTGACCACAATCTCACCTGATGGTAAGTGACGATGTGGTCGAAGGTGTTGTACAGGCTTAACCTAGAATTACTGGCTCTCAAGGACAGCTGCCAGAACACACCGTTAGGTGCTTGGCGACAGATTTTCCACTTGAGGGTGGTCGCTAGCCAGGCGGGCATTCGCAAAAATGCCCTTCCACCATGCGGTGAAGCTCAAGCCAGCGGCGGGATTCGAACCATGGACCTGCTGCGCGGCAGTCCATAGCTAAAGCCACTGAGCTATCACTGCTTCAAAAAATTAGATTTTCAATCAAGCGGGATTCCGTGTAGTTAGCATAGAAATATTTTTTTAATAGCTAACGCTGACTACCTGTCTTTTCATCTGCACACTAGAAGTTTCCAAAGATAGCCTATTTGAACATGACTTTAGTAAAAATTATGGTTTGGGAAGTAGTTTAAAATCCAGACTCGCCAAAACTTCATGTTATAGAATCGGAGAATCAATTGCCATTTTTATGGTTAGGAGGAGTTATAATATGTGATGATAGCCATATATATTGAGGTATGCTTTTCAATTTAGCCCTCAAAGATTTTATGAAACGTGTACTAGACTAGAACTATATGGCGGGCTCACAAATTATTGGATAGCATATGGTGATAGGTTGCGCGGATTATCTTGCTTTGAAGGGTAGAAGGAAAGGAGAGGTGGTACAAGCGGTGAATGTATTAGATACTGAAGGAAAGAAAGTGGGCCTTAGGACTAACCGTAGCAAGACTTCATACGTCCATATGCGTTGCATAGGAATAAGCGAGTAGCTAAGCAAACTATTGTTCTTGATACCACTTTCAAGGGAGTCTAGTTTAAGTATTTGGGCTGCTCTATAACGGAAAGAAACTCTAGAGAGGAAGAAAACGTGGGCAAAATGCTCCCCGTCGTAATGCAGCTTTGTCTTGGCGTCCAAGCTTGTCAGTAAGCAAACTAAAAATCCACATTTATAAATCGGTAATCAAACTAATTCCAATGTTCGCCTGAACACTACATATTTAGAAATTAAAAAAAATCTTATTCGCATTTATTCGGCTACGGATGTCAGGATTTTCATAGTAAAAATGAGTCATCATTAGGCATAAATGTGTCAGACTGTAGGTCACTTTAGAAGGAGTTTTATCCATTTCATTGCTTCATACATACACATATATCATCACTGTCACACAGCCTGTATTCCCCGAAGGAGTATACAGAGGCTTGTAAACACCCACGTTTTGCCACTTGAGTTTTGGTATTATGTAATAGGGGGCGAGCCTATTGCTACTCACCGGGCACAGTTTCAGGGTCATACAAAAGGTTTTCTCTAACACTGGACAAAAAACGAGAACATATAACGAATAATATGTACTAATAATAATTACGCTAACAACATATAACACAGGAACATATTGTAGGGCACTAAGATGGTATACAGCTCTGTTGTGCGTCTAATGCAAACAACACCTTACTCACATCCATGTGTGAAGTGGCATGTTGTTCATTTGGCGCACTTTTCCCTTAGTCGCTTCTTACGAAACCCACGGGAAGAAATGGGGAGGTGACATTCTAACCCCCACGGGTAACTTAAAAAAAACATGAATACTACTTCTACCAAAATATTTATTACATAATACTATATTAAGATAATTCCAGCTCTTCAGCAGACGTTTTTATAAACAAATTTTTCACTACCAGGACAACTTTTGTAACAACTTTCTTAAGTACTTCACCACCGAAACCAGTGAATGTTTCTTTCCAGTTTTCATCCAATAACTTGAGGAGCAGTTCAGCTGAAAAACAAACCGAGTTAAGTATAAGTACCATTTATATGTAAATTATAAGTTTTAACTTAATGTAAATAGGTTAGATATTATTCGATTCAGTTAGGTGTTTGCAATCCTATCACCGAAATTCGGCAAAGAAACATGAAGTATTCAAAGCGGAACAATTTGCATGTTATTCTGGAGCTGGTCTTATATTGGAACGGACCATAACCTTATGAAAATGTGGAAGAAATGGACAAATGAATTCAAATAATTTGGAAATCTTTCAAGTGAATAGGTATCTTCTAGATAAGCATGCTACATCGGCCGCAACATCACTTTTCGTCAGGTGAGAGCGGCCAAATGCTTGTCTATCATGCATAAAAAAAGAAACTTGATAGTCTATGATAAAATTGAGTTCCGAAAAAAATATTTTTCCTTTGCCATGTACCGTTGATATATGCACCAAGTTTTTTGAAATAATATATTTACTTCTCTACACCAAATAATATTTTTTGTTATAACCTTGTATGAATGATAAATTTAAGGAAATATATAAAGAATAAATAAAGCAAGTTGTATATACCTGCTATTATAACATGTATTGTTCATCAAGAAGGGATGTAACAGTAACCTACAGCACAAGTGTTCAACTTAGTGCAGGTTCTTTTTACATAATTTTAAATGTTAATGTTATATTTTGTAAATGAATTGTTTCTTTTGAATAAATTGAATCGATTGAATAACTTATACAATAAAATATAAAGTTTAAATAAATAGAATCGACGTTTGAGAGTTTGAGCCAATTTATACTTGAATCCGGCACTTGGCACTGGGTGCAAATGTGTCACCGGCTCAATAAACAATTGAATTACCATTGAATACATATTAAAATTTTGACTTTCCGTTTTGCAACAACTTATCAGTGTCGTTCGTCGATTCATCTATTAGTAGTTCCTGTATTGTTTATAAAGGAAAAAAGTAACACAAGAGAAATTAATTAAATAATAATAAAAAAAGTTATTAAAAATTGTCCTTGAGAGCCAGTCATTCTAGGTTAGCCTGAGCAACATCTTCAACCACATCATCACTTACCATCAGGTGAGATAGTGGTAGGTTAATTTATCAGACATACAAAAAAAACTAAACAAACTGCTCACATTGAGTCTTGTCACCATCAAAAAGATTCTTGAAATCGTAATCGACTTTTTCTTCTGGTTCATATTTGTAGTCAAAACTACCAAGTTTATAGTAGACCTTGCCATCTTTATTGAGCTCCTTTAAGGGAACACTGATTGAAAAACGCAGTTTCTCTGAAACAAAATACCAAAAACGTTTATTCGAAGTAACAGTCTGATTTATAGTCATTCATACTGGTCATAAACTTAGAACACATTTCCTTATTTTTAACACATCAAAGCATCATCGCGCTATCACCTGGTGAAATGCAAAGAAGAGATCAAATGTGGAACATGCTTGCATAAGACTATTTCTAATTCTTTTACATTCAATGTGATCATGGTTCCCGTGGGTGCTGGGTTAGAATTGCAGTTTTTATGCAACCCTCCCATATCTTCCTAAGAAAAAAAGGCACTGCACTGGTGCCAAGGTGGGCTTCTGAAGAAGTGCTATCTTATACTGCGATCCCGAAGACACCTTCCTGCTAAACATGGTTACTATACCAAATCAAAAAATTTAAGGTTTTGGGGGAGGGTTATGTTCATAATAAAGATCGGAAGACGTTTTGTGGTTATTAATTCGTAGATCTTTATTTAGATTATATATCTACGTATGTAGGAGATCACAGTGTAAAATTGCAGTTTTTCAGAAGGCACTGCTACACCCCTTCTGGTATTTCTCCTTTTGTCACCTCTTACAGCTCCCACAGGAAGATATGTACCCCATCGTGTGGCGGTCTAGATTTGCACCCTCATATTATCACGCAATTCACTAAAATCAGTTTTTTTTAAACGTCATGCAAGATTGTCTAAGAGAAATGGAATCATGGTAAATCAAGTTAAACCTTTTTTTTTTTTAGGCTGCGCACATATGCATATATGCGATAAAGCACTAAAGTGGGTAGTCATATGCAACTGTGTAGCCAAACTGGAAGTGTATTCTATGCACCCAGCTAGGTATCGGGTCCGCTTTCTGCATGCAGGAGCGTAGTCAAGACTTTATTGTAATTTTTTAAAAGTTTTTGCTGCCCACTTTCCGTTGTTTTGCCTTTAGTCGCCTTTTACGACACATATAGGAAGAGATAAGAGGTGGGGGGTGATATCCTATTCCGGCACCCCACGGGCAGCACGGCACGGCAACAAAATGACTATAGGCAATTGACGCAGCGCTGAAGTATTTGTATAGAAACGCCACCGTGTGGATTCGGCTACAAGACTAGAGCACGAAACCAATCCAACTCCAACGAGGCGTTAGAAAGGTACATCATGTCTTCGAATCAGTTCAAATATTAATATTTCATAGTTTAAAGATTTCAGATAAAATAACTGTCTCACCTGTTGTGATTTGAAAATCACCATGTCCGGTTACAACAAGTTCAAACAATTTACCACTGAGATTATACTGTCCAAAAGCTTTGATTGGGCAGACAACTTCCAGGAACACTATTAGCTTCTCAGGCCGCCTGAAAAAACAATCCGAATATATCCAAGCATTCAAAACAGAAGCATTTTTTTTTTCCAATTAGTGCATGTGTACTGTTGTTAGTGAAATATATATTGTATCGAAGACCGACTGACTTAAATGAAATAAAGGTAGGAAAATAGTAATGGATGGTATTCTGATCAAAATCAAACTAAGATTCAGAGCTTTCAGAAATATTTTTCTATATTCTGAAATGCGTACTATTTAAATACAATAATCTCTAATTCTCTTCATACCAATATAAGGAGCATTAAAGCAGTATGAAAGTTCAACCTACGGATATTTTCCTCATCTTCTCTTTATCGTTACAATAACTGTTACTTTGCCCAAAGTATAGACAATAATGCGTGTACAAATTAGGTAAAACAATTTAAAAGAAGATACGAAAAATAATGCACATAAAAATTATAGCTGGAGTGTAAATACGGAGTACTCCAGTAAGACGTGACGTATACTATTTTAAGCGAGTTGTCAGCGCAGGGTTTATCGATCACTATGATACTAATGGCCACGGAGCCTAAGTTTATAAAGATACCAGCTCACAATGAGCGTGCAGAGTTTATGCGCACGTCAGGTTAAGCGCCATATCCAGCCTTACCGATATGTCCAGATGTTGGGAACCAAACAGCACTAGGCCCAGCCTGCTATGTACGATAGACCTCAAGGATGTTATGTATATCTGACGTGTGCGTTTGTGATGCCAAATAAGAATTCCAACTGAATACCAGTGCTTATGGTAACGCATGCTCACTGCGCTGAACCATTTCTTGACATCGCGAACAAATGTCATACCATTAAACTAGATTGCGTCTTTTTTGTTTTTGTCTTGAATTGCTGTGTGTGATGTTAGTTATCTATATTAAATGTATTTTCTTGATTTCTATCTTCAAAAGTAAATACATTTACTTACTCTACTTTAATCAGTTCACATTCATGTAGGCGTTCAACAGTAAGGTTTGAAAATTTGAGTTTAAGATCACCGGTATCTCCATTAATAACTTCTTTTATAACCAATGGGTCCAAAGGTTCCATTTCCAAATCAGGGGATCCTTTCACAATAAACGGTAACGCTTTTTTAGAAGACTCCAAAATGCAGGCAGCATCGTTCCAGTGGCATGGGTGAATGAAGGAAACTGTGGAAAACGTTGAAATATTAAAACTAAAAAATGTACCGACCTCACCATCATATCGACAGATGGCATTGTGAGTGTTATCATCATCATCAGAGGTCCACTGTCGAACAAAGGCCTCCCCCATGGAAAGCCACAAAAAGGCCATACGGACAAAAAGCCGCTTGTAACCATTGGCTACCCACCACTTTAACAACGGCGTCAGTCCACCTAGTGGGGGGCCAACCAACTCTTGTGGGTGGAAATTGGGTGCGTAGCAGAGATCCTTGCCATCTTAATGCCCTGCTTACCCGGAATGAAACTTGTATCCTAACAACGAGCACTCTTAGGAAATGTTAGAGTCAGGTAGGCTGGTTGGCCATAAATCGGAGCCAAAACCTTAAAAAATTATGTCATTCTGTTGTCCTGTGTGTTTTCTAAGGGACAAAACAGACGGTCTAGTGTGATTATGAATAACTCTGAGGGTTTACATATAGTTTTATTGTAAGTTTAAATAAAAACTTGTTTGACACTCGCATATTATATAAAATAATTTAACTATGAATATGAGTATTTAGTACAAAGATTTGGCTACGGTTTTATGGTACCGCCGCTTGCTTTAACCCAACCCTACTTAGGAGGGCTCTTGTTGGGAGATAGAAATGATTTTTAACCCACAAAATGAATTGTAGACTTGCAGGGTACACGCTCGGGTGCAATTTTTTGGCTTCCTTTTTTATTGGTCTACCCTGTAATAGTACTGTACTGTAACAACCGGATCGTCCACTGCTGAACACAGCCTCCCCTATTAAGGGTGTATTTGCCATAATCCCCACGATTGGCAGGCGTCTTGCGGATCGCAGTGTAAGTTGGCAGTTCTTTAGAAGGCGCTGCTGCCCACCTTCCGGTATTTTTCCCTTAGTCGCTTCTTACGACACCCACGGGAAGATATGGGGAAGCGCAATTCTAACCCGGCACCCCGCGGGGCACCCTGTAATAGTACAAGTGTGTAATGTTGGTGATTACCCCTGAGGTACCACTGAGACCCGGGCCGTTAGGTGAGGATCTTAAGGGTATATTTTAGACGAAAGCACACTAAACAAAACGCAGCTCCAATCTCATTTTAATAATAGCGAATAAAACTTAATGATTTTTTACCTACGTAATCACTACCCCAATATCTAGGTTTGTCGTGCATCAGATTTTCATTAAATTATACAGTTTTGAAATTACACTAGCTCAAAAACTCGTAATTTTAGATAAGAGAAAGACCCAACTTTAAGCATCTCTTTCAAGAAAAATAAGCATGTTTTTAATATTTCTATTGCACCACAAACATGGGGAATATAATGAACTTTCTATAATGGGAAGTTATTTATACATGTGTACTATACTTTTTAAATAAATCTGGAGCTACGAATAACTGGCTCAAACTCCTAAAAACAAGTGCTATATACTAAACGCTATATAATAAAAAAATTAATTACAGTCCAAAAGAAAAAGGATTTAAGCCAGAAACGATAGGTCTAATAATACACTATATTTACATGCGAGTTTTTTTTTAATAACAAGTTGAGTTTATATGAAAGTTCACACTTTGGCTGGCGGGTATATGTCCTTCAGAGAGCCGAGGACGGTAATCATCAATACATACGTGTATCATAGACGTTTCTCAACACATTTGTGAAGAAAATAATACTAAAAATAATTTTCTTCAGAAATAGTACTTGTAGACATCTTCATTAATAAATAACTATAATTTCATCAGTGAAAACGAGGTGTTAAAAATTTTTCGCAATGGCGGGTAAAGTAATCAGTTTTAAAATGCGCGCGCATGGTGATCGGCCATAGACTAAATAATGAGGTTCTTTTGGGCTTTTCGCGGATAGCGTTTTAGTCGCGTACAAAATGGGGAATTAAAAGTTATTTTTTTGCAGAGAAAATAAAAGTTATATTTAAGTAAAGGTTTTATTTATTAAACACGTACAAGTTGAAATTATCTATATAAACACGAAGTCGTATGAAATGAACAAACAATAGATAGGTAGGTACATTGATTTATTTGTACTTAACACTTTAAGAACAAAGCAAAGCAAACTATAATATAAAAAAAAAAACTTTATACCTCACTTGTGAATAATAGCAATGAAAAATTAGAGTCACTTTATAAGCATGTGTGTTGAAAAATAATTTCATTGAATTTCTGGTCCAATATTCGTTTTCAGATTAATGTTTGATACTAGTATATTATAATACAAGTGCGCTAAGTTGCTCATTATACACGAGGCTGTGGGTTGCAGCCCGCGCCGTAGGCGAGGGTGTACATCAGCCGGGTGTATAATGAGCAAGTTGCTCACGAGTTTCATACGCACTTATCAACACCCTTGCGAGGAAAAAAAATATATTGCACAAATGCGATAGCAACATACGAAAATTATGGAAAATAGCGCGCAAGTTTTTTTTTTGCGCGCGTATGGTCGCTGATAAGATATACTTAGCCTTAAACCTCTTTGTTATTACAAATCTATTAACCGTGTTAAATTGAAAATGCACTGTTTACTCGCATATAATTTGCAGCTAGGTACTAACTTAACTTTGTAGGGATAATTCTATTACGCAGTAGTGAATAATATTATTATGCACGAGGGTGTTATAGTTCGGTTTATGGCCCTAAGAACGATATAATAAAGCTCACTTCACGAGCAAGGGTGTTGAAAAATATATTATCTACGATTCAGGTCTTAGGGACATACTCATAGTTGGACAGTCAGACACACAAGAAATCGTAGGGCTCCTTTTTGTCCTATGGGAACCGAACCAAAAAAAAACATAATAATAAAATTGAACCACCACGGCACTTGCTCAGAATAACAGAATACCAAGCCAATATCGTCCAAGACAGAATATCATATTAAAGGCTTATCCTAACCGATTTCCAAAACTGAAGCAATTTCTTAATATCATGTTTTTGATTATTTTCTTATTTGTATGTATTTTAACATGAAATTTCTGTAAGCTGTAAAGAAAGAAGTTATGTACAGATTGCGATTCCATACCAAAATTTGTTAATCCAAAACCTAAAAATACCCGTGAAATTGGGATCAGATAAAACAACACCAAATAACACTGCATGAACATTGATAAAAATGTATTCACACTTTATTTTTGAAATTAACATACAATCAATGTGCCGTGATGACCACTCAAACGTGAAATTTTTTATGTTATATATAAAATAAAAACTTAATCTGCTTTCTTGCTCAATGAATCATTGAGTAAAAATGTTTCAAATTCTGATACATTTGAATTAGTAACACATATTAGTGTAGGCGTACGTATAAGTATTGCACCGATTCTAATAATTTATTTATACTTCAAATCAAATCGTATAATGCAAACACTAATTAATATGCACACAGTAACAAAGTAATAAAAGTCTGTGATGCAAAAAAAACTTCTTGTGCCGTCTCATAAAGTCATAAACAAATTAGCACAACATTTCTATGATGTAACCTCCATAACGAATATGATCGCCTAGTACATTTTATTTAAAAGGTGTTGGAGGTGACTCATACGAGGGATCCTATAAGAGAGAGTCTTAATGATTTTTGAGCCCAGGTGCGAATTTTTGAAAATTGGGTTCGTTTTTGTGGGATTTGTTGGGACCTACATCATTATAAAATAATTCTTACCTGCGCCAGCGTTAGCACCAGATATAAAATAGCAACCTAGACACAATAATATAAGACACTTGAAGTCAAACATTTTTAACTTTACCCCGAAGTATGTAATGTACTTGCTACTTTGGACTTAAGTCTGAGTGGGTACATTAAACAGCAGCCATATATATACGTTTTTCATTCTCGTCAAGGACAACGAGGTAGCTTCATGATGCCCTTTTTTTTGTACAAATGATGCACATATTTTTGACAAAACAAACACTATTTTGCGTAGTTTTGCAGAGTAGTTTCTTGGGTTCCGTAATATCGAACGGAGCCTACGATGTACATCCGTCAAGCCTACATTTTAAAACTGTATATAATAATAATAATATTTATATTTATTAAATAAAAAACTTTACATAGGTTGTCAAGACAAAACTTTGACATAAATAGATTCTAAACCAAAGCAGATAGTCGGTAGATTGTTTATTTGTATCTCAAACAAATTATTTTAAAACAAAAATTTCGATTGACTTTATGAATATAAGAAACGTGTTTTTCTACAGGCCTTTTGATTTTCCGCTATAGTGAAATAAGGTAAGTACCCACTTAATATAAACTTTAAACTTGTTATCATTATAGTAATGACTTTGCAATTAATGACAACTAAAAATAACAACTCAAGCGTAGATTGGACTCGCGGTAAAAATCCCAAGCACAAGGAAACATCAAAGTATTTGGTAAGAAGATATAATGACATATTTTATGTAGTATGTTGGTTGGTACGGAACCTTTCGAGTATGGCTCGAAATTGACTGCTTTTTTAGGGTTCCGTACCCAAAGGGTAATAACGGGACCCTATTACTGAGACTTCGCTGTGCGTCCGTCCGTCCATCCGTCTGCCAGCAGGTTGTATCTCAAGAACGGTGATAGCTAGACAGTGGAAATTTTGCCGCTATAACAACAAATACAAAAAGTTGGCCAAGTGCGAGTAGGACTCGCGCACGTCAAAACTAAAAAGGTTAAAATATGAACTCTAATCTTGTATAGCTAATGGTACGGAACACTTCGTGCGCGTGTTCGACTCGCACTTGGCCGATTTTGTTGTTAGTTGCTGCCAACAATACGTAATAAAAGAATGTATTAATTTTGTTACCTACTTAGTATATTATGTGTATTTGTTGCTATAGATTTTGATAACATAAGAGTATATAACTTGAAGAAGATAGATGTCATATTAAAGAGATCATATAATTTAACATACAACACTT
Source organism: Plagodis dolabraria (assembly GCA_963854805.1). Lineage (NCBI taxonomy): Eukaryota > Metazoa > Arthropoda > Insecta > Lepidoptera > Geometridae > Plagodis > Plagodis dolabraria. The sequence goes on along the minus strand of OY978452.1, from coordinate 10,993,851 downwards.
TGATTAAACTTAAAATTTTGCAAATAATCAATTAGTAAACTACAGTGATATATGTAAATTAATTACAGTAATGACTGTATAAAAATTAAAGCTTTGCTCTTTTATGAAATGAAATGAATGAAAAATATTTATTTATGACATCAGCAATACTTACACATAAAAGAGATAAACATGCTTAACATCATAAACTGGTCTCCAACTCAGCATTTGCTAGTTTAATTTAAAACTAGTAAATGCTGAGGAGAAATGCTAGGCGTCACAGAAAAGGATTAATGCTACAACAGTTCAAATGTTACTCTTAACAAGATAAACGTTACATAATTTCAAACTAATGATTTAAAATGCAGTTACAGACGAAAAAGAAACTAAAAATTTACTTGACTAAAACATTTGTCACAAAAATAGATATTCAAAGGAAAACAAATAAAAGAAAAATAATTGAAAAACATGTGTACATTGTTATCAAGTGCCCCACTTGAAACGGCGAATAATAATCTGTGTAAATATAATATAAGTGTACACTAACTACAACAAGGTAAGTATATACATATAAACACAGAAACTTGACTTCTTCGTTGACCGAAGAAGGATAACGTGCAGATTCTATCGCAAAATAAATATTGGTTCTTACCTAATGTTAAACAAAAGGAGTTGAAGAAGTTCTACAAAAATGGAATTTTATCTAGTCGAGCGTAAACGCTTAACGGAAAAATCCCATGTGAAATAGGTAGAACAGCTGTTATGGTGATAAGTTTCGTGACCCATAAAAGCGGTAGCCATTTGCAGTGTAAAAGCGCTTTTTCGTGTCGTTACTTTTACTTTTTGGTAAGAAAAAACTAGAATACAGGCGTTTGCTGCAAGGCTACAGTTAAACGAAATAGAAACTTGGTATCATTATTCAGCTCAGATTTTCTGCGTTGCAATAACTTCCATTTCAGTTAGCTTACACGTCATCATACCGTTTGGTGATTCTGATCAGGTATAAGGAACGTGTTAAGAAATTTCAGGACACAAAAAAGAGCAGGGCTTGACACACTTTCGACTTTTTCAACACTAGATTTCCGGACGAGACCTCTAAAACCAATCTGAGATTTTTGGTGATCTTTCCAGTAAAATAACAAGTTATCGGAGTGAAGGATAACGGTGTCCCGTCCCTGTCTTCGGACTTCCGATTATCCCAGCGTGACTAGTTCAGTTCTTCCTCCAACTTGACAATCTAGTGGTCCTCCCCGAGCGTTCGTATGTACTGTGTTTTCAGCCAGGCATCTTTCAAGGTTGGCCTGCTTTGGGGCCCAGGAATAATAGAGCCCGAGTTATGTCTGTCCTTTTCATTAAGGGGGATTTTGCACGCTTGGCTGCCGTGTTGGGGATCGCAGTTACAGGTGTAAATTTTTCAGAAGGCGTTGCTGCCATGCTTCTGTTATTTTTTCCTGAGATATATTACATATAACTTATGCAATGGCTGAATTGTTTTAAATTATGATGTTCTGAAATGGAAATTGTATGGTGTTAAGACATTTATGAACAAGGAAAAATATTAAAAAAATATAAAGAATAAAAATAAAATACATATAAAGAAATACTGGGATATATATCAGTTATCCTTAAATTTTGACGTTGTTGGTAATGCAAGTCAATATTTTCCTTATGGGTAATACTTACGAGTTACAAAAAATATTTTTCAATAAAAACATACGTCGGTTTCTTAACTAATACGATTCCTTTTTAATGATGATCTATCGAAAATATCTAGTACATAAAATTTATGAAATAAGGTGGCCACTGCTCAAAAAAAATAATCTTGCGTTGCATTAATAAATAAAAGTACTATAGTAACGATTACACCATATCTGTTCTGACAATCGTTAAAAAATAAACACATGAATTACTTTACTATTAAGTGGGTAAAAGGATTACATACCTATTATATTTTTTAGGACTTTTGGACGCCTTTTATATCTTATATTATAAATGTTTAAAAAAACACCAATCAAATGTACCTTCTTTCTAACAAATAATAATCATTGATGCATTGGATATCAATGTATATTGTTTAAACGTTATTTTTTTGACTACTTTGGTTCCTCAAAATGAACGAAATACATACGTGGATAGTTAGTGTCAAAAAGCCTTGTCTTGACTCAGGGTCGGTGTCAGATGTCAGTAACATTGCGTCTTATTTCTGGGAAACACGCGTTTTGCAATAGCAGGTGAGCCAAAACCGTTTTTCATTAACAACGAGCAAATCGTTTTTTGACAACTTCTTTGTAGCGTCTTTGGTTTTGGATTTCCCCATACTGTAAGAAAACAGTGTAAATTACGTAATACTAAAAGTCCAGCAGTGATTTTAACAAAATTTGCACCTTAACGGTTTTATGGGTAGAAAAATCGATCAAGGCCCCTGATAAATATAGTTGTTTTTCGGTATCGAGAGCGAGAGATGTACGGCCGTATAATTTTAAATTATAATGATCATTTGAATTTATATATTAACTGGTAGGTTACCTATGTACAAAATAACTTAAACTGTTAACTAACTATCATACAAAATAACTTAAACTGTTTTAAAATATTGTAACAAAAGTAACATTCAACAAGAATTATCTGTATCGGCTATATTATAAGAAGTATTTCTTACTACTGCTCGTCTGTGCTGGGACCGTTTTTTTTCAGCAAATTAATATAGTTCCAGAGAGGTTGTATACATTATTAAATATTATATTTTTAATATACATATTTAATTTGCAGTTCTGCCTACAAACGCTCGTGTACTTTTGTCTTTAGTTTTATTGCCTGCATTCTCTTAGCTATAATTAGGTACAGATATCAAATTATAATGAGCAATAAAATGTCGATGTTCAAAATACCAGCAAAAAATGGCTAATTCGACGTTGTTAAGAATTCAATGAGTTTTTCGATGACTCGCATCGTGGATATGATTATACAAACATTATAAAATCGGTACCTTTATATTATAAGTATATTATACCTTCTCCGTAGAACGCCACAATAAACGTCTATTGGCCACATGTTGGCTACCCACGAGTTTGACGGTGTCGTTATAGTCGACTTAATATTAATTATTATTAGTTAATCTGTAAGCTATATCAGTGATTTGAATTCTTTGGCGAATATCTTCGTTCTAGATTTTAAGTAAAACCGTATAAGAGAAAATCTGAGCATAGCTCGCTCCATAGCTTGTTGAACAACTCTGAGCTTATATGAAAGGGGTACAGTTAAGGACCACGTCTCAGTACCATAAGTCATCAGTTGCCACATCAATTTGCAAATTTTGAAAGTTATGTCTGTGATTTTGGTTCTTCGGCAAATTTATTCGTACCTGATTTTATAGCGCAAAGAAACTTCGAGCTCCATAGCGACTCAGAGCTTAGTATTGTCCATAAGACTTGTGGCCCTTATGGACAAGCTTGATGTCTAAATCACGGGAAAAATATCATATGACTATCATTGTAAAATGTCAAAATGATTTTTATTATAGATTTTGCATCCACCCATAGTTTAATATATGAAACAGCGTATTTATCATTTGACATAAAAGGGTTCAAATTTTATGAGTACCACATTTATTGTCATTTTCAATTATTTCGCTGCACATCCTGACAAAACATAAATTATTATTGGAACTTATAAATTATTGTCTAGTTAATAGTATTCAGATTTTACATATTTTTTTGCCGTAGTTCCGATTGATGACTGGTTACTCCGAATGACTTTCTACATTAAAACCACTTTTTGTGATATCGAAATATCAAATATCAACGACCTCATGTTATTGAGTAATCACCTTATGGACTTAATTATTTTTTATGCAATCATGAGGTACTGGATTTATACAGAACCAATACCATGGAACCTACCGTTTATCTACCATGACACTACTGTTTGGCGTTATCAGTAGTACTATAGGAAATTTCTCTCTCCAGTATCACTACTGACTAGAATTACTGGCCTTGAGATACAGTTGCCGGAACACACCGTTAGGTGCTTTTCGACAGATTTTCTACTTGAGGTGGTAGCTATTCAGGCGAGCATTCGCAGTAGTAATGTCACTAGCGGTCACCCATCCAAAGTCATGACCGCGGTGGACGTTGCTTAACTTAGCTGATCTGTTAACTACGATATAATTAACTTAACTATAGTAACTATATAGACCACCCTCATATTTTATGCATAGTATTCCTTATACTTTTTTGCCCTTTGTGCATGCTTAGTACATTTTCTAAATTAACTCAGCATGTGGCTTGGTTGTACCTATTCAGCTGTCAGCGGTAATGAACAAGTGAACTTTTTAATGTACGGACAATGACTTAATCAATAAAGAAATTAATGAACTATTGAGAGTAGACGAGTAGTAGCGTCACGGGAGTGAGAGAATCCCTACAAAACTACGGGTAGTGCCAAGCAGTAGTGTCACGGGAGATACATAAATTTTCTTATTTTATTGCTCTTGCACGCTTTTGAGTATTATCTCACATTTTGTATGTGGTCAAAAGGTTCTTTAGAATGCTTAAACTAAACTGGAAACAGGCTCTTAATAAAAACTACTTCAGCACAGCCTTGAGTGTTTGGCGACATATTTTCATCTTGAGGTAGCATTCGCTAAATGCTCTATGACAATGTAGTGAGTCTCTTCAATAAGGTGTTATTTACCTAGAATTTAAAGGACTACGCATATTTTGTTTGGCAAAGTCATACATCCGCCATCTTAAAAGAAATTCAATTGAGCGGCACACAGAAAACTCTGCATGTATCGATAGATGACACTAAATACAAACAGAAAATATAAGGATATAGTTGTACCAAAGCGTCACGTTACTGAGATATTTTCACATAAGATAGCCAATACGGACTTATTGAAAACCAAATCATTTCTTATAATTAAACAACACCATGTTTCTGTTATGCATATATGTATACAGAGTAAAAAAAATACGTTTACTCTTTATACGTTTATATTTGTACTTTAAAAGTTGCTCTAATAATAATTCCAATTTAATTCAACTTTTTATTCGCTACATTGAAACATTATAAAATCTCATAGCTACTAAGTGTACCTATACCTACATACTTTTAAACAAAAAATATCACATATAACCTTTAGGTCATTTGTGTCAAAGGAAAGGCATTCCACTATATGCTATCTATTAATAATAAAACTATCTATAAAAAATAAACCTATTGACAATTCAAATTTATTTAAATTTTAGCTGTATTTACGTACAACAATGGAGTAATTTTTTTTGATGTCATTGTTTAAAGTAACTTGTAGATGGTGTTAACGAACTTGAAATTACCTAAAATGTATGTTTGTACTTAGAACCTTTGTAATTTTTATTTGGATAACAAAGCAAAATTGGACATTTTTATGAGTTAAAGTGCAATTGGGAAGCATCCTTTATATAGTAACGAAGCGAAAAGAACGCCTAAAACTAGTTGCTAATTACCACTCAAAACTCACGGTTTTCGCACTACATTGCTGCGTTCCCGCGTTTAGGCCTAATTTCACCATACCATGTTTGTTTACGCTAAATCAGGCATTAGCTAATGGGTCTTTAAAAATAACAGAGCTGTTAAATCAGTCTACGTTCTATGAAGTTAACTGAATTAATCATCCATTAACAGTTGGTGGGACACTCGGTTCAGTTAACAGTCCGTTAAAAGGATTAACAAGGCATCAAATAAATAACAGAGTATGGTGAAATTAGGCCTTAGTCTTATGTTATTTTTTTGTTTTTAATTCTAGGTTAGCCTGAACAACATCTTCGACCACATCATCATTTACCATCAGCTGAGATAGTGGTCACCTATCATGAATAAAAAAAATGCCAGAGGTGGCCATTATGAATAAAATATTGTTTTTATTTTTGCTGAGACTTCAATAAATATGTACATGTATAATTTTTAGTACTCATACATTAAAAATAATAAATATTTTAAAAATATTTGTTATTATAAAATATGGATTTCCGCAAAGTAACGCCTAAATCTATTAATTAACTATTACATTACTTCATTTGTAACAGAACTTATGGCCATACTTACCAGCTTCTGCCCATGAAAAAACTGAATGCACCGCGCTTTTTCGGGAACTACGCAATAAATTGGGTTTTGCCTAATTCATGATCGGTAAGTCACTTAAAAGCAAAGACACTCGCATTCATAATATAAGTAGAATTAACTTTCGACTAAGTCTGCGATAAATTCCAATTGAACACAACGTTTACGCTATTTTCGTCCATAGGGAAGCTATGTAAGGAGTACACATGAAGTGCATCAGGGTATTACATACAAAATTCAGCAGTCTCAAAGCAGCAGAGTAGCCTCTGGCGCGACGACGCGCGACGCTACGAGAGAGTTTGTTTAACTATCTATACAGAAGGCCTTTGACTATCCACTTGCTGGAAAGACAAGTTAGAGTAGTTTGCAGACTAATTTATAACCCTTAACATTGAAGTTTTGAAAATAAGTGTTACGTGTCTTTTTGTGGTATATCATGGATATAATATGATTGTATCTTTACACGTCTATCACATGATTGGCTGAGCAGATATGTCTAAAGATCCACGGTACACCAGATCAATTTTAATCCCATAACATTAGGGAGATAGTATTTTTTTTAAATCATGACAGGTTCTCCTTTGACCACTATCTCACCTGATGGTTAGTGATGATGTAGTCAAAGATGTTATTCAGGCTAACTTAGAATTACTGGCTCTCAAGGACAGCTGCCGGAACACATCGTTAGGTGCTTGGCAGATTTTTTACTTGAGGGTGGTAGCTAGCTAGGCGGGCATTCGCAAAATGCCCTACCACCATGCAAATATACCATCTACCGTGCTCTCCCAGTCAGTCTAGCCAGTCTTAAGCCTGTTACTGAAAAATTATTATGTCGGGAAAACCAAATAACTGTCATACCCGTGGATCGCACTCAAAACCTCGAAATTCTAACGAGCAACCGCCACTCGACCACCACTACTCAACTAACGATGCAGTTTTTATTTTGCATTTCAACCTTGTTTAACTTACAAGGAAAGCCGAGCAGTAGGTAATAGCTATAGAATGCAGTGCCGCAAGTCCATGGATCGATCTCCACCGACGCCTTGAGATTCACCGCATAATGGATCGAATGCTCGACTGCCTAGCTACCTCCCTCTATAGTCTGTTTTTTTTAACAAACGAGTACTGAGTATGTCTCTCGCACATTTTCGATATTGACAGAGTGAGACGGGTCATTGCCATCATTGGTCAACGCCTTTGTTCTTGCTTTGAAATTGCTAAGGCCCGTTCATATTGAATACTTCTAAAATTTACTATAGAAAAAATTACGTTATTACTTTATGATTTAAATTTGCATACTTAGTATTTATACATAATCGTAACAAAATTTTCTGTTAGCGTTTATGATATAAATCAATATTGTAATTGTAGGTATATATATTATGCACTAGAACATATATATGTCAAATAATTCTACTACAATTCTTGTAACTTGTGCTTGTTGAGCTCACAGTGACTCGTCGGCAAACGTATGACGAGACGATTTGTTGACTTAGTTGCAACATTTTTTTTAAAGCGATCTTTGTTTTGCTGACCTACCCTAATTCAAAAGTTAAACTTTAGTATTGATTCGTTACAAGCAATATTTTTCGACGCGCAGTTAGTCGAAGACTCAACTGAATGTACTACAGAGTTCGTGTGGAACGGACTTTATGTTGTTTACGTGGGCCAATAGCAACGCAGTAAAATTTTCAGTACTCATTTGTTAAAAAAAACAGACTATAGTAGAATACATGTTGCCTAAAGCCTAACAATAATTCTTTAGAGCTTGAAAGGTTACTGCTTAACAAAAGATGGGTCTTGCACTAGTTCTGTCAGTATTCAATCTTTTTCTCGTATGAATTAGAATAATAATTTATTACCAAGTGTATCCATACTGAACTCGTAATTATCGATTTTGACAGTATTTGTACTCTACTAAATTCTCTTCGTCCATATTGATTCCATCTCGGATTAAATATGTGTATATCCTTGTAGGTACATATCTATGGAGGCAATGACAGATATCAACACTAAGGGCCCGTTTCAGAATGTCCTAATAAAGTTTCGGGTTGCCATACAACACATAAAATAACTGAAAGATAAAAATGACAGTTAACATGCAGCGCGTCTCAAGCTTTAACCGATGGATAGGCTAAATCGATGACTGTGAAACGCAAAGATAGTGTTTTGTTTAATAAATATGTTCTGGGTAGTAAAACCGGAACTTACTCGAACATTCTGAAACAGGCCCTAAATAAATGAGCGTAAGAGTTGCCAGAGAACTTGTGTTAATTTATGATATGCAGGAGTCCACTGGCGGACCTTGCCAAAGCAAAATATTTCTCCTCTAGATAGACCAAAACTATCAGTTAGTGCAATTACTCACTATGTACAATAAATTAAGATTTTATATTCATTTTAATTTAATAACAAAATAATATAATTTTACTGGCCTCACATAAAAACTAGAACATAAAAAGAGTAACTAGGTAAACAAGCTAGTTTTTCACAGAACTAGGTATAAAACATAAAACAGTGCATATAATACGAGAATACAATGCATAGGTATAGTTAGATACTATATTATACAAAAAGTTTTTGTTAATTTGGAATTATATCTAATATTTTGATGAAATGCTTTTAGGATGACGATGATTGTGGGCTACCGGAGAAAATGTGTTTGGAAGTCCTAAACTGCAAACTTGGGAACCCATTTGCTCAAATGTAGTGTACTGCAGCAGGCTTTATTGATGTAGTTGTGCAGAGAAATATGATGTGTATATTAAACGTACATACATTATCCATCTTTGTGGTAATTTTTAAATATTTATTGTAACTGTAACCTTTATGTTTGTTAAAACAGATGCTGTTGTCTTGTTGCTGTTCTATCATAATAGTTTCTTCTTTATGAATCTCCCACTTCCCATGCCAATTGGGGTTACCTTTTGCTCTATTGTTATCATAGAAGTTCATCACGAAGTGCGAATGGGAACTGGCACTACATACACATTTTTATTATTATTATTTAATTTTTTTTTATATTATGGGTGACAAACAAGCAGGCGGGCCGTCTGATGGTAAACGGTAACCGCCGCCTATGGACATCTGCAACACTAACTGTGCTGCCGATGCGTTGCCTGTCCAGAGAGGAATTTGTAGATGCCCCTTTTGAACTGGTCCATGTCGTAGCTTCGCGGAAAGACCTCCGGAGGAAGGTCGTTCCACATCCCACAAGTACGCGGTAGAAAAGAGCGACAAAAGCGAACAGTGTGTGATGTCCATACTTGCTGGATGTGGGGGTGGGTCTTTTGACGGTTTCATTATATTGTAATTGAGAGGTATGTGATTATGTAGTTGAAGATGTTGTTTGAGCGCTGCTAGAACATACCGTAAGGTGGCAGATGTTCTACATGAGGGTAGTAGCTATAGTCAAGTGAGCATACGCAAAATGCCCTACGACCTTGCGGTAAACTTTAAGGCCATGCCGGGATTTGAATCGTGGACCTATTGTCTATAGAAATGAAAGGGCACTGTTTTAAAAATACAAAAAAAATTATGTTGTCTTAGGTTTTCGCGATTGTTACACATAGTAATTAAACAACTTTAAACATGACCACGATCACTGCAAAGTGTTTGAAAAGTCGGGACAAAATAACGACAAATATACGCGATTTAAACGTCGATTTAAATCGCTCCGCGTCATCGTGTAGCTACTGTCAAGCTGACAAGAAGAAAAATATAACCTCTGCCCTTGTGTTCACCTACGTTCTCTTCGGAAGATATTCTTGCTTTATCTTATTATTTTGTGAAAGAATCTACATATTTTGTACTGATAACTGGAGTGATTGACAGTGCGGCCAAGTTTTCACCTATATTATTGTGACTTTCACTATACTACGTCATCCCGACAGAGACCTTGCCGGCCGGCAGGCAAAACCTACACATCTCATCGCAGCCTCACACAGCCCCTGAAGGGCTGATACAGAAAAACAGGTATGATTCAGTTTGATGAAGAGGCGAGTGAGCAACTTTGATCTGCACTGTGAATTATACTTGTGATTTTTCTTCTTGGGACACAAAGGGGTAGCAAGCCATTACAATAGGCATTTAATCATTCTTTCCGTACGCGAGTACAAGGTTCTGGCTATTTACACGCCAAACCAGTAGTTTTCATTTTATAAGCAGATTTTTGGAATTTCAATACTTAAAAGTTCACCTACCCCCATACATTGCGAGAATAGCACAGTCAAATCTACCGCGTACCACAGTGCCATACACATGATAGCGTCTTTCTTTTTTTTTTGCCTGATAGGTTATCTTTTGACCACTATCTCACCTGATGGTAAGTGATGATGTGGTCGAAGATGTTGTTCAGGCTAACCTAGAATTACTGGCTCTAGGCTCTACCGGCAGCGCAGTACGTCTACACAATAAAATCGCACAAGTTTCATAGAAAATGTTCACACTCTATAGCAAAAGACTAAATTTTCTTCAAAATTTCAGTTCATTTTAGGTCATTTTGTGTTTTCTTTGTTTGTTCTCAAAATGTCGCATACATTCTTGATTGTTTTTACAGTTGCGGACACCGATAGCGGACCGTCCCACGCTTGTTTCAGTTTAATAGCATCAATAGCCAAAAATATACATGGCCAATAAGGTACATTTATTTGTAAATATTATTCAACATTTCGTGTATTTTCCTAATAATTAATTAATTATAAAAAATTGTACAGTTCCATCGCATCAATACGAGCGGGCGGCGGTCCCCGATCGTTTCCCGTTTGATTTAGCGCGATCGGAATAGTAATTTTCATTTCATAAGCAGATTGTTGGAATATTTAAAAGTTCACCTTAGGTGTACCATACCCATACATTGCGAGAATAGCATAGTCCAATCGACTGCGTACCATAGTGTATTACACATCAAAATTTGCGTCTCCGGCAGCGCAATACGCATTTTTACACCCGATAGCAAAAAAACTGAATTTTCTTCAAAATTACAGTAGATTTTCATACTCAGTACATCTTGAGTATTCATAATAATGCTAAATGTTCTCGTTTTTATTTAAGTGTTTGTTAGACTAAACTAAAGATATTTTTCTCGTACCTACTAAAACTAATTCTAAGTAAAGTGTCTACAAAAAATTAACGATGTTTTTTGCTGAGGTGACTGAGTTCAGAAATAACTTTTGGCCTCGTTATAATTAATTAAACTTACTTTATATTTTTATTGTATGCCATGCAAGCGGTATGTGTTATATACATGGCTACTTTTAAAAATTTTAATGAATCCTTATAATTATTACCCTTTTTGTTTTGAGTAGGTACCCAAATACTTAACCCTTACAGTCTGTAATATTAGCATGTCTGTTTCTCACAGCTATTGTTCCGAAACCATTAAAAAATAATCATATTAAATATTGTTAGGTTCCTCGCCAGTACAAGCCACACACATACTACATCTGTTGATAATGATTTTCACTGTAACAATATTTTACGGTATAGACTTTATATACAATAGGTACGTTCTGAAACTGCAACAGTGATAATCCATTTTGATATTAAAGATTTTATTAGTAAAACAATAAATAATAATGGTGAAAAACTTTGTAAGCGTTAATATTTATTTTCCAAAACTCATTATAAAATATTTAAAATTGCAATAATTAAATCTACCATTAAAAAATATGCAGATGATTTTAACAAAGTATGCGTTTTGGAACGTTTCTTATATAGTTTTCATGTTATTCGTGGTATTCTGAATTCAAACTCACTCGCGCAGCAAAATTTTGCTCAGTGATTTCCCAGCAGCAGAACGTGTACTTTTGAAGTGCCGACGTGAAGAATACCATACAATATATATGTATTGTGCATATTTGATCACCAAAAGTCGTATTGTACCGACTACATAGACATTGGATAACGGAAGATAGTAATGATATCATAGTTTCATATAATTGTAGAAAAATATCAACAACGTTTGCAGAATTACTTAAATTGAATACATAGGTAATGTATTTTTTTTGTTTGAAATACTGCTTATTAATTACAGCAGTGCTTCAAGATTAGCATAAGACGTTATAATTAAATAGGTTACGGTTATGAAGCAAAGTATTTGTTCATTTATTCAAATATTAAATTCCACGATTGTATAAAACCCATTTTAACTATTCATCTAATTCGCAGTAAGGAAATTATTCGCTGTGTCTGCGATTACGAAGCGCTCGTTGCGTCGCGATGTTTGCTTAGCCGTTTTTATAACCGTCAGCTAACGCGTCCGCCGCGGTTTTAACTTGGATGGGTGACCGCCAGTGAGAAGAATATAATAGTAATTGAATGGAGAACAGAATATAGGTACTATTATAGAGGTGAAAGGAGTATTTTGAACGTTAACAAAGACACACGGTCTCAAGAGAAAGTTTGACATCAAAGAAGCAAAAACATAGAACAACGTCACGGTAATGTTATCTATGCAGTATCTTAACTCGGCTGTGTCGTTGAAATAACTACCTACAATCGCGCTGTACGTAAACATGCGATAGGCCGCCTCCAGTATTTCAATTACATTTGCCTACTTTGTGTTTCCATTTAGTTTTGTGATTGTAAATATACTTTTTTTAATATAAACAAATAAAATTATTTGTGAAATGAACAGGAAGTGTTCACTAAAAATGCGTGTTGTTTTTTGACTAGTAGGTAGATTTAATTAAAAAACCATGTTTATATTTGAATAAAATCATTCTTAAAAATTTGCGACCGAAAAATATTTGTGAGACATACGAAATGCCTCATTTTTAGTCCGCATTCCAATATATAGCTTATAACTACCTATTTCACTCGTGTCGATCACTTTCCTTTACTCCAGTGTCTTTCAATCTTATAGATTTCGCGACCCCCTTACAAGTTGAAAAATTCTGGCGACCCCCTTGTAATACAGACAGAGAATTTATAATTTAAATGAGTACGTAGAATAATGACTTGCTTTGACTTTGATATCTTTACTTTTTAGAGAAGAAAATATTTTAACAGCTAAGTCAAAGCATTTCATGCATAACTTGATTTATGACCAACCTCTTTCCAAAGCCATATATTTAAGTGTTTTCTATCTGTTCAGAAGATTGTTAAAGATAATGCATCAGACCACGCTTGTGGTAAGTGCTCACATTCCTTGCAAGATACAGAGTTGCCATAATTTGCAAGATAAACTTTTAGTTTACTTTCCCGACTGTTAATTAATATGTAATACTCTGAATCTGACAAGTGGATACTAAATCTTTTCTTGGATAAGTCAACAGAACTGACTGATCTCTCTAAAAATTTAGAAGAATTCTGCATAGATTTAGCTGCTGACGGAATGCTTCAAATTGAATTTTGTTCACAAAGATGAATTTAGAAAGAAAAGAATGCAAAAATATCCAGATCTAGCAAGGGAGAAGCTCTAAAATTATTAGTACCTTTCGCCACTTCATACCTGTATTAACTGGTGGACATTATAACCAAAAAGGGAATTAGAAAATGATTTGATTAGTAAAGTTTCAAAAATAGTACCTCAATTTGACATTTTTGTAAATTAAACAAGCCCGTGCATTTTTCCTTATGCCGGCGACCCCCCGACTTACGTGACGCGACCCCCTTAGGGGGCGCGACCCACAGATTGAAAAACACTGCGTACTCTATTCACTTTTTTTACTAAACGAGACATTTTTTTTCGGGGGATTAAAGGAAATACTTGCCCTTTAAAAAGACACACATTATGTACCGTCAACTATGTAGACTATAAAATATTACCTATCAGTTTCAGGTTATCTAAAAAAAGTTATCTCTGGGTATGTTTTTGACGAATTCATGCAACCAAAAACAGCACAATATATCCTACTCTTCATATTAAATATGTAATATGTATATTAACTTATTTTTAGTGAAAATGTCGCGTGTTTATTGTTAAAAAATAACACACCGTCCATTCGTCACTGCGGCACAGACGCGACTGTCTGCGTACTGAGCGCGGGCCGAGATCGAGGCGCGTAGGTATAACTCGCGTTTCGTCCGTTTCTATGAAGTTGAAATACTGTATAGATAACATTACCGTGACAACGTCGTTCCTAGGTATACGTTCAGGCAAGAGGAAGATGGTACATTGCTACGGCTACCAAGAAAATAAAAACGTACGAATTGCGAGCGAAAAAAAGACATGTCATGAAATGTGAAGGAAGAATTTTCTAGTGTTTGTTGTTTAAATATTGATGTCCCAGCCAAGTGTCGCTCTCAGCACAAACAGTTCCATAAAAAATAATGGGGACGCAAGTGTGTATTTGTACAGATTTTATGTTATTGTCAATAAAAACTTATACGAGGACTACTAATACTACTACTACTACTACTTGTTTAGAAAAATATAGGTTTCCACAAAAAATTGTATATATTATGTGCTTGATGTTATGCACACCAAATATATTTAAAATTATTATTTATTATTTTTTTATATATTAATGTTAAATACTAATTGTGCCCTGTAGCTTCATCCGCGTTGACAATGATGAAAAGTGATGACGATGATGGTGAAATGTATTCTATATGGTAATCCAGGATCTAAAATAAGTACCTATAGTCTGTATGTTTAATTTTAATCGTTTTAGGCGTGTCATCGTGATAAAGACACACACACTTACATATTCACAGCTTCACTCACTCACTGACACACTTTCGCATTTATAATATAAGCGTTATTACAACCAAGATGTTAATAAAAGAAGGAGACTTCATTTGTATTGTAGCTCTCGGCCTTGACTTCGGTCTATTTACTCTATATGGTTGTTATGGCTCATCGTCAACGATCGTAATTTTTATCGAGTTGGCGGCAAATGTGGTCGGCAATGTTGCAGTAGTATGTCTTCAATATTACCAGTAACATATTGCCATAAAAAGGTATAAGAGCAAAACTTTTTCCGTTATTGTTTTGCGGCAAGTATGGTTAGCAATGTTGCTATCATTTGTGCGGCATCACGGCAACATTGCCTATTTAAATTGCGTATTTTTTTCCGGTGTTACCTAGTGTTGCTGAGAAATGCCGCCTTGTTGTCACTGATGTCGCTCGATGTTGGACAATACATTTATTGCGGAAATGCATGTGGCCGCCTGTGGCAGTATAATGTAGAATATTTCAATATTAAAGTTTGTAATTGACCTTCACAAAAGTGTGGTAGACGCCTAAATGAGGAAATAATTTTGACTTTAACTTTGACGCAAGAGAGTTTCAAGGCTTGTCTTTCAAGAAACTACTGTGATGTGACTTTACCTGCAATTGGAGTAGCAAGCGCACGTGTTTTGTATTTTGCACAAAGTATTTTTTGTTTACTTCCTGTCGCCTTTGTTTTCTCGTTGCTTTTGGAGCGGTCATGACAATACATGCTTTTGCTCAATACATAATTATTTTTGTAAACACTGAAGGCCCTAAAAAGACATCATATAGGTACAATTTTAATCAACTTGAAGCAGTGATGGCTCCGTGGCTTTGGCTATGGACTGCCGCGCAGCAGGTCCATGGTTCGAATCCCGCCGCGGGCTTGAGCTTCACCGCATGGTGGAAGGGCATTTTTGCGAATGCCCGCCTGGCTAGCGACCACCCTCAAGTTGAAAATCTGTCGCCAAGCACCTAACGGTGTGTTCCGGCAGCTGTCCTTGAGAGCCAGTAATTCTAGGTTAAGCCTGTTAACACCTTCGACCACATCATCACTTACCGTCACGTTAGATTGTGGTCAAAGGCTTACCTATCATCAATAAAAATAAAAAAAGTATGTATCAAAGACACTTATTTCAACACTTGATCATCAATAAAATAACTAATAATAGTATCACAAAATATAAACTTGGCAATTCCTTTAATATTAATGAAATTATTTTTTGTAGTATTGATGAAAGTGGTTGGGTGGAGGGAGAAGCTCGGATTCCCCGTCCACCAGTGGGACAGGTCAGTGGGTGGACGAGGCATCGCCCAAACTGAAGAATTTTATCTTATCTTTATGTATATATCGCCCAAAACGATATTATTTCTCATACTCCGAAACAAGCAGTTAACACAAGAGTTAGTTAAGCGCTCCTCATGACAAACACAAAATTATATGGAAAAGATCAGCACATCACAAAATATAAGGTTCTCAATAATTACCAACGTAACCATGAGCACTTTGTCTTCAAATTGTTATATATCTATTAAGCTTTATAAAAATATAAATGGAAATTTAACCTTTTGTTTTCTATTGTGTATTCGTCTTATGGCCGTTTCCTAGATAAGGTTGGGAAATAAACACTATCAGATGATAGCAAAACATAAGTTTTTATACGAATTGTCTAAAACGAGCCAAGATGGCAAGTACGCTCGAATGCTCACTATCTTTATAGTTATTATCCCAACATTGTTGGCTACTGCTACATTCGACTAGGGGACTACCAATGAAAGTAGCATAAAACAGCATCCTAGTAAATATTCAATTATTTCGACTCGACGTCATTACTTCGGAGTGGGGTACAATTTTAGCCCAGTACCCCAAAGCAGATTATACGTATATAACGTATATACGCCAAGTGACTACCTAATGACGCTCAAAACGCTTATAAAATATCAGTGGTAACTTCTGCATATAACAGATGCAGTTCGCCACTTGTGACAAAGTGGGCCACTCACTTGTTTTATCAAGGTAGCATAAAAGCAAATTATGCTATGGTATTGACTTTTATGCAAATTTACATCAGACAGACGACTGTACGAATAGAAAACATTTTATCTATAAGAGTACCTAAATATTATACCGTCGATTTTGACAAAAATAGCCTAGGTTTTATTTAGTTGCTAAGTGATGATGTAATCGACGATGCTAACAATATAAATTAAAATTTTTAGAATACTCTTCTCGATTGGGAATCGGATTCACGTACCCCGATTTTAAGCACCGGGTGTCCTAACCACTGGCCCATTGAGTAACGCTCGGCTGAGTCGAAATTTTGTACTCTAATTGTATTACTTAAGGGACGGTGCGCGGTACTATATATATTTATTTCTAGCATTCCAAGAATCATTTCTAATATACATTTGTAAAATAGTTACTTTTCTTATAAGCATGCTGCTCAATAGTAACTATTTGTAGTATGTATAGTTATTTGCAGAGTTTTGAACCTTGGCTGATTACGCTATGGAAATTAATGTATAGCTTAATGAACACCTAGTACAATAAAATTATTTTTATTAGTGAACACTGGTAACTGAATATAAGTCACTCTCTTGAAGCTTGTCTTTCTCACCCCTTTGCGACTCGGAATAAAAAAAGAGTATCCCCCTTACATTCAACTACAAGGTGTTTGCACTAATAAACTGAAGGCCGTAAAATTTGCGCAAGTGGGATGTTGCCAGAATAACAAGATTTTAATATAAAAAGAACTTTCGACAGATTTATGTAGCGTTTCTCTTGATATATGGGAAATGTTTAATGATAAAAGTTAAGTCCTCTTATAACTTCGTATAAAACAAGTTCTAAAACTTGAACAGTATAGGTATATACAGCTACTTACTATCATTTTTTAAAGCTTGGAATGGACTTTTTAGTTAGATAGCTAAGGAAAGGTCTATTTTAGTTTACATCAATTTGTACTTTTTCGAAGTATCAGGCAATATAGGCAATTTTGATAATGTTCTCTTGGCAAGCCATGGTGATGAAGAAAATATATTGTACGTAACAAAGGTACACATTTTTTAGCTTCATATATCTACTGTAACTGTGGACTTTTTAGTAAGCTAAGGTAAAGTCCACTTTGGTTTGAATCAAGTTGTACTTTTTCTTATAGTATCGCGAGTAGGGTATAGCTGACAGTGCTCTCTAAGTGATCCTCCACTGTGAAGCAGGACATAATATGTTCTTCTTCACATTGGTGGTCAGTATGTGTACTTTTGCTTCATATATCTGCTGTGACGTATCCGTCGACTTTTTAGTTGGTTAGCTAAGGAAAAGTTGGTTCTAATCAAGTTGTATTTTTTCTTATAGTATAGCACGTGGTAGGGAATTTATGACAATGCTCTATTGTCTAGCCATCATTGCAAAGAATAATACATTTTGTACGTAACCAAAGCATGCGTAGTGTTCACTTTAGCTTCATATATTTATAACTATCGGCCCGCCCCGGCTTTGCACGAGTATATAACAAGAATTTCAAATTTTCTGAAAATATTTTATAGCCTATGTTTATCAGGAATAATGTAGGATTCTAATGGTCAAAGAATTTATCAAATCAGATAGATAGATAGAAAATTCTTTATTTGCATACCTTAAAAATAACATTACAAAGAAACAACACATAAACGTATACAAAGGGCGGTCTTATTGCTTAAAGCAATTTCTTCCAGACAACCGATCCGAGAAAAAGAAAAACTCGCAAAATTAGCCAGGTTGGCAGTTAACAAATTAAACACTACTTATATAATAATTACCTAACTAAGTATTTACACTTTTACACCTATTTTAATAAATACATATACATACATACCTACATTATATATTATCTAAATAAACGTACATACAAACATATACATATATATAGACATACTACATAAATATAAAAATAACGCAAAGCGTTCCTTAAGATAGTGTGGGGAAAATGGATCAAACAGTATATTAAAGAGAAGGGATAGAATATGAGTATTCCGGCGAAGGCGAATGGGAAGCCACTTGAGCTTATGACGAAATTTGGAAACGTGGTCATATTTGCGTAAGCCAAATATGAACCTGATTGAGAAATTTTGGAGACGCTCAAGTCTGTTTAGCTGATCCTCTCTAAGATCTAGGTAACAGACATCGGCATAATCTAAAATGGGAAGTAAAAGAGATTGAGCAAGGGCAACTTTGGTAGCAGTCGGAAGAAAATTGCGAAGCCGCTTTAGAGAACCCGCAGAAGCAAACATTTTGCGACTGACTGCTTCCAACTGAGGGCCCCATGACAAGGACTGGTCAATTATTAATCCGAGATTGTTTATTTGTTTGCTGTAAGGAATGATTACGCTGTCAAAAATGATCGGAGGCAGTGTATCCCAGTCCAATTTAGCCAACATTCGGGAGCTGCCTACAACAATAACTTCTGTTTTTGTTGGATTAATCACTAAACCAAAATCATTGCTCCAATCTGCTATATGTCTTAAATTTGTATTGGTAGTATCTACGCAATCTGATAATTTGTTAAGAGAGGCTTGTGAATAAATCTGTAAATCATCCGCATAAAGGTGGTAAGATGAAGTGATATTTTTAGATATAGAGTTTATAAAAGCAGCAAAAACAAGAGGAGATAAAACCGCGCCCTGCGGTACGCCGGCTGTCGTGTTACACCATGAAGAACAGGAATCTTCAAGGCGAACCCTTTGTCGGCGTCCAAACAGGTAACTGTAGAAAAAGTCAATAACGGTAGGAGATATGTGAATAGAGCGCAGAAGACTTAAGAGGATATCGAAATCAACGGTATTAAACGCGTTACTGAAGTCAAGTAGGGTAAGTACGGTTAACTCACCCTTCTCCATACCAGCACGTATATCATCAGTTATCTTTAGCAATGCAGTAACCGTACTGTGGGAAGGGCGGAAACCGGACTGGAAGGGATTTAGAAGGTTGTGTTTGGTGAGAAAACTACTGATCTGGTTCTGAACTAAGCGTTCCAAGACTTTAGATAAGAAAGGGAGAATAGATATCGGCCGATATTCCGACAAATATTTAGGGTTTAAGGTTTTAGGCAATGGAATTATTTCAGCATCCTTCCATAATGTCGGAAATGCTCCTTTCATTATAGAATAATTAAGGATATGTAATAGAACAGGAAAGATTAAATCAATAATTGGGACTATCATATTGCGACTAATGCCATCTATACCAACAGCAATAGAAAGTACGCTCTTCCTAACATTACTAGCCGAAAATTGAATAAAATCAAATGGAGTATAGGCGGGAGTTAACGTGGCAGAAAGAAGATTGAGAGTATTTGCTTTAGTAGCAGTATTCATATTAGGTGTTGTAGAAAAGTTTTTATTGAGAGAATTTATGTCCAAGTCATGAGGAACGGAGCCTAGTCGTGATTTACCAACTCCCAATGACCTTAAAAATTTCCAGACCTTAGCTGGATCTTCGTTATTTACAGATTCGTGCATGTGTTGGCGTTGAGAATCCCTACACACCCTATTGCAGTAATTTCGAGCAGAATGATATTTTGATTTATTCTCATCATGAGGACAACGCTTATATTTAAATTTAGCAACATCTTTTTTGTGCATTAACAGCCTTATATCATCTGTCAACCAAGGCGTAGGAGAATGTTTCATCTTTACTGGTTTGATTGGAGCATGAACATCGTAAATCTGCGTTATTGAGCTGTTGAAAATATTAATTTTGTCGTCTATGGACTCAACGTCTATCAATGAGGACCAGTCAACACGAGTCACGTCAAAGCGGAGCTTCTCAAGATCCATACCGCCAAAGTTGCGTTGCAAGAGAATTTTGGGCTTACCTTTGGGAGGACGAACTTTGTATGATATGTATATTAAATCATGATAAGAGAATGAATCAGCTGCGCATTGGCCATGTTTAGCAACATGAATTGTTGACGATACGTCGTACTGAGCGGCAGAATATTCATGTTGCTAGAGTTTACAATAGATTTAATTCTAAAAGAACGGTAATCATTTTTGAGGAGGCAAGTGTTGAAATCACCCATTATTATGGAACGCTTATAAAAAGGAAGGAGATCTTCAAGAATCTTTTCAAAGGAGGTAAAGTAGTTAACATCTGATGAAGGGCTATAATAGACACCAAGAAGATTTTTTTTATGAGAAAGGAGAACTTCAATGAATAGGTTTTCACCAGCATCGACGGGCGGTGGTTGAGCAGACATGTGTACTATAGAGAAGGGGATATGAGCACGGAGATATATAGCTACACCACCAGCACGCCCACCAATCCGGTCATTACGGATAAGGTGAAAACCAGGCAAGGGATAACAAATTGAAGACAAGGTAGGCTTTAGCCAGGACTCTGAGACTAAAATAGCGTGGACATTTTTTTGATATTCAAAAGCAGCCAACATCGCTGGGAAATGAGCTGGAATACTCTGGGCATTAATATGGATGACATTAAGGTTTTTTGGCACATCAGAAAAATAAGACAATATGGAGTCAGAGAGAGACGGAATACTTAAAAAGCTATCGTCACTATCATTCGAGTCAGGTGACGAAGAAAAAGATATAAAATCATTGTCGCTATCATTATGTAACAATTTTAACATATATAATACAAATAAATAATAAAATTAAGCAAAGACCTATCCAATACTAATAAAATACTGTATAAATAAATTTAATACCATAAGATTTTATAAAATACTATAAATAAATAATTATAAAATAACTACCAATATAAGTCTAATCTACATGCTACCTACCTGCCGGTTTCTTACAAATAATAAAGTAACGAATTTACAAACAACACATTTTGAACGCTAGAAGTAAAAAAAATAATAAGAAAAAACAATAATTAATAGGTATTTACAATAAAAAAAAAATAAAAAAAAAGGATATAAATATATGACATAAGATTATACATACATACAAAAGTCAGAATTATCCCAAACGGGCAGAAACAGGGGTGTCAGAAATCACCGGCAATACTGCCAGAATAGCACAATAAACACTATAAGCAAATGTACAAATTATACGACACTAATTTAAAACTAAAAACTGACATATCAGATGTTTGACTTTGACAAAACATAATATGCGTCATACACTGACAAGGTAATCTGTGACAGTGACGGGTTGTTTAATAATACCTTCGTAATGACTGATCATGATACAAAGTTAAGATTGTGTTTATATCTACATGTTTCGGATCGGATTATAATTGATTATATACCCCCTTGTACGAAACAGCTATAAAATATAAATAAACAAAAGGGTAGGCAATTGCCACACCCACACTAAATCAAGTGACTCAGGAAGTCTGAAATGAAATTCGGTAGATAGTTGCAAGAGGGGTGAAATTAGCAACACAGAAACAACATTACTTCTTCGCGGCAGCACGTCTTGGCTTGGCTGATACTGAAGCCGAGCGTTCTTTTACAATCGGAGGTGCTGCAATGGTGACTGCTCTGTTGACGCCCGTTTCGCTACCCTGGACGTTTATTTTATCGAGCTCCGTCACACAACTGACTCGATGCCTCACGCCGTCGTCACTCAGTACATATATAAAGCCCGCGTGCGTCCAGAACTTGGACACACCGAACCGCTGCCTTGCCATCATAAAAGTATCGTGACGAGGCTTCGTAAGAAATTCAGTTAAAGTGATACCTGAACTCTTAAGATACTTCTTTGCGGCCCAAATCTTACCTCGCATCGAATGATCGCGTACTTGAAATAATATTGGCCTTGGTTTGCCTGTATCCAATATGCGGCCCATTCTCTGACACCGAGAAATAGCATCCAATTTGGACTCTGACACTTTCAACCTTTGCACAACTGTATTCACAATAGCTGAGGAGATGTCTGCCTTACTATCTTCAGGAATGCCATGTAACAGAAGTATATTTTTGCGGTTGTGCATCTCTAAGCTGTCTATGTTTTGTGCATTTACCTCTACTTGTGTCTGCAATGTCCGGAGGGAGCTTATAACAAAAGATTTGAACACTGAAAACTCTGCAGCAAGGCTTGATGCATCTAAAGATGAAGGAGAAGATAATTTGAGCTGCCTTTCTTCAAACTCTGCCAGCTTCAAGTGGAAAGTTTTAGTCAGTTCAGAAATAGTTTCCTTCATGGCGTCCATTTTGTGCAGTGTATAGTGATGCCAAAAACAAAGATTTATGATTCTCAAGTGATATGTTGTTTGTTTGTTAGGATAACACCACCCGGCAGGTATTGTAGATTAAGATTTAATTATACATAAAAATTATAAAGATTAGGTGTGAAATACTATTTTTAACAATAAATTTAAAAATTTCGAAATTAAGTTGATGTTTAACTTGAAACTACCCACAGAAGACAAATCAGTCCAGTAGTTTAAAGGTTTATTCGTAACATACAAAAATACAAATCATTCCTCTTTATAATATGGCTTAAGTTTAACTTACCATCAGATGTAGTAACATATTAGGTAGTATTATTATATGTTCTGTGATATAACAACAAAAGTAAATGATCACACAATTAAATCCGCATTTTAATGTGAACGAAAGTTTTAACATCTCACTATTCTATTTAAGCAAAATGACTCCAAATAAATTATTGTAAACCCAAAAGTTGTAAAGGATCACCAAAAGTAGTAAATGATCACCAAAATTAAAACAGCATTTTAATGTTATATTATAACCAAAGTTTTCACATCTTGCTATAATTCCTCTGATGCATCGCGCCGGCCGCTGCCGCAGCACGCTCGCTTCGCTCGCTCGGCTCGCGCGTTTTTGTGGTCACAAGTAACCTAATGGTACTCCTCGCTTCACTCGTCGTCGCGCTTAAATATGACTTTAGTGATCATTTACTACATTCGCTGTTCGATTACAATTTTTGGTAAAAGAACTAAGGGTATCAAAGTATTTCATGGTGGTCATTATATTTAATTCCTTATAATATTAGTGTAGATACATTGTTGCAGTGTCACCGTTCTGCGCGAGATTGCATTGCGCTCATCACTCATAAACATTTTTATTATAATCAGGTTCAACCATTACTTTCCTTTGCTGTTGTCCCACAATAAAATTATACGGAGAAACAATATGGAGTTGAGTACAAAGAACTGTGTGATTCAAACTAAGATTTTTTTACCTGTAGATGAGTTGTGAGCTCCCCATATTTACTAGACGCATGCAAGGTAATTACCGTAGTCGCTATCAGTTGTTAGATATTTCTTGTTATATACTAAGGCAAAGGTCATTGCAATTGAAGGAAGGAATTGTACTTAATTATAAAAGAATACACCATATTTGTTTTTCCATCATTTATTGCTTAATTTTACTGCCACGTTCAGCACATAAGATTTATAGGGCCTCTGCGAGAAGAACGGGCAAGAAACTCGGGGCCATTCTTTTAAAACGTCTTCTAACAATGTGTTACAAAAATATACTATAATGTACCTTATTCAAAAATTGCCACATATAGACATTACCACATATGTATATATACACATACTTATCACTTCCAAACCACGTAAGTACTTCTCACTTCCTACTTATTCGCTACGTCACAATTTATCGTCCGTTCAAATCGACTGCCGAAGCAGGACTGAATTCGTTTCCCTTTTACAAAGCGGAACAGTCCCCTCTACTGTCTACTAGCGAGTCAATTGACTGTGTTTATAATAACATAAAATGAAGAACTTTTATAATGATTACATACACATATATACATTACAAATATAACTATTTTATGTTATAATTATTTTCAAATATTTTAAGTGTACCAATGCATAATTATACTTAAAAATATAAACCTTAACTAAATAATTGTAATCAATACAATGTCACAATAATATTCTGAGTGTATTATGATAACACAGTCTTGCACTTCCGAGCGTCCGTTGAATGCGTTGCCGCTAATCGTATTTTTTTAGGAAAAGTTGTGGACTTTCTTGTGTCTTTTGACACTGCACTAATTATACAGGCACTGTGAGAAATAAGATATGTTCAATTTCACGCGTTATTATTGCTTTTGTTATTGAATGATAAAAAAAAAATACAAAAAATGGAACCGACTGTCAAAAACTGTCAAAGTCGGTACCATGCGCACAATATTTTGATAATAGGTACTTTTGAACCATCATGGTACCGACTTTGACAAGTTATTTCACACTTTTGGGTGTTAAAGTCGGATCCATTTTTTGTTAAAAAAAAATTTTTCAATCTTTTTAGTGACTTGCTGCTTACGGGATCGATTGTCATTCATTGTTAAGTGTATATTTAGAGTGTAACTCAAAAACGGCTTGACCGATTTTGATGAAATTTAAAATGGGACCAAATGACAAGCATCAGCATTCAAACAAAACAGAATTTTCAGAATTGGTTCATCCATTCAAGAGATCTGAGGTAACAAACATACATACAAAAAAAACAGACGAATTGAGAACCTCCTCCTTTTTTGAAAGTTGGTTAAAAATACCGTCATTTTGTTTTATAAAAGGAACTTCTCACAATGAAGTGCGAGATGTGTAATGGTGATCGGAACTTTTCGTGGCGGTGCGGTGGTAAAACAAATTGCTTATTTATCTCTTTCTAACAACAGATATGACGCATTATATTTGAATATTCTTTCCTTGTCATTACAAACTGCGTATACATGTGCATAGGTATGAAGATAAGTACGTAAATTCTAGTTAGTTTTTAGAGCAGTGGCACGCTAATATTATCTGTACAGTATTTCAACTTCATAGAAACGGACGCAACGCGAGTTATACCTACACGCCTCGACCTCGGTCTGCGCTCGGCCTGCAGACAGTCTCGAGTGTCTCGACTGTACCGCAGTGACGAGCGAATGTTTTTTTTTAACAATAACCGCGCGATGTTTTCACCAAAAATGAGTTAATGTACATATTTAATATGACGAGTAGGTTATATAGGTAATACCATGAAATGATTTTACTTACTAAGTAAGTAAAATTATTTTATAGTCTACATATGATAGTCTAGATGGTACATAATGTGTATATTTTATGTGTTTATATAAAAAAACAGTATTTACATTCACAAAACAACATTTAGTTTTGTGATTGTAAATACTGTTTTTTTTAACACAAAGTGTAATAAATAATTTAACACAAATTTGTAACACAAACTAGGCAAATGTAATTAAAATGCTGGAGGAGGGTAGACTTATCGCATGTTTACGTACAGCGCGTAGTTATTTCAAAGACAGAGCCGAGTTAAGATAATATATAGATTTTATTACCGCAGCAGTGGTGTTCGGATATAACTACTGTATATATTTCAACTCGCTGGATTCAAAACCTATATTTTGAGTGGAAGAAACAGAAAAAGGAATCGACTATGGAATAAACTTAATGTCGATTATTTGTTTACAGGTAAGGGTTTTGGTTGATTGTGTAATACCTATTTGTAATGTAATATATGCTAGAACTAATGAAATCTTCATTTGATCTGTCGATCCTTACAATATAGACGAATCAGTACGTATCATCAGTACCTACTATAATATTATAGATACGAAAGTAACTCAGTCTCTCTGTCTGTCTGTTACGCTTTCACGCCAAAACTACTGGACCGATTTGAATGAAATTTTGTATGGAAATAGTTTGAGACCCGGGAAAAAACATAGGATAGTTTTTATCCAACTGCGCAAAAAGAGGTTAATGTTTTTGCGCGATAACCGACATACGCGCGTACGGAGCCGCGCCCGGAAAGCTATTAGTATCATATAATATACTTATCTCAAAAAATATTTTGATGCCTCGCTCGATAAACCATCAGTACCTACGAACTGTGACTTTTTAAATTATTTATAATACCAAAAAAATTTTTTGCACCTTAAATTGTTTATTTTTACATGATTTATACCAAAAAGGGACGATAGGAGTAAGCCATAAGTCACACGTTAATATTTTAGAAATGTATGTAATATCAATATGTAGGTAGATGTTGTATTGAATTATTGATTCGCAAGCTCGTGGATGGTGATAAATAATGTGTCTCCTGTGCTTCGATACGCTTTGCCTCAGTTAAAGATAAAATATTGCTATTTAATGCAGAAACAGACTTGAAGTATTTACATGAAAAACAGTCTTCAATAAGATATACCTAGATTCATTTATATGGATTTGAATTTTCCAGAAAACTGCAAAAGGAGATGTTTTTTTTTGTATGAGACTTAACTTGATGTTTCGATGAAAATTACATATCATAAAGCATTTCTTTTTTCGAAATTGATGGTAAGCAGCACGCTTGCCGGAGTATGCTCAGTTACACTTTTTTTAACTTTAACATAATCAAAACTACGCTCGTGAATGGGGTAGTCCCCGTTATTGATATCAGCTAACGAGTATTGCCAATATTTTTAATTTCATTGGCGGCGTTTATGGATTTGTAGCTAGTTTAGAGTAATATGTATGTTTTAAGTTCAAATAAACTGTAATATTTACTCGTAAAATGCCTTCCACCACGAGATGAAGTTTAAGCCGGTGCGTGATGGGAACAACCCAAAGAACTGCGGTGGCATAATGCAGTCTAATATATTATCGCTTGGCTATTACTGCGATAAAACAACTAATTACAACCGCAGTCACAGGTAATTATAACTTCGATTAATTTTTTTGGAATAACAGTGACAATCAAATAAGTAAATTAATATCATTGGCACGCTGCTTCAAGGCAAAGAATAAATGCAGTTTGTTTTGTTTGCAGTAGAATAATATTACTTAGTTTCAATATAATAATAATATTGGACTGCTTCACATAGATAAATAAAAATCATTAAACGTAGATAGAGAACGTATACCGTATATGAACAATTGTAAGGATAAACAGAAACAGAACAATAAACAAATGCGGTCAAAGCAATTGAGCTGCATCCCTGAGCAGCCCATTGATTTGCAGTAGTAATCAGTCAATACGGTACACTGAAAGCTTGTCCACAGGTCACGTAATACTTAGTTACTATCTATACCTGGAGATCATCACAGGATTTCGATACAGTGCTAATTTGCATAGAGAAAACCTATTCTGGTACACATCTGTTTACTCACGAAGGCAGTATCTTATGCAAGAAATGGTAGAAAGGCATTTTGCGAATACTCGTCTGGCTACCTACCACCCTCAAGTGGAAAATCTGTCACCAAACACCTAAAGGTGTGTTCCATCAGCTGTCTTTAAGAGACAGAAAAATTACAGGCACTTGAGACTTAACAACTGTATGTCTCAATGATACGGGCGCAGTGCAAATCGTCACATGACGAAATACATCTGTTATAGGCAGAGGATAATCCGCTTAACATCAGGTGGGTCTCGTGATTGTTCCGTCACAATCACATAAAAAAAAGTACGGGGGTAGGCCTAGTTTGCACACTTCGTCTTAGTCTGGATGTAAATACCACTGGTACATTTACAGTAAAACAATGAAATGTAATATATGATCCTTTGGGTATGCAGTAGCAGATGCAACTCGTCAATCGTTGCAATCGTGAGTTGAAACGAGATCTTTACATAGTACGTTTTAATGACATTGAAGTGACAAGGTGATGAATTAATCTTATAAGTTCCTCATTATGTTTAAGCAAGAGCTTTTGTATGACCTGGAAAAAGTAATCTATAAGTTTTTGTATTCTCCGAAATCGTCTAACATCATACGTCAAGATATTTCCGTTAAATTTCATATATCAAATCAAATGCTAATTTGCCAGAATACAATACAATTATTAAGATCGATAAGTCGAGTACAGCATACAGCCTGCAAGCAAGCGTACATATTTTTATATTATTCATCTATAAAAACTATGTCATTACAATTGAGACAATGCGTAATAAATCATTATTAAACATCATTTCTATAATTATAACTAAGATACTCCTTAATACTATAAAAAACATTTTCACAAAGGCCAGTCACTTAGTTGTTTTATATAGCATTTTCCTTCTAAAATTTTAATATTATAAGGTAAATTGATGTAATATATGGATATACACGTATTTTTCTTATATTATTTACTTTGTGGCAAGAAGGTTGGTATAATAGGTTATCATACTGTGATCTTTTTTGTCTAGTAAAAACCTCGTTGCACATTTAAAATATCTGGATGTGTTTTTGTAAACAAACCTAACATACATGCAATTTCACAAATAAATATCCATAATTTGGCACAAATGCCCTCATACTTTTTGTAAGATTTGTACGTAGACTTGAACTGCTGGATATTAAAATACAGGTAGGTAATATGTGCTGCATTGTGTCGCCCAAAGATTGTAGACACTCAGCAACGCACGTGCTTTCTCAGATTTCCCGTCTGACCACTCATCAGTTAGCCACATAAAAACTTTCCCACTTTTCCCTTATATGATCCTCTGTAGAATTCCACTCACGATTACTGAGCGAAATCTATGCGATGAACGTGACATGTCACTCCACCGCCAGCATATAAAGATAACTCCCGAACTGTGGTAGTTAACACTGACGTTGTTGGCACGTGTTCCTCCTTGTCCGACTAACTTGAGGGGGCGATATTCTATTGTTTCTGTTTGAGAAACTTTGCGAAAATATACAGCCCTGTGTTAACACGTCTTGTAAGTTGAGGGACAAAATAAACATTGGGCGATGTAAAAGTAATATCATAGGAAATATTGAATGTATAACTTTTACTGAATTTTGAGGAAATTAACGAGTATATTGTCATATATTTTTATGGAAGAGTACACATAACTTTTTAGGATAATTCGATAATGATTTATTTGGTAGGTAAGTATACGGTCAAGTAATTTTGCAATAGCATTTAAATAACCTAAATAAGTATTGGCAAATATGTAGATATACCTGGATGACTTGATGCCATTGCGCATGTTGCCGATCCATCAGCATCAGGATGCATCATCATTATAGTAGGCAAATACAATGAACATTGTAAGCGGCATGCATCGGTTAAAATGAGTAAACATAAAAAACAATGAACTGACTTCTATCACTGAAAAATATAATATTTATTTTGGAACTCAGACCATGGAAGTGTGAACTCAGAGTGTTCGAAAAAGCACGATTACATTTATCTTCTGAAAATGAACATCTTTGTTGAAACAATGTGGTATAAAGTAAGTAGATAAATTAGACTGCATTAAAATGGTAAAGATACCCATTTCAATTGTCAACGTGAGTTGTGACATGCTGGTCTATAGAGCTGCTCTATAGAGGCGTTTGTGCATTTTTTGGCGACGCTAGTGATGTCACTAGCACTAACGCCTCATAAGAGAAATATCTCTTATGAGGCGCTAGTTACTACTAATCAATCAAAACTCCGCTTAACATAATATTGTATAACTTTATTTGTCTTTTATTTAAATAAGATAAATATATGCTAGTAATATCTTTAGAAAGATTTCCACAGAATCTATCAAATCTTGCATCCATTTCATCCACTTAGTGTACTCTACCGAATCGATTTCAATGCAATTAGGCACAGAGAAAGCTCAGACCTATAAGTTTTTTATCCCGATTTGACACAAAAAGCGAGCAAGATCATCTCGGACAAGAGGTCACTGGAGGGTCATCATATAGCTAGTAAAAAATCCAAAGCCAGACTTCTAAATTTAAATTTGCCAAAATAATCTCTAAATATGTATTGTAAGCGCAAGATGAATTACTTTTCAAAATGCAACATAAAATCGCCTCGAACATCCACTACTCGTCCCCTGCACATCATTATACTGAAGAGCACTTATCTCCCTTTCCAGTTCACATTATAATTATTCTGAAAGTTTTCGCTAATGTTTAACTCGGAGGGTGTCATCAAAGGATCGTTTATGAGTAATGGCAGGCCCTTGATACGCGCCGTCGAAGTGAGGGGCTGTCTCTATGTCTGTTGAATAGAATACATTGAATGCTGCAGTCTCATTTTATTCATGGTTTTGCCCTGCTTGATGAGAAGTACTTACGTGGTTTGAAAGTTAACTGGAGTAAGAAATGTTGCTGTTTTATTACGACCGCATTGGTTAATGTTCAATTATTAAAATTTGATTCTACGAGTATAAGTATATACAGGGTTATTGGTAAATAGCTAACAACCTCTTACCTTAAAAGTCTTTTGTGCCTGTTATTTATTATTTAATATTTTGTATTACTTTGCTTGATATAAATATTCAAAAGTCTATTCAAAGGGAGCCCGGCGCGGTCTAGTGTTGCCACGGTGATAAATATATATTTCTAAAATTTAAAAAAAAAATCTATAAAAAAAAACCTACATCTCAAAATGTTTGTTAGGACTAGCAGAAGTCAACCTAAAGAGGTTGTTAGCCATTTACCAATAACCCTGTATACGGAATTTAAGACTATTCCCATAATAATATGCAAGTTGATGTTCTTAAAAGGTGACCAAGGACAAACCAACAACATTAGTATTTAGGACTGTTCTAAACCTTTTTCCCAATATGCAAGTTGATGATCTTATAATCCGATATATAATCACATCGATGTACAACAGGACGTTGTTTATACACAGTAGATGATATATCATCTTTTTTACCTTTATCTACAGTCTGAAGATGGGATCGGTACTATAGCTATATCTTTTGCAAGCCAAATGGCTGGCGGCCTACCACACACAAATTCTCATTGGGAATCCTCATTGGTAATGTACCTTTCAGGTTATAAGAGTGTATAAAAATTGCAATTGTTTGTGTTGTACATCGATGTGACAAATTATTTTAGAGATACTCATAGTTTATATAACTAGACGGTGCCCGGTGGGATTCGTGAAATTGATATTAAATTAGTTGAGCGAAAATTTATTACTACTTAAAAACTTTTGAACCACGACCGGGGTTCGAATACGTGACCGTCCGTGCCTAAAGCTTTTTCCCCGCTGCAAGCCCAATTCAAGAATATACAGGCTTGACAATGATTACATTAATGTTGTTTATGAGCGCCTACAGATACGTGTACATCGTAGTTACTCTGTGAAAATGGTATGATTGCTTATGTCTATATATCTAAGAAGTCCAATTCGCATTTCTCTACCGTTAGCTACTTCAGATTACATAATCCAAACCCTAACGGTCTCTGTTCAGTTCATCAATCAATCATTGTGAGCTTTTGTGTCAGAACCGACGGAGCATGTCCGGCATTGTTCATTCACCAATTGCCAGTATGTAGGTGAACTATTGTTCGGAACTTTGCACCGTATAGCTCTCAGATAGTTCTCACTTCACGGTACAATGACGATCACACCTCTGATTTGTTGGATAGTACCGTAATACCTAGGTAACTTAATTTCACTGACATTAGTTGATTCGACCAATAATGATATCTAATATCTCGCACTTAGAATCACATCACATATTGATATAAATATGTAGGTGGGCTTTATGTTGGCTTAATGTTTAGTACTGTACTGCACTGTATCAGCCAGATTGTCCACTGCTGAACACATATTATAGGGGGGGTTTGCCATAATCCCCACGCTTGGCAGGCGTCTTGTGGATCGCAGTGTGAGTGATCGATCAGCAAAGTTAAGCAACGTCCGCCGCGGTCATGACTTGGATGGGTGACATTAGTACTGAGCGCTTCCGTGCTTCGGAGGGCACGTTAAGCCGACGGTCCCGGTTGTTGTCTTAGGATAGCATTCGTTACAGCATGGTGGTAGGGCACTTTGCAAATGCTCGCCTGGCTAGCTACCACCCTCAAGTTGAAAATCTGTCGCCAAGCACCTAACGGTGTGTTCCGGCAGCTGTTCTTGAGAGCCAGTAACTCTAGGTTAGTCTGAACAACATCCTCGACCACATCATCACTTACCATCAGGTGAGATAGTGGTCAAAGGCTAACCTATCAGGCATAAAAAAAAAATACTACGAACTATGTACATTACTGCAGCTACTACAATGAAATCATTAAGACAACCTACAGCCATTGCAGACTGACAGGCTGTCCAAATGCTCCAAGCAGCCCAGTTGGAAGCGTGCCCTATTTAAAATAGTTATTATATTATGTGATTCTAAATAAATTGAATGCTAACATAAGTAACACACATACAAACGGTTATCCAGGAAAAAATAATTGTTTTCTGGAGCGGTGAGCGGTCATGGTATGCATGATACTATTAATAAAATACTGATACGGAAAATCATTGATGTTTCTCATTTCTGCTTATGCGGTATGGTTATGAATCATTAAATAAGTAACCAATAAACTAAAATACCATTTTTGCATCTCTAAAATCTATGATTTTCCAATATTTGAACTACTTACTTTATTTTTGTACAAATAAACTTTTGTTTATGAGAGAATTAGATACAAAGGAACACCAACTGTAGAAGATTAGCTATTTACCAAGTAATGCATCTGGAAACGTCTCATACTGTTCAAAGAAATAATTCTACTGAATACACTTTAAAATTCAGACAAAGTGCATTACATCCTTGCCTGCGTCTAAAGATAGAGGTTAATCCTTTAATTTGCCGCTCGCAAGACCCGAACAAATATCCAGAGAGAAGGAAATAAATTCTAATTGAAGTTCCTTTCAAGCGAATACCTTTTTCTTAGAAAACACTGGTCGCAGTTGTTTTGTCGCACTGGAGGCGGAAATTGAGGAACTTTTCCAATACATTGGAACCTTGAAATAAAGTTTTCTCTAAGCGGTGTGGGATAAAAATACGATTTGCTCTGATATATTTGTAGGTTTCTTGTATTTTTTTTTCAAAATCAAATAAGCCTCTAAACAATTGTACTGTGTTTTAAAAGCTTTTAGCCATCAAAGAGATCTTCTGCTATTAATTAAAGTAAATTAAGTACTACACGGTACTAACAACGGGATGGTAATGTTTTTTTAATGGTATGAAGTGATGAGACAGAAGTCAACTGCCTGATGGTTAAGAGTCACGCCTATCTACAATAGTTCGCACCACATCGCAGACTTCGCATTATGCTCCGGTTTAAAATTATGGATGTGAAATTACAGACATAGGACTTATCAAATTTATGTGTCAGGGTGATGGGTGCAGTGCAGTTTGCCACTTGTAACGAACTGCATCTGGTTCAGAGGTTAACGCTTAGCACCAGATGGGCCTCGTGCTTGGACCAGCACGATAAAATACAAATAAAACTTGTCAATACAGTGCTCTTCACGCTCGAACATAGTGGGTTTTCTCACTACTGTGTGAAATACTCACTTCAACGCAGTAAGTATATTTGACACTGAAGTGGTACCCACCAACACTTAGGTATTCCTGATCAAGAGACCTACCACCTGGTGCAATAGTTTTTACTACGTTAACGGATTTTTTGTTGATTACATATAATAAAAACATTCATTTTAACTCAACTCATAAGGTTGTTAATCGATCGACAATAATTTAAATACACCTTAAAATATGAGACATTTGTCTCGTATATCTTCATACATATTTAATTTGTGATATTCTGTTGAAATATATTTTATTACTTTATGATCTACAAACCAATACCAACGGACCTCAACATTTATTATTCATAGCACGTGGTAGCTGTGGTACACGCAGAGTACTGGAAACTACGGACAAGCGTCAATCAGAATGAATTAATTCCTGGAGTAGATTCATCTAAGGTAGCAGCTAAATTGTTAACTCTATCAACCAATGATGTAACTTAAGTTACCAGTCCTAGATATGGTTTGAGTTGACATCGGCTGATGTTTTGCACGATAAAGCCGCCTTCCGTATATATTGATGTTCCATGCTTTATTTTTTTTTGGTGTTACTGTACTGTATCAGCCTTATTCTCCACTGCTGAACACAGCCTCTCCATTCAAAAATTGCCACAATCCCCAAGCTTGGCAGACGTCTTGGGGATCGCAGTTTAAGATATCAGTTCCTCAGAAGGTGCTGATTTAGTCGCCTCTTAAAACTCCCACAGGTAGCAAAGGGGGGTGACATTCTAGAACGGCACCCCACGGGAATTACTTTTTTGGTGTAGACATAACAAATTACTGTGCAAGGAATTCAAATTATTTTATTTGCGTAGGTACTTTTGATGCATAGATTATAGAATTATTATGATAAATTATGTGTAATGGGTAGGTATGACACCTAATTCATGGCCAATGTTTACTACATTGGCCATAAATTAGGTGTCATACCTACCAACTAGCGTCAATATTTTTTATTGGTCAGTCATATAAAAAATCATTGACTCTGTAATACGATTTCGTTAATGAGTAAATCTTTTAGTTTTGTTATAAAAAGGAAAATGAATTGATATCCATCAGCGATTTTGGCAATTTAAGCTAATTTAAGCTGAATTTGAAGGCTTTATTAATTTGCTATTTTTATTCTACAAGACATTTGATTAATAGAGAAACAAACACGCTTAATTACAAGCACAAACACAGTTAAGTAATACAACGGTTTTTCCGGTACTTTTCAGATTAGTCTGATATTACATTCCACAGTCCACACATAGATTCCACCAACAAGTGAACCTAATAAAGGCATGATAAAAAGTATTCAACGTTCATTCTTCTCGGAACTTAATCGATATGTGCGACTGCAATGGGATATTTAACTGTCCACTAGACCGTAAGATTCTAGTTTAGCCACCCAGCAGGAGTGTTTAAATATTTAAATATTTGTTTAAATATTTGTCATTAAAACTCCACACAATTGACAGTTTTATTAAAAGTGAAAGACAGTTCCTTGCATTCCACAGTCCACACATAGGTTCCACCAACAAGTGAACCTAATAAAGGCATGATAAAAAGTATTCAACGCTTCATTCTTCTCGGAACTTAATCGATATGTGCGACTGCAATGGGATATTTAACTGTCCACTAGACCGTAAGATTCTAGTTTAGCCACCCAGCAGGAGTGTTTAAATATTTCAGTTCCGGACTTCGATTCACTCTGTGAGGACTATTTGGTACTATGTAAAAAAAAATCGTATGATTAAGAGTCTGTATCTTGTTATAAGCAGTGGCAAGCTAAACATCTAGTGTGTTACTTGGTTTCATTAATATCTTAAACCAATCATTAAAAAACTTATCATATCGACGAGTACTTTAAGTCCTACCCATAGAGTACCATCACTATTTAGTGCTGGTTTAGTTTACATTGAGTTAGTTTAGTTTGGAATCTGCATGTAGCAGACATTCAGTTATGTTTGAGAATATTACTTAGTTAAAATTCATTTCTAATATTTTATTATGCGATGCTCTTATGAAAGTCAATAACAAATGTTAATACTAAAATGTACCACAATCTTCTATCAAGTTCAACAAATACAAATGTATAGAGCCACTATGACGTATTTTCAATCATAATCTTAATTCATGAAATATATGCATTTACGAACAGACACTTATATGACAATGTTATTGAAGCAGTGATAGCTCAGTGGCTTTGGCTATGGACTGCCGCGCAGCAGGTCCATGGTTCGAATCCCGCCGCGGGCTTGAGCTTCACCGCATGGTGGAAGGGCATTTTTGCGAATGCCCGCCTGGCCACCCGCCACCCTCAAGTTGAAAATCTGTCGCCAAGCACCTAACGGTGTGTTCCGGCAGCTGCCCTTGAGAGCCAGTCATTCTAGGTTAAGCCTGTTAACACCTTCGACCACATCATCTATTACCATCACGTGAGATTGTGGTCAAAGGCTTACCTATCATCAATAAAAAAAAAAGTATGTATCAAAGACACTTATTTCAACACTTGATCATCAATAAAATAACTAATAATATAATCACAAAATATAAACTTGGCAATTCCTTTAATATTAATGAAATTATTTTTTGTAGTATTGATGAAAGTGGTTGGGTGGAGGGAGAAGCTCGGATTCCCCGTCCACCAGTGGGACAGGTCAGTGAGTGGACGGGGCATCGCCCAAACTGAAGAATTTTATCTTATCTTTATGTATATATCGCCCAAAACGATATTATTTCTCATACTCAAAATTATATGGAAAAGATCAGCACATCACAAAATATAAGGTTCTCATCTCAATAACCATGAGCACTTTGTCTTCAAATTGTTAAATAAAAAAAAAAAATTGTTTTTATTATTACTAAGGGAGAAGCCACTGGTTCCAGAATACAGTTTAACACTAGTTCGGGAACCTATGTGTTCTTATATTATGTCAATAAAAGGAATGTATTTGTTTGTTTGTTTATAAACGGGTAAGAAACTCGGAGCTATTGTCTCTAATCGTCGATTAACAATGTATTATAATCTATACTATAAAATTATTACAATATATGTCTTTATTACGTAGCTGATAGGTCAGCGAGGCAGACGCGGAATCATCCAAGTTGTTGTTGTTTATGTAAGCAAAGTCTGAATACACTCGAGAGCAATGAATCCGGGTCACTTAAAGAATGTTAAAAATCTCGGAAACTAAAAATGATAGGTTAATGCAATAAATTGTATTTAATAGACAATGTAATACTCCTTAAATTAAAGTAAAAAAAATATGAGTCACCATACATTTTATTAACACAAAATTACATAAAGAAAAAAACTGCTGATCTCTCCTTAAAACAAAAATAGGAAACATGAAATTTTTGAACTTTATTACGATTTTCTTGAATTTTAATACTTCGTATTGCCTCCTCGTGCTTCCATTACTGCGTTTACGCGGTTTAGCATGCTGTACACCAAGTTCCTTATACGATTTTGGGGAATATTCTCCCATTCCTCTGTGAGAGCAATTTTGAGCTCACGAAGCGTGATTGGGGGAGGGTTTCGTTGTTTTACGCATCTGCCTAGCTCGTCCCAAGCATGCTCGATCGGGTTGATATCCGGGCTGCGCGCTGGCCACTCCATACGAGTAATGTTCATCTCTTGAAGGTAGTCATTCACAATCCTACCTGTATGAGGTCGGGCATTGTCATGCATAAATATAGCATCCTCACCTAAATTGACCATAAATGGACCAACGTGATCATTGAGGATTTCTTCCACATATCTTACGCTAGTTAAAGAGCCGTTTTCTATGATCACCAGCTCTGTGCGACTTTCAGAAGAAATTCCGGCCCACACAAGTACAGACCCACCACCGTAGGCTACTTTTTCTTCGATGCATGCTTGCTTGAATCTTTCCCCTGGTCTTCGATACACTCTGTGTCTTCCATCGTGCTTGTAGAGCATAAATTTTGATTCGTCGGAGAACATAACTTTTGACCAATCTTCAATACTCCAATTTACGTGGCTCTGGGCATATCTTAGTCTCGAAATACGATGCCCACGCTCCAGTTTAGGGCCGTAGGCAGGTCTAAGGGGTTTTAAGTTAGATTCAGCAAGCCGACGTCTTACTGTCCATGCACTTGGGTTACTTCCTCCGAGGCGTCGAAACTGATTGGTGAGTTCAGTTCCTGTGAGAAAGCGATTTCGAAGCATGGTGTTCACCAAGTATCGGTCTTCTCGTGCTGTGGTACACCTGGTTCTGCCCGTTCCTGGTCTGCGTAGGTTAGAACCAGTTTCTTCGTAACGTCGGAGAACTCTTTGTACTGTTGACAGCGACACACCGACAGTCCTGGCTGTATCGCGCTGACTCCGGCCGGTTTCCAGCATTGTAAGTATTCTGGTGCATTCTTCAGGCGTAAGCGACATAATTTCAGCTTGAATAATGAATATAGAGCACTATCAACATGGTTTATGTACCCACATATATGACAGATTACAAACAAAAGCAAAACCAAATGCTGTAATTTCGTAGTTCCATCTTCGAAAGTGGCCCTTTTTCAAATTTGATTTTTTTATGATATAACTTTACAATAACTAAGAAGTTTTAATACCTTCATTTAAGGAGTATTACATTGTCTATTAAATACAATTTATTGCATTAACCTAGCATTTTTAGTTTCCGAGATTTTTAGGATTCTTTAAGTGACCCGGATTCATTGCTCTCGAGTGTAGTAGGATTTCTTAATGAAAATGTTTTTCACGCGCTACTTAAACAAACACAAAAGGAAAATTCTCCCTTTTGCGAGCATTGTAATATTTTTGGGAACTTTATTATAAAACCGAACACAATTTCCTAATAAGGATCTTTTATTTGTCTTTGCTAATCTAAAACCTGGCACTGCTGTCCTATCTTTATTCCTAGTGTTATAATCGTAATGTCACTATGTTTAATGTAAATTTACTAATTTTTTTACGAATATCTCAACGAAAATAATAAAGAAGAAAGATCTGATTGTTTGTTTGCATTGAATAGGCTCTGAAACTACTGGACCGATTCGAAAAATTCTTTCACAATTAGAATCCTACACCATCCTTGATGAATATAGACTAAGTATAGAAGAAATATAAAATAGCGGTGCCAGGATTTAGACTAGCAAAGACAAATAAAAGTTTCTTTTTAGGTAATTGTGTGCGGTTTTATAATAAAGTTCCCCAACATATTACAACGCTCACAGAAGGCAAAATTCAAGTTGCACGTGAAAAACATTTTGATTAAGATATCCTACTCCACAATTTGTGATTACTTAAACGACAAACATGCTTGGAAAATTCCGACTCTGCTAAGCTATCACCTGTACCGACGTGATTTAAGTAAATATTGTAATAATTGTATTATATTGTTAGTAACACATTGTTATAAGACGTTTAAAAGAATGGTCCCGGGTTTCTTGCCCGTTCTTCTCGCAGTGGCTCTATATTTTTTGTATGATGTAGAATATTTTAATATTAAAATTTGTAATTGACCTTCATATGAGCGTCGTAGACGCCTAAATTGAATTTGAATTGAATTGTATTTCAAATAAGTTAGGAATCATTATGAAAACTTCGATAATAACCCATAATGCGAAAAAAAACATTATATCGCGTACGCTGCGGAAATTATTGGAAATAGAGCAAAGCGATGTACTATACGAGAATTTTGTAGCGGACATCAATATCTATAAAAAGTCTGTAATACCATATGTATCAGTATAACAGTTATGTCATATAAAATATAAGATACGTTATATCACAATAACTACTTTTTATGTGTTTAATTAATAATTTTAGGAAAAATTGTTAAAAACCCGTGCGAAGCCGGGGTAGACCGCTAGTACATAATATTTTGAAATAAGTATAGACTCGATAAAGTTAAGATATCGATTTCTTTAAAACAAAACCTCACAGATTTGGCAGGGTATATTTCATATATGGCTCGCTGATAATCTTAGTAGTCCCATATTTAGCCACTGGATATCTGTTCACCTGAAAGGTAATAAAAAATTACGGGTAATTTTAATATATGAAACATCTGATGTATGCTGACCGAAGTAGACACCCTATACACACCTACATCATGCATTTTCTATTCTAATCAAATGTTAGTTTTATGTTTTATTTTGTGCAATTAGCGGTCCCTCGCGCGTCATCTATCTAGCAAGTGCAAGAGTTCGCTATCAATAGAGGGCTCGCTGCCTTGCTATTATTGCCTGATCATATTTGTGAGCAAAAGGAAGTTAGTTTTCGGCTCAATAATACCTCGTTATGTTTTAGAAGGCACAAACAAATTTTACTCTTTAAATGCTTATTTCTTATAATACTGTTCGCAGAAATGGACCACGAGAACATATTTTGTGCAAAATTAAAAATGACTGACCAAGACCCAACCAACGGTGTACACCTCTAAAAAAATTATGTTGAAAAAAATTTCAATTAGTTCCGGGTACTAATGTTATCCTCAGATGAAGTCTAGTAGTCTGGTTGATGTGCACGCACCGTCCCCTATGACGGTTAAAGTATTACAATTGGAGCACAAAATTTCGGCGAAATAGCCGACCCCTCCCCGGTAGCCGAGCGGTTTAGGCATCCGTTTCGAAATCGGAAGGACGCGGGTTCATTTCCCGCCCGGGGTAAAACATTTTGTACGCCAATAATTCGTAAATTTATAATTTTATCCTATTATAACTTACAAAATTCATTTGATACCTGGTTATTAAACTTCAAGATACGTCTTACAGGACAATTATTTATTTCAAAGCTTAACACGCTATTTTTGCCGGATAATAATAGGAAACGTGTCTAAAAACACC
Source organism: Plagodis dolabraria (assembly GCA_963854805.1). Taxonomy (NCBI): domain Eukaryota; kingdom Metazoa; phylum Arthropoda; class Insecta; order Lepidoptera; family Geometridae; genus Plagodis; species Plagodis dolabraria. The sequence goes on along the minus strand of OY978452.1, from coordinate 10,953,091 downwards.
TCGTTTCTCCTTACCATTCGCTTTAGCTGATCGATTAGGAATAGCTAAGCAAACTACGCTTCAAGCGTTACAAAATGAAAATCGTCTTGCTTATTATGTCAACGACCACGATAGATAATCAAATAATAACTGCACAATTTTTAAGGCATTACACAGTAGATACATTGTATCAATGTTAAGATACAATAGTGTTAACTATACAGCTATTATTTTGCTTATTATACGTAAGCAAGAAAAATGTACAATGTATAATAATATTAAAGAACCTTAGACTTCTAGTTACATATTGTCACATGTCAATTTCAATAACTTCAACGGCTTCCATCCGAAAGACTAACTACCGTAAAACACTTCAAAAGTGTTCCGTCTACATGGCAAGCAATGGAATATTCATGTCGCTGCAACAGACTTGCAGTTCGGAACCGAGAAGTAGTTTAATTACACACAGTGTGCAGTCGCCGCGGAAAGTTCTCCTTAATCACCTGCCACAAGCTTCATTGTGAAACTTGTTTGACTAACAACTGAATTTAGGGTTTCTGTAATATTAGTTTTATTTGTTTATTATGTACGAACATTTCTTAGCTCAGCATATTTTGCAGTAGATATGCAAATTCGGAACTACAAGAATTAGCTAAAATGCTTCCAAGAATCTTGCCCGACTTCAATAAGGACTAAAATTGCGTCAGATAATTTCATATTGTCCAGTGTTAGAAGTATTTTTTATAACCCTAAAATTTTTGTTGTTTGTTTCGATTTGGAATATATTCAAAATTTAAAAATACCCCGTCAAATACTTATTAAGTTTACACAATTACAATAAAAGGATATTTTTAAGGCTACAATGTAAGAGATAATTAAAACCACGGTTGGATGCCCTGCCCTTCCAATCAATCCATAATATCATGTTGAGATACCTTGATAATATGAATATCACGATTCCACAAAGATAAAGTGATAGATTTATTGTAAAATAATAATGATTATCGCAATTAATAACGTTTTCTTTAATTTTTTGGGCTTTGACAAAAGGGTGAATTGCGAAACCCATTGTGGTTGGGAACGCGGACGGAAAACGCTCATGTACTCGATCCCCAACCAGATGGACGGATCAGATTAAGGACTCATCGGCCGTCAAGTTCCACAACATCATGCAAGATGCGATGAACAGAAGCCGATGGAGATAGATCACCCGATCTAAGTACAGACCATGTAATGATGACCACGCCCTCAGTCATGAGGTGACGACTACAGAGAGAATTCGGTAAGTATCGATATGTTAACATCGCCAAACAAAAATGAATCGTTAAAGTCAATTCATAATTGGTGGAGTAATGGCGTACCAAACATACAAAAAACGTGAGGCAAACAGGTGGCAAGCTATGATTTCAAACGATTGTGGTTTCTAACATTACCTACCCTGTTCCCAGACACTAAAAAACTACAATAAAATCTGAATAAAATAAATAACTATTTATGTAAGTTGTTAAAAACTGATTACTGTGCCTATTAGATACCAATAGGCTCACTAACTATTACATGATTATTATAATAACCAAAACTCGTCTGGCGAAATGAGAAGTTTTGAAACTTCTGCCTACTCTTACGAAGATTACTGTAACAGCGGGATCGTTCACTGCTGAACACAGCCTCTCTATTAAGAGGGTATTTGCCATAATCCCCATGCTTGGCAGGCGTCTTGGGGATAGCAGTGCAAGTTGACAGCTCTTTAGACGGCGCTGCTGCCCACTTTCTAGTATTTTTAACTTAGTCGCCTCTTACGACACCCACGGGATGATATGGGGAGGTTACTTCTAACCCGGCACTCCTTGGGTTAGTTACGAAGATTATAGTTGTTTTAAAATATTAATAAATAGCTACTACTGATGTCAATTCAAATCACGAACTTCCGAGAAAGCCATTTTGGTTTCTCTACGACTAAAATGAATTTCAAATTCCTTCTCAAGCGAACTTAAAGCCAACAAAATGACCAAAAATGCTTCCGCTAGTATGAAAGGAGAGCTCAGTCAAATGCATAGATCTGCAGCCGAGTGGCAATAGGAGAAATAACGTTATTCCGGAGTTTTTCTTATAAATAAATCTAGGGCATTCTCAGTCAGAGGCGAGAAATGGTTTTAACGTACTATTAATATATCGCGTATTTCAAAACTGCAAAAGTTTGAGTTCGCGTTTGATATAAATCAAAATAAAAGCGTAGATGTTTTTATTCCTGAATGAATATTCTTTGATAATTATCTCTCGTATTGATAAGTGATGATGTGGGTGTAAGATTTTATAGAAAGCTATATATTGTGAACTGACACTTGTCCTGAGTGTCAGTGACCTTCAGTGACAGCTGCCGTAACACACCAATACTTAGGTGTTTAGGTAAGCATGCACACAATGTTATACAAGCGTGCCCACAGTGAAGCTCAAACTCGCAACATGATTCGAACCAGAAATCCACAGCCAGGCAATCCACAACTACTCATTGTCTCTGGGCTATTTATACTTCAGATTTGTTTAAATTTTTCTAAATATGATTACAAGCACTATAGCGTTAATATATAAAAATACATAAGCGTTATCATACGAGTATTTAGAAATATACTATTAGAAGGGTAGCGACATAATTTTAAGTGTTTGCAAAAGTACTTCTTTCGATCAGATGAAGTCTTGTACATAGTCTAGTTGATGGCCGCGTACTGTCCCCTATGACCATTTAAGTAACACAATTAAGAGTGTGCCTTAACCACTGGGCCATGTAGGATGGCTCGGCTGAGCTGAAACTGTACTCAGCCGAGCCATCCTACATGGCTCACACTGAGATGTGGGTACAAGTCCCACTAGAAGTGAGAACAGTGGCACCCGGTGCGTAAAATTGGAACACGTAGGTACGCTTCCCACTGGAGGTGAAAAATTTTGTACTCAAAAAATTTGCTAAAGTGTTTGAATTTTGTGTATGATATTATACGGTGGTATGGTGGTACAGATCAATCCTTCATCTACGGGCCAGTTCCGTTTTGTTTTCTTACGCTCCTTGTATCATTATTATTTTGTGCATATATTTATATTGTATCATACAAAATAATGCATCTATGAAAACAAAAAGAAAGATCAATATTTAATCGATTGTAATTAAAAAAAAATTTAATTGTAATCTTGCTGGTGATAGTTTTCTTTACGATCGATTACCTATAAAATTCACTTCAATATTTTGTTAACCCAACCGAAATAACTTAAAAAAAAATGTTAAGACAGTAGGTAAAGCTTAATAGAGTCGGCGATAAAACAAGTCCTGGGGGCCAACTCCCACCTTTTACGAAACCATCTTAAAAGTAAGGTTTTGTTTCATGCTTAAAATAATCATTCGCAAACACGAACTATCACCGACTCACAATCACGTCAAGCAATATTGGTTTGATCCTACTTAAAGAACGAATGAAATATGTATCGCGGATGTGCTAGCGAGATACAAGATGTTTATAATATATTATGTATTGTAGTACGTTAACCCGCTGATTCCCGCTCGCAATGTTCCGAACTAAGATGTTATGGAACGGTCCTACCATAGCTTTACGACGTTTTTTTCTATGCTTCACAAAAACTGTCTGTAACTTTTTATAGTTGCACTCACCAAATAATTTTGCTGCATTAATTTTAAAGAATAATTGAAATAAAAACATTGTACGTAATTTACACATTCATTAAATCTATTTTTATCGTAAAATAATCAAAATTAAGTTCAAATCCGCTGCTAGAAATTAACTTTTTAAGATGGATAAACATGACCGATTTATCGTTGGAACAGTAATACTTCGTATTAAATGTCAGGTCAGAGTTCGCGAACAGTGCATTTGTTGTGACGTCATCAAAGCGCCGAGCGATTCCTTTACCTCTTGTAAGCCTGTTTAATTGACGTGGAGGTATAAAATTTAGCAGTAAGATCAAGTTACTATAACAAATGAGAGTTGGCCCCCTGTACACTGTTGAAAAGGTATCCATGGTTTACCAAGTATGTGGACCACGGCATATAAGTACTACTGGTATCTGTCAGTAGTCCTCCAAGGTGAACTAGTCAGATAGGCCACGAGTAGTTAACCCCTTATATTACCTATATATAAGATTTTGAAAGCTGTATATACACTTTACTTTAGCACAGCTAAATAATAGCAAAATATTACTATGTTTTTATACTCAAGAGTACAAAAACATAGCAAGGTAACAAAATTGACTAGATTTTGAAAGGAAAAAAGTAGGTACTTTGTTAACCATTTTGTTTCTCGGTGTTGGGAAATTTGAGGGACGCAATTTCTTAAACTTCCATTAAGAAAATGAAGGAAGCCTCTGAACAAGGAAAAAAATAAGGGAAAAGGACTTTCCATCTTTCATACCACCTATCTCAAATAAATCTATCTTCGAAAGTTGCTCAAAGTTTGAACGAAAATATATAACCTAATAAACAGTTTTCAAATTCCATTTCCCAAAAGAGACCAACTGGTTTATCGAGTTTTTTATTACAGGGTACCTAAAATACATAAGTTAACGACCTTATTTCTCACAATATATGATATTAGAGTTAGGGATATAAATATTTATGTATGTAAAAAATAAAATACATATTGGTATAGTACTACATATAGATACAGGTATATAATGAGTAATATACATCCGATATGAACTTATAAGATTTTTGTTTATCTGGAATGTGTTACATAACAAGAAAATTTCTTTAAAATTTAAGGCAAGAATATAACTAGAGCTTTCTTTACAAACGTACAAAGGTAAGGATGATGTTATGACTTTTTATTTATATATATCTTATAGGCTTACTTTTGAACACTATCTAACCTGATGGTAAGTGATAATGTGGTCGAAGATGTTGTTCAAGCTAGCCTAGAATTATTGGCTCTCAAGGACAGCTGCCGGAACACACCGTTAGGTGCTTGGTGACAGATTTTCTACTTGAGGGTGGTAGCTAGCCAGGCGGGCATTCGACATGTATACTTATTGACGTATTGACCACGCCATATATAGTAATAAATATATTTTGAAAAGTTATATAAAGCAGTTATTTTAATATTGACTTCTCAATCAGCCTTACTTATTACAAGAGTGTCCAAAAGGGTTCATGTGTGTACGTATACGTCTTTATAACGGCTAGCCTTTCAGAATAAATAAAAAAAATACAAATAATGTGTCTCTAGCTGGCCTAGATTGTATGCATAAAAATAATGCTCTAGAGTCATTTTCCAGGAAAAAAATACTTATGTATAGATAATCCCACGCGCGCCGCCATCTCTCTTATTAAAGTACTTCGTACTACTTCTACTGTAAAATACTAGTTCGAACTTCATCATTGATGCAAGATAAATACTATTTTCTTTAGAACTTCCTCGTTTGTTAATAAGTATTCAGAAAATAAGGATTTTTGACGTTACTAGTATTTACGATATTGCGGGCGTGCGTTTGGTACGAAAATACACGTCTCTTGAGATTTAGTTAAAAATTATCACTGATTGACTGAGGTATATACTACTAAATAAGCATTGGTATTCCTTGTTTGCTGCTTAGTATTTAAATTTTATGATCACCAAGCTGTAATCAAATTACTGTATACCAATAGGCAGGATGCCAGTGAAATTACAGGCACATGAGACTTACCAACCTTGTAAACAGGATGATGGTTCGTCAATTGTGACGAAATGCCTCTGTTATAGACAAATGTAACCACCTAACACTAGGTGAGCCATGTGCTCGTTATATCACAACTAGCTTTCCGGGCGCGGCTCCGCCCGCGCGTATGTCGGTTATCGCGCGAAATATTAACCTCTTTTTGCGCAGTCGGATAAAAACTATCCTATGTTTTTTTCCGGGTCTCAAACTATCTCCATACAAAATTTCATTCAAATCGGTCCAGTAGTTTTGGCGTGAAAGCGTAACAGACAGACAGACAGACAGACAGACAGAGTTACTTTCGCATTTATAATATTAGTACTGATTACACAAAAAATTTAAAACTTTATCTCAGTTTATACATGAGAGTATTTTACTAGTATAGACTTGTGAGTTTTTTTTTATTACTTATAGGTAAGCCTTCGACCACTATCTCACCTGATGGTAAGTGATGATCGAAGGTGTTAACAGGCTTTAATTACTGGCTCTCAAAGACGCTGCCGGAACACACCGTTAGGTGCTTGGTGACAGATTTTCTACTTGAGGGTGGTAGCTAGCCAGGCGGGCATTCGCAAAATGCCCTTCCACCATGCGGTGAAGCTCAAGCTCGCGGTGGGATTCGAACCATGGGCCTGCTGCGCAGAAGTTCATAGACAATGCCACTGAGCCGTTACTGCTTCAATCAAGTTTTCCTACAAAATAAATTAAAATAAGACTAATTTGTATATAGTTCGTAGTATTTTGTTAAAAAGGCACACTGCCGGTAAAAAAATATGCTCGTATTATTCAACATAAAACATGTAATAAATGATGTAAATGTTTTGGATATGTACGAGTAAAATTACAAAAATCCGACGAATACCTACTCGGTTGGCGGACATATCACAGATGCCAGAGCAACTAGCAACGACAACAGTTTTAATTCCAAACGTAATTGCTTTGGATAAAATTGCTCCAGAACAGTGTAATTTTAAAATATATAAAACGCTTGTTTATATATCCCGTGTTTACGATTTAATAAGGCCGCTCGTTTAACAAGATGAACCTAATTTTACACAAGATTTTAGATAGGAGTTTCAAGTATGATTAGAAATAATTGTTTTACAGTAGAGGTAGGTAGTAATAAAATTTATCTTGAAACGTTGATTGAGTGGTTTATTTTAAAATTGGTCCGATTATTTGCAGCTGTAAAATGACAAATGAAATTTCTGTATGCTTTATATATTAACTTTCTATGGTCAGAGCATACCCCGGCTAAAGGGGTAGATGGACGCGGGTTCGAATCCCACACATGACTTAAAAAAATTCATCTCGTAAATTGGTCATTTTGTAATGTAATCCGCAAAGCATGTGTTATTGCAAACATAAAAATATTAAAACATGTATTGTGTATAAATAAATTTAATAGACTTTTCCGACACAGCAGTTTTGTTTATACGTAGCATTGCACCCTTAGTTGCGTCTAAGAAAACTTCACATGGTTTACGATACACGTAACAAGCCAACAAAGCTGTTACTGCTAAAGAGCTGTCGGCTGGCGTTTGGTTTATGAGATAAGCTGAAACGATGGCCTTAAGTCCTGGCTTTTGGTACACGAGAGGGCCTCCCGTAAACTAAAGGATATGTGGAGATAACCGGTGGTATATCCTGGTCTGTCAAGTGTTGAACGCTACCAAGGTATCTATTCTATACTACACATTATTATATACTACACACGTATAAGATTTTATCGAGGCAAATGGTTCAACGTGGTCCAGATGCGATGCTAGCCAATATTGGATTTATAACTCCACTTTTTGTGAGTTTATGGTGAATAACAGAAGTCGGCAGTTCTTTTTTCTTAAAAAAAGTGGCAAAACATGCAAAATGTTTGCATTAATGCATAATGGTAGGGCATTTTGCGAAAGTCTGCTGGGCTTAATTCTAGGTTAGCTTCAACGGAACAACATCTTCGACTACATCAACATCACTTTCTATCAGGTAAGATAGTTGTCAAAGGCTTGCTTATCAGCTATAAATAACAAAAAAACCGTCAAAGCTCGTGTTTTGTGTTTTATCGTCTGCCAGCAGATCAATGCAGTGAATTATGCTGTGTTTGTACTTCAAAGAATTCAAGGTCTTGAAACACGCACACTTTAGCTCTTCGTTTTAGGGTACCGACTATATTACTTCGCCTCCGCCGTACGTAGCTAACTCTGAACTTCATAGGATTGTGCCTTGAAACTGTAATGTGTAGTGTCTACTAGCAATAAAATTTGCGGAAGTTGACTTGCGCAAGCGACTTTGAACGCATAAACGCTCGCGCGACTTCTGCAAGTTTTGGTGATTTGCTGAACTTGCCGCAAGTCACACGTATATACGGCTGTTTTGACCTTGCAGCAAGCGCTTGCGTCTTTATTTTGTTCTCACAGAAAATGTTGAAGTTTTTAGGGCAACTTAATATTTTTAATTCTTTAAGAACGAGTAATTACTGAATTCAATTTAATTGATTGGAGGTGTCAAATTTTAAATGAATAACGAGAAATACCTATAGTACCGTAAAAACACGGGGAAATTTATATCTTTATACGAGATTAATCCCCTATTGTGGGGCACAACATGCTAGGATAGTAAAAAATAAAATTTGGAAAAACGTTGCGTTAGAGCGTTTCGCAAATGAATTCAATACAACGGCGGTTGAAATCAATCGAAAGCTACATAACCTAGAAACACAATTTAGCCAAGAGGTTAAAAACAAAACAAACATAAAGTGGCCAAAGTACGGATGAAGTATATAAGTCGAAGTGGGAATATCTCGATTTCCTAAAGTTGACGTCATGAACTTATACAACCACAGTGACGGACGATTCTATGGTGCGAAATTAATAAAATTATTATATTGATATTCTGATTTGCAGTCAGTCATTCGCAGGAAGAGTTTTTTTAACTGTATGGGATCTTCGCTTCAGAGTTCTCTGAATAATTGGCTTTGAAGACCTAGTTCATCAAGTCTCAATATTCAATCTCGCACCCACATCTTAGGTTTTTTTATTTTATTTTTTAACAACAACACAACAGCTCGTATATAGAATATAGAGAAATTGCAGATTGTGGAAATAGTTGTCAATTGACTTATGCTATAAAATGTGGAAGTTAGTTGCCAGTGGACAATTTTCTAGGTAGCTGGTGAAGCTTTAACAGAATGTGTGGTAGTGAGGCGGTTTGCCTAAGAAGTAATAAAAATAATAAAAAGTTAGGTATAAATGAGTATCCCATACACAATAGTACATTGTTCACCGAGAGGAGAAAGTGACCGATTACCGTCGAGGGTGTCGTTTGAAGCCCGAGCCGTAGGCGAGGGCTTTAAAACACCCGAGATCGGGAATCGCACTTTCTCTCGAGTGATACATAGTGCTTTATACTACACCTACCTTTTATTTTACTTTTCTACGAAAATTGAATCCTCAAACAACACACAAATTGAAAATGGCGCCAATGGCGTCTGCAATTTTCACATGTTCTTTTTTCAAATTGTTTGACACCATCCAACACACAGCTAGTGGCCAGTGTTTTGCGAACTTGGAGATAAAAACTCACTGTAAAAACTTTTTGGCTTTTGATATTTAGGTTACCAGCGCATAGTCTTACCCAAAATTAAAAAAGAAAAACCACGTAAGAAATGGATTTTCATACACTTTTCTCTCCCGCTCAGATGCGTTTTCTCCCCGCATATTTCTCGATATGCAATGACGTACGAGTACTTTCTACCGTAAATTTGATAAAGTATCAAGGTACTTTCCGAGCAGGTGTAGTATAAAACGAGTTTTTTAGGGTTAAAAGTAAACGATTAATAAGAAATCTAACAGCACTAAAAACGGGACCCTGTTCGAGACTTTTTACAGTTCGTAATTCTGTTTCATTATTTTTTTAATTTATATATTACCCTTCCAGTTGAAATCCGTTATTTTTTTGTGAAGGTAAGGAGGTTATGTATTTGTTTAGATGGAACGATGAAGTCATATTTATATCACGCTTTTGCTTGGCCCGATTTGACAGTAATGCCAGGCCGTAACGGCCGGGTGCATGTGAATGCAAATTGGGCCAATCGTTAGTACTGTTAACACCGTTGGTATTATTGGCGCATTTCGGATCGCACCATATGTAGTACAGAATTGGCTGTTGCTTGTTTCTTTCAACAAGTGCCAATAGTGCAGAATGTTCGTAACAGTGAAGTTTTAGACCTGCGGAACAACAAACAAAACAAATTGAACGTTGATTGTTGGTTTGCAGCTAAAACACGGTGCTGATGTCTATTTTTAGCCGATTTCAAAAAAAGGAGGAGGTTCTCAATTCGTCTGTTTTTTATGTTTGTTACCTCAGAACTTTTGACTGGGTGAACCGCTTTTTGATAATTATTTTTTTATTTGAAAGCTGATGCTTGTCGTTTAGTCCTATTTAAATTTCATAAAAATCGGTCAAGCTGTTTTTGAGTTACACTCCAATAACTGAAAAATATCTTGATGATATAGTCATTGACAGTGCATGATAATCGATCCCGTAGATAGCAAGGGTCACTAAAAAGAGTTAAAAAAAAATTTACCAAAAAATTCAACTGACTTCAATACCCAAAAGTGTGAAATAACTTGTCGAAGTCGGTACCATGCGCACAATATTGTGATGATAGGTACTTTTGAACTATCATGGTACCGACTTCAACAAGTTATTTCACACTTTTGGGTGTTGAAGTTGGTTTCATTTTTTGGTAAAATTATTTTTTAATGTTTAAATTATTGTACATTTAAATTCCAATTCAAAATAATTTATTACATGAATAGGTACACAATGTACACTTATAATTCTACTTTTTGTGTGTTTATTATGAAAATGATGACTTGTGAAATTCGCTGCTGCTCGTCTCTTTAACCAAGCGTCAATAGATGCAAAGCGTTCGCGGCGCCGAAGTTCGAGACTTGCGGCGTCTACAGACTAAGCGTTTTATCGCCTGCTAGCAGCTGAATGCTGCGAATTGACGGCGTTTCTCATAGCTCAACCAGTTTTCGCAGCTCAACACTATTGCGCTGTTAAGCTTGTTCCGAAGTTTAAATTAAAACTAAGCAAAGCTGTGGAAGCTAACCATATTCTTTTGTAAGTACTAAACTTCTAAAAACAAAGATTTGTTTCACTGTCAGTAAAATAATTGTTGAGTTGGCAGGCCTATTCTGGTAGATTGACGACATCGTAAAAAATCGCGGGTAGCAATGGTTATAAGTGGCTATAGAGGTTAATTGTAACGTTCTATGAATGAGGCCTATGTTCAACAGAGGTCATCTTACGGCTGATGATTATAATGAGAATCATTGAATCCAATTATCATACATTTTTAATAATGTAGAATCTCGTATACAGTAGTTTTTGGTGCATGTTTTTGGTACCCCAACAGAAATTTTTGAAGCGTTTTAGGTGAGCTTGTCGTTCTTAACCGATCAACTAGTTATGCAACTTTCTTTGGGGTCACTAGGTCCTTCGATGGATGAACGCTACATTTACTTTATGTCAAACCTGTTTATCATCTGGAGCACACCGTTGATATCAGGCAGGATTGTGGTCAAAATCTTGCTTATCAAAAATTAATGCAAAAGAACAGCATTGTCAAGGCAATAAAAGCCTTATATATATATATATATTTAAGGCTTTTATTCGTCGTACATTAGTACTCCTGATGATATACAGGGTTATTAATGAAATGCTAACAACCTCTTGGGGTTGACTTTTGCTAGTCCTAACAAGTTTTATATATTTGTGCAAATATTAATTTCTATAAATAAATATATAAAATGTAGACCTACTCCAAGCCAAGAGCGCCCGCCCTGTCAACACTAGAATTTTGAATATTTACATCGAGCAAAGTAATATAAAATATGAAATAATACATTGCAGCCACAAAAAACTTTTAACATAAAGTGATACTTGTCCTTATTCCGTCAAAAACACAAAAATAAAATCATCTCAAAATGTTTGTTAGGACTAGCAGAAGTCAACCCTAAGTGGTTGTTAGTATTTTACCAATAACTCTGTATATCATCAGGAGTACTAATGTACGACGCATAAAAGTCACAAACAATTTTATCAAGTCTTTTGAATATTCATTATTTTTCTTCAAAAAACAAAGCTTTCGTGAATCGAAATTAATTCTTCGTTAAAACCGACACTTGACACATGAATTTACTTATAAATTGATAAACCCTAAAGCCTACAAAGGGTATGTTTGCTCAATCCGATAAATACAACAAAGTAACAAAGCCTTTGACATAACAATCCTTTCAAAGTTTACACGTAAAGATATATTTTGAAATTAACTCTCATGTATTTAAATTGATTCGATTAATTTAATACAGTATCTTTTGTAAAATTAATAAAAAGAGTTTCCTTTGTTTTGGGAAATAAACAGATTGTAAATAGGCCGATATGAAAGAGATCTTTATCATGGCAATATAAATACAGGTGTGCTCTGAATTTTACTTAATTTCAAAATGATATTGTAAGTTTCATTGTTTGTAGAAACACAGTGTTCTTTGAAAATTTTTAGGGTTCCGTACTGAAAGGGCAATGGAACCCTGTTATTAAGACTCCGCTGCGTGTCTGTCCGTATGTCATGGGTCTCTAGCTAGGAAACAGAAAAAGGTACAATCCTGAAATTTTATATTTTATGTAGAACTTTGAAACTTTGTTTTTATGGGTTCAAAAATTTTGTTTGTAACCAAAAGCGCAATATTGGACCAGAAATTCACGAAACCCAAAATAAAGGTAAAAATAATGTTTCTTAAATTTACCCTGCGTCAGTGTCTAATCATAAATCAATAATTAATCATTGATTAGTTTACTGCTATTGAAAATTAACTTTATTATGACATCGTAACTTCTAAATGGGCTTAGTTTTCAAAGATAATTTTAACCAAATTAAACCGACTTAAAAACATAAAATACGCATTCTTAGGAAAACTTAAATAGGTACTACTACTGATCAGATCTCATTCTAATTTAGATGGGACAATATGACAAACACCATTTTTCGAATATAAAAAAAAAAACATAATCGTACCCCGTACAGTTCTATCAAGTTATCTGTGAAGTGGCAGAAAAAGGAACTACGAAATTGCTAAAAAATGGGTGTTTTTTCGTACTGTTTGATATCCATTGCGTGAGTCCAACCTGCACTTAGCCGGATTCTATTGTTTGTTGCTATACGGTGGATATTGGTCTATAACTGTGAAGCTTGTGTGTATTATTACTGTTTAAATGATTAAATTCAACCTTGATAGACACGTTTTAAGGTAGATGTGTCTTTTAAGGTTAACTCAAGGTCTTTAAAGTTTTTATTAAAGTCAGTCAAATATTATTAAATAAGTACCTTTCCATTCTAGAAACGATGACACTAGATTAAAATCAAGAAACGAAGGGCTGTAAGACCCATAAAACATTTATTTAAAAGTTATTAATATAAAAATGATTTTAAATGAAATTTCTGTTATATACGAAACATATCCTTTTTAAAACCACCAATACTGAAAATGATGATTTATAATGTGGTTTAATTAAAAACTATTTTTTACGGCTTGTACAGTTGCAATGCGTAATTCTAAAAGAGGAATGTTTTTTTTTTTTTATTCTGAACTGGGTAGCACTTTACCTTTTGCAGGGTATTCCATTCCCTGGCGGTTCGTATAATAAACGAAGAAGTAAATCGCTCTGTTGGGCCACATCGGCCGCCTCACTGAGGTAGTTTGTGAGCCTGGTTGTCTCCTCATCTCCGCTGTGCAAACGGTAGACACTAGCATAAAGAATTTTCTCCATGCCATTGTCCACCAGAACCCACATGATAGAGAATTTGGGGTCTTCAAGGTTGCGGAGACGCCGATAGCAAATGTCATCGCGAACATAAATACAAACTCCCGCCTTAGCCTTGAAAATATGTTCAAGAACATAGCCGGGGTAGGCAAGGTACATCGCGTCAGCAGGACATTTGATCTGCGTCTCCGTGAGGAACAGAATATGCGGTCTTGCGGTCTCAAGATGGTGGTGGACCGGGTCGATATTGGAGTGCAAGCCTCGAATGTTTGAGAGGTGCACTTGAAGAGAGAGGACGTGCTTCCGCTGTTGGACCTTTATTTGTATCTCATGCCTTTCATTTATTGGGAGTGAAGATAGGTAATGTCCGAGAGATACTTAAGCAGTTTTTTTATTTTGCTATTATGAAAGGTTAGCTGTACCAAAATACCTTTATTTCATTTGTTATGAACGATGGCACCGATCATAAGATATTTAAAGTAATTATTTATGTATATCAAACTAATTGTTTTTGTTGTCCTTCAGTATAGTGTATTGTATCACTGCTGAACAAACCTCCCCCATTAAGGACGGGAGGTTGCCATTAATCCCCACGCTAGGCAGGCATCTTCGAGATCGCAGTTTAAGATATCCCACCAGATGCCCACTTCCGGCATTTTATCTTAGTCGCCTCTTACGACACCCACAGGCAGCAATGGGGCTGAAATTCTTGCCCAACACCCCACGGGGCAAATAACTGTTTACTGGCTAAAAATACCCACGTGCATAAAATATCAGAATTTGCATATGTATTCAATACATACATGGCTATGGATTCAAACTTTTCCTCTCTCTAAGCAATTCTCTTCAGAACGTTACACAAAGGACTATTGATGTCAGGGATCAAAACTCACGCACCCACAAATTGCACGTGACCTCAGATTGTAAACTTCACTTTGTTAGCGCTGACCGCACGAGATAGAACCGCCGCACACTCGATGCTTGCAAAACCGTTTTGTGTGTGGTTTAAGCCATTTGTCAATTAACCGCGTCGTCGCCGGCATCAATTTCGAATAGAAATAAGATATTTACTGCGATGTATTTTAAATTGGATGTCGTAAAAACCTAATATAAAGGAAAAATGCTCCATAGTCACTATTTTGACAATGTTAGTGAAGTGATAGACGCATTGGGTTAACAATTCAGCTTTACGCCGTTTTTTGCGTAAGTTTTAATTAACAATTAGTTTTATTATTATATTTCTACCAATATCTACCAAGGGGTAAGTACAACATATTTCCCTGTATATATAATACCTAATGAACAATGGACTACACAGGAGTAATGTAATATGTGTCGGACTGTAAAATAAAAACCGTTAAGATTTTTTGACAATATCAGTTTTCTGATAAACAAGGACATATTCCATATTAATGGAATTGTAACGGAGCACGCACGTAGCCCACCTGATGTTATGCTAACCTCTGCCTATAACAGATGCATTTCGTCACAAGTGGCGAACTGCACTGGGCCCATCACTCTGGGACATACATTTGTTCAGTCTCATCGGCCTGCCATTTCAAAATTACTTACTGGCTTCCTGCTGCTAGAACACACTGCTAGGCGCTTGGCGGCAGATCTTGTACTTGAGAGTGCGGTAACTAGCCAAGCGAGCATTCGCAAAATACCCTTCCATCGTGCGGCGAAGCTCAAACCAGCGGTAGAGAACGAATCATGGTCCTACGGCACAGCAGTCCACAGCCATTACCGCTGAGTTATCATTGCTTCAAACTTTCCATCGGACCCATAGTGAGTTTGAGTACATGAAGTATGTCATAAGCAAAGATATTAATTGAACAGAACAAATCTTCACTATTCGCCACTATTTACAAAGGCGTTATACTATATTTTGAACCGGCGATATATGCGTTGTTATACTATATAGATTCAACTGTAACTAAATGGTTAGTTTCGAAGTGAACTTAAATTATTTAAATATTTTTCCTGATTTAACACTGAAATCAGGAATTATTTTTTACACATGCAAGCATGATAAGTACCAAAACATATGAAAAAGTATGGAGTGTGCGAAGGATGTTATATAAAGCGCTATGTTGTGGTCAAAATATTCGCTTTGGAATGATTCATATTTCAGTGTGTCATGAGCTTTAACTTCAAAACCGACCTTTGTAAACGTTTGCTGTGTGAGGGATTTATGATGGAAAGCGAATGGTATTTTGTGGTTTGTGAAAACAAAATTAAATTCTGTGATTCAACCGTTGGAAATACTGATCCGCCCCGACTTTCTACCTACACATACCTATAAAATTCAAATACAACAGTATTGCTATAAGCTCCGTGGGGTGCCGGGTTAGAATTGCACCTCCCCATATCATCCCGTGGGTGTCGTAAGAGGCGTTTTAGGGAAAAATACTAGGTGGGCAGCAGCGCCTTCTAAAGAACTTCATCTTATACTGCGATCCCCAAGCCACCTGCCAAGCGTGGGGATTATGGTAATACCTACATAGGGGAGGCTGTGTTCAGCAGTGGACAATCCGGCTGATAGTACAGTACAGCTATAAGCTCGTGTTTATTTGGAAATATTGTAAGATAATAACGTTTCTTAAACATACTTAAATTTCTTCTTATTTTTTTGCTTGTGCATGACGCTGTTGATAACGCTTCAGGCAAGTGTATTCTTTGCTGCTGCTGCCTTAGATGCTTATAAAATGTAATTACGTCGTATTGTAAAAATAATTTTATCTACACCCATGCAATAAATACTCTATAAAAGATTCTGAAACAGCTAGAGCTATTGCCAACATCAAAACATCTTGTATCATAGTAACCATAATATCATCCAAACGAGTGTTATAATGTTGTACTAAATTTCATAATGCAACTTCTTTTTCAAAAACAGAACATTGTCAGGCTTGCACCCTTCACGTGGTATCCCGAATTTGTTCGATATACTTATGTCATAGAACATATAATAATACTACGTACTTTTATGTATTGCAAAAACGTTGCAAAATTACTTGCTTATATATTGCTAAAACTTATATATTATATATGTTTTTTATAAGTATACTTATATATTGCTACTTATGTATTGCAAAAAATGCATTTCAATGATTGTACGATCGAAAATGTAAGTACCTAATTATTACAATAAATAAGTCTATTATTACCTATACATTGTTTATATTAAATATTCAGCAGTTAAACTTTCTATGAATTTACATAGAGTTCTTTTTACACTGTACACCACCCTATGGTTTCATATCTTTTTATATCATGGGTGTAGATAAAGTCTTGTATGCAGCTGTACATAATTAGGTAATAAAACACTGATGTGATACTATTATAACCAAAATATTCCCATTCGATAAATCACAAAATTTGTAAAACATGATTTCCATTCGTGTTTTAATACCCTTTATTATACAACAGTTGCAAAAATAACTAAAAGAAAATAGGAATAACCTGAAATCACTAAGAATGCCCTGTTTCTACCCTTGTTCGAAGGACCACCAGGTATATTTATAATAATATAATAATTCCATCTCTAGATGGAATTATACAAATAATAATAATAAAAGGCCCGATATGAATGAATGGCGGAAGTTTATAATGTTTTATGTGGGTGGTCAGGAATCGGTATTACTAGATAGCTGTGAAAATAGGAAATTTTTATTAACGCCATTCTTTTGATACTCTTTGTCGATTCCTATACATACATTGTTAAGCGAAAATTCGAAAAGTTAATAATATGAAAGAATATAATAGGGATCCAGATATACTCTTACAGAAATTTTTATTGTCAAAAAATATTCCTCAGTTTTTGGAGAAGAAAACAATGGAAATAAAAATTGTCGGACTCGTGAAGATTCTTCAAATTCTGCGCCGGCCTCGTTTCCTATTAAATGATGATTCAGAAAAACTGACTTGGCAACTAAGTTGTCACGGGACTTTTGCTTTTTTAATTTTTTCTTTTGATATTATTTGTACACTTCCGAATATAACGTTATATTAACTTCTTCTAACATTGTAATTTTTGAATTACCGCTGTTCAGACATTGTTATGATGTTTAATATGCAGTTAGTCACAACCTGAGATTCCTTCGAACGGCAAAGAAGAGGGTAGTTTTGTGACTAAAATAAAAACACAACAATTGCAAATGATAAGTGTATGACCGCTAGTGCTCCTTGGAAGTAGCTTGGGGCTAATTGTGGTTAAGATTGCTGGTAATAGTGATTTTGGTAGTGATTTAGTGTTCCTTCACGCGGGTGTTTAGGATTGTGCAGGAACCGATACCGTATATGGACGGAACCCTACAAGGCTTATGAATAGTTTTAAGGTAAGTGGTTGGTTTTTAGAGAATATAATGGTAATCCTGAGTGAAATACCTAACTATGAAATGATATGCTTTATTAGGTCTCTGGGAAATTGATTATAAAGGGCTGAATTGTAGTTCGCATAAACAACCACCTTCTAAGAAGCTTACAAATTTACAACTAATTTGTTGGTGCACATTGACTAATAAGATTTTTTAATTGAAAATTAATTATTTTTGCAATATCATGCCATTCCGTGGGGATTGACAAATCTGTGATAGCACAGATTATATATAGACGTGCCGCGGCAGCGGCTGGCTAAGCGCTAAAAATCTGTTACACATCCAACAAAATAACCAATTTTATCAATGAAGTGTAACAAAAAAGTGAGGTTATGATTTAATTTTAATCCATAATTGAGGAAAATTAAAAAAACAAGGGGGTGGTACCCCTCCTCCAATCGACCTAACCAATGAAAATCCGTACTTAAGACTGTTTACTATGTTCAACCATATCATCATCACATCAACCTTTGACCACAATCATATTATTGATTTGGATTTATTAACGATTATAATCATCAAATATTGCACCAATATGATAAAAGCGACGTTTGTGTGTGTTTATCACCACTCACCTCGGAAACGGCTGAACGGATTTCGATACACTTTGGTTCATAATACGTACCTAGCTTCCTTATAGCCTGGATTTGGAATATTTCTTATCTATTGCCTAAGAAAGATTTTTTTTTATATTTGATAGTTAGCCTTTGACCACTATCTCACCTGATGGTAAGTGATGATGTGGTCGAAGATGTTGTTCAGGCTAAACTAGAATTACTGGCTCTCAAGGAAAGCTTCCGGAACACAAAGTCTGGAGCTTGGCGAAAAAAAAAATGGTTGCTTTTAGCCTATGTAATGATCACCATACGGATGAAGCCGCTGGTCGGAGCTAGTATTCTATATAAAGTAATAATATCCTTTAAAATTATTCATCAGTACTAAAATGTTCCTCACAGTAACAAACAAGTTTTAAATCAAGTTGCAGGTAACCAAAGTTCATCCATACATAATTCAAACTTAAGTACCCCGACATCGCTTTAAGTAAGTCTGAACTTTGAATAGCATCTGTCTTTACCCTTCAAGACTAAGTTACTAGGTTCAAAGACTGAAACTTTGTACTTGCAGGTCAACACACCATGTATATTGCACGAACTGACGTAGTCCTTGAATATATCGTCGAAATCCAATTCGTTTGAGCAGCTCTTCGATCCAATATACATATTACGTCTGTCAATTTTATACATTGTATGTGCCACACGTTACGTTCTGTTTTTGAATTATACATTAACTCTATCTCTGATACTGTGAATTTATGGTTGACACTATATAATTTTATAAATTTCAAGCTGTCCATAATTTTTTTTTTGATGTATCTCTGTTTACGATACTAAATAACTATCTGATTAATTTTCACATCACTACTAATATTACAAATGCGAAATTAACTCTGTCTGTCTGTCTGTCTGTTACGCTTTCACGCCAAAACTACTGGAGCGATTTGAAAGAAATTTGGTACGGAAATATTTTGAGACCCGGGAAAAAACATAAGATAGTTTTTATCCAACTGCGCAAAAAGAGGTTAATGATTTTGCGCGATAAGCAACATACGCGCGGGCGGAGCCGCGCCCGGAAAGCTAGTTCTGTATATGCCGTCCTCATAAGTGAAATAAACTGTAATAGTTGTTCTGGAGACATAACTGATTCGCAAAACACCGGATGAGTAAAACATGACTGTACTTCTGGTATTTAGAGAACCTGGTTTAAAGCTCATCTTGTGCTATGACATTCTGGTTATATGCTCCGGAGCCGTCAAATATACATTTATGGGTTATACTTTTGAATATTCGGAAATCTATTTGGAAGTGCGAAACTTGATGAAAAGCACACATGAACTATTTGTATTTGCTTTTTCAATATTGAAAAGTGTTAATACGTGCTAGAATTGCACGTATTAACGATGCAACAAAAGAAACGAAAGTATATCAAAAGAAGGGCAGCAGTATACCTTATAACGTTACAGTCTCGAGTCTGTAACTGTGCTCGGTAGATAGCATTAGATACCTTAGTTACCTCACCACACATCTAGCAAGAAGTGGGTATTTAGACACTTCTGTCGTAAATTATGTCTTTGGTATGGCATGAGCCTACTCCTTCTTGTGTATGTTGCTGGTAACACGTCAGCAGCGACAACATCCACCTTTGAACAAATATTTAGCCATAATCTTCACGGTGTACAAACGTCTTGGGGTATTGTCCCAGGCCAGATATAATAATTTGACATGCCAGGTAAAAATAAAGTCGACAGTTTCTTCATCTGTTTCGATGTGAACGATTGTTTTGTTATGACTTCCGCACATGTAGGTTATTAGTAGAAATAAGACGAATGTAAAAAATAGATACTTCTTTTCACAGGACTTTTTTGTGTTTAAAACGATAAACTTGTTCAATTCAAACAACACAACCGCGTTTCATTAAAAAATCTACTTCGAGCTTGTAAACATTTCTGTTTAACATCACCACGCTTTGTCGGCTCCATAAAACTCAGATTGATTGAAAAGGTATTGCAATGTAAACAAACCATTCCAATTGCTCAGATGAAACGTTCAAAGAAATCACGACGACAGAGACAGGTTATTGGAAGAAATAAATTTCCCTAGCGCACCTAAGGATTTTCATTACATCTGAAGTCACTTGACCGACTTCTGCCACAAAGGAATCTAACTTTTATCTCCTTAGCTCGGCGGAGCTTTTATTGCGGTCAGCAAAAAGGTTTTTAGATCAAAGGAAGGTATAAAATGTCTTGTTGAAAAGTGGCAGGCCCTTGTTTTTGTTTTGTTTTTGTTGGCAGTTTGAGCTAGATTGCTTGGTCGATAACTGGATGATAGGTGTGATTATTAGGCATTGGAGACAATGGATACTGATTGAGTTAGTAAAAACTGTATAACACTGCGATGTGTCACTGGAATACACAAGATTATATAAAAAATACCATGCATACATTATATATATTATGTCAATGTTATTCGATGAAAGCTCTTACTTTAATGAAACAGTACCACTCAAAACTTGCAGATATGCGTGCTTATACCTACTTGTTCTTACACAAGTGACGACCTGCACTGTGCCCATCACCTTGAGACATATATAGTTGTTAAGTCTCATGTGTCTGCAATTTCATGATTTCTTACTGGCTCACAAAACTGCCGGAACGCACTTTTAATTGCTTGGCGACACAGTTTCTAATTGAAGCGAGCATTCGCAAAACGCCCTTCCGTGGGGATGGAACCATGGACCTTTGGCGCGGCGTGCAAAAATTTATAGCTATGAACGCTCCGCTATCAATGATTCAGTATGTTACAATAAAAAATTGAGCATTGATTACCCATATATGTTTGCAGTTAATTTGAAATTTTCGGTTCAAATGCCTGTTTAGTATACCATACAAAAAGGACAAAATGCAGCCTTAATAAAGTCTCTGTACCAGATGTCTACCTGTTCATAATTCGCGAGTCACTAACTGCTCAACGGAATGAGTCACAAACCTGTTTTTATAGGTATTTTGTATATAATTGAAGGTAATGAAAGAGGTGTGGGCAATATTTTTCATACTCTAGTCTATGGGGTGTTATGGTCTTTAAGGATGAAAAGCGGAGCAAAACCTATGTTTTCAATATTTTTTTATTTATTATATAATGAAATGAGAGGTGGTTATATTGTTTGAAAAAAAAACTTTTATAAATATAAATGGTTAAGAACTCTTAACAATTTTTAATTAAATAGGGTTATTTTTAAACTAAAATAGGAATCTGGTATTTCTGTATACTGTTACTGGACTGTTTCAGCTGGACTGTCCACTGACTGTTAAGGGGGGTTTTGGCAAAATCCCCACTTTTGGCAGGCGTCTTCGAGATCAATTTCTGTGTATGGAACCCTAAAAAAGCAATAGGCCGTGGTCAAACTAATATATACATGCCCGATTTTATGAGATGTTGGTATTCAATAGTCCATTAGTCTCTGTCAAGCTCAGCCGGATTTGTCGCAGGAATAATTTGTTACCGGTATTCGAAATTGATTTTAACAAATCGTTTGTTTTTATACCGACGTGTTGTTACCATCATGCTTCAAATAAAATATAAACATTCAGCCAATTTTTATTATTTTGTATTTTACGCGTAAGTGACGTACATATGAAGTGAACATTATTGAAGTCCTTACTTAAAAAAAAACTTCTTTGCGCTTTTATATGAAGCGCTCGTAGCGAAGTTTGCTTAGCCTTTCGGAACCAATCAGCAAAGTTAAGCAACGTCCGCCGCGGTCATGAGTTGGATGGGTGACCACTGGTGACATTACTACGCTTCCGTGTTTCGGAGGGCACGTTAAGCCGTCGGTCCCGGTTGTTGTCTTTGAATGGCAGTCGTTATAGCGTGGTGATAGGGCATTTTGCGAATGCCCGCCTGGCCAGCTACCACCCTAAAGTAGAAACTCTGTCGCCAAGCACCTAACTGTGTGTTCCGGCAACTGTTCTTGAGAGACAGTAATTCTAGTTTAGCCTGAACAACATCTACGACTACATCACTTACCATCTACGAACCTAGAATTACGGCTGACGTAGGTGCTCTCGGGACATGGTTGTTTCGGGAGTTACCTGCATCGCATCGCCCAAAAAAAAGCCTCCCCGGCCTGCCAATGGTGCGGCTACGCGGTAGACACCGCCCAGCACGCGCCGGAGGCATGCCCAGGAGGAGCCAAACCGCGACAGGCTCTGGTCGTGGTCGTGGGGGGGACCTCTCATTGCCGATCGTCCTCGCCAGGGTGGTCGCCAATTAGAGATATTGGGAGGCAGTAACCTCCTTCTGCGAGATTATTGTCTCACAGAAGGGGAGGCGGCGGTGAGGAAGAGGGACTGGCATCGGGGGGCATCACACCAGGTGGAGGGGTGTTACTATTGACACCCCTCACCGAGGAGAGCCCGCCACTTTACAGCGGGCAGCGGCGTCGACGGGGGCTGCGGTAGAATACTAAGTGCCCCTCGTCATCAATCGAAGACGCAGGAACACCGTGTGGTTTTAGACGGTATGAGCGCCTTTGTCGAATTCGTCATACCCCGTCTGCTCCCCCAGCGGGCGGGAATGCGTAACCCCACAAAAAAAGTGGTCAAAGGCTAATCTATCAGGCATAAAAAAGAGAGGTGACTGCAGTTTTAGTCCAATCACATAGCCGGCGAGCATAATGCCGTCTACCACTCCGGGCTGCCACTAACCACTTTACTGTATCAGCCGAATCATCCGCTGCCGAACACAGGTTTTTTTGCCATAATCCCCATGCTTGGCAGGCGGCTTGGGGAACACAGTGTAAGATGGCGGTTCTTTAGAAGGCGCTGCTGCCCACCTTCTGGTATTTATCATTTAGTACTTTTACGTTACCTCTTACGACATCCACGGGATGATTAAGGTAACTAACCTAACCCGGCACCCCACGGGAGCTAAAATTTACTTGCCAGAAAAACCTAATAGATTCGGATAAATTAAATTTATTTGCTAAAGAAACCCAATTACTATTGTGTTTCTGGAAAAGATATTATCAGTAACAGTCCAGATTATATGGATATTGGTGAAGCGTCAATGCCTTATTTATGTAATAATTTTCTTTTTCATATATAATACTCCTATATCTTAGTTCTAAATTGATGAACCCTCAGGATAGCACGAATATGTTGCAGAGCCCATCGTATCATCTGCTTTCTGAGTTTTTAGCTCAGCGGATCCCAGAGATGGCGTTAGCAGTGTCGTTTCGGTAGATATATGGTGTTATAATCTACCTACAAAAGCCATACAAGGTGCTCGCAACGAACATTTTTGTATAGGAGGTAAAGTGTAGACAATTCATTCGTGTTTCCTTCGCTAAAAGTAGATCATCGCCGCTCTTTTTTAATTTTATTTATTTGATTGAACACATGAAGACGCATTAAATAACCTTTGATTATACTCATTATTGTATGCACAACACAGTATTTATCCCGATTATTTGGGATTTGTGTGTCGCCGGCCGGTCGCCATATAAGAATGCCAAGAACGACGTCTGCTGTAAATCCCAACTTGAAGAGAAAATACGAGGATTGCTTGAGGTGCATGGGCTATTCACTACCGCATTGTGTATGTATTGGTGTTTTCAGGGAGGTTCATCATTTTGTTCTAAAGGTCAGCCATACATTTTAAACGCCATTGACCCCAACTAATTATACTGTACGCAAGTACACATCAGGCGTAGGCTATTTACACGCCTCACCAAATATGTTGAGAAATTTTCCAAGGCATACGATTGTGTCCAGAAATAAAGAATGATCACAGAAAGTGTTCATAAGATTTTTTATTATTGTGACGGGACAGTCTCGACGCCCACCTGATGTTCAGCGGACTAACTTCTGCCTATACCGATGCATTTCGTCACAAGTCACGAATTGCACCGCGTCCGTCACCGTATAGTCCCATGTGCCTGTAATTTCACTGGCTCTCAAGGACTGCTGCCGTAGTTTGCAATATTGTGCAAGTGATCAGAAGATTATCGGCGTTATCTTAGATTCATTTCTTCATTAAACTAGCTCTACGATTTTTGTACAAGAATGTGAGAAAATTAATGACAGAAAAGCTTCATAGTGATTACAAAGGAATGTCTCGATTGAGTACTTGGCACGATATGCGGGACGATGAAAAACAGCATAAGTAGGTAACAAGATGCATGATGACTACGTGTATGAATGTATATTCTATATAGATATTAAACATTTGCAGAATAATAAAAATGTGCACTCCTGCTTGCAGGCTGAATACAGTGACTTAAGATTATTATATAAGAACTTAAAACGCAATTTGATAATGTAGGTATTCTAGCAAATAAACATTTGAATTTAAATTTGAATTCACATATCGGTAATGCCACTAGCGATCCAAGTAATGACCGCAGCGGACGTTGCTTAATCTAGTTTAACGATTACGAACGACTAGGCAAGCTCCACTACGAGCACTTCATATTCACGATTAGGTCAAGAAGATAACTGTTCTGTAACAGATTTCCACAGTTGAACACTGCCTCGCCCATTATGGGGGGGTTTGCTGTAATGGCCAAGCTTGGCAGGCGTTTTTGGAATCGCAGTATGAGAGCAGTTCCTCAGAAGGCGCTGCTGCTCACCTTTTGGTATTTTATCTTCAGTCGCCTTTTACGACATCCATAGATAGCAATGGAGGAGTGACATTCTAGCCCGGCACCCCAGAATGGCCAGGAAGATAATGTGACTTATTCAACATTGTGGTATGCTTGTATGATAAAATACAAAATCTCTGCGTCACATCCGTTCCAACAGACTGGTCGCACTTTTACAATAATCCCTTCGTAAATTTACCTATCAATATGATAATTGAGTGATGTATCATTGTTTTCACGCTTATTACACACGTATCCAATCAACTGATTCAGTGATTCGGCTACAGTATATTCGTATTTTAATATAGTTGTTAAATATTTAAGCTAGCAATAATTTTTACTTCAGTAGGTACATACCAACTGCCGCGCCTAGGGTATAGTATGAAATAACTACCCATTTGTTTCATCAATGATTATCTAACTACCAGACTTTTTCCAACCAAATCGACCATTTTTGTTTATGTTCCAACTTCCAATGTTAAGGATGTTATTATACCCGTATCTTTCGGCTATAGGAGCTGGATTCAATTCCATTTCACTACCAAGACCGAAAGTAGAGGCATCAATTTTGGGCTCTAATATAGTTGATGCTCTGTCTTACCTTATCACCCCATAATAATTAATCAGTGTCAATGAAATTTGGCTCAAAGTTAGACTTGATTCTAGAAAAGGTGGTACAGACTGGTCCATTAATGACACGAAGGCGCCAAAGGTCCACCAGTGGTCTGTCTCAACCTGTTTTTGTGAAGTTTGACCCCGAGTAAATGTTTTTCCAGGTGTCGGATAAATGAAGACTAGATTTCATTTATAATGGTGTTTTGAACAATCTTACCAATTCTAACCTCGAAAAAATTGTGTGCCAACAGTATTGTATT
Organism: Plagodis dolabraria; assembly: GCA_963854805.1. Lineage (NCBI taxonomy): Eukaryota > Metazoa > Arthropoda > Insecta > Lepidoptera > Geometridae > Plagodis > Plagodis dolabraria. Next base: position 10,927,143 of record OY978452.1, on the reverse strand, counting down.
TGGGCGTAAAGGCACTGTGGCAAGATAAATTACTGGACAAAGGATACATCGGAACTGATGCTTAAAAATAAACATGAGTTTTTTTTGTTTATTAGGAGGTGGAGTTCTGTTTTAGTAAATAAAATAAAATTGGATCTTTAGATAAAAAATATACGGTATACTCTTTGTACTCCGATGTTAATTTGTTCTTATAAAGAAGTACACATTATCATAATATATATTATATCAACCAAAAACATCATATAACTTCTGCAAACAGAAACTTTTCAAATGAAATCCACTTACGAGTTACGAGGCACCTAACTCAATAATTCTCTGCTTGCAGTTACAAGTATTGAACCGTCACGTAGTTCCACTATTCCATTTGTCAAATGCCCTCCCTAAGCTCCTTCTGTTCACTTCACCCCTTTTGAAATAAAATTATTTATCTACTGTACTTTCCGCAAATAAGGAATTATAGGATTTCGTCGCCTTAATGACTATAGATGAACATTGTCGCTACAGAAGAATTGAATTTTTCAAATATATATACTTGATGGAAATAGAGGCTTGTTGGTGAGATTTTAAGATTGGTTTATGTTTCTTGTGGCGTGGTTTCATTGTTTTTTTTTTTTACTTTTGCACGCTAATAATTATTTTGAACATTAATATGATCCCGCACATGACATCAATTTTTCCTCTCGTAATATGATAATTCGTTTGCAAAATGACTTGTAAATCATGCGTTTACCAATAAAAAGACTTTGAATTAGAACATTATTAGCTCAGTAAGGCGTGGGCCAGACAGAAGATACGTAAGACGGAGACGGGGCGCGGACCTTTGTCTCTTCCGCGTGTCTTTCATACAAAATGTATAGAAGCGTCGCGACGCTAAACATACAGAAGAGGCAGGGCGCGGGCGCAACGCTTTTACGTCTCCGCCTTTTATTCGAAACACACAGGAGAGACGCGGCGGAGACACGGCGGGGGAGAGGTCGGGGCGCGGGGCGGCATGCCCGCCGGGCGGCATGCCACCCCGCGCCCGCACTGACTGCGTCGCGTCCGCGACGCGTCTCTAATTCAAAAAGTCGCGTCTCTGCCTCGTCCTCGACGCGTCTCCGTCTTACGTCTCTTCTGTCTGGCCCACGCCTTAGACTAATTTCAAATAAAGGTGGCCATGTGAGAGATGAACTTACATACCGTGGGTCTCGACTATATCAGTAAAAAAACACCAAACAGTTTGGGACCCTTAACAAAAATGAGTAAATGTTTAAAGTTTTCTTTATCAAATGTTAACACATCAAGCTTGGCCCAGTTCAACTCTCTATTGACAATGCGACAGTCTTCCTGGGAATCAAAATGGATTCAACTTTACAGTGGGATCTACAATTATATTTAGTTTTGCTGAGTTCGTAAGATAAGACAGTTAACAGACGTAGCTACTGCTAGGCTAGTTTATTTTGCGTACTGTCACTGTATTATGTCGAGAGATAGAGACACTCTTTATATTACAAAAGCGTGCAATTCGAGCCATTTATGAAATGGACCCTAGTGAATCTCTGAGAGATCTTTTATAAAGAAATTGATATTCGAACTTTACCGTATGTAATACCTATATGTATTTGAAAATATGTATGTTCGTAAAAAATTGAGTATATTTAATTAAACTATGACAATCACGATTATAACACTAGAAATAAGGATAAAATAGCATTGCCAGGTTAAAGATTAGCAAAGACAAATAAAAGGTCCTTCTTTAGTAATTGTGTGCGGTTTATAATAAAGTTCCCAAACATATTACAACGCTTAAAAAAGGAAAATTAGCATTTAAAAACATTTTGATTAAGAAATCTTACTACATAGTTTGTGAATATTTGAACGTCAAAAATGATTGACCTTCATAAGAGCGCCGTAGACGCTAAAATAAATAAATGATTTTGGATTTTGAATTGAAATTGAATAAATGATTTTGACTTTACAAGTGGTAACATAAATAAAATGTTTAAGTGCCATTCAGCACTTACCTACTCTTTGCCAATTCTTCAACGCCTATATGTAATCATTTTAACGTCGGCCAAAAATATCATTCAACCAAATGTTCACTAAACGCCAATTGTCATAAGGTCCAAAATAATTTGTTTGCTTTCAGTCACAGCGTATGCAAGTCGCAGATGTGCAGCAAAATGTCTGTTTTGATTACACCATCGATTTACAGATCTAATTATTGTGCGAGCAAGACTGAGACCGGATCAGCTGTGTCTCTTGTCACGAGATAATGGATTTGTGTACGCCCACTGAATATTTATTTGACTTGAAGGGATTCTGCCAAGATGAGTATTTAATTAGGCACCTTCTCCGTCTGCGGGAGCGAGAATGGAATACTGATTTCTATGGGAGGTACCAAATGTTTATTTTATTGAGGACAAATTGTTAGGAATATCGGGGTTACTTGGAAACATTTGTGTTCAATTGTAAAGTAATTAAGTTCATTGAAACGTCTAAAGCATTAATTTAAGTGAAACAGATTGCCATGTTCTCATAAATTGTATTTATTGACCAAGCGAATAGCCTGGTTTCTGCGCTAATTGCATTGTAGGTATGTTTATACGATGCGCGATGATAACTTTAAATGCCTATTGGGGACCTACAGTTCAACCAAGTTATCTGTGAAGTGGCAGAGATAGGAACTACGAAATTGCTTACGAAAATTAGGAAAAAGAATTTGGTGTTTCTCAACCGACAGCGCCCCCTTAGAGTTCACACATAAGTTGGTCGAACTGTACATAAACTTTAAAATGAAGGTACATCGTCCAATATTGAACACAGCTGTCACCATTAAGGAATGACGACAGATAACAAAAACATTTCTGTAGTTTGTAAACATTTTTTTTATATTTTTTTAAAGCTGATAGGCTTGCCTCTAACCCCTGTCTCACCTGGTGGTAAGTGCTTTTGTGGTCGACGATGTAGTTCAGGCTAACCTAGAATTAATGGCTCGCAAGAATAGCTTCCAGAAATCACCGTCAGGTGCTCAGATTTTTCTACTTGAGGGTGGTAGCTAACCAGGCGGGCATTCGCAAAATACCCTACCGCTATGCTGTAACGACTGCCATCCTAAGACAACAACCGGGACCGATCCAACGTGCCCTTCGAAATACGGAAGCAAGAAATCGCAAATTAAAGAGGTTCACAATTCTTTCTTTCAAAATTTCCACCTGACGCTAGGATGTTGGAGATTTTGGATAAAGAAACTAAGAAAGAGAAAGTAGTTTTCTGGCCTTTCTTGGAAGATAAATTTGCTTGATGTACAACTAGTTAAAGTTACTAAAATATGGTACACCATATTGTAGTAACTTTAAATAGTTGAACTCGTAGTTTAGTGAGATTGCCTTTACACCTTTCTAGTATTTTTGAAAGCTCTAAAACGTTCTTGTTTCTGTCCTACAAAGCAGCTTCTCAACCTATATCCTAGATATCTTATTCCTTTCTAAACATGTATTGTTTGAATATTTGGTTATTTTCATTTGCTTTCCTTTGCTGTGTGGAATTATCAGACACAAACATAAAATGCCACCAAAATTACCTACTAGAAACTGTATCTCTCTGGAATTAGAATTTGATAATACCGGTCGTAGACTAAAAGTCTTATTTCTTATGACAATCCATGTATAATCTTCTGCACAAACGTAACTTAAGTTATTTAGTCAGAGATAATATATAAAGGGTAAGCCCTTATACATGCAAGACTATTTATCGGGTAATTTTTAACTTAACAGTTTTTTGTTATAAATCAATATGCGTTACCATTTGTACAGCGTGAAGTTTCAGTTCAAGTCGAAATACTAATATTTTGCTTGAAGCAATGCTGCAATGCATTGTTTGGGTCCATAAGGTACAGTTTGTAGTTCAAATAGTACAACTTGAGGTACACCGTAATAGGTTGAAGCGCATTTTTTAAATGTAAGCCTGGTAACTGTTTCCTTGAGTTGAACCGGTTTAATATCATCAATCACATTAATACATACTGACAGGTGAGACAGTGGTCACAATTTTGCCTAGTGTATATATAAAAAATACGAGTATAATTCTCCGCACGTGGAGTGGCGGGCTAGAAAGAAACTAAAATAAAATGAGAAATGTGATGAAATGTTTAATTATAAAATAAATTATACATTTCTCGAGGTAAACCGCTGGAAGCATGATAACAACGCAAAACTAAGTAGGTTTCTACCTGACCAGTAGAAACATGTAGACAATGTAGAATTTTAGGTAAAATGTTATTCATGCTCTGGTTACTACCAAATAATTAAACATATCATCACGCCAGTATTCCCCGAAAGGGTAGGCGTGTTATTGCTTTTACGCTAGGCAAGTTTTGGTCACATGAAACATTTGGCGAGCCTATTGCCATCTACCGGACGCACTTTTAGATTTTGTACTGCTGTTGAAAATTAATTTATCAGAACAATCCAAAAGCTTGTCCGAATGAAGTTTGAACTCAGGACTTTGAGGCTCCAAGCAGTGCTCTTACGCACTATAGAACAAACTCTTATAGGTAATATTATCTATTACTTTTACTACCATATACTCTTACAATGTTGTCCTTTACGGTGGACTGACGAGATCGAAAGAGTCGCTGGAAGCCGATGGATACAAGTCGCTGTTGATTGTGACGTTCTAAGGAGGCCTTTGTTCAAGGATGGACGTCGTCTTTTTTCTATGGGGTAGGTGGATAAGCAAGCATGTATTTCATCTGGGATCACCATCACCACGAATATGTACGCTTTACCTGAAGTATCAAGAAGCTGAGGAGAGAATTTGCTCCAGTTGATGATAGATATATAGATAGATAATTATATATTGCTATACCACAAAACACAAAAATACAAATTTGACCTTGTAGAATATACACCTTACAGCAATCTCTTCCTAAAGATGATGATACATTAGAAACAATAAATTATGTAGATCCACTAGTCTCTGCGTGAATTCATTGTGTGGTTTCGTGGTTTCAGCTCATTTTCTGTTTACATATACAGTTAAAATAGAAACAGTTTTGTTTTGCGTCTGTCTCACTTTTTGTGGACAGTCTGCGGTGGGCTTAAATCATCGGCTTGTAAGCTCACCCGGGGTCTAATAAATTTATTGGCTGTGAAACGAGAAGTCTAATTTCGAGTTCGAGAAAGCATTCCGTTTTGTGTTCCAGTGAGATTTAGTGGTGCGCTGCGGGTGGCACAATCAACGGTCGATTGTTACGATGCATTGAAAGGAGTGAGTTAATATGCAGATTACTCAGTTTAATGAAAAGGTGTGATATGACCTACCGCAGCTAAAAAGGCACTCGTCATTTTCCTATCCTTAACCCATTCTTGTAGGGTCGGTACATTATGGTCTTCACCTAAAAACGCAGAGGACAACATACCAAAGTATTGTTCTGGTGTATTATTATATGTTCTATGGTTCTGGTAACAACACACGTGTTAACAAAAGGAAATAATTGAAATAAGTTTTGGTTTCGGTTTTATGGGCGCTCGCCTACCTGACGCCAACTCTCTTTGGGAGTGCTCCAAGAAATTCTTCTAATACTCGCAACGATAGCTTTAAGGAAAAGGATTTTTTTTATGAAAACCTTAATACTTTGTCAAAATAGTTTGTAATGTTATTTTTCTTATAGATGTATAATCTTACTTGGCCATGTCGAGCAGCGTACAGGCAGTCCAAATGCTCTTGCCCAGAATGCCAGCAGCATTGCCCACTTATGATTCTTAGAATGATTATGATAAGACGCGATATGCACCCAATGTACACCAACGCTACACGCAACCCGGTCACATTGATATGTGACAAGAAATGTGCCGCTCATTAGGCGTTATTTTTCCCGTAGTCACATTCTACAACATCCAGTAGAAGGATATGTAAGACGTCAGTCCATTCTTATCTCGCTTATGGCGTCCGTAACAGGAAATTGTATTGCAACAATCATCTAAACTTTCCCAAGTGCGCTCTGCTTCAATTACTTAAATACGAAATGTCAGGTGTCAGAAGAAATACGTCGGTGCAGAGAAGGTCCTACTTGAACTACTAACTACTGTTGAATCGAATTTGTTCACTTTAATGCAGTCGGGCATAAATCGATCAACTAAATGAATGGAATGTTAGGCTATAATGGAAATTGCGACCCTTTTCATGATGGTAGGGCATTTTGCAACTGCCAGCTTGGTTTGCTTTCACCCTCGAGTAGATAACCTGCCTAGCACTTAGGTGCTTTAAGTTACGGTAAGCCGTGTATTCCTGTAGCTGTCCTTGAGAGTTTGTTCCCATTCATAGTAAGTACCACTTTTGACCTTTATCATTTACCATCAGCTGAGATACCGCTCAAAACTAAGTCTATCAGCTGTAGTTAAAAGTAGCTGATCATAAAGTCAGCCAAAACTCTAAGTAATTTACTTATTCAACTTCTGTAAAACACTCTTAAAAAGGCATTTATTTGAAAGAGATACTTTATATGCGTCTCGTTCAAAGACTTTGGTGTGTCTTTGTTCGTAATTTAATTAAAGCTTAATAACTTCCAAAGATTTTTTTTACATCACATTAAAGGACTGCTGAATATTCTCCTGTTAGTGACTAAAGGAATATGAATAACTAGCTTTCCGGGCGCGGTTCCGCCCGCGCGTATTCGGTTATCACGCAAAAATATTAACCTCTTTTTGCGCAGTTGGATAAAAACTATTCTATGTTTTTTCTCGGCTCCCAAACTATTTCCATACCAAATTTCATTCAAATCGGTCCAGTAGTTTTGGCGTGAAAGCGTAACAGACAGACAGACAGACAGACAGAGTTACTTTCGCATTTATAATATTAGTACTGAAGTACTGATGATTAGCAGCAGGCCATGTGAGTAGAATTTTGCTGCACAATTGGCACTCTACTCATAACTCGGAAACAGCAACTTATATAATGAAGGGATGTATCTATTTTTGTGTTTTGTGCTGTTAAAAAACTACCCGACTTTTTTATCCAACCATCTTTCAACTTTAATCCTACAGAATGTAGTCAAAAATGTGGAATATCGTGAATGGAAAAGGATAAGAGACTGATGATAATGAATTGACAATATGAATGAATACAAGGGCATATCATATGAAGGATGAAATTCTAACCCGGCATCATGCACGCTACTTGAACCAGGGCTTGAAGAAGAAAATATAATCCTGTACGGCATAAAAGTTGCTCATTGAGTTCTATTGTTATATACGCCCACTTTTTACTAATAAATCGATTATTTGTAGAAAAATAGTGTAAGAAAACTCTGAATCCTATTAAGATTATTTTTTTCACTTCTTAACTTCTGACCTTATACCATGACAAGTTTTAAAACACGTTGCTGTGACACCAGCAGGGATCGTATCAGGTTGCTCTATCTCTACAACGATCAGAAATAAAATATTCGCGTTAGTAACTTGAATATCTGGTTTGGAACAACCTGTTCTGCATTGGTCTGCTTACTTACTAAAGCTTTATGTACACTAGACGCTGGAGGTGCGCGTATCGTGGCATTGGCGGCGGGCACGCACAAGTTGTAAGTCTAATATGAAATGAACAAATGAGATTGCGCCTTCTTCTTTTTAATTTGATTATTTCTCGTAAAAAAACAACTCTAACTACTAGTCATATTGGGTTACAAAAGATTTGGAAATGTAATGATACACTTTTTCGGAGAAATGAAGTTAATTTTACCTCTTGTACATTACCGTTTGTTTACGATTCTTAGTAGCATGATGGCATTTGTGGGTAATACATAATAAAAATCAGCCAAGTGCGTGTCGGAGTTCCGGTAAAGATTTCAATCTGTATGGAAAAATAACGATTTTACGGTATATTTTGTGGTGGTACGGAAGGGGCTCAACTATCACTTGGCCGTTTTAAATTTTTACTACTTTTAGTCAATTACCACAATCTTACCTGATAGTAAGTAGGTGATGATGTGGTTGAAGAAGGTAACAAGCTTAGCTGTTTGTAACCTTCTTCAACCACTTCATCACACATCACTCTGTGCCAATTTCCATTATAGGAAACTGGCACTGTAGGACACGTCAGAGTACACTGTTATGTTCTTGACAACAAACTACTTTTACTTGAGGGTTGAGTTGATACAACCACAATGGGGCTGGTAGCTAGCCTAGCGGACATTCGTTAAATGCCCTACCATCATGATAGTGTCTGAGTTTTCAGGCCCCCCGAAGACACTTACGACACTTATGACAAATCCTAACGACTGCCATCCTGAGAAAACAGTGGGTACCTTGCGATCTGTAGTTAATGTCAATAGAGGTCATCCATCCAAAAAGTAACCACATCAAATTATTTAATCGGGTAAGAACGACTAAGTTAACTCCACTTAGACGTAGAATGAGGAACTTCAATAAGGTTAGTTATAAGGCGAGGTAATACCTGAGCAGACTCGAGCAGTTCTTTTGAGGCAAGACGAACGAAACACGCGCTTCCGCTTAGTGTTCGAAAGAACTTAAATGACGTGGTTTTATTTAAATTGTTACATGTGCGCTGGTAATGATAAACAGAGGAAATAAATTAGCCACGTCAATTAACGCAAATAATTAGCATAATATTAACCGTGATAAAAAATATATTATATATTCCGTATATATTGCTGTGTGAACTCGCTGGTCCTAAGAAGTTGTTAAGTATTTATTACAATTCATAAACTGTGTAAAACAAACTGCTAATATGGAGAAAAAATATATAAATGTTAGTTTATAAATGTTGAATAATAACCAGTTTAATAAGGCACTCATCATGTCGTAATATACGTATGATAAACAAGTAATACTTTATCTCAATATGGATTAGTCACAAAGTATTAGGTAGTCCCTTGAAAGGATAATATGGTACTTGGAACAAAACACTACAGACTTTATGCAACATTACAGCAATTAATTATTATATTATGTTATGGCAACTTTTGAAGTAGTGACAGTCGAACGGTAATAGATAACATTACCGTGGTAATAGCTATGGCACAGTAGACATAGCTCCATGTATCTATTGTGGCTATGGACTGTCGTGGCGCAGGTCCATTCTTTGCTCCCCACTGCCGGCTTCTGCTTCACAGTATAGTGTAAGAGTATTTTGCGAATGCTCGCCCGGTTAGCCACCCTCAAATAAAAAATATGTCGCCAAGCACCTAACAGTGTTTTCCGGCAACAATCCTCGAGAACCTTAATTCTAAGCACATGAGACTTAACTACTTAATGTCTCAGGGTGATATGCACAGTGCAGTTTGTCACTTGTGACCTTGTACCATCACAAATAAATTAACAAACTTAAAAGCCATTACAGGCCCACAGTCCTACATTATTACTTTTTTTATGTTATTGTGGCGTAACAAGCTCCAGGTCTACCTGATGTTGAGCGAACTAACCTCTGCCTATAAAAGATGCATTTCACAAGTCACGAAGTGCACTGCGCCCGTCACCTTGAGACATAGTTATTATGTTTATTAAAAATATATATTTGAAAAATGTGACCAAATGCATATGTTATAGGCAAAGGTCCAAAACCATCACATTAAAATAAAAAAATTACAAAAAAGGTTGGACTGCAATTATAACATTATTAATTTAATTGAAAAATTACATCGAATTACATAACATTAATGTTTTTTTTATTGAACATCTGTTTTCCAGGAGGTTAGAGACTGTGGGTTTCACTAACTATTAATAGATCATTTTTCTTGTTTCCTTCACGTATATTAAAATCCTTATATACAACAATTCTTTAGGATACTAAAAACCTGTCCTTTTTCTAGAACCAAAATAAACTTAAATTTCGGTATACGTTTCTTTTTATTTATTTTCTTTATACTTTCCGGATGAAATGCGCATTGGGCGAACTGCTAACAATTCCTTCCAAGGACTTTGTTATTTGTTTTCCTTGAATCTTGTTCGCTTGATATAATTAGCTTCCCCATTAGTAAAGCCACATTCATATTTTATGCAAATACGTTTAAAAAGCTTCATTATTTCCATTGTTACCTACCTTAGCTTAATTGCCATCTCCTCCAGCCTTTGCATTTAAATGTAACTTATGAGTATGTTTCCATTATCCGATACAGGAGTGATACAAGAACTGGATGACAAACGACATCCAGTTGAACATAATTTTCTATATATGATACGTAATAAATTTAAATTAAATTTTCTGCCTTGTATAACCAATATGACAAATTTAATATATTTGCGCCTGAAACCATGCATGGTACAAGACAGTAGGTACTCTCGCCCCATCATACATAGGACAAAGAAAGACATGAGGCATGGCTGGTTTAAGCTTCTCCTCGTTGACCCTTCTTGGAGTTAAAATGCGTGACGTGATAATATGGTTTTTATAAAGTTGTATATTGATTATTTATAGAGCTTTGATATTCATATCATGTGTACTGTATCAGGCGGATAGCCCACTGCTGAACACAGCCTCCCTTAATATAGGGCGGCTTGCCGTAATCACCACGCTTGGCAGGCGGCTTGGGGATCGCAGTGTGATATCAGTTCAAAGGGCTGCTGCCCACCTTCTGGTGTGTCACTCACACATTCCGACCTGTGCCGCCACGCCGTGCACACCTGTCTACAGCTCCGCCAGTATCTCCCAGTGAGACCGCAATAGTCCCCGCACTATTGCCGTCTCACTCGGGTCATCGTTCCGACGCTAGTTGCAGACCAGTGCCTTGGAATACGCAGTCCTGACGAAGTTTTTGTTTTGTGTGCAGAAGCTGAGCAGCCGCCGAACGCCGAGCAACGCGAGCTACGAGCTCGCCGTGCCGTCGCGCAGAGGCGCTCTAAGACGTCTGGCATTACCACCTACCCAGTCCCTTGTTTCGGACGAACAACATCATATCGGGCTGGTGGTCTTGCTTCGACCGCACTTTTCGGTGCGCATCTCACCACTTTACTATCCGACACAACATAGTAACAGTCGCGTAACAACACACTTTGTGCTGTTAAGCGACGTCGTTCAGGCGTGGGGTAGCGTCAGCCAAACCCGTCTGAACGATCAAATCCGCCATTTGCTGCGGTCGCAGTGTGACACCCTACGGTGACAACGGCCACTGTTGTTGTTTGGTTTAACCTTGCACCGTGGCCTTTCCCGCTTCACGGGTCAGCCGAAGCAAGCTGGGCTCCGGAATTCTGGCCTTGGGGTCGCCCCTAGTCAAACCCGGAGTAGCGCTTAGGAGCACCCCTCTCCGCCGAGAAAAAAGCTCGGAGAGGGTACACAACTAGGGCACACCGTAGGTACACACTCCCTCTCACACAGTGAGCTCACAAGGTGTGTGAGGGAATTCAAACCCTGGATAGGGCGTCCTGAGTATTCCCCTCAGGATGCAGTCCCGTCCCTCTAACGGTGAGGTGCAGGTCCTTCAGACCTTCGCCCTCCGCCACCCCGATCTATACGTTGCACATATGCAACTCCTAGAAGAGGAAGAGAATGCCCGCTTCACGGACACTCTCATCGCTCCCTCCGGGACTTCAAACCCGGAGGCCAACGTCCCTCCTCTGACCCGGTCCTTCTCAGAGGACAGTCCGCTTTCGCCCGCTCCGGGCCCAGACAACAGACGCACGGTGGTAGCCCCTCCCCGTGAGAGGTCTCGCTCGCGCTCACCGATCGGGAGGCCAGCGAGCACCCGTCCCTCCATCGCCGTTGTAGAGCCCACTTCGGACTCCGAAGCGGAGATGGAGGTAGATCCGAGTCGCGCCTTACGCACTGACTCGGACTCAGATAACGACGGCTATACCGTCGTAGATAGAAAGCGCAAGCGTGCTCCTAAAGCCGCTAGTTGCGCAACTTCCGCCCCTCCCGCCAAGGCACCCGCTAAGGCCCCCGCCTCCGGCAAGAAGCCGACCCCCGCCCCGCGCCCCGCGTCTCCTCCCTCCGCTCCGGCCACCACTGCCGCGTCCCCTCAGGACGCGAGCGCGCGCCGCGAAAAACCGCCTCCGCCCCTGTTCATTCAGGACAAAACCAAATGGGACATGCTGTCCCGTTTAGTTTCGGATCGTGGGATCCATTATACTAATGCCCGCTCCACGCAGCAGGGCATTAAAGTCCAAGTCTCCTCCATTAGCGACCACAGAGCGCTAACAAAACTCCTCCGCAACGAGAGCATAAGTTTTCACACTTATGCGCTCGAAGAGGAGAAAGTCCTCCGAGTGGTCATCCGCGGTGTGCCCAAGGAGGTACATACCGATTCGGTATGTGCCGACCTGAAGGCACAAGACTTCCCCGTACATGCAGTTCACCGCATGTACAGCGGGAAGGACCGCAGTCCCTACGATCTAGTACTCGTAGTACTAGATCGTACTCCTGAAGGCAAGGCCATTTTTAATTTAAAAAAGGTCTGTGGCCTCTCAGGACTCGATGTCCAAGCCCCATACAAGAATGGGAGTCCCTCGCAGTGCCACAACTGCCAACTATACGGGCACGCCTCCCGATTCTGCTTCGCTCGCGCTAGGTGCGTTAAGTGCCTAGGCGATCACGCGACAGCAGCGTGCACTCGCACCCGGGATTCGCCGGACCCACCCAGCTGTGTGTTATGCGGCGCTCAAGGGCATACCGCGAATTACCGTGGTTGCCCTAAAGCACCACGAGTGAACCACAGGGTGGCAAGGCATAGGCCAACCCGTCCCTCATACGACCGTTACCAACGGGTAAGCCCCAAACTAACGGTAGTACCTGCCTCACAGGTAATACCCGCGCCGCTCCCAGCCCGTAACGCATGGTCTAAACCACCCAGTATGGTTAAGACCGTCGCTACCGCCCGCGCCCCGGCCCGCGCGCCCGCACCCGCGCCCGCACCCGCACCCGCCCGCGCCGCGGCCCCTGCCCGCGCACCGGCCCCGGCTCGCCCCGCGCTCCCGGCACCCGTCGCCAACACCATTCGCGCGCCTCCCCGCGCCGCTTCCCGGCCACAAGCTCCACCTATGCCATTGATGGCTGCCCCTCTTCAAGAGGCAATCAACCTAGTCAGCGATCTGGCTATGTCGGTTGACATCAATGAGGTACAAGAGCTATTCCACAAGATGCAATACGCTCAATCCCCAGCGGACGTGATCCAATACACACTGGAACACGCGAATTTACTTAGCGCCCTTAAGCGCTTCGTTCCCCAGGCCCCTCCCCAGTACAACCACTATGGGTAGTACAACCGAACGCACGAAACCGTACTCAGTTTCGTTAGCGTCATTTAACGCTGACGGCCTCTTCAGACAACGTGACCTCGTCCACGACTTTTGTTGTACCCACCTTATCGATATCATATGCGTGCAGGAAACCTTTCTAAAACCGGGGAAGGCGAACCCTAGGTTTGCCAATTACAGAACGGTACGTGATGATAGAGTGAACTCCCGTGGGGGAGGCACTCTTATCTATTACAAAAGGTCCCTGCACTGCATTCCCCTACCTACCCCGACTCTTGTTAATATGGAAGCATCTTGTTGCCTCCTAGCTATGACTGGTCATCAACCTATAGTCATAGCATCCTGTTACCAAGCTTGCGCAAAGCCGATCGTCCGAGCTGACTTAGAAGCCCTATTCTCATTAGGAAGCGCCGTCATTCTGATTGGCGACTTCAACAGTAAGCACATCCTATGGAATTGTAACGTCAACAATCCCAGAGGTATTGCACTTGAAAACCTAATCGCAGAACTTAACTTTGACATAATTGCGCCCACTGAGCCCACTCACTACCCTTATATGGCAGACCACCGATCTGACTTGCTTGACATGGCACTATTCAGAGGCGTAACACTCCGGTTACGCTCCATAGAAGTGGTTCACGAGCTTCACTCTGACCACCGACCCATTATACTGCGACTAGGTCCCGACCCAACGACTGACCTCCCCCGCCCCACTAAGACGATAGTGAACTGGAAGCAAGTAGGCGATGCCCTAAAGGCTATCAGTTCACCGGACCTAGACAAGATCCCTGACGACATCCTGACAAAAGATGACGTAACCCTTGCGATCGATTCGTTCACCAATCACCTCTCCACCGTAGTAGGTGCATCCGCAAAGGAGGTCATAGTGCCGGACGACCGGCGCCTTGTCATTCCAGCGGATGTGAGACGATTGGTGACGGAGAGTAAAGCAGTGACCCGACATTACGACTCTTACCCCAGTAAAGAGAACAAAACTAAGAAACGCCACTTTGAACGCATGGTTCAAAGTCGCATGTCTGAGTTGCGTGATCAACAATGGGGCGATAAACTTTCAAACCTCGTGCCAAGCCACCATGCTTACTGGGACTTGGCGCGAGGCTTGAAAGGAAGTAACCATAACGACATGCCTCCCTTATACAGACCAGTCCCACTTGTCCCAGCGTTCTTTGACGAAGACAAAGCTGAGTGCCTAGCTGATAGCCTAGAGGCTCAGTGTTCCCCTAACGTAGATCACGTTGACCAAGCTCACCTCGATTCGGTGGATGCTGAAGTCGAACGTAAAAGCTCTGTGGTCACCTCTGAACTCCCACCAATCACCTTAGCGACTTACGCTGAGGTGGAGAGACTGATCAAGGCCCTCCGACCGCGCAAATCCCCCGGTGCCGATGGCATCTCCAACAGGGTTCTTAAAACCCTCTCTCCTCCTCTCATCCATCTCTTAGTCAGCATCTTCAATGCTGCTATGAGCCACTGCTTATTCCCAGACACCTGGAAATGTGCAAATGTCATTGGCATTCACAAACCAGGCAAAAGCTCATCTGACCCCACCAGTTACCGCCCCATCAGCCTCCTCAGTGCCTTAGGCAAACTTTACGAGCGGTTACTTGCAAACCGTCTCCAGTCCCATGCTAAGGAACACCACCTTATCCCAGATGAGCAGTTTGGCTTCAGACCCGGACACTCATGCGTCCAACAGGTGCACCGCCTCACGGAGCACATCATTGAGGGCTTCAATAAGTACCCCAAACCCCAGACTACGCTAGCAGTCTTCCTCGACGTAGCGAAAGCTTTTGACAAAGTCTGGCACAACGGCTTGATCTACAAGCTATACCAATTTGGCGTGCCAGAACGTCTTGTGCTCATCCTACAAGACTTCCTTAAAGCCAGAAGCTTTCGCTATCGCGTGGAAGGCACCCTCTCCTCCCCCCACCCAGTCAGAGCCGGAGTCCCTCAGGGCTCCGTGCTATCACCTATTCTCTTTGCACTGTATACCAGTGACATCCCACGCTCTCAGCCCAAAATATTCCTAGCCCAATATGCGGATGATACCGCCATTTACACCACTGGGTGGCATATCAACAGACAGTCCTATTTCGTCATGCAACGGGCCATCACCGAGATCGGTGACTGGTTCCGAAAATGGCGCATCGCGGTCAACCCAGCTAAAAGCACAGCTATGTGCTTTACTGAGAAGACACGCTCCCCTTACCCGAAACCGCTTATTTTGTTCGACGAACCCATTCCCTGGGTTCCTAGAACAAAATACCTCGGAGTCACCCTTGATCGTCATCTCACCTTTAACGATCACATAACAACCGTCCGAAACAGAGCGGCCTTCATAATGGGTCGCCTTGGTCCCCTACTTCGCAAAGAGAGTAAAATGTCTCTTAGTAATAAGAAGACACTTTACACTGCCTGCATCCGCCCCATCATGACTTACGCATCAGTAGTGTTTAGTCATGCTAGTGAGGCCCACCTTCATAAACTTCAAGTCATCCAAAACCGTTTTCTTCGTAATGCAACCGGCGCCCCGTGGTATATCCGGAACACCGAGTTGCATTGCGACTTAAACCTTCCCTCTCTAGCGCAGTTCAATAAGGACTGCGCCCGCCGATACTTTGATCGAGCGCCCCACCACCCGAACCCATTGGTTGTCCAGGCATCGAACTACTCGACTGCCTCTTCTATCCCATTTTTCAAACCCCCCCGTCGCCGACCACGGCAGGTATTAGACGACCCGGATGACCCCATCGCAGCCATTACATTGGCAGCTTTAGCGTTATCCGCAAGTCGTCGAGGTAAAATCCCCAGGTGTGAGGTAATCAGAGGTCACACAATCAAACACCGAGCTCGCCGGCGAGCTCGAGGCAAAAACAAGGTCACGATAAATTGCTCTCCAAATAGTCAAAGAGTATTATTCAGTAGGGCCCAATTGTGCAACACTGCAGTTGCACAGAGGCATTTTGCTCCGATCCCCCCCATGTCTCTAGACAGCGAGACAAGCCGAGGTCCGAACCACAGTGGTGCCCTTGAGCTCGCTGTCAACCCCTCCTATAGTAGCGGTACGTTTTCGGCGTCCGCAGGAGACGGAGGTAGAAAGCGCTTTTCGCCTTCTACGCCCGTCTCGGGAGAAGTGCCTTCGGCACTTCTCCCTCCCGGGCTATTGTAGGGCCAGGCCCTCGCCCAAAACCCGGTGGAGCTGGACGACCGCACAGGCGGTAGCCAGCATCTATGTCCTCCCTAAAAAAAAAAAAAAAAATTCTGGTGTGTTAAAAAATAAGTATTAATACATATAAAAAAGTGATTTTGCCTGTTAGCCGATTACTATTGAATACTTGTACAGGAAAGAACGCATTCAACGATGCAAATATACGGTCTCCATTTGTACAACGTTTGTTTAATTACACGACGAGGTTTGCGTCCGCGAAGTCTTGAAATATAATAGAAACAAATACTTGGAATAAAATAGTAATGAAATAAAAAAAAAAATAAGCACTGATCGCCACCTTGAAGGATATCGCGGGTGGAGCTGAACGAGTTGGTTTAGGCGTACATGTACACAATACCAAATCGGTTTTAATAAAACTTAGTACATACCTACAAAGAAACATAATATATAGTATAGAAAAAATACCTTCTGTGACCACTACACGTGTTTTAAAACTGGTTAACTGTGCTATTCGAAATAATAAGATTATTAATGGATATTAAGATAGCCAACAGTTTGAGGGTAATTATAACTTAAATTATTTCATGTTACTACCCTGAGCTAGGACTGATACTTTTTGCTGAATACGTAATATCTGAAACAATGGAAACAATATCCGAGAAATTCAATTTGTATGCAGCAATAGCATGCTTTGTAAAAAATTGGGTCGAATGAGAACTATGAATTGCTATTTGTTTTGTTTTAGAATGTACTCGTATTTTTCTTTGCGCGTTTTTCGTTATTTTAAGTATTGCAATCTTTATTTGTAGGTGTACACTGTACAGATTGAACGCATAAAACAAAAGAACGTCATCCGTAGTAATTTACACAGCGTGTTAATATAAGTAAAAATATCAAACTCTACACTTGTTAGGTTTTTTTAATGACAGATGTTTTGATATGTTAGTTAGTGGGTATCTCCTGTTTGTTACAGACCATCTTAATATGTTGCTAGAAATACATGGATGTGTTTTGATACTTATTTACCATAGGTTTTGGTAGTTGAGATGATAAAGACTCTTTATCAAGTATTGCTGAACAGACCTCACGAAGAAACTCGGAAATAGGTTTAAGAACAACTTTAATGAAGAACTAGACCAATTGGAGAGATTGGGTTCATTTTGTTAGTTGATTTATTGTGTACTAACTAAATGATCTGAAGGAATACTTTACAAACTGATACTATAAAGGTGCACTAAGAGTGTAAAGAACCTAGACTTATATTATTTTTATAAATAAATGATATTAATGATATTTTTCTTACAAGGATTATATTCGAAGTGTTAGTGTTCTTTGGAGAAATACAGGAATTTGTGAAAGCAGAGCTATATAGATTTTTTGAATTTAGGCTTGTTTCGTTAGTCACATTACTGGTTGTCACTTAATTCCACCGTCAGGTCATTTCAGTCAGTCCAGGAGAAAAATCGTACCGTAAGCTTACGAGACACGAGCTCAAACTCTACTTTTAACACTACCTATCTAAAAGTTTCTATTTTTTTATGTCCACATTTATCCTTATTTATTATAGCATTTTTTTTACCGTCAAGTGACTTTTTTTTGCAACCACAAGCGAAAGTGCATTAATATTTTATTGTAAAATTATAAAGAGAGGAACAATATAGTTGTTTGCTGGGCTCGAATCCGCGTCATCCACCCCTATAGCCGGGTTAATCTCTAGCCGCTAAACCAACATAACATATGACGCATGACTACAATTTGTTTTTTGTCCTTAGCCATCGTATGTGGATGTAGCGAAATCTATAGTTTGCACTACAAACAAGACTAATTTTTGCATTTAGCTTTAAACGTGTTAACGATAACGCAAAAATATAAATATAATTTTTACTTTTGCACGTGCTCCGCAAATTACATCACAAAATTACTAAGTTACTTAACCGCTACGTCATCATGACGTATGACACATGACTCTGAATTGTCCTTTATAATTTTTATTGTTTTTATATGGTGGATGGCAAATACCGTACTTACATGACTATTATTTTTTTCCTCTCGTTTTAATTTGTAACATAATCAATGGACCATGCGTCATTGAATTAAAACAGATTAAGTAGATTAATATTGCTTTTTTTGTTAAAACGAAAAATTGTGTTTTATTCTATGTTAACCGGCTCTACCGGAAGTCTGATATTGGATTGAAATGTTCAATTTACTTATACATAAACTAAAAGGCAACAGCCAAAATAAAATATGCCTTATGTTCCACTGATAAAATTTATCCATCCATTTCATTAGGTAGTCCTAACATAAATAAAATATGATTTTTTAAGTTTTTCTATATATATTGGGTTCGTTGTTAATGTTTTTGCCCATCTTTTTATCGCTAGTTGTTAAGGTAAATTAAAGTATTAGATAATTCTTAGTGGTTTTTATTAGAGGCTTAGCTGCTACGAGGTTCAATGCTGGTTGATTATAGAACGGCTGTGAGATTAGCTACTGCATATTCGTGGAAGAAAGCTTTAAAAAACAATTATTTCTTAAATCTTTTTATGATATTTTTCCTCTCGCCTGCAAATAGATCATATTCTATTTTGGCGTAAAGGAGGTCACTGAGGGCGGCAAGGAATCGTAGTATAGGAGATGTCTTGTCTGTTCTATTCTCTGGGACAACCATAGAGATTTGCTTTCTCTTTTCTGTGGGGACAACGAACTGTTTATGTTTTCAGCGACGATAATACAGTTATAGTTATCGGGTACAAAAAAGCGACGTAGCTTACCAACAAGATTTAGTGCATCAACTTTATCTATTTCATTTGGATGAAAGGAGAAAAATTGGGCGAGTTAACTCTACGTTATTCTACAACTGATAAACCCAATCAATATCTGATATGACTGTTGACCAATTTTCCATCGATTCAATTTAAAAAACAAAACAAGTTTTCTGTATATAAGACACAGTGCTTGACTACTATGAAAAGGTCATTTATCATGAGGGTAAATAGCTGGGGACCAAGATCCTTGACTGACTCCAGAACGCGTAGGAAAGGGTCGAAAATCGTACAGACCGATCTAACTGCTGGCGATCATGAAGGCAATCTGCAACAAAACGGAGCAGGCTTGGAGCAAAACCTAAAACGCTCAGTTTTACCAGACGTAAAACTGAGCGTTTAACGCCTTACGGAAGTCAAAGTATAATACTTCAAGTCTACATCTAGTAAGTACTTACATTCACTAATGAGTAACATATATTTTTTTGTACACTGTTTTGTGTTGATGGTTATTTCTAATTTGACATTAAATTTTCTGCAATGTTGAAAATAACTGAGTTAGCCTTCGCTAACGCTGGATTTTAAAAATATCAGACCATAGCGTCATCCAACAAGAAGGTAATTTTTTTTATATATTTCATGTAAAAAAATTGCGTGGCTCTTTATTTCTGTAACAGCTGGATCGTCCACTGCTGAACACAGCCTTCCCAATTAAGGGGGTATTTGCCATAATCCCCACGCTTGACAGGCGTCTTGGGGATCGCAGTGTTAGTTGGCAGTTCTTTAGAAGACGCTGCTGCCCACCTTCCAGTATTTTTCCCTTAGTCGCCTCTGAAGACACTCACAGGATGATATGGGGAGGTGCAATTCTAACCCGGCACCCCACGGGGCAACACACTTGTTCTTTATTAATATCCCATAAATCAGGCATTTCTTTTGTCTTAACAATGACCCTAAAATAGAACATTGTTATATATAAGTTATATTTTACAATATCACTTTTTAATTTTTTAAATCCGGCTATAACTCTTTCTTAAAAGTCGACTTAAATATGCGCCCTTTTGCTCGGTCAATTGGTTCGCTTAATGCACTTGTTGTATAATCTTTTATTGAATTTAATTTATATTGAAATTTAATAGAACAGTAATTATTTATAGAGATTATGATGGAATATTTTCATTGGGATTGGAATGGACGGATTCGGAGAAAAAATATTATCGCGTGTCTTTATGAAAACGCCTGGGGTGAATATGGTAGTGACCATGTTTTGTCTTATGGCCGAATAATATTAATATTTTTTTTTATTACTTTTATATAATAATTGAGACGGTACTTTCATAAGTCATAATCATCTTACATCTAGCCTTATCCGAAGTACGTGTGGTCAGTACCATTTTATGTTTTAAACCACATGAAAGAAAAAACGAAGAACAGCCATATTATAGAAAGGCTTCAGGTTTCTGTATTTTCTTTGCTTCCTCATTGCTTTTAATGCCATAAGTATACCCTATATGTATGGTTATAAACATATATAGTCTATAATTGAATATTGAGTGTTCAAATGCTAAAGAGCCCCTTTTTATACTTTATGTGCAGTAATACCTTCGTCCCATCGAGGCGAGTAGCGGTAAGCTGCATATTCAGCGCATTATCACTTTTTAATCTTCAAATTCATCAGGGGGATATACTCGCATATTACATTCCCAATATCCTCAGTTCTAGAACTGTACGATACAAATCTACATTATGATCTTCAGCAAGCCCGATATCATTATTGGGTAGGCCATATTTCGCCATATATTTTAGGTCACATAAGATTTTATGCTATTGTCTCTCTATGTAGTTACATGTTTAGTTACTGAGAAATAAGATAGAACTTGGCAGACCGAGAATCAAACCCTTAATTAACCACCCAGTTTGGAAGTCACACTCAAGGCTATGGATATATTCTTATAAAATTGGCAAAAAAATCCTTCACATTGTACCAATGAAAACCAGTACTAAAAATTGGTTTCATTAACAAATCTGACTGATTCCGTTCAATCTTCGATGAATCATACTTCCATCTTAGACGAGGAGTATGTATAATAAATTCGTTATTATTACATATGATAACGAAGTAATAATTATGGTGTCTATATTGAGTAATTATGAGTCTTATTTGTCAAACTAAAAAATATATTTTATCCCATATTGTCTATTAAAGCACGATCACACTACACAATATTGGTGTTGGTAGCCGTCGCAAATCCGACGGATTCCATCGTCTGGGATCCCGTCGTTATTTACCTTATACGTTTGTCTAGTATCGGCTACTTTTTCAGAACTCATATCTATTTATTATAAATTTTACTACATATACTAGCAATACAATTATAAGCATACATTATTATCGACATGGAATTCGTAGGCGTGCAATGTTTTAATCACACGTTTCGAGATAATCGACAGTTATGTTTCAAATGTACTTTCAGCATAACAATATCTAAGGAATCGTTCAGGTAATCCCTGGGAAACAGGAGTTAATTGATCGTTTTCATCAATAGTACAGAGAATTTTAAAAATTGAGTTTTGCCGTCCTTTCGCTTTGCCTGCGTGAGGGTGATTGTGGCCAAAAATCACTAAGTTATTCCACTCAAACCTAAATATATACGAAAACTACAAAGAAAAACTCGAAATAAGTTGCTATCCTCAATACTGTCTTTGAAATTTAACTAGAACTATTAATTTTGGAACCTTAAAAATTTGCAGGTATAAACGATAAGAATGTACGAAAACTATTTTGTTAATTTTACCATCTTGTTACACTATATTTTACAAATAAACATATTTGAATTTGAATTTTTCAAACCATTTTTTTCTGGCCCAGAAGCGTTCACAGAAATGAATAAGTACATTTGAACTGAAAAAATTGAAATGCCTCGTCATACAAATCGCGATAAATTCGGATCAAAATCCAGCAAATACTACGCATAACGTGAACCGTCGTTTATTATTAAAATCAAAGGAATCCGCCTAGAACTTATAAAATTACAACCATTTCGAGATTGAAGGAACTTCGTCAGCAACCAAGCGTCTTTTTTTATTATAAAAGCTAACGTGGTTTTCACTCATTTTAGTAAATAATACGGGATAACTCACGTGAATCAGTCAGATAGCTCCGACTATAGTTTCAACCACATTCGGTGGTCTTTTTCAAGGAGAGCTCGGGACGCCCGCGTTGACGTCTCGCTTAGCACTGCGGGCGGCAGCTCGTAGTCCGCGTGACGTCATCGGTTGGTGCGAGGGGTGGGTTGCAGTTGGTCGTGTCGTCGACTGATGCGAATCCTCTTCGTCGCTGATGGTGAAATCCCGGCTGGCATGGGGAACGTCCCAGCAAAAAGAACTCACCACATCTCCACTACACCCGTCCTTATCATCCATAACAGTTCCATGAAGACACGGCTTCCAAGTAGGTGACAAGAACCATCCTCCGTCTCTATTGAAGGTTGGACGTCTACTAATTTCAATAGATTCTCGGATCTTGCGAGGCACGAAGAACTTTTCTCTCGACAAGACCCGAGTTTTGTCAAAGCGGATGTAGTGTCCTGAACCAGATAACAGAGAATGTTCTGTCACGGCTGAGCTGTTGATGTCCTGATTCTTCATGGAGCGTATGTGTTCCGTAAGTCTAGTGGAAACGTTCCGGCATGTTTCGCCAACGTAACATTTACCACAGTCGCAGGGAATTAAGTAGACACCGGGGACTCCCAATGGGTCCCTATCTTTGGGAGAGCGAAGCAGCTGTCTGAGTTGCCTTAGAGGGCGGAATATTGTCTTGATGCTGTACCTTCGGCGTAACAAGTTTCCAATTTTATCCGTGATTCCCTTTATATATGGAAGGTATGCTGTCGCTCTTTCCACTGATGCTGGGCGTGCCTTGGTCGACGCGTTCGCAATACGCCAACTGTGCCTCCACTTGTAACCATTGCTTTGCAGAACACCTTTAATATGGTTTAACTCAGTATCCAGGTATTCAGGATCGCATATTCTTAATGCTCTGTTTATAAGCGTCCGTGGTACTGAGGCTAGGTGCGCTGGGTGGTGGTGAGAATCCGCTCTGAGATACCTGTTTGTGTGTGTTGGCTTGCGATATATGGAGTGCGATAAATGTCCGACTGAGTCGCGTTTTACCAACACATCCAGAAAAGGTAGGGCTCCTTCTTTTTCCCGTTCCACCGTAAAAGCAATTTTTGGGTGAACGCTGTTCAGGTGTTCTAACAGTGAATCCACCTCGTTTCTTTGCACAATGGCAAACACGTCGTCAACATAGCGCCACCAGTGTCTTGGCTTATATGTTGTGTTCATCATTGCCATTACTTCAAAACACTCCATAAATATACTAGCAACTACAGGAGCTAGTGGAGACCCCATTGCTATGCCGTCGATTTGCAAGTAAAAATCACCTTTCCACACAAAGTATCCACTCGACAAAGTGTATCGTATTAGATTCATGTACTCGATAGGTATAGGTATGCATTCTATTATTTCAGATATAATGTTAGTGGTGTCCTCTATCGGTATATTTGTGAATAACGACACGACATCGAAGCTCACCATCTCTTCGTCTTCACCTAGTCGTACATCCTCCAGTAGTTGTATGAAATGGGCGGAATCTTTGACATAACTATTTGTTTTGCCCGTGAATGGTAGTAACATGTCTGAGAGGAATCGGGCAGTCTTGTACGTAGGTGAGTCTATTTGGCTAACAATAGGACGAAGAGGCCAGTCTGGTTTATGGATTTTTGGCAAGCCATAGATTTTTGGTGTAGTAGGGTTTAAGGGGCGCAAGCTTTTATACAGCTCATCTGGCAAGGCCATTAAGAGCTTGTTCAGCTTGGTGGTAACTCTGTTGGTGGGATTGTAGCCAACTTTTTTGTAGGTGTTGCTGTCCTCGAGTAAGCGATTTATCTTTTCTTCATATGCTAGAGTATCAACAACAACCGTGACGTTACCTTTATCTGCCGGTAACACCAACAAATCTGGGTTTTCGCGTAGGCACTTAAGAGCATCCATCTCCGATTTGGGTATGTTGGATTTGGGCAACTTTCCTTTTCTCAGCGTTAAAGCGACATCTTGTCTCAAACACTCAGCGTCTCGTGAGTTTATTTTATTACACATAATTGTGTGTTCAATACTACTGATGATTGATTCTACTGGTATTTTCTTCGGTGTAGGTGCGAAATTAAGGCCTTTAGCTAAGGCCATGGTCACCGTCTTTGAGATTGTCTGCGAAGATACATTGACCACTGTCCTATCAATAGCATTCGCATTTTGCACGACATGAGTTTGCTGAGAAGTTTTTGTAAGGCGCTGGAGTTTGCTTTCATGTGTTTTATTAACCTGGTTTTGAATAATAAGTGCCCTACTATGCGTCATAGCGTCCAAAGTTTCCCATAAATCGGAGCTTAGAACCTTAGACAACTGCAGGTGTAATTTGTACAATTCACTTGACGCAATAAATATTTTACGATGGTACCCTCGTTTTACCCGCACCAATAATTGATTGTTTATTTTGTCGAAGAATCTTTCGTAACCTTGAAAACATTTCACTGGTTTAATTTGCATAAATTTTGGCACTACACTGAATTCACCACACTTTTTCACAAATGTTAAACCACATTCAAGTTTGTAACGTTGGATTCTTAATTTCGCGAACCGTCTCACTTCATTTAGCCGTACCTCCCCGTAGAGGTTTGCAATTTTATTATAAAAGCTAACGTGGTTTTCACTCATTTTAGTAAATAATACGGGATAACTCACGTGAATCAGTCAGATAGCTCCGACTATAGTTTCAACCACATTCGGTGGTCTTTTTCAAGGAGAGCTCGGGACGCCCGCGTTGACGTCTCGCTTAGCACTGCGGGCGGCAGCTCGTAGTCCGCGTGACGTCATCGGTTGGTGCGAGGGGTGGGTTGCAGTTGGTCGTGTCGTCGACTGATGCGAATCCTCTTCGTCGCTGATGGTGAAATCCCGGCTGGCATGGGGAACGTCCCAGCAAAAAGAACTCACCACATCTCCACTACACCCGTCCTTATCATCCATAACAGTTCCATGAAGACACGGCTTCCAAGTAGGTGACAAGAACCATCCTCCGTCTCTATTGAAGGTTGGACGTCTACTAATTTCAATAGATTCTCGGATCTTGCGAGGCACGAAGAACTTTTCTCTCGACAAGACCCGAGTTTTGTCAAAGCGGATGTAGTGTCCTGAACCAGATAACAGAGAATGTTCTGTCACGGCTGAGCTGTTGATGTCCTGATTCTTCATGGAGCGTATGTGTTCCGTAAGTCTAGTGGAAACGTTCCGGCATGTTTCGCCAACGTAACATTTACCACAGTCGCAGGGAATTAAGTAGACACCGGGGACTCCCAATGGGTCCCTATCTTTGGGAGAGCGAAGCAGCTGTCTGAGTTGCCTTAGAGGGCGGAATATTGTCTTGATGCTGTACCTTCGGCGTAACAAGTTTCCAATTTTATCCGTGATTCCCTTTATATATGGAAGGTATGCTGTCGCTCTTTCCACTGATGCTGGGCGTGCCTTGGTCGACGCGTTCGCAATACGCCAACTGTGCCTCCACTTGTAACCATTGCTTTGCAGAACACCTTTAATATGGTTTAACTCAGTATCCAGGTATTCAGGATCGCATATTCTTAATGCTCTGTTTATAAGCGTCCGTGGTACTGAGGCTAGGTGCGCTGGGTGGTGGTGAGAATCCGCTCTGAGATACCTGTTTGTGTGTGTTGGCTTGCGATATATGGAGTGCGATAAATGTCCGACTGAGTCGCGTTTTACCAACACATCCAGAAAAGGTAGGGCTCCTTCTTTTTCCCGTTCCACCGTAAAAGCAATTTTTGGGTGAACGCTGTTCAGGTGTTCTAACAGTGAATCCACCTCGTTTCTTTGCACAATGGCAAACACGTCGTCAACATAGCGCCACCAGTGTCTTGGCTTATATGTTGTGTTCATCATTGCCATTACTTCAAAACACTCCATAAATATACTAGCAACTACAGGAGCTAGTGGAGACCCCATTGCTATGCCGTCGATTTGCAAGTAAAAATCACCTTTCCACACAAAGTATCCACTCGACAAAGTGTATCGTATTAGATTCATGTACTCGATAGGTATAGGTATGCATTCTATTATTTCAGATATAATGTTAGTGGTGTCCTCTATCGGTATATTTGTGAATAACGACACGACATCGAAGCTCACCATCTCTTCGTCTTCACCTAGTCGTACATCCTCCAGTAGTTGTATGAAATGGGCGGAATCTTTGACATAACTATTTGTTTTGCCCGTGAATGGTAGTAACATGTCTGAGAGGAATCGGGCAGTCTTGTACGTAGGTGAGTCTATTTGGCTAACAATAGGACGAAGAGGCCAGTCTGGTTTATGGATTTTTGGCAAGCCATAGATTTTTGGTGTAGTAGGGTTTAAGGGGCGCAAGCTTTTATACAGCTCATCTGGCAAGGCCATTAAGAGCTTGTTCAGCTTGGTGGTAACTCTGTTGGTGGGATTGTAGCCAACTTTTTTGTAGGTGTTGCTGTCCTCGAGTAAGCGATTTATCTTTTCTTCATATGCTAGAGTATCAACAACAACCGTGACGTTACCTTTATCTGCCGGTAACACCAACAAATCTGGGTTTTCGCGTAGGCACTTAAGAGCATCCATCTCCGATTTGGGTATGTTGGATTTGGGCAACTTTCCTTTTCTCAGCGTTAAAGCGACATCTTGTCTCAAACACTCAGCGTCTCGTGAGTTTATTTTATTACACATAATTGTGTGTTCAATACTACTGATGATTGATTCTACTGGTATTTTCTTCGGTGTAGGTGCGAAATTAAGGCCTTTAGCTAAGGCCATGGTCACCGTCTTTGAGATTGTCTGCGAAGATACATTGACCACTGTCCTATCAATAGCATTCGCATTTTGCACGACATGAGTTTGCTGAGAAGTTTTTGTAAGGCGCTGGAGTTTGCTTTCATGTGTTTTATTAACCTGGTTTTGAATAATAAGTGCCCTACTATGCGTCATAGCGTCCAAAGTTTCCCATAAATCGGAGCTTAGAACCTTAGACAACTGCAGGTGTAATTTGTACAATTCACTTGACGCAATAAATATTTTACGATGGTACCCTCGTTTTACCCGCACCAATAATTGATTGTTTATTTTGTCGAAGAATCTTTCGTAACCTTGAAAACATTTCACTGGTTTAATTTGCATAAATTTTGGCACTACACTGAATTCACCACACTTTTTCACAAATGTTAAACCACATTCAAGTTTGTAACGTTGGATTCTTAATTTCGCGAACCGTCTCACTTCATTTAGCCGTACCTCCCCGTAGAGGTTTGCAATTTTATTATAAAAGCTAACGTGGTTTTCACTCATTTTAGTAAATAATACGGGATAACTCACGTGAATCAGTCAGATAGCTCCGACTATAGTTTCAACCACATTCGGTGGTCTTTTTCAAGGAGAGCTCGGGACGCCCGCGTTGACGTCTCGCTTAGCACTGCGGGCGGCAGCTCGTAGTCCGCGTGACGTCATCGGTTGGTGCGAGGGGTGGGTTGCAGTTGGTCGTGTCGTCGACTGATGCGAATCCTCTTCGTCGCTGATGGTGAAATCCCGGCTGGCATGGGGAACGTCCCAGCAAAAAGAACTCACCACATCTCCACTACACCCGTCCTTATCATCCATAACAGTTCCATGAAGACACGGCTTCCAAGTAGGTGACAAGAACCATCCTCCGTCTCTATTGAAGGTTGGACGTCTACTAATTTCAATAGATTCTCGGATCTTGCGAGGCACGAAGAACTTTTCTCTCGACAAGACCCGAGTTTTGTCAAAGCGGATGTAGTGTCCTGAACCAGATAACAGAGAATGTTCTGTCACGGCTGAGCTGTTGATGTCCTGATTCTTCATGGAGCGTATGTGTTCCGTAAGTCTAGTGGAAACGTTCCGGCATGTTTCGCCAACGTAACATTTACCACAGTCGCAGGGAATTAAGTAGACACCGGGGACTCCCAATGGGTCCCTATCTTTGGGAGAGCGAAGCAGCTGTCTGAGTTGCCTTAGAGGGCGGAATATTGTCTTGATGCTGTACCTTCGGCGTAACAAGTTTCCAATTTTATCCGTGATTCCCTTTATATATGGAAGGTATGCTGTCGCTCTTTCCACTGATGCTGGGCGTGCCTTGGTCGACGCGTTCGCAATACGCCAACTGTGCCTCCACTTGTAACCATTGCTTTGCAGAACACCTTTAATATGGTTTAACTCAGTATCCAGGTATTCAGGATCGCATATTCTTAATGCTCTGTTTATAAGCGTCCGTGGTACTGAGGCTAGGTGCGCTGGGTGGTGGTGAGAATCCGCTCTGAGATACCTGTTTGTGTGTGTTGGCTTGCGATATATGGAGTGCGATAAATGTCCGACTGAGTCGCGTTTTACCAACACATCCAGAAAAGGTAGGGCTCCTTCTTTTTCCCGTTCCACCGTAAAAGCAATTTTTGGGTGAACGCTGTTCAGGTGTTCTAACAGTGAATCCACCTCGTTTCTTTGCACAATGGCAAACACGTCGTCAACATAGCGCCACCAGTGTCTTGGCTTATATGTTGTGTTCATCATTGCCATTACTTCAAAACACTCCATAAATATACTAGCAACTACAGGAGCTAGTGGAGACCCCATTGCTATGCCGTCGATTTGCAAGTAAAAATCACCTTTCCACACAAAGTATCCACTCGACAAAGTGTATCGTATTAGATTCATGTACTCGATAGGTATAGGTATGCATTCTATTATTTCAGATATAATGTTAGTGGTGTCCTCTATCGGTATATTTGTGAATAACGACACGACATCGAAGCTCACCATCTCTTCGTCTTCACCTAGTCGTACATCCTCCAGTAGTTGTATGAAATGGGCGGAATCTTTGACATAACTATTTGTTTTGCCCGTGAATGGTAGTAACATGTCTGAGAGGAATCGGGCAGTCTTGTACGTAGGTGAGTCTATTTGGCTAACAATAGGACGAAGAGGCCAGTCTGGTTTATGGATTTTTGGCAAGCCATAGATTTTTGGTGTAGTAGGGTTTAAGGGGCGCAAGCTTTTATACAGCTCATCTGGCAAGGCCATTAAGAGCTTGTTCAGCTTGGTGGTAACTCTGTTGGTGGGATTGTAGCCAACTTTTTTGTAGGTGTTGCTGTCCTCGAGTAAGCGATTTATCTTTTCTTCATATGCTAGAGTATCAACAACAACCGTGACGTTACCTTTATCTGCCGGTAACACCAACAAATCTGGGTTTTCGCGTAGGCACTTAAGAGCATCCATCTCCGATTTGGGTATGTTGGATTTGGGCAACTTTCCTTTTCTCAGCGTTAAAGCGACATCTTGTCTCAAACACTCAGCGTCTCGTGAGTTTATTTTATTACACATAATTGTGTGTTCAATACTACTGATGATTGATTCTACTGGTATTTTCTTCGGTGTAGGTGCGAAATTAAGGCCTTTAGCTAAGGCCATGGTCACCGTCTTTGAGATTGTCTGCGAAGATACATTGACCACTGTCCTATCAATAGCATTCGCATTTTGCACGACATGAGTTTGCTGAGAAGTTTTTGTAAGGCGCTGGAGTTTGCTTTCATGTGTTTTATTAACCTGGTTTTGAATAATAAGTGCCCTACTATGCGTCATAGCGTCCAAAGTTTCCCATAAATCGGAGCTTAGAACCTTAGACAACTGCAGGTGTAATTTGTACAATTCACTTGACGCAATAAATATTTTACGATGGTACCCTCGTTTTACCCGCACCAATAATTGATTGTTTATTTTGTCGAAGAATCTTTCGTAACCTTGAAAACATTTCACTGGTTTAATTTGCATAAATTTTGGCACTACACTGAATTCACCACACTTTTTCACAAATGTTAAACCACATTCAAGTTTGTAACGTTGGATTCTTAATTTCGCGAACCGTCTCACTTCATTTAGCCGTACCTCCCCGTAGAGGTTTGCAATTTTATTATAAAAGCTAACGTGGTTTTCACTCATTTTAGTAAATAATACGGGATAACTCACGTGAATCAGTCAGATAGCTCCGACTATAGTTTCAACCACATTCGGTGGTCTTTTTCAAGGAGAGCTCGGGACGCCCGCGTTGACGTCTCGCTTAGCACTGCGGGCGGCAGCTCGTAGTCCGCGTGACGTCATTGGTTGGTGCGAGGGGTGGGTTGCAGTTGGTCGTGTCGTCGACTGATGCGAATCCTCTTCGTCGCTGATGGTGAAATCCCGGCTGGCATGGGGAACGTCCCAGCAAAAAGAACTCACCACATCTCCACTACACCCGTCCTTATCATCCATAACAGTTCCATGAAGACACGGCTTCCAAGTAGGTGACAAGAACCATCCTCCGTCTCTATTGAAGGTTGGACGTCTACTAATTTCAATAGATTCTCGGATCTTGCGAGGCACGAAGAACTTTTCTCTCGACAAGACCCGAGTTTTGTCAAAGCGGATGTAGTGTCCTGAACCAGATAACAGAGAATGTTCTGTCACGGCTGAGCTGTTGATGTCCTGATTCTTCATGGAGCGTATGTGTTCCGTAAGTCTAGTGGAAACGTTCCGGCATGTTTCGCCAACGTAACATTTACCACAGTCGCAGGGAATTAAGTAGACACCGGGGACTCCCAATGGGTCCCTATCTTTGGGAGAGCGAAGCAGCTGTCTGAGTTGCCTTAGAGGGCGGAATATTGTCTTGATGCTGTACCTTCGGCGTAACAAGTTTCCAATTTTATCCGTGATTCCCTTTATATATGGAAGGTATGCTGTCGCTCTTTCCACTGATGCTGGGCGTGCCTTGGTCGACGCGTTCGCAATACGCCAACTGTGCCTCCACTTGTAACCATTGCTTTGCAGAACACCTTTAATATGGTTTAACTCAGTATCCAGGTATTCAGGATCGCATATTCTTAATGCTCTGTTTATAAGCGTCCGTGGTACTGAGGCTAGGTGCGCTGGGTGGTGGTGAGAATCCGCTCTGAGATACCTGTTTGTGTGTGTTGGCTTGCGATATATGGAGTGCGATAAATGTCCGACTGAGTCGCGTTTTACCAACACATCCAGAAAAGGTAGGGCTCCTTCTTTTTCCCGTTCCACCGTAAAAGCAAAGAACGAAGCACCGAAAAAGAAACGAGGTGGATTCACTGTTAGAACACCTGAACAGCGTTCACCCAAAAATTGCTTTTACGGTGGAACGGGAAAAAGAAGGAGCCCTACCTTTTCTGGATGTGTTGGTAAAACGCGACTCAGTCGGACATTTATCGCACTCCATATATCGCAAGCCAACACACACAAACAGGTATCTCAGAGCGGATTCTCACCACCACCCAGCGCACCTAGCCTCAGTACCACGGACGCTTATAAACAGAGCATTAAGAATATGCGATCCTGAATACCTGGATACTGAGTTAAACCATATTAAAGGTGTTCTGCAAAGCAATGGTTACAAGTGGAGGCACAGTTGGCGTATTGCGAACGCGTCGACCAAGGCACGCCCAGCATCAGTGGAAAGAGCGACAGCATACCTTCCATATATAAAGGGAATCACGGATAAAATTGGAAACTTGTTACGCCGAAGGTACAGCATCAAGACAATATTCCGCCCTCTAAGGCAACTCAGACAGCTGCTTCGCTCTCCCAAAGATAGGGACCCATTGGGAGTCCCCGGTGTCTACTTAATTCCCTGCGACTGTGGTAAATGTTACGTTGGCGAAACATGCCGGAACGTTTCCACTAGACTTACGGAACACATACGCTCCATGAAGAATCAGGACATCAACAGCTCAGCCGTGACAGAACATTCTCTGTTATCTGGTTCAGGACACTACATCCGCTTTGACAAAACTCGGGTCTTGTCGAGAGAAAAGTTCTTCGTGCCTCGCAAGATCCGAGAATCTATTGAAATTAGTAGACGTCCAACCTTCAATAGAGACGGAGGATGGTTCTTGTCACCTACTTGGAAGCCGTGTCTTCATGGAACTGTTATGGATGATAAGGACGGGTGTAGTGGAGATGTGGTGAGTTCTTTTTGCTGGGACGTTCCCCATGCCAGCCGGGATTTCACCATCAGCGACGAAGAGGATTCGCATCAGTCGACGACACGACCAACTGCAACCCACCCCTCGCACCAACCGATGACGTCACGCGGACTACGAGCTGCCGCCCGCAGTGCTAAGCGAGACGTCAACGCGGGCGTCCCGAGCTCTCCTTGAAAAAGACCACCGAATGTGGTTGAAACTATAGTCGGAGCTATCTGACTGATTCACGTGAGTTATCCCGTATTATTTACTAAAATGAGTGAAAACCACGTTAGCTTTTATAATAAAATTGCAAACCTCTACGGGGAGGTACGGCTAAATGAAGTGAGACGGTTCGCGAAATTAAGAATCCAACGTTACAAACTTGAATGTGGTTTAACATTTGTGAAAAAGTGTGGTGAATTCAGTGTAGTGCCAAAATTTATGCAAATTAAACCAGTGAAATGTTTTCAAGGTTACGAAAGATTCTTCGACAAAATAAACAATCAATTATTGGTGCGGGTAAAACGAGGGTACCATCGTAAAATATTTATTGCGTCAAGTGAATTGTACAAATTACACCTGCAGTTGTCTAAGGTTCTAAGCTCCGATTTATGGGAAACTTTGGACGCTATGACGCATAGTAGGGCACTTATTATTCAAAACCAGGTTAATAAAACACATGAAAGCAAACTCCAGCGCCTTACAAAAACTTCTCAGCAAACTCATGTCGTGCAAAATGCGAATGCTATTGATAGGACAGTGGTCAATGTATCTTCGCAGACAATCTCAAAGACGGTGACCATGGCCTTAGCTAAAGGCCTTAATTTCGCACCTACACCGAAGAAAATACCAGTAGAATCAATCATCAGTAGTATTGAACACACAATTATGTGTAATAAAATAAACTCACGAGACGCTGAGTGTTTGAGACAAGATGTCGCTTTAACGCTGAGAAAAGGAAAGTTGCCCAAATCCAACATACCCAAATCGGAGATGGATGCTCTTAAGTGCCTACGCGAAAACCCAGATTTGTTGGTGTTACCGGCAGATAAAGGTAACGTCACGGTTGTTGTTGATACTCTAGCATATGAAGAAAAGATAAATCGCTTACTCGAGGACAGCAACACCTACAAAAAAGTTGGCTACAATCCCACCAACAGAGTTACCACCAAGCTGAACAAGCTCTTAATGGCCTTGCCAGATGAGCTGTATAAAAGCTTGCGCCCCTTAAACCCTACTACACCAAAAATCTATGGCTTGCCAAAAATCCATAAACCAGACTGGCCTCTTCGTCCTATTGTTAGCCAAATAGACTCACCTACGTACAAGACTGCCCGATTCCTCTCAGACATGTTACTACCATTCACGGGCAAAACAAATAGTTATGTCAAAGATTCCGCCCATTTCATACAACTACTGGAGGATGTACGACTAGGTGAAGACGAAGAGATGGTGAGCTTCGATGTCGTGTCGTTATTCACAAATATACCGATAGAGGACACCACTAACATTATATCTGAAATAATAGAATGCATACCTATACCTATCGAGTACATGAATCTAATACGATACACTTTGTCGAGTGGATACTTTGTGTGGAAAGGTGATTTTTACTTGCAAATCGACGGCATAGCAATGGGGTCTCCACTAGCTCCTGTAGTTGCTAGTATATTTATGGAGTGTTTTGAAGTAATGGCAATGATGAACACAACATATAAGCCAAGACACTGGTGGCGCTATGTTGACGACGTGTTTGCCATTGTGCAAAGAAACGAGGTGGATTCACTGTTAGAACACCTGAACAGCGTTCACCCAAAAATTGCTTTTACGGTGGAACGGGAAAAAGAAGGAGCCCTACCTTTTCTGGATGTGTTGGTAAAACGCGACTCAGTCGGACATTTATCGCACTCCATATATCGCAAGCCAACACACACAAACAGGTATCTCAGAGCGGATTCTCACCACCACCCAGCGCACCTAGCCTCAGTACCACGGACGCTTATAAACAGAGCATTAAGAATATGCGATCCTGAATACCTGGATACTGAGTTAAACCATATTAAAGGTGTTCTGCAAAGCAATGGTTACAAGTGGAGGCACAGTTGGCGTATTGCGAACGCGTCGACCAAGGCACGCCCAGCATCAGTGGAAAGAGCGACAGCATACCTTCCATATATAAAGGGAATCACGGATAAAATTGGAAACTTGTTACGCCGAAGGTACAGCATCAAGACAATATTCCGCCCTCTAAGGCAACTCAGACAGCTGCTTCGCTCTCCCAAAGATAGGGACCCATTGGGAGTCCCCGGTGTCTACTTAATTCCCTG
Organism: Plagodis dolabraria; assembly: GCA_963854805.1. NCBI lineage: Eukaryota > Metazoa > Arthropoda > Insecta > Lepidoptera > Geometridae > Plagodis > Plagodis dolabraria. Next base: position 10,892,553 of record OY978452.1, on the reverse strand, counting down.
CGACTGTGGTAAATGTTACGTTGGCGAAACATGCCGGAACGTTTCCACTAGACTTACGGAACACATACGCTCCATGAAGAATCAGGACATCAACAGCTCAGCCGTGACAGAACATTCTCTGTTATCTGGTTCAGGACACTACATCCGCTTTGACAAAACTCGGGTCTTGTCGAGAGAAAAGTTCTTCGTGCCTCGCAAGATCCGAGAATCTATTGAAATTAGTAGACGTCCAACCTTCAATAGAGACGGAGGATGGTTCTTGTCACCTACTTGGAAGCCGTGTCTTCATGGAACTGTTATGGATGATAAGGACGGGTGTAGTGGAGATGTGGTGAGTTCTTTTTGCTGGGACGTTCCCCATGCCAGCCGGGATTTCACCATCAGCGACGAAGAGGATTCGCATCAGTCGACGACACGACCAACTGCAACCCACCCCTCGCACCAACCGATGACGTCACGCGGACTACGAGCTGCCGCCCGCAGTGCTAAGCGAGACGTCAACGCGGGCGTCCCGAGCTCTCCTTGAAAAAGACCACCGAATGTGGTTGAAACTATAGTCGGAGCTATCTGACTGATTCACGTGAGTTATCCCGTATTATTTACTAAAATGAGTGAAAACCACGTTAGCTTTTATAATAAAATTGCAAACCTCTACGGGGAGGTACGGCTAAATGAAGTGAGACGGTTCGCGAAATTAAGAATCCAACGTTACAAACTTGAATGTGGTTTAACATTTGTGAAAAAGTGTGGTGAATTCAGTGTAGTGCCAAAATTTATGCAAATTAAACCAGTGAAATGTTTTCAAGGTTACGAAAGATTCTTCGACAAAATAAACAATCAATTATTGGTGCGGGTAAAACGAGGGTACCATCGTAAAATATTTATTGCGTCAAGTGAATTGTACAAATTACACCTGCAGTTGTCTAAGGTTCTAAGCTCCGATTTATGGGAAACTTTGGACGCTATGACGCATAGTAGGGCACTTATTATTCAAAACCAGGTTAATAAAACACATGAAAGCAAACTCCAGCGCCTTACAAAAACTTCTCAGCAAACTCATGTCGTGCAAAATGCGAATGCTATTGATAGGACAGTGGTCAATGTATCTTCGCAGACAATCTCAAAGACGGTGACCATGGCCTTAGCTAAAGGCCTTAATTTCGCACCTACACCGAAGAAAATACCAGTAGAATCAATCATCAGTAGTATTGAACACACAATTATGTGTAATAAAATAAACTCACGAGACGCTGAGTGTTTGAGACAAGATGTCGCTTTAACGCTGAGAAAAGGAAAGTTGCCCAAATCCAACATACCCAAATCGGAGATGGATGCTCTTAAGTGCCTACGCGAAAACCCAGATTTGTTGGTGTTACCGGCAGATAAAGGTAACGTCACGGTTGTTGTTGATACTCTAGCATATGAAGAAAAGATAAATCGCTTACTCGAGGACAGCAACACCTACAAAAAAGTTGGCTACAATCCCACCAACAGAGTTACCACCAAGCTGAACAAGCTCTTAATGGCCTTGCCAGATGAGCTGTATAAAAGCTTGCGCCCCTTAAACCCTACTACACCAAAAATCTATGGCTTGCCAAAAATCCATAAACCAGACTGGCCTCTTCGTCCTATTGTTAGCCAAATAGACTCACCTACGTACAAGACTGCCCGATTCCTCTCAGACATGTTACTACCATTCACGGGCAAAACAAATAGTTATGTCAAAGATTCCGCCCATTTCATACAACTACTGGAGGATGTACGACTAGGTGAAGACGAAGAGATGGTGAGCTTCGATGTCGTGTCGTTATTCACAAATATACCGATAGAGGACACCACTAACATTATATCTGAAATAATAGAATGCATACCTATACCTATCGAGTACATGAATCTAATACGATACACTTTGTCGAGTGGATACTTTGTGTGGAAAGGTGATTTTTACTTGCAAATCGACGGCATAGCAATGGGGTCTCCACTAGCTCCTGTAGTTGCTAGTATATTTATGGAGTGTTTTGAAGTAATGGCAATGATGAACACAACATATAAGCCAAGACACTGGTGGCGCTATGTTGACGACGTGTTTGCCATTGTGCAAAGAAACGAGGTGGATTCACTGTTAGAACACCTGAACAGCGTTCACCCAAAAATTGCTTTTACGGTGGAACGGGAAAAAGAAGGAGCCCTACCTTTTCTGGATGTGTTGGTAAAACGCGACTCAGTCGGACATTTATCGCACTCCATATATCGCAAGCCAACACACACAAACAGGTATCTCAGAGCGGATTCTCACCACCACCCAGCGCACCTAGCCTCAGTACCACGGACGCTTATAAACAGAGCATTAAGAATATGCGATCCTGAATACCTGGATACTGAGTTAAACCATATTAAAGGTGTTCTGCAAAGCAATGGTTACAAGTGGAGGCACAGTTGGCGTATTGCGAACGCGTCGACCAAGGCACGCCCAGCATCAGTGGAAAGAGCGACAGCATACCTTCCATATATAAAGGGAATCACGGATAAAATTGGAAACTTGTTACGCCGAAGGTACAGCATCAAGACAATATTCCGCCCTCTAAGGCAACTCAGACAGCTGCTTCGCTCTCCCAAAGATAGGGACCCATTGGGAGTCCCCGGTGTCTACTTAATTCCCTGCGACTGTGGTAAATGTTACGTTGGCGAAACATGCCGGAACGTTTCCACTAGACTTACGGAACACATACGCTCCATGAAGAATCAGGACATCAACAGCTCAGCCGTGACAGAACATTCTCTGTTATCTGGTTCAGGACACTACATCCGCTTTGACAAAACTCGGGTCTTGTCGAGAGAAAAGTTCTTCGTGCCTCGCAAGATCCGAGAATCTATTGAAATTAGTAGACGTCCAACCTTCAATAGAGACGGAGGATGGTTCTTGTCACCTACTTGGAAGCCGTGTCTTCATGGAACTGTTATGGATGATAAGGACGGGTGTAGTGGAGATGTGGTGAGTTCTTTTTGCTGGGACGTTCCCCATGCCAGCCGGGATTTCACCATCAGCGACGAAGAGGATTCGCATCAGTCGACGACACGACCAACTGCAACCCACCCCTCGCACCAACCGATGACGTCACGCGGACTACGAGCTGCCGCCCGCAGTGCTAAGCGAGACGTCAACGCGGGCGTCCCGAGCTCTCCTTGAAAAAGACCACCGAATGTGGTTGAAACTATAGTCGGAGCTATCTGACTGATTCACGTGAGTTATCCCGTATTATTTACTAAAATGAGTGAAAACCACGTTAGCTTTTATAATAAAATTGCAAACCTCTACGGGGAGGTACGGCTAAATGAAGTGAGACGGTTCGCGAAATTAAGAATCCAACGTTACAAACTTGAATGTGGTTTAACATTTGTGAAAAAGTGTGGTGAATTCAGTGTAGTGCCAAAATTTATGCAAATTAAACCAGTGAAATGTTTTCAAGGTTACGAAAGATTCTTCGACAAAATAAACAATCAATTATTGGTGCGGGTAAAACGAGGGTACCATCGTAAAATATTTATTGCGTCAAGTGAATTGTACAAATTACACCTGCAGTTGTCTAAGGTTCTAAGCTCCGATTTATGGGAAACTTTGGACGCTATGACGCATAGTAGGGCACTTATTATTCAAAACCAGGTTAATAAAACACATGAAAGCAAACTCCAGCGCCTTACAAAAACTTCTCAGCAAACTCATGTCGTGCAAAATGCGAATGCTATTGATAGGACAGTGGTCAATGTATCTTCGCAGACAATCTCAAAGACGGTGACCATGGCCTTAGCTAAAGGCCTTAATTTCGCACCTACACCGAAGAAAATACCAGTAGAATCAATCATCAGTAGTATTGAACACACAATTATGTGTAATAAAATAAACTCACGAGACGCTGAGTGTTTGAGACAAGATGTCGCTTTAACGCTGAGAAAAGGAAAGTTGCCCAAATCCAACATACCCAAATCGGAGATGGATGCTCTTAAGTGCCTACGCGAAAACCCAGATTTGTTGGTGTTACCGGCAGATAAAGGTAACGTCACGGTTGTTGTTGATACTCTAGCATATGAAGAAAAGATAAATCGCTTACTCGAGGACAGCAACACCTACAAAAAAGTTGGCTACAATCCCACCAACAGAGTTACCACCAAGCTGAACAAGCTCTTAATGGCCTTGCCAGATGAGCTGTATAAAAGCTTGCGCCCCTTAAACCCTACTACACCAAAAATCTATGGCTTGCCAAAAATCCATAAACCAGACTGGCCTCTTCGTCCTATTGTTAGCCAAATAGACTCACCTACGTACAAGACTGCCCGATTCCTCTCAGACATGTTACTACCATTCACGGGCAAAACAAATAGTTATGTCAAAGATTCCGCCCATTTCATACAACTACTGGAGGATGTACGACTAGGTGAAGACGAAGAGATGGTGAGCTTCGATGTCGTGTCGTTATTCACAAATATACCGATAGAGGACACCACTAACATTATATCTGAAATAATAGAATGCATACCTATACCTATCGAGTACATGAATCTAATACGATACACTTTGTCGAGTGGATACTTTGTGTGGAAAGGTGATTTTTACTTGCAAATCGACGGCATAGCAATGGGGTCTCCACTAGCTCCTGTAGTTGCTAGTATATTTATGGAGTGTTTTGAAGTAATGGCAATGATGAACACAACATATAAGCCAAGACACTGGTGGCGCTATGTTGACGACGTGTTTGCCATTGTGCAAAGAAACGAGGTGGATTCACTGTTAGAACACCTGAACAGCGTTCACCCAAAAATTGCTTTTACGGTGGAACGGGAAAAAGAAGGAGCCCTACCTTTTCTGGATGTGTTGGTAAAACGCGACTCAGTCGGACATTTATCGCACTCCATATATCGCAAGCCAACACACACAAACAGGTATCTCAGAGCGGATTCTCACCACCACCCAGCGCACCTAGCCTCAGTACCACGGACGCTTATAAACAGAGCATTAAGAATATGCGATCCTGAATACCTGGATACTGAGTTAAACCATATTAAAGGTGTTCTGCAAAGCAATGGTTACAAGTGGAGGCACAGTTGGCGTATTGCGAACGCGTCGACCAAGGCACGCCCAGCATCAGTGGAAAGAGCGACAGCATACCTTCCATATATAAAGGGAATCACGGATAAAATTGGAAACTTGTTACGCCGAAGGTACAGCATCAAGACAATATTCCGCCCTCTAAGGCAACTCAGACAGCTGCTTCGCTCTCCCAAAGATAGGGACCCATTGGGAGTCCCCGGTGTCTACTTAATTCCCTGCGACTGTGGTAAATGTTACGTTGGCGAAACATGCCGGAACGTTTCCACTAGACTTACGGAACACATACGCTCCATGAAGAATCAGGACATCAACAGCTCAGCCGTGACAGAACATTCTCTGTTATCTGGTTCAGGACACTACATCCGCTTTGACAAAACTCGGGTCTTGTCGAGAGAAAAGTTCTTCGTGCCTCGCAAGATCCGAGAATCTATTGAAATTAGTAGACGTCCAACCTTCAATAGAGACGGAGGATGGTTCTTGTCACCTACTTGGAAGCCGTGTCTTCATGGAACTGTTATGGATGATAAGGACGGGTGTAGTGGAGATGTGGTGAGTTCTTTTTGCTGGGACGTTCCCCATGCCAGCCGGGATTTCACCATCAGCGACGAAGAGGATTCGCATCAGTCGACGACACGACCAACTGCAACCCACCCCTCGCACCAACCGATGACGTCACGCGGACTACGAGCTGCCGCCCGCAGTGCTAAGCGAGACGTCAACGCGGGCGTCCCGAGCTCTCCTTGAAAAAGACCACCGAATGTGGTTGAAACTATAGTCGGAGCTATCTGACTGATTCACGTGAGTTATCCCGTATTATTTACTAAAACCAAGCGTCTGCGATACCTGGCTCAAGATAGTAAGCATTACTTCTTCTTCTTAGTCACAACATCATGATTTGATATCTAGACAAGACAAGTGTTACTAGGCCAAATGTTCGAGTAGAAGTTTGTGTTTTCATATAATATAGGTATGCTATGCTTTTATTTTCGTAAGTTTTTTTGACAGGAGGTATGCCTTTATTTAACAAAATAATACGAACTTTATACAACACTACAGCTGTTACATGCTAGACAACCTATATGTCATAGCAGACTCACAGACAGTCTAAATGTTCCAGCCCACTACCAGTTGGCAGCGTGCCCAGCATGCTGGCAGCATTGCTCCGTTGAATTGTAATGCTTATTCATTGCGCCAAATAGTTGCCACCATTATGATCACGCGTCGCGTCGACCAAGCGCTCAGATAAGTTTTGGAAAATACTATGAGCTCCCGATCCCTACGGACTCAACGTCTCTACGCACCAAACGGCTCAAATATGTAACCCATACCAATATAATTATTAATAATACATTAATAACCATGTAGAAATAGTAGGCACTAAGTTTTCTTGAAGATAAATTCTACTTACATTTCTTTTGCCTTGGTCCATATTCAAATTCAAATTCAAATTCAAAATCATTTATTCAATTTAGGCGTCTACGACGCTCTTATGAAGGTCAATTACAAACTTTAATATTGAAATATTCTACATAGTACTGCCACGTTCAGCAAAAAAATTTATAGAGCCACTGCGAGAAGAACGGGCAAGAAACTCGGGGCCATTCTTTTAAACGTCTGTTTACAATTTGTTATAAACAATATAATACAATTATTACAATATTTGTTTAAATTACGTAGGAGACAGGTGATGGCTTGGCAGAGGTGGAATTTTCCAAGCATTTTTGTCGTTTAAGTAATCACAAACTGTGTAGTAGGATATCTTAATCAAAATGTTTTTCACGTGTAATTTGAATTTTCCTTCTGTGAGCATTGTAATATGTTCGGGAATTTTATTATAAAACCGCACACAATTACCTAAAAAGGGCCTTTTATTTGTCTTTGCTAATCTAAAACACGGTACCGTTAATTTATATTTGTTCCTAGTGTTGTAATTGAGGTTGTCACTGTTTAACTTAAATTTACTCAAATTTTTCCTAACATACATAATATTTTCAAATATATACAGACTCGGTAAAGTTAATTTATATAAATTTCTTTAAAAAGATCCCTTAGAGATTCCATAGGATCCATTTCATATATGGCTCGAATTGCACGCTTTTGTAAGATAAAGATTGTTTCCATCTCAGCAGCAGCTCCCCACAGCAATACACCATACGACATAATACTGTGGAAGTACGCGAAATAAACTAGCCGTGCAGTAGCTACGTCTGTTAACTGTCTTATCTTACAAACTGCATATGCAGCAGAACTAAGTCTTCCGGCTAGATCATGTATATGTGCACTGATCTTACAATATATAATATTACAATATAAGTGATCTGTGGTAATACACTGCGACTATTCTAGATATGAGAGGTTGAATCTCTTAAGTCTCTAAGTTTAGAAGCTGTCTAGAATCTACCGAAGACGGTAATATCAAATAGCAGTATATCTATTTGCTCAATAAGTACAGACAATCTCTAAGCCTCAGACACGGCTAGCAAACACTTTCAGTCATCTATTGTATCAGAGAAATGACTGAAGATCCAACTCTTTACAAAGTAAACAGTGGTCTTTGTGCTCAATCTACTCGAGTTTATCAAGGATTTCTTGAAGATCCCATTGTGTATTATAACGTGAATTGTTACAGCTATTCATGAGTCGAAACAAGAGGCTCTCGTTCAAAACTCCTTCGTATACGACAATACATACTGTAAATTTCTAACTCTTTGTACAATGTTAGCTTTTAGGCATTTAAGTATTAATTTGGTGTTATTTACATGAAAATGTTTATTTCTTTAATCTTTGAACAAATGTACTATGGGTCATAAACACACACATATGTCTTGAGTTATCGTGACTTAGTTTTTGAAGCATTTCCCAATCGCTCACTTTGGTACGATATAATTATATTTTTTGTTTATCAGAAGTGGAAGGTTAAGTTTTTTTTTTATTGGTCACTATCTCACTCTATGGTAAATAATGATGTGGTTGAAGATGTGGTTCAGGCTAACTTAGAATTATTTGTTCTCAAAAACAGCTGCCGGAACACCGTTAGGTGCTTGGCGATAAACTTTCTACTATGGGAGCAAGCCAAGCGGGAATGCTCTAAATGCCCTACCATTATGCTGAAGTATATATTGAAACTTGAAACTTAAGAAATGTGTGAACTTTTTTTACTTATTTATTTTATTATAAAAGCTAACGTGGTTTTCACTCATTTTAGTAAATAATACGGGATAACTCACGTGAATCAGTCAGATAGCTCCGACTATAGTTTCAACCACATTCGGTGGTCTTTTTCAAGGAGAGCTCGGGACGCCCGCGTTGACGTCTCGCTTAGCACTTGCTGCAGTGCTAAGCGAGACGTCAACGCGGGCGTCCCGAGCTCTACTTATTTATTAGTTATTAATATACGGAATAATAATATTAAGAATCGTTTTTTCAGATCAGACATAGTATGTATTTGTCATATTATATATTTTATTCATATCTGTTTTATTATTCATACTGAAAATACATGGTTAAAATTTGTCTATTGACGACTCACTTAGCCTTAAGACAGAACGAGGGCTGCGAGGTATAGGAACAAAATTCACGAAATCGACGTGACGTTGCGTATTCCTCTGATTTTGTCCTCCGGCAACTAAGGAGATTCGATTATTTTATGGTATTAAAATAATTAAGATAGAATATACATAGGTTTTATTTTATGTTAAAATCATATAATCTTTTCTAGTGGTCCTCTGATTTTGGCTGTACAACGGGGCATCTTAAGTAATTTTCAGTGTCACGTTTTCTTTATTAATAATTAGTTGAAAAAAAGTGGAATTGACAGGAGTGTAAGCAGGCCTTGATTATATGCAAATAATATACATTTGTACGGAGAAGAATAATATTTTTTTAAACCACCACGCAATCATGTCCTTCCTTACCAATAGGCTACTTCATAGGAACCCTATTCCTAAGCCGCGTCCATCCTAAGGGCTGTATCCTCAGAACCGTAATAGGTAGTAAATTGAAACTTTCACAGAATATGAGTTGGTATACAATTAAGCACATGAGATTTAACAACTGTACGCCTCAGGGTTACGAGCGCAGTGCAATTCGTCACTTGACGAAATGCATCTATTGTAAGCAGAGGTTACTACTTAATATCAGTTTGGCCTTACACGAGTTCCGACACTATAGCATAAAAAAGTATGAACTTCTCGACAAAAAATAAAACTCATAATAAATTCGCAGGGTTTATAAATAGCATAAAAAGACACACTTTCGTAATATAAATTACATGAGACTCTACTTCCAAAGTCTCACAACGACTTCAATTATATTATGCTTCTAAATATTTAAATTTAATGTAATTTTATTGACGAGATGATTGTTTTAATTTGTGACTCAATTGTATTATTTTAAGGTATATCTGATATGAATAAAATAATCTAAATATGTTAACAAGCACTATCGGGTGCTAAACATAAATCGCATATATTATTGGAGCACAAAATCTTGTGCCGAGTAGCATCTGGCACAAAATCGGAGGACGCGGCTTTGAATTCTGACCGAGACAAAAATTTTGTAGTTTAATTTGAAAATGTGATGTATTATGCTGTGAAAATACATAAACTCCCCGAGATGTAGCTACATTTGTCAACTGTCTCACCTTACAAACTCAGACATTGTATTTGTGGAACCCACTGGAAAATAGTATCTATTTTAATTTCCAGGATAACTGTGACTTAGTCAACGTGTAAGTTTAACTTGGTAAGGTTTAAATTTAACATTTGTTTCTACTTAACCAACAAATGGTTAAGAAAGCTTTTTTTAAATGTAGGGACACATGCAACGTGAGCGCAATTTGATGATAATGCAAAAATAGCCGAATGCGCTCAGTTGCCCCCTCACGTTTGTACCGAGCGTCCGTACCTCAGCCCACCTTATTATTAAAACCTTTTGTAACTAAATTTGTGTAATTCTGGAAAACAATAATCAGCGGTGATCACCGAAATGTAGTACTTTTATTACCCATCCCAGTAGACAGACAAGAACATGAATATGGAAGAAATGAGGGCGCACATATAAACCTTCATAGGTGACATGCACCACGACACCAAATAAACATTTCATAAAACCTTACATCAGATATGTCTAACTTTTCATAATATAATATATATACAACTATTTATTCTGTATACTAATAATAATAATATATACTGTTATATAATAGGCAGGGAGGAACAAGGGGGCTGACATTCTAGCCCGGCACCCCAATTAATGTAAAACATATAGGTTAGTAAAATCCTTGGTCACCCGTGACGTGTTGCCCGTGGATTTATGGAACAGAAAACAAAACAGAAAGGCGGCCGCCTATCTGCTGTCAATTCTTCTTCCCAAAAATAAAATGTATGATGAATGTATTTCCAAGCTCGATTTACTAATTATAATAATAACGCAACTGTCATACTTATTATGGGGATAAATATTGTTAGTTTAGCTCTTCTCACTTCGACGTAGTTCAACTACTCCTCGTGAGATGGCGCAGCTTGTCTTGACTTACATTCAACTTACATGTCTACATTATTTTTATCTATTCACTTGTGAACCCATTTGGATAAATTAGATTCCAGTATTTCCATAACACAAACATTGAAAACACAAAAACTGGAAAGTCCGTGGTATGAAAATCTAACGAAGTATAAAACTTTATACCGTGGGAACCAAAGTTTTCATTTGCACACGATGAAATTCAGTTTTGTTTGACTTCTTCTATCTTTTGTAATTTCTGTAAATGTTTTTGTGTTAACATTAATGTTTTTTATTTTATTTCTTGTACTACATATATGTACTTTTGCCTATTAAATGAGTAACTGTACCTTTCAAATGTAACGTAGCTTTCAAATAAAAAATATAACAAAATCGGTTCACTCAGTCAAAAGTTCTGAGGTAACAAACATCGGCCAAGTGCGTGTCGCGCACGAAGGGTTTCGTACCGTTAGCTATACAACATTAGACTTCATATTTAAACCTTTTTAGGGTTCCGTAGTCCTGACAAGGAACCCTTATAGTTTCGTCATGTCCGTCTGTCTGTCCGTCTGTCCGAGGTTTTGCTAAGAGACCGTTAGTACTAGGAAGTTGTAATTTCGTACGGATATGTAAATCAATTACGCCGACAAAGTGGTAAAATAAAATTTTGAAAAATATTTTTTTTAGTGTACTACATTTGATGTGGGGATGAAATTTTTTTTCGTCGTCTACCTCTTTGTGTGAAGTATGGTTGAATAGGTCTTTTAAAATTTTTTAGGGTTTCCCAATACTGTTTTTCGATTTAATGCTCTATTTACGAAATATTTAACTTTAAAGTGCAAATTTTTGTTCCAGCAGGGTGTACCCCCCTCTAAAATCTAAACTGCGGGCTTGAAAAATCTTAAAAAATTCAAGGTGATATTGCGTTTTATGAACTTTCAAGGAAAAGTATAGCGGTTGACATAACTTTATTAGTTTAGCAGTAATAGTCGTTGAACTTGGGTATTGGATAATTTTGTACCAAATATAAAATCTATAGAATAAATCCTTTAAAGTGACTAAGATGACGTAGTTGGCTGTTTATAAGGGGTAAAGACTGGCACTGAAAACTTTATTTAAAATAAAAAATCTTAAGACTATAGCTATGCCCTATGTCATACCACTAGATGGACTGACGATTTCGTGAAAGTCGCGGGTAGCCAATGGCTAGAAGTGGCTAATAGCCGTTCTTTGTGGCGATCTATGTGGGAGGTCTTTGCTCAGCAGTGGACATCTTCCGGCTGATGATGATGATGTCATACATAATAGACTAGCTTTCCAGCCGCGGTACACCCGCGCGTATTGCGGTTATCGCGCAAAACTATTAACCTCTCTTTGCGCAGTTGGATAAAAACTATCCTATGTCCTTTCCCGGGTCTCCAACTATTTTCATTGGTATAGATATAGACAGTACAAAAATTCGACTTATATAGGTATAAAGTAATTTTTGGACGTCATCTTCGCCGTACACTAGAAGTGTTTGCTGTTTGTACCTGTCGTACCAAGGTCATCCATCACTTCATTTCACACATCATCAATTTGCTGATTGTACTTCAATAGTGTAATTTTTTTCATCGATAAAGAGAATATTTCTGTGCCTTTGAATTGCGTATCGCAACGGAAGGCACTCTATTTAATTTTAAAGATTGATTTAGGGCATGTACTGTATATCGACGATAAACACCGAGCTTCAGGTCTTGTTTTATATTACGCAACATTTTCCTAGCGGGAATCTTCATTTGTCGCAATAAGATTATTGTTGAGTTTGCATAATATTTTTACTTTCTAATTCGATAATCGACCAATTCTGGCTTTAACAGCATTAATTTGTCGTTCTAAGATACGCGGCTGCCCTGATCTTTTATGGTCTTCGACAGAGGAAGTGTTGTTGTATCTGTTGATATCACGATATACGAACATACCTACGGCTGACACCAAGCTTTTGAAGTGTCTGGAATATGACCGACGCGATGGCTCAATACCTTCTTTGCACAAGGCGAATACTACTATCCTATTTTCTTTAACACCTCATTTCATATTGTTATTTGATAATGAACACGAAATAATATATGAAAGTGCGCAAATCGAAAGAAAATTTTAAAGTAATAAACGCGTTACAAATTCGAGTATCTACCTATAGAATTCACAAATAAACGAATTTTGTTTAATTTTCGAAATACAATGGAAATAATAACTTGGCGCAATCGTGCTCTTATTTCTAAGGTTTAGCAGGAAGAAAGTGGGGGAGAATAAAGAACTACATAATCGTTCTATATTATGATAACGGGCTTCTACGGAACCCTACACTGTGCGTGGCTCGACACGCATTTGACCGTTTATTTTGTTTTAACATGCGTGAGTCCGACTCGCACTTGGTCAACTTTTTGAATTTGTAGTTATAGCGGCAACAAGAATACATCATCTGTGAAAATTTCAACAGTCTAGCTATCACCGTTCTTGAGATACAGCCTGGTGACAGACGGACGGACGGATAGCGAAGTCCCAGAGATAGGGTCCCGTTTTTACCCTTTGGGTACGGAACTCTAAAAAAAACAGACGAATTGAGATCCTCCTTCTTTTAAGGAAGTCGGTTAAAAATATTATTGTATAGTATCCGAAATAATATAATACTAAATAATTAAATTAATTCCTAACATTTATTCATAAGTTTATCAAATAATCAAAAGTTTGAAACAAATTTTCTATATATTTAATTATGTTTACCTATAGAGATGATCATAATTTTCTTACTTATTGCTTATAGTTTGTGAAATCCGTGATTTTAAGCTTTACCCTTGACCCTCCTGGGGCTCGATTATCTTAGCTATTGAACGGTGTTAACGCAACTTAATTGCATGAAAATTGTAGTTTTTGATAGATCAATAGTTTTTGACATATTTGGTATGCTGTAAGCTATTTTGCGATTGCGTTGCTTCAATGGCATAAAATCGGTAGTCTGTTCCAAATTCTGACGTTTCTTATTATTTTCTTATTACGTATCTAATTTCAGTGGCAACATTTTGCAAGCCATAGCACAGCCATACGATAGCGACGCGATTGCTATACAACAGCGATTAGGAGCTAAAGTTAGCATACTACCGAATTTGACATTAACAGCAGTTCGATCGCAGAAGCATCGCAGTAGTGTGGCGTTTAGTCAATAGCTAAGAGAACTAAGGCCCAGAAAGAAGGCGTGATATTGTAAGTCTGTAAGATGAGATAAGATTTAATAGAGATTGATAAATAATGTAATTACAAACGACACAAACTCATGTTGGTTTACTTCTTTTGTTTTTGTACGATATTAAAATATCGTATATAATAAAACACTGAATCAACGCAAACAGAAGCTTATGATATCTAATGATTCAAACCTGAGCCGCAATTACCATACGCTTCAATAACTTTCTCCGTCTATATCAACCCATCGCTACCTGACCACGGTTTCATTGATATTACTCCATCGCTACCTGATGGGGTTGGCGATCGCTATCACATTACTAAAACAGTCACGGTGACAACAAAAAGTGCCGACAAAGCCGTCTCAGCGACGGCGAATGACGGCGGCAGGCGACCGGACGTTTTTTTACTTGCGAGTTCGTGACACACGGTCGGGGAATCAGACTAACTTACATTATGATAATGAGCAAATTACGCCATGAAGTATCCTTTTTAACTATTACCTCATTATCTTCTTTACCTTATCCCATGTATGTGGGTTTGGTTCAATATGTTGTCCAACACCTCAAAGAGGACAAATTTTTTTCAATCAGTGATTGCTCAGCGGCAATAGCTAAGGACTGCCGCGCAGCAGGTCCATAGTTTGAATCCCGCTGCGGGCTTGAGCTTCACCACATGGTGGAAGGGCATTTTGGGAATACCCTCCTGGCTAGCAACCACCCTCAAGTAGAAAATATGTCGCCAAGCTCCTAACGGTGTGGTGTCCGGCAGCAGTCCTTGAGAGACAGTGAAATTACAGGCACATGAGACTTAACAACTATGTCTCAAGGTGACAGGCGCAGTGCAATTCTTGACTTGTGATGAAATGCATCTTTTATAAGCAGAGTTCATTATTGCATATAATAAATGATTACACATGACACAATCAATATTAAAATAACAAATGTTGGTTGCTTAAGATAAAAGTTCGTTTGTTTTAAATTCGGTTGGTTAACATTTTAACAATCAGATATTTTTATTGATGATTGAAAATCCAAGTGTAAATATTTTTTTTAATAATACCACTCGCGCTTTTGCATTAAGTCGTTATAACATGTGTTTAACGTATAAATTGTTTTTTAATCAAAGTATACATATTTTGATTTTGTTGCGATTAAAAATATATTGATAATTTATTGTTCTCCAAATCAAAAAAGTGATATCAATATCACATTTGACGAGACCATTAATTTATGTTATTACATTAAATTCGTAGTTAGCAAATTTGTTTACAACTGTATCCAAAGAACTCATCATCGTACCGATGATGACTCAAAGGGTAGCTGAATTTTTAAAGCACGCATTTAATTCAATTTAAATGAGATTCTGATATCCCCGATCCATCTGACATGTTTGCGTTAGTTTTTGCAATTAATACTTATTCGATTATCTCTTCGACCCTGTGTCACGTTCGCAAGAGACGCCTTGTCTTAAAACACACCTGCTTAGAATCTTGATATTGAATTCCCAGACTTCGAAAACCAGCTAAGTAGAGCCCCCGTTTCCCGCAAAACTCTTATTTCTTTACACAAATGTTGACGGATTGAATGCCCGATACGGTTCTTACGACACTGGTGGTTAGTGCGTTAAAAAATGATGGCAGGCATAAATGGCGTCTTTTAATTTTTTCATGTTTAAATCCGATGTTTATGCAACGTGTTATATGTACCTATATGTGAATTTGGATGCAGACATTGTTTGTGTTGTGTTTCTTACCTTGTAGTGGCTCGTTAGTAGGTAAAAATGCCTCGTAACGTAGAATACTGCGTGGAAGTCAATAAATCTGTTTTTTCCTGTCCATATTAATGTGGAATTTTTTCACTTTTTAAAGTGTTTTATGGCGCCATTTGTCATAAATATTCAAGTCTTGTCGTAGTCAAATAATGTTTATATGATTTTAAATATACAAGGTTACTATTGATCATTACCTTCTTAGATGCATTATTTATACATTATGATTTTATTACACACACAGAATTTTTTCACTTTCATAATGAAATTGATTTCAATCAGCACTGTGTCTGATTTCAGAGCTCCTCAAAACCTCCTTTTACCAAGGATGACAAACAAAGCGTTAAAGCCTTTTTAAAAGAGGTAATAAGCTTCACAATTACTACGCGGAGGAAAAATACTTTAGTATATAAGTATTTTTTGTACTGATTGTACAAAAAAAACATTTGTTGTATAGTATACCTATATCTAGTATCTAAGTCGATTTTACTAGTAACGCAACTATTTTCAAGTATTATATTAAAATATTAATTAAATTTTTTCTTGAAATATTTAAAAAATGTTTGTTTTTCTTAAATATGGATTTCCGCCAAAAAACACCTTTAAGCATTCGTTTAAATGTTTGCATTATCTGAATCATTTAATAAAAATACAAGAGTTGATCAATTTGCACACATAGACATTTACAAATTTATGTAATTTTTTTATCTATGATAGTAAGCTGTTTCTGTATTTCTTTTGTTAATTTGTGAACCACCTTTTTTACCGATTGTCCCTCTGCAAGCAATTGTTCTCTGCAAAACAGCGCAGTGCTTGCTCATGTAGGTGAACGATACGATTGCATAATGCTAAAAATAACCCTTTTGCCTTAAGACCAACATTTATTTTTCTGAATTGCATTATTCCATACATTTCTTCACTATGTAGACAATAAATGGATATTTATTTTTATCATCATTAATCATTAAAAGCTTAGCGTATTATTTTACTCATCTCGATAATACCGTTGCTAGTCAGCTATTCCATCAAAAACCCAGGCGATGTCGACAACAGATGCAAGAAATTTAATCAATAACTTAAAGTTTGACGTCAACAAAATTATCCGTTAAACAATGGCAACATTTACTTTATATTTTAGTTTTGATATTTCCAAAACAAAAGATTGCAAGGTGTGTGTCAGCAAAGTACAAAAAGCGGTGTATTGATAAAAAGTCACGGAGAAATCAATGAAGCAGGTGGCATTGTGTGATGTTGAAGTTGTTAGCGGCTGCTTTGAGAAATTGAGAGGTTTGGACAAAGATTATGAAAAAATTGATCCAAAGAAGTGACAACAGGGTAAACTTGAAATGAAAATAAAAATGAAAATAATTAAGCACTTAAATGCTTATTAGTGTTAAATTTCGTATCATTTCAGCGAGCACATTTTCATAATAACCATATTTTTTATAAAAAGCTTACTTTTCAGCGTTGATCATTAGCTGGTTATACTGTCAATTATTTTAATAGTTTTTTTTTATTATAGTTACTATAAATATATAAAATATTTACATATAAAATTATATCCAATTATTAGTCAAGTTCATCAGATAAAATATGCTAGCGAAAATGGATTGCATAGTGCATAAGCAGTAAAGTATAAAAGCTGAGCAGCAATTGAGAAAATGTTTTTAGTCGGGTAATAAACATCCACAATTAAAATTCTTATCGAAGTTGTAATACTATTTCTAGAGTGGTTTCTTTTTCAATAGAAAATTGATTATATAAATAGTACAGTATTAGGAAACTTTATTAATAGGCAATTGACTTAAACAAGAGATAAAACATCTCATTTGTTTAGTCTTCAGTATCAGAGCTGAAACCACCTGCTTACCAGATCGGCCACAAACCTTTTTTCATCTTTACGAAATCTTTTTTTTTATAAGCTGTGGAAATTAGAAGCACAACGAGACAATTTTTTGTTAAGAAGATAACGCATGACGGTAGTGATAATTAAGTCTAATATGGATGATTGCTTTTTGTTTTGACGCGAAGAGATCCGGTTGACAACATTATTAAGGCAATTTTATGGCTTAGAATTTTGGTTTTTGCTTATTTTTTTTACGGTCATATTGTGACCTAATTGCTTAGTATAGGGCTATTTTATAAATGCTTAGCCATACCTGTCAAGAAAAAAAAATCATGCAATAGGTTAAAATGTTGTTCTTAGCAACGATTGCTTGAATATTTACTTTTATATTGAAGCATTCGTTTAATTTTTTTTCTCTTAAATCATAATTATGTTGCATACACAATTGAATTAGGATAATCCTGTAATGATTGTGTATATAATTTGCAATAAAAAAAATTTTTTTTTATTACTGTTGATTGTGGTTGGTAATATTTTTATTGTTCGACACAAAAGAAGTACAATAGATCAAACTAATTTGCATATTTTTCAAGCATATGTCTAACATGACCTATTATTATAATAATGCATATTTTTTATACCATTACCTTCGATGACACAACTATTTAATGGAACTCATTTTAAAATATATTTTTCAACACCCTTGCTCGTAAAGTGAGCTTTATTATATCGTTCTTAGGGCCATAAACCGAACTATAACACCCTTGGGCATAATAATATTATACACTAGTGCGTAATAGAATTATCCCTACAAAGTTAAGTTTGTACTTAACTTTGTAGGGTTTTCTGAAGCGCTCGTAACGAAGTTTGCTTAGCCGTTATGAACCGATCAGCAAAGTTAAGAAACGTCCGTTTGGTCATGAATAGGATGGGTGACCGCTGGTGACGTTACTACTGAGCGCTTCCGTGCTTCGGAGGGAACGTTAAGCCGTCGGTCCCGGTTGTTGTCTTAGGATGGCAGTCGTTATGGCATGGTGGTAGGGCCTTTTTGCGAAAGCCCGCCTGGCTAGATACCACGCTCCAGTAGAAAATCTGTCGCCAAGCACCTAACGGTGTGTTAAAAAAAAACTTGCGCGCTATTTTCCATAGTTTTCCTATGTTGTTTGTATCGCATTTGTGCAATTTTTTTTCCTCGCATTGGTGTTGAAAATGTGCGTATGGAACTCTAGAGCAACTGGCTCATTATACACTCGGTTGATTTACGCACTCAGCTTCGTGTATAATGAGCAACTTAACACATAATATACTATTATGTGTTAGTCTGGCGGCTCATGTAGTGGTAAGTGATCACCTCACCCACGGACATCCGCAACACCGACATATCAAGTATGCATTGCCGGCTTTTGAGGAAATGTTCTTTTCCTGAAGGTTCCATACTAAGTCGTATCGGATCGAAAATACTTGGCAACTGGTTCCACATATTGGTAGTGCAAATTGATGTTAATGTTTACAAAATAATGATAGAATTAGTTGTATTCTCTTTCAGCCTTAGAGTATTTATATAGATTAGATGACTTCTCCCAGGCATGCCGTAACGATTGTTTATGCAAAACTTTACAGTCTTTATCTAACCAGTTACCGTTATCTCTACATTATTCTACTGCGTGCTTACTAAACTCCAACTTACCTCATTATAAGTTCCACACATCCCAAACTTTACAACTTACCCAGTAAATAACCTTGTAGGGTATATATTGTCGTTCGTGCTGTGTCAAAAGAGATACATTGCTTCAAACAAATTACTTTCAACATTTTTTTTTACTTTTTTCCTGTCACCACAGCACACACGTGCTACCGCACGTAAGAAAAACACTTTGCCTCTACTCTTGCCTGTCACCTCAGTACTCGCACTTTTCTTTCATTTAATACTCTGCAGTGTTGCACAATGCAGTTTATATTACCTTCCTCGGGACTTCTGCACTTATGTCCTTCTACATTTATATTAACCTTTTTTACCAGCGAACTGTTGTACCATTCTTCAAGGATAGACTTTCTTGCAACCACTAACAGAAGAATAATAAAGCAGGCTACTTCAATACTATATAAAACCTCCATTCCAAAACAGAGGTACCATATGGTTCGACGGTTTTCCATCATAGGTACTTCCGTTTCATCTACATGTATCTCCTGCCGCATTGTAACCTACATTTTAAGATTTTATACGCCGGTAATTATACTTTTGCTTGGAAAGAAGGCTCATATCGTGGCATTGTTATTTCAAAGATGTATAAATATAATAGAAATGCATTAATCGATAGACTGAAGCAATATTTAGCTATGATCGTTTTTAAATATTTGAATTTTGAATTACTTTGTTTATTATATAATGAACTAGCTTTCCAGTCGTGGCTCCGCCTGCGCGCATGTCGGTTATCACACAAAAACATTAACCTCTTTTTGCGCATTTGGAAAAAAAGCTATCCGATGTCCTTCCCCGCATCTCAAACTATTTCGATACAACATTTCATTCAAATCGGTCCAGTAGTTTCAGCAGGGCATCTGAAAGGGTGACGCAGACAGACAGATTTACTTACACATTTATAATATTAGTATGGATGATTATTATGCCAATATATATTATTATTTGAATTATATTATGGTAATTGAAAACTCTTAAACTAAAATTAACAAATGAAAAGAAGAACCTTACTAGAAAGTAAAATATAATTGAAGATGAAAAATTAGAAGTTGTCTATATATTCGTAGTTTATCGCTTACACCACACTCCTCTATCATGTAACCCTACTTTACCTGAAGCTTGGCACTTCCATTCATGAATTTAAAACACATGAAACTTAAAGCGAGCATACATCATCTTTATCTCGTGGAATACGTGATATTTTGACTAAAGAAGACATTAGGGCTGGTATAAAAGTGTGATAATGTTCCGGATGAGTTAGGCGTGAAGTTACGAAGCTCAAGATAATGTTAGTTACTAATTCTTCTGTTTGGATTGAAGAACGCTTATTTTTGAATATGATAGAGATGGTTTTGGTATTTTTTTCTCGATCGTGCGCTTGAGGTGTCAGGTGTTCCTGATGACGCTGTGTGTGAAAGCGGGTGTGTCAAAAACTCTTCCGGTTGGGCTATGTGACGTTTATATGTTGGCTTAATACGAAAATTTGTTAGCATAGTCGCTTGATATTATTATATTTTATAAATGTGTATCCAAATTATCAATCTAAATTGTTATAACTCAAAGGTGACTGACTGACTGACATAGTGATCTATCAACGCACAGCTTAAACCAGTGGGCGGATCGGGCTGAAATTTGGCACGAAGGTAGATGTAATGACGTAGGCATCCGCTAAGAAAGGATTTTGATTAATTCTATAATGAAGCTACTATGGCTTAGGCATCCCCTAAGAAGGATGATTTGAGATGCAGGCTATAAAAGATTAATTACTTTTCAGTTTAAAATATACGAATTTCTGTATGCCATCTCCATTAAGTTATTTTGAAGAGAAAGCATTAAATATTTTTGTGTATAGTGCATAATATATCTAATATATCTAGCGTAATATGTAATATATCTAGCGGATTACATCACTCGCTTCTTAACGCGAGCGAAGCCGCGGGCAAAAGCTAGTTTAATATAAGTTTTCTTAAAGTAGTTCGTAAATATTTGTTATTATTATGAAAAATGTGTTATCATTTTGAACGACATACGGTAGCAGGTTAGAATCACGCTCGTGGTGCATTTTTTTTCTTTCATAGTAATCTTAACTCTAACTGAAATATTAACACTTGTTCATGAATTCATTCAATGTTTTTTTTATTTGACTAAATCAGAATATTAAGAAACATATTTAGAAATATATAAATGGAGGTAGAACAAAGATGTTTGTCAAAAATGTTTTTTGTATAACTAGGTAACATATTATGAGCGGAGTTAAGACGACAGTTGCAATGGCTGATAGCCAGTGACATTCAAAGAGTAGTCATACGCCCAATAGTGGAGATCTTAAAAAAGCTGATGATCACATACGTCACATACAAAATACGGCCTGTAGTCTGTGAGTACTCGTTGGTGAGTTTTACATTATAGATGTTATTAGAATAGAAACTGCTCCCTAATTTTTAAACTGGCTAACTCGCTTGGGTTTCACAGGAGAACTTAAAAATACCTTTATTTTCAAACAAAGAAATAAGTAGAGACATCGCGTCAATTATATGTATGTTATAACAAAAGTGAAGTATCCCAAGTATCGATCCGTACGTATTTGTTTTTTTAATTGTAATTTGAACATTTTTTTTATATGCATTGGTTATAGAACAAGCACGACGCTTGATTTAACATTTCATCACAAATGACGAGTGCACTGCGCCGACAACCCCTACAATAACAAAGTGCCTATGATTCCATAGATTCCATATTAATTTCAATTGGATTAGTAATTAAAAGTTGATTAATGCAATTGATTAACTTATTAACTAGATCAATCATATACTTTAGTAACTGACATTTCTTAATGATTGCATGTATCTGTAAATGTTTGTAATGTATTTGTAACATGCAAATTTGCAAACCCTAGTGGTAAGAATATGGTGAACTACTGGTATGAACCCTACAGAAAATATCACCTAATCAAATGAATATTTTTAACTTGAATTTCGAATAATTTGGCTCACATGGTTTGGCTAGTCTTCGCGTAGGTAATAGATTTTCACCTAATGACTAATACCGTAGAGTAAATAATTAATGTACATTAATGAACAGTTATTAACAAAGAGTATTTTACATTTACGACAGCGTTTCATAATCTCCTGTACTATAAACCGGGTTGAGATTTAGTAAGGCGCCCGTACCAACGAGCTATAAAGATTACAAGATTTGCTAATGGACCCTCTAATTAATTATTAAGATGTGGGATTGCGCAATAATTTTAGCGTGTAAGGTGTGATAAGCCAAAGTGCTCTACTTAATATATAATAATATTATGTTACGGGTACTTTATGTAAAGATAAGAAATAATTACCTTAAGACAATTCTTATTGTGCTTCGTACGGTGTCAGCCCGATCGTCCACTAAAGAACACAACTTCTTTCATTAAGGGGGGAATTGACGTAATCTCCACACTTGGCTGCCGGCGTCTTGGGGATCAAAATGTAAGATATCAGATCGGCAGAAGGAGCTGCTGCCCATCTTAGGTAGTTTTTCCTTCGTAGCCTCTTACGAGTCTTCAGGGAAGATATTTTTCTTTATAGCAGATAATCTAGCCTTTGACCACCATCTCAAGTGATGATAAATCGAAGATGTTGTTAGGCTAACCTGGAACTATATCATATATCAAGGACAACAGATTTGAGGGTAGTAGTTCGCAAAATGCCTTACGACCATAGAAATGGTGGCAGTACATGTAAATGTATTTGGAGGAGACAAGGCGCTAAACAAAAAAAAACATTTTTCGTTACTTATAAAAGTTATCTAAATCATTAAAGAATAATAGAAGTGTTAGTGGACGATCGCTATAGGCGCTAAATGAGCAGCATACCAATCCTGAAGAAATATTAGGCTCTCCAGAAAAGGTATATACCAATTGCTATCCAACTGAGCAATGCTCCCAGCATGCTAGGCACGCTGCCAACTGGTAGTGGGCTGGACCATTTGGACTGCCTGTAAATCATGTAAGTTATGGCAGACTCACAGGTTGCATAAATGCTTTTATTGTAGTAGCTGGAGTGTTATATATAGTTCGTAGTATTTTGTTAATAAAGGCAAGCCACCGGCGCCGCCTTAAAGAAAAAAATATACCAAGTATAACCGTACCACCAGCAAAAGTATTTTCGAAAAGGAAACATCTATTATGTAGGGAACCTGACGAAAAACTTGTTGCAAAAGTAAACTATTTTCTACAGTTCTACGGTGAGCATGCGATGTCCTTGAAGGAACTATAAGAGAGCATACACCCCGACTACTTTTTCTGGAAAGAGGCGTAAAGTTATCTATAAACTTCGAAGCAAAAGAGGGTAACTACTTTCCGCGTCACGAAACTGATTGTCCCAACATTCTAAGTAATAAATAACACGTGTCCCAGTCTAAGTTGGAACTTGGACGCTTCTAACTTTCATATTCCATTATAATATTTTCAAGATCGCTCGTAAATTTCCCCCACGTGGTGTTAACTAAGTGATTAATATCTAAAGGGGACAGGGATGCCAGAGATATTAGAGTGATGATGTAGTTATGAATATAAAGATCAATATTTGTTTGTCTGATGACTGGCAATGTTTTGTATTACGACGTACGAAATGTTAATAATAATATTTATTACTCAGTACTCATTAAATACACATCAGTATATTTGTCATAATTTTTAATAATCGCAGAACAGCTCGTTTATCCTTAAGGAACTTCATATCTGAAATATTTAATCAATAGGACTACTTTTTGTAAAGTGTGTTTATTAAATAAAAAATTTCTTTTGGTACTGAAAAAAAAGATTTTTTTGATCGCAACTGTATTTCGAAACTAATTAGTTCCTGTTTTTTTTTATAAGCCAATAGGTTACTTTACAGTACAACACTGTTGGGGTTGCTAGTTAGCATTTTGAATGAATGTTACTACAAAAAAATATATTAGACGTGCTTTTTATTACCGATCTTTGTAAACTGCTTAAAATTTTTAAAAAAACATCAACCTGATAAACAGCTTAGAAATGGAAAACAACGTTTTTTATCAAGCGGGTAAGCTTTGTCACTATATTTTTGAGATGTTTACTTAGGATCTTTTAAATGTTCGATATCTCATAAAAAGTATCTTCGTAATTTACGAGTACAACCTTGAAATTTATTGGGTTCTTAAGGGATGAATAAATGTCGAATATGTATGGATTACCTGCTCATATTAAAAAGACAGGTTTGAAAATGTGTATTGACAAGACGCAAATCAAAAGAAATGTGAAACCCCGTGCAGCAGGTCCATAGTTCGATACTCATCGACGGTGTTTGCTTCACCGCATGGTGACGGGGCACTTTGTAAATGCCCGTTTGGCTAGCTACCACCTTCAAGTACAAAAATCTGCCGCCAATTACTTTACATTGTACACGGGCACAGTCTTTCAGACGTAGTCTTCTAGTAAGTAATTATGAAATTACAGGCACGTAAGACTTGACAAATGTATCTCTCAGGGTGATGGGCAGAGTGCAGTTCGTCACTTGTGACCAAATGCATCTAATATGGGCAAAGGTAACCGCTTCACATCAGGTGGGCATTGAGCGCATTCTGTCACAATTCCGTAAAAAATAATAGAATTTAGGAAAAAAAAGTCATGCTTACCTATCTTATGCAGTATTATGTTGCAAATGAAAAACAAAGTTTTTATTCAGCTTTTATTGAGGTAATTTTCTCGGTACTCAATATCCCTATATATATACATACGCTTATTTAAACGCTCGGTAAACCTAAAATCTTTAACCATAACATAAGCCCTAGTGTAGAGAATGTTTAGTTAACGACCCAGTTTTATGATTAACCCCCTAATTTGATTACGCATAACATTATTCCTGTTGAGATTCACCTTTTATTTACGACCACCATTAAAACACCGTAAAGTATGAATAGAAACCCGCAAAGAGACGTAACGAAAGCCATGTTAGAATACATTGAAAAGTTATTAAAAAACTTTATTACATTTTTGAAACGTTTATAGGTGAAGTTTACGACCCCCCTAATAGATTAAAATTCAATGTTTTATAAACAATTATGTTTATTCATTGAGACAAACTGCTTATTAAGTACCAAGTGTACAGAGAAACTTAAAATTTGATTTCTCAATTAATTTAATGATTATTTTATTCATAACTACGCATTCACAACAACTGTTTGCTAAAGAGATTTTTGAAATTATTTTCTTTGTAAATACGAAAGTCATGGAAATATTTTTTAGTAAAATTGATATACTTTAATAGATGAAAGACAATTAGATACAAGAAAATAAGACTCTTTGTCAATACAATGTCTTAGCAACTATATATATTTGCTTTGATAGCAATTTTCTTGAATAACTTTGTAATCTTGTAATATTGATTATATTAGATACAAGTTTTTGCTTTGTTATTACTGTTAGCATATGTATTAATGAATTTAAAGCTATCCCTAGAATTGGTATATGCTGTTATTGGCCCAATATTGTAAAAAATCTTACCCCGTTCCTTCTGTCTATCTGCGTTCAGCAGCCTTAGTTCTGTTCGAAATACATTTTTAGATAAGAAATTAATAAATAAAATATTTCTAATAACTTAAGACAATTTTTTCTGGATTAGGATACTTTCTGTCTGCGGTTTCGACACCGTACTTTGTCTGGACACTGGAAAGTATCACTTGCCATCAGGTGACGTAGTGGTCAAACGTTAACCTATTAGGCAAAAAAAAAGTAATTCTGAGTCTGGTATGCGGTGTCGCATACCAGATACCAGACTCAGGGTTACTTTTATTTGCCCTAGACTTATCCGATTTTCGATTGGTAGTATCCAGAGATTCACCCACTATCTATGTTTGGAAAATAATCTGGAGACTTGTTCCATAAACTCTTTACAAGAAAACAAACAAAAAAAACTATTAAGCGGTGGACTCATTTACACCGAGAGTTCCAAAAGTAAAATAATAAACTCTAAGCACAAAATTTGCGTCTATACAGCCAGTATCGATGGCAAAGCGCTTAAGGCACCCGGTGCTTAAAACTGAGGGATGTGGGTTCGAAAATGTTGTGTTCTGCAAATTTGTAAGCACTAAAGACTGTTTCAGAAAAACGCACGAATCTTCAAAAGCTCATTGATATTCATGAAAAGATTTCACTGGTAACTTTACAATCTGTGCATTTAATTGGTTTCAAATTTCAGCATACTGCCTCTCTATCTGCGCAGAGTGTCATTGGTAGTACCTAGTTGATTTGCAGACGCCACGGAAAACATGACACAATGTTTTCGACCATAGTGTTTATGGAATAGTATACAGAATAATGGTAGTATGCATAGTGTACAAAATCCAAATTTTGTTTCGTATTTTTTGTAGTGTTTTAAAAAGAGCACTCGTAATGAACTGGCGATACCAATCATAAAATAAGAACTCACCAACAGTAAACTAACGGAGAACCGTTAGTTCTTACCGTTTCATCGCAATACACAAGTACTGCAGTTGGCAGCAATTTGTTGGCGGCTAAACCTTCACTTGACATGTTCGCGTGAGGACTGACACCAATTATTGGATACAAACAGCACCTACCTACATTCTAGTGACTGTAGGTATTGAGCAATAAGGACTATCTACGTTTATAAGGTATAAAGATTTTCAAAAACCAGAACAGATATTCATAACTAAAAAGTATATTATAATTAGGTACAAAATTAAAAATTTTAGAGAGGAAAAATTTAAGTCGTGTGCGGGATTAAAACCCGAGTCCATCCACCCCTTAAACCGGGGTAGTATGCAATTGATTGACTATCCAAATTAGCTAACATGACAATGAGTCCTAACTCAATTTTTTCCAATCGTTCTTGAACTATCGTATTGGGTTCGAATCCCGCACATGACTTAAATTGTTCCTCTCGAAAATTTGTAATTTTGTAATGTTATCCGCGGAGCATGCGTTATTGCAAACATAAAAATATTAAAAGTATGATATAAATATTATTATTTATTTTAAATTTTTGATATTATTTATATAAAAAATATAAATAAGACCAATTAGGAGGTATATTCTACCTAACAAAAAAGAATCATCAAATCAATTAAAAATTTTGATGACGTCAATATCAGAATGACGTGCTATCAAAACGGATGAAGAAAATTTTACCGCTCACCATCCACTTCCAAAGCAAATATTTCGTTATGTGACCAAATGGTTGCGGATAAAAGCTTATTCTTTATGAATATTTTTAATTACACGGTAGGAAACGAGCCTCCGCCATGGCCACCAACCATTGTTTACAACTGTGGAGATGATGGTTTGCGACCAAATTACGTTTGACCTTCCAACGCCCTTGGATTGCGAGCATTTGTTGTCAACTGTGGTGAGCAACCACTATTTCCCACTGTGTGGACGCCGGTTGCGAACCACGCGAGGAAAGTATGCCGCTGCAGGCCGCGAGAGTGCACGCATGGCGGGAGCGCACACATAGCGCGTTTCCCTCTTTGAGATACGTAGGTATAAAAGCCATGACCAGATATAATGCATTATGCGGATCCAACAAAATAACGCATTTAGGGCGTTGCTGAGACTTCCGCGATTCTGCAGTGCATCAAATATGTTCACACAAGCACGCACTGACACGTTTGATGCCATTTGGCGCAAAAAGTCAGGTTTATTGCTAAAAAGACTTCGCTCAAGTAGCAACAACATCCTAAATACCATATCAGGTAAATTTGATTGACCAATGGAAACTCATTCAGAGGACTAAATCACTATTAGTAATAAAGTACTAGCCTACTAACAAAAATTGGATCAAGTTGTCGGAATAAAGAAATTTATAATATGTCACAAATAATTTGTGAAATATTTTTCTTCCAAATTTCATACAAAGATAGTAATTTTAGAACGTATAAGTTAAGCGATATCGTGTGTAGTTTGGCCTTCGTTGAATGTGTTAATTGGAATAATAAAAGTCAAAGTCAAAGTCAAAACCATTTATTCAATTTTGGCGTCTACGACGCTCTAATGAAATTTTAACATTGAAATATTCTAACATTACTGCCTCGTTCAGTAAACAAAGTTGTATAGAGCCACTTCGAGAAGAACGGGCAAGAAACTCGAGGCTAGTCTTTTAACAATGTGGTACTTACTTACTATATACACTTCATTTACACTTATCAACTATTCATTGACATATTCGTCGTTACAT
Organism: Plagodis dolabraria; assembly: GCA_963854805.1. Lineage (NCBI taxonomy): Eukaryota > Metazoa > Arthropoda > Insecta > Lepidoptera > Geometridae > Plagodis > Plagodis dolabraria. The sequence goes on along the minus strand of OY978452.1, from coordinate 10,864,213 downwards.
AATACCAAAAAAGAGTATAATAAATTACTTAACTTCACAACATCTTGATTGGGCAGCACTTGGTCGTTAAAGACTATTTCCACACCACTAGAGGTCCGCTCCGCACGGCGGTCCGACGGACACTGAAGCTACTCGCAGTGAGTGAACAAATAAGGTGACAAAGCGACTACTGTCACAAACACATTACTCTTTATAATTGACAATTGTGTGATCTCAAGCTCACGTATGGCAATAAGTATAATAAAATCTTCAAAGTTTTTACACATATAAATAAAGCACATAATATAAACTATTTTATGTAAGTATCTCAACAACTGTCACATGACCAGTTAAACTACTTATAAAATATGCTCACAGTATTAATAACATCAAATAATGATTCAAGTGATCTATACATATGGCAATAAGTATAATAAAATCTTCAATGTTTTTACACATCATAAATAAAGAACATAATATAAACTATTATCAATAAGTACTTTACACTGTCACGTAATCAATTTCGCTACTTATAAAATATACTTCCAGTAATATTATCATCAAATAATGATTCAAGTGATCATGATAATCCATATATGATGCTTAATCACAGTCTAACAACAAACACAATTAGGTACAGTGTTAAATTCACACCACAGATAAAGTATACATATGGATAATTAAACCAATACTTATTTTCCTCTTAAAAACCACAGAGTATATTTAAAACAAAATGAGAATGTCACATTAAACCAGTTGTTTAATCTTAAGCTTAAAGCTAATCAAGTGAAGATGAACAAATATTTCATTACATAGTAAGTCAATTTTCAAATAATCTATCAAATGCATGTTATCGGCGTGGGAGTTCGAAACACACTGTGGTGAACAACTGTAAGTAGCAAATTCCGACGGTGGTGAGCGACAAGCCGCTGGCCAAGGTAAATGGGTGGAGCCCGTGGTTTCCAATTGTGTGGCACAGCTTTAAAGTCCCGGTGGAAGTTATCTGTATCCATCCGTTAAAAAATTATGTATCTTTTTATCACGTGTCAATACTGTTGGAGAATGTTCATGCTTCGAGCTTATGGACGGCAGCCTGGGCCCGCCAACATTCATTGAAAATACTCGTGTTGGTTGTATACCCGCCCTTTACCTGAAGGTTACTGAGGACGTTAAGAAATTACCATTAATGAGCCTAAGGTGCAGCCACACCCTAGTACTCACGTTGTCGCGAGTAGTGGCCTGTTGTTGATTCTGCGCATACTCTCTTTTAGTAATCTTTTCTAATATCCATGAGGAGGATGTGGGCCACTTGTAATCTGACAATTTTATAGTAAAATGAGTGTAAAGACGCCTTAGATGAGGATGAGTGATTTTTTGACCTCGTATTTTTTTCTAGAATATATGCTAAATAAAAAAAAAACAACATTCAATAAAGGGAATATTAACCAAAACAGATAGTAAAACATTTCTTGTGTAATATTGAATCTGTAAAGAAAGTAAAAGGACCAATGACTTAATACTTCAAAGTTGATAGATGAACTCGCATTAATATTGTAAGGCTCCATAATTTAGATAAACTCGTTATATTTTGATTAAAAAACGTAAGTTAACATTTTAACGATACTATATGAAAGTCCATTGTATCTAAATATATATTGTATCTACATATCTAAATTGCTCTCGTCAAATAATTCTAAATCTACAAACGTTATGTACGTTATCAAAATAGGCTAAACTGTGTTCTGTGAAAACACATAGTGAACCTCGTTAAAGTCAGTTATACAATCACTTTATGTCCACAATTAGAGAGATTCCTAGACTCCAGCCTGTGGGAGAGTTATTCCTTCGTTAACACCATTTAACAAGTCTCCTCGGTTGCCTCTTTCTTTATAACACTTCCTGTACGTTCCACGTGAAAAATGTTCTGCAATTTTGTTTTTCTAAGTGTCACAGGTAGTTGGAGCCTTATACTGCAATGTGGCTAATTAGGAGTTATTACTTTATGATTGTTGGAGGGGTCTTGTTAAAATAGCTTTCTCATGGAATTGAGTAAACTGTAAACGGAATAATGACAAGAAGATTTAGATAATTGACTCACCATATCTTTTTTTGGATAGCTGATATATACTATTATTTTTATTGTTTATAAGCCAGCTGTTGACACAATCTCAGCTAATTGCAAAGGATGTTATAAGCGTAGGTGATAATAAGTCTTTACCTTGAAGAGGAACTGGCTCACATCAGCCTCTGTAAAACACTGTGAGGTGCTTGGCGATAGATTTTCTACTTGAGGACCGTAGCTAGCCAAGCAGCCGTTTGCAAAATTTCCTACCACCTTGCTATAACGACTATAAGTACAGAATAAGACAATACCGAAACCAACTTCCAAACGTGCCTTCCGAAGCGCTAGTAAGAAGAAGTATAAGTAAAGGCCACTAGCAATCACCCATTGGACATTACAACTACACAGTTGACCCTAGAACGACTGGGTAAGCTCCACTGTGAATGCTTTTACTATCATGAAGCTAACCTGATGAATATTCGGCAGCAAACCAAGTAATTTCTGCTCCATATTTGTATAATGCTGATTAGTTGAACGAAATGGTTATTATCTTCGTTAGAAATCTCTGAGAATTCTGAACCTTCCAATAGCAAGAATAACATAAACCAGCCTGCTCGCTCGTCCCATCAATCTGTCTAACATATAATGCCTCGAAGTCCTCAAATCCCAAAATTTCATCTCATTGGATGTCAGCTCCCAGACCCTCCTAATTACTCAGACACACAATACGAGGATATAAATCATAAACGTTGTTCGGTGTTAATTCGAAGCGAAAACCGAAGAATGCGGACCGATCCTAAGTATTTAATTCTTAACAGTAATATGGCTTCATACAGTTATATACTTCTTATTTTTTTTCCGTTGATAGGCTAGCTTTTGACTACTCTCTCAGGTCATAAGTAATAATGTGGTCAGGATGGTAAACGGACTACGCCTTGAATTAACGGCTCTCAATGACTGCTGCTGGAACACACTGTTAAGTACTTGGCGGCAGATTTTCTACTTAAGAGTGATAGCTGACGCGGTAAAGCTCAAGCAGCGAAGGGGATCGGAACATGGACGGCGCTGCAGTCAATAGCTTCATACCTGCTTCAACATTGTATGTATTGAGGTTTACGAAGGTTACCACTCTATTCAAATCCAGCTAAGATCTGTACAGTAATTTCTAAGATATTTTTTACACTGCAATCTCTGTAAACCAATGAAGAGGACTATTGTTTCCGTGTGCTTTTTATGGTTCCAAAACCAAAGGGTAAAAACGGGACTCTATTACTTAGACTTCGCAGTCCGTCCGTCCGTCTGTCACCAGGCTATATCTCAAGAACAGTGATAGTTAGACCGTTGAAATTTTCACATATGATGTATTTTTATTGCCGCTATAACGAAAAATACTAAAAATAGAATAAAATAAATATTTAAGGGGGTTTCCCATACAACAAATTTGATATTTTCACCGTTTCTTGCTCGATACTAATAACGGTGACAGGTAGACGCATTCTTGCAAGATTAGAACAGATAATGGTACGGAACCCTTCGTGCGTGAGCCCAACTCGCACTTGGCCGGTTTTTATTATAAGTAACAAGTCCAATAAATATTAACCTAGATCTTGAAATTGGCAGGGTATTGAGTAATGGGCACACGGACCTTCCACATTTTGCCATGATCATTGCCAAACGAATGATTTATATACATAATAGTATCACTTTGTAAATATTTTCGAAGCACTGGCACAGTTCGATTAGTTATGGTCCGAAGTCTATGTGTTAAATCCCCTCTTGGTGGTAGGGCATGCTAACGCTCACATAGGTAGCTCTCACACTCTAAACATTTGTCTCCAACTAAGCTGTCCTAACTGTGTAATCCAGAAGCTATCTTTGAGAGCGAATTCCCTCTCTGGGTTCAGCTTGTTTACCATCATCATTTCCATCATTACTGACCATCTAGTAAGAATGTCGTCAAAGCCTTGGCAAGGGAATAAACATAAAAACCACAGTTGCCAGTTAACTATCACAGTTAACAAACAATTAAAATTCATTTTCTACTACAAACCAGTTTTTATGATATATGTGTACAAAACAAATAAAAGTTTTAACTATTTTATAAACAATACAAAAATATTACATTACCGCAGATATTCATGTGACTGTTAACTGAATCAACAGTAATGTTCCGAAAAACAAAACACCTTATACAGTGTTCGTGGAATTTTAATTAGCTTGCAAAGTTCTTTAAACGCGACTAAAACAATAAAATAAGGTTTTCTATATAAAAAAAACTTTTAATAAGCAATCATTTCTTCAGTTCTTGTTAATAAAAAGAACTAAAAACTGAAAAAAATACTCGCCAAGACATTTCGAATGAGCCCAAACTCAATGAAGTTGTGTCGTTTCATTGCAAAGTTCCTTCGGCCACCTTCCAGCTCCATCATCAGAATAATATTGCACTGTTTTTATTTACATATTTGTATGCTAAATTTCAGCTCTATTAGTAACCGGGAAGTGGATCAAATTTAATTTGCAAGATTTCTTGACAAACATTAGGACAGCTGGTGACACTAAATAAAAGCTTGTAATTATCAATATTGTAGACAAATTTTTAGCAGTAAAAGTATTGACAATGTGTTGTTAATTAAGAAGTTGTCTTCCAATTTAACAAACAGTTCAACATAGCGATTGTACTTACCACGAGTCGGCAGTCAAATCTGACACTAGAAGATTCTGCTACTGTCTTAAAGTAATTTGTGTAACCTCTTTGAACATAAAAACTTCATTTTCATAATGCGAGGGGCGGAAGCTATAAAGCGGAATTGTTTCGCCCTTTCCGTTGTTCTGTTTTGTTTTTGGTTACATTTTTAAGTTCTGTTCCGAAAGCAGAGTTTATTTGGAATTTAGGTGCTATTGATAAACTTCTTGTTTATTGGGGAACTCCAAAGCGATCAGTGACAATGAATTTTAAAGTTATCAAATATTTGGATATCAATCAGTCTATGCACTTATGTATTTGACCTCATTATGTTTGCATTGAACTTACAAGCTATGATAAAAAAAATAAGTAATCTACAATTTAAGAGCAATGTAAACGAACCGTGGTTTTTAGTGACGTCATTAATATAAAGTACATATATGCTATAATTTTACTGTCTTAGGGGACGCGGCTGTATAGCTATCCATCAGGCTACAAAATTTTACCTGAACGAAACCCAACGTTCAAATAATGCCGCTATCGAAGAATATCACATTCAACATATATAGAAGGAAAAATTTTCGCCTCGGGCGTATTTAGACAGATTTTTTTTACAGTCCTTTGCTAGAGAAGACATATTGTACCTACCAATTTGACGTCAGTGGGACTAGAAGCTTATGGTCCCTGGTCTGTTAAAAATGTTGTTGATATAATCACAAATACTACGCAAGGAAAAATGTGAACCACATGCATGATTCAACACTGCGACCACCGACACAGAGCAAAAATTACTATATGTATTTGAACGTTGAATATGATGTGTAGAACAATTTTCAACGATAGGTATCTAAACAAAAATCTGAGGGATGTGATGTACATTTTATTTGATATACTAAAACATTGAAATCAAGTCAATAGATTAAGGATTTACTTTTATTATTAGGTACTACTCGATACTCTTCTTATTCTGCAAGAGTACGTCTTAAAGGTTTTTTGTTTGATGGGTGTCTGGATGCATTGGTTATGCAGTGTAAGATATTTTGTCTAAAAGAACAACACAAACATATTTAATTTAACATATTTAGGCGTTGAAGCATGTACAAATGAGACATAAGAACTAATGTCACGGAGTGATGAGCATAGTTCAGTATCAAGCAGACCAAGGGTGGTGACACTGCATCTGTAATGAACAGGGGTGTCTGCTAACCATACGGCAGGTGACTTGTACGTTTATAATTTCATAATATTTTTTTAATTTAAAAAATACAACAAGATATTCTTTGTTTCATTTCAAAACAACAAGCTTTCCTTGTAGCCACGTGGCGCGTCCTTTGCAGTTGACGGAAAAATTTCTCTATCCAAAAGGTCAGGTATTCTCATGATTTACTTCCCCAATATTACGCTCTCAGGTGGGCGGGACGGACGATGGAATTAAACTGCCCGGGAAATATTGCCGAGTTTGCGTTCTACCTAGGAACGCTGGGAAATCGTTAAGCTTGTACTCGTAGCTCTTAGATTTTTGTTTTTGAGAATATTGTTTGGTTGAACGGTTTTTACACGACTGTCAAAAAAAGGAGTGTTATGCTTACAGGGTTCATGTATGTATTCTTATGTGAGTTTCTTTATTCCACCATAACTTCTAAATGGCTAAACTGATTTTAATGTATAATATATCATTAGATTCGACTTGATAGCGCAGGTGACACTAGATAGATACATAAAAAAGTCAAAAAAATAACTGGTGGATTTCACATGCCATATTGTGAGAAAAAAACAATTTTTCCTCCCAAACCCATCGAGTGGGGTATCAAAATGAAGGACTTTAAAAAACGATTCCATAAATATATATAACTTGCAGTTTTAATTTCAATGGAACGATAAACCGCTTAAGGGCAAGACAGTAGTCAAAATAATTTCTACTTCGGGCGGAGCTAAAAGAAATAGGCGTTAACTTTTAACTCGTAAAATATTCAGTCGCACGGCGGCACTAGTCGCCGTACCACGGATAGCATCGCTAAAATTGTAGAGTTTCGTGTGCTATAAGAAGCGGCAGAACAGAAGTGTACATAACAACATTTTATCTGCAGTTACTGCGAACCTATACGGTACAAAATATCATCGCTTGTAAGTATAGAAATATTTAATAGACTAAGCGAAGCGTGGTCTCGGTGGAGGTCTGAGCAGTGTATATTTCCCAGTCATTATCTCGATTGCCTGATCCGATCTTCTTGAAATTTTGTTAGAAAGGTGCCTATCTTCCATATCAACATAATTTGCAAGTAAAAGTCTTAATTGTTTGGTGGTTAGCAGAGATTATAAGATCCATAAAACGAGCTTATTATTTAAAATTGTAGATAATATTTTAAAAACAAAAATGGAACCGACTTATGTTCCTGATAAGTGTGAAATTACTTGTCAAAGTTGGTACCGTGTTAGTTCAAAAGTCAGTATTTTGCTCAAAAAAATAGTTCGATTTCATGAAGCGGTACGAAACGTAGCTTGTATGTGTAGAAAATATACATAAAACAGTACTACTACAGTAAAGATATTCAACCAACCACCGGGTTGGTGCGGATAACGTCGGAGCATATTTGTGCCTGTAGACTTACATTGTACCTACACATGTGTTTTGTTGTTGTTATTCATAGTTCTATGTATACATTATGTGTTCCTTACTGCTCCAACATGTTAAACGTTTTTTGAAATAAAATTATTATTATTCATTATAATTATTATGTATGATAACGCTCATGTAGAAAAAGCGAAGAAAGTGTGTCAGTGTTTTGGTAAGCAGAAAGAAATGTGTAGACTGAAGGGAAAATGGTGAGAATGTGTATTTAATTTTACACAACCTTGTTTACAAAAAACTGTCAAATAATTGTAATAATTGTGTTTGGGCTTACTGTAATATTTCTATAAATCTATAGGTGAATAAATGTAATGTATAGGTATAATTTCAGTCATAGAAAGTCATTACGAAATTTTAAAGTTTATTTACGATATTTATAACTCACTGAACTCAAGAACTCATTCACAGTTTGTGTTACTACAAGACGTTAATGGAGCACTTAATACTTTCGTTTATTTCCCATTGTATTACAAATCTAAAAAAAAATTACAATTACGTTTCTTATGTAACCATAACTTTTTAATTATTTGTTATGTACTTATATGCTAACAAGTTTATCAGGCAGTGTGTCATTTATTTTTATGCAGTATGAAATAACATAGGTACAAATAATAATATAATAAAAGTTCAACATTTTTATATAAGTATTATCCCAATGCAATGCCCAATACAAAAGATAACCGTAATGAAACCGCCATATAAGATTCACCCTACTGCTACTAAAAGTGGTACAGGCAGAATTGTACCAAGTTTCTGAGTCACATTGGTTAAAGAACCCCACTCGTAGGTGCTTCGGTTATCGCGGCCATTCATCATGGAGACTTTGTAGATTGGATTTTGACATTTGGAGATACGGAAAATACTCCCAACTTCTCATCCTTTGGCCTTGCAAGTTACTGACTCAGCCTAGACTGCAGCCTCACCTTGCACTCGCCTTTTGAACTCACGCACCATCCGTGCTCTAAATGCAATATGATAAATAAGAAGAGCAAAATGGCAAATCCAGAATGATGTAATTTAAGATAGCCACCATAACGTACTCCGACCACACTGAAGCTCAACCTTACTTCAGCGGGATCGCACTTCAGCACTTTGTATGAATTCTGCTATTTTGTATTTTTGTTGCGTGTCATTTGAGTGCTCTCTCGATTCCCTATGCCATTTGTTCAAAACTTCTTTACTTATCTGTAACTGTTTACGAGATACGTAATCTATCTTCACTTGGCAGACGTCATTTTATGATTTTCCATTATTTCTATATCATGAAAATCACTTTGTTATCTTCGGTTTAGAATACTTTCTTTCCCCATGACTCCTTCCCATTGAATAATTTAAGCCAATGGTTTCAAAACATCTATGTATGGCGGCCATCTTGAAAAATTACATCATAAGAAGTAATTTCTTAATTCCGAATAACGACGCCCTAAGCAACCCTATCTGGGTTGCTTAGGGCGTTTATTTTCAGCCGGATCAGGGCATCTTGAATTTTGCCTCCCATCTTGAATCCGTCATTTCGGTTTTTGACAAGTCTCATTCGACTGCTGCCATTAAAAGTTATACGGGAAGAATCGTACCGGGGTTCTTAGTCACTTTTCCTAAGGAACGCCACTTATTATAATAATAATTATAATAAAAAAAAATTTAAGCAAAAAAATGGAACCGACTTCAACACCCAAAAGTGTGAAATAACTTGTTGAAGTCGGTACCATGATAGTTTAAAAGTACCTATTATCACAAAACTTTGCGTATGGTACTGACTTCGACAAAATATTTCATACTTTTGGGTGTTGAAGTCAGTTCCATTTTTTTGCTTAAAATATTTTTCACACTTTTTAGTGACCCTTGCCACTTACGGGATCGATTATCATTCATTTTTAACAACTATATCATCAAGATAGTTAAATATTTTTCAGGTATTTTAGTGTAACTCAAAAACGGCTTGACCGATTTTGATGAAATTTAAAATGGGACCAAACGACAAGCATCACCTTTGAAACGAAAAAAAAAATTCAAAATCGGTTCACTCAGTCCAGAGTTCTGAGGTAACAAACATAAAAAAAACATACAAATGAATTGAGAACCTCCTCCTTTTTTGGAAGTCGGTTAATACAATTATAATAATAGTTCACGTAATCACTTTTGCTATGAAACCATCTACAGAAGTTACGGTTCAAAAGTTACGGGCACATGTCTTTATAAACATGTAACACAAATTTCAATCCGACTAACTACCTTCTAAGTAACTATTAAGTCAAAGTTATAATAAATATATAACTTCCCTTTATTTGAATGATTGAATATCTAAATTCCTAGAAAGTAGTTGGTCGTCTCGGAAAGTGTGTTAAGTGCATTAGAAATTAGTTCTCGTTTAATTGTACAGTAGCTTATAAATAACAAAATGAAATATTTTACTAAGGGTTAAAAATCTAGATACCTACTAAAATAGAAATTAACAATGCCGTGTCTGAATTTAATCAACTCGTTGTTATAAAGATTTTATAAATCAATATAAAGAAAAGTACTTACCCAATATTTTTTTTACTTGAGTTTCAATAATTATTTATGACTTGCAAATTAACGTATGGTAAAAAAATATTGTATATTTCGTAAAATAAAAGCACAAAAATGATGGAGTAACGAACGGCACAGATCCCACGTCCAAACGGCCCGAGCGCTGCGGGCAGACTGATTTTCGTTGAGATTTCTTCTCACGATCACGCAATTTTGTGCCAAAAATTCATAAAAATGTTTTCAACACAAGTTGGTAAGTAGTTCATTAGAGTATAGTATTAGCTATTTTTTTAAAAAAAGAAACGTTGCAATTACATCAATTATGCCTCTTAAATTAATAAAAAACAGTCTAAAAAGGGTCGCCGATTACAATTTATTACAGAAGAACTAATAAGTTTTAGTAAAAACTAGTCAACTAATTCACTCAATAAAGAATTAAATAATATGATATATTTTTTTTGCACTTTTTGAACGAATAGTTTCGGTAAAAGAAGATTCCAAAAGTGCGCGTTTCACTACGGTGATCACCTTAACGAAGATAAATAATTTGTAGTCGGGTTTTTTAATATTCAATTAATTTATGCCTGTTTAATTCAGTAGGTATATTTTAGCACATAACATATACTCATAAATCAGATCTATTTTTATAAAAACTAACGTGAGTTGACTATAATTATTAACTTCATATACCGACTCACGGTGTTTAGTCGTCTAGTAGCCGTCGAAGCTGCCCGCATTCCTTGAGCATGAGCATCTTTACTGCTCGACCACCGGTCGGAGATTACGACTAAACCTTAAGTGCTAGCCGGTATTTGTAGTTAATAATTTAATCAGATCGTTATTGTGGAACTATCTTTATTATGTAATGAAGCGATGAGATGAACCAATTGCTTTCTTAAGCGGTCACGCCTGTATATTAGAGATCCAGTGGCACCATCCTCATTCTATTTGCATGCTAATCACTTCAAGACGTGTTCTTATGTCTCGATGGCCCAGTAATTTCACTTCATACAATATCCTTCATAACACAGTAGTGTTTGCACACTACTACTTCTGACACTGCGACGGTATCCACCAAGACGGTTTCTGCTGAAGAGACCTGGTGATTTATCATCAAACTGATATTATCAATGCGGAAGTTTTAGTTTGTGTGTGACTCAAGTCTGATGTGGCTGAACGGATTTTAATTAAATTTGGCACACAGGCCTTATATCTTGATATCATGGGTTTGATCAACTCGACCGGAAGGTGATAACTGGACTTTTTTGACAAAGAAATGTTCAGAAGTCATCTTTTTTTTGACAAAGAACTGAACCCGGTATATAAAGTTCGAGAAGGCAATACTCTCTTCCTTTATCTCTAAGACCAAACATATCTAGCAAAACACAGGTGTTTAGACACACATGTCAATTCTTTGGAAATACTAAAAGGCGTGTTTGTTATTGAATTCATGTGAATGGATTTAGATACGGAAGTGGAAAATCTGTCGCCAAAGAGCTATCAGTGTGTTCCAGCAGCAGTCTTTGAGAGGCAGTAATTCTACAACAGTGAGATTTTTATAAAGCAGACGTAAATAGTAAATAAGTTATCTTGTTCATATATTTTTCATATGTCATAAATATTGTTTTTGCTCTTGGTAGGTCATATAAAAATTCAATGAAAATACAGAACAACTTCAAACCGGAAGGATTTTCGACGCGTTTCGTTTCTCCGCAAAGTATCCTCCGGAGGTCTCGACTTTATGAGAAATTGAAACTTTTTCCGGTTTGCTTCCGTGACGTTTATGACGCCACATTGGCTTATCAGGAAAATTAGACAGAATTGTTGGATTTTTATAGATTTTTTTAATATCTCATTTTTTTGTGTTTTTCTAAAATTTTAATTTTTGTAATTGTATTTGTAATGTTTTCTTAAAATATTTTTTTATTATTATACAAAGATTTGCAACACCACGTCTTTGTAAATATAGTTTTTAATTGTACTCATTACTCTATAAGAATCCGCGCATACATGAGAAAATTCTTAATCCGTTTCAACCACCCTTATCTTCCGTTGTCATTTATTACCTTCGCAGTGACGTATGCGAGGGTTCCGTAGGGCATTATTGCAGGGTCCATTTCCTGAGTCTTTGGGGACTGAAGTGCATATTGTGGCTGATGATAAATTGGTTATACAAGCGGGTAGACGTCGTCTGGTGAGGTCATTAGCTTTTGTGGTATTGGTAATTGTGGTCAATAAACGGAAGTAAAAATAAGTATTAAAATGACAGAATGCAGTAAGAAATAGTGTGTAGTGAGTAAACTTATCAACTGTATTAATTAGCTCTATGACTCTACGTTGGTTTGTTAATGTTTACGTCATATACATTTTTCAAAGGGCTGTTTTTATATATCTATAGTATTTTTCTGGCGGTATGCCTTTATAAACAAAATACTTCGAACTATATACAATTATACAGCTAGTAGCAAAAGCATTTAGACAATCTATATGTAATTGCAGACTCACAAGCAGGCCAAATCCTCTAGCCCACTACCAGTTGGCAGCGTCGTTTTGTCTAGATTAAAAGTTTTTTTCAATTGTGGAAACTTCATGCTGTTAGTAGTTAGCATAGTTGTAGCTGGATTATTTTAGAAACCTCTAAAAATTAAAACTAAAATAAAATTAGACCGCACCTGCGAATATTCAGGTGTTCTTCTTTCGCCAACTAAAATTAGAGCTTCTTAAATGTAGCGATTCGTACACATAGTTATAAGTATTTAGCGGGACTATATATTATTTACACTCGACATTTTGGCAACAGTCTGCTCATGACCTTGATCTATGCAACATGCAATACCTGCGCGTGCACACCTATCATAACTATGCACATTTCCCTCACTATGGAAATCATTCTTTGAAATACGTCAACATTGGTTATACCATTAAATATAGGTACTCCTTTGAACTCTCAGATGATGATGAGAGGATGTTTTTTATTGAGGATAGTTTCACTTTTAGCCAATATTTCACATGATGGTAAATGATGATTCAATCGAAGATGCTGTCAAAACTAACCTAGAATTACTGGTTCTCAGTGACAGCTGCTGGAATACACGGTTAGGTGTTAGGTGAAATATTTTCTACCTGAGGTGGTATATGCTTACATTTACAACGAAGCAAAAACTAGTATCTAAGATAATCAATCTTCTTTACACGAATACAAAGTTATAGTTATATGATTACTCAGACACAAATGTGCATTGTATTTTAAAACAGGATTATATTCCTGTATCAAAGAGTAATTTATCCATAAAAATATAGTAATTTTACTAAAAAATATTTCTATGACTTCCATATTTATATAAGATATAATTTCAAAAATCTTTAATCTTCAGGAAACAGTTGTTAGGTGACAGGGGTAGCTAACCCGGCGGGCATTCGATGCCCTACCGCCATGCTGTAAGGATTGCCATCCTAAGGTGGCAGCCGGGACCGTGCGCCCTCCGAAGCACGAAAGTACCCCGTTGTAAATGCCAATACGGACCACCCATCCAAATTATGACCGCAGCGGACGTTGTTTGAAATGAACAAAGCAAGCACTACGAGCATTTCTAAATTGAATCAATATTACCAACACAGCTCACTTGTGCCATAAACAAGGTTACTATAAAAACTTCAATACTTTTAATCAAAATTAAATGCGAGACAGCAGTGTAAACCATTTTTAAAAATGAATTTAAAATAAATAAATGTGTTTTTGCGACAGCAGAGTCACGTAAATCAGTTTCAACATTTCAAAGGAAACATTTTAATACCACTGTAAATCCAAAACTCCCAAAAGCCATTTATACTGCTGATATTAAAAATGTTGTGCTCGTTTTTTGCAAGTAATTAATAAAGTGACAATTATTAATTGTGGATTGCTAATGTAATCATGATACATGACTTCTCACGGGTGGCAAAGTTAGAAGACGAAACAATCAATAGACACGTAACTAGACGCATTTTACACGACTGCCCCAAAAGAAGCCTTATGTTTTCAGGGTTCATGTATGTACGTTTGTGAGTTTCTATATTCCACCTTAACTTCTAAAAATAAACGCCTTAACAATTTTAATGTATGATATATCGTCAGATTTGTCTTGAAGGCGCAAGTGACACTAGGTACTTAAAAAAAATTAAAAAACAAACTAGCGGGTTTTAGACTACATATTGTAAGAAACATTCTTTTTAACTTCCAACCCCATTGAATGTGGTATCAAAATAAAGGGCTTTAAAAAACAATTCTATTAATATATATAACTTGCAGTTTTAATTTCAATGGAATGATAAAACGCTTAACAAAAATAAATTATTTGCAGTCGGCCTTATTTCTTTTTTAATTAATTTATGCTTGTTACAATACAGCTTAACATCCTCCCATAACATATGTGATCACAAAAAATGAGCAACGTAGATACGTAAGCAACGTAAGACAACGTCAACGTTAGTAGTTCACATTACAGCACTACACATTATTATATACAATATCGTATACAACTATCTCCAACCAAAATGTGTGAGCTGCTAAGGAAAACCATCAAAGGAAAGTTGAAAAGGTTGGCGACCGTATTTAAAGCTGAATCAATAACAATACATGGACAATATATTGACATACTTTTATAGTTATGGACTGGGGTGCCGCAGGTCCATGGTTCGATCCCCGCCACCGGCTTGAGCTTTAACGCATGGTGAAAGGGCATTTCGCGAATACCCGCCTAAGCCGCCTAGCTTGCTATTACTTTCAAGTAGAAATTCTGTCGCCAAGGAGTTGTCGCCACAGTGTGTTCCAGCAAAGTAAAATTACAAGCACAAGAAGAATAAAATTACAAGCACATGATGAGACAACAACTGTATGTTTCAGTGTGACGGGCGCAGTGCAGTTCGTCAGTTGTGAAGAAATGCACCTGTTTTAGACAGAGAATACCGCTTAACATCGGGTGAAACTCATACTTGTTCCGTCACATAAACATAAAATAAAAATGTGACAGATCTCTCTTTAGAGACCATGATCTCTCTTTAGAGACCTTTTACCATTTGGAAGACTATAAATACTGAGACTGGTAAGAATAAACCTAGAGATTCAACATATGTCTTAACTATTAATAAACATCAAATCTCTGATCCAATACAAGTGGCGAATATATTTGAAAATTTTTTTTCTAACTTACCCCTAGAAGCCACTAAATCATTGGATTCTTGTCCCAATGTAGCAGAAGCCCTATTAAAACATAATTTTCCCTGCAAAACACCGGACTTCTCTTTCAGATACACGTCAAACTTTGAAATTATAAAGACATTCAAAAGTTTAAACATAAAGAGTACTGAAGACTTGTGGGGTATGTCAGTTAAAGTGGCAGAGTCTATTATTTGCATTATTGCACCATACTTAGTAACAATATTCAATCTTTGTGTTGATAGAGGAAGTTTCCCCGACTTAATGAAACTAAGTAAAATCACTCCAATTTTGAAGTCGGGGGCTGCATCTGACCCTTGCAATTATAGACCTATTTCCATCTTACCCGTTCTGAGTAAAGTATTCGAAAAAATTATGCTCAAACAACTTTTATCTCATTTTAATGAGCATAATATATTGAATGAGAATCAGTTTGGTTTCACTAAGAGCAGATCGACAACAGATGCAGGTGTTCAATTGATGTCACATATACTTGAAGCCTGGGAGAGTTCACATGATGCTATTGGCGTATTTTGTGATCTTTCCAAGGCATTCGACTGTGTAGAACACTGCACTCTGATTCGTAAGCTTTCACACTATGGTGTTCGTGGAAAAGCTTTGAATCTAATAGAGTCATATCTGTCTGACAGGCTACAGATGGTTGGAATAAATGGCAATACTTCTTCCGGGTCTTTCGTAAAAATAGGTGTACCGCAGGGATCAATTTTGGGACCTTTTCTGTTCCTAGCGTATATTAATGATCTGCCTTGCATGGTCAAAGATTTCTGTGATATTGTTTTATTCGCGGATGATACCTCTCTGATTTTTAAAGTAGATAGGAAAGATAGTGAACTCATTCATGTAAATAATGTGTTATCTATGATCTCTGGATGGTTCGCCGCTAATAATCTTCTGTTAAATTCAAAAAAGACCAAATGTTTAAAGTTTTCATTACCAAATGTTCCTTATGTTGAACCAAACATTAAGCTTGGCCTAGATAAACTCTCTATTGACAAAGCGACAGTCTTTCTGGGAATCAAAATGGATTCAACTTTACAGTGGGATCCACATATACATGATCTAGCCGGAAGACTTAGTTCTGCTGCATATGCAGTTTGTAAGATAAGACAGTTAACAGATGTAGCTACTGCACGGCTAGTTTATTTCGCATACTTCCACAGTATTATGTCGTATGGTGTATTGCTGTGGGGAGCTGCTGCTGAGATAGAGACAATCTTTATCTTACAAAAGCGTGCAATTCGAGCCATATATGAAATGGATCCTAGGGAATCTCTAAAGGATCTTTTTAAAGAAACTGATATATTAACTTTACCGAGTCTGTATATATTTGAAAATATTATGTATGTTCGGAAAAATTTGAGTAAATTTAAATTAAACAGTGACAACCATCATTACAACACTAGGAACAAATATAAATTAACGGTACCATGTTTTAGATTAGCAAAGACAAATAAAAGGTCCTTTTTAGGTAATTGTGTGCGGTTTTATAATAAAATTCCCGAACATATTACAATGCTCACAGAAGGAAAATTCAAATTGCACGTGAAAAATATTTTGATGAAGAAATCCTACTACACAGTTTGTGATTACTTAAACGACAAAAATGCTTGGAAAATTCCACCTCTGCCAAGCCATCACATGTCTCCTACGTAATTTAAACAAATATTGTAATAATTGTATAATATTGTTTATAACACATTGTAAAAAGACGTTTAAAAGAATGGCCCCGAGTTTCTTGCCCGTTCTTCTCGCAGTGGCTCTATAAACTTTTTTTGCTGAACGTGGCAGTACAATGTAGAATATTTCAATATTAAAATTTGTAATTGACCTTCATAAGAGCGTCGTAGACGCCTAAATTGAATAAATGATTTTGAATTTGAATTTGAATTTGAATTTGAGAGATATAACCCAAGTTTTTTTTTTCTAGATCTAATAAACTAACGTTGAAATAAGAATCATTCTCAGATTATATAAGAGCACTCATAAAATCAGCTCGGCTATTTCCACTCCATTGTGTATTTACTCAACGCTTCAGCCTAGACGCTCGTTTTGTCAATTCTTGTACTTATTTCGTCCATACATCATGTAAAATTGAACGCATTAAAATACTTTCATGACACCTTCAGGGATTGTTCTAAGAAATTTCATTGAGTCAAACTTTAGGTATGGTACGAAAACTATGAA
This sequence comes from Plagodis dolabraria, assembly GCA_963854805.1. NCBI lineage: Eukaryota > Metazoa > Arthropoda > Insecta > Lepidoptera > Geometridae > Plagodis > Plagodis dolabraria. The sequence continues at coordinate 10,846,950 of OY978452.1, read as the reverse complement.
TAGGCAATAGTAGCTGCGTCAAATTGATAGTTGCTGGTATTAACTATGTTTTATTCTGTAGTTTTGCAGCGCACTTCAGAGCGATAAAAAGTTTTGTTAGAACAGTAGACAGATATAGAAAGACTACGTTTTGTTCGTTGCTCTGGCTCGGCTTTCGGTAATAAATTGAATTAATTACATTCAATTGCGGTTTTATTGGAATAAGGAAATGGATTAATGGTGTTAGGATGTATATTTTTGGATAAGCACTTACCCACATCATATAGGAACGTTAAAGTTACTGTAAAGCTTTTATAAATCATAGGTATTGGTACTATACTTATATATATAAGTATATAACAGTTTTTTAAATGGTGATAATGATTAGCATGCCTGTGTTATGAAAAGTTAAGTAGGTACCTCATTTAACTTTATGCAAAGAGGTAAAAACAATCGACATGATTTTGCGTGTGTCGAAATCATTCATTGTGTTTTGTTTAATATATTAGGCACCGTTTCAGAATGTCCTCATAAAGTTTCGGGTTGCTATGCAACACATAAAATAACTAAATGATAAAAATGACAGTTAATATGCAGCGGATTTCAAGCTTTAACCGATGGATAGGCTAAATCGATGACTGTGAAACGCTAAGATAGTGTTTTGTTAAATAAATATGTTCTGGGTAGTAAACCGGAACTTACTCGAACATTCTGAAACAGGCCCTTAATAATTCTTGCCACATTTAGGGCACCATACCCAAAAAGCAAATCGAAGCCATATTATTGAAACTCTCTGTCTGTCCCTCCATCCAACGAGTCTCTAACTCGTAAACGGATATAGTTGAAAACTTGAAATTTACATATATTGTGTAAAACTTTGACTGAAAAACGAACATTGGATTATTTTTCAATTATGTCCTAGATACATAACAAGGTAGCCAAAAAATTAAAATTTTTGTTCTCCTATATGTATTATCCGCGTGGGGTGCCGGGTTAGAATTGCACCTCCCCGTATCATCCCGTGGGTGTCGTAAGAGGCGACTAAGGCAAAATTACTGGAAGGTGGGCAGCAGCGCCTTCAAAAGAACTGCCAACTTACACTACGATCCTCAAGCCAAGCGTGGGGATTATATCAACATCCTCTTAATAGGGTGTTCAGCAGTGGACGATCCGGCTTTAAGAGTATATGTATTATCATCTAGAGCTCATTAAGTGGAGTTAGTCTATATTTTTATCACTAAAAATTAAAGTATCATGACGAAACATACTGACATTACAAACTTTATACCTCCATAGTATTCAATTTGAAAATCTGCCTCTGAGTCTGCAATGAGTTATAGGTTGTATAAATTCCTTTATTATAGAAGACGTCCGCCCGACCCCTGTAGAACGTACAAGGGAACCAGCACCGCCCCACACACAGACCGAGAGTTTGGTTTATAGTTGGTATACCGGGCAATTGGCTTGAGGAGTCTCATAATTATAACCACGCAGCCCCCGAGAAGTCACCTAGTGTGGATATATGACGCGAGTGTTTCCCAGCTTCCAAGAAAAGCCAATGCAAGACATGATTTTGTATAATCTCTCTGAAATATCTCATTATACAAATGAGAGGCCTCTTAAGTGCGAGTCGGACTCGCACAAACTAAACAAAATATACGCAAAAGTATGATGATGTCATTCAAACATCTTCTTAATTTGTCCGCCAGTTATGTTGCCATGAGAATAAACAACGAATTTACATAAGCACTGAATAAATAATAGTAAGTATATCAAGCCTTAACGCTTGTCAATAGAAGATTTGAAAACCGGATTAATCAATACATTCACTGAGATAGGAACTATGTGTAGTCTTTTGCGGTGGAAAAATAAATTGACCTATGGAACTTGGAGACGCAATAAATATTCAATTAGCTGATCTGATCTGACTGAACTTCAAAAATAGTAATGACACTTTATCAGTTTTGATTTGGACCTCAACTGAAGAGCGGCAAGAAACTATACTATTTTCTATTGCTGTATTTTTCCAATATCATTATAATAAAGAAATAGCTTAGAATATAAACACCTTCGTAAATTACTTGGCTGGCCTATAATTTCATACGAATTTTCTAAAGACTTGCTATAAAATGTTCTAACTTGCGCAGAGTTTCATTATAAAATGGTACCTATTCAAGTAACCTTAATTTAACGTTAACATTATGGCACACGCCTTAGCTTTCCCTTTTTAATCCAAATCATCGTCCTTTTCCCTTCTCGTTTTAATTAAACTTACAAATGGGTTTGCGAATCGTTAAATTGACTTGCACACTATTTCTTTCTACTAGGAACACAGGAATAAATGTTACTTGTTTCGGAATTTCTCGAATACGTACTTCGTACAGCTCTGCTGAATATACAATATGTGTATTTTTTTACCTTAATGTTCTATAGTATATAACAATCCAGATACCACCAAGGAATTGATCCTAAAAATCCTTTAAATTAAAACCTTGCTAGAAATTTAGTTCCAAAATAGAGCGGACTTGGGATTTGACTTAGGGACTTTCATTCCATCACATCAACCGGAATATCTACCATTGAACAAGGTCTCCACCGTTGAGGGGAATTTGATATATCCCCACGGCAGGGTCATCTTAGCAGGAGTCTTGGGCATCAAAGTAGAAGTTGACAGTTCTTCAGAAGGCGATTCTTCCACCCCCTGGTATTTTTCCCATACTCTTCTCTTAACAATACGCATGGACAAAATGAAGGGGGGGGGGGGGGGGGTGACATTTTAAACCGTTACCCACCCGTCCCACGCGTTCTTTGGGTATTTGCTAAATAATAATAATCATAAAATAGTACCTAAGAATGAACATATGTAAATTAAACATAAATATATCATTAATACATTTATTAGCTATATAGTTAACTTTAATTAAAGCTCCCAAGTCCACTCTTTTTATGAACATATTCTAACATCTGAATATATTTTTTCTAATGATTTGAATGATCTTAATCAGGGTACAAACTAAAAATATATGCTAACAGTGTATTTAATGAGTACTTAGTAATAAAACATTATTATTGTTATCAGTATTATTAGATTATCCTAAAACTTATTGATATAAAATGTCATACATTTTTAATAACCGCCACACTGAGTTTTAGCATATTTTTTAGTTTATATGTTTGTATTTTATAGTTTGTTTGTATATTGTACCAATACTAAATTGCTAAAAGAAATGATATAAAGATTAAAAATATGGAACGCAGTGTAATTTATATCAAGTAACTCAATAACGCTGTAGTTAAATATAAGAGGCTTTACAAACAAACTTTCAAATGAAACAACACAAACACTACTAGTTATTTTGACTAGTAGAATCTCAGTTTAGGTTTAAAGGAGTAAAATGGGCCAAGGTGAACGAAGTTCTCTAGCTTTACCGTTGCTGTATCTATTCTGATTGCCCCAAAGCTGTATAATTGGTTCATTTCCCATACACCCCGATACAGTTAGCCTAAGATACAAATCAAATAGCGGTATCGAAATCAACATTAATTGTTTGAATCGATTGTATACTATCAATACGATAACAATGCCTGGTTAACAAACAAATCTATCCTCTAAGACTAAGTCCATAAGATTAAAAATTGTATTCATTTCAAATCTATCAGACAAGGAGTTCATTTCATCTTGTACTTGTCTCATCAAAGTCTTTAATTCATGTCTAAATGAGCAAAAAAATAAAACGGTGATTAGACATCATCGTGTTTCTTTAGAAAAGGAACGTTGATTTACGATTTGGTTTCTAGATTTTTTGTAGCCGGATTTTTATAGACTCGATTCGTTCTTAAGTAATTTAATTTGCTCTAATGGACGTAAAGTAGTTGATTTATCGTTGTATCTAGAATACTTTGCCGAAACATGCGATTATCGTGCGAGTTTAATGATAGTCCAGGAGTTTTTTAAACTGAGAAACTTATATAGAATGTTACCATTATTAGGTATAGACACAGAATTGATCTTGAATTGATGTTCCTTTGATGGTTTATATGTGCCAAGCGTCATATAAGAACTTGTTCGTGGAATGCCAAGCTTGAATTGCACTGCCACCCTCATTCTATGGGCCTCATTCTCATTCTTCGGGAGTCGTAAAGAGGTGTTGAAGGTAAATCTGATAGACAGCAGCGGTTCTGAAGAACTGGCATAATACTTTGGATCCCTAAGATGCCTATCGAGCATGAGGTTATGGAAAATCCTCCATGATAATGATGGATTTTGTTCAACGGTGGAAGTCTTCTGTTGATATTATGTGTTGAAGCATTTCACTGCATAGTTTTTTCCTGCTTAGAAAATATGTACGCACTTACATAAAAACTTGTAGATATTTGTCAGGATATGGATACGCTGCTGAGGAATCAATAAAATTCATGGAACAGGAAAGAGCAGCTTCGATAAAACAAAACTCGTATTTTTGAAATATCAACCATGTACGGATACGTTTTTGATGCGTCTTAGTCTCCGATCAAAACTCATTTGTTTGTTGGTAAATTATATCAACAAAGCATTTTGCAACATTTTGTATTTAAATCTAAAGTAAACTTACCTCATTTTGTTGTGTATAAACTCAGTATTGCTGCAATTATATTTACATTTCCGTTAGTATTTACTATGTAAAATTTAGGCAGATCATTTTCTAGGCTTGCTGCGAATTTCGTGACGTTATGTATTGTTGACAAGTTTACGAGAAAACCAACCTCCCTGGTCATTTATTTTATGAATAGCCTCGATTTTCATGCAAGCCCAGGCCGGTGTTGCCCTAAATTAATTTCTAACTGTATTTCACGTTCTAAATTTAATAACAGTGTTCATGGTACTAATGTACGCGAACTGTTTGTGACAAACAACAATCATTCTGCATTTTTAAATATTTATAACCACGCAGATTTAAGCTTTATTACCTTTATTTAAAGTATATTTTACTACTGTTTATAGGTGCTAACATAGCATTTGTGTTGCCTTTTACACGGGTTGCGTTATTATAAAAATTAGTACAGTTCTTATTTATTTGCAAATTCAAATTAGTCAAATAAAGTACAGTGATAATTACTGAAAAATGATGTGATGTTTTGCTGATAAATAACAAAATATTAAATTATCCGCGACTGCCAAATGGAATCATGTATTATAAATGTAAAAGTAAGTAAGTGTTACCATGTTGTATAAAATGTTGAACCAACCTTCATAAAGTCCAGCGTTGAATAAATGCCTCCCCTTTAGGAGAAATATGGGGGTTAGTTATAATCGCCACGCTTATCAGGTGGCTTGGGGATCGCTGTGTTAGGATGATAAGTTTTTCAGAAGGCGCTGCTGTCCACTTTTAGGTTTTTTTCTTAGGCATCTCTCGGTACTCCAGTACTTACCTTTATAAAATAAAATTATGCTCCATTGGCCGCCTATTCTAATTAATTTTAATTATTTAATTTATAACGTTTAATTTATAATATATTTTAAGTTTGAGTATAGTTACTTTTTAGATAAAAATTAATGGAACAGGGGGATTATATTATTAAATCTGTAAATAGTTCTTCTTACGTCTTAAGTTATTTATTTTACCTACATTAGTATATTATTATTCATCGTCAAATTATTATACTCATAAAAATATATTGAATGAGGGTCATAATAATTATGAGCATCTACTTTAAATTAAAGCAGTATTTAATTAGCTAGGTTGTTATACTTGGAGCAAAAAATTGAATCTAGTTTGGTATTGTCGGTACAGGAAGATCATTAAAATACTTTACAACTTTTTGTCATCGCGACCGATCCGTGACTTAAGTATAACTATAATTTGAGACTAATGTAAATTTCAATGACAGCTCCCGGCTTGAGATCTTGGGACTATTCCTGATCCATCTGTCAGATGTCTTGATATGCGACATCGCTGGGTGAACGAGACTTACAGAGTCTCAGAGTGACGATCACTGTACGGTGTACAGTACCCAGTAGAACGAGAGAGTGTACTATATGAACTATATCATTATATCACCTATTATTACATGACGTTGTTTTCGAGGATATTTAACAGGAAAAACTGAGAAAAAGCGCTAATGACTAGTTCTATAATAAAGTAGATTATTTTGTTCATCAAAAAAGTAAACCAACCTAGAAAAAAAAACAATGTAACCTCTTCGTTATAATAGACTTTTAAATGTAGCGCTATCATGGCAGCGCCAGCCGTAAAATTATAATGACTTTTGGAAATTAAATTTTCGTTATCTTTTTGCAATTCTACGGAAGACCGATAAGATCTTGTTCTATTCGGTCGTAAAAGCATTGAGACACCCCTAAACTCTATCCGAAGGGGATATACCATTGATATTTATTGAATGGACGAGTGCTCCTTCGAAATTGAGCGTACATTTATGTAAGAAATCAGAGTTGAAAGACTAGCGACTTTACCAGGGACTTTAATGGGAAGCTATTGAAGTTATTTTATTTTTTACAAAATAATAGTATTTTTTTATAAGATACATTTTATTTAATCGGGTGCTTAAATCAAAAGAGACTATTGGATAAAGCGAAATTTTTCCCCAACACAATCACAATTAATTTTTGAATAATGAATATAAAATAAACAATTCTGACAGCCATATTATATTTCATAGAGAGTGGCTAAAATCAAGATTGCAGTAGGAAAAAAAGAAATCAAATAGTACTATTTGCTTGGTTGACAAATGCTGGTTGTAATAAAAAAGAAGTCAGCCAAACGAATGTATTTGGTTAATTGAGCCAGGATTATGGCCAGTTATACCTTATTTTTTTCTCTGCGTATGTAAATTCGTAGTGTATTGCGAAAAAATAGTTGTAGTTTATAAGTTAAGATATGATATATTTTATAGAATTAGATAAAAATATAAAATCTGTACTAAAAAAATATTAAAAAATATATAAAATCTGTACTGCTCTAAAATGCACATCATAGTATGCTTTTCTAAACTGCTTTATAAGATGTTAAAATATACTCATCCAAAAATTTCACGTTGGCGATTTTACTCGTAAGCCCTCCCCAACTTCGACTGCGATCAATATACGAGTATACCTATAGCATTGCTAGCCACAGCATTGCTAGCAGTGGTCAAGAATCACATATACTTATAATCACAAAGTACATTACATAGGCAAAGAGTGGTAAACATACAATGAGACCTGCAATGGGAAGAATGACCGGGCTGTTGTCACAGCCTGAGAGAGAAGCTTTTAATTAATTCAGAATCTATACAGGCAAATGCTTGTTAGTCTATGCAACGATCGAAGTTAAACAAAAGTAAGCCAAGACGTGTTCTGCGGTTATCTTTCTTTCGGACCTGAAATTCGAAACATCGAAGAATTAGATTATTACGTTTTTCAATAAAATGCGGCAAAATGTGAAATGTTGATTGATGTATTCAATATTTAATTAGTTGCGGAAAACGCAAACATGGAAAATCACGACTATGCCTGTCATGCAAGAGATAACTCGAAAACCTCTTCCATTGTTTCAATGCAAGCAACTCTTAAATTTCCCAATGAGGATACAACAAAATACATCACCAAGTCTCTTTCCGCTATCGATGTCAAAATAATGACAATATAACCTCTAGACAGAAGGAAGATACAGATCAGTAGGGTACACGAAATAGGGGAATGGCACAAACCTCAGGTCGTTCGTTAGTCGTTTTACAAGAGCAACATCGCACGGCATCGTCACGCAAATGGTTTCGGCACGTGTCCCTTTACCCCCACGACTCGATAACAGCACAACATTTGATGTTTACAATTCTGTGTTTATGGATATGGTTCGTTTGCCTGCGAGAGGCGTTTTGATAAATTATATTATTTAATTATAACCTACAGTCACTCAGCATACACATAAACATTCCAGATCCGACCCAATCTAAGAACAAATGTTTATGGTATACGTAACAAGTATGAAACGCTCCAGCCAGGATTTGAATCTGGTATTCCAAGTTTCGCAGGTAGTGCCATTATCACCTAACCAATAGTATCGATAAATTGCCCATTATAATCCTACAGATTTACAGGTTTTAGATAAGACATTTTTGAATACTCCACATAGGGGTAGGAAGATTATTATGACGACCTGTCTTTGGATTCGGAATTAAGTTACGTAAAATATCTGTTTCAACATGCGACCCATTTTTACACGAATACACGAGTGGCCTACTATGGTAGACCTTTAACCATTTTATGCAACAACAAATTCAATGGAATCTCTATTTACATTCGCATATAAATGTGGTTTAATATATTGTGCAATTCAGGGGAATTAAAAATATATAGTAAATTAAATAACAAGTTTGACAAATATTGCACTATGTACATGTACCTATAACTTTTTCATATATAATGGCTAAATAATATTCAGGACATATTTCGGCTTGTAAAATGGATTAAATCCAAATGTAGCAATTATAAAAGAAAAATGATTGTTCTAGATTTTGGCGCCTAATTAAGAATTTACTAAACAACGCGCACGTCACGGTGGCTTGCGCGTTGTTGACGTGGTCATGGCGCGTTGTTTAGTAGTACTGTCCTGTTAAAACATTTATTGAAGGAAGGTCCCCTGAAATCTCATCACTCTAACGCGCCACATAAAGTTATCATCAAATATGCTGCCCTGGTCTACTGTAGTTAAATACTAGGGTTAAATTACTAGATAATTATTTTAACGTTGTGAAACTTTTAGGAAAAATTGTTAAGATTCGTGAAACAAATCTATAAGAATATACTCGTAAATTCCTTGCAATCTCATGTTATTGAAGATTCGAATGACGCATTTTGTTTTATTAGCACTTCATATTAATTCATCCATGGTTTGAGGAAATAATTTGCTTGAGGTCAGAATACTAAGTCTAGAGCATCACTTGTTTTTATAAAGCGTTTTTTGTTGAATTATAAAATATATGCGTCACTGATAAAATACATGTAAATAATATGAATTCTACGTATGTAAATGTTTGAACAAATCTTGTATGAATCTAAAAAAGTTCCGGTAACTTGCTAGGCAAGTACGTCTATCATATTATTATTTATTATATTGTATCATACGTTTGACTGTGAATTTATTGCCTTATTGGTGTGTATGTTAAAACGCCGCGCCGCTTTGGAAAACGAGATTCTGGATTCGATCCCCGGTCTGGAAAAGTCTACCACTATCTTGACCTGATGGTAAGTGATGATAAAGTCGAAGATACTGTTCAGAGTAACCTATAATCACTGGTTCTCAAGGACAGCTGCCGGAACACACGTTATAGGTGCTTGGTGACAGATTTTCTACTTACTACAGTTATTGGGTATTTGCGGCCAATACATTTTCAATTAAAGGCCATAGTCCTGGTTTGTGCCTGATATCTAGCAATATACTCACCCCCTTATTTCATGGGATCCAAACATGACGCCTGGAAACGTGGTTAAATATCAGCTTAAAATACCTTTGCGAATTGCTCGGCACTTCGCACTGCCAGATTATGGAACCAGCTGCCAGGCCAAGTATTTCCGAACAGTTATGACTTAGGAACCTACAAGAAGAGAGCATATTCCCTCCTTAAAGGTCGGCAACGCATCTTCGAGACCCCTGGTGTTGCGGATGTTTGTGGGCGACGGTGATCACCTACCATCAGGTGAGCCGCCTGCTCGTTTGCCCTCCTTAACAATAAAAAAAAATAAGACTCGGCAATATTTTGTATGATTTTAATTTGAGGTTGAATTTGAAATTTATTTCCAAACAGAAAAAGTGGAGTGTTAAGAGAGTAAAAGTGGAGTTTCTAGTTAGGAGGCTTTATTTATGTGTGTCATCCCGCTTCGTGGATCGTACCAAACAGCTAAACAAATTTAGATCCTGTTATTTTAATTCGAAAGCAGGTTTAGATCGTTCTTAGCAATTTGTTTCGTATATCGCATGAGCCATTTAGGTTTTGGCGCCAGATCTCGGTGATACAGCATAAAGTTTTAAAAAAAGTGCATTGTAAATATCAAGGCGTTAATAATTATATTAAGTTGGTACCTTACCGTGTTACTAGATAGTGCTCAAAAACGAGCCATATTAATTATGAAACACGATAATTCGTTTGTATTCGTTGCGAATATGGGCAGTTGAAATTATTTTATTAAATTTTAACATTCAACTCTCCATTAGAATTGATTTAATGCTAACTCCACGTTGGCGTTTGTCATTTCATTAGTAAGATTTTTGAGACGTGTACAAGTTATTCATTATTTAATTGACATATGATACCTAAATAGCAAATTATAACAATTTTATGTATTAACCTTGACTAGAATTAGAAGCCCATAAGGTGCCAGACATAGTTTAATTAGATTATCTAGCAATAAATCTTATCTTATGTTAGTCACTTGTAGACATTATTTACTAAAGGCAATATAATGCATAAAATATGGTTTTACCTATTAATCAAATGAAAAAATAAACCTTTTATTTAAGGGGTTTCTTTTCTTAATTATATATGATTTATAGAATAACGATATCTTCAGAAATATTATTAGATGTAACAACATGAAATTCTTAAGCCATTTTCATTTACGAGGCAAAACCATACCACTCAATGTAAAAGGTAAACATTACTGACCTTTTACATTGAGTGGTGGCCAACACTGAAGCAGTCCAACATTTTTTTTGTATCTATTAGAGTTCAATGATAACCTGACATTGACTAGAGTGTAATCGTAAATATTTTTCTTGACTCCCTACAAAAGAGAAGGCAGAAATCTACGATATTTTTATGACCGCACATAACATTGTCCTAAATGAAACAGAGTTTATTGTAATTTTTTTATTGGTGTGATCTCCAATTTTGTCCTCGTTAGTACGGAACTCTGAAAAGTTTTTGCCAAAAGTTTTAACAGTGAAGCAGCATTATGACTAGCACCTAAGTGTTTCCTACTTCGGTGTTTATCTATGTTTAAATTATATCATATCAGATGTTAATATGAGAGTGAAATTTAAAGACAAGTTCCTTTATTTTGGAAATATATATAATTGTAATTAAGGAATTTTGTAAGTAAAGGGATGATTATATAAAGGGATGATAGTTGATTATTTTTAGAATATTTTGACATTAATTGAATTTTGTCTGTATATTGTATTATGTATAACAAAAACTAAGAATATGGTGTTTTTTAAGTAACGTTTTGAATTAAGAAATTGTATAATATTGTCTACAATATAGCTACATAGAAAAGCACTTTATTATTTCATGCCTTCATATAAATACTTTTTCCGCTAAAACGCTTGCAGTTTGCCCAGCGTTATCGTTTTCAAAGATCTATTGATATTATTGCTGCCCCTAGGGAATAAATCCGCGTGTTATTGATTGGTTGTTAGTAACGCCCCGGTTAATTCAGTTTCTTTCTCAATTCCCAATATAATTTGGGGTTAATGTTTTGCTGGTTTCTATTGGTGTATTTATTTGATTGTTTTTATATAATAAATATTTTCGCTTAACGTTCGTGTATAATAGATAACATTATTCAGTAATTAACATACACATAATTAATTATCATGTTTATTGCTAAGCTCTTATTAGTTGTAATATGATCTATTTACAGAATCTCAGTGAGTGTATCACTAACATTACAACACAGCGCAAACTACAATGTTTGAATTGATAATTTTAAATAATTTATTTATTTTTTTATGCTCGATAGGTTAGCCTTTGACCACTATCTCACCTGATGGTAAGTGATGATGCGGTCGAAGATGTTGTTCAGGCTAACTTAGAATTACTGGCTCTCAAGGAAAGCTGTCGGAACACACTGTTAGGTGCTTGGCGATAGATTTTCTACTTGAGGGTGGTAGCTAGCCAGGCGGGCATTCGCAAAATGCCATACCACCATGCTATAACGACTGCCATCCTAAGACAACAACCGGGACCGACGGCTTAACGTGCCCTCCGAAGCACGGAAGCGCTCAGTAGTAATGTCACCAGCGGTCACCCATCCAACTCATAACCGCGGCGGACGTTGCTTAACTTTGCTGATCGGTTCAGAATGGCTAAGCAAACTTCGCTACGAGCGCTTCAAAATTTTTTTACCTTTTTTTATAGGCTTCAAACACTTCAAACAGGGCAATGACAATGATGATTTTGTTTCAAGAATATGAAAATTGACAAGTTTTATCGCCATAAACCAGTTTTTGTCAATGATCTGCAACTGTATCAATTTAACTTCTTTCTGGGTTTCAATTTCTAGGAACTTTTAAACTTCTCCGTATAAACGATGGACCTACTAAACACTAGATAAATTCATCTTTGGAAAGTTGATCACGTTGTTATAAATGGCATAGAATAAGCCAATACCACAAGTATTCTAAATTACTGCTAAAAATATTTCAAAAACAGTAAGAGTAAAATCATATACTTAACCATATATACGTATTTATATATATATATATATATCCTTATAAATAGCCTTTTACCACTATGGTGGCCTTTCACCTGATGGTAAATGATGGTGTGGTCGAAGATGTTGTTCAGGCTAACCTAGAATTATTGTTTCCACAGCTGCCGGAACACACCGTTAGGCGCTTGGCGACAGATTTTCTTCTTGAGGGTGGTAGCTAGCCAGGCGAGAATTCACAAAATGCCCTACCACCAAGCTAATAACGACTGCCGTTCTAGTAAACAACTCGGACCGACAACTTAACGTTCCCTCCGAAGCACGGAAGCGCTCAGTAGTAATGTCACTAGCGGTCACCCATCCAAGTCATGAACGCGGCGGACTAAGCAAACTTCGCTACGAGCGCTTCAAACTTTATGTCGTGGACCACGTATGTATAATATATAATGTTTCAACTTTAACAAGAAATATGAGTGTAGTACTCATATTTCTTGTTAAAGTTCCAAATATAAGCTTAAACATTGAGTAAATTTAGATAATTACGTACTAAAAGAAATGTCATGTTCAAGCGGCAACTTTTATTTCATGTGAGGGTACCTAATTTTAAATTATCCAATTGATAGAATCCTGATAAGATTTGATTCCAAAAAACCAACCTTGACTAGATGTCATTTTGTCCTTATTATCAAACACGTGGGTTTTTACATAAACGACTTTAACGACATAAGCTGTAAACTTCTACTTAAAAGAAAACAAAAAAAAAAAAAAAAAAAACTGCTGTTCTTCTTTAAAAGAATTATTTTAACTAATTGATAACTTGACTGTGTGTTCTTTTTCTTTTTATATAAAAAGCCGGCCAAGTGCGAATAGGTTTCTCACGCACCGAGGGTCCGTACAAACCTGTAGGTATTTAAGTTAAAGTTATGGTATTTTTATTGCTAAATGAAATCTATAACATTTTATTTTAATAATAATTAAAACTTATTTAACAGTTATTATACGATGTAACTAAAAAAATATGCTTTTCGTTTTAATTTCTTTATTTGTATTATAAGACGTAACTTCGTACCAATTTTCAATATTCTGAGTTCACGGGAAGTGCTCCATAGGTTTAGATTCCTTTGCAATTGTCAAACATTAGCGGCATAAACGGCTGTATCTTTTGATAGCGTTGGCTTAGAAGTTTGATTTTTTCACAGCTCCAAGGGACAGTAGATCTGAGTATTTGATAGGAATTTCAGCCTGATACCTCCACTCGTTCCGGAGAGAAAGTGCCTTGACAGACAGAAAGACGGACAACAAAGTGTTCCTATACGGGTTCGGTTTCTTTTCCTTTGATTTACGGAACCCTAAAATACGGATCAAGTTTCCTATTCTCGAGCTTAAATAAACCTATACCTACTCATTGCCACCATGTGCTTCGAATATCCACCAAAGTGTTGACGTTTTAACGTCCTAAGTATGTGTGTGAAGATCCAAAATAATTATTGTTTTACAGTTTATTGTGTTACCAACGCAGTGTTTAGTGCTGCTGACAGATTCATTATGAGATAAACAGGATTTAGTGAGCGTGAATATCACGGATGTTGGTTTTTTTATTTGTTCATTTTGGTACTGCAACTCGTACCTTAAACATAGAGATATATCGATTCACATAACTAGGGTGAACTTACTTGACTACGAGTTACTTTACTAGTTTTGTATTGTCGGCTGATTATATTTTTAAAGAGAAAATGGTCATCGTAAGCAATGATGGCTCAGTGGCATTGGCGATGGAATGCCGCACAGCAGGTCCGTGGTTCGAATCCCGCCGCGGGCTTGAGCTTGACCGCATGGTGGAAGGGCATTTTGCGAATGCCTGCCTTGCTAGCGACAACCCTCAAGTAGATAATCTATCGCCAAGCATCTAATGGTGTGTTCTGGCAGCAGTCCTTGAGACCCAGTAAAATTACAGGCAAATGAGACTTAACAAGGCCTAAATATCTTCTGAAAGTGCAATACTGTGTCTTAAGCATAGCTTTCATTATATACAGATTGAAGTACCCATGTACATGCATGCATTCCAACCTGTCCAAGGCCTTGAAACTGGTCTCTTATGCTATGACAAACTGTGGGATAAGCTAAAGAACATCAACTTACCACCGGAACTGACGAGTATTTTCAAGTACTGGTACACTAACCAGGTCAACAGCGTCAAATAGTACAACAAAAAATATACCAGCTGTGAGAGTGTGGCGTGAGGCAGAGGGACCTGACTTCCTCCTCCCTGTTCATTCATATATAGAGATTACTATATATGATTGACCATCGAATCAGTGATGGCTCAGTGCCATTGGCTATGGACTGTTCGAATCCCGCCGCGGGTTTGAGCGTGCCGGAAGGGCATTTTGCAAATGCCCGCCTGGCTAGCTACCACCCTCAAGTAGAAAATCTCTCGCCAAGCACCTAACGGTGTGTGAGACTTAACAACTATGTCTCAAGGTGACGGGCGCAGTACAATTCGTGACTTGTGACGAAATGCATCTGCTATAGGCAGAGGTTAGTCCACTTAACATCAGATGGGCCACGAGTTTGTTCCGTCACAATAATTTTAAAAAAAATCGGCCTAGTGCTAGTCGGACTCGCGCACGAAGGGTTCCGTACCATTAGCAATATAACATTAGACTTCATATTTTAACCTATTTTTGTTTTAACACGCGCGAGTCCAATTCGCACTTGGCTAACTTTTTGTATTTGTTGTTATAGCGGCAACAGAAATACATCTTCTGTGAAAATTTTAACTGTCTAGCTATCAACGTTCTTGAGATACAACCTGGTGACAGACGGACGGACAGCGAAGTCTCCGTAATACGGTCCCGTTTTTACCCTTTGGGTACGGAACCCTAAAAACGAGCTCAGCAACAAATATATCGGCTACCACATTAATAGAGTTAGAATAAATAATCGGACGATACGTTGTTGCTGGGTGCGTTGGTTTGTAGACTACAAGCTTAGCTGCGGTCCTGTTAGGAGGATGCCGTGACTCATGGACTAAAATGTTAGAAAATTTTAACTTGAAAAGACTAAAAATGATTCTGTTGGAGCTTTACGGAAACCTCGCTACTTTTTACCTACCACCACTAAAACGACGCTAACACAATTTCTACTAATCCCTATTCTTGATTATGCTGTCGTCTGCTATCTTGTCCTCACATAAGATCAGCTGAATAAACTTGAGCAACAGCAAAATTTTTGTATAAGGTTCATATACGGCTCACGAAAATATGATAATGATTCCGAATTTCATACCAATCTCAAGTGGCTACCTATTCGTCTTTGCACGAATAAATGTAATATTAGTTTTGGAAAAAATATAATACATATATCAAAAGTAAAATAATATTGAAAAATTACAAAAGTAAAAGCTTGCTAAGTCGCGGGCAAAATCTAATATATTATAAACTAGCTTTCCGGGCGCGGCTCCGCCCGCGCGTATGTCGGTTATCGCGCGAAAACATTAACCTCTTTTTGCGCAGTCAGATAAAAACTATCCTATGTTTTTTCCCGGGTCTCAAACTATCTCCATACCAAATTTCATTCAAATCGGTCCAGTAGTTTTGGCGTGAAAGCGTAACAGACAGACAGACAGACAGACAGAGTTACTTTCGCATTTATAATATTAGTACTGATGTATAAGGTCTTTTGAGACATTTATACTGACATAAATAGAGGTGAACTGAGACATTTTTTAGATATTTCCAACATACACGTCATATACTGAAAGATAATTTGAAGTTTTAAAGTTTTAAAAAAAAAAAAATAAAAAAAAAATTATAGAGAAATGAGTAAAAAAAGAATAATACAGTCAAATGCTGAGCATACTGTCAACTAGTGGTCCAATGAAAATTATGATTGCTTTATGTCGATATAAGAAACAGTATAGGTATAAGATAAATAAAAATTCCAAACATACTTTGTTTTCATACTTTATTTAATAAGTCTTTTAATTAAAATCATCAGGTTATTCCACCAGTTCATTAACAGGCACGTTTTTAAAAAAATGACCAACACTTTGGACGATCTTGTGGACTACGGCTTTGATGATGGGGTCTCCAACTTCAACAATAACCTCGTTTGGACTAGAAGCGATAAGCTCCTTAGCAGCACGACCTGAAAATGTAACAACAAAAGTTTAACGGGGGAATACTTTGTATTACCTATTCAACTATTACACTCATTTCATAACGTTTTTTAAGTCCTTTTCATGTTTGTAACGGTCTGTCTTTCGTTCAGGATGAAATCTTGCAACTCAAATTTTGAGTATTTCCCGATTAGCTATGAAGTTGGTACTTTCAGAGTAACTCACAACTCGATGATATGTATTATTAAGTCACTTTATTGTTTGCCTGTGTGTAGTTCTAGTTGGAATATTGCAACTCAAATTTCAAGCACTCATGATTAGTTGTATTTTTCTTAAGGCGCATAAAATCGTGTTTCCATTTTTTTTGTCTACATTAATTTTAAACGGATATATCAGAGGTTATGTAAAAAAAATATTTTCATGAAAAAACTTACATCGATAGTATATGCATGGTAGTGAGGCGTTTATCTTATGCTGTCACGACTAATTTAAATAGAAAAATTGTCACCATAACTTAACATAAGCCTATTCACCGTCGTCACTTACCAATAAGTGAGATAGTGGTCAAAGGCTTACCTATCAGCTGTAAAATAAAAGGGAGGACTTCAAACGGCAGAAAATGATACAGAACTTAGTAACCGCTTCTAGATCGGTAATTTTAAACAACAAAAATGTATTGTTATCCTGTGAATATACTTATATTCACAGCCAATCTTCAAGGATTAAATCATCATCTTCGGGTAACGTCTTCTGTTGAACATAGGTTTAACATAGTCTTTTATTTTAAACGTCATATTAAAATGCATCCCTCGACTTTTTCCATTAAGTTGTGGCCTACTTACTTATCTTCTTAGTTACGCTCTTCGCAACGCACTCGACAACCATATATATAAAAATCAAAGTCCTTACTCCTGACTCACTGACTGACAGAAAACGCACAGCCTAAACCGCTGGTTGCAGAGACTTGAAGTTTGGAGGGTGTATTTTTATTGAGACGTCCGTCGCGCGTCGAGTATGATAAGCAACTTTAGTATAGTGTTGTGAACGTGGTGCCTCAACACTAAGCTACCGAGCAATGAGCGTAGCCACTTTCAATCCCTGTCCTATTCATTCTATGGGAATGCAGTTAACATTGTTTTTTTATTAAAATAATGTCTTCCTTCATATATTTATATTAAAAAAAAACAATTATTTAAAATGTTCCATCTACAATATTAAAAGTACCATGTGGCATATCCGTGGGACGGCCTGTATATGACACGTTTTAGACGGCTCCCAAAAAACATGTAGCCTGACGATTCCCACTTTGACTTCGACATGCTTTCTAAAATCTTTATCGTACCTTAATAATTTACAGATGTTATTAGCCACAGAAGAAGTCACCGCTAAATAACTTTGTGTATTTTAAATTCTAAGTTAAGTAAAATAACTGGCAAATTAGCTTTCTCTGTAATCGACATTGAACAAGATGAATTCCTTCTTGTGTTACTTTCTGAAGGATTCTCGATGGTTATGGATTTTGTGGTAACACAACATTTCCCTTTTAGTGTTACCATAAGCACAGATTCATATGTACAAATACTTTGGTTTCCATTTCGTCCGAATCTACTAGTGAAGACGAATACAAATCAGTGGTACTTTTGAATAGTCCTTATAACAAACATATAGAAATATATACCTAAATTCAACGTACCTAAGACTTCGTTTCCATTGAACAAGTTTTCTAATTCAATAGTGGCTTTTTCTTTCAGTTCATAACTGTGCTTGTAGCTCTTAATTTTCCAATGTTTTTGACCATCTTTGCCGGTTACCTCCGAAAGAAGTACTTCAGCATCGATCATAGCGCTACCTGCAAATAAATAAAGATATTGATTAAACCGTTTTAAACTGAATCAATCGCATACGTGCCTATATTTATCTTTCTAATTTTACGTTTTATAAAGATAGTGGTTGGGTGAATTGTCTGAATTATTTTGGATTTCACGATGCACATCGAACGCTACAAGTGAAGCTACAAAAAACCATGCTCATATCAGACTGTCCCTCTCATGCTCTACGGGTTGACTATACGAGTACAAACAAATTGAAAAGGGAAGGTTATACGAGCACGGTTTTGTTGGTTCACTTATGGGGTGCGCCGTTCTATATAATGTAACCTTTTTTTTATCTAGGTAAGCGTGCTCCATCTTAGACCACACCAATGCTTAACATCCGGCAGAGTGAGGTCAAACGCGAACATATCATGATTAAAAAAAAAAAAAAAAAAAAAACTATATTACTTGTAAAATTTATATTACGTAGTAGTATCTGTTATAAGAGATTTACGCCACCCGCCCTGCTCTAAAAAATATTCTTTGTCCGTCCAAAGGTTGTCTGGTAGAGATAGCTTTTAGCGATAAGACCGCCCTTTCTACATACCTATTGTTATTGTTTCTTTGTAATTTCCTATTTTTGGTGTCAATAAAGAGTTATCGTGTCATACTTACTCAGAATGACATGAGCTGGTCCATTGCCTCGAATGGGCAACAAGCTGATATGTCCATCCATTTCATAATGTCCTTTGAAATCAACGCTGCATAGAAGCGTAACGAACAGTTTGGAATTAGGGACATCACGCCTGAAAAAAAAAACATATTTTGAGGTGTTTATCACTGAGGGGAAGATCTCAGTGGCCATCGTATATCAAACAATTTTTAAACTATCGAAAATAGTAATTTCTAACTGATTTTCAAAAAAGGAAGAGGTTGTTTATTCGGCACGTATATTTCTTTATGTTTTTTTTTTATACCCAGCATAACTTTTTACAGAGTAGTCCTGTTTTGATAATTCTTCTTTTATTGAAACTGGTGGTGGAGGGAACTGGGACCTGGGACATCCCAGTCTGGAAAATAGGACCACCTCTGAGGTGGTCCCATAGAAATTTTATCAAAATTGAGCAAGTAGTTTCTAAGTTACACTCAACTGACTAAAGCTTAACCTAGGATGACTTTGTACCCCCCGACGGTTCCCGCCTTGTCGTGGCGGTGGGGCTTAGTAGCCGTGGCTTGGTCACCCACGGTGAAGCGAAGAGGAACCAGGGGCCGTGCCGACTTGGGACATCGGCCGGCCGGAGGGGCCGCTCCACTGGGCTTTGCCTCTAAGTCCAGTATGGAGCGGCAAGGGGGGGTAGGCTGCGGTGCTGTCTGGACAGCACCGCATCTGACGGGGAGGGGCCACGGCGGGAGAGGAGTGCCGGTATTACGGTGCGCCGCTCTCCCTACCTTCCGTGGCCACGGCGGGGCCGCCACCGTTCGATGGCGGACGCGGAGGGGCCGCAGGGGAAGAGGAGTGTCGGTATAGCGAGGCGCCGCTCTCCCTATCCTCTGCGGCCGAAGTAGCAGGCGACGGGGCTACTTATCTGACCCGTCGCAGGGGGACCTCGGGCGTCAGAAGCGGGGGTTGTCTGATGCCCATTTGCGGGCTTGGTCCCCGGGTGGTAGCGACGTGCCATGTGTTCTGGTGCGTCGTGAGGGGTAGCACCCCAGGAGGGGTCCGGCAACGGACAACCGTGGTGGGTTCGTGGTCGAGAGCTAAAGCGTCCCTGCGGCCCGCCGAGAAGCGGTAGAGTTGGAACACCGTGTGTTATTTAGTCGGTAGGGGCACTTGCTGCTGTGGGAGTAGTTGGTGTCGAGCCCGACATATCCCGGCCACTTTCCCCGAGGTGGACGGGAATGCGTAAATGCATTTTTCACACGTAAATAAAAAAAAAAAAAAGGATGACTTTGTAGTTGCAAGTTTTGTCGATGGTGACCAGTATTGTAGGGGAGTAAAACTAAAAAGGGAGATATTTTTTCAATAAAAAATTTAACTTAATCTTGAACGTAAATGCTTAATAGCCAAATGACTTGCCAACATAATATGTGCTGGACCTCTTACCAAGTTTAATAAGTCAAATATTATGTAATTGGTTCATGTGCTACCTTCAAAAGAATTTTACCACTGCGTTAAAGAACATAAAAATCCAACAAATCATCAAATATATTAAGAAAAAATTAAGTGAATGCATTTAAAAATTACCGATCTTGATTCTGGTAACTGGGCACATTATGTTCTTTAAAAAACGAATGACTTGTTAAATAGTCAATAATATGCTTATCAACCACATAGGTCCATCCCAATACGATAGTTAAAGAATAATAGGAAAAAACTGAGTTATGGCTCATATACGAGTCATTGTCATGATAGCTCAATTGGTCAGAGCATACCTCGGCTAAAGGGTTGGTTGGACGCGGGTTCGAATCCAGCACATGACTTAAATTTTTCTTCTCGTAAATTTGTTATTTTGTAACAGATAGCTTCTACGACACAGCACAATGATGGACCATATTGAGAGACGGTGACAAACAGCAGCATCATGTTATATATCACGTGCGTTCGAGCTGGTTAATAAAGCATTGTTTTTAAGACCAATCCAACACTATGGCTCGTTTCTTGAAATTATATCTTGCCTTAAAAGGCAGCTCTCCTATTGTAATGGTTAGGCAGTTTACCTATTGTAATTAGGTCTAAATTGAAGTAGATCGGAGACAATGCCGTCTTACAAGCTCAATGATAAGAAATTTTCCATTTCTAGTACTAATTAACGATATCGCTGCGTCTTCATCAGATGCTGGCTTCATATAGTTTGCTGACGATAGTTACGTCAACATCAGTTGTCACCAAAGTTTGTATAATAATTGAATGTTAAATAAGGTGGTAGGCAAATGTGATGGCGTTTCCTGTCAATAAGGCGCATAATATATTTTGGAACTGTATGTTCGTTTTGAAACAAAACAGTAACGTGGGTCCCGCATGTTGTGCCCACATTGACACGCGTTTACTTATTTTCTGCGTGCTTTGCACTTTTGCGTACAGGCATTCTCCACCGCGACAACGTCCAGGGGCTTATTTTCAGCTCTGTCTGCAACTACGAACAATATTTCGAACATTCAAATATGCATCGTTCTCATTTTATTTCGGGTGGTTCGAGATCACCCCGCGTTTTCTTGCGGAGTGATTTCTGTTCAATAATCTGACAATAAAACCAAAAAAAATAGTTCGCGGACTCGGTTGGTTGGATTTGGTACAATAATGATTTTGCCATAAAGAACCATATTTATGGACCAACATCCACAAGCCATTTCAAATTTGTCAGTGCCGGAAATCAGTTCCACTTCTCTGTTTTTAATAATTTTGTGATGTATGCTGCTGAAGAACGATTTTATAGTTCACCCATAATTCATAGTCGCTGTCGGAAATACTTGTAATTATCAAGTCATAGAGGTAATACTAGCAAATACTCTTTAAAATATA
This sequence comes from Plagodis dolabraria, assembly GCA_963854805.1. NCBI lineage: Eukaryota > Metazoa > Arthropoda > Insecta > Lepidoptera > Geometridae > Plagodis > Plagodis dolabraria. The sequence continues at coordinate 10,825,114 of OY978452.1, read as the reverse complement.
TACAACTCCACTGATGTTAATAAAATTTAAAGAGACTAACTTGAAGGCATACTTGATCTACATCTACATCTACTGATGATCGTAAAAAGTTACGGATGGTGAATTTTTTTTTAACCCACGGTATGCCTTAATTAATCAAAATACTAAGAACTATAAACAACACTACAGCTACTACAATAAAACATTTAGACAACCTATAAGTCATGCAGACTCATAGGCAGTCTAAATAGATTAAAAATATATATTTAAAAAAGATATGTTTTAATACGAGATAATATGTAGAACCTTCCTCCTCTTTAACGTTTCTAGCGTAGTTTTAGGCTGCGTTTCCACCAGAGATGTGCGATGGAAATGTGTCGTGCGAGGATGTCTAGCTGTGCTGTGAAAATGTGTGGGTGTTTCCACCAAAGCTGTGCGATGATAATGTGCCTACGAGGATGTGTAGCGGAGCTGTGAAAATGCGCATTAATGTGTGGCGCGAGGATGCGTTGCGAAGCTGTGAAATGTGTCGACGGGGGTGCGGTGTAGTGGGAGCGGAGTAACGCGAACGCCTGCCTGCCGCTCACCGCGCTGCGCTCACGTCTCACTTTGCTGTCGTAAGCGCTTGTAGTCGTACGCATGTCGTACGGTTGCGTGGCATAATGGACGAAAAATTAATTGATGCCGTTCAAAAGTTTCCGTGTTTGTGGAACACTTCTTTCCCATTTTACAAATGTAATGAAACTAAGGACGCTGCGTGGGAGGAAATAGTCAAAGAAATACAATATAAAGATGGTAAGTAATAATCATGTATTAAAATCAGGTATATTAAAATACAAGTTACAATATTTGGGTATTTATTGTGTGCGATGAATTCGTGACGAAATACGAGTATCTTGCCATGACACTTTTCCTTGATTATTGAAATAAGAGCAGTATTTCTCTCTTACATCATAACTATCACTTGACACGACGACGGAAATGCTAGGAACCGATACAAGAGTACTTGTATTTGTGTTATCAATGCAATCCAAATAATTACTTTGTCTTTCAATTAAAAAATTATGCATTACACATGTGGCTTTTACGATTTTGTCAACCGTTTCCACTCTGCATTCAAAGTCTTTACGATACACATACCACTTTCGTGCCAATACACCGAATGTAGCTTCTACAATGCGACGTGCCCTCGAAAGTCTATAGTTAAATATACGTTTCTGTTGGTCTAACTGGTCCCGCGGATATGGGCGCATGAAATTTTCCATCAAAGGAAAAGCCTCATCTCCAATGAATACAAATGGTACTGGTTCACCTCCTTCATATAATGGTTCAGGTTCTGGAAGATTCAATCTTTTTTCTTTCAAATATTTTCCAAAAACACTATCATCAAATATTCCAGCATCACTAAATCTTCCCATGGATCCCACATCAACCATTATAATCTTTCTCCTAGCGTCAGCTAAGCACATAAGCACTATAGAAAATCTTTGTTTGTAATTAAAAAAAGAGGACCCAGTGTTTGCAGGACACATTATATAAACATGTTTACCGTCTAGAGCCCCCAAACAATTTTTAAACTGCCATAGCTCTTGAAAATCCTTTGCTATTCGCTATTAAGGAAGTATTTTAAAGTTCACAATAATATTTCTGACACTAAGTACCGAAACAATGTACAACATTTTTAAATTGTGTGTAATTATCAAACATTCGCAATAATGAGATCAAAAGTATAAGAACATTATTATCAAATAGCAACTTCTAAAAACGTGACCGGTTTATTAGATTTAGTTTAAACAAAACCTGATTTTCGTGAGGAATATTTATACAAAACCGGATATAAGAGATACCTAATTTGCATGGCAGATATTATCAATTTCAAGAACATATTTTATAGTTTTTTTTGTGTAAAAAAATACAAGTATCGTCAATCACCATGGCTATAAAATTATAAAACGCTGAATTATGTGTAATGCCCGGTATTAAACAAAAAGGTAATTTGCCTCGTGGGAAATTGCCTATCTAGGATTTAGACATAACAGACTAGAGTCTATTCTAGTACTAGTTATTAGACGAGAAGGCAAACTGAACCTAGCGAACCTAATAGGACAATTGTAGTTGGGCAAGTTGGCAATGGTGGATTAGAACACATATTGTGGAGGCTGAAGCAATATGGTGGTCAACTAAAACTCTGGCACAATCAAACTCTTTTCAGTATCGTTGTTGTAGTATTTTTTATAAATAAACAACTCAAGTGCGAGTCCGAACTGCGTGAGGTATAATTATCTTCTCTTATTAATTTTTCTTCTACTCTACTTCCATTTTTAAATCTGGTCTTTTCCTATAAAGGTAATTTTGAATAGTTTTTTAATCATATAGCATAAACATAGTCAATTGTTTACCAGAGAATTGGGAAAGAGAAGCATTTACACCCTACATCATAATTTGTTTTTTATACGTCTATTTGGTAACTATACAGCTCCATTAAAATGTGCTTAACTATTCCCGGTTATGATTGATACACGAGTAGCAATGAGTTTAATGTTTTGATGGATGGACGATATCCCAAAACCGCATTATAACGTCTGGACGAATGAAAACTTAAGACGATGCCCCACCGAATCAGATTTTTGCAAATATATAGAATAATGCGCATGAATATTCCAAAATACTTACTCAATTTTCTTTGCAGTGCAATCTTTAAGACCAGTTCCGGTGATGTCCTTTAGTATAAGTTTCAAATTCGGTGAAGAAGCATCCAAACTTTTCATGAAGAAAGGATCCAATGTTTCTACTCCAGCTTCCTTAATGCCAGCAGCAAATATAGGGATAGCTGCCTGGGCAGAAGATTTTAAGCATTTTTTGTCATCAGCCTTACATTTTATGATATATGGTGCTGCAAAACATCATACATTTATCATTATATTTTTAAGTACATCCTTTTAAAATATAAATTGATCACAAAATATATAATATAATATTTTTTTTTGTTATTTATTGTACATACATACTAGCTCCATCTAGGTTATCGTAATGAAATTATTTAACATTCATTTAATAATTTTGTGAAAATATTAACGTACTACATTCACAATAAGTTTTTACTTGCTTCTTTTATATAAAAGAGTAGAATTAAGTTATTAAGAGAATGAGAGCTACTAAGCTGGACATCAGAACCTGAGTGCCTAATTTTAATTTGTTGGAGACCTAGAGAGATTGAGGGCCCGTTTCAGAAAGTCCTAATAAAGTTTCGGGTTGCTATGCAACACATACAATAACTGAATGATAAAAATGACAGTTAACATGCAGTGCGTTTCAAGCGTTAACTGATGGATAGGCTAAATCGATGATTGTGAAACGCAAAGACAGTGTTTTATTTATTAAATATGTTCTGAATATTAACGCCGGAACTTACTCAAACATTATGAAACAGGCCCTTAAAATAATATTGTGTATTTGCTATATAAAGCCCAGATATTAAATAAATGCTTACCGATACCAAGATCTGGCAAAACACAAACTTTCTATAGAACCACGATATAATAAAATCTTGTACAAATACTGTTGTGACCTAACAAATATTAAAGAACAAAAATTGATTCGATTAATAGAACAGGAAAGAACTCACAAGATCAAGGCAAACACAATATGGCATTGGCAGTGAGATGTAAGACGCAAAAAGGACTTATAAAAAATTACAGACATGCGATTCCACGTACAAGAGCTGTGTAGAGTGTGGGATAGGCTCGACACGTGCTTGAATTACGTTATAGGGTCTGGCAATGCTTATTACAGCAGCAGCATCCATCAGAATTATGCCAATTGTTTAGCCAAACAGACACAGGTATAAAAAGGTATAAAAGGCCCCGAGGAAAAAGCAGCAAAACTAGGAGATAATCCCGAAGAAAACATCACTCTAAGGCTTAAGAGTAGAGTGCACGGAGAGCTTTCCATATAAACTTAAATTAGTCATATTTTAAATACATTATTAAGTGTTTAAACTCAAAATTCAAAATTTTGTATGCATATTGCTGATCCTAAAATCGATACTTCTGGTTTGTTCAGCTTCTTAATTTATTATTTATCCCTAAATGTCAAATTAACAATTCCCGTACAAAACGATTTTTATTTCAAAAAAAAACTTAATTTCACCAATATCCGGCAATCCAGCAGCATAAATACTAGACTCAAGGACATATATGCAAAGTTTCACTGAGTTTGAGCAATTGGTATTTAAAATATGACGAAACTACGTTTGCATGGAAAGCGCCACGAGCATTCTAGCCTCAAAACTGTTAATGTGGAACAGTCCTAATATATTAAAAAAAAATACCATATTATGAAACTGACTATCTAATTATAAAAAGATTATAAAAAAATTTGCTGAATAATGTTAAAATTGGCAAACAGTATCACCAAAAAAATGTACAGGTAAACAACTAATCAAAGTAGAAAACTAGGCAATAAAATACGCTTGTACCAGAAAACAATCAGAATATTTATATATGTTAAACGCTTACCAGACGCGGAATAAATTGTTTGAGCACACGCCAACAATACTACTATTAAAAGTTTCACAAACATTATTAAAATATAATATAAACCAAATACGTAACAAGATAACTACAACTAGATGACAACACAACTGAATCCTGGCACAGTTGCCGGTATATATGCAAGCAGTTTTTGGCGATCTGCTAATATATATTACGTTTTTTGTGCGTGTATTAAAATTCAAGATCAAAACTTGTTTCTATATTTTACAGTTATCTATGATAAATTTGTTTTTAGGCCGTATAATAAAATTGGTGCTGCCATTAAACTTCAAGGTGATAATTGTTAAGTTAAACCAATATTACACTCTAGCAGGAGTAGATTTCAAAGTGTCGTCGAACACGGAAATAATTTGGAACACCAAAAGAGAAAAGCCAGTAGCTGGAAAGGTAACTAAGTATTGCCGATACTTCAAGTGCGTTGCATTTCGTATACGTGCAGTTGAATATTTGGCATTTTGTTGAAAATATCTCTTTGATAGCACAAGGGTCTGATCACTGGCTTGAACATTCATTTTTGTTTTTATATAGCTAATCGGTTAGCCTTTGACCACACCTGATGGTAAATGATGATGTAGTCGAAGATGGTGTTCAGGTTTACATAGAATTACTGGCTCGCATGGACAGCTGCCGGAACACATCGTTAGATTGATTGGTGACAGATTTTCTACCTGAGGGTGGTAGCTAGCCAGGCGGCCATTCGCAAAGTACCCTATCACCACGATATGTCTGCCAACCTGTCTTAGGTTGGGAACAACCGGGACCTTAACGTTTTCGGATGGCTTTACTTACCGTTTGAAGCACGGAAGCATTCAGTACTTGGGGTCACCCTTCCAAGTCAAGTCCGCTGTAGACGTTCGTTGCTTAAGCAGCTAAATATATAAAATGTAAAGAAGTGTTATTAACCCTTTTGTAGTTTTTTTACAGGTAAGTTCAAGGTACATTTAACACATATTTATACTACTTAAATATATTAAATTCTAATTATGTCTATGTAAAATGTAAATAATTGATTAAAATTTAATATATAATCTTAATATCTAATATTTTTACACTAAATACAGTTAAATACAATTTGCAGTTATCGCGTTTGCACTTGTCCTAAGAACAAAGATTCTAAAGGCTGCTTTGACTATTATATTATTGTTTTCAAAAAAGTTCTTAAGTTTTGGTTTGAGCAAACTGTATTTTAAGGTGGTCAAGCTTTTTGTTATTATTATACATCAGTATTTTCGATTAACGGCCTTGTTTCTGTACTTTAGCTAATCTGATTTATAGTACGAGTACAATCCGAACTTCATTATTTTTTATAATTCGCTTTTCATTATTACGCAGATTGTAGGGCAAAACTCTTTCCTGCTTTTCTGGAATATCCCTATCTTTAAGAATTTCTAGTAAATAATTAAAGAACTAAACTTAGCTGATCGGTTAAGAACGGCTAAGCAAACTACGCCACGAGCGCTTCGCTTCTTCAGTGGTTTAATAGTAGATGTCTGGTTCCTTATTTATTTTGCCGGAAAAGCACGAGGCGTACCTGTTGTTAAGCGGTAACGCTGCCAATAACACGCGTTCCATCTCAAGTAATTAACTAAACTTCGCCCGTCACCTTGAGATATAAAGTTATTAAGTTTCATGTGCTTATAACTTCACCAGTAAAAAAGGAACAAAGGAAATTCAAATTCAAAATCATTTATTCAATTTAGGCGTCTACGACGCTCTTATGAAGGTCAATTACAAATTTTAATATTGAAATATTCTACATTGTACTGCCACGTTTAGCAAAAAAAAATTATAGAGCCACTGCGAGAAGAACGGGCAAGAAACTAGGGCCATTCTTTTAAACATCTTTTAACAATGTGTTATATACAATATAACACGACTATTACAATATTTGTTCAAATTACGTAGGTGATAGCTTGGCAAAGGCGGAACTTTCCAAGCATCTTTGTCGTTTAAGTAATCACAAACTTTGTAGTATGATTTCTTAATCAGGAACACAGTACTGCAACCATTACTGCTTGGCGGTAGACAAAGGTCCACCATGCCTATGTTTCTTTCCTTTACTTCCCCCCCAGTCAAATTCATTCGCAAAGAGTTTATCTGTTACACTATAAGAAGGTAGGCATTGGTATTGGTTCACCTTATATTATATGAGACCAAAAATGTCTGGCGAAATGCGGGCGTTTACACCTTTCTGCCAATTTTTTTAGGGAATACAGGCGCAGGCGTATGTTGAGTTAGGATCTGGTGTGATTGATTCCAAGCAAATATCAACACTATATCACGGGAAGCTATCATCAAACCAAATCTACCAAATATTTTATCTCAAAGAGACGGCCCCTGACTTAATTAACAACAATATGACAAAAACATCTGACTGTTTTATTGTGTTGTTTAGTTTATAAATTCAGGTGACGCCGCCAAAAATTGCTAATGATTGCTGTTTTTTAAAAAAAACAAATTAAGTTTGATTCCTGCTGGCTTTGCGATTGATAATACTAGAACTTATTCATTTTATAAAAATGCTTAAGCCGTCGTCACTGTCCACTGTACGATTTTTTCTATTGGTATCTCTAATTTTCAACCGTATTTCGAATAAAGAGCTATATTCTCCAGTCGACGAAGGTACTTATATTTTTTACTTAATTAATATTCATAACATGTTGCTCGGTTATTAAATCTTAGTGAATATTTTTTTGTTGCGTTAATTTACCTCCTAATTAGTTCCATTTAAATTTTATCAACTTCAATTAAATAATATTCAAGTTACTTCTATGAACTGAAAAAAGTATTCGGCAATATTATTTTTAATATTGATTTATTAATAATAAAATTACATATATAATAATGAGTGACAATATGTAATTATAATATTCATTCATGCCGATGATGAATATACTATGCTGTACGATTGAGGCCTACATGGTAACACAACATTGATCTTGTAAGCAGTAATAACTACTGCAAGGAGTAAAAAAAAAAACAAATTGCAACACTAAAATGTATGAAATAACTACTAGGAGTCCGACATTTTTTTATTTTTAAATTGTTTCTTTTTTAAATTTCAAGTGTTCATTAGATACGTCAAGATACAAAAGTGAATGGACGAACAGGCCGAGTGCCAGCGATTTAGGCTCAGGTGACAAATTTTCCCTCCCCATTTTCACAAAAATATTATTGTGGCATGTTTTTATTTTAAAAAGTCTATCCAGATACCAATTTTCATCACTGTCACTTCAAAACCCTTTCCATACAAAGTTTCACCCCTTAACCATCCCTGTCAGAAACTTTTAAACACGTGATTTTTTTATTTTGAATGATCTATCAAAATACAAATTAGAACGGTAAATTTAAAAACAAAGGAATTCCATACCAAAGTTTCAAAAAATACTTTCTTAGTACACCCCTACGCATAAAGCAAATACACCTTCCAAATTTCAACTCTGCGACCAGCGGCTTAGACTCTGTGTGGTCTGTCAGTCAGGACTTTGATTTTTATATACATAGCCTCGAGAACAAATTAAAAAAAAAAACTTTGGGTCAACGCTGTACAAAATATATAAAAAAGCGCAGGACTGTTCATTCTGTTTACTAGCTAGAAACCGTTGATATACAAATAATCAGTATATCACCGGTTTCTAGCTTGGATGTATAGACACCCTAATCTCGTTTATAGGGTTCCTTTTGCCCCTTCGGTATGGGTGTTTGGGTCCATTTTCATTTTGGGACGGAGGAGGGAGGAAAGGGAGAAAATTGAATTTATCAAAAGGTCTTCAACCATCAAAGCGGCTATACAGTTTTAATTCTTGTTTTTTTATAATTGATAAGCTTTGTTAAATTAATATATTATATGTAGATAGTGAATTTTATCTACATATCCAGTTTCTAAATCTAAGTTGTAGATACTTACTTATTAAGTTTTTGTTAATACCAAAAGTTAGTGTGTTTCCTTTCCTACTTTAATAACTGACATCATAATATATAACACTAACTTAATTTAACTTGAAATTGACTCAATTGAAATGTATGACAGGAGGTACTTTAGAGGTAACCATACGTATAAAGCACCCAACTCAACTCAACCCTACAAGAGAACATCAATAGTTGTGCGTGATCATTACTTGCGTAAGTAAAAATATATGTGTTGACTTGAAAACTTTCCACCTATTATACCAACGCCTACCATAGACTCATGTTGGCCAATTGAAAAAAACTTTATTATAATTGTAATTGTTCTTCATTCAAACTAATATAATACATAAAATATGCTCTGTACCTTCGCATCATATATATATTTGTATACAGGGTTATTGGTAATATGCTAACAACCACTTAGGGTTATCATCTGGTAGTCCTAACAAACATTATGAGATACATTATTTTTTGTTTTGAAAATAATTTTGCTCCCTTTGAATAGAGTTTTGAATATTTACGTCGAGCAAAGCAAAGCAAAATATGAAAGAATACATTACAGGCACAAGAGACTTTTAACATTACGTTTTCACATTAGATGGGCCTCGTACTTATTCCGTCAAAAACACATAAAAACACGAAAAAAAAAACACAAAACAAAAAAATACTCATAATGTTTGTCACGACTAGCAGATATCAACCCTAAGAGGTTGTAGCTTCATATTACCAATAACCCTGTATATATATTTATTTTATAATTCTACAATACATATTATAAACATCATATTATTATGAAGCGTACGAAGGGTAAAGATGGTGAAAGATGAGAAAATAAAAATAAAATTCTAATCTATATTATACCTGTTTTCAAATGTTCTAAGGCAAGCATGCTAATTTTGGTATCGAACTCTTAAAATTAAATGTCCAACGGTCAAGGCTAAGAAAGTTATGCGACTAGATCAGAATGTCGTTAAGATATGGCTTAAGGGCAACGCACATGTATCGCCTCGGTACTAAATTACCTCATCCCGCCTCATTCTCACAACTACCAATTTAGTTATAGTTCGGGTAAATGGGAAATTCCATTTACCCGAACGAAGCGATTTGCTTCTTCGTTCAATATACGAACCGCCAGGGAATGAAATATCCTGCCTGAGTCTGTGTTTCCGGTTAAGTACAATATGGGGGTCTTCAAAACGCGAGTGAATTGGTATCTTCTGGGTAAGCGCGCTCTATCATCGATGGCATCATCACTTAACATCGGGTGAGATAAGTGGTCAATGCTACCGAGTTCGGTATTAAAAAAAAATACTACTCGCGAGCTTGTTCAGAGTCAAGGCAATGTCGATAAAATATTGATTGGTGTGCAGAGCAATATATAGTTCTGTACAAAGAATTCTGAACGACATGATTTGGGGCGATATCAATACGTGCCGTTTTCGATCAGTGTGCGCCAACCCTTACTCTCGTGGCTCTACACGTGTATAGACCTTATTATGTTTGTTTTTTCAAAGAACGCTTACGTTATTATCTAAGTAAGTAATTATTATTCTAATAAAAAATATCACTTACAACACACGCACCTTTTATGACTATAAATTGAATCAAGTTTCGTGAAAAATTTTATAGTTCTTGATTAATTATAAAAAACTACACCATTTTGAGGGTTCCTTTTTTTATTGCTGATAGGTAAGCCTTTGACAATCTCACCTGATGGTAAGTGATGATGTGGTCGAAGGTGCTAACAGGCTTTACCTAGAATAACTGGCTCTCAAGGACAGATGCCGGAACACACAATAAGGTGCTTGTCGACAGATTTTCTACTTAAGGGACCACCCTTAAGTAGAAAATCTGTCGCCAAGCACCTAATGGTGTGTTCCGGCAGCTGTCCTTGAGAGCTACCAAGTTAGCGAGGCGTACATTCGTAAAATGACCTTCTTACACACGGTGAAGCTTTAACCCACGGCGGGATTCGAACCATGTACCTGCTGCGCGGCAGTCCATAGCAAATGCCACTGAGCCACCACTGCTTTAAAACGGTACCGTACTAAAGGGTAGAAATGGAACCTATACATGACTGTCCGTCTGTCACCAGGCTCATGAATCGTTATAGCTAGACAGTTGAATTTTTACAAATGATTTATTCCTGTTTCCGCTATAACAATAAACACAAAAAATCTGCAGTGGGAAAAAGAAGGTAATAATTATAGTATCTAATGTTGTATTGATGGTACGGAACCTTTCGTGCGTGAGACTGACTCGAACTTGGCTGATTTTTCATTATATATGATATTGAGCGCAATGCGTGAGTTAGTTAACAACTTTTTTTATGCCTGATAGGTTAGCCATTGACCACTATCTGTCCTGATGGTAAGTGATGTGATTGAAGGTGTTGTTCAGGCTAACCTAGAATTACAACCAACCCACACATTCAACTACACAAGTAACTAAAGTGCGCGCGGTGCAATTAGTTGGCCGCGCCTTAGGTCGGTGGGACGCGAAGGTGGGGGCGCTTCTCAGTGTACGTATATTACTTCAGTGTGTTTGTGTGTACTCAGCGTTGCGAGCAGTAGGCAACCAGCCCCCTCGCCCCTGTCGCCACCTAAGGCGCGGCCAACTAGTTCCGCGCGCACTATAGCTCAGTTATTTTACATTGTAAGAACTTGTAAGCAAGAGACTCCAAACTCTCGAGCATCGCCGCAAAGTCGCTTGCTTATCGGTTTTTTATCGGATACATTTCGGGGAGTGTGCCACAGAACTACATGATTTGATTCCGCCATCCCCATTCTTTAACCGGACATCCAGGGATACTCCAAAGCGCCACCGCTATATGGTAGATATTCCATTTACCCGAACAAAGCGATTTGCTTCTTCGTTCATTATACGAACCGCTAGGGAATGGAATACCCTGCCTGAGTCTGTGTTTCCGGTTAAGTACAATATGGGGGTCTTCAAAACGCGAGTGAACAGGTATCTTCTGGGTAAGCGCGCTCCATCATCGACCGCATCATCACTTAACATCAGGTGAGATAGTGGTCAAGTGCTACCCAGTCCAGTATAAAAAAAAAAAAAAAAAAAAAACATTGTTATATGCGTATGGCTTCGTAATTTTTTTATGATAGGTGATGCGGCTTATACCTATGCACTTAACGATAATGGTAAACTTCACTATATTTACTAGAAATCCCATATAAATCAAAACTAAAATATTCTAAAGTTTAGCATAAAGTCTTCTAAGTTACACACCAATGACAAATCTCGGTTTTAAGATATTCGACCTTATTGCAATCACGCTTAAATACCAATTATTGTAAGAAAATTTAAAATACTACTGTTCTATAGGTATCCTAAATCTATTAAATACGTTAAAACACATAAGCAAAACCGTAGATAGCCCTTGTCAACAGTATGGTATTTTTAATTTTGAACGGCACACCAATTTCTAGTATATTGCTAGTAAAAACCAAACCATTAATTTGCACTCATTTAATCAACTAAAATATATGACATAAGCATTTTCAACAGTTTACAGGAAGTGTTGGCCAATAACTAGCAAATGGTTACTACAAATTAACCTTTTAATTTGTACCCAGTTTATCAATAAAATTCAAAGCACAAAGCAATATTTGCTTAGACTAGCGACCTTACTTAAAATCAAAGCTTACATTTGAGTGCACATTTAAATTCAATGTTCAATGTTATAACTACTTCGTTATAAAACAGCTGAAACTTCACGGGTTTTTTTACAATAATAAATGTTAAAATATTAGGTATACAATATTTTTGTGCCAAATTATATAGCCTTGCTAGAACTAAATTGAAAGATCACTGAAAGTTCTAGAAAAACGATATCGTCGCGGATTCAAAATTGAATTTATTTTAGAGAGTATGTATTTTTATATAGTATATATGCATTTGCTCCGTGAGGGCCGACAGCTCATCTTACTATACAACTTCTCAGAGCGCTTGGTCGATTTGACGCTTAATCAAAATGCTGGCACTGACTGGCACTTTGACTCAACAAAATTGCTATCCAATGGGACAGAATGCTGGGCATGCTGCCAGCTGGTAGTTGCAGACAGCTCCAGAGAGCATCTAGACTACCTGTGGGCCTGCAATGACCTTTAGGTAGCCTGGATGCTTTTGTAGAAGCCGTAGTGTTGTATTTCGTTTGTAGTGTTAAGTTAATAAAGTTCAGTCTTGTATTTTATAATGCTGAGCATAATAACTTAAATGCGTGATTGAGTCAAGAATTGAAAGTAGTTGTTCATCAAAAGTATAGTGTTAAAATACGTCGGTGTATATATTTTATATCCTATAGTAAAATGTATTTTATAAGTTTTCCAAGAAGTCTTTTTATGCGCTCGTAGCAGAGCTTGCCTACTAAAGGACAATGCATAGATAAGGGATTGCAAGTAGCGTTTACTTGGTCCATTTCGGTGACATCAACGGCAAGTGTCTATTTTGCGCATGTCCTCCTGGCAAGGTACCATCCTCATGTCCTCGAGAGTCAGTTTCCACCTTAAGCCTGTTCACCATATTCGTCTACATCATAACGTACGTACCATTAGTTCAATTAAAACTGTAGTCAAATATCGGCAAACAAAAATAAGCAAAGCTGGCCAAGTTCTCTACATTGCAACAGCAACGACAATACAAGCAACAATACTGATTATTACTTTTATTCGAATCTAATTTGTATTACAATAAAAATGGGGTATACAGAATTTGTTGGTAATTTATGGAGTATGGTATATCACCTACATCATACACTGAAATTTCAGATTTGTAACTACATCTGATTTTTATGAAGATCCCGTAACAGAACAGGTCAAAAATTTACAACATCATTATGTTTTTAGAATAAAAAAAACTGTTATCCTAAGTCTCCATCCTTGATGCCACACCAAAAAATAATTAAGATAAAAGCAATAAGTTGCTTTTTGCGGCCTGCATGCTAGGGTGCAAAAGACATGTTTCCGCTTTCTGCTCACTATTTGAATCCTATAAGATTTTATTTGTATTAGAATTCCCCCTTACAAATAATTTGATTAATTTCCAATGTTCATCTTTAGATCAACGTTCTACATATACATACAAAATTTCAGGTTTGTAACTTATTCTATTTACGAGCTTGAGATCCGTGACATACTGGGAGTGAGATACATAAGCAGTCTCATTAGTACGCTTTAGTTTTGCCCTTTGATAACGGAACTCTAAAAAAGGTGGCTCACTTGGTAGTAAGTGATCACCGTCACCCACGATTAAACGCGAAATCAAAGGTTTCGAGGTTGCGTTGCTGGCATTTTTGGGACGGAATATGCTCTTTTCTACCTAAATAATTCAGATGACAGCTGATTATACATAACAGCAATGCGAGGACTTCCATATATTGCGTCAATATTTTTATGAATTCCATTCCAGTTATCACAACCCGAGCGAGAGACACGAACACTTCTGAGCTGCGGGAGGGCTTACTTCGAATAATTCACAGAAAGTTACCTTATACCATTCCCCCATTCATAGTTGCAAACGATAGGGATTTGGGTATTGTTTCCGGTACAGTATTCGAGACTTCATAGTTAAAACGTTTCCTCTACTCAGATCACCTAAACCAAAGGTAGTTCAAGTATTTAACTATTTTTGTAAAATACTATTCTAGGCGAAAGTCACGTATAGATTATCAAAAAACTCCATCAAAACAAAAACACAACGACACGTTATCGGTGGTACATTTTGTATAATACAATTCTAGGCCAAACTCACGTATAGGATAAATAGTCGTGCGACGACGAGCGAAAAGAAGAGCGTTAGGTTACTGGAGTCCACAACAACGGGAGAGTCGAGCAAGCGAAACGTAATATTTTGATTTATCTAAGTCCTACATGACAGAAACAAAAGCAGGGCTAGGTAATTTGAGTAGTGGTAGGCATTTATATCCGTAACGCTAGTATTCAAATTGTAAAGCCTCCCGCATTACAGAACTAAAAGCACAAACTGCGGGTCCAATCGCTTAAAGGTTTCTGCAGCTCAAAAAAACTGGAATTTTGAATATTGGAAGGATTTCCATACATGCGACGTCGACATGAAATTGTAAAAAATTACGTCCGATGACAAAATTCAGCGACAGGTATTAAACCGAACAGTTCCTCGAAATATTCCCCCTGATAGATGCGGTAAGAGATTCTGAATAACCAAATATTTATATAAATGTCTACGAAGTGCCAAAGGGTCGAGTCGATGGAACAGCGCTTGACGATTTGAGCCGCTTTGTGATGAATACAACAATCATATTTTGAAGCAATGATGGTCGAGCGGTTAAAGCTATGGACTGCCGTGCCACAGTTCCCTGGTTTGAGCCCCAACACTGGCTTGAGCTTCAACGCATAGTGGAAGAGCTTTTTGCAAATCCCTGCTTGGCTAGCTACCAACCTCAAATAGAAAATCTGTCGCCAAGCACTTAACAGGGTGTTCCGGCAGCAGTCCTTGAAAGCCAGAAAAATTACAGGCACAAGAGATTTAACAACTGTATTTCTCAATATGACGGGCGCAGTGCAATTCGTTATATGACGAAAATACACCTGTTATAAGCAGAGGTTAACCCGCTTAACATCAGGTGGGCCTCAAGCATGTTCCGTCATAAGCACATAAAGAAACATAATACAGACAAACCACGATAAATTTAAAAAAAGAAAACACATATGTTGTGTTTAATCTATTCATATAATCTTTGAAAGTAAGTAAAAATAAATAAATTATGTACTACGTTAGCCAAGAAAAATATATGTACCTATAGTTAAAACCACAGATATCCAATTTAAAACACTTTTGATCATAATTTAATGCGAGTATCTACCGCTCATTTTTTAGTTTAATCTTTATAATAACAAAAATTGTTTGGAAGTTTTAAAATCACATATTAGTTCTTACAAAACTGATAAAAACACCGATGGATTTTTCAAGGACATTTTCGTTTATAGCTGGACCTCATATATTACTTTCAATTATGTTTGTATTCAAAATGGCCGATGAACGGTGAAACCAAAATGCAGGTTAGGTAAATATTCCAAGCATTATGGCAATTAAGCAGGGCAATGTGACCAATGGCATAAGGGCTATATGTCCAAATGCCAATAAATAAAAATATATGTTGCCAATATTCTTTGCATTTTGCCGATAGGGAAGTTAGAGACGATCAGTTATCGAACTGATCGAGATGTATAACTTGCTAGCTGGTGACTTAGGTGTTTTCAAGTTATTTACGTTGTTTTAGCGGATATTTATTTGCTAATATACAAAAAATAAAATAAAAGACAAATAGATAAGAGGGTGCATGAAACGAGTTTTTTTACAATCATATGCTAAGTTTAAAAATGTAAGGTCTTTATCATGAGAGCGGTATTATATACAAACGTCAAACTTAATCCGATTATAGCACAAACTCTATAGTAAAACAAAATAATCATTCATATGGTCAAGTGCGAGTCGCTCTGATGCTAAAGATCCCGGATCATGACCCAAATATGTAGATTTTATGGTAAATTAATATACAAAATATCTGTGTCGAAATGGAACCTTTTGTCAAAATGAGCATTTGGCTAGTTTGTATTTATTCAATATAACTTAAATTAAAGACTTCAAAATATATAAAACTAGCTTTCAGGGCGCGGCTCCGCCCGCGCGTATGTCGGTTATCGCGCAAAAACATTCACCTCTTTTTGTGCAGTTGGATAAAAACTATCCTATGTTTTTTCCCGGGTCTCAAACTATTTTCATACCAAATTTCATTCAAATCGGTCCAGTAGTTTTGGCGTAAAATCGTAACAGACCGACAGACAAACAGACAGACAGACAGAGTTACTTTCGCATTTATAATATAAGTACTTATTTATGTAGAGCATAAGTTGTTTACTGTACTCGTAAACATATTGTTGCATGTTATACTGCAATTTGTAAGTGACTGTGTCAAAAATGGTCTAACACATAAATAAGCCCGGCCTTGGATTAAATTCTGTTGGGACGTTATAGGATATATAAAGTCCCAGCACCAGGTTATCATACAAAAAAAGTACTATGTTGAACAGTTTATTTACGACATTTATATAAGTATTGCAGTATATCATACAGTGTATTAAGAATTACTTTTGTATGTGCTAAGATATTTGACTAATGCAGACCTCAGATCAGCAATTTTCATTGATATTGCTGCTGCATCGCAGTATCGGTATTGGGGCATTTCACGCCTCGCGTGCTTTGCAGCGCAGTGTAAAAGGCCCCATTCCAAAAAGCTGTTGAGTGAATCACAAGCAGCGTGAAACGCCCTAACACCCAAAAATTGGATCTATTCTTAAATAAAAGTAAACCATATCTACCTTACACAAAAATAATTTAATCTAAACTTAGGTCTTCAATAGGTACAGCTTTGAATAAATTATTAATTTGTTTGATAACCTTGTCAATTACAGACTTGATAACGTTTGGTCCGATCTCCTTGATAATATCGTTGCCGTTTCCGGAAATTAGTTCACGAGCGACACGACCTGAAAATATGAAAACAAACCATTATCCACTATACTAAAAAATGGCATCGTATATGTATAGAGGCCATCGAGAAACTAACCTCGAGAGTGGAATTGACGGTCCGGCTAATCTGGCAACTAATGTGTTATATTGCACTCATTCTAAATTCAAAAATATCATTTTTCCTAGTGATGTGCTTACAGTATGGTAATATATCAATAATCCTAAGTTATTATTAATCATATTGGATGTCACAGGTTATCATTGTACCATATTATTCACTTAATTTTAGTGATGTGAGACAAAGTCCTTACTTTATTTCTTTCCTATATTAAAATTAAAACTAATAAAACGATATTTGTTGAGCACTTATTCTAATTTGTAATATATATGATGTTTTAATCTTCTGTATTTTTCAAATTCAAATTCAAAATCATTTATTCAATTTAGGCGTCTATGACGCTCTTATGAAGGTCAATTACAAATTTTACAAATTTTTTATTGACCTTCATAATCTTAATTAATCTTCTTTCTTGCGTCTATATGAAAACAGACTTAAAACGGTGAATAGCTCCTGTGAATTTAATAATGTATATAGAATTACTTTAAGTCTAAAAAAATCAAATTATAAAATTCTGAAAGTACTCTTTAATGAATCGATAGTATTATATTGAATTTGCAAATCATTCCTACCCTAACTTGCGATAAGAAACTAATTTTAATGTTGTTATAAACTAGCAATAGGTAATGCTATGTACATTTGGTAAATTCTTATTCGTGGGCATTCGCAAAAGACCCTACCACCAAGCTGTAACGACTGCCATCGAAAGACAACAACCGGGACCGACGGCTTAATGTGCCCTCCGAAGCACATAAGCGCTCAGTAGTAATGTCACGTGCGGTCACCTATCTAAAGCCTCCTCTACACGTCGGCAGATGCGTCCGCAGATGTGGGAAGATGCATCCGCAGATGGATCTCCACGAGTCGTCCACACGTGTGTAGATTAATCAGTCTGTGTTGGTTCTCGGCAGACGCAACACGCAAAATGGATATTGAGACCGTAGCTGCCGCAGTTATTTATTGATTTAGTACTTTTAAGTACTAGGTATTTGAGAGTACATCGCAGCAGTTATTTAAAAAAATAGAGAAGGTGGTGGATGCCGACTATACATAGTAACCGAAAAAAGTACTGAAATGACCACGAATTATTAATCTGAAACAATAAATACTTATAATGTGGGTTTATCAGTAGCCTTATGTCGCGTTGACACGATAAAAATACCAACATACCTTTACCTGTTTAATATAACTTTGATCGTGTGTCAATGGGGTTTAATTCAAACTAAAATAAAAATACAATTTGAAAAAAATCCAAATTGTTTTATTAAATATTATCCAATTGATAGTAGGCGCAGCTGAATTTATTGATTGATATTGGTAGCTAGTTAAATAAAATTAATTAATTGTATACTTAAATTTTTGTTCTTGTGCTACTTATATTTAGGATTCCATAGGCAGATTTCTGTTTGATATAGCTCCAGGAATTTGAATGTTTTGTCGGTGGTCATGTTAGTAATTTTAACGAGTAAGTAGGTACCTAAAGAAATAAATAAAACTGCAAGAAGCACGCGTGCACTCTCAATCGCTTCCCGATGAACACTGATGCGTCGTCAGACGTGTGGATAGACTTAGACACCGAGCGCCCGCGCTGAAACCCTTTGATCCGTGTCACAAAAACCGACAACAAACGGATTAGTGGCGGATGCATCTGCCGACGTTAAATACCTACCACAGACGAGCAAATCACCCCGTCTACACGTCGGCGGACGCGTCCGCCGATGACATCTGCAGACGAATCTGTCTACGTGTAGAAAACTTCGCTACGAGCGCTTCAAAACATTAGGTACACATAGAAAGTAGTTTCTACCGTCTACCTACTTCCTATAGCCAAGCACATAATAACATAGTATTCAAACTCAACGCTCAAGATAAAACAGAGACGCTTATGTTGTATTTCATCAAAATATTGATTTTATCGATATCGATTAAATTAGCACATTAATTACATCCAATCACTATAAACCACGTGGTGGTGGCTTAGCCAATTAGAACGCGTTTTGATAAGAGAAAAATTGAGAAAAAGAGAAAAATTGACTGAATTTATTTCGTACAAAGCAACTAGAATGGCTTCTCTTTGGGTTACTTTCTCGAAGAAAGAGGCCAATGAGTTCATAAAAGGCAGTAAAATAATTGTAATCTAGATTGAAAAGTCAACTCATTCCCATCGTCTTTGATCAACGGTTGAGTTTATAAGTATAACTGTATTGTTTAAATAACAAGACTATTTTAGTTACAATGACAAAACTGTGGTAAACATCCATGCGAATTAAATTTCACCAGATGATAGGTGTCACTATCGAGGTATCTCTCGGTCTTAATAAATGCAAATATATAAAAATATTTAAGGTAAAAAATATATTTATAGATAAAATTCCGCCTTTTCGGGAATAATTCACAATCGTACGCTCGCAGAGTAAAGAGATGTTGCGTGTGGAATCGAAACAACATAAAATATTAGTTGTATAAACTAGTTATATAACTAATATATGAAAAACACGGCAGTTTGAGCGTGAACTTACTATGAGTCGATATCGCTATCGACAATGTTTCGGCTTCTACCGGAAGCCTTCCTCAGGATTTTACCGAAAACGCAGCGTTCGCCACAACACTCCCCGCAACGACCCCCGCCGCCAGCGCCGTCGGCTCGAGCACAGCGAGCTGCCGCCCGCAGTGTGAAGTGTGACGCGACCGCGGCGGACGTACCACACTCAAAATCCTGAGGAAGGCTTCCGGTAGAAGCCGAAACATTGTCGATAGCGATATCGACTCATAGTAAGTTCACGCTCAAACACCCGTGTTTTTCATATATTAGACATAAATATGAGCGTAAGTTTTTATAATAGTTATATAACTGATTAGCCTTCACAACTATAGAGGCTAAGCAAAAAAAGTAGCTAATAACTGATAAAAAAGACACTCAGGTTCAGATCAGAGAAAGTGCGAACCAGTTAGTTATCTCTGATGGGACTTAACCGAAGCTGCAAGCGAAGGTTAAGACGACCGCTGAAGAGTCAGTGGTGATCGAAGCAGCAAATGTTTTTTGTGTAATGAACATCTAAACTAGGTATCACTATCAAAGTCACATTTTTTTTTGCGTGATAGGTTAGCTTTTGACCACTATCTCACCTGATGGTAAGTGATGAGGTGGTTGAAGGTGTTGTTCAGGCTAACCTAGAGAATAACTGGCTCTCAAGGACGGAACACACCGTTAGCTGCTTGGCGACATTTTTTTTTATTTTTTTTTATTGCTGATTTGTAAGCCTTTGACCACAATCTCACCTGATGGTAAGTGATGATGTGGTCGAAGGTGCTAACAGGCTTAACCTAGAAATACTGGCTCTCAAGGACAGCTGCCGGAACACACTGTTAGGTGCTTGGCGACAGATTTTCTACTTGAGGGTGGTCGCTAGCCAGGCGGGTATTCGCAAAAATGCCCTTCCACCATGCGGTGAAGCTCAAGCCCGCGGCGGGATTCGAACCATGGACCTGCTGCGCGGTAGTCCATAGCCAAAGCCACTGAGCTATCACTTCTTCAATACTACATATTTTCTACTTGAGAGTGGTAGCTAGCCAGGCGGGCATTTACAAAATGCCCTACCACCATGCTATAACGACTGTCATCCTAAGACAACAACCGGGACCGACGGCTTAACGTGCCCTCCGAAGCACGGAAGCGCTCAGTAGTAATGTCATCAGCGGTCACCCATCCAACTCATGACCGCGGCGGACGTTGCTTAGCTTTGCTGATCGGTTCGGAATGGCTAAGCAAACTTCGCTACGAGCGCTTCAACATGGTAGGATTACGTTCCAATAGGGAGGCAGAAAGAAATGAAAAGTCTACTGTTGCTGCTTTCAAAAACCGCCAGGTAAATAAGTTTGCGATACGTGGTTGATGCATCTCAAGCTTAATTTAGAGATATGAAAATGCTGAGCAAGTATGTTTATATTAATTGCGTGAGTTTGCGATGAATTATATTTATTACAAAATTATAAATTTACGAGAGGAAAAAATTAAGTCATGTGCGAGATCCGAACCCACGTCCATCCACCCCTTTAGCCGGGGTATGCTCTGACCAATTGAGCTAACATGACAATGAGTCGTAACTCTAATTTTTCCTATCATTCTTTAATCATCGTATTGGGATGTTATTTGTATTTATTGTTCAATAAACAGTACGTTAGATATTGATTTTAAATCGGTATCCATACTTTTGTTTGGAATCTGAATCGCTGCGAAGAGAAAAACGTCCGGGCAAGCATAGATTACGCAGAGGCAAGAAGCAGCCTTTCTCAGAGCTTCATTCAAGCAACTAAACGATGACGGTGGGAACTAAACTGATTGTACTACATTTAATCCTTAGTGATTATAGGTATAATATATACATATTATTAATATCTTCATATTTTTTTATTCCATGATAATACAAATACTCTTGAAACTATTTTACTTTTGCCCTGTTTTATCCCATGTAAAATTTAATAAATTTGATATAGTATTTGTATTGGCATTATCGGTAATTTTAATTTTTGAAAAAGCAGCTTTTCCTTCTCTGTGACTATTCCCAGGAACCAGATTTACTGCCTTATAACAGTTGATATTCATGGAGTTAAGATGGAATATTTTTATTTAATACCAGATACTCAAAGACTTGAGACAAACGTTAATGTAATTTGTTTTTTAACAAAAAATTGTATATATATTATCAAATCATCAATAGTTAAAAATAAATTTGTAACAGCAAATTCTTACCTAGAATTTCATTTCCATTGAAAAGATTTTCAAACACGACATTTGATTTTCCTTTCAGATCAAAACTATGAGACCAAGTCTTGATTTGCCAATGTTTTTTACCATCTTCACGTTCCTTTTCAATTATGTCAGCCTCAATGTTCACAATGCATTCATCTGGAGTAAAGAAGGAACACTTTTAGAAATTAATATAAAGTACGCCTATATATCCTCGAAATGGACCAGGCACAGTTCTAGATTCCAGACTGCTATTGAAAACTTTGTCAGAAAAATCCAATAAATGTTTGTTCCAGGACTTGAACCCCGAATCTTGAAATTCTAAAGTGACGCTTTCGCTATCCTTTCAACGGGACAGAGATTTTCTACATGGAGTTAATTTTTTTGAATTACTACGTTTCAACTTTGTATTATTCATTTATCATTTCTTTACACCTTTGTCTTCGATCACTGTTTGTTATTGTTAAGTATAATGATGCCATATGATCTTTGTGTAAAACCGTAGTTAGCCTTAGCAAGTTAAATTTTTCGACGGTTAACAATGAGAAACTTATCTTTGATATTACTTACTTAAATCAGCATGAATTGCTCCTTTTCCTTCAATATGTAATACTAATATTGAACCATTGAGCTCGTACTGACCATCTAGCTTCCCAGTGCACAGGAACTGCATGTACATCTTTGATTTAGCTACATCACGTCTGAAAATATAATTATTTTCAAATAATCATATATTTTAATTCCAAATTTGGGTCATATATCTGGAACAAGTAGAGCTAGCCTAGGGGCTGAAAATACTAAATGCCATTAACAGGTTGTCATATTTGTCAAAAACATTCTTAATTCACACACTTAGTGGGTGGCTTGGGGATCACAGTATAAGATGACAGTTCTTTAGAAGGTGCTGCTGCCCACCTTCTGGTATTTTCCCCTTCGTTGCCTCATACGACTCCCGCAGGAAGATATGGACGGGTGCAATTCTAGTCTGGCAACCCAAGGTCGTGTTGACTATTATGAACGAATCGTCTATCCAATCACTCCAATGAGTGTCTGAACGTGACTTTGTCTGCAAATTCATAAGTTTAAGACATCTTTGATTATGTTAGTTTGAATAATTGAATTTTTTTTTTGTTAATGTGACGTAACTATCTCTAGCCTGTAACAAATGCGTTTCGTCAAAAGACACGGATTGTACTGCGCCCGTCACCTTGGAACATAGTTATTAAGTCAAATGTGCTTGTTATTTCACTGGCTCTTAAGGACTGCTGCCGAAACACACCATAAGGTGCTTGGCGGCAAATTTTCTACTTGAGAGTGGTCGCTAGCCAGGCGGGTATTCGCTAAATGCCCTTCCACCAAGCGGTGAAGCTCAAGTCCGCGACGGGATTCGAACCATGGGCATGCTGCGCGGCATTCCATAGCCAATGCCACTGAGCCATCACTGCTTCAAAAGTGCTAGTTATTTTGAAGCAGTAATAGCTAAAGACTGCCGCACTGAGTATTGTTTCGCGTTTCACCATGGCCTTGAGCTTCACCGTATGGTGGTTATCAGCAGTAAAAAAAGTGAATCATTTGATTGGCGAAATTCATTTAATATTATTTACATTGTACCTACCCGATAAAAAATTGTATATAGGTATGTTCGATCGCATTATCGTTTAACAACAGGTAAAAATGTGAAAAGGCGCTTAGCGTTTGAGCACCTATCACCAAAAAATAACTTATAAAAACTTACGCTCATATTTATATCTAATATATGAAAAACACGGGTGTTTGAGCGTGAACTTACTATGAGTCGATATCGCTATCGACAATGTTTCGGCTTCTACCGGAAGCCTTCCTCAGGATTTTGAGTGTGGTACGTCCGCCGCGGTCGCGTCGAGTGTGAAGTGTGACGTACCACACTCAAAATCCTGAGGAAGGATTCTGGTAGAAGCCGAAACATTGTCGATAGCGATATCGACTCATAGTAAGTTCACGCTCAAACACCCGTGTTTTTCATATATTAAAAAATAACTTAATGTTACAAAAAGTACTTACTCCAATTTCTTCACTTGACAATTTTTCAGCCCGGTCATAGTAACGTCAGATAACTTAAAAATTAAGTTCCCTTCGCTGGCGTCAATACTTTTGACAAACAGAGGATCCAAGGTCGGCACGTTGTACTTCGATATTCCTTCAGCAAATATCGGCAGAGCAACCTTCGCGGATTCCTTGATGCATTTTGAATCTTCGCCTTTGCATTTTGTGATGAACGATGCTGAAAAGGTATTTACTCGTATTATTAATGTATCGTTAGGGAAATGCTTCTTGTCGTTTGTTATCCCTATACTGTGTGTAGGATCGACAGTTAATAGTAGATTGTAAACCGAGGGGAGAAAACGATCTATTTCTGTTTGAGAGTACCTATGTTTAAACCCAATGCGCAGCGCAGAGCTTAAAGAAAACTCGAAAACAGAAATAGAACTTTCTTCCGAGATATACTTAGTGCTTTATACTACACCTTCGTGGAAAATAAAATCATTATAAGTTTTCTCGTATTTGTCCCGAGACTTCTCAGGAAGTAAGTTCTTTATGACATCTTGAGATGTTTTTTTTTATTTTTTGGGGCGTCATCATTATTAAATCGTCACTTTCATTATCAGATGACATTTTGGAAAATTATTCAGAATAATTATTAGCATACTGTTAAATTATCAATTTGGTAAAAAACAAAATTTAACAAAACAAAACAAATTGCCGCGCTTTTTATCGTATATATAGGTATATATATATATATATATATATATATATATATCCAAAAAGTAAATCCATCCCACTCAGAAAGTCTGTCATTGTTCGTTCAAAAATGGGTTATAAATTTCGTCATTACCCATTATAAATGTGCGGCGGGAAAAGTTATACTGAAATCCCGCCTTCCGTAGCAGTGTAAGGATGTTGTATGAATACCCATACCTGCCCTGCTAACATTCTTTTATACATATATTGAGAGCCCAATGTGCAGGTACACTCGTTGACAAGAGAATTCGCATGCTGGTAATTAGTTCTATTTCAAACTAACACTACTTAAACTTTAAAACATAAATATAACTAATAACATCATGCTAATTCTCACGTCAACGAGTGAACATGCATATTGGGCTCTCAATATATGTTTTAACGATTTAAATGCCCTTATTAGCCACATGGTTCTTTCTATACATACGTTTTCTATACAGTACGAACCTAAATGAGAACAAGAGCGACAAGTAGTGGACCACTGCGAGAGCATTTTTTCCTTATATAATATAGGCTACAATATTTATGTTTGTCATAATTTACAACTTCTAACGAGAGTATATTGAAGAATTTTTACATTTAATTAGTACTCGTCCAGCCGTGACAGAGGAGAAAAACAATTATTGTGGTAGTCTGAGCAAAAACGTCAACATCCGTCTCGGTCAGGAGTTGGATGGGTGACCGCTGATGACATTACTACTGAGCGCTTCCGTGCTTCGGAGGGCACGTTAAGCCGTCGGTCCCGGTTGTTGTCTTAGGATGGCAGTCGTTATAGCATGGTGGAAGGGCATTTTGCGAACGCCCGCCTGGCTAGCTACCACCCTCAAGTAGAAAATCTGTCGCTAAGCACATCACGGTGTGTTCCGACAGCTGTCCTTGAGAGCCAGTAATTCTAGATTAGCCTGAACAACATCTTCGACCACATCATCACTTACCATCAGGTGAGATAGTGGTCAAAGGCTAACCTATCAACCATAAAAAAAAAACAAGACAGGAAATAGGAAGAATATTTCCTTTGCTGAATTAAATAAACAAATTTAGTTCCGTATCGATATACTTATATATTATAAAGAACCAGTTTCTCAAATCGTTTCTAAGCGTATCTGGTTTACCGTGAATACAAATTTCTTGAAATTTTATCGTTTTTGCATGGATTAAATTAACCATTTAATATTGTTATATTTGCAATAACGCATGCTCTGCGAATTACATTAAAATTTACGAGGGGAATATTTTTTAAGTCATGTTTGGGATTAAAACCCGCTTTCATCCACCCCTGAAGCCGGGGTATGCTCTAATTCAACTAAGCTAACATGACAATGAGTCCATCACTCAAATATTTCCTATCGGTCTTTTTAACCATCGTATTGGGAAGGAGCGAAATCTATAGTTCAACTCACTTTGTACTACAAACAAGACTAATTTTGCAATAAGCGTTAAACTTGTGAATGATGACGCAACCCTATAATTTTATTATTTTTATGTTTGCAATAACGCATGCTCTGCGTTACAAAATTACAAATTTACGAAGAAAAAATTTTTTTAAGTCATGTGCGGGTTTCAAACCCGCGGCCATCCACCCCTTTATCCGGGGAAAGCTCTAATCCAATTGAGATATCATGACAATGAGTCCAAATCTCAAATTTTTCCTATCGTTCTTTTTAACCATCGTATTGGGATGGAGCGACGTCTATAGTTCAACTTACGTTGTACTACAAACACTAATTATGCGATTAGCTTTAAACTTGTTAGTGATACTATTTTTAATATATTTATTTTTGCAAGAACGCATGCTCTGCGGATTACATTACAAAATTAACCTTTATATGCCTGCAAAGCCTTGTTATATTTTTAGCATACTGAGATATACAAAAACAAAAATTCAAAATCAGAGCATTTAAATTTCAAACTAATAGACTACATTTGGAGGTTTTTGCGACGGTGAGTCTGCAACCCATACTTCTTAGTTTGCCGGGAAGTATTAGTT
The DNA here is from genome assembly GCA_963854805.1 of Plagodis dolabraria. Taxonomy (NCBI): domain Eukaryota; kingdom Metazoa; phylum Arthropoda; class Insecta; order Lepidoptera; family Geometridae; genus Plagodis; species Plagodis dolabraria. The sequence goes on along the minus strand of OY978452.1, from coordinate 10,798,520 downwards.
GTTTATTTTTGACGATTGTCAATAAGTTTTTTACTAATTATCATTAATTTAATTTATCACACGATGTATTACAAAATGATGAAAATTTAAAGTCTAATTATGTGCTCATATTTTATGCCCCTCGGAGCCTTAGTCTATACTAATATTATAAAGAGGAAAGATTTTTATTTTTGGATGCAATGGAATAAAATTAAAAAACTACTGTACTGATTTAGATGAAATTTGGTATGAAAATAGTTTAAGACCCGGGAAAGGGCATAGGATAGTTTTTACACAACTGCGCAAAAATAGGTTAATGGTTTAGCAAGATAACCGACGAACGCGTAAAGCTAGTATTTTTAAATTCAACAAAACTTAAAAGTACTCACGTGGAGAAGCATCCGTAGAAAAAATACCAATTAAACAACAAACAATCAAAGCTATATGTTTACACATCTTAGCGGAAGTTTCCATTAACAAACAAGCACTCCTATGAAATGTGAAGTCAAAATACGACAAAATTATCGCCAGCACGTATATTTATAGAGGTCGATCAGTTTTTGTTTAATAAGCTATTGGTTTTTGCATAAGTTTAATATAAGAACTTCCTGATAAACAGATTTAAGTAGTATAATAATATAACTACCATCATGAAATTGCAATTTTTTTGTGTCTTATGTATTGGCTTCTGCCTGCGTTGTTGTTTGCAAAGCTAAGTCGCATTTGTAGTTCATGTATCAAATTTAAATATCCTACGATAAAATGTTATGATTAGTACTCAAATTAAATGAAATGTCAGTAATTTATTTAAGACTGTGCGTAACATTAATATTAACATAATTATTAAACAGAATATGTTACACAAACAAATATATCTAGTAATAAAATAAAATTAAATGTCAACCCAATCCCAGCGTATCCTGTGTGAGAACCATGGCTGATCTTCCGATGGATCCATCGTGTGACGTCACAGAAACATAATATGTTTACCAGTCTGATGGTGACCGTATCGTGAAATTATAATAGTAAGTACCTACATTTCAATTTATAGTGCACAAGATTGCGACATGCATGACGAATAATAAAATAAGTAAATCTAATGTTGTCTTAGGTTTTCGCGATTGTTACACATAGTAATTAAACAACTTTAATAGGCAACGTTACGATTAATATAACATTTCTGACGGTAGACCAAATAATTTCTTAATAACTCATGTGACAAATAAAACCAATTCGGGACAAAAATAATGATAAATACACGCGATTTAAACCGTTTAAAGTTGTTTAATTACTAAAATTAAATCTTTATACATAATACTGGAAAATTCATTCATTAATACACAGAGGCGGGAGTATTAAAACATTAAGGTAGGTATTGATATTTAATATTAATAATGTTGGTCAAGTGTTAGACCGTGAGCTCCTTGGTAGCAAGTGTAAGCAGCTTAGTTATTCTGACTCTTAGTATCGTTCCAAAGAATAAAGCAAAGCAATATAATTCTTCATTATAGAACTTACAAAGTAATCCATATTACTTACGTACCTATTGTCAAGTGGCTTGGGCACGTGGACGTTTATACACATATATTGATAAAATTTGCCTCTTCCATTCTATTTTCCTGCTGGTATATTCCACATAAAAGTACTTTACGAATTTCGTTCTTACAAAATTCTTAATTGCTTATGAATAAGATTTAGATTATTTATTCATAAATTATTAGGTATCCCTAGGTACGGTATCTTTTCCATGAAATGCCATAAATATATCGTAAAATGTTGTCTTGCAAAATCGTGTGACCTTCCTCATAGAACGACAAATACGAGAATATATCTGCTAGGAACTCATCATCATTAATGCGAAATATAACAAAAAATTGCAAAATATAAAATCACTTACAAAAACGTTTTTATGTATCAGGAGAAGCAATCTCAATAGAGTTAATTACGTTTACTACTTACATGCGTATCTAGTTAACATATGTATCTATATATTCGCACACATACATCTTAAGCCCATAAAAAAGGTTGAACTCATCATGCTAATGGTCAATATGTTGATAAAAACTCATCTATTATAAATTGCTAACAGTTACATAATTTATAAAATATATTAGTCAGTCAAGAATGATTATATAACTAACTGAGAAGATTATTTAAATTATGAATTTAAAAAAATATGCTAATTTTAAGACATGCCCGAGAACCACGTTAAACGACTAAGGGCCGGCGCTGACTGTCGGCATGGCACGACATTCTCCACTGATCAAGATATTTTTAACCTTATTATTATAAATTTATATTTAATATTACCTGATTTCGATACAATGAAACCGTAGCTTCTTGAGTCATGCTTCGGCATGCCGCAGCATGCCACAACATCCTTTAGGCTGCCGAAGCATGCCGTGCCGTCAGTCAGTGCCAGCCCTAAGAGAGCGTTCAGGCATAAACTAACCCTTGCAATAAACCTTAATCCTTTAATAGTAAGTTTAGATTATTAAGTAAAATGAGCATAGAAAGCATTTCTGTGAGAGTGTATAATAAAAAAATAGCATTCGTGCAGATATAAACATATCCCAGCAACATGCCCAGCATATAAATTACCTATAGAAAATATATTTTCGTTGCTTTTAGGGAAATGTTTTTACGACACAGAAGATTTTGGGACCTTCCTTGCTATAGATATCGATAAGCAAGTTAGCTGGAAAATCAATGTTTGTAAAATTAGGTCCAAACTATCAAATTTCATGAATGCACTTAGGGAACTACGGCTGCAACTGACCTTGACACTGCCATAAAGAGGTACGCGCAAGCTTCGGGAACAAACCGTGTGTTCAGTCACGGTAATGTTATCTATGTATACAGTATTTCAACTTCATAGAAACGGACGAAACGCGAGTTATACCTACGCGCCTAGATCTCGGCCCGCGCTCGGCTCGCACACAGTCTCGAGTGTCGCGACTACGCCGCAGTGACGAGCGAATGGTTTGTTGTTTTTTAACAATAACTGCGCGATTTTTTCACCAAAAATAAGTTCAAGTACATATTTACATATTAAATATGACGAGTAAGTTGTGCTGTTTTTAGTTACATGAATTCGTCAAAAACGCATCCAGAGATAACTTTTTTAGATTACCTAGAAACTGAAAGGTAACACTATAAAATAAATTTACTTAATACTATAAAACAATTTTACTTACTAGTAAAAATTGTTTTATAGTATTAAGTAAGTCTACATATATTTGACGGTACATAATGTGTGTCTTTTTAATCAATTAGTAAAAAAAAGTGAATAGAGTGAAGGAAAGTGATTGACACGAGTGAAATAGGTAGTAGTTATAAGCAAGTTATAAAAATATTACAGGTAGTTATTAGGATGTGGAATTTTAATACTTTAAAATATAATAATAAAGCATTTCGTACGTCTCACAAATATTTTTCGGTCGCCAATTTTTAAGAACGATTTTTATTCAAACATAAACATGGTTTTTTGTTTAAATCTACCTACTGGTCAAGAAAACAACACGCATTTTTAGGGAACACTTTCTGTTCAATTCACAGAGTATTTGATTTGTTTATATAAAAAAGTGTATTTATAATCACAAAACTAAATAGAAACACAAAGTAGGCAAATGTAATTAAAATGCTGGAGGTGGGCAGCCCTATCGCATGTTTACGTACAGCGTGGCTGTAGGTACTTATTTCAAAGACAGAGCCGAGTTACAATACTGTATAGATAACATTACCGTGGTTCAGTGATCTCCTCATTGCATATTTATTCTACCCACGGAGAGTTGCAAGCCGTGTTTCAGAATTATTACAATATTTTAAACCTTGTTTCTTGATATGAACTTCGAGAGCAAGATAGGCCATGGTGACAGAATGAATCCTTGTAGATAACCTTATATGTAGATCCATCCGCTTTTGGTTTCTTAGAATAGGACGCTAAAGTGTCATTTAATTTATCCAAAATGTACCAGCAATTACCAGTGTACATGAAAATATATTATAAAATATCAATATTGGGTTTTGGTATTAGAGAGTATACTGTTTATTAATCAGTACTAATATTATAAATGCGAAAGTAACTCTGTCTGTCTGTCTGTTACGCTTTCACGCCAAAACTACTGGACCGATTTGAATGAAATTTGGTATGGAGATAGTTTGAGACCCGGGAAAAAACATAGGATAGTTTTTATCCAACTGCGCAAAAAGAGGTTAATGTTTTCGCGCGATAACCGACATACGCGCGGGCGGAGCCGCGCCCGGAAAGCTAGTATTAAATATTGTGTACGTGCGTTTAAAATACATTTGCTTCATAATTTAAAATTCATCTATAGGAACCTCAATTTATCTGGATGTAGTTTTAGGTTTAAAAAAAATCGCTAATACACGCTTATAGCAGATCTCTTGGCATTCATTGGGATACAGTTTCTGATTCTTGTCGCATCTCCTTGCAAATTCAACCCTTGCTAAGCGAAAGTCAAGACTATAACAGATGCATTTCGTCGCAAGTCATGACTTGCATTGCGCCCGTCACCTTGAGACATAGCTGTTAAGTGTCATGTGCATGTAATTCCACTGGCTCTCAAGGACTACTGCCGCAACACACCGTTAGGTGCTTAGCGACAGATTTTCAAGATGTAGCTTACTTCATTCCCAAATAATATTTTTGATGTTTTCATTAGGTAATGTTATGTTAGTAATGTACCGGCGGTGGGAATCGAACCAGGGTCCTGTGGCATGACAGTCCATAGCTATAACCGCTCGGTCATCATTACTTCAAATGTTTAGGTTTTTTTTCAAGTTTTTATACTCTAAAAAATATGTACATTGGGTTCTGTTTTAATCATGTTCTAATAAGAAACTGTTTGGTAATTATTTTTCGAACCGAATATACTTCGTTCGACACCTTGGACACCAATCAAATTACAATGTCACTTTTCTGGAGTCAGTCAAGGAAGTACATTAGGACCGACCCAGTTCCAGAACTCAAATATACCGCATGTTACGAAAATAGCTAAATAAGCCATGTTAACTGTCATGGACAATCTGAAATTATTCTGCAGTACATGAATTGCCGGCTGTGAGACGCTGCAGCGCAATATTGGTATTATGCATATTGTTACTATGCGTCAATATGCTTTCTATGTAGTTCTACCTTTTTGCATAATGCCAATGTGCCCAGTCTATCTTGTTTCTATCGTCGTATCTATTAGGCACTGACTATGACGGGATGATATGGAGAGCATCAGTTGTTTCACTTTTTTTAGCTTACCTATAGTGAGTAGGAACCTGTTGTACCTACCTCATGTTGTAATAATACTTCGCGGGCTATTTTCGCAATATTGTGTTAACATTGGCTAATTGGTCATCTTATAAATGTCATTTTCATGGGGTACAAGGACATTAAGATTTTAGACCCTAAAAGTAAGTTTTTAATTGACATTATAGTAAATAACGTGTTGCAATTGTTAAAAACTGTCAAAACGTTTTTATTTTTTTAGTTAAATAATGTATTTTACCTTGCAATTTATTAGTTTACTGTTCACAATTCTTAAACTATAAACATATTTGAGTCGTCCTTGGGAGCTCATCAAATTTACCAAAACTTATCAGAGCGCTTGGTCGATCCGACGCGTGACCATAATGCTGGCACCTATTTGGCTTTAAATTATGAGGTATAGAACGTAGCGTGCATCTAATTATAAAAGCTTAACCAAGGTTACCAAAGACTTACTGATATTTCCATGATTCGATAGAAAACAAACCTAACAGAAAAGAATCGCCTAGCCAACATGATGATGTTTAAATCCAGATTCATAAGCAACTATGTATAATGATGAGGATGGTTGAGCGAATAAATTTAGCCCTACAAGCAGTCTACAAAGGTGGTGATGCCAATTTGGTTAAAGTCAATGACCAGGCAGTGATGATCATTGTGCTTTCAATCGCACTCCTGCCCTTCAAAGTGTGCCTATTTCGATAAACAACCAACTCAAGCTGTTCTAATTTAGTACAGATTACAACAAACTCAATTTTGGGTTAAATAAACATTCATACACATCGAGCCTAGGGTTAAATTAGCTGTAAATAGCTGGAAGTCCTTTTAAAATTGCAGTGGCATTTCACACAGCTTCTAAACCAAAATCCTAATACGTAGTATTTGGACACTATTGTATTAAAGAACAATATCTGATACTGCAATGTTACCCATCAAGACGGACTTTCGCTTGTGAAGATTCAAATCCTGCTGTATTTTTAGAACACTACCACTTTGTCACATCTGTTTTTAATTTACCTTTATGCTTTGTCTTCACATTCTTAGATTTCGCAATGAAACCAGTGCTTCTTATATCTAATCCTATCGAATTGCTAAAATTAATTAATTTAAACTAATATACAAACAAATCCGGGACATTTTAAACAATCCTTGATGATAGAACACGAAGTTTCCACCTGATGAAGCTGTATCATAAGATAAGTTGATGGCATCATAAAAAGTACAAATAATTGACAAGTTCCATAATGATACCACAATCGAAAGTAGATGGAATTTTTTAACAGCTGATGGGTTCTCCACCATCAGCCAACCCATCAGCTCTCTGGCAAATTATCACCAACATGTGAGATAGTTCTCATATGTTAATAAATGATGGTACTCTAGAGAATAGTGAACAGCAGACCTAGCCCAGAAATACTGGCTCTCAAGCATAGTACATGATGAGATATTTCCTACTTTCCACTATGTGGTTGGTCCACAACAATTACATAATATATACGAGTATATACTGCAGTGGTGCCCACAGTCTGTAGAGGGTCTTGAAACTTATTTTTTTAATTTTTTATGAATATATTATAATACTTTTTCTAGGCCATTAGTGTTATTTCTATGTTTTAAAGTTACAATTAAAACCTTGGATAAAAGATAATGCCTTATAATTGCTTGATATTATCATAATTATCTCATTCCGTGTTTTTGCTCATATTGAAATAAACTCGTCCAATGCCGTCTTTTTAAAGAATTTGTTACAATTTTTAATCAGTTTCTTTAATATTGCCGTAAAAATTGGATCTTGAACTTCTTTGGCGACATCATACCAGTTTTCGTTAGCGTACTTCAGCACAGCATCAGCTGAAAATGATAATGGAAATGTATAATTATAATGGATAAAAACAAATTAACTTATAAATAAAATAACTAAAAAAGGAAAAAGGAATTGTCTACGTGCGAGTTGTACATAGAACATAAATAAATAAAAATTTTGTTGGTTTGATTGCTCACAGCTTCTATTAAAGAAAATTTATTGTTACATTTTATGAGAACAAACAAAATTATCGAGTAAAAAAATCACTACAAAAAGAAAAAAGAAACTGTCTATGTGCGAGTAGTGCCTCACTATTTGAGGGCTCCGCATTGCAATAATACTTAAATAAAAAGTTTGTGGGTTGAATTGCTCATAACTTTTAATAAAAAAAATGTCAATTAATGAGATCAAACAAACTTATCGATTAATAAAATCACTACAAAAAGAAAAAAGAAATTGTCTATGTGCGAGTAAAGCCTCGCTCTTTAAGGGCACCGCATTGCAGAAGTACGTAAATAAAAAAGACCGACGACAGCTCGGATGCCATTGGAGGATTCGTGAGGCGGGCAACGGAGGCTAACTTCAAAAACATAGTCGACTACAATCTTAAAATGGCTATACAAAACAGAAACGAAGAGGTCGTGGAGGCTCATATCAAAACATCAAGGGCATCAGCGGATTCTGTGGCTGGCCCTTCAACGACAAACTGAATGGGTACTAATTATAACTAACAAATATAATATAATGTAATATATACTAACAAACTAGATATAAGTAGAAAATATATACATATATATAATTATGGACTCGCTATAGCTTTAAGATTTTATTTTAAACTAACACTAAGGAAGAATATTGATAAGTTGGAGAATGATCTCAAAGTTATTAAATATATTTTATGTAAAAAAAACAAACAAAAAGAGTACGGACCACGAGTCTGTAGTGTGTAGTATTTACTAATAAAAAAAAAGATTGACGATTTGATTGATAGCAGCTTCAAAAGAACATTATTAATCAGCGATTTCTGTATTTGCTGGTTAGAAGAGAATATTGTTCATAATACACCAAAATTTTAGATTCCTATCTTGTTACAAGTTTAATTTGTGAGATAGACCTAAAAACGGTAAATAAAAACAAAACGGTCTAATATTGATAACGTTGACGGCAACAAGTTATTTATTTTATTAGAAAAAAAAATGTAAAATATATCTGTACTCAATGAGTTCTAAATAATGACAGTCCTTTTTAATTTTTTTTATATATAGCTGATTGGCTGCCCTTTGACCACTATCTCACCTGATATATATGAGTATTATTGTATGTTCTATGCTGCTAGTAAGTGATGATATGATCGTTGTTGTTCAAGCTAACCTAGAATACTAAGTACGCTTCCGTATTCCAGAGGGCACGTTAAGCCATCGATCCCGGTTGTCGATATAGCATAATGGTAGGGCATTTTGCGAATACCCTCCTGGCTAGGTACCACCCTCAAGTAGAAAATCTGTCGCCAAGGACATAACGGTGTGTTCTGGCAGCACTCTTTGGGAGCCGGTAAAATTACAGGTACATGAGAATTTAACCAATGTAACAAATTAATATTGAAAATTAATAAAATAAAATATTAACCTAAAAATTGTCGGTTTTCTTAAAACAAAACCCATGTAACTGACTTAAATCAAGTGGCAATTAAAGCCAGTTCTGTTAATAGATAAATGTAGACCTTAACATTATACGTAAATCGTATATCTCACCTCATGGTAGGTGATGATGTTGTCGAAGATGTTGTTCAGGCTAACCTAGAATTATTGGCTCTCAAGGACAGCTGCCGGAACACACTGTTAGGTGCTTGGCGACAGATTTTCTACTTGAGAGTGGTAGCTAACCAGGCGGGCATTTGCGAAATGCCCTACAACCATGCTGTAACGGCTGCCAACCTGAGACAACAACCAGGATCGATGGCTTAACGTACCCTGCGAAGCACGTGCACGCTCAGTAGTAATGTCACTAGCGGTCACCCACCCAACTCATGACCTTGGCGGACGTCGCTTAACTTTGCTGATCGATTAAGAATAGCTAAGCAAACTTCGCTACGAACGCTTTAAAATGAAATGAAAAAATGCCTTACCTAAATCCTTTTGTCCATTGAACAAGTTTTTGAAGTCATATTTAACACCTTTCAATGGTTCAGATGTGTGTTTGAAGCTCTTTACTGACATGTAGATCTTGCCATCTTTGCCGGGTCCTACTTTTAGTTCGGCATCGACCGAGATCCGGTATTCACCTGAAATAATGAATACAAATACTTCTTAGAATTAAAATAAACAGAAGATATAAATATATATAGAAGAATATTTAGTATACTCGCGGAAGTATAAATCCGCAGCGTCTACTCTCACGTTTGTTTCAGAAGGATGTAACGGCTATAAGTGCCAACGCATGTATTGTCCCGCACTAAAGACTACACTAACTTCCACGGAACAAGAGTTATTTCCTCATGTCTTTTACCATTGTCACGCATTAGATTTATTATTCTGTTCGAGAATAGATGCATAACAAGAATAATAAATATATGCACGTTGACATAACAAGAATCGAGATATAGTTTTTTTTTTAAGGACAAGCTTTTATTCTGTTCTTGTGAACAATAAACAGAACTAATTAAATCGATGCGTTTGCGTCGTTTCTTTACTGACTTCATATGACCACCTTTCAGTCCATCATCAAATCAGACCCTGGTAACCATCTAAAATAAAGAACTCCCCAAGACAAATCAAACGAGCCGAAACTCGATGGGGTTGCGTCATTTCATTAAAGAGTTTCTCTGACCACCTTCCAGCTCCATTATAAGACCCTGGTTACATTTAAAAGACAAACTACTTCTCAAGACCTACCGGGTCAACCGGGAAGTGGATCAAATTTAATTTGCAAGTTTTGATGACAAACATCGGGACAGGTGAAACTAAATAAAAGCTTGTAAAAAGGAATTATGACGCAATGATAGCCGAGCGCTATGGCCTTTCATGCCGCAGTTCCACGGTTCGATACCCACCGCCTGCTTGAGCTTCACCGCATGGAGGAAGTGCATTTGCGAATGCTCGCCAAGCTAGCTAGCACCCTCAAGTAGAAAATCTGTCACCACCTCCGACAGCAGTGAGTATGTAATTATAAAATAACAGGCACATGAACTTTAATAACAGTATATATCAGGGTGAGTAGTGAGACTTGAGTCTTGCTTCAGGCTCTATTATCACGGCTGTTGTCGTATGTTTAGTAAATGATGGACGACGTTTTGCAACAGTTTTCTGTGTCACCTCATCGTGGAGTATGGCAGCGTGAGCGCGCGGCTGAGGCACGAGTCGGTGAGTTATCGGTGCGGTGGTGTCGGCGGTGTAGTTGCTTGTAACATACTTTACTTCGTTTATTTTCTCCGGCTTGCAAATGCTGTCTTAATGCTTTTGACGTCATCAAAACTTTTGATATCATTTGTTACGAAATGCATCTGTTATAAGCTAAATTTACATCAGGTGGGTCTCGTGCAAGTTTATTACATTACAATCCTAAAAAAGGGCTGGTATGACTTTCCATTGACGTCCGTCGAATTAAGAGATGGGAAGGAAGTTGCTGAAAGGAGGGGGAAGGGTACCCCCCTTAAAAATAAAAGATGCGTATAGCACCTCTTTTCGATTTTCTTTTATTGTTCAATTCTGAGGAAATATTCCTCATTGTATGGATTAAAAATTTGGCATGAAAAATGGGATACCTCCCCCCCTTTAAATACATAGTTTTTATGTATCCATATTTTTGTAAAACCTCACTTATTTGACTGATCAAATTTATATTTTGTTGGTTCTGTAACAGATTTTTTAGCTGCTGCCGCGGCACGCTCGCTTCGCTCGTTCGGCTCGCGCGTTGAGTTGTCACTGTTTCAACCTGACCTAGTTTTATTTATGGTGGGATGTTCTTATTTATTATATTGTTAGATAAGATTTCTTTTATATAGTTTTTTGTAAATGAAGCAATTCCACTCTTATTACAAGGTTATGCAACCTTGTAATAAGAGTGGAATTGCTACAATCATATATACGTAAATTTATATAAAATAACATCTTACCGAAGGTATGACAACTTAACCGTAGGTAAAACGAAACGTCAATAGGCGAGGATTCTATTTAATCTGTACTACCACAGATTAGTCAATCCATACGGGCTGGCATTAGTGTTGCAAAAATAATTGATTTTCAAATTATATTTTTCTCAAAAACTACGCGTTCCCATGTTGAAATTTTGCGCGTGTGTTTATAATAATGTAAGTCAGTGTGAAAAAATATCAAACTCCAACCCGACGGACGGCAAAGGAAAACTGTGAAATGAAACTAATCTTATATAGCTACCCTTTTAAATATGATTTGACCATATAGTAAGTAGGCGCAGCAACTCCTTGAAAAGTAATGAATCAGAATTCTATTAATTTCAAAATTTCAGGGCCATTTATTTTGAAGTTCTTGTAACCTGGATAGTGCTAGTTGCAAACAAGAGGCAGCTGATGACACTGAAGTATATCGAAAAGGGCGTAGTGATAATTTACTAATATATAATAAATGGCCGAGATGTTTTTTTAAAATAGCAGGACAACAGGTTAAAACTTAAATGAAATACATATTAAACACGACTAAAATATCAATTTTGTATTACATACTGATTGGTACATGTCGATAGTAAATATTTTTTTATGCCATTTTATATTTACAGAGGCTTTTCTTGGTAGGTATTAGTCATAAGGATATGTATGTGATATTCATACAAAACGGTCTCATTTAACGCGAGTAGATATATATACCTATATAAATATGCAATACTTACCAGAGTCAATTCTGAAATCGCCATTTCCTTCTACGGGTAATATGATTAGGCGCCCATGAATATCATATTTTCCCGTCATCGTCAATTTTGGACAAAAAAGTTCGATGTGCAAAGAATCAAATCCTGGATTTAGCCTGAAATTAATAACAAGAATATTTTAATTTCTACAATTATCGATATGACTATGATGAGTATCGAGTATGAATACGGTCATGCAGATATATTAAAGCACAGCATTTAGTCTGGGACCTTGGGGATGTATTTTCAGAGAAGTAGAAGAAGGCCAAAGAAGTAATAAATGGATAAGGTAAATAATTTATACGGAAGGTGTTGCGAGAGATAAGGACAGAAAAATAATATGATAGACACGACTATATTTACATAGAGCGATACTCGACTACTGCTATTGATCTTGGTCGGTTCGTACCCAACTGTGAGCTTGAGTTTCACATAAATGTTAGTTCGGCATTTTTAGGTAATTGTGTGCGGTTTTATAATAAAATTCCCAAACATATTACAATGCTCACAGAAGGAAAATTCAAGTTGCATGTGAAAAATATTTTGATTAAGAAATCATACTACAAAGTTTGTGATTACTTAAACGACAAAGATGCTTGGAAAGTTCCGCCTCTGCCAAGGTATCACCTGTCACCTACGTAATTTAAACAAATATTGTAATAATCGTATTATATTGTATATAACACATTGTTAAAAGATGTTTAAAATAATGGCCCCGAGTTTCTTGCCCGTTCTTCTCGCAGTGGCTCTATAAATTTTTTTGCTGAACGTGGCAGTACAATGTAGAATATTTCAATATTAAAATTTGTAATTGACCTTCATAAGAGCGTCGTAGACGCCTAAATTGAATAAATGATTTTGAATTTGAATTTGAATCGCCTGGCTAGATAGAAAATACAGCACTGTGCAATTCACTGTGCCTTGGGGCCCATTCTGTGTCTATCCTACAATCACATCGTCACTGGTGGTACCAACTGGTGATGCCGTGGTAACAGCTAGCCAATAAAAAAATGAATTTTAATATGGACGGATTTAAAACTAAGTAAACTGTCTCTTACTTTATATTCTTTATCTGGCAATCCTTCACGCCCGTAGTGGTAGAGTCAGTAAATTTAAACTTCAAGATGGATAAATTACCATCAATGACGTCAAAATGCATGGGATCCACGTTTTCCGTGCCAAGTTCTGGATCTCCATTGAGTAATTTTGAAAAAATCAGAACACTTAACTTGTCCAAACAGTTTGCTTCAGTGATCTTGCATGGTGCAACTGAAAATAAAATTGTAAGGAGAATGAAGTGATTTAGAACTTAGGGCCCTAATTTTGGAGCACTTATAGATGTAAGCCCGTGGGGTGCCAAGTAATAATTGCACTCTACCATATCTTGTGTAGGAGTGTTTAGAGGCGAGGGAAAGAAAAATACCAGGAGGCGGGCAGCGCCTTCTGAAGAACTGCGTCTTAAGCTGGTCTCTCACGGTGTGTGACTTCACAAACCACCAACAAAGATTTGCTAATAGTGTCTATGTAGGAGTATTTCGTTTCAGTAGCAACTATTTTTTGGCCTGTGGTGGGTATCAATCACGGATCGTGGGAACCCAGCTTTATAGTGCGATCCCAGGACGCCGATCAAACTTACGTATTAATATATAAAGACTTTTGTTCAACAGTGGACGTTCCGGTTGATGTAATGATTATGTTGTGCCTGATCAACTAATATGCAACATTAATTGAGGTTATTACTTGGGTAGCTGAATGCTCTGGGTTCAATGGATGTTGTCTTTGGATGGCAGTCGTTACAGTATGCTAGTCAGGCATTTTGCGATTTATTTTTGTAGGATGCCTCCCATGTACGTTCTTATCTTTGGATTTACACTGACGTTGGTTCGCCTATGCTAGCAGGCAATAATGAAAATTAAGCAGACCAAGCTAAGGTATTTGCTATCTTATTTTCTTTCCAACTATTCTATTGCGCTATACGCCCCTTTTATGAGAAATTACAATTACTTGACGAAACGTTAAATAAGCCTTTAGAAATACCAGGATACCATAAAGGGTAAGGAGTTCTCACTTCTTTTACCATACGATACGATTAGTGTACTTTCTATCCATCTCAATTATATGTATTTACTTATCACCAGCATCATCATAAGTGCTAATCATCAAATAAATAACAAGTTGTACAAGCTCCACAAGTGGATTCGTAGTTCTGGTTTATGGATCCTACTAAAAGGAGCAAACATCTTAACAAATGAATGAATCGATGTGGCACAGAATTAAATCACGATACAATACCATCACACTTTATTGACAGCAAAAATAGGCAGTTACAAAGGAACAATAACAATAGTTAGGTACACCTATTACACGTAAATTGTTATTTATTAAGGCGCTCTGGTAGACGATATTTAGGTTTTCAAGGGGGTGAAGCAGATGAAGTGACAGACTATCAACTCCCACGCGCGGGGCGCCGGCTTCGGCATTTAGAACCGCGCCATGCGGCGGCGCGCGCCGGCGACACGGTGCGCGGCGCTCTGATCCCTTATGATGAAATTAAACTATTCGAGATATGTCTTAGAATTGCAAATTCAATACTAAGGTTACGTTATTATAAACAAATATACTACTTCTAAATATTATTTTTAGATAGATAGATAGATAGAAAACTCTTTATTGTTACACTACATATAAAATACTAAAGTTTACATCATAACATTTAATCCGTAAATGTATCCACGAATCAATATGTGGATCTTGATTGTGTATCCTAGTGATGGGATCGTATTTCTACACATAAACAGGCGATGTATATCTTTTACTATACTATTAACATGTTGCTAAGTAATGTTGCGGGGCTAGAGTACCCCGTAGGTTACGATACTTTGATTACAGATTTTTTATACGATGATAGCTTTCTAATCGTTCATAACTTAATTCCCTACTATTATCTCTCTAAAAGAACACTAGGTGGTGCTTGGCCACAGATTATTTACTTGATCGAGTAACATCCAAACATTCAATTGTCAAGTTCCTGCTACCATTTTATGCTCAAATCGATAGCTGCTTGAACATAATCTGTGCTTGGCAACATTTTTTTTACTTGATTATGGTAGCTTTCTAGATGTCTTAAATAAAATATCTTATCTTTTCCCGTTGAAAAAATTGTATGTTACCTGTTTTGAACACAAATCGTAACAATTTTTTTTCTGCTTAAGAATGAGTAACTAAACAGAGCTAAAAACCTGTTTTGTCTAACCTTTTTTCACTACGTATGTCAGCTTAAATAAGTACTAAACAAAGCTGTAATCCGAATGTTCCATACGGACAATCAATATTATAAAGGCAATAAAAATATATCTAATTCTAAAAGTTTCTTCTATAAATAAACAGCATCATAATCAGTTCTTGACCAAACTTGAATTATACGCCATATTTATGTTAATTTGGATTATTAGTGAACAGGTGTTGATGCCAAATATCCACTTATACTTTTTATTGCAGCTAAGGATATAACTATACATATATGTTGGTGAATAAATACCAATTTATCAGTACTAATATCAGTACTATATATAATATTATAGATGAGAAAGTAACTCTGTCTGTCTGTTACGCTTTCACACCAAAACTACTGGACCGATTTGAATTAAATTTGGGATGGAAATATTTTGAGACCCGGGAAAAAACATACGATAGTTTTTATCTAACTGCGCAAAACGAGGTTAATGTTTTTGCGCGATAACCGACATAGGCACGGGCGGAACTTAATAAATTGTTTGATGATTAGGTAATCGATGGCTGAGCAATATGAACATTTGAAAAATATTTAATTATTTTTTGTATATTGTGCTCAGAAAATGAAGTCACAGTGGAGCACGACTTGGCCAATCCCAACTTTGAAGGAATGTTAGCTAAATTGTAATTGCTCTGGACAGCCCCACAGAGGGTTGTAAGTTAGCTCACCATATAAGTCATAGTTCGAATCCTGCCGCAGTCTTGTACTTCACAGCGTGACTGTAAAGCAGTTGCGAAAGACAGACAGACAGCAGTTTATGTTGTGTTAGCCACAATTCGGACCGACTTTCCGAAGCACAGAAACTTTGCAGTAAATGCCATTTTGGTCACTCATCTAAGTTACAACTGCAGCGACCATTGCTTAACCTGGTGGATCAGTTAAGAACTACTAGGCAAGTTCAAGTTCAATTACAAGCGTTTTAGTTGGTGCTAACACGTAATCAAAGCCTTAGATTTAAACGTAAACAAATTAGAGTGTGTAGCTAGTTTCGAACATAATCAGAATAAAAATACTTATATTTTTGTAATCACACTAAGAAGATACCGCATTAAATTGTTTAAACTCAATTATTTTAAAATGTCAGGCGCGTTGCCTACGTAGTAGGCTGGAGCATTTGGATTTCTTGTGGGATTAAATTTGACTTTAGTATACGTAAATTCTTTCGTTGTAGTAGCTGCAGTGTGTATATATTTGTAATTTAGCGCTGGTTAAAAAAAATCTTTATCGTTATAAATATTTTCAAACAAACTTTGTTCATATTCGGATCACAATATATTAATATATAACACTCACCTGGATTTGCTATAACGTATGACCATATTCCGCACAAAACAACCAAAGAACGCCAAATAAACATATTCGAAATTATACCAGCGTTAGCTTGCTCCAAAAGCTCAATTATAATGCCGAGGACATCCGCCTACCTGCTGAATATAAACTGACATTTAACTAGTTTGATTCTACACAAAAAACATTTTATTACTCACAAGTATAACATTCACTGGACGCTAGATAGAAAAAAACGTCTCTAAAATTCGTAGAAAACATAAACACAGGTTTTATAATAAGTATGTTATGCTACAAACGGACAGCCTCATTGGTCGAGAATGCCTCGTATAGAAGTTGAGTAGCGTAATGCCGTGGCTTTTGTATTTTGAGGTCCTGTAGTAGTCCTAGCAGTCTGGAGTTTGAAACTGTACTAAGCAGATTGCAATAAGCTCGCCCCCATTACCGTTGTTGTTGATTGTGCGATAACTTTACAGGTTGTTTTGTCTTTGGTTTTACAGCAAGGCAGGAAGGCAGCCCAGCCTGCCGCCAATCCTCCTTGTTAAGCCTTGTTTGTTGATACCCGCCTTTTCGACTAATACTCTTATTAGCTGAGGTAATAAGAGTATTACAGGGTTGAAATGAAATCTTAAGACGATATATGAAATATCCAGTGAAAGTCACTACGCTAGTCCCAGTTAAGGCGATTAGAGTCGCCAATGGCCTTGAGCATCTGGGCCTAATCGAGCTTACTTTACTCGCGCATCGCCGCATACGTTCCGCGCTCGCTGCACAAATATAACGGTCAAAGAATATGCAGATGCGCGATGCGCTCCGGTAACATGGCACTTTATATGCCTACCGCACTATTCTAGTGAGTATCCGCAGTTGCAACTGCGACTGAGATCAGTATGAAAATTTATAGTGTACCTACCTAGGTTGTTCTGGACGTCTTTATTCCTTTTATTTATTTTTCAATGTCATGTGCCGAGTGAAGAAAGTTACTCAGATTTGGCTGAAAATCGATATCTAGGTTGTGCTGAGGGTCATTATTCCGAATTTGTAATTATTTTTCAAATGTCATCTGCCAAGTGAAGAAAAATTATACGATTTGGCTGAAAATTGATATCTAGGTTGTTGTAGATGTTATTATTCCAAGTTACGGATTTGTTTTAGGTTGACGTCTGCCAAGTGAAAAGTTTACTTCGATTTGGCTGAAAATCGATATCAAGGTTGTTCTCAGTTCACACACAAACACTTTAAAAACCTGCTGATTTTAGTAATATGCTACATAAACAAGTTTTCCAATTAAAATTACCTGTTATTTGTACAACTAATGCAATAAGATTTAGCCCTTTTATTGAAACATATTTATATAATCAAGTCCTGAATCAGTGCGATATAAAACATAGTTCAGTGTTTGAAGCCAAAAGCATCATTGTTAATTGGTTGTTCACGTTTAACTATGATGAGACTGAAAACGTTTTATCGATTACATCCTAAATTTATTTAATTGATAATTTTAAGAATTAACCTTTTAATATAATGTTATGTATTCATAATTTATATATTAATAATATACGTATTTATTTATGATTTCTATATAATGATCATATTAACATACATTTTACATACATCCAGTTAATATATATATATAAATGTCACAGGGTGCGACTGGGGGCGGGCTTTTTTGTAAGTTGTTGTTCTATTGACATTTAATATCTTTTAATTTATGTTAATTGACACTACGGAAAAAATTATAAAAAAAAATTATACATATATAGTAGAAAATATATTTAATATTTTCATTTTAAAAAATTCGCTTTAGATATAGTAATATACATAAAGCATCATACATACAAAAACGTATGTAACACAAATTTAGTTAAAATATAAATACCACCTGTGTGGATAATTTATAAAAAAAGTGTATGAAACTGATGTTATTTTATGGATAATTTGTAAGTTAAATTTATGTTTATAACTATTTTGCGTGAGAAATTGTACTGAAGTCAACTGTGCACTAACCCTATTACTGTACAGCTCAAGCAGCAATACAAGATTTGGAAAAAGTGTTATTGGCTTTAAAAAATGTTTTTTTTATTATTTTACTGTTTATATTACTATTATTATTATTCTGGACGTTTTTATTCCAAATTTCGAATTTATTTTTCGATGACGTCTGCCTAGTGAAAAAAGTTACTAAGATTTGGCTGAAAATCGATAACTAGGTTGTGCTGGGCGTCATTATTCCGAATTTTGATATATTATTTTAATGTCGTCTGTCAAGTGAAAAAAGTTACTCCGATATCTAGGTTGTGCTGGGCGTCATTATTCTGAATTTGAATATATTTTTTATGTCGTCTGCCAAGTGAAGAAACATACTCCGATTTGGCTGAAAATTGATATTGAGGTGGTCGTAGACGTAGGAAATTTGTTTTATTATGACGTCTGCCAAGTGAAAAATGTTACAACGATTTGGCTGATATATGGGTTGTTCTAGACGTCTTTTTTCTGAATTTGGAATTAATTTTTCTATGACGTCTGCCAAGTAAAAAAGTTACTCCGATTTGGCTGAAAATCGATACCTAGGTTGTTCTAGACGTATTCATTCCGAATTTGGATATTAATTTTCTAAAACGTCTGCCATGTGAAAGATGTTTCTCAGATTTGGCTGAAAGTTGATTTCTGGACGTCATTATTCTACATTTGGATTTCAATTTTCAATGACGTTTGCGAAGTAAAGATAGATGACGTATTTTTAAAACGCTAAGATGTACCGGATAAGAGTGCGAAAATTATCATAATCAATCGTTTATTCAAATCTCCTTATAAATAAGATTATGGCCGACGCAGGTTTACTCGATTAAAAACGACGATATAAGAGGAAGATTTGTATGTTTTATATTATTTTTGTATGTTTTATTGTACATTGAAAAATAAGAAAAGGGACGACTGTGTCTTACGCAAAAATACAAAATGGCGAATGTTTGTGCGCCCCGCGCCCCTGCCCTAGCCCTTCTGACATCCGGGCTGGTTTTTGATGCTTATTCAATTGCATAGAGAGTACAATCGTATCTGTTAAATATAAATAATGCAACTTCCATACATTACATAAACAACAAATATACCATCAAGGCTACCTTAAAAATAGCTACTTCCTTTTAAAGACATTAAAAAACATATAATATAACACATACAGTTATGTGTCGCCTACAGAGATGATCCTCAAAAATTGTAGATTGTTATACAAGGGTTGAAAGGAATCAATCCCCTTACGAGGTATTTAGACATGTCGGCCCTTGAGAAGGAAGCATTTACTATTAATTATATAAATATCTACAGCTATATTGTAAAAATTGGTTCCATCGTGAAAAGGTAACCGAGATACTTTCTCAATTATTAGGAGATTTCAATAATTGATTGATAAGTACGAGAATTCATAATTTTCCTACTCTTATCCTACTGCGGCATTAGGGAGCTGCTAATCATCCACGGCCAGCAGGTAGGTAAACTTAGGAAATAGGTTTGAAAAGTTTATTAGGCCTTATCAGGTTGCACAAAGTCAAAGTCAAAGTCAAAATCATTTATTCAATTTAGGCGTCTACGACGCTCTTATGAAGGTCAATTACAAATTTTAATATTTAAATATACTACATTGTACTGCCACGTTCAGCAAACAAAAATTATAGAGCCACTGCGAGAAGAACGGGCAAGAAACTCGGGGCCATTTTTTAAACGTTTTTTAACAATGTGTTAAGTACATACTACATAGTGAAATTATTACAATACTTAATTTACATTACGTAGGTGACAGGCGCTAGCTTGGCAGAGGCGAACCAATCCATGCATTTTTGTCGTTTAAGTAATCACAAACTGTGTAGTAAGATTTCTTTATCAAAATATTCTTCACATGCACAGCCGCACAGTTCTACCTGAAGTTATATAGACCGGGGGGAGACACTGGCCTGATAGTACACGTGATCCAGGTCGGCCGATAGTTCTGGATCTAGGTAGCGAGTGCTCGAAACAACCGTCCTCAGGTTAAGTCAGTGAAGTGGAATCCTAGAAGGAAGACACCGGCTTAGTGGCTGATATTCCTTTTTTTTTGAGGGGGGGAAATGCCTTCGCACTACCCCTCCACCATGGGGGTGGTGGAAGGGGATGTGTGGGACTTGCACCCACTAAAACCCCCCCGTGAGCAGTCCTCCGCCGAGGTGGGGCAAGATAGGGTCGCGTTAGCAGTCACTATCTACAGATTAACTCATAGTAGTTAAGCTAACTGCATTCAACAGATAAGGAATTTGTTTAGCGTTCTTTCACTGGTTTTCGACGCATTAGCGAAAATACTTTTAAACGTTCACAAGCCGTGGGTTCCACACGTAATTATTTTTCATAATTAGCAATATCAACGTAAGTTTATAATTTTAAGTGGTATGTAAGTTAGTTAAAGAATTTAATTAATATATTTTTAGTTTATGATTAACATCTATTGTTTCATATTACGAATAATACTTTATTTAAGTAACAGCGTTAGGCACAACGTTACACTACATATCTTATCGTTTTCGAGATACGTCATATATTTTCACTTGGCGACGTCATTGATAAATAAACTCCAAATGTTGAATAATGACGTCCAGAACCATCTAGATATCAGTTTTTAGCCAAATTGGAGTAACTTCTTTCACTTGGCAGACGTCTTCGAAAAATTAATTCCAAATTCGGAATAAGAAAGTCTAGAACAACCTAGATACCCATCGATTTTCAGCCAAATTGGAGTAACTTCTTTTACTTGGCAGACGTCATCGAATAATTAATTCAGAATTTGGAAAAAAGGCGTCCAGGAAAACCAAGATAAGTGTCGATTTGTAGCCAAATCGAAGTAACTTTTTTCACTTGGCCGACGTCATTGTTAAATAAATTCTAAATTTGGAATTAAGACGTCTAGAACAACCTAGATATCGATTTTCAGCTAAATCAAAGTAACTTTCTCCACTGGGCAGACGTCATCGTAAAACAAATTGTAAACTTGGAATAATAACGTCTAAAACAACCTATATATCCATTTTTAGTAAATTCTGAGTATTTTTCTTCACTTGGCAGACGACATCGAAAAAATATTCCAAATTCGGAATTATGACGCACAGCACAACCTAGATATCGATTTTCAGCGAAATTGGAGGAACTTTTTTCACTTGGCAGACGTCATCGAAAAATAAATTCCAAATCCGGAATAAAAACGTCAAGAAATACCTAGATTTTAAATGTTAGCCCAATCGGAGTTACTTTCCTCACCTGGCAGATGTCGAAAAATGTATGCCAAATATTGAACAAAAACATCCAGAAAAACCTAGATATCGATTTTCAGCCAAATAGGAGCAACTTTTTTCACCTGGCAGACGTCATCGAATAATAAATTCTAAATTCAGAATAAAGACTTCCAGAACGACCTAGATTTTGAATTTCAGCCAAGTCGGAGTTACTTTCTTCACTTGGCAGATGTCGTCGAAAAATTAATTTCAAATTTGTAATATAGACGTCCAGAAAAACCTTGATATCGATTATTGGCCAAATCGGAGCAACTTTTTTTACTTGGCAGACGTCATCGAAAAATACATTCCAAACTCGGAATAAAGACGTCCAGAACTACCTAGATTTTAAATTTCATCCAAATCGGAGTAACTTTCTATACTTGGCAGTTGTCATAGAAAAATACATTCAAAATTTGGAATAAAGACGTCCAGAACTACCTAGAGTTTGAATTTCAGCCAAATCGGAGTAATTTTCTTCACTTGGCAGACGTTATCGAAAAATAAATTCCAAATTCGGAACAAAGACGTCTAGAACTACCTAGATTTTGAATTTAAGCTAAATCGGAGTAACTTTCTTCACTTATCAGACGTCATCGATAAATAAATTTCAAATTCGGAATAAAGACGTCTAGAACTACCTAGATTTTGAATTTCAGCCAAATTGGAGTAACTTTTTTCACTTGGAAGACGTCACTGAAAAATACATTCCAAATTCGGAATAATGACGCACAGCACAACCTACATATCGGTTTTCAGCGGACGAACTTTTCTCACTTGGCAGACGTCATCGAAATATAAATTCCAAATTTGGAATAAGGACGTCCAGAAAAACCTAGATATCGATTTTCAGCCAAATCGGACTGGTTTTGATTTCGAGATACGTTACCCATCTTCACTTGGCAGATGTTATCTTTATGCAGTATTAATTAACCTATATCAAAACATAATACAAATATCAAAAAAAGCTTAGAACTCCAAAAGATGTATGAAACCCCATACAAACTCTTAATGTAGTAGAGAACCATTTTGTACCCTACGAACTACTAAAGCCGGAAACTATTGACCATAATATAAAAAAAAATATTATCTTTAGTTTACCAGTTATAACATGAGAGCGTTTAGACATTACTAATTAATTCTGTACAGAACTACCTAGAAAACTACCTATTCTGTACATAATAATATATGTATTATGCACCTAAACCTTTCATTGATCTTATTGGTAATGCCGCCCATTGTAAAGTACCTACAACATTGTCAATTTCAAGTTTTGATTCTTTTCATATGTGATACAATTCAAATAAAATTTGTCTACAAAGTACCGATAGTAAAGCGACAACGCACATACTTCACGTCGCAATCAAGTTGGCCCTCTGCAGCGAGCGAATCATTACACGCACACAGCTGCGAATCTCGCGTGTCAATGCACTAATACATAGACAAGATCGTTGTCAGTCGAAAGCGCGAGCGGAGCTACGAGCGACACAACCTCCCCGTGCCAACGCTTGCGCAACACTGCCGCCTGCGTCCGCGCAGAGCACCTCGGAACCGCTATCGTTCTGAATCTGAATAATTCGACATTTTCTTAGGAAAATATCAATGGATTTACAAATGCTATGTTGTAATTGTAGTATATCTATCTAGAAATTTTATGGTACAATTTATTTCTCAAAAATCGTAGCCGTTTAGAAGGAGTTCGCAATATTAGTCAAGAAATAGTATGTAATTTGAATTTTTTTTACGGCAAAAGTAATAATAATACCGTAAAATGATATGTTGCAAATGTTGTACTTGAATTCATCTATAAAATATATTTTTTTCAAATCTTCAACTTCAGCGGTTACGGAGGAGTTCGCTTTAGAAAGTACGAATTTGACGTACCCAAGGGCCTTAAGCGTGTGTGTGCAAAGAGGTTGCGAGAAAAGGAAACCGCTAATGATGGAGTCCTGAATTCAAAAAGAGATAAGATTGACATCTTGGGTCTTCAGAAGGCGAGAATAAATATCTATAATATAACTATGGATTGAAAATAATTCGCGTAGGTAGGTAAATATAAAAGATATATATAACCAGAGGGTAGATGTAACTTGGTAAGAAATGAAAGGTTAATAAAATGTAACCGTGCAATGTGTGGAAGAGAATCTATTTAGTTAGTATAATACAACTGAATTAAGATGATTATGTAATCCGTGTAGTGATCTTAAAGTAAAACTCACGATATGTAGTCGGATTATACTTTAACAATATGTACCTATTAATAATTTGAAATTTAAAGTTTTGTATCAATAAAACAACTAAAAAAAAAATACAGACGAGTTGAGAACCTCCTCCTTTTTTGGAAGTCGGTTAAAAATCGACAATTAGTGTTATTATCATAGGCATTCGCACTCCAGTAGGAAACATTTGTTTAATTTTAAATTGAAAACTAGAATTTGGTGAGATGAAAATATGAGTTTCAGGCTTAAGTCTGGATAGATTTTAGGAATAACTGTATAAATAGGTAGGTACTCACAGCTGATATTAGTCGTTTTACCATTTCCTTACACCCTTCACTTTGTCCCATTTGCATGGACTTTTTATTTAATTTGTACTATTTTTGCCCGCGTTTGTTTGTTTTAATTTGTTTAGGGAGGACAGAGATGCTGGCTACCGCCTGTGCGGTCGTCCAGCTCCACCGGGTTTTGGGCGAGGGCCTGGCCCTACAATAGCCCGGGAGGGAGAAGTGCCGAAGGCACTTCTCCCGAGACGGGCGTAGAAGGCGAAAAGCGCTTTCTACCTCCGTCTCCTGCGGACGCCGAAAACGTGCCGCTACTATAGGAGGGGTTGACAGCGAGCTCAAGGGCACCACTGTGGTTCGGACCTCGGCTTGTCTCGCTGTCGAGAGACATGGGGGGGATCGGAGCAAAATGCCTCTGTGCAACTGCAGTGTTGCACAATTGGGCCCTACTGAATAATACTCTTTGACTATTTGGAGAGCAATTTATCGTGACCTTGTTTTTGCCTCGAGCTCGCCGGCGGGCTCGGTGTTTGATTGTGTGACCTAAATTACCTCACACCTGGGGATTTTACCTCGACGACTTGCGGATAACGCTAAAGCTGCCAATGTAATGGCTGCGATGGGGCGCTCGATCAAAGTATCGGCGGGCGCAGTCCTTATTGAACTGCGCTAGAGAGGGAAGGTTTAAGTCGCAATGCAACTCGGTGTTCCGGATATACCACGGGGCGCCGGTTGCATTACGAAGAAAATGGTTTTGGATGACTTGAAGTTTATGAAGGTGGGCCTCCCTAGCATGACTAAACACTACTGATGCGTAAGTCATGATGGGGCGGATGCAGGCAGTGTAAAGTGTCTTCTTATTACTAAGAGACATTTTACTCTCTTTGCGAAGTAGGGGACCAAGGCGACCCATTACGAAGGCCGCTCTGTTACGGACGGTTGTTATTGTGATCGTTAAAGGTGAGATGACGATCAAGGGTGACTCCGAGGTATTTTGTTCTAGGAACCCAGGGAATGGGTTCGTCGAACAAAATAAGCGGTTTCGGGTAAGGGGAGCGTGTCTTCTCAGTAAAGCACATAGCTGTGCTTTTAGCTGGGTTGACCGCGATGCGCCATTTTCGGAACCAGTCACCGATCTCGGTGACGGCCCATTGAATGACGAAATAGGACTGTCTGTTGATATGCCACCCAGTGGTGTAAATGGCGGTATCGTCCGCATATTGGGCTAGGAATACTTTGGGCTGAGAGCGTGGGATGTCACTGGTATACAGTGCAAAGAAAATAGGTGATAGCACGGAGCCCTGAGGGACTCCGGCTCTGACTGGGTGGGGGGAGGAGAGGGTGCCTTCCACGCGATAGCGAAAGCTTCTTTGGCTTTAAGGAAGTCTTGTAGGATGAGCACAAGACGTTCTGGCACGCCAAATCGGTATAGCTTGTAGATCAAGCCATTGTGCCAGACTTTGTCAAAAGCTTTCGCTACGTCGAAGAAGACTGCTAGCGTAGTCTGGGGTTTGGGGTACTTATTGAAGCCCTCAATGATGTGCTCCGTGAGGCGGTGCACCTGTTGGACGCATGAGTGTCCGGGTCTGAAGCCAAACTGCTCATCTGGGATAAGGTGGTGTTCCTTAGCATGGGACTGGAGACGGTTTGCAAGTAACCGCTCGTAAAGTTTGCCTAAGGCACTGAGGAGGCTGATGGGGCGATAGCTGGTGGGGTCAGATGAGCTTTTGCCTGGTTTGTGAATGCCAATGACATTTGCACATTTCCAGGTGTCTGGGAATAAGCAGTGGCTCATAGCAGCATTGAAGATGCTGACTAAGAGATGGATGAGAGGAGGAGAGAGGGTTTTAAGAACCCTGTTGGAGATGCCATCGGCACCGGGGGATTTGCGCGGTCGGAGGGCCTTGATCAGTCTCGCCACCTCAGCGTAAGTCGCTAAAGTGATTGGTGGGAGTTCAGAGGTGACCACAGAGCTTTTACGTTCGACTTCAGCATCCACCGAATCGAGGTGAGCTTGGTCAACGTGATCTACGTTAGGGGAACACTGAGCCTCTAGGCTATCAGCTAGGCACTCAGCTTTGTCTTCGTCAAAGAACGCTGGGACTAGTGGGACTGGTCTGTATAAGGGAGGCATGTCGTTATGGTTACTTCCTTTCAAACCTCGCGCCAAGTCCCAGTAAGCATGGTGGCTTGGCACGAGGTTTGAAAGTTTATCGCCCCATTGTTGATCACGCAACTCAGACATGCGACTTTGAACCATGCGTTCAAAGTGGCGTTTCTTAGTTTTGTTCTCTTTACTGGGGTAAGAGTCGTAATTTCGGGTCACTGCTTTACTCTCCGTCACCAATCGTCTCACATCCGCTGGAATGACAAGGCGCCGGTCGTCCGGCACTATGACCTCCTTTGCGGATGCACCTACTACGGTGGAGAGGTGATTGTTGAACGAATCGATCGCAAGGGTTACGTCATCTTTTGTCAGGATGTCGTCAGGGATCTTGTCAAGGTCCGGTGAACTGATAGCCTTTAGGGCATCGCCTACTTGCTTCCAGTTCACTATCGTCTTAGTGGGGCGGGGGAGGTCAGTCGTTGGGTCGGGACCTAGTCGCAGTATAATGGGTCGGTGGTCAGAGTGAAGCTCGTGAACCACTTCTATGGAGCGTAACCGGAGTGTTACGCCTCTGAGTAGTGCCATGTCAAACAAGTCAGGTCGATGGTCTTCCATATAAGGGTAGTGAGTGGGCTCAGTGGGCGCAATTATGTCAAAGTTAAGTTCTGCGATTAGGTTTTCAAGTGCAAACTTTGGGATTGTTGACGTTACAATTCCATAGGATGTGCTTACTGTTGAAGTCGCCAATCAGAAGGACGGCGCTTCCTAATGAGAACAAGGCTTCTAAGTCAGCTCGGACGATCGGCTTGGAGCAAGCTTGGTAACAGGATGCTATGACTATAGGTTGATGACCAGTCATAGCTAGGAGGCAACAAGATGCTTCCATATTAACAAGAGTCGGGGTAGGTCGGGGAATGCAGTGCAGGGACCTTTTGTAATAGATAAGAGTGCCTCCCCCACGGGAGTTCACTCTATCATCACGTACCGTTCTGTAATTGGCAAACCTAGGGTTCGCCTTCCCCGGTTTTAGAAGGGTCTCCTGCACGCATATGATATCGATAAGGTGGGTACAACAAAAGTCGTGGACGAGGTCACGTTGTCTGAAAAGGCCGTTAGCGTTAAATGACGCTAACGAAACTGAGTGCGGTTTCGTGCGTTCGGTTGTACTACCCATAGTGGTTGTACTGGGGAGGGGCCTGGGGAACGAAGCGCTTAAGGGCGCTAAGTAAATTCGCGTGTTCCAATGTATATTGGATCACGTCCGCTGGGGATTGAGCGAAGTGCATCTTGTGCGCTAGCTCGCGGACTTCGTTGATGTCAATAGACATCGCCAGGTCGCTGACTAGTTTGATGTCCTCTTGAAGAGAGGCATCCATCAGCGGCATGGGTGGGGCTTGTGGCCGAGGAATGGCGCGGGGAGGAGGGGCGCGAACGGAGTTGGCAACGGGTGCCGGGAGCGCGGGGCGAGCCGGGGCCGCTGCGCGGGCAGGGGCCGGGGCGCGGGCGGGAGCGGGTGCGGGCGCGCGGGCCGGGGCGCGGGCGGGAGTGATGGTCTTTACCATACTGGGTGGTTTAGACCATGCGTTACGGGCGGGGAGCGGCGCGGGTATTACCTGTGAAGCAGGTATTACCGACAGCTTAGGGCTGACCCGTTGGTAACGGTCATATGAGGGACGGGTCGGCCTATGCCTTGCCACCCTGTGGTTTATGCGTGGTGCTTTTGGGCAGCCGCGGTAATTCGCGGTATGTCCTTGAGCACCGCATAGAACGCAGCTGGGTGGGTCCGGCGAGTCCCGAGTGCGAGTGCACGCCGCTGTCGCGTGATCGCCTAGGCACTTGACGCACCTAGCGCGAGCGAAACAGAAGCGGGAGGCGTGACCGTATAATTGGCAGTTGTGACACTGCGAGGGACTTCCATTTTTAAATGGGGCTTGTACGTCTAACCCAGAGAGGCCGCAGACCTTTTTTAAATTAAAAATGGCCTTGCCCTCTGGTGTACGGTCTAGTACTACGAGTACTAGGTCATATGGACTGCGGTCCTTCCCGCTGTACATGCGGTGAACCGCATGCACTGGGAAGTCTTGTGCTTTAAGGTCGTCACATACCGCATCGGTATGTATCTCCTTAGGCACACCGCGAATCACAACGCGAAGGACTTTCTCCTCTTCGAGCGCATAAGTGTGAAAACTTATGCTCTCTTTACGGAGGAGCTTTGTTAGCGCTCTGTGGTCGCTACTGGTGGGCACTTGGACTTTAATGCCCTGCTGCGTGGAGCGGGCATTAGTGTAATGGATCCCACGATCCGAAACTAAACGGGACAGCATGTCCCATTTGCTTTTGTCCTGAATGAACAAAGGCGGAGGCGGTTTTTCGCGACGTGCGCTCGCGTCCTGAGGGGACGCGGCGGTTGAAACCGGAGCGGAGGGAGGAGACGCGGGGCGCGGGGCGGGGGTCGGCTTTTTGCCGGAGGCGGGGGCCTTTGCGGGTGCCTTGGCGGGAGGGGCGGAAGTAGCGCAACTAGCGGCTTTGGGTTTGCGCTTGCGTTTGCGATCTACGACGGTGTAACCGTCGTTATCGGAGTCAGAGTCCGTGCGTGAAGCGCCGGCCTGATCTACCTCCATGTCCGTTTCGGATTCCGAAACGGTCTCGACAATGGCGAAGGAGGGACGGGTACTCGCTGACCTCCCGATCGGTGAGCGAGAGCGAGACCGTTCACGGGGAGGGGCTGCCACCGTGCGTCTATTGTCGGGCCCGGGAGCGGGCGAAGTAGGACTATCCTCTGAATAGGATCGGGTCAAGGGAGGAACGTTGGCCTCCGGGTTTGAAGTCCCGGAGGGAGCGATGAGAGTGTCCGTGAGGCGGGCATTCTCTTCCTCTTCAAGGAGTTGCATATGTGCAACGTATAGATCGGGGTGGCGGAGGGCGAAGGTCTGAAGGACCTGCACCTCACCGTTAGAGGGACGGGACTGCATCCTGAGGGGAATACTCAGGACGCCCTATCAAGGGTTTGAATTCCCTCACACACCTTGTGAGCACACTGTGTGAGAGGGAGTGTGTACCTAAGGTGTGCCCTAGTTGTGTACCCTCTCCGAGCTTTTTTCTCGTTTTGCCCGCGGGACTCGTTTTGTTTTTGAAGACGAGGCTATACAGAATAGTTCCTCTTGCCGCCGCGTGCCGGGTGGAGTCACTTTGATCGGTCGTGGTAAGGTGGCGCTAGGATTTAATTTAGGATAGAATGTATGTTGGATAGGGAAACAAACAAGAAAAGACCTGAAGCTTGTTCAATAGGGAACGGTGCTTTTGCTAAGGATTTCATAGTACTTAAAATCATACAAAGGAAATGCTATATGATGTCTGTGACAATCAGTATACTGAGGTATGGAACTATTCAGTAAATGGCAGGCGTAATAGAAGATAAAGGAACATCCCTTACCATGA
Source organism: Plagodis dolabraria (assembly GCA_963854805.1). NCBI lineage: Eukaryota > Metazoa > Arthropoda > Insecta > Lepidoptera > Geometridae > Plagodis > Plagodis dolabraria. The sequence goes on along the minus strand of OY978452.1, from coordinate 10,768,663 downwards.
GCCAGTTAGCTGTTTGGTTATAGATACATTGGACATGGGTTGCCCAACAGAAAATATTTGCCTAGGTACATGATTTAGAAGATTCACTGTACCATAATAACAATGTATAATAAAATGGTACTATTGTCGAAATATGAGCACAATTAATAAGCATTAACTATTTTAAACATATTTTGTGATTTTCTGTGAATATCTAAGTGCTACAATGTCAATAGGTAGAAACTATATACCTATATCTGCATATTTAAATAATGAGCAATTAGTCGTGGTATGTGAATTCTAAGTTTGAATTAAATAAAATAAGAATATATCCACTGAATTATTTATATATAACTAGATAATTATGTTACATTTTAATGTTTAGGTAAAGTATCTGTTTGTTTAAAATTACAAATTCAATATTATAATAAAGAAGTGCCTAAATAATAAGTAAATTTTTATAGTCAATTGTGTGATAATTTTAACCATTACATATATGCAATATTCTAATTATTTCGATTTTAATCTGTCCTTCAGTTCCTTGCTTAAGAATATTATAAAGATTGTACCAAATCCTTTTTTTTAATATCGTAGTAGTACCGTGTAAAAATTATACAATTAACAGTAGTTAAGACTCCTTTGATGTTTGCGTAAAAGCCGACGCAAAGTGCCACAACGCCTAGGGATGTCACTTTTTTGTGATGTAAATAATATATAGTTTAGAATAATGTCATAGACCAATAGAGTAATTTTGTTAATTTAATAGATCTTATTTTCGTATTCAGCACCCCATAGAACATCAAAAGTGGCACCAATATTGGAAAAAAATGTGTCCGCCATCAATTTCAAAATGAATGTTTTTTTTAATCGACAGCCCACAAAATCTCGTAAGTGACCCATATGAATTAAAAAAATATGCCCGCCATCTTGAATTTCATAATAGGTGTCATTTTTGCTGTCTGGCCCCAAAAAATCTCAAGAGTAATGTTTAGTATAATGTTATTTTATAAAAATGTTGGCCATTTTGTTGCTCAAAATACATGCATGAATGTGGCCAGCTCCCAAAATATTTAACATAGTCAATTCCGTCTGCTTTAAATTGCTGCATGGATGCCATTTTCGTACCCACCTACTCAAGAAGCCTTGCATCTGTATTACTATTGACTAGTAGCGACCACAGACTAGAATAACTTTGGTAAATTATTTATGGTGCTGCCAATCTGGTAGCTAACTAACGCTCCACCTCTCACTAGTCTCACACTCCGACATACTGTTCTGTGCGTAGAAACTGATCTAATCGCAGTTTGAAGCAATGATGGCTCAGTGGCATTGGCTATGGACTGCCCCGCGCAGCAGATACATGGTTCGAATCCCGCCGTAGGCTTGAGCTTCACCGCATGGTGGAAGGGCTTTTTGCGAACGCCCGCCTGGCTAGCTACCACCCTCAAGTAGAAAATCTGCCGCCAAGCACCTAACGGTGTGTTTCGGCAGCAATCCTTGAGAGCATGTGAAATTACCAGCACATGAGACTTCACAACTATGTATAAAGATGGTATCAAATGCATCTGTTATAGGCAGCGGTTTCCGTCACAATGACATAAAAAAAAGTTATTTAATTTAATGTAAAATGAACCTTCTCATTTTTTATTGAAACAAATACGTGTTAGCCCTGAAGGATGTGTCCCCGAATACAAACTAAAAAGGTGGCAGTGGTGTATGAAATTTTGGATTGCCGTCTTGTCTTGTCTCCCGAGCCTACGCTCTATGCTGGTAGACCGAGGCTAGAACTTCAGCCTCAAGGTCCCACGGGAGCAGTCCGGCGAGGAAGCACGCAACTTCGCAGGAGAGTGTGCGGTACCTTCGACACACTCTCACTGCCATTACTCGCCGCGCCGCAAGCAGTGCAGAAGTCCCCTCTCGGCGGTGGGAGCCTGCCCATATCGAGGCGCTGTACAGGGCCATATGGAGCTGACCACCGCTGTATAGAGGCGGCGGCAGCTCTCTCCTCCTCTATTCATGTTCGGAGGGAGGCGTTTCAATGCGCCAACTGTCCCCAGGAGTTTGGGGGACAGCTGCCGTGCTATATGCGCATCGAACCTCCATTTACTGTCGAGGTCGACGCCGAGATATTTCAGCGTCGACCCAACAGAAATGGATGCTCCGCCCATCACGATGGTGGAGCCTGCAGGTGGCGCCCGTCGTCGGCCATAATAATAGATGGCCTCAGACTTATGGAGTGCCACCTCCAGGCCCAGCATCCGGATTCTGTCCACGACCGTCGGGACACCGGCCGTGGCCAGAATTGCCGCCTCCCTGTAGTCGCCTCCCCGAGAGTATATGCAACCCTGATATTTTACAGGCCTAGTATTTCTTAAACTGTGGTTGAATTAATTTATTTTGAACTTATCGTATATAGGATTGTATGATTTGTTATATCAAAGTTATACATCATTTAAAAAGAGCAATAACTTATTATACTTTAAAATTAAATTATGGCAGACGCTTAAAGAATGTCGATTAAAAAGTACTTGTTAAAGAAAAAAATTATTATTGTAAAAAAATTAAAATACGTTTATTAGTAGCTATTATATTTTTTTTGTCCTTATATTTGACCCTTCTTTGTATATCTTCCAGTTTATCTAAAGGACTCATTTAAACAGAAAAAAAAACATAAATATAGAGCATATAGAAGTGTTGTAAGAGATGTAATGTCTTTTTCACTGCTACCCTGCACGGGCATTGTCCATAATTTGGATGTTATAAGATTTTGAAGTTTAGATATTTATACTTTACCTATACTGTGTCTTAAGTCCCTTCAGGTAGACCCTTATCTATTTCTGCATTAACACTTTCTGGAATATACATTGTTTTGTCGTGATATTTACTTATGTTGAGTCATAATGTTGTAAGTCTGTGGGAAAGGATCGTATAATCCTTTTGTAGGAATAGAGCATTATCGAGGTTTTATAACTCTTACTTTAGAATGGGTAATGCGTTGCGTAGATACTATTTTAGTGTGAAACTATATAAAAAAAAATAACCATGTTAGCTGTAAAATGCTAATCTGTGAACAATCAGTTCAGTATTTTAATAATTGCACCGTTTTGTATCCTCGCAATCGAAAGTTATTGCATATAAAATAATGCATGTAAAATATATAGTTGTCAATAAATAATATGTATTGACAACTATATATTTTTTAACAGTATTCCCCATTTTGAAGCACTCGTAGTGAAGTTTGCTTAGCTGTTTTTAACCGATCAACAAAGTTAAGCAACGTCCGCCGCGGTAATGAGCCTTAGTCTCATGTGCCTGTAATTTTACTGGCTTTCAAGGACTGCTGCCGGAACACACCGTTAGGTACTTGACGACAGATTTTCCACTAGAGGGTGGTCGCTACCCAATTCGCATAATGCCCTTCCACCATGCGCTAATCAAGCCCGCGGCGGGATTCGAACCATGGACCGGCTGCGCGGCACTCCATAGCCAACACCACTGAGCCATTACAGCTTCAAAAGCTAGCTCATCTGATTATTATCAAAACAAATAGCTATTTCAAGTAGAAAATCTGTCGCCAAGCACCTAACGGTGTGTTCCGGCAGCTATCCTTAAAGGCCAGTAATTCTAGGTCAGCCTGAACAACACCTTCTACCATCAGGTGAGATAGTGGTCAAAGGCTAACCTTTCATAAAAAAGTACCCCATATTTACGATACTTAGACCATCTTATAGAAGTAAAAGTTATCTCTCAGTTCAATTTCATGAAAATATTCTTAGATTTCTTAGACATTCTTAAAATCAACTTAATTTTGACACATGGACATTGGACATATTACATTCATAAATTTTGTATTATGTACGATTTGTTTTGATAATAAGTCATTCAATGAAAAAAGTTGCATTTTCTAAAGGTTTTATTTAGCGCAAAAAACTAACGTCGTCAAATGAAACTGTTAATAGCACAAACAATGAATGAAGAATCAATCGTCGACTTCTATCAGTTCAGCAGCTGGAATAGACTTCAGGCGTATGTTGAAGCTTTTCATCCATTTCTTCATGATCGTTCTGATGATAGGATCCTGTAGTAAGCTGGAAAATAGCTTGCTATTATCCTTTGCAAATCTGATTAGTGCTTCGGCTGGAATGTAAAAGACACATTTAGGTATTATGTAGGTGGTGTTTTTTGTGTGGGTTGTGTTTTTTACACTTGGGTCTGTGTACAAAAGTGAAGTATGCAGGCGGAACAAGAGCTTATCATATTCAAAACTTTTTTAGAGGATTCGGTAGGCCGATTAGAAGCAAGATGAAAGGATGTATTTGCGTCGTGATTTGGCAAGTTTTTCTGGTTTGTATCAAATCAAATCAAATCAAATCAAATCAAATCAAATAATTTATTTGCTAAAATACATGTCATATAAGATCTTATATTAATTGTTAAGATACAATGTATTTAGTCAGCAAGCAGACGTGCAAATTTTTTGTTGTATGAATTCAGTCAATATTACATTTTACAAAAGTCTTTAAATTCTTTAACACTATAAAAGCAGTTAATAAGAAGCCAGTGAGTCAAAGATCTTTTAAATTTGTTACCATCCAATATTTTGATGTCGTTAGGTAGACAGTTATAAATAGATAAACACATATTGTAAATATTTTTTTTATATAAGTCCTTCTTAGCACGAGGTTCATATAATAGATTGGTGAACTTTGTCCTTTTTTGACGTGTAAAAACATCACCACGTTTCTTAAATAAATCAGGGTGTTGTTTAGTGAAGACACAAATGTCTTTTATGTACATGCACGGTAGAGGAAGTATGTTACATGCTTTAAAAAGCATGTAACATACTTCCTGTATACGTATACGAGTAGTTATAGCTTAGAGCAAAAATAAAAGACGAAAATAAAGAATAGATTCAGACGTTACTTTGCGGGAATCCATATTTAATAATAACAAATACTATACAAATATTTTAAGTAAACATCAAATTAATATAATAAAAAAATATAAAAATATTGTCACTATATATTTTTTTATTAATATGTTTTTATATTAATAAATATTTATAAAATATTAAATTAATATAAATATTAAATTTATAAAAAATTAAAATTAAATATGGTTTTCTTATATTTTTGATATTATTTATATGTGTTAAGCAAGCCGCTATACTAACACATATTCTGTGATTTTACCAGCTACATATTACTGTTCCAAAGATGCAGCCATCTAAAGGATGGACGGGCGGACAGACAGTCGAGGCTTAGTAATAGGGCCTCGTTTACTATAACGGAATCCAAAAAAGGACTATTCTAAATTATTTTGTGAGATATCGTCAAAGGTGACTAATAGACATAATGTGCCAAATAGGCAGTATGCTACCGCTCACGTTGATGTCAGTGGTATTGTTGCAGATTGGGTGCAAATTAGGGCATATCATCATCTTATTGCCCTGATTACCCTTTAGAGGTAATTAGTAAAATACTGCCCCATAGGGTGCCGGGTCTGAATTGCACCTCCCCATATCATCCCGTGGGTGTCGTAAGAGGCGACTAAGGGAAAAATACTGGAAGGTGGGCAGCAGCGCCTTCTAAAGAACTGCCAACTTACACTGCGATCCCCAAGACGCCTGCCAAGCGTGGGGATTATGGCAAATACCCCCTTAATAGAGGAGGCTGTGTTCAGCAGTGGACGATCCGGCACCCACGGATAGAGATGGGGGGGTGACATTCTAGCGCGGTACCCCACGGGCCATTTTGGATTTTGCTTACCAAGTAATAATTTTGCTTACCAAGAAAGATTATAACTAACTTTATATATATACTCAAAATCTTTTTTTTTCTGTCTGTATAAAGATGGGTTTATTTTATGAAAATAATTATTTTTTGCTCCAAAAAAAAATCACGCGTTTGTACCACTGACGAATGAAAATACTTTAACTGAATTAGCACGTGAGCATTATTTTTTTTTGTAGAGCACGTGTGATTCTACAAAAAAAAATAATGCATGGTAGAAAAAAAAATCTTATGAACCATATATCATATTCTTACATAATTCCTTCTTCCCACCAAACAAGTTCCTTAGTTCAAAGTCAAATTCACCCAACAGAGTAGCGGTATACTTGAAACTCTTGTACATTACATGCAAATTGCCGTTCTTTTTATAGAACTTCAACTCGTTGTCCACCGTCATGTGGTAGTTTGCTGAAATGATACAGACATAATCATATTTCTCTTATTAATATGAACTATATTGAGAAATATATAATACTGTCTTTGAATAGGCTTATAAAATATACTAGCTTCGACTAAGTGAATATCAGCTACATACGCGCATACAGCGCGATATGCGCTCTCTAAGGAACTAGTAATATTCATAGATTTTTACAGTATTCATAGATTGGGCTAAAATTGCAACCGTCACATCGTCACTTACCATCAGGTGAGACAGTAGTCAAAGGCTAACCTATCAGTCATAAAAAATACCAGAATATGGCAGAATAAGGCTTCTTCGAGGAACTGTCATCTTACACTTCGATCCCCAAGTTGCCTGCCAACGATAGGTATTATAGCAACCCCTCCATTCCTAGTGTGGGTGAGATTAGTTCAAGAGTGGATGTTATGGGTGTTGAAGTGATGTGAGATAATTCGAATATTTTATTTAGATTTGTGAAGGCTTCCAAGTACCCGTAAAACGTACTTAGACCGAAAATATTATATAAAAACTTACTTGCATCCCAGTAAAAGGTGCCTTCCCCTTTGATAGGATATTGTAGAATGTTTCCGTCTATACTGTATTCCCCATCCATATGAAGCCGACGGCATATCATATCAATTTGCATATTGCTTATATCTGAGTTGAGTCTGTGAAGAAAGCCAAAATTAGTCTGTTTAAAGTACTCTTTTAAGTTAAACATGACTATCAAATCATTTGTCATCACGACATAGTATAAAACAAAGTGGCTTCTGGCTATCTGTCTCTAGGTATGCTTAGATTTTTAAAACTAAGCAACAGATGATGCGGTTGTTTTTAATGGATAAAGTGATTCAAGAGGAAGGTTTATATGTATAATAAATGCATAATATAGTTGAGGAACACTGACAACAGAGGTTTCCAATGTGATGTAAATAAACACTTTTTGCGCCTACATTGCGCACCAGAACTGGGCTGAATCCTACGAGATAGATCAAAATAATGTACTACAGTACTGTACACCTAAAGAACTACAAAAAAGTCCAGAAAACTATGTATCTATCTCTTAGGGACAACCCACACTAACCATTTTTTATCCTTTACTTTTTACGAGAAATAATGGCTGATTTACGAGCAATTTTAAGCAATACAGCATTAATCCTTATATAATTTAGTACCTTAAATACATTATGCATTCAAAACAGATCACTGTGAACGATGTATTTAAAGATATTCTGTAGTATTTTTAGTATCAGCATTGGACCTGGGAAGCTGGGGTGGGTCGCTAGTTATCCTATATTATATAGCTGTAGTGTTTTGGAACACATTGATACGACATAACTTAATGTATCGGCTAGTATGAATGAGGGTTTTGCGCATAAAATGTTTAGAAATGTCTATGACACATTCGGTAAGCCGTCTTTTAGACTTTCCCATTGATAGTGATTATCAAAGGAGATTCTTCGAATAATACGTATGGAATAATAACCTTGCTCGATTTATCTTGCAAGTCTTGAAACCTTCAATGTTAGCTTTCTTAATATCATATGACACATAAGGCAATTTTCCTTCTATTAGCTCCTGGTACATCGGATCGGAGGTTTCAATGCCATATTCTGGAGCACCAGCTGTTATCGAGCTGTATAACCATTGGAAAACATCGGTGATGCATTTCACGTCATCTTTTTTGCAAGGTGCAATATTTGCTGAAAAGAACATGCATTTGAGTTATTTTTCATGTGATTTAATGATGAAACGGGAGTCGCTTGCCTCATCACGACTGCTCGTTACTAATAACTACACTTGTTAAAGTGCATTTTACGCTTTAAGGCTTATACAGTCGCCAATGGCCTTGAGCATCTGGGCCTAATCGAGCTTACTTTACCAGCGCATCGCCGCAGTTAATCAACAAACGTTCGGCGCTCGCTGCACAAATATAACGGTCAAAGAATATGCAGATGCGCGATACGCTCCGGTAACATGTCACTTTATATGCCTACCATACGATTCTAGTGAGTATCCGCAGTTGCAACTGCGACTGAGATCAGTACTAAAATTCATACCTACCTAGGTTTTTCTGGATGTCTTTATTCCTGGAATTAATATTTTGATGACGTCATCCAAGTGAATAAAGTTACTCCGATTTGGCTGAAATTCAAAATCTAGGTTGTTCTTGTGACGGTACAGGCCCTTCTCTGTCCCGCCACGTTCATAAATAAACCTATTTACAAATATCAGTTTGCTGCATTTTGAATGTTTTAGAACGAAATCGTATTAACCCTTTTACTCGTGCTATCTTTCCATAAGAAAGAAAGAGAGCGGAGAAGTGTGCTGTTCTGGATGCTTTTTATGTTGCCAAACGCATGAACGGCACATAAATCGGGGACTTTTGACAATAGGAATCGGTTGAAGTATGATTATTGAAGAATTAAATGAAATATATTGGGCAGTTTTAGTATGGGAAAAGAAAAAAAAAAGAAATGGCAAGACAGGGGTGGGGATAGAGGTGCAGTTTAGGCGGGATAAAGTGAGGAAATAAAAAAGATGGTGGGATTGAGGCATTAAGCCTCGGAGGTCGCTCTCAGGAGGTACTCCGAAGACGGTCTTCGGTGAGATTCTTAAAGTCCGTGAAGTGAATTATTGGTAAAAATTTAAAAGTGAATTGTGTATTGAGAAGTGTTACACCGGTTAGGGGTTAGGGAGTCTCGAGTTGGCTAAATGCTGACAAAGGACATGGGACTTAGTAATTGGCATGGCCGATGAAAAGTCTGTACGATTCCCAACACGTGGCAACACGTGGGGATTTCGGTCGATTTTTAGGTAGGGAGTAGGCACGCCCAGTGTTAAACTGGCAGGGTTAGTACCTATAAAAAGGGAAACCCGGAGCAAAGTAGTTAGCATGGCTGACAAAATGCTTATTTATTAGTAATCCGAGTATTCAGCATACGCAGAAGAAAGGTTACGACGTAGCGTTTTCCTCCAAGCGTTCCCGTATCCTACCCTACATTATGATTCCTCATTTTCTTAGGTATTATAGTCTTCACGTGTAGCCGTGGTCTGGGAGTGCAAGCTCCCAGATTTAGACAACGTCCCTCGGGATGTGCCCGCGCTTGGAACGAGCCGGCGGCTGTATCCTTCGGGAAACAGTTACAGTTCCCTTCAGTGTCGTATATCCTAGTGTGGCTTAGGTGCTCCTAGCAAGTGGGGTTCCCTAATAACCATAATGGGTGTTATTGCAATGAAGTCTATATTATATATATTTTACACCATAGGTATCAAATCCTCGTTCAATACAATCCCAAGCTTCGGCCTCATATGTATGTGAACGTATTACACCGGCATTTAGTATACATTGGAATTTGCCATTCCACTTTCAGCTAGCTTCTGTTAGCAGGAGTTTCCTCTTTACACCGAGGGGAAGCTGTCCTACCTACCATTGCTATGGAAAGGGGCTACATTACACACCACATGATTAAAGTAAATGTGAGACATGGATCTCTAGGCTGAATACTACATCTAGAAGAATAGGAATTAGGTAACTAGGTACATTTGAGTAGGAATAGGGAACATAGGAAATTGTTTGGGAAATAGCACTTAGTAATAATTCGGGGGTAGACTCACGATATGATGCAATACATTTTTCTATCTAACTCATAAGATAGGTGTACTGGCAACTTCCCGGATTACAGGAGGTAGACTAGTATCCTTGGGTTCGCTGAATTATTAAAACATTTAATATTCTATCAAGTGTCCAGGAAATACTTTAATAGCCATGTAGGTTACAAACTAGAATTATTTTGTTACAATAAATAAAATAAAAATCAGTTTTAGGTTCATATTTATAATTATCATCCACTCAAATTAGTTTCAAATTAAGACGGTAGTAAATGTAAGGTATCGTTTTTGATGCTAATGGACAAGCTGTGCAGTTCCATTGTGGGAGACCATCTAATGAGAGACGTAGAATGGTTGACTACTCTTCGACAGCATGAGGAAGGATATATTACAATTTATTATGTCGCTATTAGTATCTGTTAAAATCAAAGTAATAGGATATATCAAATAAATAAAACAAGGAATTAGAATATCCTAAAATAAAAAAATAACTATGCAATATCTTGAAATTTTCATGTAATTAATGGACAAGCAAAGCTGTTTCATTATGATTAACCTTTTCTATCAGACATATAGTCTAGGTGCATTATTCCTCAAACAACATGGAAAGAATATAAATTGTTTCATTTTGAAGTCAAAAGTTTGCAGAAACAAAGAAAGAATATCTAACAACAAATACTCAAGAATACCTTGAAAATATACTAAACTTATTTGTTCACTATTAAAATTACTAGATATAATAAAATCAAGTAAAGCTGTATAATTACTCTCCACTCTCAAAATAATATATATTGGACCAATGATATCATCTAACAGGATATGACATCTAAACAAAGTGGTGGAATAGGTTCAAAGATATTATTTAACTAGATATGTCTACTCAAACAGAGATATGATAGGCTGTAGATTGTATAGGGTTACTTGTAGTCCCAATCCAATCAGGTTTTAGGACATATTTAGTACATACCAGCGTAATATTAGGAACTTCCTTTTACCATAATAAGTAAAAGGAAGTCCCGCTAAGAACCGAGATATGATTGGATGTATGCCCTTACTGAGGCTAGGCAGCTCCAGAGATGGCCAGCGTCTCGGTGTTATGGTAGATACTCGTTTGGGTAGAATGAATGGTTTGTTTTGTATAGCTATGAATAATGATGTCTCTCATTTTCATAGAAGTAAATTAAAAAGGTCCTTGAATGTGCAGACAAGATACAAACTTACATACTTACAGTGTCGATGACAATATCATACGACATTCCCTTTTGCCAAAAGAATATGTCCTCATGCCCATGTAGTATATATGAATACTGAATCAATTGCAATACACATACTTACTGACTTTTAGTACATTTGTAAATAATAGAAAACAAAAAAAAAAGAAAGAATAATAACTTTATAAAGTCCTCTTACAATGGGTGATTATATGGTTACTAATTATGTTGGGTAATTAGTAAGGAATATAACAGACCTATGCGGTGGAAGATGACCAGTTTGGACAAGTCGAAATCTACAGATGGCAGCGGGGAGGGGCTGTTATCCTTAGCCGCAATCAATTAAATATCATTCTTAATTTTATTTGCATACTTACCTACTTTAAAGGTTCTTATGTAAATCTTACTTATTTCATACCTACTTAGAACATCTTAGCAACATAATCTTCTTTTCACTCTACCATATTAATATAAAGCAGATAGTTACATATCTACGCAGTAATTCTTATTCAACTTTATTAGAACATCACATTAGTCACTATAGATAGAATCTATCACTGCATAATACTTATGGCAATATGCTGAGGTTTTAATAGACTCACAACATTTAGTCATGAAATAGGTAGTTTGGTTTTGATAGTAAGAAAGTGGTAATAGTAAATTTTGTTGTTGCAACTTAACACTTTTACTGTATTATGTTAGAGAGCCAGTTCTAAATTACACCACTTGGAGAGTACATAGGTAGAGTAGGTCACGTCTCAAGCCTTTGGAAAAGAAACTGAGTTGCTACTTATGGGCACAATATAGGATCCTGACCACTATACTAGACGATCACATGGCCTTATAATGATCTCAGTCAAGACGCACTCAATATTAGGTTTTGTGTTATGTTTGGATACGGTATCTCAGAATGGTAGAAGTTATCACACAAATAGGATATCACAATTAAATTTCATTTTATTAAACATTTTCATATAAGGTAGCGTAGAGTACATGAGATATTTATATAGGGAAAGGGGGGGTCGTTACAATTGAGTTCCGTGACCAGGATTATCTTGTTATAATGTGGTGCTTTGTGTTCAGGTTTCCCTAATTATTAGCATAATCAATCATTGATAGGAAATTTTCTTCATTGTAGTTTAACTATAGTTTTCTTGTGATATCGAGGTGCCTTGACTGGGACAATTTGTTACCGTGAATGGACAGAAGGATTGAGATGTGTAAATGGTTACATATAGGTTGTGTTTATAGGTTAGGTACTTACCATCTTACCAGAAACATATACTGATAGGTAGGTAGTGTTTATTCGATTAATATTAATAGTCACTGTGCCTACTAACATGTTCTACCTTATACCTTTATAAACAGTATTTAAGTGCACTGAGATAAAGCATTTTACAGTCAAGATCAGGATAGGACCGACGGAATATTTCTTGGTAATAGATTGGCATCTGAGGTCTTGTTTACCACATCACAGTTCTGCCAAATTAACTCTTAAATTCAATAATATAGTCTCCTTGATGTGTTTTCCTGCTCTTAGTGTATTATAGTCTAAAACCTAAAACCAACAATTTGTTTTGATTTTTCCGTTTTCATTCGATGCAAATAGGGCGGCGTTACCTAGTGTTTATAAAGTACGAGTACGTTATTACTTAGTATTGGTACCGAAACGGTTATAAACTAGTATTATTGTATTGGTACCCAAATGGTATTTATTTCTATCTCAAATCAAAGAACGCTCTCTATTACTACGAAAAGTGGCAACGCTTCTGCCCTTCCGTCACCATGTTGTGGGGTGCAGAGCAGCAATATGATGCGTACACACTAAGCATGTGCAAATGAGCTAGTATATCGATATTAGGTAGTTAATATTTGAATGAAATAAATGCTTTGTTATTTTTATGTACAGATAAGTTATTTTCTATTAACATATTATGTAGGTACATAAAGTTGGTATATCATATATACTAGGTTCCATAAAAAAAAAAAAAAAAATGTTCAAGCTGCATCCATTACCTACATATGAATTAACATAGTAAGAAAATTCAATTCCTTAAATTTGGGCATAACACTGTAATTTCTTTATTACATTACAGTATTGGTGGCGCAATAAAATATTTTCGGTTGTTAAATACTAGGTTTTAAAAGCTTAAGAAATCCCTTGTGCAGCATTGTAATAGAAACAGTTTCGTTCAAAAACGAAATGACAATTAATTTTTATCTCGCCTTTTTAACTTTTTTGGATCTGTACATATTGGACATTAACAATTTTTTGAGATTAATAATTTATAGCGCTAGAAAATTAAGAATATAGGCGCCGTCAGCTTAGCATGTTAGATACTTGAAGAATTTTATCAAGAAATAGAAACCTTAACTAATACTATTAAATATTCCATGTTAAACAGTAGTCGACAGTATAGAGGTTGATTAGAACCAAGTATTAATTATTGAAGTGAGATCGATTAAGATGTTATGGTTTTTATTTGATGCGTAATTACTTTAGGGGCAGTTCTATATAAAAATCATGTTATGATATCTATACACGATTTTGGGTACGTTATATACTGGTAGGAATTAGTTCTGAAAGTTATTATTTTAATGACAGTTTGTAAACTTCGGTAGACAAAGTTTAGATGTTTGAGGAATAGATTGACCTGTTTAAGCAAAATAGTAACAATATTATTTTTTTTTGCTTCTTGTTGGCAATGGCCATTGTACAAAAATATAGATTTATGTTGTATGAAATAAAGGGCATCTTTTCGAGTATGAATATCATTAAATAGTAGACAATCTTGCCGCCCTATGATAGAAGGCACTAAGGATATAGTCAAGTTTACGATTTATTACATTTATGATTCATATATTTCTTTTAACCAAAAATTAATAGAGCGGGATCTCTTGTGTTAAAGAGGTTTAGGTACGCGGATTAATTACCTATTTATTAAACGAAATATATATCTGAGATGCGTGAACCATTTTGACCCCATTCGTAGGGTGGGGTAAATTTGGTTCGAAATTGGTCAGTGGTGGCTAGAGGTTGTACAACTTGTACGGCTTTGAGCATGCCAAGATCTGACTCTTGAATTGGTATTAAAATGTTGGTTTTAGTGCTCTTAAGTGAAAATAAAAAATAAAAAAATTTAAAGGATTAAACACGGCATAATAGAAGAATGGAGAGGCCTAAGTCGAGTCGGAAACGTAGACAGCCCAATAGGTATTTGGAGGGAGAAAATAATGCATTACCGGTGGAAACAGGAGAAAGTACGGCTGATATGGTTACTAATCGGAAGTGTAGGCAATCCAATATAGATACAAATGGAGATAATCGTACAAAGTCGGGAAAAGAAGGTGAAGCTGTGAATATTACGGTAGAAACGAACGAAAATGAGGATATAGAACCAGCAACCAAGCGGTCTAAAAGGACAAACGTTCCTAAGAATATAATAGACAGAAGCAAAACAAAGAACAGTACGGCTGTTATGTACCACATGTTAAGAAGGACTATAGGTACTTTAACTGCTAAACTTGATGTATTAAGTGAAGAAGTAAAAAACACGAAAGCTGCAGTGATAGACGTAGGAAGTTCTTCCTCATCAGTTGAAAGAATGCGAGTAATTATGCCTGATAGTCAGCAGCCACTATCACCGCCAGCGGAAAATGGCTTAATGGATTTTGAACTAGCTGACACTACAGCTAGTGACAAAGCAATAAAAGAACAAAATAAAAGCATTGAGAAGCAACTGCCTGCAAATAGTGAAGGGGTCAGTAGCATTGTCTATAATATTAGAAACATTACTACGGAAAAGCCCAAATTTGGTGGGAAGACGACGAATAAAATAAGTATACATCCGGTAACCTTTCTAGAAGACCTAGATGTTTATTTAAATAAAGCATCAAAAGAAGGCACAGGGTTAGAACTGATACAGGAGTGTTTAGTAGAAGACGCTAGAGATTGGGCCAGAATATATAAAGGGAGATGGAACTGCGTTGAAGATTTTAAAGTAGACTTCTTAGCTACGTTTTGGGGTGAAAGTGAGCAGAGCGAATTACGTCGGAATATTGTACAAGGAAGTTGGGATCGACAAGAAAATCCATCAATGGTAAACTATTTCCTAAGGATCGTTGGCAGGGCTCAGATGCTAAGTTACAAAATACCAGAAAAACAACTAGTTGCGGACTTGATTAGACATTACCCAAAGTTCGTACAGCAAGTGTGGGTAACATCTAGAGCAGGAACTATAGTAGAAACTGCGGAATTTCTTAGAAATATGGAAAACATCAATAAGCAGGAGGCGCATACTTATTCTGCAGCTTCAGGACAGATTAAGGATAGTGCGAGAAAGAAAATCGACTACCAGCAAGGTTATCGGAATTGGCGAAGACCAGAAGCGGTTCAGAAGACCATTGCTAAAACACCGGTGGTTAGTTTAATTGATAGAGAACAACCAGCTGTTGTTAATAGTCAGGAAGTAGAGTCAAACTAGAGGAGGCTGATGATGTTGTCCCCGAATCAGCTTCAACCATAGGGGATAGGGGCTTGCTTATTATGAGGAAAATGGGGTGGAAGCCAGGTCAGATATTAGGAAAAAATGGAAGAGGTTTAAAGATACCTGTATTAGGGAAGATCTTAGATAGAGGGGAAAAAGAGGGAATAGGATATAGCACATTAACCGATCCAAGGATAAATTGCATTCGTAGTCAGATAATAGATGTCCTTAAATTAAAAATAGAACAGGAGCAATTAGATAATGACGAATTTACTTCGGTTACATCAGTTTTTGACGAAAGGAATACAGAACCAAAAATTAATGGGACAGATTTTAAGTCGGAAATAGGTGTGCAAGTGTTTGACTTTGAAGTAGTAGGGCTACTTGATTCAGGAAGTGACATAACCTGTATCTCGGAAGAATTTTGGGGCGTATTAAAACAACGAATTCCTCATATACCGTTAATTCCTATCAAACCTGTTCAAATAAGAACAGCTGTAGGGCAGAAAAGTGTCGATATTCGTAGCATGGCTTTATTACCTTTGAAAATAGGAACGACAATGAAGGATACGGGGGTGTTGATTGTACCAGGACTGCTTAGACCTTTAATATTAGGTTTTGACTGGATGAAGTCAAACAAGATTAAGGTTGTCTTAAGCGGAGCAGATAGAGGGGTGGTTTTGGAATATGAGGGGCATAAAGAGATCATTAGGTTCATAGAACTCGGAAGTAGCCCATACATTGAGAATGATTGTGAGGGTCTATGTAACGAAGTGAATGAAGATGAGGTAATAGATTTACGACAGGTTAAGATAGGTATGTCACTTAAGGTAGAGGATTTGGAGAGGCTCCAAGTATTATTGAAGAAATATGAAGGTTTATTTTCTGACACGCTAGGCCGAGCAAACTGTTATGAACATGAGATTAGGATGGAACCGCATGTCCCGATTGTAAAAAGGGCTTATCCTATTCCGTATGCTTATCGGGAAAAGGTAGAGGAAAAGTTACGGGAAATGGAAAAACTGGGGATTATAAGTAGATCTGCTACACCTTATAGCAGCCCGCTAACCTTCACTCTAAAAAAGGATGGTTCGATCAGAGTCCTTTTAGACGCGAGGGAAATAAACAAACATATGATATCTGAAACAGAAAAACCGCCACTACAGTTAGACGTAATAAATTCATTCCATGGAACAAATTTTATAAGCATAGTTGACATGAACAATGCTTATTTTCAGATACCGATTTCTGAATCAAGTAAGATGTATACAGGATTTACGTTTAACGGAAAATCCTACGTCTATAATGTTTTGCCTCAAGGCTTAAAAACTTCTGTGGGTAGTTTTAGTAGGGCGATAGATACTATATTAGGTTTTGAAGTACGAGAATTCTGTGTTAATTACCTAGATGACTTGGCTATAATTACTACAGGTAACTTAGAAGAACATTTAGAGCACATTGACATAGTACTAGGAAAACTACAGGCAGCGGGGTTAACTTGTAATTTAAAGAAAAGTAATTTTCTGTGTAAAGAAGTTAAGATGTTAGGATACATCATATCCACGGATGGGCTTAAGACAGATCCAGACAAATTGAACGCGATACAAGAATTCCCGACACCTAAAAAAATAAAACATGTCAGGGCCTTTTTGGGGCTATGTAACTTTTATAGGCGGTTTATACCTGCGTATAGTAGTCACATTATGCCGCTATGCGAACTTTTAAAGAAAGAAGCTGGATGGCATTGGGGGGACATAGAACAACAAGCATTCAATAAAATCAAAACTCTGTTCATAAAAACAATATCGCTTCACCACCCTGACTTCAAGAGATCATACTATTTGCAAACAGATAGCTCAGGGATAGGAATAGGAGGAGTTTTGTATCAATTGGGGGAAGATGGTGAAATGAAGATATTAGGATTCCATAGTAAGGTGCTCAAAGGGCCGCAATTAAATTGGACCGTCACAGAACAAGAGTTTTATTCGGTAATATGTTGCTTGCAGAAGTTCGAAACCTATTTAAGGGGGGCTAATGTAATAATTCTAACGGATCATAAAGCACTATCTTTTATTAAAACTTGGAGATTATATAACGCTCGAGTAACTAGATGGGTTAATTATTTAGAGCAGTTTCAGTTTGAGGTTCAACATATTAAGGGCAAGGATAACATTGTAGCTGACATTTTATCTCGTTACCCAATAGGTGGGGACATATTACAAGAAGAGAAAACCAAATTGCCGGAAATATTATACATGGAAATTAAAACGAATAGGGAATTGATCACGAAATTAAAGGAAATATCGAAGTTCCAAAAGGAAGATGTTGAAACAAGAAAAATAATAGAGGAATTAGGTAAAGCTCATAGCTGTATAGAAAAACAAAGCAGGATAATTAAAAGATGCTATGTAAACAATGATATATTATATTTTAAACCGGAAGGTACAAATATTGATGTTATATATTTACCGGAAATTTTGCGAAAAGATATTATAGTGCAAATACACCTAGAAATGGGTCACCAAGGGGCATATAAAGTAATAAAATATATAAGAGATAGATTTTATTGGAGAGGGATTACCAGATTAGTGAAACAAGTAATAAAAAATTGTCACGATTGTCAGATTACTAAAAGCAATACGGTTAAATTTGTCGGTCCCTGTCGGTCAATAATAGCAAAGGAAATAGGTGAGATGGTAATGGTCGATTTGTATGGACCGTTGCCAACAGGAAAGTTTGGGATGAATTACATACTAGTTATCCAAGATGCCTTCAGCAAATTTGTGAAATTTTATGACTTGAGAAAAGCCACGTCTAGATCAGTTATATGTAAAGTAAGACAATTTTTCGATATAATTAAACCAAAAACCATAATGTCTGATAATGGCTCGCAGTTTTCGAGCAAAGCATGGAAGGAATTCATGGGGCAAGAAGGAGTGAAGGTTATATACACTACTGTGAGAAATCCGCGACCAAACACTACGGAAAGAGTTAATAAGGAATTAGGGCGTTTGTTTAGGACATATTGTAGGAGTAATCATAGAGGTTGGGTCGCCCTATTGCCGAAATTAGAAATATTATATAATAATACCTTTCATGAAAGCACAGGATTTACACCATGTGAAATAATGTATGGTGAATCAAACAGATTGTCAATAGACCCGGGGTTGATGAGAATAAATATTAACTTAGAGTTAGGAAGGATAAGAGAACTAGCTCAACTTAATTTACAAAAGATGGGAGAGAAACGACAGTTGAAGTTTAATAAAAAATTTAGACTCATTCAATATCAAATAGGCGATTTGGTGAAAATAAAACGGTTAAATAGATCTGATGCGAGACAAAAAATAACAAAAAAATTTGAGGCATTATATGAGGGACCATACGTTATAGCAGCAAATCCCTATCAAAACGTCTACATTCTAACAAATCCGGAAACAAATGTAGTGAGAGGAAAATTTAATGCGATACATTTGTCAAGGTATTACAAAGAGGCGGAACCTAGGTTGGGGCTGATTGGGGGAACAAAATGACAGCTGGAACTATTTTGAATAAAGATTATTAAAAAAAAATGCTTTAGGCAAAGTTTGAATTTCGTAATTGAGATGTATAAGATTAAAATTAAAGTTTACTGATTACTTAACGTTTTGTATGAATTTAAGAGAAAAGAATTGAGGTTGTAGGTTAATAAGGCTTGTTTTTAGTACATAAAGGAAAATGTAAATGTACTAAATATTTGAATCATATAATCCTAAAGAAAAAAAAAGAAAATATATTGTAATTTAGATTAACAAAAACGCCCTAAGGGGTTCTCAAATAAAGAAAGTTTTGGACTGAATTTGATTAGTTAACCTTTTATATGAAGTTAAGAGAAAAGAATTGAGGTTGTAGGTTAATAAGAAGGCTTGTTTTTAGTACATAAAGGAAAATGTAAATGTACTAAATATTTGAATTATATAGTCCTAAAGAAAAAAAAAAAAGAAAATATATTGTAATTTAGATTAACAAAAACGCCCTAAGGGGTCCTCAATAAAGGAAGTTTTGAACTGAATTTTAAGATTTTTATTTCGCTGGGTTAGGGAAAGGCCCATGTATGTTTATGGGGGATTTGCTACCACTTTGTTAAGTAAAGTAAGTCTGGTGAATTATAAGGAAAGATTTATAATAACAGTCAATATTGAAAAATAAAAGGAAATTTAATTTAAATAAATACCTATAAAGGTTGGCTCTAATATACACATGTATGAATATAAAAGAAAAATAACAAAGTGGAAGTATTTTCTACTAAGCATAGATGGAGGGGAGGATGGTGGCCTTTTCAATTGTTCAGTTTTAAGATTGTTGATAAGTAAATTGAAGTCGTCTAAAAATAAATTGTCTTAAATCAAGTTTGTATTGTTGAAAATTTAATATTATATTGTGTATACGGGTTGCTTAAAGAAATACGTAAGTAGTAATGAGTTGAAACCAGCGACTTATTATTCAAACTAAATTAAATTTCAACAAAATTGACAAACAATTATAATTGACAAAGCCTGTCTGTGCATTTGCGTCACAAGAACGAATAAATCATTAACGATTCTAATTAAAGATTCTAGGATTTGCTAGGAATATGCAGACGGGGGGTTGAGCGTAAAAATAATTCATTTAATAACTGAAAATTATAGCAAAACGTAACTTAAAAAAAAAAAGATACATATAGATTCATAATTAAATAATACGCTATAGGAAATTACAAACGGGGGTTTGAGCGAATATAGTAATTCAGTCAATAACTGAAAGTTATTTCAAAATTCAAATCGAACAATTGAATTCTTAATTTAGCAATTTGCTAGGAATATGCAGACGGGGGGTTGGGCGTAAATGTAATTCATTTAATAACTGAATATGCAGAATATGCAGACGGGGGGTTGAGCGTAAAAGTTTTTTTATTTAGTAACTGAAAATTATAGCAAAATGCAATTTAAAAAAAAAAAAAATAAACATAGATTCATAATTAAATAATACGCTAGGAATTTACAAACAGGGGTTAGGTGTAAATAGTAATTAATTCAATAACTAAAAGTTATTATTCATACAATGAGTTGCTAAGAGCATATTAAAGGGGGGGTTGAGATGTAAAGAGTGGTCAATTTATATCACATCACATAGTTTATCTAATGCATGCCATCTATGGTTGACAGATAAATCTCATTAAATTTAATTCGTTTTATCATGGACTAAAGAGTATTTTTACTGTTATTATATTATACCTGCTTTGTAGTTGTCGTGCTGTTGATTTGTAAGGGCAGGCGAGAATGTGAGCTTGGGGAAGGTATATTAGGCAAGTGGAAGTAGTGAATTTGATTGATAATAAGGTATGGATGAATGAATAATTAGGATTTGAATTTGACCTTGAGATGGGAGGCTGAGAGATTTATGACAGTGGTTTTAAACAGTATGCAGGGCCCAGCAAACCAACAGGACTCATGGGGTTAGGGCTTCTGATTTATTGATGCTAACCTTGGAGACACAACTTAACCCAGAAGGGGCTTTCTATGAGAAATTGGTGTTAGGTTAGGTCCGATTGACAATTTCAGTGCTAAAACTGGTATCATAGAAAGTCCATACTTCACAAGAAGCTAAGAAAGCTAAATGAAAAATTCGGCAACTTTTACAAACTCCAACTAAGTTCCAGACGTTATTCCGAGTTGAAATTTTGAGGAGGTTTCTTATCATTGGGAAATAAATGCTTTGTAACTATTAAAGTCAATGGGGCTACGGAAGGGACTTATTGGTGGAAATTTATCTTTAATCTGAATGAAGAATGGTTTGAATTAAGTTTACGCTGATTTGTTACTATTAGGGTAGATCGGCCTCACAACCCGGTTCTCTTGCATAGCCTTTTTGGTCCTTGTGAGAAGTCTTTGTTGTTCAATGGTTTGTTTATGCCAATTCTTAAAATGTAGATAAGGTGATGTGCTGTGATTTGGTTGGTTTAAAAACACACTACTACACTCTTTCATTTCGAGGAAGCAATAATAAATCTGTGTTATCGTTATTAATATTGTTGGTAATAACATTTCTGGGGTTTTTATTATCTTTTATTGTCTGGTTTGCTTGTGAACTATAGATGGTTTTTTTAAAATTTTCCTTCGGTATAAATTCACACCTGCAGAAAATTTGGGGGTTGGCTGTGACGGTACAGGCCCTTCTCTGTCCCGCCACGTTCATAAATAAACCTATTTACAAATATCAGTTTGCTGCATTTTGAATGTTTTAGAACGAAATCGTATTAACCCTTTTACTCGTGCTATCTTTCCATAAGAAAGAAAGAGAGCGGAGAAGTGTGCTGTTCTGGATGCTTTTTATGTTGCCAAACGCATGAACGGCACATAAATCGGGGACTTTTGACAATAGGAATCGGTTGAAGTATGATTATTGAAGAATTAAATGAAATATATTGGGCAGTTTTAGTATGGGAAAAGAAAAAAAAAAGAAATGGCAAGACAGGGGTGGGGATAGAGGTGCAGTTTAGGCGGGATAAAGTGAGGAAATAAAAAAGATGGTGGGATTGAGGCATTAAGCCTCGGAGGTCGCTCTCAGGAGGTACTCCGAAGACGGTCTTCGGTGAGATTCTTAAAGTCCGTGAAGTGAATTATTGGTAAAAATTTAAAAGTGAATTGTGTATTGAGAAGTGTTACACCGGTTAGGGGTTAGGGAGTCTCGAGTTGGCTAAATGCTGACAAAGGACATGGGACTTAGTAATTGGCATGGCCGATGAAAAGTCTGTACGATTCCCAACACGTGGCAACACGTGGGGATTTCGGTCGATTTTTAGGTAGGGAGTAGGCACGCCCAGTGTTAAACTGGCAGGGTTAGTACCTATAAAAAGGGAAACCCGGAGCAAAGTAGTTAGCATGGCTGACAAAATGCTTATTTATTAGTAATCCGAGTATTCAGCATACGCAGAAGAAAGGTTACGACGTAGCGTTTTCCTCCAAGCGTTCCCGTATCCTACCCTACATTATGATTCCTCATTTTCTTAGGTATTATAGTCTTCACGTGTAGCCGTGGTCTGGGAGTGCAAGCTCCCAGATTTAGACAACGTCCCTCGGGATGTGCCCGCGCTTGGAACGAGCCGGCGGCTGTATCCTTCGGGAAACAGTTACAGTTCCCTTCAGTGTCGTATATCCTAGTGTGGCTTAGGTGCTCCTAGCAAGTGGGGTTCCCTAATAACCATAATGGGTGTTATTGCAATGAAGTCTATATTATATATATTTTACACCATAGGTATCAAATCCTCGTTCAATACAATCCCAAGCTTCGGCCTCATATGTATGTGAACGTATTACACCGGCATTTAGTATACATTGGAATTTGCCATTCCACTTTCAGCTAGCTTCTGTTAGCAGGAGTTTCCTCTTTACACCGAGGGGAAGCTGTCCTACCTACCATTGCTATGGAAAGGGGCTACATTACACACCACATGATTAAAGTAAATGTGAGACATGGATCTCTAGGCTGAATACTACATCTAGAAGAATAGGAATTAGGTAACTAGGTACATTTGAGTAGGAATAGGGAACATAGGAAATTGTTTGGGAAATAGCACTTAGTAATAATTCGGGGGTAGACTCACGATATGATGCAATACATTTTTCTATCTAACTCATAAGATAGGTGTACTGGCAACTTCCCGGATTACAGGAGGTAGACTAGTATCCTTGGGTTCGCTGAATTATTAAAACATTTAATATTCTATCAAGTGTCCAGGAAATACTTTAATAGCCATGTAGGTTACAAACTAGAATTATTTTGTTACAATAAATAAAATAAAAATCAGTTTTAGGTTCATATTTATAATTATCATCCACTCAAATTAGTTTCAAATTAAGACGGTAGTAAATGTAAGGTATCGTTTTTGATGCTAATGGACAAGCTGTGCAGTTCCATTGTGGGAGACCATCTAATGAGAGACGTAGAATGGTTGACTACTCTTCGACAGCATGAGGAAGGATATATTACAATTTATTATGTCGCTATTAGTATCTGTTAAAATCAAAGTAATAGGATATATCAAATAAATAAAACAAGGAATTAGAATATCCTAAAATAAAAAAATAACTATGCAATATCTTGAAATTTTCATGTAATTAATGGACAAGCAAAGCTGTTTCATTATGATTAACCTTTTCTATCAGACATATAGTCTAGGTGCATTATTCCTCAAACAACATGGAAAGAATATAAATTGTTTCATTTTGAAGTCAAAAGTTTGCAGAAACAAAGAAAGAATATCTAACAACAAATACTCAAGAATACCTTGAAAATATACTAAACTTATTTGTTCACTATTAAAATTACTAGATATAATAAAATCAAGTAAAGCTGTATAATTACTCTCCACTCTCAAAATAATATATATTGGACCAATGATATCATCTAACAGGATATGACATCTAAACAAAGTGGTGGAATAGGTTCAAAGATATTATTTAACTAGATATGTCTACTCAAACAGAGATATGATAGGCTGTAGATTGTATAGGGTTACTTGTAGTCCCAATCCAATCAGGTTTTAGGACATATTTAGTACATACCAGCGTAATATTAGGAACTTCCTTTTACCATAATAAGTAAAAGGAAGTCCCGCTAAGAACCGAGATATGATTGGATGTATGCCCTTACTGAGGCTAGGCAGCTCCAGAGATGGCCAGCGTCTCGGTGTTATGGTAGATACTCGTTTGGGTAGAATGAATGGTTTGTTTTGTATAGCTATGAATAATGATGTCTCTCATTTTCATAGAAGTAAATTAAAAAGGTCCTTGAATGTGCAGACAAGATACAAACTTACATACTTACAGTGTCGATGACAATATCATACGACATTCCCTTTTGCCAAAAGAATATGTCCTCATGCCCATGTAGTATATATGAATACTGAATCAATTGCAATACACATACTTACTGACTTTTAGTACATTTGTAAATAATAGAAAACAAAAAAAAAAGAAAGAATAATAACTTTATAAAGTCCTCTTACAATGGGTGATTATATGGTTACTAATTATGTTGGGTAATTAGTAAGGAATATAACAGACCTATGCGGTGGAAGATGACCAGTTTGGACAAGTCGAAATCTACAGATGGCAGCGGGGAGGGGCTGTTATCCTTAGCCGCAATCAATTAAATATCATTCTTAATTTTATTTGCATACTTACCTACTTTAAAGGTTCTTATGTAAATCTTACTTATTTCATACCTACTTAGAACATCTTAGCAACATAATCTTCTTTTCACTCTACCATATTAATATAAAGCAGATAGTTACATATCTACGCAGTAATTCTTATTCAACTTTATTAGAACATCACATTAGTCACTATAGATAGAATCTATCACTGCATAATACTTATGGCAATATGCTGAGGTTTTAATAGACTCACAACATTTAGTCATGAAATAGGTAGTTTGGTTTTGATAGTAAGAAAGTGGTAATAGTAAATTTTGTTGTTGCAACTTAACACTTTTACTGTATTATGTTAGAGAGCCAGTTCTAAATTACACCACTTGGAGAGTACATAGGTAGAGTAGGTCACGTCTCAAGCCTTTGGAAAAGAAACTGAGTTGCTACTTATGGGCACAATATAGGATCCTGACCACTATACTAGACGATCACATGGCCTTATAATGATCTCAGTCAAGACGCACTCAATATTAGGTTTTGTGTTATGTTTGGATACGGTATCTCAGAATGGTAGAAGTTATCACACAAATAGGATATCACAATTAAATTTCATTTTATTAAACATTTTCATATAAGGTAGCGTAGAGTACATGAGATATTTATATAGGGAAAGGGGGGGTCGTTACATTCTGGAAGTTTTTATTCAGAATTTGGAATTATTTTTCGATGGCGTCTGTCAAGTGAATAACGTTACTCCGATTTGGCTGAAAATCGATATCTAGTTTTTTTGGACGTCTGCATTGCAAATTTGGAATTCATTTTTCGAAAACATCTGCCAGGTGAAATATGTTACTCCGATTTGGCTGAAAAATTGATTTCTGTAGGTCATTATTCTACATTTGGATTTAATTTTTCAACGACGTTTGCCAAGTAAAGATAGATGACGTATCTTTAAAACGCTAAGATATATCGGACAAGAGTAAGAACATTATGATAATCAATCGTTTATGCAAATCTCCTAATAAATGAGGTTATCCTCAAAAATAGTTGATTGTTATACAAGGGTTGAAACGAATCAATCCCATTACGAGGTATTTAGACATGAGAAGGAAGCATTTACTATGAGATTTTCCCGCCCTTAGGTGGGAAGCAGAGTCTTCCACCCGCTACTCGCATCAAACAAACACTACTTTCCGAGTACGAGATATGAGAGTGATAATTTCTTGTAGGTCTAGGCAATATATAAAATATATATGGGCAATTTATCTAAAGCTATTTTGTAAAGATTGGTTCCATCGTGAAAATGTAACCGAGATACTTCCTCATTTATTAGGAGATTTGAATAATTGATTGATAAGTAATCATAATTTTTGTACTCTTATCCTACTGCGGCGTTAGGGAGCTGCTAAGCACCCCACGGCCAGCAGGTAGGTAGGTAAACTTAGGGAATAGGTTTGAAAAGTTTATTAATCCTTATCAGGTTGCATAGCCGCACAGTTCTACTGAAGTTACATAGACCGGAGGGAGTCACTGCCCTGATAGTACTCGTGATCTAGGTCCCAGATGTGGCGGTCTTGGCGTCGGCTAATAGTTCTGGATCTCGGTAGCGAGTGCTCGAAACAACCGTTCTCCGGTTAAATCAGTGAAATGGAATCCTGGAAGGAACACACCGGCTTAGTGGCTGATGTTCCTCAGCCAACTGTTGCCAAGCCGCGCCGACACGATCGTGGTACTATTACCAGTGACTCACATTTTAAAACTCAGTCTAGCGCGGTAGGGCAACACAGCTGTTTACGTTACATAGGTTTTAGTCAGCACTATGAAATAACAATAATAAATAAGGAACTCACCCTAGAGGGATTCATGCACTTCACAACTAGTAAATAACAATTAAGATTGATACTACGTATTGTATTTTTATTTAGCGCAAGACGAGTGTTCCTTGCCAATTGCATAGACGAAAACGCTAAGATATGTCTGTGGGTTCCGCACAAAATATTTTTAATAATTAGCAATATTAACGTAAGTTTATAATTTAAGTGGTATGTAAGTTAGTTAAATAATTTAATTAGTATATTTTTAGTTTATGATTAACATCTAATGTTTCATATTACGAATAATACTATTATTTAAGTAACGGCGTTAGGCACAACGTTACACTACATATTATCTTACCGTTTTCGAGATACGTCATCTATCTTCACTTGGCAACGTCATTAATAAATAAACTCCATATGTAAAATTGTAGAATAATGACGTCCAGAACAATCTAGATATCAATTTTTAGCCAAATTGGAGTAACTTCTTTGACAGGCACATGATACTTATAACTGTCTCAAAGTGACGGGCGCAGTGCAATTCGTGACTTGTGACGAAATGCACCTGTTATAGGCAGAGGTTAGACCGCTTAACATCAGGTGGGCCTCGAGCTTGTTCCGTCACAATATCATAAAAAAAAAAAAAAAAAAAAAAAGCCTACCTAGATTTTGAATTTCAGCCAAATCGGAGTAACTTTCTACACTTGGGCGACATCATTGAAAAATACATTCCAAATTCGGAATAATGACGCACAGCACAACCTAGATATCGATTTTCAGCCAAATCGGACGAACTTTTTTCACTTGGCAGACGTCATCGAAAAATAAATTCCAAATTTGGAATAAGGACGGCCAGAAAAACCTAGATATTGATTTTCAGCCAAATCGGACTGGTTTTGATTTTTTGAATCTTGTATCCGCCAGTTTGGATTCATGACAAGTGTCATTTGACTGCTCTCCCGATTCCCTGCGATAATTGTTCAAATCTCCCTTACTGTAATTGTAACAGCCAGTTCGTCCATTGCTGAACACAGCCTCTACTATTAAGGGGGTATTTGCCATAATCCCCACGCTTGGCAGGCGTCTTGGGCATCGCAGTGTGAGTTGGCAGTTCCTTAGAAGGCGCTGCTGCCCACCTTCCAGTAGTTTTCCCTTAGTCGCCTCTTACGACACTCACGGGATTATAAGTATGGGGAGGTGCAATTCTAACCCAGCACCCCAAGGGGCAAATCTCCCTTACCTATCTCTTACTATTTTCGAGTTATCCATCTTCACTTGGCAGACGTTATCTTTATGCAGTTTTAATTAACCTATATCAAAACACTTATACATTTATCATAAAAGCTAAGAACTCTAAAAGATGTATGAAGTCCCATACACACTCTTAATGTAGTAGAGAACCATTTTGTACCCTACAAAGTACTAAAGCCGGAAACTATTTACCATAATATAAAAAAAAAATATCTTTAGTTTACCAGTTATGTCATGAGAGCGTTATAGACATTACTAATTAATTTTGTACATGTATTATGTACCTAATTCAAAAACTTTCATTGATCTTATTGATAAGGCCGCCCATTGTAAAGTACCTACAAAATTGTCAATTTCAAGTTGTGATGCTTTTCATATGTGATAAATTTCAAATAAAATTTGTCTACAAAGTACTAATAATAAAGCGTCAACGCGCATACTTCACGTCGCAATCAAGTTGGCCCTCTGCAGCGAGCGAATCATTGCACGCACACAGCTGCGAATCTCGCGTGTTAATGCACTAATACAAAGACAAGATCGTTGTCAGTCGAAAGCGCGAGCGGAGCTACGAGCGACACAACCTCCCCGTGCCAACGCTTGCGCAACACTGCCGCCCGCGTCCGCGCAGAGCAACTCGCTGGTGTGCTCGTGTAAATTCGCGATAAAATAATTAAATAAATGAATATTACACAAAAGTAAAAAAAATAAAACAATAGGGATTTGTAATTTTATGTAATACACCTCTTGTATTAAACTTATCAAGATATGTTGATAAATACTAGAGTTACAATTGCTAGAAGATATTTTTAGACCTATGTTCATAATTTTTTTTTATCACGTAAATTGATTGTGATCATGTTTTGGGATCAATAGGAATCTCATAAATATGATCAAAATTTACATTATATTTTTTGTTTTATTACAAACGTAATAGTACGGCTCAACTTATTTTTTAAAAGAACCTTATTTGCCTCCACACCTCGTCACCTCCACCTTAACACAGTAATGCTTCGAGCCACTTCTTGTTTGGACACAACTGCTTTTAGATAAGATATTGAGACTGCAACAGCAGTAGTATCCACTAAGATGGAGACTTGCTTAAGAGATCTACCACCAGATTAGGAAGCTACATATTCATCTAGTATGTGTATCGGCGTAGCAATGGTGAAATGTTTTCCCAATTCAATGATCTCAATGTAACGTTGTTAAATGTAATTTAATTTTAAATATTTGTTTTTTGCTTCGCGGATTACATTACAAATTTACGACGGGAGGAAAAAATATAGTCATGTGCGGGATTCGAAGCCGCGTCTCCCAACCTTATAGCCGGGAGATGCCGCTAAGTCAACATGGCATATGACTCATGACCTTAATTTGCCCTCCCATTTTGAAACGTGTGGGGAGCGGCATCTAAACTTCAACTGTTTAGTTGTATACTATAAGACTCATTTTTCCAATTAGCTTTAAACTTGATAACGATGACGCAACCCTATATTTTAGATATTTTTATGTTTTCAAAGACGCATTCTTTGCAGATTACATTACAACATCACAACGAGACGAAAAATTATAGTCAAGAGCCGAATTCGAATTCCAACCCTCACCATCCACCTCTATAGCCGGGGTATGCTCTAACTGCTAAGCCTGCACGACATGTAACTCATGACTAATTTGTCCTCTCGTTTTGAACCATCGTATGGGGATGGACCGATAATGGAGTTTTAATGTCTTTTTTAGGGTTCCGTACCCAAAGGGTAAAAACGGGACCCTATTACGGAGACTTCGCTGTCCGTCCGTCCGTCTGTCACCAGGCTGTATCTCAAGAACGGTGATAGCTAGACAGTTGAAATTTTCACAGATGATGTATTTTTGTTGCCGTTATAATAACAAATACAAAAAGTTGGCCAAGTGCGAGTCCGACTCGCGCACGTTAAAACAAATAAAGGTTAAAATATGAAGTCCTTCACGTCTTCGTCCTGAACGTTGTATAGCTAATGGTACGGAATCCGTCGTGCGCGGGTCCGATTTGCACTTGGCCGATTTTTCATTTTTTTTTTTATGAAAGCCTTTTAAATATTTAGTTTAATGTCAGTCCCATCATAGCAATATATGTCCTACTCATTAAAAAGTACGATAAGCGACGATACAGTGAAGGCTATTTGAATTATGAATTAAAGCTAGAAGCCACTAATTCATAAATCAAACCAGCCTGATGTGAAATGTTCAATACGTCAAAAATGCTCCGATATTAGCCTCACTCACATGAATGTATATAAATATTCTACACCTATCAGTCTGGTTCTGGACACACCCCATCAATGTGTAGTAAGCATCGTCAGGTTTATCACACACCTCACAATTAGGGCACGATTCTTTACCTATCATAAATGCGAATTTTCTAGGTGGAATATCGTGCCTGTGTACAGTAACAATGAATTTTCTAGCTACATCACCAATAAACCATGGAGAGCGGTGAGGCTGTCTTTGCATTATTCTGTACCATTATTCCTTTAGATTTTGACAGATGAACTCAAAATGAAGTTCAATTATATCATCAATTTAGTTTGACTATTACAAGCCAATAATTAGGTCACATGAATAATGAACCGTTAAGTGCTCGAAGACCGTTCTTGAGTCAGTTTTAATCCTGGGTTTAGCGCACTTCAAAGATTTTTCGACCATACCATTAATTACCAATAGGCGAGAATGATCAAAGGTTAGCCTATCAATTATAAAATATTTATCTTGTATGAGTTAACAAGTATTGTTAATTTCAACTCATTTAATTTTACTCCAAAAATATATATCTACTTACGTCGTTCCAGTAAGTCACCAAAAACTCCCGACGAATAAAGAAACAGTGTTATAATTTGCAAAGAAAACATTATAATGTTGTACATAGAGAGCGTCCCAGGTAAATGCGAACTATAAATGGTTCACCTGGTTAAATAGGCCTTGCCAGATGCAACCATTTTGCAAAAAATAAGGAATAAAATATGCAAAGGGTGAATTAACTTTGCTACTAGCAAGAAGTAAAGAAGTCGAGCCGGTCTTAAGCCTGATCACCGTAGTTTTGTGATAAGAGTTCATGTTCTAACCATCTCGCACCTTGTTTAGCAGTTATGTAATGTTATATCTATATTAAATATATAAATTATATATTTTATATATTTAAATATAACATAATAATATTTAAATATATAAAAAATATAAACTATATTGAAAGAGCTCAAAGGGGTCTTCTCAAATGTAGCACTAAACGTAACTATCGATATCCCACGGCACAATTACATAAAGAATGCCAATTACTCACAGTGAGGCAGCTTTTCATTCAACACGCTGTCCTACATCAACACAGCTTACTTATATACGATCCTTCCCATCAGAGAAAACGCGTTTCTCACAATGTATGCCCGGTACCTTTAATACACACTACATTTGCATGGAAATTTATCAAATTCAAAGGACCGTCACTGTACAATAAAATAAACGCAAGTTGTAAAATTTATTCGTTAAATGTTTAAAAGAGCAATTCGAAAATTTTTGAAATATTAATTATCCTTTATTATGAAGAAACAGAAAATTTACTTGCTAAAGCTTTTTAAATTGATGAAGTATCAATACTCAGTAATAGTCATGTAATATATGGATATATAAGTATATATTATATTGCATTATAACATTTCTACTATACTTTTATACCTACCCTAAATTAAATAACTCATCTTCTATTTCACCATCATATCAATATTTTATAAAAATTGTAAATTATATACTTAATTAGTATTCTTTTGTAACTAAACTTAAGGCATAATTTCTGTAATAGTCCGACGAAAGAGACCTGGAACCTATGCCACGGGTCTTGAGCCTAGTTTAGGAACTAGGGGCTCCTCTGTATTTTATGTACAATATGCCTTGTTTTGCCAAATAAATGATTTTATTATTATTATTATATATCATATATAATAACTATGGTAATTACAGGGTATTTTTTCACATGGATGCCATTTTTCGGTTGCAATACTATACCATTGGATTTTGATATAAAGTTTGGATATCATTTGAAATACATCTAAGAAAATAAATAAATACATTTAATTTATTCTCGAACCGAATGGTCTGATGCGTGACGGTAGTAAAAGACCTGTCGGCATGATTCTTGTTCCGTGGAAGTTAGGACGGCCCTTAGTGTGGGACGCTACTTGCGTAGACACTTTAGCGCCGTCACATCTTTCTGAAACCAACGTGAGGGCTGGCGCCGCGGCTACTTCGGCGGAGCAACTCAAGCGGCGCAAGTATGCTAACCTCGGTAAGGGTTACATATTTGAGCCGCTTGGTGTAGAGACGTTGGGTCCGTGGGGACCGGGAGCTCATCGTATTTTCCAAAACTTATCTGAGCGCTTGGTCGGTGCGACGCGTGATCAAAATGCTGGCACATGTTTGGCTCAACGAATAAGCATTGCAATTCAACGGGGCAATGCTGCCAGCATACTGGGCACTCTGGCTGGAGCATTTGGACTGCCTGTGAGTCTATAGACTATGACTTATAGGTTGTGTAAATGCTTTTATTGTAGTAGGTAGCTGTAGTGTTGTACATAGTTCGTAGTATTTTGTTAAATAAAGGCATACTGCCGGTTATAAAATTATATTAAAGTTACATATGTTCGAGCTCACATAATTAATTCTGTTTCCCGAAAAGTGCAGATGCCGACACAGTATAGTTTCAAGAGATATTATTTCAGAAGAGTAACATTTGCATACGTATGCAGCTGTTGGGATGTCTGGGCGTCAATCCCCAGGATCTGTAGCTGAAGGTAGATTCTCGGGTTGTTCAGCGTATTCTAGAGAGGGAGCAACAGTTCTTAATTCTCTATCAGCTGCTGGGCTCAAACGGGACAAGAGGTCTAAAGGTACGTTGTCACCCCCTATAACGCTGTCTCCGTTCTGATCTGAACACCATCCGTCTCCACCGGGAGACAACTTAATTTTTTTTACAATATTTTCGTTGAGGTGTTTATTAGTTGAGTTATTTTATACCTCTTAAGCCATATTTTTTATTAATTTTCTTTATCCATCTCCATACAAATTTGAATCAAATCCGTTAAACAACTTCAGTGTGAAATTTTATTGATTAAGATAATCATATTTTAAAAGTACAATTACGTTTTGCATTTGTCTAAATACCAGCCATCTGGCTGATTAACATTTATTACCGGCGGTATGCCTTCATTTAACAAAATACTATGAACTATATACCACACTACAGCTACTATAAAAGCATTTAGACAGCTTATAAATCAAAACAGACTCACAAGGAGTCCAAATGCTCCAGCCCACTACCAGAAGGCAGCGTGCCCAACATGCTGGCAACATTGCTCCGTTGAATTGTAATTCTTATCCGTTGAGCCAAATAGCACCTGCCAGCATTTTTATCACGGGTCGCGTCAACCAAGCGCTCAGATAAGATAAATGGTAAATGCGATGAGATAATATAATAATAATAAAATATTACAATGATTATGTGACTACCTTCATTGTTTTTTTTTCTTTTAACTGTGCGCAGAGAAGCACAAACTTACAACCGTTAGCATATATAATGTTAGAATAATAACATTGTTTGGCTTGGTACGTATATAAAGAAGTGTGGATCCCAGTTTTTAATAGTTTGTATCATTGGAAGCCTGAAAAATGTTTAATCTAAACCATTTCGTTCTACTGGTTTTGCCGTGTTTGGCAAAGGTATTTTGTTATACAAGTAAGTAGCTGAAATTATATTACTGTCAAAAAATCTTATAACTAAAACAAAAATTTTTTTTTGAAATAATGTTTTGCTCCATTTTTCTCCCATTATATATATTTTTAATTTAATGCTAAATAATCAAGTACTTACTTATCTGTAAAATTAACTCCCCGTTCTATATATTTCAAATACTCACTCGTACTAGCAATTGCACGCAAGCTTCCTAAATGCACGTTTTTTCACAATATTGAAATATCATTCTTGCTTCATTTACTTGTATCGCATTCTTCATACATACCCAATTTCAAGGGTAATAATATGGCTTTTTACAGAACTTCCCCAATTGGATAAGTTTGCCAAAGTATTGATCTTAGAATTCATTCAGACTCAATGTGTGTCCCTGTTTAATTTGTCGTAACCCGTTCCTTCATAATTCCAAAGTATTCAAACCATCTTAATTTGTTTCGACTAACTTCACTATTATAATCATTCACGCCACTTGTTTCTCTTTTTATGTTGTTCCGCAGATCATTTTTATATAATCATAGCCAAATCCCTGTCAGTAATGAAGTTAAGAATTTTTATTGATATTGACATTACCTGCTATTTGCTTACGAGCACACAAACCTGGACTCTTAACTACAGATTAAATAAAATCTCCAATATTCGTCAAAAACACAATCGTTCAACATTGTTGACATAACACAGCAAAAATACTGTTACATTTTATTTTTCAGTGATATATTATATGTATATATATTTCACTGAAAAATATAATTTGTATTGGGAAAATTGTGCGTTTTGTTATTGTGTTAGCCAACAACACATCTAACATCTTGATCTGTTTGATTTAGTATACAGGGTTATTGGTAAAATGCTAACAAGATATAAGGAGTGACTTCTGATAGACTTAATAAACATTTTGAGATGTTTTTTTTTTGTTTTGAAATAAAAAAAATATTTAAAAAAAAATGTGTTTTTGATGGCATAACTACGAGGCCCATCTGATGGTAAAAGTCTCTTGTGCCTGTAATGTATTATTTCATATTTTTTATTACTTTGCTCGACGGAAATATTCAAACCTCTATTTAAAGGGAGGGCGGCGCGGTCCAGTGGTGCTACGGTAAACGCTCTTGGCTCGGAGTAGGCATACAATTACAAAAAAAAAATATAAAATTTCAAAAAACCTTTTTTTTAAAACAAAAAAAATATCTTAAAATGTTTGTGAGGACTAGCAGAAGTCAACCCTAAGAGGTTGTTAGAATATTACCAATAACCCTGTAAATTGGTCTAAGAGGTTTTAACCTCTATGGCTTTATTGTCTTCCTACGCGTTCTAGTAACCTAAGTTATGTCTTTGGATTACCTTGGGGGCTAACAGTTCTACTTCCAAAATATAAATCATATCTTAACTTTTCAATCAAGTATCCATTGGTCTTTGTCAAGGTCACGTGTGTGGATACTATTACCTTTATGATTAGTTCAAACTTGCAACAGAATAGACAGAAACTTGATGTTGAAAAGAGACATTTTATAACTTTGCTCTGTAGACGCCAAATTAATGCACGCAATAATAACTCAATAATTGATTTAACATGAACTCTCGAGATACCTCAAAATAAGTTTATTTTCAATTCTCAAATTAACTATTTTGAAGCCGTCTAATGTGTTGATAAATGTTTTCATTATACATGACAAAAAAGAAAATTTCAGGACCGGAAACGCAATGCAATAGGAACGACCTTACCTGCTATATTAATGTCGTCCAAGAAATGTTTAAGGCTGCTGTGAGTGGTAACGCGGAACAAGGGCTAGAACCTTTAGACCCTTTACTTCAGGAATTGGTAGAAGGAAAAGTACAAAACTTGGAGTATACTTTAAGAAATTTTACTGCCTTTGGTCTGAAGAACATGATAGTCAATGAAGTAAGGTTAGTAAAATAAATTACTTTACTATATATTCAACATTTTCACTAATAACTACTGAATAACACTATGACTAAGCAAAAAAATTTTTAACAAAAAATGGAACTGACTTCAACACCCAAAAGTGTGAAATAACTTGTTGAAGTCGGTACCATGATGGTTCAAAAGTACCTATTATCACAATATTGTGCGTATGGTACCGACTTCGACAAGTTATTTCACACTTTTGGATGTTGAAGTCAATTCCATTTTTTGTTAAACAATTTTTTTCAATCTTTTTTGTGTAACTCAAAAACGGCTTGACCGATTTTGATGTAATTTAAAATGGGAACAAACGACAAGCATCAGCTTTCAAACAAAAAAAGAATTTTCTAAATCGGTTCACCCAGTCAAGAGATCTGAGGTAACAAACATATAAAAAAAAACATACAGACAAATTGAGAACCTCCTCCTTTTTTGGAAGTCGGTTAATAAAGGATACTTTAGCAACTAACTTCTTGGTTTTGATACTTCTTGGTCTTATAGGTTTCTTGGTTTTGTCAAATAACTATGTATAAAGGTAGCTAAAATTGTTGAATAGGTAGGAATCAGTAGATTTAGGGCCTGTTTCAGAATGTTGTGTGTAAGTTCCGGTTATACTACCTAGAACATATTTACTAAACAACACTTTCTTTGCGTTTCACAGTCATCGATTTAGCCTATTCATCGGTTGAAGTTTGAAATGCGCTGCATGTTAACTGTCATTTTTATCATTTAGTTATTTATGTGTGGGTTAGCTACCCGAAACTTTATTATCCATATTATATGAAACTTTATTCTGAAACGGACCCTTAAAGTATTATACTTTAATGTGTGTAGGTTAGAAATCCAAGATTTGCACCGTTTATTTTGATGGACACGATCATGAGCGTGTTTTGTTTATATGTATTATAAACAATTTCTTATTGTTTAATAATGTTAGGTAATAAAGTATATATTCTTGTTTTATAATGTTTTGTTTCATACTTGTGGTGACAGGAAATCTTATGGAATATCATAAAATAAATAGGAGAAAATAGTTATTAGTAGTATGCGATATGCAACTGCATAGAAAAAGTTTAACTTATAGAAAAGCTTTACTCATGATGTGTTATTTGAATTTTGCAGTGTTCCAGCATCAAATCATTTGCGCATTGATTTTTTTATTCCATTTTTTGAAATGAAAGGAGATTATGAAATTGAAGGAAAGATTATAAATTATGCCATAGAGGGCAAGGGAAAGGCATTTGTAAATGCAAGTGAGTATTATTTTATATATTGTATTATAGCTTATAAAGTAGCCTTAGACCACTATCTCATCTGATGGTAAGTGATGGTTCATGATGTTGTTTAGGCTAACCAAGTTTTTTTATGCCTGATAGTTTATCCTTTGACCACTTTCTCACCAACGGCTACGCAAACTTCACTACGAGCTTGTCAAAATAAATTTACTTAAAAAAAAGGAATGAGCAAGTACGAACCGGGTAATTTAATCGTCTGGCTATCGAGATCGGCCGGACAGATGCAAATTTGTCTGCGAAAACAGCCTTTTTCAAACAGTTACATAAATCTCGTAATGGTGTTCTCGTCATTTGTAAATATGATTTGAAGCTATATCGCCATGATCAGCGAACATCACATATCTATTTTTTCTTTACTTAAACTTTAAACTTTGAGAAGAATCGCGTCAGATAAGAAAATGAAGTAGCATTGTGAATAGATTGATGACAAATAAATTTCGGAAAAATAAAGCGAAAAGAACAGCATTCAGGTCGCTTTATGAGTTATTAAGTATTACCATTTACCTAGGTAAGCGGTCTGTGCCTGGCTGCCCTGTAGTTCAGCGTCCCTCTAGGTGTACTGAAACTTACGGAGAGCCGATACGCAAATAGAAAACCCCTCAAACGTCTTTGGTGCATATAGGGTCCGACGAAGCTGTACATGCATTTTCCAAGTTTTTCATCCCTCGACGCCCCGTGACGTTTTTTAGTACTAAGGCGTTTTCCAATACCTAAACTTGTCACCCACATATCCACATACCCCAATATATCACTTATATCATACAAAAATAACATTTTCATCCATTTATTTTGAGTAGACTGAATAGCGAAATGTAAATATATTTTTATAGATTTCGAGTTCTTGCGCGGGAAAAGTTCTTAGTATCAATAACAGTGACAGTTCTGACGGCGACTTGACAAATGCAGCTGAGCCAGGGGTTCGTTCCTGCTAGCCGTCGGCCAAGACATATTTTGGTCTAAACGCAGACACATGCCGTTCCAGCACTCTAATCGAACTTAATTTGATCCTGACAAGATTTGATCATACCCGTTCCGGGCGACCTGTCAGAGCAAATTTTGCTCTACATGGCCAAATTTTTACTACCTTTTGAATCGGCCAAATCTTGGCTAGCTGTCAAATGTGACAATAAATAATAGATTTTGTACAAGCTAAGCCAGGAGGATTAGTGACATGATGTGTTCATATCGCTTAATTATTACGCCACATTTAATAAAAATTTAGACAATATGTTATCACCTAAAAACATCGTTGTCAATCCCCTATTTTAAAAGGAGCTTTGGTCGTTCCAGGTGCCTTGGAGCAAATCTAGCTCGACCAATATTTGCAGGAACGCGCCCCGGGGCAGACAGTGCCATCGCAACGTCAGTTTCGCGGTGAGGCCCGTGCTCGTCGCTTCGCGCAATCGTTACTCCTAGACGAAGGACTTCAAAACAGTCCGAAACTGGGCCGCTACTACAATTCAACGAAGTTTCGTTTTTGTGTGTTACAAGTGACACTTTAGACAACGAAAATCGAATTTGCGGTACGAAGTTCGTTGTTTCATATAATCTATGGTCGGATCGCATCGTTCATCACAAATCGTGCCCTCTAGGGAATCTCCCATACTACTCTGAGAACGCTATTATGCCTCAAT
Organism: Plagodis dolabraria; assembly: GCA_963854805.1. Lineage (NCBI taxonomy): Eukaryota > Metazoa > Arthropoda > Insecta > Lepidoptera > Geometridae > Plagodis > Plagodis dolabraria. The sequence goes on along the minus strand of OY978452.1, from coordinate 10,730,328 downwards.
CAATTTTAAGTCTTAACTGAGATAAATTAAAGAACATTTTCTCACGGTAAGAGTGACAGTCCTATGTAGTTACGGATCAGCGAGAGGTGTCGCTACTGTTCTAGGAGTTTGATACTCGTATTTAAAATTTACGTTAATTTCTTTGTTCTCCATAGGTATTTATATCCTCATTAGTATATGTGTTCTTTCTGAATATTTAGAACTCGACTTTGACTACTTACCTATAAATAAATTATAATTTCATATTTTGAAAATGTACAAACCATACGAATTCAATTTAAAAAATATCTTATTCAGAATCTACACAGGCAAATGCTTCCTAGTCTATGCTACGAACGAAATTAAACAAAAGTGAGCCAATACGTGTTTTGCAGATACCTTTCTTTCGGATCCGAAGTTTGAAACTTTGACGAATTAGGGGCCGTGGTCGGAATCTTTCCGGTAAATATAACGCGGGTCCTAGCCGTTTCATAATAAGTTAATATGGATAAAACTCGCGATAGAATTCAAAGTGACATTCCATAATTGTAAATGGCTACAATTATTAAAGGACATAATATTTTGCCGCCGAAATGTAATTTCAGCTGGTTTCAGATTTCATTAAAATTTATTTTTAGTATATTTTTTACACATTCATGTTTTTTTAATAATTATCATTACAGCTAATGTACACTATATTGTTGACACTGAAGAAGAATTCTACGAGAAAGGCGGCACGAAACATTTAAAACTTAAAATAACTAAGGTAGAAACAAAAATACTGGGGAAATTGCATCTAAACTTGGAAAATCTGTTTAACGGAAATAAAGAATTGGGTATGTAATGGTATTTTATAAATTTCCTTACATTACAGGCTAAAAAAGCTAATATTATTTGGAGTAAGTATGTTTATAGACTTTTGCCTGTGCTCTAACAGTCTGTTCCGGCAGCAATCCTTGAGACTACTTGAGTTACAGGCACAAATACACTGTGTGTCTCAGGCTGATGGGCGCAGTGCAGTTACTTCTGACGAAATACATCTGTTACGGGCAGAAGTTACCACAGGGCTCCTGCTTTTTCCGATATAGCACCGTTATAAAGTTACTACAAGCAAAATTGAGATTATTATTATTATTTATTAATAATCATAATCAAACTTACATGGTCACAAATATTAATTAAGTTATTCAATCAATAGAGTATTAATAACAATACTAAATAGTTTTAATATTAGAGATTGTTATTATCATGTGTTTGTTAATTACCTTATTTTATATGTTTTTGCTTATTCATAATTTACTCGTAAGTATATTTCCGGGACTTCAGGTACCTTGGACATTGGAGTGACTTTGATATATATTTTTCATTTTCCATTAGCCATTTCTATTTCTTAAGAGTTTGTATACGTGAAAAATATACTAAAAATAAATTTCTTCTTCACATTTTTTTACTAAATTCATAATAGCCTCACTTCACTTTCAAATCACAGGATAAGCGATTGGGACTGGAGATAAACAAATATTCATCTATTATTAATTATGCATTTTTTTCAGCTGATCCAGTACTCAAATTTATAAACGAAAATTATAAAATTGTCGCGGACATAATGCAAGATGCGAGGCCAATCTCTAGTGCGTTTATGAATAAATTGGTGAAGAACGCTAATGTGATTTTAGCAGAAATTCCTGTCGAATATTTTTTGAATATGAATTAACTCTTATTGAGTTAATTCATATTCAAAAAATATTCAATGAGTTTATTCATATTCAAATAAATATAGTCATTACACAACACATCAACAATTATTTTACATTATCCCTGTCTAGTCGACATACCTTGCAAAATAATTCCTTTTAGAAGATGACCTTTCATTGCTAATGTAATGACCAACATCTGACCAGTTCAGGAATATGGAAACTGGCTTTCAAGGAAAGTTGCCGCAGCACATATTCTGGTACTTCGTGGAAGATTTCTACTTGCGGGTCACCACAGAGCTTTTACTTTGCATAAAGCTTGAGCTATTTAAGCATGGTATCGAACAAATTACTGGAGTACAAAATTTTATGCTCAAGGCGGGAATCGAACCCGCGTCCTCCGATATCGCGTCGGATGCTTAACACCATCTCAGCCACCTGGACATTGGCATTTCTGCAGAAACTTTGTGCTCCAATTGTATTACTTTAACCGTCATAGGGGACGGTGCGCGGCCATCAACCAGACTACTAGACTTCATCTGATCGAAAGAAGTGTTTTTTCAAACACTTAACTCTCGGTATGATATCGAACAAATTATTGGAGTACAAAATTTTATGCCCAAGGCGGGAATCGAACCCGCGTCCTCCGATATCGCGTCGGATGCTTAACACCATCTCAGCCACCTGGACATTGGCATTTCTGCCGAAACTTTGTGCTCCAATTGTATTACTTTAACCGTCATAGGGGACGGTGCGCGGCCATCAACCAGACTACTAGACTTCATCTGATCGAAAGAAGTGTTTTTTCAAACACTTAACTCTCGGTATGATGTCGCTACCCTTCTTTATTTATAAATATGATTACAAGCACTATCGCGTGCTAAGTGAAAATCATATCGAACAAATTATTGGAGTACAAAATTTTATGCCCAAGGCAGGAATCGAACCCGCGTCCTCCGATATCTCGTCGGATGCTTAACACCATCTCAGCCACCTGGACATTGGCATTTCTGCCGAAACTTTGTGCTCCAATTACTTTAACCGTCATAGGGGACGGTGCGCGGCCATCAACCAGACTACTAGACTTCATCTGATCGAAAGAAGTGTTTTTCAAACACTTAACTCTCGAGCGAAAATCATATCGAACAAATTATTGGAGTACAAAATTTTTTTGTGCCCAGGGCGGTTCGATTCCCGCCTTGGGCATATAATTTTGTACTCCAATAATTTGTTCGATATGATTTTCGCTTAGCACGCGATAGTGCTTGTAATCATAATTATAAATATAAAGCATGGTATCAAAAAGTTATTCGTGGACTTGAGGTTGTGGCGGCAAGTGAAAGTCAAGTTTATTTATTAAATTTAGGCGTCTATGACGATCTAATATTGACATTATACTACGGTACTAGAAAAAATAAAAGCTATATAGCTACTGCAAGAAAATCGGGCAAAAATCTTTATGCCATTCTTTTAAAACGTCTTTTAACAATGTGTAACAGTATTTGTTTGTAAAATGATTACAATATTTGTTTAAATTACGTAGGTGGCAGGTGACAGCTTCGACAAGGAGGAATTGTCAAAGCCTTTTTTCTTTTAAATAATTACAAACTGTATAACAGGCTTTCTAGTTACCTTAGTTACTAGTTTATCACTCTATGAGCGCACGATCGAATGATATATTGAAAGCAAGACCTCCTGATAATGGTTTCTGTATAAACGAAACGCGTCGAAAATTCTTCCGGTGACATCACGTTGGCTTAACAGGAAAATTAGGTGGAATTTTCACTAAATATATGTTATATATTTTTTGAGTGTTATTTTAAAATATTTATTTAATGTTTTCTTAAAATCTTTTTGAAATATTTGTTATTATGAAATATGGATTTCCGCAAAGTAGAGCCTGAATCTATTTGTTATAACTATTCTATTCTATAAACTGCATATGCAGCAAAACTATCTCTTCCGGATAAATCATGAATATGAGGATCCCACTAAGAACATGTTTTCGTTTTGTGGAAGACAGTCGCATTGACAATAGAGAGGCCAAGTTTAATGTTTGGTTCAACATGAGTTTGGTTAAGGAAGCAAACATTTAGTATTTTTTTAATATAAGAGAAGGTTAGTTGAGGTGAATTATTTATAATAGAACCATTAAAAACAGGACAAACAGAAAAGGTCCTAAAATGCTTCCTCGCGGTACTCCTAATTTATCACGGACCCGTAATATGTATTGCCATTTATTCTCACCTTCTTTTGCCTGTCTAATCGATATGATTCTTATTAAGAGTATTTTCACATATCACATATATCGATAGGATTAATGTATGTTATATAGTTCAAACCTAATTTGTTAACTATATAAGATGATATTACTTTTCTAATGACTCATGTATTTTTACGTTCAATATAATTTTCATGTCATATTTTTTCTGATCAGCTTCTTTATATTATACTATGAATATTTTTATTTCAAATTGTATGAGTCTGTTCTTTCATAATTTAAATGTAGAAGACGTTTTGTTTGAATATATATTACCCTTAGCCAACCAATTCACCTATAATAAATAATAATATCTATAATAATATACGAATAAGCATTGCAATTCAACGGGGCAATGCTGCCAGCATGCTGGGCACTCTGCCAACTGGGAGTGGGCTGGAGCATTTGGACTGCCTATGAGTCTGCTATGACTTATAGGTTGTCTAAATGCTTTTATTGTAGTAGCTGTAGTGTTGTATATAGTTCATAGTATTTTGTTTAATAAAGGCATACATTCACCTTCACATGTCTATTACTTATCTTCACTTTGATCACAGGAAAGCAAGACCCATAAAATATGTAGAAAATGCGATAAAAAAATTTGAAAGCTGAAAATACACTATCCACGGTTACCATTTCTGCAAAAGATAGCGAAGATATACATTCACCTAACCCTACGAATAAATACATTATTTATTCTTACCGAAATCCTGTTATCCATACCAATCGAGTTTATAAATATACTAGTAATTTACAGCATTTCTCTTACATTTGCGCGGTTTTGTGGTCCGACAGTCCTAGTGAAAGATTTTCGGATGTTATTTATTTATATTTGAGGCCTTTCTTTGATTTTATTGCGCTTGGCAAGAGATTTTCTGCTTGATGGTAGCTAGCCAAGCGAGTATTGGAAAATGCCCTACCAATATGCGGTGAAGCTCAAGCCGGCGGTGGGGATCGAATCATGAGCCTGCGGCACCTCAGTCCATTGCTATGACCGCTTGGCTATCATTAGCCGTTGACTACAATCTCTCCTATCGAGATATGGTCTGTGGTGTTAACAGCCTTAACATAACATAGCCAAAAAAGTACAGGTGTACTTTGAAAACAAAAACACCGTCATCCGTAACCGTCGTAATCCCTATTTATTACCACGAGTAATTGCGAAATATCTAATACCACACGAAACAAAATAACGGATTAGTCAGTTAGAATGTAAGTTTTGTTTTTCTCATATATTGTAGGTAGCTAGGAAATAGGTAAATAATAATGTAAAGTAAGATAGAAACTTTATTTTAATAAGAATTGTTTTGACGATGTTTGATTTTTGTTTTATATTTACTACGTCATTGTGTGAGAAGTAAATATATTTTAAACAATGCATTTTTGATTTTATTATTAAATGAATTTAATTGCAATAAGATACTCATGTTGTATTTTTTGCATTATAGCTGGAAGCAAATAATCTTAAGAACCTCCTGAAGACCAAGAATCCTTGTTAAAGCATGGCCACATATTATATATGTAAATATAAGTTTAAATAGACAAGACGAAAATGATGTCTAATGTCCATGTTGCACCCATACCAGTAGTTGCTGGAAACGATACTCTTAAAATTGTTGTCCATAATATTTATCTAACATTGACGGATGTCAATACTTTATAATCTGACCTACCTAACGGTCCCGTTAGGTAGGTCAGACTTAGGCTAAGATGTCGCCCGCAGAATTCAACTCGGGTGGGCAGCATTCGGGATACTACACTGAGAGATCTTCTCGTCGATCATCCCACAGAGCCTGAAGACCAAAGTCTTCAACTAGTGTGTGTTGACAGTAATGGCTTATGACACTTAGACTTGGTACTTAACTGTTCCCCTATAGACAAGCTAAGAATCAATCAACAAGCTATGGGGAGAGCTATTCTTAGTAAATTTCTTTGCACGATAAATCCAGAACGATGAAGTTTGCCAAAGGACCGAGTCACTGACATAGCTTTCAGAATTCGAAAGCTGGACAATGCACAATCCACAAAGACCAACGAACTGATATTACCTATGGAGAGCCGATGGGTACAAGGGGTTTATAACCGTTAATTATAGCTAATTATAACTTTGTTCAATTATAACTTAGTTCAACAAAAGACTACTCCCACCTCATAATGATGATAGATTAAGATCTGTCCAGATTCTCTGTCTGCAAACTGTCAGATTAAACATTTTTATGATATTCTCAAAAATTTACATATTCAGTGAAAAAAGGTACAATAAAAAATCTCACATATTTACAAAAATATTTATAAATTCGTAGAGATTAGCTTAAAGACTAATTTATTCGTTTGTATATCTAAAATACCTTGAACAATTTTATATTATTTAACTAAGCAGTTTTTCGCAGTTTCGCTGGTATGGTTTAAGATAGAAAATAACAAAGTCTCTGTCAAAAACATCAATGCTGGACACAGAACAGATTTTTTTCAGGACTTAAGGTATTCCGAATCCGCAAGTATATCCATCAAATTCTGCCCTCATTCAAAATCTAATTTGATCTAAGTACTTGTTCGTATTAGGGACTTGGTATACTGGATGCGATCTGCGCTCTGTGCGGTCTTGCTTTATTCTATATCTATGATCTATCCACATACAGTGGTTAGTTTCCCTACCATAAGAAAAAAGTTACAAATGATTTTGTGGGTAGTTAATTCTATGGCCTAGCTGTAAATATAATAAAAAAATAATAATAAACATAATATCTCGTTAATTTAAACGTATTCTCTTTGTTTGGCCGCTATCAAAAACATAGATATCAATATTATAGAAGACCAAAAGTCTTTGACAGGACATATTTTTTATTAATTTTGTATATCTTTATACTCCATACCAAATCTGAATCAAATCCGTTCAGCCACTGCGGCTTGAAATATAATTGATTCAGATCAATTCGATCTCATACATTACAAGTACAATTAGTCTACCTTGCCTTAATGCTCCCGTTGTAATAATTGTAGTGCTGTATATAGTTTGGAGTAATTTATTAAAGATCCAAAAATGCTCATTAATAAATGTTAATAATATATTTATACCTTCAAAATATTTCAATTATTACGGCGTATAGAGAAGATTTATGCTCAAACTAACAAACAAATACAAACATTTTATGTATAATATAAGAATGATAAGATTGTAGCAAAGTACCTATATAAAGAAGTGTAGATCTCAGATTTAAATAGTTTGTATCATTTAAAGCTTGAAAAATGTTAGACGTGAAACACTTCCTTGTACTTATTATGCTGTGTTTGACGTCGGGTTTTTGCTATACAAGTAAGTAGCAGGTTTTGACGTTTTCTTACTTTTACTTTAACACTAAATAATAAAGAAGGTAATCATCATGTTCACTCGCTGTATCGTTGATCATGTTCAAAATATGTTTATTCCTAAAAACAAAATGGCACGCGAGATTTGCATGATTTTTTAGATACAGTCAACTCTCGTTAAAAACTCGAGGGACTCTTAAACTGTTACGAAATATCGAGTGTTTGAAATATCAAATGGTTCGAAATTTTTGAGAGAAAAGAAATAAAACTTCGAAGGATCGAAGGATTGTGAATCAATTACATATTATTTATTAATCTGTATACCTACAACTAAAAAGAGAGTAACAGTAACTGAAACTTAATGCGTCATAATATATAAAATAAAATAAATTAAAAAAAGAAATGTCCTTACCAATTAAAATTAAACATTTAAAAAGTGCCAGTGATATTTTCATAGAATAATTTAATTAATTACAACACATAAAAATTAAATGTCAGAGTACTTAAATAATAACAAAATTGAAAATATGGTCTAATTAAAACATAATTTATCATTCAGATATTCCTTAACATATCTGAATATGCTTTATTTAACAGAAACTGTTTTAAATTATGCTATGGGCTTACACAAACTCGCACCATTATCCACAGATTACCTACTAAACGTAACAATGTAAAATCAACAAACATACATAACACACAAAACGACATACATAATGTATTTTAATTACCGACGGGGTTCTGTAACCCCGTAGGTATGTAGTGATGGTTTAAGCTCATAATAGTAATACCATCCAACTTAACTATACACACTATATATAATGTGGATACCTTGGCTTGTTTAAAATACATATAAAAAATGGTAGCTCTTGTTTGTCTGTATCAATAGACCTTGTTACTTGATTGAAATATTCAGATTGAATATATATTTAAAAGAAACAGTTCTATTACCAAAATATATATTAATAACGAGGTCTATTGATACAGACAAACAGGAGCTACCATTTTTATAAGTATTTTAAACAAGCCAAGGTATATACATTATAGTGTGTATAGTTAAGTTGGATGGGTAAGCTAGTGGTATTACTATTATGAGCTTAAACCATCAAGGCACGTTAAACCATCGGTTCCGGTCGTTGTATTTGGTTAGTAGTCGTTATAGCATGGTGGTAAGGAATTTCACGAATACCTGCCTCAAGTGGAATATATAGCTACCACCCTCAAATAGAAAATCTGTCACCAAGCACGTAACTGTGTTTTGTGGCAGTTGCCCTTCAGATCCAGTAATCCTTGTTTAGCCTGAATAATATTTTTGACCACATCATCACTTATTATCAGGTGAGATAGTGGTCAAATGCTAGTCTATAAGCCTCAATGAAAAAAAAACTCAGTCAATCACTCTACGTGAAACTATTTTTTTTTGTCCAGGCACACAAACTTTATTGAGGATGTCTAAAGTTTTGCAAAACGGGTACATAATATAACAAATACATTTAATTTCAGAACCGGAAACACCATGCAATAGAAAGGACCTCACCTGCTTTACTAATATCGTCCGAGAAATTGTTAAAGCTGCGGTAATTGGTAACACAAAACTAGGAATCGAACCTCTAGACCCTTTAAAGGAGCAATTGGTAAATGGAAAACTACAAAACTTGGAGTACACTTTAATAGATTGTACTGCCTTTGGTCTTAAGGATATTATCGTTAATGAAGTAAGGTTCGTAAAATAAATTGGTTTATACATTAAACGCTACTTAAAAAGAAATATATATTGAGCAAGTGAAGCGAAGGACATTGTAGCGACTGGCTTGTCGGCCTTAGAATCTATATATATTTTTGGCTAGAAGCAGTAGTCGTAGAGCATCTGACATAAGATTTCTAACTAATTCAACTGGTGCCTGAAACATCGGATCGCACAGCTTCTGATACAAAGTGTCAAGTATATTTTGAAGGATTGATAGCTGCTCAGCTATCAGTCCTTCAAAATATACTTGACCGCTCGGTAATAGCAATGGACAGCCGTTCCATAGATCCATGGTTCAAGATTTAAGGTTTTTTTATACTTTCATACTGGACAAGATGTTATAAACGTATAGGTACATAATCTAATGGACCCTGTCAGGCAAAGCAATATTAGAAGAGAGTAGCACGCAATGTTAAAGATTAATTTACAAAATCATTTCAGATGTCAAAATTTTATCTACTATTTTCATTAAGATTATCATCTACTGAGTAATATGCCTTATAGGGAAGACTTTTTTATTTTTTTTTACAAAATTTCATGTCGTCACTTTGATTCTGTTGGTAATTTATTGTAGACTACTATTGACATAGGTAGAGTGCTGGAAGAGTGCAGTTCTAAACAGAATTTATGGTAGTTACACTGCTACATAGCAGTGGATAGAAGAGTCAAACATGCATGGAATAAATATTGGAGCTACAAAGAGATATTTTAAAGCGAATTGCCTATAAAGTTAAAGAAAAAGGTAATGGACTCTTGCCTCATCCCTTTCCTAACGTTCGTGTGCCAAACACGGTAATTCACAAATAAAATAAAAAATAAAATAAATACATGCCAATGGGGAATAGAACGCGATATGTTAAACATCAAGAAAACACAGAAGATAAACACACAAAAATCAGATCTAAAACTAAAGCAATAGACGCTTGCAATCATAGGCAAAGGCTAAAGTGGAAGTGGGCCGGTCACATTGATCGACTGGAAGATCTTAGATACGCTACAAAAACCAGTTACGCTATGGAAGGGCCCATTAGGCAAGCTTGGTAGAGGAAGACCATTCAAAAGATGGGAAGATGAAATTAAAAAAATGCTGGACAACAGTGGCAACAATTTGCCCAAAACCGAGAGTAATGAAAAGCTTTGGAGGAGGCCTTCACCTGAGTGGGGTTCCAGAGGTTACTTGTACCTACATACCTTATATTTTGTTTTCAGCATAATTATTAAATCTAAATCTTTTTTTTCTGTTTATATATAGTTGTATTTAATGTAATTATTAATAAATGTAAGTAGTAGGCGTGGTTAAGTAGCTAATTGCCAGTCAAACGTTTTCTTTTGCTTATGTTTTATTGTAAACTGGACATAAAAGGCTTTTTTATTTATATTTATTTATGATATAAGTCTGACAATGAAATCTAATGAAACCAATCGGTACCTGAACCCACTTCTAATTCTGGTACCATCGTGAAACATACCTATGAAGGTTGTATGTAGTTCTGTTAAAAAATACATGATCACAACAATATGGTGATTTGGTGCTGGTCTAACGAAGGATCTGGAAGATAGAGTTACGGATTCTTTTAATAGGTATCTACTACTTTCCCATGTTATGTTTGCTCTCCAAATTTTTCTTTCCAAATCTCGCAACCATCAACCATAACCTTCTAATATGATCATGAGGACCTGAGCGTATTTTGTTTAGTTTTTTAATAATAATTTAGTATCATTGTATAATGTTAGGGAAAAAAATATGTAAACACTGACCATATAAAAGTATGAGCATAATGATCGTGTTAGTTGACGATATGATACTTAGTGTCAAACTTTCTTTTCAGATGTACGGAGTTTACATAAAAAAAAGTAGTGTAAAAGCTTTAGGCTAACAAATGTGCTTATAAAAAGTTTTAGTTAAGGAGAGATTAATATTAGAGAGATAATTAAAAATGAAATAACAGGCACAAGAGACTAACTAATACAGCCGGGTCGTCCACTGCTGAACATAGCCTCCCCTATTAAGGGGGTATTTGCCATAATCTCCACTCTTGGCAGGCGTCTTGGGGATCGCAGTGTAAGTTGGCAGTTCTTTAGAAGGCGCTGCTGCCCATCTTCCAGTATTTTTCCCTTTGTCGCCTCTTACGACACCCACGGGATGATATGGGGAGGTGCAATTGAAAACCGGGACCCCACGGGACAATGCAATTCGTGATTTGTGACAAAATGCATCCTCTCAATTCTGATATTATTACAGTCTTCCTGTCTGTTATAGGCAAAGCTTAGTCCACTTAACATCAGGTGAGCCTTGAGATTGTCCCGTCGCAATAACGTTAAAAAAACTTAAGAATTGTTTTCTAATTTTGTAGTGTTCCAGCCTTAAACCAATTACGAATTGATTTTTTGATACCATATTATGAAATGGAGAGTGATTATGAAATTGAAGGAAAGTTGATAAACCTTCCCATAGAGGGCAAGGGAAAGGGATTCTTAAATGCAAGTGAGTATAAAAACTAATTATAGTAAAATATATATACCTATCATAAAACAAATATAAAATTTGAAGTTTTTAGTAGTACCTGACACAGATCTTCATAATTTATAGCTATAGAAGCATTTCAATCACGCATCATTTGCACATTCACTGTTTTTGAATGTCATATTAAAAAGCATATCTTCACAAATTTGCTTTGCCAATATGGTGCCTTTATAATATTTAAATAAACATGTTTTATTACCTATTTATATTTATTGTGATTCACCAGCTCGCTTTACTCATTATGCTCACGCGTTGGCTTTGCTGGTCGTTACACCTTTGGTGACTTTACTCTGACTAGATACTACTCGTAAAGATTGAAATTGCTGAGCAAGTTTTGACCTAAGATCAAAGTGAGCCTTGCAAAAGTAGTCGTGTACGGGATTCGAACCCGCGTGATCCACCCCTATGCCGGGGTATGCTCTGACCAACTGAACTAACGTGACAATGACTCACTACTCTAATTTTTTTCTCTCGTTCTTTAACCATCGAGTAAATTAATGCGTGGGTATCTAAATTGAAGCAATACAAAAATATAGGAATAGCATGATATGCAAATAATACATGCTCCAAAAACAATAGGCAAAAAATAATTAAGGCATTTCATAGTTCATGGCAAAAAAACCGCTATGCCCTAACATTACTATGCTAATTATAAACATGCAACAATTGCATAGGCAAAACATTTTCAGCTGAAACAAAGTAAGAACTCAAAAAATTATGCGCATTATTGGGCACACTGGGGTGCCATGCAAAGTCCACAGTTTGAATCCCACTGTTAGTGTTAAGGTATATTAGGTATCACAATAAAACAGTTGAATTAACAGACAGAGTCGTTTTATTTAGCAGTGTAGTAAAAGTAACAAAAAAAGCAAGGGAGCGAACAGAACGAACAACGACATTACAGATCGTAGTAATCTATTGGTATATAAAACAAAATGGTTGGCTTCCGTTTCCTAGCCAATATTGCCGATAGGAAAGTGTGGATTCACTGCCTTATTTAAACATTAATACATATATCTCAACAATTAGATTGAGATTCACCATGGTGGAAGGGATTAATACACGTCTAGCTGGCTAGCTGCTCAAATAGAAAATCTAGCGGCAATAACCACACGATGTGTTTCGGGAGCTGTATTTGAGTGCCAGTAATTTTATGTTCGCCATCATTTTCGACTATGGTCGCATAGAAACAATAGAGCAGAGAGATAAAGCATCACTCACAGATCAGACAGAGAGAGAGAGAGAGAGAGAGAATCACTCACCATCAGGTAGGATAGTGGTCAAAGTGATTTCTCAAACACATCGCTGTCCTACTATAATTCTAAATATTATGATTTCATGTCAAGCGACTATCATTTTTGCAATTATTTAATATTTTTACCAACCTGAGCGTTGTTTTCCTAACCTATGATTGCCTCCTGGTAGAAAAAGAAGCTCAACGCAATATTTAACTTTAAAGTTTTAGTTACTGGGTTTAATGTTCCTGGTACATTTTGAATAAAACACTATTATTTTATCTGTACCACTTCTATAGTATATGTAGCGTGAGTAAATAGTGGCGTTTTGAAAATAATAATAAAGAATAAACTTCTTTAAGATAAAGCGATGAAAGGAGGGGGCAAAGTACTGCTATTTTCCTTAACAATTAGTTTTTTTTTATGTTTAGAAGGGCAAACAAGCAGACTGGTCGCCTACGGACATCCGCAACACCAGCCTCTAGAAAGCATTGTCGGCCTTGAGGAGTGAATATGCTCCCTTCTTAGATTGTTGAGAGTCACGTAAATTGTCTACGCGCCATTACAGTATATTAATCATATGCCTTAAATTTTACTGTCTGGCCTGACGTTTAGCATCCCACTACGTGGACTGACATCGTGAGAATCCCCGGGAGTTGATAATTTTAGCATCCAACTGTAGAATTCTTCAGCTGATGATGTTGAACCCTTTGCCGGAATTTCGCAATGCTTGCACTACCTACTCTCGTAATATTCATCTCTGGTATAATTTAATATATTTTTTTTAATTATCAATACAGCTAATATACACCATATCATGGACACCGAAAAAGATATCTACGAGAAAGGCGGCACGAAACATTTAAAACTTAATTTAATTAAAGTACACACAGAAGTACTGGGGACCATGCATGTAAACTTGGAAAATCTGTTTAACGGAAATAAGGAGCTGGGTATGTATGTTTTATGAATTGTTTTGTTTATCCTGTGATATTTGTGAGTTGCGACATACACATATAATTTTAAGTAAGTGTACATACTAGATTTTGAAGAAATTCCACGGACGAACTTGCACAAAGAGTCAACTGCTACTACACAAAGAGTTCTATGTCACAGGATTAGAAATAAGGACTGGAGATAAATAATTAGTACTTTGTTATTAATTATGCATTTATTTTTAGCTGATCCACTACTGAAATTTATAAATGAAAATTATAAAATTGTGGCAGACAAAGTGCAAGATCCTATCGCTTGGAAGATTATGGAAAAATTGGAGCATAATGCTAATAAGATTTTAGCAGGAATTCCAGTTGAATATTTATTTCATATGAATTAACCCAATAAATAGGAAAAGTACAACACGTTACTAATTATTTTATATAACCCCTTCTAGTGAAAATACAAAAGAAAGTTTTTTCAATATGACCTTTCATTTCTACTGATCATCACACAATTGTGTCTCAAGAAAATTTATCTCAAGTCCGCGACAGGAAGTCAACGTCAAGTAACATACATTCAATTTAGGCGTTTACTATGCTATTATGAAGGTCAAGTTTCAAGGTTAAGTACTTCCACTTTCAGCAAAAAAAGGTTACAGAGCCTCAGCGAAAAGAATTGGCAAGAAACTCGCCACCTTTATCTTTCACCGTCTATGTGTTACAATACATATTATAAAATTATTACAAAATTTGTTTAGATTATGCTATAAGGGAGGTAATAACTTGTCAGAGACGGTATTGTCCAAGCATTCATCAAAAACTGTATAGTATATTTATATCAATTCTTTTTTTACGCGATACTTATTTTTTACATCGGTGAGCATTGACATATCTTTGGTTATGTAATTTTATTTTAAAATCGTGCCTAAGAAGTACGTTGTATTTGTGGTTTCAAATCTTAAATATGGCATCGCTAATTTATTTTTATTACTTCGTATTGTGAACATTATTTACAACTAAATTTTTTACGAACATACATTATATTTTATATATACGAGTACAAACTCGGTAAAGTAAAAACAACAAATTCTTTAAAAATTATTCGTCAACGATTCGTTAGGATCCATATACGATTCGAATCCGCACGATTTTGTAGGAACAAGATTGTCTCTATCTCAGCAGCAGCTCCCTATATCAACTTACGCCATTGTGCGATCTTCTCACAACTATTGGGGAGGTTATGATAATGGACTGTATGAGGTGAGTCTGGTGTCTAGGTGAGGAATTGATCTTCGATCCCTGAAAGCTAAAGTGAGCAATATGAAGACTCCATAACCTTTTATCCACACCCACCGAGGGCAGCAGCATCCATCGCAGATTAAGCACAGCCTTTCCGCGCAGTCGGTATCACCGAATCCAAACAGTCTCTTCTCCTTGCAGCACTTAACACTAGGTATTATTATCTAGATATGAAAAGCGATTCCCAAAGGCACATCACAGTAAGATTTATAATCACAGGAAGCCCGGCAGGTTTAAGCACAAGGTGTACTCGGCGCTGGTCGCAATGACAGAGTGTCTCCCACCGTTCGATGGTAGTAGATTATAAAGAATTGATGGAGCATTTTTCCATCTACCCTCCTAATCACTGTTTGGTCCTTCCAGGACCGAACAGACATAATAATGTGAAAGTACGCAAAATAAATTAGCTCAACCATAAAATCTCTTATCTTACGAACTGCACATGGAGAAGAACTAAGTCTTCCGGATAGATCTTGTATGCGAGGATCCCACTGAACATGTTCTGAATTGTACGTTAACATTTATGTCTACTTTTAAAATCAGCAGTATCATTTGCTAATAAAATAATATCGCGTAAACAATGAACTTTGTAAGTCTAATTCATGATATACGCTAGGAACAGAAATCATTCTCAAATGAATTCCTTTTTTCTTCTAAATTATTCCTACCTTCTGTAGCTTATCTGACAGATATGAACTGTAAATTACAGAGATTTTCCAAGATTAACCTAAAACCTTGGTGGTGCTCTGCACACTGGAATGTCCAGGAAAGATCACAAAACACGCCAACAACCTGCATCTGTTGTGCTCCTTGTCAAACGAAATTGTTTTTTATGCAATATATAAGGCCTTATATATTGTATTAAAATGGGATGGAATGAGATGATTTTTTGAATGTTTTACTATGGAAGGACGGATTTTAGTATTTAAATGATAGAATCAGTTTAAGTCCAGAATTGAAAATATTGAAATTGGAAACCTTCTTCTATTGACATACATTTTGAATCTAGCTACTAAGATCGCTTTGTAGATCAAATATGTATGAGAAGAGTGAGGGTTATGACGTTCAATATAATCAACCTCGCCTTTAGCGAGTTTTATAGCAGGAGAATATAGTCAGTGCTACGCAGCCGGTCTTGTATGGGATACTGCAGCCATCTCTGAGATGGCGGCAGTCCAAAGCCAATGCCACTGAGCCATCACTGCTCTACAAAATACTTATGTAATAAGTAATTATAAATATTTAGTAAAATGCAAATTTGTTTGTTCTTTTCAACCGACTTCCAAAAAAAGAGTAGGTTCTCAAATCGTTTTTTTTTATGTATTTTACCTCAGCACTTTTGAGTGGGTGAACCGATTTTGAAAATTCTTTTTTCGTTTGAAAGCTGACGCTTGTCGATAAATTTCACCAAAATCGGTTTAGCTGTTTTTGAGTTACACTCCAATAACTGAAGAATATGTACCTATCTTGATGATATAGTCGTTGACAATTAATGGCAATCGATCCCGTAAGTAGTAAGTGTCTCTAAAAAGAGTGAAAAAATATTTTTATCATAAAATAGAGAACCTCCTCCTTTTATGAAAGTCGGTTAAAAATCGAACCGAGACTGCAACACCCAAAAGTGTGAAATAACTTGTAAAAGTCGGTACCATGCTCAATATTGTGATAGTAGGTACTTTTTTTTTTTTTTTTTTTTATGCGATAGGAGGGCAAACGAGCAGGCGGCTCACCTGATGGTAAGTGATCACCGTCGCTCACAAATATCTGCAACACCAAAGATCTCGAGGATGCGTTGCCGGCCTTTGCGAAGGGAATATGCTCTCTTCTTGAAGGTTCCTAAGTCGTAATTATTCGGAAATACTTCTCCTGGCAGTTGGTTCCATAATGTGGCAGTGCGAGGTAGAAAATGACATCATCATAGTTTTTGAAGTGATAGTGATGAAAATTGGATGCGGGATAGTTTTTTTAAACAAAAGCATGCCTCAATAATGTTTTTTGCTTAGGTTGATTTAGTCTTAGCAAATAAGTAAGAGTGAAAATGGGGAGGCAAGTTAGTCACCTCAACCTAAACTGTGGCGTTTGACCTGTTCGTCCATCTGTCATATTGATGTATCTTTTGAACCGTAAAAGGCAGTCACTTGAAATTAAAACAATCAATATTTAATATAAAAAGAAAATAATAACTAGCTTACTCATAAAACTTTAATATAAAATGTATGATATTACTTATTACCCGTGCAAAGCCCGCCCCGGCTTTGCACGGGTAATAACGACTATATATTAAGTTGTAAGCTATCCTATCAATTTGGATCAAATTTCACACGGTGTGCAAATTCAATTTAAAATTTGTTTTGTAGTTTAGGAGTCCATCGCGGACAAACAACGTAACACGTAATTTATATATATATATATATATATATATATATCCGTTATATATATATATATATATAAGGATTATAACTTTGTACAATTAAGATAATTTTCTAAATAATTAAGATATTAAACTTATAATACTGATAATAATTATTTTAAGGCATTTGACTGTATAGAGCACCGCACTCTAATTTATAAGCTTTCACATTCACGGTATTTGTGGAAAAGCCCTGAATCTTATAGAGCCAAATCGGTAAGACAGGCTACAGTAGGTAATAATAAATGGCAATACATTAGTTCAAATATTCATAGATCGCATTCCAATCGCCAGCATAATGTATTATGTCACAATATTTTTTGGTATTAAGAAGAAAAGTTTTACAAGATAACTTGTATTAAGAACAAAATACAAGATAACGAGAGATAAATGTCTGAAAAAGAACTTCTTTCGGCTATATAAAGTCCAGTTTGATTAATGGTAGCACCATTTCCCATATAAGTTATTTACATAAAATGAATTATAAGAATAATATTCGCATTCCGCTGATTCTGTGACCAAGAGGTTAAGGCGCCCGTTGCGACAAGAATTTTGTACTCTTAATAAGTGCGTAAGTGCTTGAAATCGTATTAAGACATAGTTCATATATGGCCAGTATCCTTACTAACTCGCATAAATTACTATCATTCTATTTTTTATGGCTGATTGTTTAGCCGCCGTTCAATATCTCTTCTGTCGGAATGTGGTCTGTTATAATAACTAACATGGTTTTCACTTATTTTAGTAAATAATACGGGATAACTGACGTGAATCAGTCAGATAGCTCCGACTATAGTTTCAACCGCATTCAGTGGTATTTTTCAAGGAGGGGTCGGGACGCCCACGTTGATGTCTCGCTTAGCACTCTAAGTGCAATTTACTAAAATGTGTCCGTGGTGTTAACATCCTAAACTTAGGTAGCTGTACATTAAAGAAAACGCCATCAACCCTCCCTGTCATACTTTTTCTTCCAATTCAACATCAAGAGCATGTGCGAAATATTTAGTACCCCACAAGCAAAATAATGGATTGGTCAGTTATATTTTAAGTTCTTAGGGTTCCGTAGTCCTGACAAGGAACCCTTATAGTTTCGTCATGTCCGTCTGTCTGTCCGTCTGTCCGAGGTTTTGCTAAGAGACCGTTAGTACTAGGAAGCTGTAATTTCGTATAGATATGTAAATCAATTACGCCAACAAAGTGGTAAAATAAAATTTTGAAAATTTTTTTTTTTGGCTACCTCCGATACATGTGTTGTGGGGATGAATTTTTTTTTCGTCGTCTATCTTTTCGTGTGTGGTATGGTTGAGTAGGTCTTTTGAAATGACTTAGGGGTTGCTAATACTGTTTTTCGATTTAATGCTCCATTTACGAAATATTAAACTTTAAAATGCAAATTTTTGTTCCAGAACGGCGTCTCCCCGTCTAAAAGCTAAACTGCTGGCTTAAAAAATCTGAAAATATTCATGGTGATAGTGCGTTTTATAAACTTTAAAGAAAAAGTATAGCAGGTTGAGATAAGTTTATTTGTTTAGCAGTAATAGTCGTTGAACTAGGGTGTTGAATAATTTTGTACCAAATATAAAATCGATAGAATAAATCCTTTAAAGTGACTAAGATAAAGTAGTTGGTTGTTTATAAGGGGTAGATTGGCATTGAAAACTTAATCTAAAATAAAAAAATCTTAAAACTATAACTATGCCCTATGTCATACATAATAGACTAGCTTTCGAACCGCGGCTCCACACGCGCGTATTGCGGTTATCGTCCAAAATCATTAACCTCTTTTTGCACAGTTGGATAAAAACTATTCTATGGCCTTTCCCGGGTCTCAAACTATTTCCATTAGTATAGATATAGATATGACAGTACAAAGATTCTACTTATAGTATAAAGTACTTTTTGGACCTCATCCTCGCCGTACACTAGAAGTGTTTGCTGTCTGTACCTGTCGTACCAGGGTCATCGATCATTTCATTTCACACATCATCAATTTGCTGATTGCATTGCTCTTCAATAGTATATTTTTTTTCATTGGTATTGAGAATATTTCTGTGCCCTTCACTTGCGTATATCTACGATAAGCACCGAGCTTTAGGTCTTGTTTTATAGTACGCGACATTTTCCTAGCGGGAATCTTCATTTCTCGCAATAAGACTATTGTTGAGTTATCATAATATTTTACTTCCTAATGGGATTTCGACCAATTCTGGCTTTAACAGCATTAATTTGTAGTTTTAAGAGACGCGGCTGCCCTGATCTTTTATGGTCTTCGACAGAGGAAGTGCTGTTGTATCTGTTGATATTACGATATATGAACATACCTAAGGCTGATACCAAGCTTTTGAAGTGTCTGGAATATGACCGACGCGACGGCTCAATACCTACTTGCACAAGGTGAATACTGCTATCCTTTTTTCTTTAACACCTCATTTCATATTGTTATTTGATAAAGAACACGAAATAATATATGAAATGGCGCAAAATCGAAAGAAATTTATAAAGTAATAAACGCGTTCCAAATTCTAAATAACTCTAAAACTGAAAAGGTTTTATGTTACAGTATTTATGGCCAGACTAGTTATATAGTATAATAGCAAATTTAGAAGCTTACTTGCATATATCGGTGTATATTTTTATTTTTCTTTCATATATCTTTTCAACTATATTATATTAGAATAATTTAGCGGTCTTGCTAAGAGTCGTGGCACTCTGCGCAGCGCGACCTCAGCCTCCCTTCTCGGTACCTGCAGTCTTATCTGACCAACTTTTTTGCAACAGCAAATAAATTAAATGACATTCAAATTCTAACAATGTACTAAAGGACTCTGAATCGCGCTATCGTTACGTTTTCATTCGAGTATCTACCTAAAGAATTCACAAACAAATTTGGTTTCATTTTCTAATTAAAATTGAAATAATAGCTTGGCGGCAATCGTATTTCTTAGATTTTGGATGAAGAAAGTGAAGGAGAATAAAGAACTACAGAATCGTTCTATATTATGATAACGGGCTTCTACGGAACTCTACATTGTGCGTGGCTCGACATGCATTTGACCGTTTATTTTTTTCTTATCTATTAGAGGTAAAAGATTCAAAGTAAGATAGAAAATCTATGTTAATAACATTTGATTTTGACGATGATTGACTTTTGTTTTATTTTTACCACGTTATTATGTGAGAAGTAAATATATTTTTAACAATGGAGTTTTTTCTCCTTTTTTTACCAAATTTAGTGGCATTAAGAAACTATTGTTGTATTATTTGCATTATTGCCGCAAGAAAATAATCTTAAGAACCAAGAAACAGCATCGCCACATAGAATAAGTGTACCTACATATTATTAAATGAAATGTATGTCTAATGTCCATGTTGCTGCCGTAACAGTATTTGTTGGAAACGATACTCTTAAAATGTTTGACCACAATATTTATCTAACATCGACGTCCAGCTACGTAACTGGTCACACATAGACAAAAGTCACCCGAATAATTCAACTTAGATGGGCAGCATTCAGGATACTACACTGCGAGATCTTCTGGTTGATCATCCCGCAGAGCCTGAAGACCAAAGTCTTCAACCAGTGTGTGCTGCCAGTAATGGCTTAATATGGCACTTAGACTTGGTACTTAACAGTCCCCCTATGGACAAGCTAAAAATCGCTCAATATGCTATGCACTATGGAGAGAACTATTCTTAAAGTTTTTTGCACGATGAATCCAGAACGACGAAATTTGGCAAAGGACCAAATCAATGACATAGTATTCAGAATTCGCATGTTGAAGTGGCAATTGGCAAGCCATATAGATCAGCGAACTGATAACCAATGGCGAAGAAAGGTTCTAGGATGGGCAAGTATTAAACTAGAAAACGTTGGGTGTTGGTGAGTCCCTAGAAGTACTAAGACCTGAAGACGTCGTCTTCAGAGTCGCGGAGAACCGATGGATACAAGAGGCTTATAACCGTTCATAATAGAGTTCTTTAAGGGAGAACTTTGTCCAACAGTGGACTTCTTCCAACAGTGATCTGATAATGATGATGGAATAATATGTGTCCTGATTCTCTGTCTGTGACCTGTAAGATTATAATTTTACTAATGTTTTCAAAACTTGCATCATAATTGAAAAAAAACAACAATCTTATATATCTACAACAATAGATAATTCGTAGAGATTGACTAAATGACTAATTAATGCGTTTGTTGTAAAAAAACCTTGAAAAAATTTATATTTTCATAATTAGCTCGCTGTTTCACGCGGTTTCGCACATATGGTTTAACGGAGAAAATATCCGTCTTTGTCAAAAGCATCAAAGGTGGACACAACTGTTTTTTTCAGGACTTAGTCATAATAAGTATACATACTTATAAAAATATAAATGTAAAATTAGTAATAAAAATATTTTCCATATTCATTCTAATACTTAATTAAGGTCGGTACGGTTTGTCGCTCAAATCTGCTCTCATTCAAAATTTCATTTGATGTAAGTACTTGGTTTGTTCGAATAAGGGACTTGGCTTACTGGATGTGATCTGCACCCTCTGGTTCAGTCCGGAGCCAAAAACTCTAACAGAGGAGTCATCAAGTAGGTACATGCCTATACGCTGCTTTTATTCTATTTCTGTAATATCTACCTACAGTGTTTAGTTTCCTGGTCACCTTTAGAAAAATGTTACTAATGCTATTGGCTTTTTTTTTTATTGCTGATAGGTAAGCCTTTGACCACAATCTCACCTGATGGTAAGTGATGATGTGGTCGAAGGTGTTAACAGGCTTAACCTAGAATTACTGGCTCTGAAGGACAGCTGCCGGAATGCACCGTTAGGTGCTTGGCGACAGATTTTCTACTTGAGGGTAGTCGCTAGCCATTGCAGGCGTGCATTCGCAAAAATGCCCTTCTACCATGCGGTGAAGCTCAAGCCAACGGCGGGATTCGAACCATGGACCTGCTGCGCGGCAGTCCGTAGCCAAAGCCACTGAGCCATCACTAATCAGTATCATAGAAGACTTAAAGACTTTTAAGTCATATTTTTTAATTCATTTTGACTATCTCTAATCTTTATACCAAATCAGAATCAAACCCGTTCAGTCACTGCGGCTTGAAATATAATTGGCTCGTTGCAGTTAAGTAGTTGTAGTGCTGTTTATAGTTTGCAGTGATTTTTTAATAAGTTATTACGCCAGTCAAAAGAAATATTTCACATTTGTGTAAAAGCCAGTTATGTATTAATACTATCTTCATGCTGCCAAATCCTTTCAGTTATCACGGCTTAAAAATAGATAAACGCACAAACTAACAAACAAATACAAACGTTTTTTATATTTAAAATTCAAATGACAAGATTTAAGCAAAGTACCTATATAAAGAAGTGTAGATCTAAGATTTAAATAGTTTGTATAATTTCAAGCTTGAAAATGTTAGACGTAAAACATTTCCTTTTACTTATTATGCTGTATTTGTGTTCGGGTTTTTGCTATACAAGTAAGTAGCTCAAGTTTATACGTTTACTTACTTATAATATAACGAAAGTAATCGCCATGTTCATTTACTGTATTGTTATTTGTAGGAATATACATATTTAGAATATGTATATTCCTACAAATAAAATGGCACGCGAGCGTCCCGAAGCCGTAAGCGGCTTGCACGATTTTTTATATGCAAGGATATTAAATATCGCTCTTGCTTCTTTCACTACTATCGCATTCTTCATACACTCTTTCATGACCTGAACAATTCAAGAACGTCTTTAATCCCATAAGTTTTGCCGAAGTAGTAATTATGACCAACGTATACATTTGGATTGTCTTTGTTAGTGCGTTCATCTTTTTTACATGTTCAAACCATCTTTGCATAATTTTCTCGAATTCACTATAATTATCATTCACTTCGATTTGTTCTTTTTTTCACAATTTTCCTCAGTGCAGTAGTGAAGACAGTATTTTAAAGTCAACATACTTTTCTTCTGTCTGTTTTGTTTTTTATTATTCTCATCTTAACTGCATTTTTGTAAATAATTAAAACTCCCAAAAAAATACTATCTTTCACAAAAGGTACACTTAGTAAGAAGAACTTTTTAAAGAGGATTAATAGACGCCATCTAATAAATTTTATCCATCCAAAAAAATGCTATAAGTAGTAATTTGTTTTCATCACAAATTAAATTTATTAAACCTATATCAGTATTGTAATGATTCACAGGTTTTGCATTTGCAATTAATAAAAATTGCGTTGATATACCCACACAATTATTTAAATAATCATTTAACTAAGTTCCTAATAGTAAGGAAGTGGACACAACACTAACATTTTTTTATTAAGATTGGCGGAGAATTCCAAAAATATTATTACCTGCTATTTGCTTACACAAACTTGTTCAATTATCCACAGATTATCTACCAAACGTAACAATATAAAATCACCAATATATGTGAAAAACAAAATGATTCCTTATCTTGACATTACCACAACATAAATAAAGTTAAAATTTAGCTTTTCACTGACAATTTTATTAGGAAAATTGTGCAATTAAGATTGTGTTAGCCAACAACACACGTAATATCTTGAATTAATCGATTTAGTAAATAATAGTACTTGGGTTTTTACATTTTCCTTTGTATTTTTTTTTGTATGCATATTGCTGCCTTCCTTCCTATTCTAGTAAGGTCGTTGGAATGTCTACGGGGTAACAGTCATAACCAAAATATATATTAAATCGGAACATTTCAATCAAATAACAAGTTATATTGAGACAGACAGTCAGGACAGGAGATTAGTATTGAAAAGAGCTACAATTTTAAATATATATTTTAAACAAGTCAGGATAATTCACAGTATGGTGTGTAAAGTTGGATGGGTGAACGCTAATTGCAATCCCATTGAGCGCTTCCATGTTCGGAGGGTACGTTAAACTAGTAGTCTTATTAGGGCCTGTTTCAGAATGTTCGAGTAAGTTCCGGTTTTACTACCCAGAACATATTTACTAAACAAAACACTATGTTTGCGTTTCACAGTCATCGATTTAGCTTATCCATTGGTTAAAGCTTGAACCGCGCTGCAAGTTAACTGTCATTTTTATCATTCAGTTTTTTAATAGGCTGCATAGCAACCCGAAACTAGTTTCTAATCTAATCTAAATAATCCTAATAAACATATAGTATATTATAATAAACTCTATTAGGACATTCTGAAACAGGCCCTTAGGATAGTAGACTACTCGTTATTTTAGGATAGTAGTCGTTTTAGCATGGTGGTAGGGAATTTTATTAATGCCTGCCTAGCTACCATCCTCAAGTAAAAAATCTGTCGCTAAGCACCTAACAGTGTATTCTGGCAACTGACCTTGAGAGCCAGTAATCCTAAGATAGCCTGAACAACATCTTCAACCACATCATCACTTACCATCAGGTGAGATAGTGGTCTAGGTGTTAGTTTTTTTTCATATAGCTTATACCTGTGTATATAAAACTCAGTCAATCTCTCTCAATGTAACTTATTTTTAGGTATTTTTTCCTCTCACACATACTCTTATATGAAGCCATCTAACGTTTTGTGAGACGATTTCATTATACAATAAAAAAATAATAATTTCAGAACCGGAATCGCCATGCAATAGGAATGACTTCACCTGCTATACTAATATCGTCCGAGAAATCGTTAAGGCTGCTGTAATTGGTAACGCAGAACAAGGGATAGAACCTCTAGACCCTTTAAAGCAGCAATTGGTAGAAGGTAAACTACAAAACTTGGAGTATGCCTTAAAAGATTGTACTGCCTATGGTCTTAAGGATATGATCGTCAATGAAATAAGGTAAGTAAAATAAACTAGTCCATATATTGAATGCTAGTTAAAAATAAATAGACATTGAGTAAACGAAACGAAGAACATTGTAGCGACTGACTTCTCGGCCTTACAATCTTTATATATTTTGAACTAGAAGCAATAGCTATAGAGCATCTGACATAAAGTATTATGTTTTTACTTAATTCAACTATATAACTATATCTTATATACTCTGGTCAAAAGTTTCGCATTCTATTTTAAAGTACTGATAGCCGAGCGGTACGAGCTATGGATTGCGGTCCCGCAGGTCCATGATTTGACCCTCAACGCCAGCTTTAGCTTCACCTCCTGGCGGAAGGGCTTTATGCGCATGCTCGCCTGACTAGCTTGGTAGCTTGTACCCTAGCAAAACAATGTATCCGATTATTTTTGAAAATGCTCAATATACCGGAAATCTGGCAAAGCATAAGCATACATATTAGACTCTAGGACATGCATGCAAAATTTCGCTGAATTTGAACAATTGGTATTTAAAATACGACGAAACTATGTTTGTATTAAAAATGCTACCTGCATTTCCTGTAAAAATTTAAATCCCTAATAACATAATTAGGTGACGGGTATTAAGTAAACTATCAAAGAATGATGCCCTGAGGATGGTCCTCATCAGAGAGTTTAGGTTATAGAATCTGCTACTATTTTAATTATGTTGTGGTGTCATTTAACATGAATCTATATGGTTGCTCTGAAATATTGTCATCTTTGCCTGAAATGAAATATATGATACTATTATACATGGAACTAGATGAGCCCCGCGCGGATAATGATGATAGTGAAAAGTACGTAATTGTAACCCATAGGGTTGGTACTTTGATTATAGGGTCAGGACCTAAACTATCTACATTCTAAATTTCACCCAATTCGGTTCAGCTGTTTCAGCGTGAATCATACTTTCTTATGAGATCATACGGGCTTTAGTGTTGTATAAAAAAATAAAGTATAAAAGTGATATGCTTATATTTTTATTGCTAGTAAAAAAGTTTTGGGTAAGAAGAGGACGACTATTATAAGAGTGATTACTCAAGAATTGTTTGTTTTATTTTGTAGTTTTCCAGACTCAAAGCATTATCGCATAGATTATTCAATTCCATATTATGAAATGGAGAGTGATTATGAAATTAAAGGAAAGTTGATTAATCTTGCCATTGAGGGCAACGGAAAGGGATTCTTAAATTCAAGTGAGTATAAAAACTAATTATAGTGAAATAATATGTAACATAAAATAAGTATAAAATTGAATATTTTAAGTAACACCCGACAAAGATCTTTATAAATTGTAGCTTAGAAGAACCTCAATCACGTGAGATTTAAAAAAACCGCATCAAAATTGGTCTATTTGTTAGGAGCTACGATTCCACAGACACAGACGCTGAGAACTCCTAAATAGATCAAGATAAGACTGCTTATTTATGCACCAAATTTCATCAAAATCCGTTCTTGGAATAAGTGTTGACACAAACATTTTAATAATAATTCTTCCTTCTATGCGCAGCTTTAGGAACTATCTAGTAGATCTGGACGTTAATTAATATATATTATATTACCGACTCTTGAAACTTAGGAAGAAACCTCGGAGCAGCGATGACAATAACTAAGGATTACTGTATCAGCCGGATTGTCCACTGCTGAACTCAGCCTTCCCCATTATGGGGGAGTTTGGCATAATCCCCACGCTTGGCAGGCGTCTTGGGGATCGTAGTTTGAGATATCAGTTTTACCTTCGGGTGTGAAGCACTTAGTCACCTCTAGCGATACCTACGGGTTGAGACGGGGGGTGACATTCTACCCTGGCACCCCACGGGCATGGATGGAGCTAAGGATTGCTGGGTCCAATCTAGCTAGCATTGAATTTGAAGTCTTATTTTACAATTGTATGCCGTCGTTTGCCCCTCGCATCAATACGTCAAATAATAGTAGACATAACTACTTTGGCATAAATATGTTCCCAAAGTGCATTATGATACACTACTAAATAGTAGGTTTTTTATATTGTATAGAAGGGCAAACAAGCAGAGTGGACGCCTACGAACATCTGCAACACCGGAATTGTCAAGAAAGCATTGTCAGCCTTGAGGAGTGTATAAGCTCTCTTCTTAGTTTGACAAGGGCCTTTGCGCATTTGTCTGCACAGCATTACATTATATTTAACATGTGCCTTAAATTTAAATGGCTGCTCTGTCGTTCAGCGTCCCGATATAACGATATCAGTCCACCTAGTGGACTCATATCGTGAGTATCCTCGATACTTGATAATTTTACCATCCATCTATGGAATTCTTCAACTGATGACGATGAACCCTCTTCGGGAAATCTGCAACGCTTGCGCTTCTGTTGGGTGACTTATGATGAAAGTTACTTCGACCTACCCTAGTAATATTAATCTCTGGTATAATTTAATATATTTGATATAATTATTGTCAATACAGCTAATATACACTTAATCGTTGACACCGAAAAACATTTCTACGAGAAAGATGGCAAGAAACATTTAAAACTTACGATAACTAAGGTACAAACAGAACTACTGGGGACCATGTATATAAACATGGAAAATCTGTTTAACGGAAATAAAGAGCTGGGTATGTATGTTTTATAAATTGCTTTGTATATTCTGTGATATAATATTTGTAACATTTATATATTATTTAGGGTAAGTATACCTTTTGAATTTTACAATCGGCTTCAACTGCTTGATATATATATTCATATATCGGACTACATACAAAATGGAGATAATAATTGTGCTGTTTATTATTCCAAAGGTTTTATACCAAATTTAAATAAAATCAGACAAAAAAAAAACAAAAAATTCGTGTGTTAACCATACACGAATTTTCTCGCTTTTTTATTAACCAGCAAGTTTCCGGGTCTTCAGGTACCCTGAAAATTGGGGTGACACATTAACAGTAGTTTATGCAGGTGATAGGCAGTTAATGCGTATTAAAGATAAATTCACGGGTAAAATTTTGTATACCGAGATTAAGAAAGGATACTGTTGGAGTAAAATAATAAAAACTAGAATTCTGAGTGGAGTGAAGGATTCAAGCTTCACCAAGACGAAGACGAATTTTCTGAGCGGATACTCCACTTTATACATCTTCTGCGAAAAAATAATAAGCTAACTGACAACAAAGACATACAATTTTAACATACATAATATGCGTCTCTATAGCTCATATTAAAACACATGTCCTCACCACATCATTATAATCTTGAATAAGGCGGAGGTGACTTAATACCCATGTTCTGAAAAATATGTATTTCACAATAACAGCAATCACTTCCACTGCTGAACAAAACCAAATGGAGGCCATTAGGGCAGGTTTGCCATATACCCCACGCTTGAACTGCACTGTGTCCATCACCCTGAAGCACACATTCTTTCAAACCGCACAACTGCTTTACGGTATAAATAAGTATAGCAGCAGTACTTCCCCGACGAACTCGTACAAAAAGTTCTTCTGCTCTATACAAAGAGTAGTCCCGGTATTAGAAATTGGGACTGGAGATAAACAATTATTTCTTTGATATTTATTTTGCATTTGTTTTCAGCTGATCCACTTCTAAAATTTGTAAATGAAAATTATAAAATTGTGGCAGAAAAATTGCAAGATCCTGTCGCTAGTGTGATTATGGATAGATTGGTGAAGAACGCTAATAAGATTTTAGCAGAAATTCCTGTCGAATATTTGTTTAATATGAATTAAACCAATAAACAGTAATTAAACAACACTTTACCCATTATTTTATATTACCCCTGGGTCCTGTCTAGTAGAAAAACGATTTAAAAGTAAGTTTTTTTCGATAGATGACCTTTCATTGACCATCTCCCTTGTACAATATGGAAATAGGTTCTCAAGGTAAGTAACTTCAAGTCTGTGGCAGGAAGTCAAAGTCAAGTTCATATATAATTCAATTTAGGCGTCTACGACGCTCTTATGAAGGTTACATTACAAGTACAATCTCTACATTCTAATGCCATGTTCAACAAAAAAGGAGCCTCTGCGTGAAAAACGGGCTAGAAACTTGGCACCATTCTCTTTAACTTTAAAAATACATGAGGTGATAGGTGATAACTTAGCAGAAACGTAATTGTCCAAGCATTCGCAAAATGTCGTTCTATCATGCAGTAAAGCCCAAGCCAACGGAGAGGATTGTACCATGAACTTGCGGCTCGGCAGTTAATAGCTATTACCGCTCAGCAAGGGATGATATGGGGGATGCAATACCATTTCGGTGTACCACGGGACAAAACGTTCACCCAAAAACAATCTACTAAAATATTCACTATGGTAAAATGGGTACATAAGAAAATTGAAAATTGTACCTATTCATGAATAATAAATATAATTATATAGTCACGAGAATAACATAGTTGACATGGTAATTAACATACTAAACAACACCACAACATACGCACTTCGCTTCGGTACTCACAGAAAGAAAATTCAAGTTGCATATGAAGAATATTTTGATAAAGAAATCTTACTTCACAGTTTGTGATTACTTAAACGACAAAAATGCTTGGACTGGTTCGCCTCTGCCAAGCTAGCGCCTGACACCTACGTAATGTAAATTAAGTATTGTAATAATTTTACTACATAGTATGTACTTAACACATTGTTAAAAAACGTTTTAAGGAATGGCCCCGAGTTTCTTGCCCGTTCTTCTCGCAGCGGCTCTATAATTTTTGTTTGCTGAACGTGGCAGTACAATGTAGTATATTTCAATATTAAAATTTGTAATTGACCTTCATAAGAGCGTCGTAGATGCCTAAATTGAATAAATGATTTTGACTTTGACTTTTGACTTTGGTATTAGCTTACGCTTGGGTGCAAAATGTTATGTTGCCTTCTGCGTCTTCTGTTAGCCAATGTGGTACTGCAGTTGATCAACTCTGTCACCATGGCCTCTCTAGCTGTGCCCCGTAGTTTGAACGCTTCGAGAATATATAAAGAGTATCCTACTTGTCCATTTTTAGGGTTCCGTACCCAAAGGGTAAAAACGGGACCCTATTACTAAGACTTCGCTGACCGTTCGTCCGTCCGTCCGTCTGTTACCAGGCTGTATCTCAAGAACGGTGATAGCTAGACAGTCGAAATTTTCAAGTATTTATGTTGCCGCTATAACAACAAAACCAAAAAATTGGCCAAGTGCGAGTCAGACTCGCGCAGGTAAAAACAATAAAAGGGTAAAATATGAAGTCTAATGTGATAGTGGTACGGAATCCTTCATGCACGAGTCCGACTTGCACGTGGCCGATTTTTATTATCCAAATTTGTTAGAACCGTTTCCGTTTGAAGTAGTAACAAACCACATCGTATACTCACTCGCAAACTTTCACACGCACTTTTTTATAAAGTGCCGGGTAAGGGCCACACCTGTACATTACAATTGCAGTGTCACCGTTCTCATTCTGCTTGACACTGCACTGCGCTCATCACTCGGAGACGATATAGATCTTATGTCTCGTTCGCCCGTTTCACTTGCTAGATAGCCCTTCATGCCTAAACAACGAAGTGTATGCACACTACTGCTTGGACGTGCGTTGGTAGCCGGCAAGACGAACGTTGCCTAAAGGGACTTACCTTCTGGACAAAAGTAAACTCGGCGCTAATGCCGTGAATATTTACATGGACTATGATAACGGGTCATGGTGACCCGAAAATTATAAGCATTTTTTAAAAGACTATGTTTGAATAACAACCTATTTTAATTTTTTTTTTGTATAGTTAATGTGATTGTTTACAAGGTGTAATAACATCGATGCCAGTATATTCATAAGATTAACTAACATTCACTTTTTGAAAACACATGCTAAACAATTTTCATGGCACAATTTGAGTAATTAGTCTTCAGCTTTCTCATACCTAGCAATGATACTACTACAAATGTGCTTGAAGCACGTGTATTTCCCAACGCGGGCGGCGTCGCACTGATTTCACGAGTGATGTGGGTGAAGAGGTACTGTATCTCCAGCTACCAGGACGTTCAAAACCACAGAGCATGTAAAATATAAAATATGTAACATTTTGTATAACGTTTGAAACAATCTCGAGTCAATATGACCCAGCGGCATCGAGTTCGGGTTCATTCATTGTAAACGCAAAAATCAGTCGTTATCTTACGGTGAGAGTCGTTACAGCATGGTGGCAGGGCAATATGCGAATGCCCGCCTGGCTAGCTACCACCCTTTAGTAGAAAATCTGTCGCCAAGCACCTAACGGTGTCTTCCGGGAGCTGGCCGTGAGAGGCATTAATTCCAGGCTAAGGCTAGCCTGGAATAGGATGTAGTCGAAGATGTTGTTCAGGCGAACAACATCTTCGACTACATCCTCACTTACCATCAGATGAAATAGTGGTCAAAGACTAGCATTTCAGAAATAAAAAAAACTTTAAAAATTGGCTTTGACCATTATTTGTCTTATAACACAAAGGCAGTGGTGCCTAAGAAATATATTAAAATAAATATAGACAATTTCAAGAAAGGACGTTGTAATAACATTATGTTATAATACATATATATTTGAAATTAATATAAAAACAAGAATAGTAAGATAATTTCATTCATATGACGTACAAAGTACGTAATTATATTCTGTGAGAACCATTCATATCAAAAACAAATTCAAAACACCAACAAGCAATTAATTGAAAAATGAAGTATCAAAATAAGTCAAGAGAATTATTCACGAGATGTCTATCTATCGATTCTTTTCTAAGCTACAAAGGGACTAGGAGAGAAACGACTATGTTTGATGCTTGCAATATTGTCCCATTAAAATTATAGACTGCCCAGTGTGCCTTATCATCAAACTAGAATAATAACGAAAAAAACTTGATTTTGACATTTGAATTCCAAAATATAGTTTTCAAAGTATAATGTCAAAATTAACTTCATCTTCACAACCATTCTAATTAGACCCCTTATTAATTCTAATTAGACCCCAGAAAACGTTAAATGATTTTCGCGGCATGACATTGCGTTTACCACAGCAGAAACAGTGCTGGTCTATGGACTGCCACACTGATCGATGGTTCAAAGCGTGAGCTTGAGCTTTTTTTTTTAATGCTTCATAGGTTAGCCTTTGACCACTATCTCACCTGATGGTAAGTGATGTTGTGGTCGAAGACGTTGTGCAGGCTAACCCAGAATTACTGGCTCTCAAGGATGGCTGTAGGAACACACCGTTAGGTGCTTGGCGACAGATTTTCAACTTGAGGGTGGTAGCTATCCAGGCGGGCATTCGCAAAGTGCTATAACGACCACCATGCTATAACGACTGCCATCCTAAGACAACAACCGGTACCGACGGCTATACGTGCCCTCGAAGCACGGAAACGCTCAGTAGTAATGTCACCAGCGGTCACCCATCCAACTACTGACCGAGGCGGATATTGCTTAACTTTGCTGATCGATTCAGAATGGCTAAGCAAACTTCGCTACGAGCGCTTCAATACAGCAAATGCCCTGCTGGCTCGGTGCCACCCTCATCAAGTAGAAAATCTCTTACCAAGCACCTAACGGAGTGTCCCAGCGTAGAGAGCAAGTAACTATTCTATGTTAAGCCTATTACATAATCTTATGCCATATGATCACTTACTGTCACATATGATAATGGTCAGAGGCTAGTATTTCAGCAATAATGTACAACTAGGTAAGTATGCTTTTATTGTAGTAGCTGCAGTGTTGTATATAGTTCGTAGTATTTTGTTTAATAAAAGCATACCGCCGGTAAAAAAGTATGTATCAGCTTCTTCAACATTTTAAAGTTTTAACGCACCCTTACTCTTACCGTTGTAAGAATACCGTAACTTGGTATTCTTCAATCTTATGAAGCAGTGATGGCTCAGTGGCATTGGCTATCGACTGCCGCGCAGTAGGTCCATGGTTCGAATCCCGCCGCGGGCTTGAGCTTCACCGCATGCTGGAAGGGCATTTTGCGAATGCCCGCCTGGCCGACCACCCTCAAGTAGAAAATCTGTCGCCAAGTACCTAGCAGTGTGTTCCGACAGCAGTCCTTGAGAGCCAGAGAAATTACAGGCACATGAGACTTAACAACTATGTCTCAATGTGACGGGCGCAGTGCAGTTCGTGACTTGTGACGAAATGCATCTGTTATAGGCAGAAGTTAGTCCGCTTAACATCAGGTGGGCCTCGAGCTTGTTCCGTCGCAATAACATAAAAACAGAGCACAGGCATACGGCCTTATTGCATAGTGGCCTTCGGTAGAGATCATCGTTAGAAAAGTAGTAGTACATCAGATATGTTCAATATGTGTTCTGTGTCAGCAGTACGCATTGCACACAAAGCTGGCAAAGACAAAGAAAAAAAATGTTTACTAACAAACTACATATAAGGAGAAAATATACACATATATATGTATGTATAAGCATGGACTCACTTTAGCTTTAAGATATTTTTTTTTTAAATACCATTAGGCTAACTTCCCTTCAGGAGGAATATTGATAAGTTGGAGAATGATGTAAAATTAAAAAATGTATTTAAGTTAAACAAAATCAAACCAGTGTACGGGCCACGAGTCTGTAGTGTATAGAATATGTTAATAAAAAAAAAGACAAAGATAAAAGTTTGTATATTTATATTAAAACGATTGATACAGATTGAATCATTTGACAAAACCTTCTCACGGAAATGTGCTCTGCTAGCAAAAATGCTCGCTTGTTTGCCATTGAGTAGATAACCATAGGCAAAGTTTGCCGCGATAAACATTAACAAATTCGCGTTCCGGTTCTTTGGCGATGAGATAAAAGAAAAGTTGCTTCGGAATGGATCGGGCGGGAGTTTTATCAGATTTCGTTTAGGATTTGTTAGAAACAATTTTAAGCTAAGAACTTCGCTTTTTATGCAAAGCTTTGCGATTTTATACCAAGTCATGAGGTGGGTCATATATTTTGTAGATGAAAGTTCATGGAATATTACGAAAATTATTGAAAAATTAATTGTTCATATATTTTTTAATTCATACATTACATTAATTTTATCCAAGAATAATGAGATTATAATTATAATTGTATGTACCATTTTTAATATTATATTTATGAGTTGCTTTTTATAAAAAATCTTGTTTCTTATTATTTTTAGTAGTTATTATTTTTTTTACCCTCGTAAGTATATTGAATCCCTCGCTGTGCTTAGGATTAAGCACAAAGTAATACATTTTAGATCATTTTTTTAACGGAGTTTATACTATTAGATGCTTATGTCAATCAATAAAAAATGTAAATATGTCAATCAAATCGGTATAAAAGTTACTCTCTTTTTAACAAACAAGTATTGGAAACGCCAGTTTAGTATAGGTATAGTTTTGAAGCTAGGAGGAAAACCAATAATTACTTTTTTTGGGTTGTTTCGGTACGCTACCCTAAGATGTCAGGCCTTTGGTAGAAAATCTGTAGCCAAGCACCTAACAGTTTGTTCTGGCAGCAATCCCTGAGTGCCAGTATGAAATTACAGGAACATGAAATTTAAAAACTGTATGTCTCAGTTGAAGGGCTCAGTGCAATAAATCACTTGTGACGAAATGCATATGTTAAAAGCAGAGGTTACTGCTTAACAATAAGCGGGCCTCGGGTGTGTTTCGACACAATATTATAAAAAAAATTTTTTTAACAAAAATGGAACCGACTTCGACACCCAAAAGTGTGAAATAACTTGTCGAAGTCGGTACCATGCGCACAATATTGTGATAATGGGTACTTTTGAACCATCATGGTACCGACTTCAACAACTTATTTCACACTTTTGGGTGTTGAAGTCGGTTCCATTTTTTGTTAAAAAAAAATTTCTATCTGTTTTCTTACAAATTTTTTTTCATTCTTTTTAGTGTAACTCAAAAACGGCTGGACCGATTTTGATGAAACTTAAAATGGGACCAAACGACAAGCATCAGCTTTCAAGAGCAGTCAAGAGATCTGAGGTAACAAACATAAAAAAAACAAACGAACTGAGAACCTCCTCCTTTTTTGGAAGTCGGTTAAAAAGATGCAATGTTATTCAATCAAAACCGCCGCAAAATTCCGATATTTTGGGAATTTCAGTTCAAACAACTACCATCATAAATCTTCATAATGAATAAGGCACGTCTTATCCGTTACCTTAATAACATTTCTCAAGACTAGATATAAATGTCATCGGTCATAATGTCAATTAAATGCGTAGCAATAGCTGTCAAGGCGTCTAGCTGTCAAAATTATATAGCAGCAATCTACAGTGCAGTAGTTAAATGGATATGCCTACATATTATAAAAACTTACGCTCATATTTATATCTAATATATGAAGAACACGGGTGTTTGAGCGTGAACTTACTATGAGTCGATATCGCTATCGACAATGTTTCGGCTTCTACCGGATTTTGAGTGTGGTACGTCCGCCGCGGTCGCGTGGGCCGCGCCGAACGACTACTACGACCGACCGCGCTAAACTATCGACTCATAGTAAGTTCACGCTCAAACACCCGTGTTCTTCATATATTAGATATGTGTACAGTAGATAGGTAATCTGTGATGTTACAATTGGAATCGAAATAGTGCATCCATTGATTAAAATAAAAAGAGGAAGATAGGGACTTAATAGACGCCTTTTTATCACGACTGAGAAAATTTTACACACGCCTATATTGCACACAGCTATAATACACTTTCATTGTGTATGATACGTTTTAATGAATGACTAAAACAGGAAGACAAACATATAGTCGACGCACATACGCACACTAATCAGACTCAATCAGGAGACGTCACCTGATTTTACAATGCCATATTGGAGGTGTGAATGCCGTTTCTCCCGTTGTTCATAAGTTCAATTGGTCTACGAGTATATGTACATTACGCACCAATCAAAAATATGGGAGGAATACGAAATTAATTTCAGGACCTCATGGATTAACATTATTTTTTGCTATTTTATACATAATTTTGTATTGTTTGTTACATACTATTACACACTCGGGAACACAAATATTCAGTATATATGTGTTCCCGAGTCCTTGAGGTGCTAGGCTAGAATTTCTCACCCCTATCTCTTTCCGTAGGTGTTATAAGAGGCGGCTGAGGCTAAAATACCGGAAGGTAGGAAGCGGTGTCTTCTGAAAAACTGTATTCCAATTTGCCTCTATTACATCATCACGAATTTTACGAAAATTCACACAAATGAGTTGGTGACAGCTACGAAGATATATAAATGTCTGACAACCCCTAAGAAGATATTTATTGGCGCAAAACAATATGTTACTTACCTATAAGCATAGAACATAAAATAATACATATATTAGTAAGTACTTACTTCTATAATGTAGCAGACTGTTCTCGATTTTTCTACCAATAGTTTTCATCGTATCATGAAACACATTTAAATATGTTATTCGAACTAAAATGTAAACTACACAAGGCTTCAATTACCACGATAATCGTACTATAATATTAACTAGACACCAAAATTAGTTTTACCAACGAAAACAAGAACATTTATAACAACTCCACCTATCCGAACACTTTGGAACTTTTATCCTCAAAGCCTTTGCTGTTACAAAATTGTTAGCTGAATTTGCGAACTCAACCGAAACCAACCACATTTTGGGAACCAACGAGATTGTGCTTTAGTTGGAATGTACGCTAAACTTTCCTGAACTAATTAGAGCTGATTCCTACTAGGTGTTTTCTTTTTCAAAAAGCACACGTATAAATAAATTGATTTTATGAGAGGTGTAAACGAATGAGGAGATTACACTTTATTCAGATTTATGACGTTGTTCAGAAATTGACACCCTGTTTGTTTGGATTATGCATAAATATCCACCACACAAACGATCTAATTAATGGCATGCCATTGTAACTGGTATATGGAAATAATATATAAAATAAAGATTTTTAATAGAACACCGAAAATATTGATGTTATATAAATGCTAACGGGGTTTTCAACTTAAATTTGTTTTCTAAAACAAAATTAATCAAAGAATTTATATGAAGATGATTCAAATTTTTATTGTATTACGAAGAGGAAAGTTTGGCAATTGTGAATAAAAAATGATGTCTGGCAAATGTCCACTACGACCACGCTGACAGATGTCAAAGTTTTTAATCACATACCAATTCTTTGTTTTATTTTGTTGCAGAAAACAAAGTTCTTGTTGAAAAACCCTTAGTTTTTAAAATTAAATTCATTATTTCATGAATTGAGTTATAAAGTAAAACTAGTTTATGTACTACCGAGCAAAAGAATCAACAAAACTCATTTTTGATGTTTACTTGTGAAGGTAAAACTCTTTTTGCTAGTTCGCCCTCAGAAGTACTGCCAACATAGCTATTTCTACCGCCAAGCAGCAGTGTGTTGCGGTTTGAACGGTATGTGTGCCGATTTTTTTTTTTTTTTTTTTTAGGGAGGACATAGATGCTGGCTACCGCCTGTGCGGTCGTCCAGCTCCACCGGGTTTTGGGCGAGGGCCTGGCCCTACAATAGCCCGGGAGGGAGAAGTGCCGAAGGCACTTCTCCCGAGACGGGCGTAGAAGGCGAAAAGCGCTTTCTACCTCCGTCTCCTGCGGACGCCGAAAACGTACCGCTATTATAGGAGGGGTTGACAGCGAGCTCAAGGGCACCACTGTGGTTCGGACCTCGGCTTGTCTCGCTGTCGAGAGACATGGGGGGGATCGGAGCAAAATGCCTCTGTGCAACTGCAGTGTTGCACAATTGGGCCCTACTGAATAATACTCTTTGACTATTTGGAGAGCAATTTATCGTGACCTTGTTTTTGCCTCGAGCTCGCCGGCGAGCTCGGTGTTTGATTGTGTGACCTCTGATTACCTCACACCTGGGGATTTTACCTCGACGACTTGCGGATAACGCTAAAGCTGCCAACGTAATGGCTGCGATGGGGTCATCCGGGTCGTCTAATACCTGCCGTGGTCGGCGACGGGGGGGTTTGAAAAATGGGATAGAAGAGGCAGTCGAGTAGTTCGATGCCTGGACAACCAATGGGTTCGGGTGGTGGGGCGCTCGATCAAAGTATCGGCGGGCGCAGTCCTTATTGAACTGCGCTAGAGAGGGAAGGTTTAAGTCGCAATGCAACTCGGTGTTCCGGATATACCACGGAGCGCCGGTTGCACTACGAAGAAAACGGTTTTGAATGACTTGAAGCTTATGGAGATGGGCCTCACTAGCATGACTAAACACTACTGATGCGTAAGTCATGATGGGGCGGATGCAGGCAGTGTAAAGTGTCTTCTTATTTCTAAGAGACATTTTACTCTCTTTGCGAATCAGGGGACCAAGGCGACCCATTACAAAGGCCGCTCTGTTACGGACGGTTGTTATATGATCGCTAAAGGTGAGATTCCGATCAAGGGTGACTCCGAGATATTTTGTTTTACTAACCCAGGGGATGGGTTGGTCGAACAAAGTTATAGGTTGCGGGTAACGGGGGCGGCCCTTCTCAGTAAAGTACATAGCTGCACTTTTAACTGGGTTGACCGCGATGCGCCATTTACGGAACCAGTCACCGATCTCGGTGATGGCCCGTTGGAGGGCGGGAATGGACTTTCTACTGATATGCCACCCAGTGGTATAAATAGCGGTGTCATCCGCGTATTGGGCTAATAGGACGTTAGGCTGAGAGCATGGGATGTCGCTGGTATACAGCGCGAAAAGAATGGGTGATAGCACGGAGCCCTGAGGGACTCCGGCTCTGACTGGGTGGGGGGAGGAGAGGGTGCCTTCCACGCGATAGCGAAAGCTTCTGGCTTTAAGGAAGTCTTGTAGGATGAGCACAAGACGTTCTGGCACGCCAAATTGGTATAGCTTGTAAATCAAGCCATTGTGCCAGACTTTGTCAAAAGCTTTCGCTACGTCGAGGAAGACTGCTAGCGTTGTCTGGGGTTTGGGGTACTTGTTAAAGCCCTCAATGATGTGCTCCGTGAGGCGGTGCACCTGTTGGACGCATGAGTGTCCGGGCCTGAAGCCAAACTGCTCATCTGGGATAAGGTGGTGTTCCTTAGCATGGGACTGGAGACGGTTTGCAAGTAACCGCTCGTAAAGTTTGCCTAAGGCACTGAGGAGGCTGATGGGGCGGTAACTGGTGGGGTCAGATGAGCTTTTGCCTGGTTTGTGAATGCCAATGACATTTGCACATTTCCAGGTGTCTGGGAATAAGCAGTGGCTCATAGCAGCATTGAAGATGCTGACTAGGAGATGGATGAGAGGAGGAGAGAGGGTTTTAAGAACCCTGTTGGAGATGCCATCGGCACCGGGGGATTTGCGCGGTCGGAGGGCCTTGATCAGTCTCGCCACCTCAGCGTAAGTCGCTAAGGTGATTGGTGGGAGTTCAGAGGTGACCACAGAGCTTTTACGTTCGACTTCAGCATCCACCGAATCGAGGTGAGCTTGGTCAACGTGATCTACGTTAGGGGAACACTGTGCCTCTAGGCTATCAGCTAGGCACTCAGCTTTGTCTTCGTCAAAGAACGCTGGGACTAGTGGGACTGGTCTGTATAAGGGAGGCATGTCGTTGTAGTTACTTCCTTTCATACCTCGCGCCAAGTCCCAATAAGCCTGGTGGCTTGGCACGAGGTTTGAAAGTTTGTCACCCCATTGTTGATCACGCAACTCAGACATGCGACTTTGAACCATGCGTTCAAAGTGGCGTTTCTTAGTTTTGTTCTCTTTACTGGGGTAAGAGTCGTAATGTCGGGTCACTGCTTTACTTTCCGTCACTAATCGTCTCACATCCGCTGGAATGACAAGGCGCCGGTCGTCCGGCACCATGACCTCCTTTGCGGATGCACCTACTACGGTGGAGAGGTGATTAGTGAACGAATCGATCGCAAGGGTTACGTCATCTTTAGTCAGGATGTCGTCAGGGATCTTGTCAAGGTCCGGTGAACTGATAGCCTTTAGGGCAACGCCTAATTGCTTCCAGTTCACTATCGTCTTAGTGGGGCGGGGGAGGTCTGTTGTTGGGTCGGGACCTAGTCGCAGTATAATGGGTCGGTGATCAGAGTGAAGCTCGTGAACCACTTCTATGGAGCGTAACTGGAGTGTTACGCCTCTGAGTAGTGCCATGTCAAGCAAGTCAGGTCGAAAGTCTTCCGTGTGAGGGTAGTGAGTGGGCTCAGTGGGCGCAATTATGTCAAAATTAAGTTCTGCGACTAGTTTTTCAAGTGCAATGCCTCTGGGATTGTTGACTTTACAATTCCATAGGATGTGCTTACTATTGAAGTCGCCAATCAGAAGGACGGCGCTTCCTAATGAGAACAATGCTTCTAAGTCAGCTCGGACGATCGGCTTTTGACAAGCTTGGTAACAGGACGCTATGACTATAGGTTGATGACCAGTCATAGCTAGAAGGCAACAAGATGCTTCCATATTAACAAGAGTCGGGGTAGGTAAGGGGATGCAGTGCAGGGACCTTTTGTAATAGATAAGAGTGCCTCCCCCACGGGAGTTCACTCTATCATCACGTACCGTTCTGTAATTGGCAAACCTAGGGTTCGCCTTCCCCGGTTTTAGAAGGGTTTCCTGCACGCATATAATGTCGATAAGGTGGGTGCAACAAAAGTCGTGGACAAGGTCACGTTGTCTAAAGAAACCGTTAGCGTTGAATGACGCTAACGAAACTGAGCGCGGTTTCGTGCGTGCGGTTGTACTACCCATAGTGGTTGTACTGGGGAGGGGCCTGGGGAACGAAGCGCTTAAGGGCGCTTAGTAAGTTCGCGTGTTCCAATGTGTATTGGATCACGTCCGCTGGGGATTGAGCGTATTGCATCTTGTGGAATAGCTCTTGTACCTCATTGATGTCAACCGACATAGCCAGATCGCTGACTAGGTTGATTGCCTCTTGAAGAGGGGCAGCCATCAATGGCATAGGTGGAGCTTGAGGCCGGGAAGCGGCGCGGGGAGGCGCGCGAATGGTGTTGGCGACGGGTGCCGGGAGCGCGGGGCGAGCCGGGGCCGGTGCGCGGGCAGGGGCCGCGGCGCGGGCGGGTGCAGGTGCGGGCGCGGGTGCGGGCGCGCGGGCCGGGGCGCGGGCGGTAGCGACGGTCTTAACCATACTGGGTGGTTTAGACCATGCGTTACGGGCTGGGAGCGGCGCGGGTATTACCTGTGAGGCAGGTACTACCGTTAGTTTAGGGCTTACCCGTTGGTAACGGTCGTAAGAGGGACGGGTCGGCCTATGCCTTGCCACCCTGTGGTTCACTCGTGGTGCTTTAGGGCAGCCACGGTAATTCGCGGTATGCCCTTGAGCACCGCATAAAACACAGCTGGGTGGGTCCGGCGAATCCCGGGTGCGAGTGCACGCTGCTGTCGCGTGATCGCCTAGGCACTTAACGCACCTAGCGCGAGCGAAGCAGAAACGGGAGGCGTGCCCGTATAGTTGGCAGTTATGGCACTGCGAGGGACTCCCATTCTTGTATGGGGCTTGGACATCGAGTCCTGAGAGGCCACAGACCTTTTTTAAATTAAAAATGGCCTTGCCTTCAGGAGTACGATCTAGTACTACGAGTACTAGATCGTAGGGGCTGCGGTCCTTCCCGCTGTACATGCGGTGAACTGCATGTACGGGGAAGTCTTGTGCCTTCAGGTCGGCACATACCGAATCGGTATGTACCTCCTTGGGCACACCGCGGATGACCACTCGGAGGACTTTCTCCTCTTCGAGCGCATAAGTGTGAAAACTTATGCTCTCGTGGCGGAGGAGTTTAGTTAGCGCTCTGTGGTCGCTAATGGTGGAAACTTGGACTTTAATGCCCTGCTGCGTGGAGCGGGCATTAGTATAGTGGATCCCACGATCCGAAACTAAACGGGACAGCATGTCCCATTTGGTTTTGTCCTGAATGAACAGGGGCGGAGGCGGTTTTTCGCGGCGCGCGCTCGCGTCCTGAGGGGACGCGGCAGTGGTGGCCGGAGCGGAGGGAGGAGACGCGGGGCGCGGGGCGGGGGTCGGCTTCTTGCCGGAGGCGGGGGCCTTAGCGGGTGCCTTGGCGGGAGGGGCGGAAGTTGCGCAACTAGCGGCTTTAGGAGCACGCTTGCGTTTTCTGTCTACGACGGTATAGCCGTCGTTATCGGAGTCCGAGTCAGTGCGTAAGGCACGACTCGGATCTACATCCATCTCCGCTTCGGAGTCCGAAGTGGGCTCGACAACGGCGATGGAGGGACGGGTGCTCGCTGGCCTCCCGATCGGTGAGCGCGAGCGAGACCTCTCACGGGGAGGGGCTGCCACCGTGCGTCTGTTGTCAGGGCCCGGAGCGGGCGAAGTCGGGCTGTCCTCTGAGAAGGACCGGGTCAGAGGAGGGACGATGGCCTCCGGAATTGGAGTTCCGGAGGGAGCGATGAGAGTGTCCGTGAGGCGGGCACTCTCTGCATCGTTAAGTGATTGCTGATGATCAGCGTAGAGTTCGGGGTAGCGGAGGGCGAAGGTCTGAAGGACCTCCACCTCACCGTTAGAGGGACGTTGCATCCTGAGGGGAATACTCAGGATGGCCTAACGGGTTCTGTCTCCCTCTCGCAACTCGTGAGCTCACTTGTGTGAGAGGGAGTGAGTACCTATGGTGTGCCCTAGTTGTGTACCCTCTCCGAGCTTTTTTCTCGGCGGAGAGGGGTGCTCCTAAGCGCTACTCCGGGGTTGACTAGGGGTGACCCCAAGGCCAGTAATCCCGGAGCCCAGCTTGCTTCGGCTGACCCGTGAAGCGGGAAAGGCCACGGTGCAAGGTTAAACCAAAACAACAACAGTGGCCGTTGTCACCGTAGGGTGTCACACTGCGACCGCAGCAAATGGCGGATTTGATCGTTCAGACGGGTTTGGCTGACGCTACCCCACGCCTGAACGACGTCGCTTAACAGCACAAAGTGTGTTGTTACGCGACTGTTACTATGTTGTGTCGGGTAGTAAAGTGGTGAAATGCGCACCGAAAAGTGCGGTCAAAACAAGACCACCAGCCCGATATGATGTTGTTCGTCCGAAACAAGGGACTTGGGTAGGTGGTAATGCCTGACGTCTTAGAGCGCCTCTGCGCGACGGCACGGCGAGCTCGTAGCTCGCGTTGCTCGGCGTTCGGCGGCTGCTCAGCTTCTGCACACAAAACAAAGACTTCGTCAGGACTGCGTATTCCAAGGCACTGGTCTGCAACTAGCGTCGGAACGATGACCCGAGTGAGACGGCAATAGTGCGGGGACTATTGCGGTCTCACTGGGAGATACTGGCGGAGCTGTAGACAGGTGTGCACGGCGTCGTCGTCCATGTGTGCCGATGAAACGGTGATAGTCGCAGTGCAGTTCGCCACTTGCAACACACTGTATCTGTTATAGGCTTAGGTTTCCGCTTGACCAGTGGGCCTTGTGTTTATTCCATCGCAACAGCAAAAAAATACATTTCAATTATTTGTTTATAGGTGGCTAAAATAACTTTTTAAAGTGCTCGTAGCGCAGTTTGCTTAGCTTTTCTTAACCAATCAGCAAAAATAAGCATCATCCGCCGCGGTCATGAGTTGGATGGGTGACCGCTAGTGACATTACGACTGAGGACTTCCGTGTATGGAGTGGACGTTAAGCCGTCGGTATCAGTTGTTGTCTTAGGATGGCAGTCGTTATAGCATGGTGGCATTTTGAGAATGCCCGCCAGGCTAGCTACCACCCTCAAGTAGAAAATCTGTCGCCAAGCACCTAACGGTGTGTTCCGGCAGCTGTCCTTGAGAGCCAGTAATTCTAGGTTAGGCTGAACAACATCTCCGACCACATTATCACATACCATCAGGTGAGATAGTGGTCAAAGGCTAACCTACCAAGCATAAAAAAAAAAAAAAAACAACTTCTTCGCCTAAACTAAAATATTATTGGTATGTATACTTCGTCTACATTCCCACTTAACAT
Source organism: Plagodis dolabraria (assembly GCA_963854805.1). Lineage (NCBI taxonomy): Eukaryota > Metazoa > Arthropoda > Insecta > Lepidoptera > Geometridae > Plagodis > Plagodis dolabraria. The sequence continues at coordinate 10,686,218 of OY978452.1, read as the reverse complement.
GCGTGATTTGTATAATGGCAATATTATATATTTTTTTAATACATCAACGGGCGTGGTAAATTGAGTTTCTAATAGCATTTTGCAATAAATTGCGGAATCCCATTCAATGTGTTTAACAAAAAGGAAAGAACGTCTCGTTGTGAGGTGATGTGTGGGCCTGCGTACGCGCATGTCATTCATTGTTTGGTAAGCCCACAGGGCTGGTCGTTGTGCAAAAAATGTGGGAATTGAGAAATGATTTTAGGGATGGGAGCTTATGTGGATGTGTTAATATCGATTAGTATTTGGTCTTAATCATTACAATCATTTTACGTAAAATCAAAATCATCTACAGAGTGACGATGATATTTTTATTTAAAAAGATAGATTTTATATGTTTCGTTATTTGAAATGAAATGAAATGAAGTTTATTCCAGCATTACACAACACTACAATTAAATAAATAAAGTTAATTATACTACAATTAGAGCAATTGCAATGTTGCATGATGCTAGGAACGAGTCCCGTCTCAGCATGTGCCAGGTTCAAAAAATGACCCTAAGCGCTGGTTTTCAGACGGCACTCCCGACCAATATCACGAACGTGTATGACATTAAATGTTTGGAGGCATATTAACTCGTCACTCAAAAGAGATTTTATGTTTTTCAATGTTTGGATGTATATAATAATTAATAACTCACCACTCAAAATAAAGACGCCCTGGCCAATAAATCGCACCTGGCTAAAATATATTTATTCAAGGAAATGACATAATTGTTTTTTTTTTCTTGATTTAAATATAAGCCGTTTAATGTAGAGATGGTTATTCCGTGCTGCAGGGAGCTCATCTTATTTTCTAAAACTTATCACAACGCTTGGTTGGTTTCGTGATCAAACAGCTGACACTTATTTGGCTTAACGTTTGGCTGCCCTATTGGTTTCGTTGAAATTACTAAGATGTGGTGTGAAGTTTGCAATGTATTGCTAACAAAGGCAATCCGTACAGGTAAAATATGCCCATCTTCGGTTTCATGATTAAGCTACATTACTCACGGACACAAAACATCTGGTCAGGAATCAAATGTATTAGCAATTGTTAACTAAACAATGTATTATAACAGCAAAGAAATGACTTTAAAAGGAATCCTAAGAATAAAATAATACCGGTTCTACTTTATTACTTCCTAAATTACTATTATTACCAAGTTCAGAGTAAAAACAGTATTTTCAATAGGCACTTGAAATTGATGCGGTAAACAGATCATGTATAAATTAAAACTACAATATAAATATAATTTATGAAGAACACTTTTTCCACCATCATCACAAGATGGTGATGATAGTGATCATGTGAGAATTCATATAATATTGTCATGATTAAACTTTAGCATCACATATTGCTAAAATCGTGATTTTTACTTAAAAACAATTTTGAGAAATAAATTACTATTAGTAGACAGTCAACTTGTATATAGCGCCTATGCAAGCATGTGACCAGCAAAGGTGACGTTCTTTATATATATTAAAATAACTTAATCAGTGTTTATTATCACGGTAATTAGTACTACTACTATACTACAGCTAAATTAACTAAAATGGTATCAAAATCATCGACATGCCCAAAAATAACTAGTCAATCACTACTCCAAAACCATATAAAACTTTACCATCCCAGCATTATACCGCGCCTACCTCTCCCCATTGATACCCTCGCGACAATAGCATGGCAAATAGCCATTATTATCCTTGCTAGGGTACACTCTATTAAAACGATAGGCCAGAAGACGAATTATACACCCAGCTATGGTTATTGGAACTTTGATTTGAAGGTAACCTCTTGTGTTAAGTCAAGGATACAATTTTAGGCCATTAAATTGCGTGTTTGTGTCTGTGCACAGCGGTATAATAACTGGTTTTTGACTTGGTTGCATATTGTTCGCCTTGGAGCAATGATGGTCTATGGTGAAAATATATCTCTATGGATATGGACTGCTTTATAAACATTCTAGGAGTCAAAACATTCAGACGAGCACCAAACGATGTATTCCGGTGGCTGGGGTGGCATTCACAAAATTCTCTACCCCGAAACGTGGAAGCTGAAGCCAGTGAAAACATGGCTCATATGTCCGGCAATCAGTACCACTACATCACTGCTTTTAAAATGTTTGCCGTTTATTTCAACCATTTAACACAATAAATTGTTAAATGTTAATTATAGTTCTTGGGTTATTAAAACAACGTTTTTTCTGCCATTTAGACAACGCTGGAATGTACATATACCTAATAATAAAAGATATCATTGCAGTGTGAAACCCGAAAAATGTTGTGCATCAAAAAAAATTGCTCATAAATTTACATCTTTTAGCACCCTCGATTTAACAGTAATTCAGATTAAAACAAAAAGAACAATTGTACATTCTGTTCTAACAAGCCCCACGCGTTAGCTATCGACAATAACCTAAAATTTGTCAATGTATTTTATCTTTCCACCGGGCGGCAAAAAATATTCGTGCAAAATAAAGGCCCATCATTCCCCGTCATGGATCGCACAAAGCATTTTTTTTCTACCAATTGTGCAATGATCAAAACAGACTATAAATAAAACACGCCTACCAGCCCCAGTGTACCGGATAACTATGGAACTCAATATGTTTTAAAACTCAGTAGAAAACAAAGAAATATTTTTTTAATTTATTGTTGAAGCAGTAGTACCTATACCTGGTGTATACGAGTATGTTTTTTGCCTATACCTTATATAATATCTTAGGTAAGATATTTTGCGAGCACTGTTTGACTGGCTACTTACCGTACCATATATAAAATATATATTATGAAATGAATAGATTCAGGCGGTCATTGTGCAAACCCATTTATAAATAACAATGTGACAATTCCGCCTAATTTTCCACGCAACGCAGTCAAACTGGAAGAAATTTGACGAACCAATAGGTGGCAATACTCTCACCCCGTATTACAAGTAACCAAAATATACCAGTGAAAAATGGGTATGGAGCTATGGAAGCCCCTCTGCAAGGAGTTGGAGACTTTTTTTTTGTTTCTATGTTTTCATATTCAATTTCTTGACATTTAAAAAACATTTTAAACCAATTTCCAAAATATGAATCGCATTTTGCACTTTGTCGCATTTCTGGAAGCTTGGTAGCGGAGCTTACATAGTCGCTCTTAACTGATAGACTAGTTCAATCAATTTCTACTACGTATCCATACTTGAATGGGAGACCGTTAGTGGGATATCTCTATACTCTCTAAATCCAAGGCACATTAAGCCTAGTTTAGCCTAAACAACATTTTCGACCGCAACATCAATTACTATCAGGTAAGAATAAGCTCAAAGGTTTGTCTAATAGCAATAAAAATAAATGCTCATCATACACACATGCCGCGCCTGAAGCCGAAGGACGAAGGTTCAAATCCGCCAAAGATTAAAATTTTGCATTTTTACAACTGTACATAGGTATCAGTACAGTATTTGCACATTACTGAATGTACGAGTGTATTTTGTTAAATCTCAAGTCATAATCATTAGGTTCTCGGAATGGTCTCAGAAATATAGGACACCATTGTAAAATATAAAACTAACATTATTCTTGCGAGAGCAAAGACGTTATGGAAGTTTACTTTTAGACTCAGAAAAAATCACGGTTGGGACCCAAAGCTTTTCATACAGCGATTAAGTCTTGACGATAAGACAGCCACAATGGCCAACAAATGTGTGCCGAACAGATTCCAGATTGAAAGCCGATAAACTCACTTTTGAGGTTGAAAATGTTTATTCAGTGAATTATCAAGTTTATCGTTAATCTCGGAGCACGTGTTTTGACTCACTATTATGATTTGGCAGGCGCATATGCGGCGGATTTCAACTGTCAACGTTTGTGATTTTATCAGCGGCGAGGGAATGTCATTTAAGGTTAAGTGGTACATGGCGAAATAGCTTACATAATAGATTTGCGAGATCATCAAAAGCCATTTCGTAGGTTTTATTAGGTATGGTTTCGTCAATGCTACACGGGAGAGATTGAAATGATAATGTTGCAAAAAGCACATGTATACAACACATGTCTTCTTTTGATAGAACATTATTAATGGACCTAAATCAGATTTCAATAATATTTCTAAAACATTTTGAATATATTTTTACGATGTTCAAAATTTGATTAAAACCTTTACAAAAACAAAGCTGCGGTGTTCCAAGCTGGCTTCGGTTTTTTCATAAAACAACCTTTCATTCTGTAACAAAACTAATCGCTTGTCAAAAACACAAAACGTGGGACCCAGCGACAAATTGCCTACCACGATGAATTCTATCACCTATAAAAATTTACAAAGCGCGAGTTGAACATCTTTTTATAAGGGATTCATATAGCAACGTTGTTTTACGTTTCCTGAAAATGTTTAATATAATAACAGGTGCATTTTATAGGTGCATAAGTATATTAAGCCATATTTTTGATTGCCATTACTTTATTTTAGTTGTATAATTAATACTTATATTATAATTAAGTGCCAAAAAAGCGATATAAATAAAATCCATGCGGTATAAGTAGCCTTTAATAGCAGCAGCTTGAATTTAATAGTATCTTCTGGCCGTGACTTTTCCCTATCACAAAATATTACAATCATTCGCTATTATATCATATATATCATCACAGATCTGGCAAAATTCATGCATCAAATAACTTTTTAGTTAGAATGGTACTAATGGTAACCAAAATAAAAGAAAATGGTAACTAAAATATAATAAGTTGAAATTTTTACGGAACTCTTAAGATGAAACCATGATAAATCCATCTTAAGGACACTGGCAGCACAGACAACGTGTGTGGTGCCCTTTGACGCGTCGATGATCAAAACCACGATAATGACCTAAATGCACCAAAAGTTTCACAGCCTTATAAATTCCATGAAGTAAACATCACGAGCTTGCATACCAACGCTATCCTAAGCTTGATTATCTTAAATGCCTTCATAGAAAGGATTTCTGGGACATTCGATATGGTCTTAATTATTGTCTTTTGTTGACGTTGACGCATAAAACGCTTGCATACTTCGTATTTTGTCTAGATTTCTAAGCCGACTTCCGAGAAAGTCCTGAGCACCTGATTATTGGCCTAAATTTAACTAATATATAATCTTGGTAAGACGTTTCGATCTGACAGCTTTACATGAAACTGTTTTTGTAAATTATAATTATTTTGCTGGTATTTACACGATCATCATTTGCTACTTATTGTTGTTATTATTATTTGATAAAATGTTATATCTAGGACTCCGATTTGCAGCAAATTAATGAGTTGCTTGTTCAATGATGACATCTTTGTTCCATCCCACGTGTTGTGACGTTATTGTGTTACAGAAAATAGGATTTTTGTGTTAAAAGGAGACATTCTAGAACTATAATAGAAACAGTATTCAAGCTCTTGTATTTTTTTTTAATAACTCATAAGTGCTACAACATCTGATGTCTGATTTTCGAAGCAGTGATAGCTCAGTGGCTTTGGCTATGGACTGCCGCGCAGCAGGTCCATGGTTCGAATTCCGCCGCGGGCTTGAGCTTCACCTCATGGTGGAAGGGCATTTTTGCGAATGCCTGCCTGGCTAGCGACCACCCTTAAGTTGAAAATCTGTCGCCAGGCACCTAACGGTGTGTTCCGGCAGTTGTCCTTGGGAGCACCTTCGACCACATTATCACTTGATGAGACACTCACACACAGATCACTTGACTTGATGACACGTGAGATTGTGGTCAAAGGCTAACCAATCAGCAATAAAAAAATGTACTAATTCTTAAGAATTGCTACTGGAATACACTGCGCTTCGTGATAGATTTTGTAGCTTAAATTTGCTCTATTTTAACATGTAAAACTTAAAACAGTTCAACAGCCCTTCATACGTACCGCTGGATAAGTATATTATTCGTGGATAATTTGCTGTCTTGTAGTTTGACTACTGATTTATTTTTAAAAATACTGGTTGAGATGCCATAAATACCTAAAAGATTTAAATGAACCATGATTTGAATGATACATAAGTATGAGTGTGCGATTTATAAGCAAGCAAAATATTGTAATTTATGGCTAAAATCATAATGTAAATGCAAATTGCCCTATAATAATAAAGTTTCATGAAACTTTTTCCCTAAAAAGAATCAAAGTAATTATGGTGTCGACTAAACATTAGCTGCAAACCAAACATGTATCGTGGTGTCCACTCCATATTATGAGTGAGGGAGCTAAAAATTTTGCAGTTTGAAAAGTTTGATCACTGTCGATATACTGTAGACGTAAAACTGTTATTGTGCGAATATCCTTGCGGCTGACAGAGTATTTATATAAACAGTCTTGCCTATTGTGGTCGGCATTATAGAGAACGTCCTTTAATCCGCCGAAAACAATTTCGCACGAATTGTTGTGCTCAGTTATTGTTCGTTTGCTGAATCGGTTGTTCAGTTTGAAGACTTTGTTGGAGAACGAGTGACATTAAGTTGGAAGAACAAGGATTATCACTTAAGGATGTACTAAGGATAATATATAAAATGTCTTACAGTCTCATATCTTTTTTTTACAAGGTTACGGGGATGAATATTTTGGAATAATTGTTTATATATGAAAATTTTGGTATATTGCACAGGTGGTAGTATCTCTCTTCAGAGGGACTACTAGCATTCTGGGAAAAAAATATTTAAATATTATCTCGCGTGATAATCTTCGATCATTGTTAACTTACTTGTAACTTCTATAAATAGCTACTTCCAGGTATAGTCAAAGATGAGAGTCCAATCCACGCCTAAGGGAAAACCTGCACTCTAAGAACTGCAGATGTGATATTCGGTACCTAAGCATCATCTTCATTAGCTGAAAGACGTCGAACTAAGGCCTGTCCTATAGAACGTCACAAAGAACGGCTATTAGCATCTTGATCTAAGCAACCTAAGCATGCAATAGTGAAATTATTATTTTGATACTTAAATTAGTAACAACAACAACAAACACTTATTTCGTTCATACGAAGTCTAGTAGTATTCTTACCTTATCAACGGACGCATGGTTTTTTAACATAATTAATTTCATGCCTTTATCCACTATTTGGTATTAATAGTGATATTGGAAACTAGTGCGTATAGTCGGAAGAAGCGGATGGAGTCCCGGCCCATTCGTTCTTCTTTGCATTATTTGGAACGGCTTGTAGATAACCCCAAGCCGTTCCAAATAATGCCAAATATCTTCCACAATATTTTTTGGTAGGGCGGGAATTTAGCTCAGCAGAAAACGCTGCCATCCATTGTCAAGCTTACTATTACCCTTAAACATTTCTTAAAACAGTCACTATAATATTAAAGTATTAAAATAACTTAGTGGTGGTAGAAAATAAGTTTAATCAAAAAAATGCAAAATCACCTACTATCTGTGTGTAGGTTCCAATATACCGAAGAAATCCTGTTACGTTTTAAATTTTTCCAAGGGAACGCTTAGTGACGATAATCAAATTCCAGGTGAAAAAGTCGCAGTCAAACCAGTTTTTTTATGTTTTTGTAACGGTACAAGCACGAGGCCCACTTGATGTTAAGCGGACTAACCTCTGCCTATAACAGATTAATTTCGTCATCCACAGTTGTTAAGTATCACGTGCCTGTATTTTTCTGACTCTCAAAGACTTCTGCCGGGATACACTGTTAGGTTTCTAAATATTATGATTACAAGCACTATCGCGTGCTAAGCGAAAATCATATTTTACAAATTATTGGAGTACAAAACGTTATGCCCAATGCGGGAATCAAGCGCTCCGATTTCGCGCCGGATGCCTATACCACACGGCCACTTGGACACTGTTAGGTGCTTGGCGTCAAATTAATACCTATTAGATTGAGTGATATCTTATTTTAAGAATCAACTAGTACCTTCATTTATTGTCATTAGTATATTTACCAAGCTATCTAGCTGTATATCTCTAACAGCGATACCTATAACACTGAAAACGTAGCTAATGGAGTATTTACTTTCATATTTACGGCTTTAGTAACATGTTGGAATAAAACTAGCGTGCTAGATTAAAACATAGATAGACATGTCCAGTTGAAACTTTAGTCTTCATAAAACCTTGTGTAAACCTAAAATTTCAAAACATCAACTTCACCAAATTGTGAATAAAATGAAGTAAGTGTTGTATGTACTGGTAGTGGGCGGAGCATTTGGACTCTTGACTCTGCAATGACTCACAAGTTGTCTAATAGTAGTTTATGCAACTTTATATAATAGAGGGTATTAAAACATGAGTGTAGTTCAAAATAAGATTACACGAGTGTTTTGATACCTAATTATATGCAGTTGCATACATTATTCATGGCTATAGGTAGCTACATTAAATAAAATGCAATATAAAATAGTACGTTGCGCGCGCAGCGCGCTCACTACAGATAATGTGTACTTAATTTGAATTGAAACCTCCTTGGTAGGGACACATCGCATTGTACTTTAATAATTAAAAAATGTTTTCAAGCATTGTTTTGTTAGGAGAATGATGCTGTAATTTATTTTTAAATTTTCTTAAAGAAGTATGTAAATAAAATATGCCAATAAAAGTCTGTATTTCATTTCATAATCTGAATATTACCGAATGAGATTATATAAATGATTTTATTGTAGTAGCTGTAGTGTCATATAGCACATGAATAAAGTAAGGTTATTTATTCATTTGGTATATAGTTCGTAGTATGTTGTTAGTGTATGCTATATATCCAAATCCATATTACATACTAGGAACATAACAAGTGATGTGATAGCAATGCTGTGTACGAATGGTACAAGTAGGTAATTACTTTTACAAACTTTTAGTGTACAAAAATTTCTCACCTCAAGTGGGAATCGAACTTACGTCCCCCGATTTTACGCACTGGGTGCCTTAACCACTGCAACATCGATAATCTTCTCGGCTGATTTAAAATTTTGTACTTTTATTGTACTACTTTCACTATCGTAGGGAACAGTGGGCGGTCATAAACTAAACTATTAGGCTTCTTCTGATCAATAGAAGTACTTTTTGAAAACACTTTCCTCTCGTAAGGATGTCGCTACCCTTCTAAACCTATTTCTAAATATGATTACAAGCACATCGCGTGCTTGGCGACAATCATATACAATGTTTTTAAGTACAACATTTCTGACCTGGGAATATCCAGTTTATCTTCAAATAGGCTCCAGTGGAAAATCAATTGCCAAGTACTTAATGGGGAGTACCCGTAAATGTGATTAAGACCCAATTTCCATATAATACCGCGTCATAAATAAGCATCAGGCAAAATTATGGATAATGGCAAGAATACATAAAAAATATAGAAAAGCTAAATAATGACACTTTAATCAGAAGTGTCTAAGCACCTACATTTTGCCAGTAACAAGTTTTTAGATGTCACATAATTGTGGAATAGGTATATTGCCATCTGCTGGACTCAGCTATTTCAAATTAAAATCTGGAACTAGAAGATTTCTTTGTCGAAAGAACTTATAACAATGTCTGACCCGATATCGAACCCTAAACCTCGAGATTATAATCCACCTCTTTATCTCACTTAACCAACAACAAACCAAAAACAAAGAAGAAATGAACAAATATAATCTCCTGGACCATGTTCCTGGACATGTTATATTTGTTTACAGTTCACAGTTCTCATGGCACAAGCGGAAAGCATACGAACGACAAAGAAAAGTAAAATGACGGACTACGATACTTTATTAAAATATTTTCAGAAGATAATACTTAAAGTATGTTATCCGATCTTAATAATTAAATTGAAGAAGCGATGATAGCGGTATGGACTGCGGTGACGCGGGTCCATGGCTCGGTCCCCACCGCCAGTTTGAGCTTCATCACATAGTCGGAACTCGGAGTGCATTGTACGAATGTTTGCCTGGCTAGCTACCACCCTCACGTAGAAAATCTGTCTCCAAGCACCTAACAGTATGTTCCAGCAGCAGTTCTTGACAGCCAGTAAAATTACAGGTACATGAGACTCAACAACTGTATGAATCAGGGTGACGGGCGCAGTGAAATTCGTTACTTATCTTATGACAAAATGCATCTGTTAAAGGCAGAGGTTACCACTTAACATCGGGTAGGCCTAAAGCTTATTCGGTCACAATCATTTTAAAAAACTATTACTTCCTATTTATATCATATAAGCGAAAGTTTGTGTCTGCGATAGGGATTGAGTGGTATTATAACCACTCACCCCGGACATGGCTAAACGGATTTTCATGAACTTTGGTATATACACTTTTTTCCGGGATACACTTTAACCTGATTTACGATAAAATAGCTTTAACCACTTTAACACTTTTTAACCTGATTTACGATAAATAAATATAAAATAGCGGTGCCAGGTTTTTAATTAGCAAAGACAAATAAAAGGTCCTTCTTAGGAAAATGTGTGCGGTTTTATAATAAATTGCCCAAACATATTACAACGCTCACAGAAAGAAAATTCAAGTTGCATGTGAAGAATATTTTGATAAAGAAATCTTACTACACAGTTTGTGATTACTTAAACGACAAAAATGCTTGGACTGGTTCGCCTCTGCCAAGCTAGCGCCTAACACCTACGTAATGTAAATTAAGTATTGTAATAATTTTATTATATAGTATGTACTTAACACATTTTTAAAAAACGTTTAAAAGAATGGCCCCGAGCTTCTTGCCCGTTCTTCTCGCAGTGGCTCTATAATTTTTGTTTGCTGAACGTGGCAGTACAATGTAGTATATTTCAATATTAAAATTTGTAATTGACCATCATAAGAGTGTCGTAGACGCCTAAATTGAATAAATGATTTTGACTTTGACTTTGATTTTACGGAGTAGGTCAAGAAAGTGCAACATAATGCACTGTTACACCTATTATATTGCTGACTTAGGCTCGCATCCCTCATAAACATATTTACGCTTTATCAGCTGTATATATACCTCTGTAATACACGGTTTCTTCCAAAGTAGTACTCAGCATTATTGTGATCATTCCAGCACTCACTAGACTCAGTACTAGTATACACTATAGTTGGAACTGCTGCCCAAATTAGTAGCAAAAGTGAGTTGCGGAAACTTTTAAGGCATCATGTATATACATGGTTATTGAAAAAATGCTAACAACCTCTTAGGGTTCTTCTAGACTCCTGCTAGTCCTAACAAACATTTTGAGATAAATTATTATTTTGAGATGAAAAGTTATTGTTCCCTAAGTTTTTTTACATGTTTTTAACGGATTAGGCATGAGGACAATGTATTATTTCATATTTTTATTTCTTTGCTCGATGTAAATAATTAAAACTCTATTCAAAGGGAGCTCGGCGCGGTCGGGTGATGCCGCGGCAGGTGCTCTTGGCTTGGAGTAGGCATAAAGTATTCTTTTTTTTCATAAGAAAAAAAATGTCTCAAAATGTTTCTTGGGACTAGAAGAAGTCAACCATAATAGGTTGTTAGCATTTTACCAATAAGTTATTTATAAGTGTGTGTTTCCTTTAGTTTTTTTTAATACAACAGTTTTTAGGCCCACACAACAGCATGGTGCGTGAAGCGTAAACTAGCTTTCTAATATAATCAACTCAAATTGCTTTTCATTTTGGCTCAAGCATGCTCCTTATCCCTTTCAAAATGTTCCCTTTAATTATTTGTTGTATCTATTATCTAAACACGGGTTCCTATGCGCAATTGCTATCATAAACGAGCATTATGTCCGATTAACCAGTCACGCTTGAGCTCCTATTGTCCTCGTATTCGATGTAAATCATCCTTTACTGAAGAGCAGGAGAGGGACCCAGGTGTCTAATTGAATTGGCCACATTGTTACCCAGGGCACGTTTGACAATTAATTCGAGTCCAGCCGTCCGGTTCATTAGGGGGTACACTCGCTGTATGCTATTGAGTAAATTAATTAATAGTGTATGTATTATGCATTGAATATAGCCTATTGAAATGTAAAATTACCTACCTTGTCAGGTCATTTAAAAAATATACATAGGTTCGTGAATAATTTAAATAATTATCTCTCTATCTTAATATGTTGAAGCAGTGATGGCTCAGTGGCATTGGCTATGGACTGCCGCGCAGCAGGTCCATGGTTTGAATCCCGCCGTGGCCGCGGGCGCTCAAGCCCGCGCGCGGGCTTGAGTTTCACCGCATGGTGGAAGGGCTTTTTGAGAATGCCCGCCTGGCTAGCGACCACCCTCATGTTGAAAATCTGTCGCCAAGCACCTAACGGTGTGTTCCGGCAGCAGTCCTTAAGAGCCAGTGAAATTATGTGTTCCACCACACTGTTACTAGTCCTTGAGAGCTAGTACAATTACAGGCACATGAAACTCAACAACGGTAAATCTCTGGGTGACGGGCGCAGTGCAGTTCCTTACTTGTGACGAAATGTATCTGTCATAGGCAGAGGTTACCACTTAACATCAGGTGGGCCTCGTGCTTGTTTCGTCGTAATAACATAAAAAAAAACTGAATGATTTTTGTAGCTTAGCAAAACGCGTCGAAAATTCTGTGGGTTGGGCTGCGTGGCATAACGTTAGGTCGGCTTAGCAGGAAATAAGCTTTGTTATTAGATTTTTTTTTTTTTTTTATTGCTGATAGGTTAGCCTTTGACCACAATCTCACGTGATGGTAAGTGATGATGTGGTCGAAGGTGTTAACAGGCTTAACCTAGAATGACTGGCTCTCAAGGACAGCTGCCGGAACACACCGTTAGATGCTTGGCGACAGATTTTCAACTTGAGGGTGGTCGCTAGCCAGGTGGGCATTCGCAAAAATGCCCTTCCACCATGCGGTGAAGCTCAAGCCCGCAGCGGGAATCGAACCATGGACCTGCTGCGCGGCAGTCCATAGCCAATGCCACTGAGCCATCACTGCTTCAAACATTTAATTATATAAAATATGATTTTATATAATAAAATGTTTCTCTTAAATATTAATATAAAGTTTTCTCAAATCATTTTTAATTTGTTATTATAATGAACTCTGAATTACCAATCAGAATGGTCAAAGTTTGAATCAGTGTGGTACAGACTTCAGTGAGTTATTTCATATTGAAATCTGATACTTCTTTTATTATTATCATCAGTCAAACAATTTCGTCATTCGGTAACGTACAATTGTATTATGTAATATGGGCTAAATATTATTATAATTGTAATATGGGTTAAATATTATTATTATTTATTTATTTTTTATGTTATTGTGACGGAACAAGCTTGAGGCCCACCTGATGTTAAGCGGTTACCTCTGCCTATAACAGATGCATGTAGTCACAACTAGTCACAAGTGACGAATTGTACTGCGCCCGTTTCATTTTGTCAAACAGTCAAACAATTTTTTCATTCGGTAACAAACAATTGGTACTTTAAAGTCACTTCATTTTCAGAGAATCATTATTTAGATAAACAAATAATGTACGGATATTTTAGTAACAAATCCTTGCTTTTTTTATAACTAGCAAAGCAGCTGCTTTAAAATAAGTTTTAGGAACTCCTCCTTAACGTTTAAATGATAATTCATTAACGTTAAGGGGGAATTTTGACTGTTTGACAAAATGAAAATTATTTGACTACGGATTTGGTTGCACTTATGATTGCAATGATGCAAAGAATTAATTGCAATCATTACATGGAGGGGGCGATTCCCTGATTTTGGTCACTTTAAATGTAAACTCATTTTCAGAGAATCATTATTTAGATAAACAAATAATGTATATTGTATGTATAACGGATATTTTAGTAACAAATCCTTGCTTTTTTTATAACTAGCAAAGCAGCTGCTTTAAAATAAGTTTTAGGAACTCCTCCTTAACGTTTAAATGATAATTCATTAACGTTAAGGGGGAGTTTACATATAACTTTTGCTAAAATGTGAATATTTGTATCCTTAATTAATACGTGTAGATTTTATTCGGGCGACCACGTTCTTCATTATAATCTCAAATTTCCTACATCATGGACAAACAAAAGACGTGCAGTATGAATTGAGATGGAACTTTATTGTGTTCATGTTTGTTTTATTTCCGTTCCGTTTCAAACACCTAATAGATATTGATGTATCTTCAGAAGTAAACAAAACAATTCCGTCACTGGAAATCACTTGAACTTATTGACCTATCAGGTTAAGTCTTAAAGAATATAAACGCTGCTAAGTATATAAGTTTTGCAGTATACGGGAAGTGAATCTGATAACTATAAAAACCGATACAACCTATTGTACTACTGGAAAGATTACTAAATATACATAGTCCTTATACAAGTTGTGCATTCCAATTGGTGCATTCGGAATTCTTGTTCTCAATTATATTCAATCAACTGCTCAAACACATCTGTCATAATATTCAACGTTGAACAAAGTTCTCCCTTATTAGGGAGGGTTGGCAATAATCTCCACCCTTGACAGGCGTCTTGAGGATCGCAGAGCACTATAGCAGTTATTCAGAAGGTGTTGCTGCTCAACTTCTGATAATTTTTGCTTCTTACGATTCAGGGAGATATGGGGGATACAATTCTAGCCCTGCAACACACATGATAAATACAAATTTCACTAGCAGTTATCAATTCAAAAAATGACCACAGAAGACATTGTTTAACCTATTTGATCGTTTAAGATCGACTGCAAAGTCCGCTACCTTTTAGCTAATAAGGGCGTATCGTAGTAAAAAGCCCTGTCGTACGTCTAATAAATACAGAGTATATTGAATATCCGAGCAACATGATAAAGGGTCTTCCGTCTTTCCCATCGCGGCAATCCGTCTATGTATCACCGTCTGGTCTGAAAGCACGTCCACAGTTCATGTGCTAGTTACTGCATAAAACGACCCAAATATTGTCACAATGGACCCGAGAGCAGGGACAATGAGCTGCGTATAATTAATGACTGCGACCACGAAATGTCGCTGTCTTGCGCCGTGCGATGAAGAGATGTCTGGACAGAGAAATTCATGGAGATTATGTTTGGCAGCGGAAGTATTTCTACACGATGTTGACTTATAATAGAAACTTAAGTAGTAAACGTCACATCTTAAATAATCATTCATCAGTGTCATCAGCAATAATAATAATAATATTTATTGATCAAAATAGAACTTGCTACAAAACTCGATGTAGTACTATCTCTGACCCCATTAGTTTAACCTATATTATAAGAGACAATACCTTTCCACAAAGATTAAGTTTAAACTTTCTAAAATTTATAGTTAACTGTGCTAGTAAACAAAAAACTGTTTACTTAATTAGTTAACAGTTTTGAATAATTTACCAAAAAAAAATGCTTTTATTGTAGTAGCTGTAGTGTTATAAAGTTCATAGTATTTTGTTTAATAAAGGCATACCGCCGGTATAAAAAAAAAGTAGTTTGTGATATTGTATTTAGACAAGATTCTTTCAATTAGTAGATAACAAATCAGACTGATTTAATATTAACTGAATATATTTAAAACAAATAAACTTTTATTGATAACAACTAACATTCACTCTTTTTATATTGGTTGAGTATATTTCGCAGCCAATTAGCTTTATCAGTCGTTTAACACATATCCTAGCTAGTTTTACTGGTGGCCTTAGAGCAAGCAATCTTCTTAATGATATTGAAATAGGAATAATCCATGTGTTCATCCATCTATTGATTTAGAGGCAGTTTCCGTTCGAACGAAAAACCAGTCATGAATTATAGGACTATAGTAATACATTTTCAAAAATGTTATTTTCATTAATAATATTATTGTTATATCATGAATCATAGGATATTACAAAATTTTAGCTAAATAAATCTCCATGTATTTATTGTTCCTCCGCCATCCCACAGAGCCACTCATATCGTTAGATTAAGATAAAACTAAAACAATAATCCTTTTCGTTCTTCTAGTTCTTTATTTCAAGTCACTATGAATGGAATGGGCTATGTCTTCATAAAACAACTAGTGAAATAAAAGCGTTAGTACCTTTACAATGGTTGAAGTTACGACGTTTTTCTTTAAGCGATGTGGTATATCATTGTAAAAACCTGTGTGGGTTGCTTTACATTAGGTCTTTTGTTAGTCTACGGCTATTAACTACAGAAAACTCATGTGTGATATTGGAACCCTCATTAGCTTTTGAAATCTAGCTTTGGTTCTCGGGCGGTATAGACAAAGGAGTATTTACAATGCATTTAAAATAAATTTATCTTCGAGAGGAGCAATTAATGTGAGTTATCTAACAATTTGCTTAATAAGAAAATATATAATTTGATATTTTTTTTGCTTGATAGGTTAGCCTTGGACTACTATCTCACCTGATCGTAAGTGATGATGTGGTTTAATGAAATTCTAGGAGGAAAGATTTTTTATGTAAGTGTTTATTTTATACGAAATGCATTCTACGCTATGATATCATATTTTTGATGGCCTTACTTTCACAATTTTCTTCACATACGTTTAGAAGACTGACAATTTTTTTATATTTTCAGATTTTCCAATTTTGTTAATAACGTTCACAAAAGATTTCCCGGGTCTTTATTTTACTTTGCTTGATTTTTTTCTTGCCTTGTTTACATTTATTACAAACTAGCATTCCAGCCGTGGCTCCGTCCGCGCGTATGTCGGTTATCGCGCAAAACCATTATCTTCTTTTTGCGCAGTTGGATTGAAACTATCCTATGTATCCCTGGGTCTCTTACTATTTCTATACAAAATTTTATCCAAATTGGTCCAGTAATTTTTAAGTTTATTCGTCGCGTACAAGAATACAAATATTTCCTCGTTATAATATTATTGAAGATTTAACTAAGAATAAACTCATTTTTTTAAATACTCTTAATTACTTCACTTTCTCTGCCTTACTTTAGAATTTTATTTATATAAATTTTGTTTAAGTTTATTATGTTATATAATTATGCGAGTAAAACAGGCCTTCTTACTCATTTGAATCCTCTGTCAATAAGCGGATAAAGAAGTACTTTGTTAGTACCTTCCAATACTTTTAAATAGTTTGGTTAATCTTCTTTTGAAAAACCGTGAACGTCTGATGATCATTGAATTAATGTAATTCAAAACGTATGTCAACTAGAGGCTATGTCAATAGCTAAGCAAAGATAAGATACGTTATTTCCATAATATTTCTTAAAATATCATTCATAATAACTTTTTCTGACAACTACACGCTAAATAACTACCCAAACCATTTTTCTCGTCACGGACACAAACGGTCACATCAATGCAAATATTAAACGTAGCATTCGATTTACAAATTTTCCAGCTTTAACAAGTAAATTACCCTGGAAATCAAAAGTTAATTTTAACGGTTCCTGACTTTCGCGAACCAAGCCAACTCTTTAATGAGAAGCAATTAAAAGTAAACGAAATGTCAAAACTGAGTGAATCTTTCAAATTGCATTATGTTGCTGCAAAAACAGTGATAAAAGGAAATGGGTATTATCAAATCTTGCACTTTTTAGGGATCCGTACCCAAAGGGTAAAAACGAGACCCTATTACTGAGACTTCGCTGTCCGTCCGTCCGTCTGTCACCAGGCTGTATCTCAAGAACGGTGATAGCTAGACAGTTGAAATTTTCAAAGATGATGTATTTCTGTTGCCGCTATAACAACAAATACAAAAAGTTGGCCAAGTGCAAATCGGACTCGCGCACGTTAAAATAAAAAAAGTTAAAATATGAAGTATAATGTTCTATAGCTGATGGTACGGAACCCTTCGTGCGCGAGCCCGACTCGCACTTAGCCGTTTTTTATTTTGGTATATTTTCCGTTTACTTACTGTTTGAATAACTAAAAAGCGGTTCTCAACCTCTCAGTAGATAATAAGAATACAAGTAAACAATAATTTGTTATTAACGCGAATAAGTTTTGCTACATTATGTCTTGAGTTCTACTGGCGATATTTTTATAAATATTTATAATCTTATAAAATCTTAGCTTAGCTAAAGGCGACAGATATGCGAATATGATTTGCAGGGTACTAGGATGGATTAAATAGGAAAAGAGGATATAAAAGAACATTTAATAAAAGAACCATTTTTTACAAATTATTAGAGTACAACATTGTATGCCTAAGGCGGAAATCGAACCCGTACGGAGGACGCGCCTTGGGCATAAAATTTTATACTTCAATAATTTGTAATATATGATTTTCGCTTAGCACGCGATAGTGCTTGTAATCATATTTATAAATTAGCACCATTACCAGAAAATTGGGGTAAAAAGAAAGGGCATGGTCGTATCTAGCGGAATTACAAATCTTTAAGTAGCAGTGGAACTCTTTGTAATGAGTTTAGAACCGGGAAGTACTGCCATTATTTTGAAGTGCTCGTAGCGAAGTTTGCTTAACTATTCTGAACCGATCAACAAAGTTCATGTTCAAGTTCAGCAAAGATCAGCGGTCATGAGTTGGATGGGGGAGCGCAGGTGACATTACTACTGAGCGCTTCCGTGCTTCGGAGGGCACGTTAAGTCGTCGGTCCCGGTTGTTGTCTTAGGATAGCAGTCGTTATAAGCATGGTGGTAGGGCATTTTACGAATGCCCGCCTGGCTAGCTACCACACTCAAGTAGAAAATCTGTCGCCAAGCACCTAACGGTGTGTTCCGGCAGCTGTCCTTGAGAGCCAGTAATTCTAGGTTAGCCTGAACAACATCTTCGACCACATCATCACTTACCATCAGGTGAGATAGTGGTCAAAGGCTAACCTATCAAGTATAAAAAAAAAAAATATATATATATATATATATATATATATTTTCCTACTGCTAAACAGTAATTTTCACATGACTTTCATCACTGTGTTTAGGTTTAAAGGTGCCGGTGAAATTACGGTCCCTTAAGACTTAACAACTTCATGTCTCCGGGTGATGGACGCTGTGCAGTTCGACACTAGTGACAAAATGCATCTATTATATGGCCTGTCTATAATCGATGCCTGTTTATATTGGTGGGCTTGTGCTTGTTTCGTCACATCTACGTAAGTAATGTGGTTATTAGTTTTTCTTATATAAAACACGGGCCTCCTACTATACCGAGTTCTAACTCTAAAAGTAGGAAACAACACGTTGTAGTCGTACCATGCTGATTCAAAACACTCTGAGCTATGAGATAGCTCAGCTATGCGATTATGGTCTGACTTATAAGGGTATTAATTTTTCTTTTGCAGTGACGATAGTTAGTTAAGAATTTTAAAAATCAGTGGCCCGTACTGCTTAAAAGATGAATGATGTCCCTCGCCCACAATACCATCAGAATAGTTGCAAATATTTACTTAAATAGTTATATATCAAAATTGATAAATTTTAAATTAGACCAAGGTTAGATGATGCCAAAAACAGTTATGTGTTCTTAAAAAAAAACGCGTATGAGCAAACTATGAATTTAAAGTTAAGAAATAATAGAAGATATTGGAAAAACATATCGCTCAATACAAGTTTTCGCAAAGACGTAAATTGTGAAAAAAGGTAACTCAACGTTAACTCGTTTATTCAATTGTGATAAGAACTTTAGGGAATAAATAAATAACTAATAATTGTACATAATTCCTATTTTAATTCGCTTCAAATTGAGTACTTCAAATTAACAACCCTTACGGTTGTTTAGAAGAGTACTTACTCTATTTCATAAGTCATGAGTACTTTATTTTTTTATTTATCATTACATAATAGGACTACCGACTAAAACAACCCTTACTCATTAGTACTTAATTTTTTTATTTATAATTAAATAAAAAGACTACCGACTAATTATCGATTCCGTGGGTAGAAAAAAGTTAACAAAAGCACCTCCTATTAATAGAACGTAAGGAGATAACTGATTTAGAAACTAGCTTAAAGGTAAAGATATACACGTATTTACCTTTATATAGTTGTATGAAAAATAAAGCTCACAGCTATAAGTTCAAACCCATAATATTAAATTTATAACATGATGCGAACACCTTTACTCATATAAAATTAACGCATCCGGACTGAACGCCGTATCAACCCTTTGAATTAAATTCCTTTTATAACCCCAATAAAATTTTAAGTGAACTAACCTCGGCTTCCGTTATTAAGTGTAGCCGGTTACTTCGTAATTGATTTTATTAGGGTCACGTCGGAAACATATTTAGCGAAAGATTTGAGTGAGACCACCTCAAACTTTTAGATGTTTTCAAAAAGGTTTCATATATAGATGTTATTTTAAAACTGTACTGTACTATATCAGCCAGGTCGTCCACTGCTGAACACGGCCTCCCCTATTAAGGGGGTATATGCCATAATCCCCACGCTTGGCAAGCGTCTTGGGAATCGCAGTGTAAGTTGGCAGTTTTTTAGAAGGCGCTGCTGCCCACCTTCCAGTATCTTTCCCTAAGTCGCCTTTGACGACACCCATGAGAGGATACGGAGAGGTGCAATTCTAACCCGGCACCCAGTCGGGCGATATTTTAAAACTAGTTATTTTTGAATTTTTTTCATCATCGTATCTTTGTTGCAAGCTTTTATTTGGTTTTACCTGCCCCGATTGAAATGAAATTTTGCATACATGTGTAAATCTCGTGACAATGCAATATTATGATGACATGGTGCTGATCTGATGATGGAGCTGGAAGGTGGCCAAAGGAACTTCGCAATGAAACAACCCAACCTCATCGATTTTGGGCTCATTTAAATCGTCTTGACGAGTAGTTTTTTATATTTTTATTTAATTTTACGAACAAGAACTTAGCATGAGCTTGTTTTTAAAAAGTTTGTTTAATATACTGAAGCTTGTTTTAATAATTAATTTTTTTTCGTTATTATTCTATATAAAGAGTCAAATATGTGGCCACGTCAACAGTGTCATCGGTAGCCTCATATAAGTCACTCTTTGGTCTATTTTATTGAAGTGTTTGGGCTGAAACTTCAGAACTAGTATTACCATTTTTGCTATTATTGAGATTACGAGATAGCTGGAACATTGTGATCAGAATAACCTTATGACATAAAAGATGGATACGGATGCATACGGTGCACCTATCAAAATTATTCATAGCAATATAATGTGACAAAAAGTTGACTGTACCAGCCCCATTCAATAGATTAAGCAATTATTTCATATAAAATTCAAGTTATTAAATTTTATAAGATAAATCATCCGCAATAGAAAATAATCGCACTTCAATGATATAATGACGCTGCTATGATCATATAAGAAAATTATATTATTACGGATATAAAAGTAAATAGCATCACAATAGCAGTCTCTGCTTTACAACACTGCGGGTAAGTCGTAAGTGACTCATTAATTACAATATGAAATAATTACTCGATATTGGTTTTACCCTCTAACTGCACTATTAGTTTAACCGACTTTAAATAATGAGGGTGTTCTCAATACGACTGTATATTTTTTTTATATGTACTACCTCATAACTCTTTACAGGGTGTTCTCTAGAAGTCAGTTTTTTTGTTTAAATTTTTACTATTATGTACAGTTTATCGTTAAAATTAAGAGATTCAAATTGATTAGACAATTTTTGATTGTTACAAAAACATTTTTTTTTATTAAATGTTAAGATTTTAACAATTTTAAATCACGCATGATAGATTTAATTGGGTTTGCTAAATTAGAGATTTAAATAAGTTAGCCACGTTTTGATTGTTACAAAACTGTGCCCCCCACGTGCGCTTCTGACCGGGTTTGCGCACGCATGCATGTTTAGTTGGGAGCACAAGTAGGTACTTTATGAAGATCTGACCTTCAAAGTCGCAAAACCGGTCGAGACCGAAATAAATTAAATTGGTTCAATAATTGTTTAAATAAATGCTTGACTTACTCAAACTTTGTAAAGATAACATAAGCTTTCTTTATAGTACAATTTTTAAACATAGTGTTATATTTCCTATTAATGCAGTATCTACTTAAACATTATTTTCTGTAATGTAAAAAATACGAAGCAATATTTCTTAACAAATAGACATGTTTTACCAATAATTTTCAAATAAGTTCAATCTTCGTGCAACGATGACCTGATTAGCATCACGAAGGAAACTTAAATCAATGCGTTCAACAAAATTTTAATACGAGTATAAATAAGTAACTTTAGAAAACAACCTGATTTCGTAAACAACATCTTCCGCATTGCAACGCCTTTGACGCTTGTTAACCGCTCGCTGCGGCTGCTTAATAAAGCAAAGGTGTTTAATTAGCTGACAAACTGCTGCAAAGCAATTACTTGTTGGTAGCGAGCAACGCGTCAATCTGAATATACAGAGATGGGAAATAAAGGCAGCGGTATACCTATATCGATATTTTATTAACATCGTCACAAGCGATGAGCTCATGGCATGTTTTCAAACAGGTCTAGTAAATAGAATACAAATGCTCATATCTTAAAAAAATACGAGTATATTATGCCACTCTATATCATTATCTTAATAATTCTTTTTTAATTCATCCGATAATTGATTAGGTACATATTTTTATGGCTATTGCATGGGGACCACGACTTTGCATCAACAATCTGTACTTAGGCATTTCTTATCCTAATTGCAATGCGTTGTGAAAGTTTAAATAAAAATGGATATTTATTTACGAAATTACAAGTTTCTAAGATAGAAAGTAAAGCTAGACAACTGGATTTAAAAGAACATGGAAGTCAATAGTTAAAATCAATAATATGATTAGTTTCATTTGAGTTCTCAATATAATTATTTATGATGCGACACCTAAACATCACTATTTTCAAGGAAGTTTTGCCAACACTTCAAGTGTCAAAGAACAGCTCTATACAACTCCGCGGTGTGGTTAACAGCTATTACAGTTGCTATTATGCGATTGCTTTTCTTCGCTGCAAGCATGAACCACGTTCGTTCCAATTAGAAGTTACACCGTTGACGGTTCGCTTAGGATGTTGCAGTTGTCTTCAAAGATTTACTGAAAACGCAGAAGGCATGTTTATTAGAAGTGGATTGAAGCGCGAAAAATAAATAAATGTGTTGATTCTATTTTTTATTACAACTAAAGGAAAAAATTAACCATGAGCGGAACTAAAACCTGCGACAGACATATATTTTATCAAGAAGCTTTAAACTTACTTTAAAATGATTAATTCTATCTTCTGTAATAACTACATAACGCCTGCTAAGTGAATAATCTTAAAAAACAACATCGAAAGGTATTTTTTTCTAGAATACCTTTCATGGTTTAAAAATGTTTCCAATCATTTCGATTCATTCGGTCATCTTTAATTTAAATTATTTCGATTTATAGAAAAACTATGTTTATAACCAACAACTACATGAGTCGGTAATTTTTTTTAAATTATTATTAAAATTTTAACCGACTTCAAAATGGATTGTTTTCAATTTTATTATTTGTTTTTTAAACGATTATTCCGCCAATTATATATTGATTATAATGTTTTTTTTTTTTGTTTAGTGCCAATCATACCTCATTCATAAGGTTATCCCATTAAATCCATCAACATTAGTAGGGTAGTTTAGAAACTACACTCAAATAACTGAAAAATAAAGTATTTGTCAATTTGCCTATACGTCGATAACATGGTTATTGCGAGTCTTGTGGTGGCCAGATTATGTATGGTGAGAGAAAATTGATTTAGTAAGCAGTATGTAGATAACTTAAAAAAAGGGAAAACATTTTTCCATCAAAAGAATCGAAACTGACTTCGAACACTTAAAATGATGAAACCACCTGTGAAAGACAGAGCATGAAAATGAGAGCTCAGAATGATGTGAATTCGCATGGAGCCAACATCAACAAGCTATATCGTCATTTTCAGTATAAGAAGTCAGATCCTATTTTTAACCGACTTCCAAAAAAGGAGGTTCTCAATTCACCTGTTTTTTTGTTTGTTACCTCAGAACTCTGGAGTGGGTGAACCGATTTTGAAAATTATTTTTGTTTCAAAGGTGATGCTTGTCGTTTGGTTCCATTTTAAATTTCATCAAAATCGGTCTAGCCGTTTTTGAGTAACACAAAAATACCTGAAAAATATTTAATCGATCCCGTAAGTAGCAAGGGTGCTAAAAAATTGTGAAATAAATTACGACTTCAAAAATATATTTCACACTTTTGGGTGTTGAAGTCGGTTCCATTTTTTGCAAAAAAAAATTTAAAGGAATCATTTTACTTTAATACCGCTGACACGAATAGTCGACTGACTAAAAAACCAACCTGATATATTTTTACTGTCACAAAATATCCCTATTTTCAGTTTATTCTAAATAAATTATTTAATGGTTAAAAATGAAATAAAAAACACCTCTTGTTTCAATTTTTAAAAATAAATGCGAGCAGTGCTACTTGCACTTCACCTGACGTTGTTGTTTTTATTTTATTTGGCACAAACACTTTGTCTTCATTATAAGGCCTTTGATTTTATTGTAACCTTTCAACACATTGCCCATAAAATGGACTATTTACGATTTCCCGAAGGTTTCCATGAACGCCAATAAAGAATACAAGGAGTCCATGTGCGGTGCTAACAAGCCAATATTGTAAAGATTAGTGGGCAGCCTGCTTATAAGGGCGCTGTCATATTGTAAGCGAGAACTTATTTGAATACTTGTAATGTTTCAAATTGTAAGCAAAAACAGAACTAATTGAACACTGTGATAATTGTGATTGCGACATTAACGGAAATAATGCAAGAAACTAACCGGCCAAGTGCGAGTCTGACCCGCGCAGGGTTCCGTACCATTAGCTATACAATATAGCAACATAGCAACATATTGTATAGCTAATATTTAGTATTAGTATAGCTAAAAATAACTTAATTGTATAGGTACGGAACCCTTCGTGCGTGGGTCCAACTCGCACTTGGCCGATTGTTTTACGTATAGTTTTTAGAATTATTGCTGTTAATATCGCAATCACAATTATATATAATTCATTTCATCACCTATTTTTGTTTTAACGTGCGCAAGTCCGACTCGCACTTGGCCAAATTTTTGTATTTGTTGTTATAGCGACAACAGAAATACATCGTCTGTGAAAATTTCAACTATCTAGCAATCACGGTTCTAGAGATACAGCCTGGTGACAGAAGGAGGGACGGACGGACGGACAGCGAAGTCTCAGTAATAGAATCCCGTTTTTACTCTTTGGGTACGGAACCCTAAAAAAGGAATGATAAAGTAATTTTATTTATTGACATATCTGTAAGGTAAATTCGAGTAAAACTTTATTTGTATTTATTTAAATTGATTTTATTTGTCAAATTATTAATCACTGATAAGAATTGCTGCATGTTGTTGATTGAATAAGTGTGATATAATGAATAAAAAATTATTGATAAGTCCTGAGACTTGAAAATTAAATCTTTTGCTGTTTACTCTGATATTTATTACTTAAATGAATGGAAAAAGTAAGGAACAGTTACTGTTACCTTCATAAATAAGGTTCCGATTGGATGATATCAAGAATTTCCACTTGCTGCAATTTCAATTGGTTTTCTCATGATAAATTCACTTATATATCATGGTATAATAAGGCTACACATACCGTCAGAACCAGTCTCCAATTTATTCAGATTATTGCGCTCTCTCTCCTTATATACATGCTTTATCAATCTTCTTTTGTCTATCTTTTCTATGAGTATATACCAAAATCATCTATGTTTGGCATTCTTGAGTAGTCGGTATATTCTCAAATATTACAATATCCTCATTCACTCCACATTGTAAATTTATATTGGAATACAAAATGTTTTGCCCCGGGCGGGAATTGAACCCGCGTCCTTCCGATTTCGCGCCTTATCTATTAAGCTACCGGGGGTACGGCTGTGTCGCCGAAATTTCGTACTCCAATCGTATTTCTTAAACCGTCATAGGGGACGGTGCGCGGCAGAAGGTATCAACCAGACTACTAGACTTCATCTGACCGAAAGAAGTGTTTTTTCAAACACTTAACTCTCGGAATGATGTCGCTACCCTTCTATATTTCTATATATTATGATTACAAGCACTACCGCGTACTAAGCGAAAATCATAAATTTATATTGGAATACAAACCGCCCGGGGCAAAACATTTTGTATTCCAATATAAATTTATGATTTTCGCTTAGTGCGCGGTAGTGCTTGTAATCATAATATATAGAAAACTCCACATTGTTTTGTGTGTTACACTTATTTTACTGCCTCGTAAAGTCACAGTACACATACAGCATTTTTATCCTTCTTATTCCATATTCAGCTTTCACTTATAATGCCATGCCTTAAAGCACTCCTTAATAAGCTGCCTTTACGCTTTTTTGCACAAGTTTCAACTAGCCATGAAGGTTCGAGTGCCCTATTAAGTTTTTTCCATAAATTTGAAGCGCTCAGTAGTAATGTCACTAGTGGTCACCCATCCAAGTCATGACAGCGGCGGACGTTGCTTAATTTAGCTGATCGGTTAAGAACCGCTAAGAAAACTAGGCTATGAGCGCTTCAATACTTATACTTGTAACTCTTGAAATATTAATTTCTATACTCCATAAATCGCTATCAAACTGGTCACTCCCAACATGACGGCGCTAAGGCAATGTGACGTCGTATATCAAGAGTATGTGAATTACTGTTATGATCCCTTTTGCAATAAAGGTGCCGGCTACTGTAAATAGGTGAAAGTAGAGACATCAATCATATCAAAATAGTTTTTAAATAAAAAAAAATACCAATAAATGTAACCGACTTGCACACCCAAAAGTGTGAAATAACTTGTTGAAGTCGGTATCATGATAGTTCAAAAGTACCTATTATCACAATATTGTGCGCATGGTACCGACTTCGACAAGTTTTTTCACACTTTTGGGTGTGGAAGTAAATTCTATTTTTTTGTATACATTTTTTTTAACTCTTTTTAGTGAACCTGTCTACTTACGGGATCGATTGTCATTCATTGACAACGACTATATCATCAAGATAGGAAAATATTTTTCAGTTATTGGAGTGTAACTCAAAAACGGCTAGACAGATTTCGATGAAGTTTAAAATACGACCAAACGAAAGCATCAGCTTTCAAACAACAAAAGAATTTTCAAAATCGGTTCACCGAGGCAAGAGCTCTGAAGTAACAAACATAAAAAAAAAATACAGACGATTTGAGAACCTCCTACTTTTTTTGATGTCGGTTAAAAACGTATCTGAATTCTAAGCTTGAGGATTTATAGCTAATATTTTTTTTTGTTGGTGATAAGTAATCCTAACAACCTCACCTGATGGTAAGTGATAATGTGGTCGAAGGTGTTAACAGGTTTAACCTACTTAGAATTACTGACTCTCAAGGATAGCTGCCGGTACACACCGTTAGATGCTTGGCGACAGATTTTCTACTTAAGGGTGGTCGCTAGCCAGGCATTCGCAAAAAGCCCTTCCACCATGCGGTGAAGCTCAAGCCCGCGGCGGGATTCCAACCATGGACCTGCTGCGCGGCAGTCCTCAGCCAATGCCACTGAACTATCACTGCTTCATATATAAATGCCATTATGTAATTAATAGCAATAAATTGCTTTGAAGCAATGATAGCCGAGAAATTATAGCTACGGACTGCGGCGCCGCAGGTTCGTGGTTCGATGCCAGCCGCTGCGCGCCGCCGGCCGGTTTGAGTATGAACGCATGGTAGAAGGGCATTTTGCGAATGGCCGCTTGGCTAGCTTACACCCTCATGTTGAAAATCTGTCCCCAAGCACCTAACAGTGTGTTGCAGTCCTTGAGAGCCAGTAATAACACATGACACCAATAGGCACATTATGAGACTTTTGTATGTTATGTTTGTATGTCTCAGGGTGACGGGCGCAGTTCATCAATTATGTCGAAATGCATCTGTTATAGGCAGTGGATACCTTCGTACTTATTCCTTCACAATAACATAAAAATCCGGCCAAGTGCGAGTGGGACTCGCGCACGTAGGGTTCCGTACCATTATCTGTAACCTAACCTTGCAAGTTCCAAACACTTTTTATTGTATGGGAACCCGCTTAATTTTTTTTTTATTTTAATAAATTATATTTAAACACAACATTACACTAAATATTCCTATCACCTGTCACCGTTATTTGTATCGAGCAAGAAACGGTAAAAATATCAAGTTTATTGTATGGCCCCTTAAATAATTATTTTATTTTATTTATAGTATTTGTTGTTATAGCGGCAATAGAAGAAGAATCATCTGTGAAAATTTCAACTGTCTAGCTATCACCGTTCTTGAGATACAGCCTGGTGACAGAAGGACGAACGGACGGACAGCGAAGTCTCAGTAATAGGGTCCCGTGTTTACCCTTTAGGTACGGAATCCTAAAAAGTATGTCAATACCATACTGATTCTGAGCTCCCATTGTCATGATCCGACTTCCACAAGATATTTCATAATTTTCAGTCTTTGAAGTTGCTATTGTATGTTTTTACCTATTTTTTTTATGTTGCACCCTTTTCGTTTAGTATTATTTACTTTTTATGCTACGCAAATATTATTTAAAAAACAGTTGGTATCGACATCTTTCGATACTACTTAGTTTTAAATTATTTTTGATAAGATTGCTCAATAGTGGGTAGTTATGAATCATACTGCCTCTCACTGGTTCGCCTGCCAGTCTCAGCTCGACCTTCGCAGCGCACGTAAATGCACGTATATCTTTACTAGCTTTCCGGGTTCACCCGCGAGTCGTTTTCGCGCAAAAACATTAACCTCTTTTTACGCAGTTTGATAAAAACTATCCTATGTTTTTTCCCGGGTCTCAAACTATTTCCATACCAAATTTCATTCAAATCGGAGTATACTTTGCAATTTACTTCTAGTGCACTACCAATAGGGGAATTCATAATGGAGTTAGGGCTAGAGCTGTTCATAAAACTTAATCTAAAACATTCTGCAGTGTTTTCTTATGTCATCTTTAACAACACAAAGAACAAGGCAGTATTGTGTGTGCATGCATAAGTGTGTTTGGTGTCGCTTATTTCGCCTATCTGCTAAATAGTAAATAATATTACTTTGGTCCTAAATTAAAACATGAAGTACTTACTTTTTATCAAAATTTTTATGATAGTACGAGATGTAACGTATTTTCATGTAGCTGAAGCTGCCGGCGGAATCTAGCAAAGAAATAATGATACTGTTTGGAACCTTATTTAATTAACATTGTGTGTATGTTACATTTTCATTTGTTACATAACGACTTAAGGTACATACAATCTAGGTAGTGGATTATCAGCTAGATTGTCCACTGCTGAACACAGCCTCTCCCATGAAGGGGGGGTTTGCCAGGATTTTATGCTTGGCAGGCGTTTTGAGGATCGCGTTTTTAAATCAGTTCCTCAGAAGGAGCTGCTGTCCACCATCCAGTATCTTACCTTTAGTCGCCTCTTACGACACCCTACCTTGCCCTGTGGCAACAATCTAACAATCATGACAGTCTAGTTACGTAAGCCAAACTGCTTTGCTAAAACCCTTAAATAATATTCCCAGTGCTATCTAATATTATCAAAATAATAACATTTATACTTCACAGATCAATAAACAATGGAATGAGAAAGCAAATTAATAATACTGGGAAAGTTTATGATACAGCCGTACCGAAGTTTCCAATAATCGAACGGCAGATGTCAACAAAGACGGTAAACTTCCGAAAGAGTTGGGAAGTAATATCGTTCTCCCACGGGCAAGTCAATAATAAACAAAGAGGGGGCGTTTGATACACTTGTAAACTAATAACCCCGCCCTCTGAATGTTTGTAACTCTATCAGTAGGGTTTTAAGTCGATGAAATAGTTTTGGTCCTCTGGAGGCCTAAAATCGATAGCGATGATTACGAACGAAGGAAACAAAGTTTTTTTATTTTAAATTGTTTGGTGTTAAGTTTCAACTATAAAGTCGAGACACACATATTTAGAATACACAATCATGTTTTTATAATTCAGTTATCGTTCACTATCCAAGGTATATAGTAATTTTACTACAGCATTAACAATCTGCAGCTTGTCTGAACTGCTTCATTGTCTTAGGATGACAATGTATTGCCAAAGACGAAGAGATCTTTGAAAAATTACAGAGTACATAGCGTAGGACGGAAACACCTCTTTTCGCTTGCGAGCGAGCGATACTAAACTAAGTAATATTTAAATAACGTGAGCGAATATTTTTATAATAAATTCATAACAAAGTGAGTTTCCAACATGGGTAAAATAAAATTCTTTAGGTAGTGTATCACATTGATCCTACATAATAATTAGAAATAAAATTTGTATTGATGCGTTTTATTATACAGCAACAAAACTTGATTAAATGAAATTTTAGAGCTGTATTCATGTTTTGTTTCTATAAAGAGAAATATATGGAATCGTATTTTCATATCAGGTATATTATTAGTCATATCTTCAAGAATACTATATACTTTATACTAAATGTAAGGCCTTTTTGAGACTCAATTCACATACTTCATCTGCTGAAAGAACTATTACGATTGACGACGGTGAAGGTCAATCGTAATAGTTAGTAGAAGTGTCTACAAGCAATATAAAATATTTTCTGCAGATTCTATCCATTTGAATGTGATCAGAGACGCAAAGGTCGGCAATTGACATCGTTCAGTAAAAATAAAAGAAATATTTTCAATTTGCCAATAGCTAAGTTTTCTATTACCTAAAAGGATTGACTTATTTGCAATTCTAATCCTATTCAATTAATAGAATAAGCTTTCGAAGCTTTCAAAATATTTACGTGACAAAAGTTTCTGTCGGTTCTTTTATTAATTTTTTCGACACGGTAAAATACAACAGCATCTTCATACCGATGGTGGTGCGGGGAGAAATTTTATTTAATTTTAATAAATCTGCTTTATACGTTACCATACTGGCGATAAGGCATAATGTGTAAGCATTATTTGACGGTTCTCTAGGTGACGATGCATGGACAAAATTATATGATTAAATTCTATGTAAAAGTTCCAAAGTAATTAATAAATAATCCTTTAGGTTCACTTGTTGTGTATGTATATTAACCTAAAGAAAAACAATTTATCATTCCAAAACTTTGTTACAGCCATTCTTCCTTCACCCACCCCACTTTCTATATTAATAAACAATAGACTCGTGACAAATAAGCTACTGTTGGAAACAATTGGCTCAAGAATTCCGGCTCGAGGAGGGTGACTTGATTGAATTTTTTCGAGGTCCCATTTTTGTAACACGATCTGTACCTCCAAATTGGTTTTATTCGATAACCTGCGATCATGGACATATTTCTCTCTTCTTAGTGTTATGCGTTGCTCCATGGATTTCTTTTTCTTTTTGTATTCAACAAAGTTCATGTTTTTCTTGCTAGGAAAATGTATGCACAGATTTGTGATAGGCATCTACAATACTCGTATGTAGATATTAGATTATGGATACTATGTGCTGAGAAAAACTTTATGAGACTAGGAGCACTAAGAGTTTTAAAGTTAGGCTGTTGTACTTAACTTTAAAACTCTTCAAATCATTGTGCTACTATTATGAATGAATAAACAATATGTCTATGTTTTGGGTTAGTTTTATAGCCGGTCGCCAATGATTGACCCAACTCTCCTGGGAAATATCCTGTTGGTAGCATATGGTAAAGAGCCCTGTTGTGCGTAATGTGCACACTCTGCTCACTTCGATGTTTATGGCAAGCTGCCGAATCAGCGCATTATTTATTCCTTAATCGCCTTTTATTATATCTAACAGAAGGATATGGTACAGCTCCTTAAACCGGAAGCTGTGCGGCTAATAAACAGGAATGTGGATTAGTCTTTTATATTCAAGTTTTTGAAGATAACGGTCTATATAATGAACCAGACCATCTCAAGTCTTAATCAGTTAATATAATTAACATAAATGATAATTGAAAAAGTTTTACTAGAAATTAAGAGTGAATATGTTGTGGTGTGCCTAATTACTTTTATTAGTATCAGCTAAGTGTCTCACAACTGTGAAAAAACTTCCATTACCTCCTGACATTCTGGTCTTTGTCTGGACATGTCTGGTGACTTTGGTGGCTTTTTTGGCCCGCAATCGTTTGGCATCTAAAAGACGGCACCAGTCTCAATTAAACTATTCCTTATGGATCTATATCAACGGTAAATCCTGTATATTATCCTGTAATATGATTGGACATTTAGAGCATTGCGTTCTATAACACGTTGGCAAACGTCTTTCCTGAAAGGCCAAGTTTGCGTATGCGGTACGTAAGTATGACAAGAATAAACATGTCCATAAATTTGCGTTTCAGGCATAGGGGAAGTTCGCCTCCTATTAACTCCTGTAATGTCCACTAGCTCTTTAAGACGTTGTCAGTCCGTCTAGCAACTTACTTGTCTTATCTTTCTTGGGAAGACTTAAGTAGTTTAGTATTAGTAGCTTTAGTATATACACTCACAAACGTATGCAATCTCCTCAACTCAACAAAAATACATCGTGCGATGATGTTGGTCATAAGCTTGGTCTTGAACCGGGTCTTTTTTAGACTAATCTCAAGGTTCGCTTTGCTCGGTAATTGTTCCCAAGCATTAGAGACATTTCTTAATATCTTTATTACTTATAAAAGTTATAATAACTGTGTAAGACACAAAAATAAAATAATGCAATAAAATGTTGTAACCATCTGCCTTGACTAGGGAAATGGAATTAAAGATGAGCAGTATCTTCTATAGGAATGCTAAGAGGTGAAAGATAATATGGTACAGTTAATCACACTTGAATGTCATATATATTTATAAGTGTGAGGTTCAGGGTTGGTATGTGAGTGTGTATGTAACTGTACTCTTCTTCAAATATTTCCATAATTTAAGTAAAACTAAAGTATTTCTTTATAAACTGAGAAGCAAACTGGATCAATTCAGTTACTGACGAAGTCAATTGGTTATGTAAAGAGCTTCAATATGTTAGAAATAGAAACTGCTTTCATCTTCACTTAAAGCGTAATCAATGTAGCGACAAATACGGGGCCTATAATCTATATTGCAAAAGTTTTCCCGGTTCTGGTAACAGAGAACCTTCAATAAAATTAACGGCTGGATTAGAATTGCTTTCGATAAATTTACTCCATAAACACCATTATGTTTCCAATTGAAATTTCGTTTGGATTAACTAGTTAATAAACTCTCATTTATCCACTATTTTGTTCTTAGTTAGGTACGTATAAAATATGAATACTTAGGTACAGTTTGTTAAAAATATAAAAATTAATATATATACTATAACGGCCTCTGACCTTAAAAGTGTTTATCTATGATGAAGGCACTACGCGAAAGTGAATACATTCGAATTGACTTTAAAATAGTAACTACTACCAAACACGTGGTAAAAAAAATATAGGAAAATGTCTTGACACAATTGCATATAATACTTTTTAGGTATTCATTTAACTTTTTGGGTACCTCTGGGTAAAAGCTTTCTGTCTATTCGTTCTCATATTTCAACTTTCTAGCTTTAACATGGAATGAGTCAGTAAAAAGAAATTCAAATATAAGTATACAATGATAGCTAAAAATTTTCAAGGGTTCATACATGAGAATAATATCATAACTAAATTATTTTTGAACCCTAGCTGTTGTCATCGTCCAAAAACAATTGAGAAGTTAAGATGAGGCTGCGGAAAAAATACTCTAATTCGACTAGTTTTTTTAAGCAACTTAAATATGCAATCGACACGATAACTTAAATATTTGATTTTTCAAACCTTTATCTATCCGTTGTTCAGACAGAAACACATTTGAAAGAAATTTACTCGATAGTTTTAATTTTTTAAAATGAAGCCTTTTCTTTACATTTTTGGATTTTTCTTGGAAACTACATCAGTTACATATCAATAATAAATACACATAGAAAGGAAATGTAGTTAATTATCCGCTGTATAAGTAAAATTTACCTAGAGTAATTAGTATTCTCATAATAAATTAAATTGTGTTTTAGACTTACGACCTTTAGTTCTGTGCAGGATTACGGTCAATCGGAAGATTCGATATTCAACCTTATTAGCTAACGATTACGAAATAAAATCAATGCGTAAGAGCTGTCCTTCAGTGCCGCGCTGTGCGCCGTTGGACGTGGACCTATCGCTCGCGCGCTATCACCCGTGCATTATAAATACGTAAGTATCTTGGTAGGTATATCAATCAATATGGGAAATAAAGATAACCAAAAAAATAAAAAGAAGGAAGCAGAAGAGTCGATACAAAGACTTTGCAAGAATTATGAGGGAGGCAAAAGCGTAAGTATTTTTCGTTATTAATATTTAAGTTTTTTTTTTACCTATTGTACCTATGCAAATTTAATATTCGATTGTGTTTTGGTGGTTATTCTATTCATGAAACATAGGTACTATCTCTACCGAACTAAGAGATTCTATACCAACTAGGTTACTATAGTACTGTAATGGAGCTATAAAATAACTATATGACGTACTAATCTAAGTATGATTAGTAGGGTACCATAATAATATCTGGTATATGTATAATTATGGTCTCACATGATGGTAAGTGATGTGGTTGAAGGTGCCAAACAGGTGTAAACTAAAATTATCTGGCTCTAAAGTACAGCTGCCGTTCAACCGTAAATGGAGTTGAGTGTTGCTAAATAATAATAACACAAGCGAGCAAATCAAAGCATTTGGTTTGGTGGGTAGGTATATCGCAATAAAACATCGAACATTGTTTATGTCCCTCAAGACTATATGTAGATTTATATCAATGAAAAAGAATATTCAGAATCAGGCAACTAGGTAGGTATATATTCAAGAGATTATCTACAAAGTCACCTGCATAGGTACTTATAAATATACATTTTATCACTTAGACATGTACATATAAGTATCGATTTATACATAAATAGAGTTGAATAATTGACTGTGCTCATAAAATGCACCTTCTTTCTCAGGAAAAAAAATAACAAATCAGTCGAAGTCCGAGATCACTCGGAACAGGGAGAACTGTCGGAGTCGCCATCTCATATAATAAGTTTAGACTGTGTTCTTCCACTACATGAAAATAAGTGAGTAATTCTTTGAATAAAGTATTGCTAAATTTGCACATTTTATTCACAGGAAATTTCGTAATAGAAATATTTTATATACTACCTATATTAGGCTAAAATTATTTTGACCTATCTATAGCAGACCAGCAGGTAAAATTAAATAAAAAAAAACTTATATATGTATAAATACATTTAAATTTTCTTTTTCACACTGAAAAAAAAACTTTACATTATTATCGCCCTGCACTTGTCACACCTCTGTAGGGTTGGTATAAACAATATATTTTTTCTGAGTACCCACACAAAAGACAACGCATTGACATAATTGTGTGGAGTAAGACTTAAATATTATGGCCAGCCTCCTATCTGAAGCAATACCCCTCTGGGAATGCCATCGTTGATATGTATTATACTCGCCTTCGCCCCCAATTCGGTAAGTAGGGTATTAGATAGATGGTAAAGAGCGATGTTGTACTCTTGACGTGCAAAA
This sequence comes from Plagodis dolabraria, assembly GCA_963854805.1. NCBI lineage: Eukaryota > Metazoa > Arthropoda > Insecta > Lepidoptera > Geometridae > Plagodis > Plagodis dolabraria. The sequence continues at coordinate 10,650,790 of OY978452.1, read as the reverse complement.
AATCTGACGTGTAAATTATCTGAATTTATGTATTTAAATTAATTTATTCATATTCCCAACACCCCCTTTCTGAAGGCCGGGCTTCAGCAGGGGCGGAGCAGTTTGTATGGTAGCCGTCTTGAAATCGCCATTATGGATTTTTGACAGGTGTCATTCGACTGCTCTCCCGACATTTATCCTTACTTGGCACTCGTATACGAACTAACAAATTCTATCTACACATTCTAACAAATTGTGCAAAATTGATTGTCGGACAAACAGAAATGTACAGTTGCTTTTCTGAAGGCTTCAGGTTGATTGTTTGTAAAATGTATAATTATATTTTTTGCAGGTATATATCAATCAAAAATCTGATTGGTATTATCAAACTGAAGGCTAAATGCACATTTGTAATATAACTAAATGCTTATTTGCCGTGTAGTATGGATACAACATATTAAAAATAGAAATTCTACAAAAAGATGAAGAATTTTGGAAGAAAAAAATGGAGACAACACTAGTCACATTCTATATGGATTGCCTTCTGCCCGAGCTGGTCGATCCCCACCTCCCAAAGAAAAGAATGATCCGGGATCAAGAATATGTAGATACTTCTAGAAAAAGAAAAAATCAAGAGGAGGCTGTCGAGGGTGACTTGCAACATCAAAGTGCAAATGCTTCAGTACCCGCCGTAAAAAGAAGACTTGACTTAAGTTTTCGCGATTGTTTCACATAGTAATTAAACAACATTAAACGGTTTACATCGCGTATATTTATCATTATTAGTAATTAAACAACATTAAACGGTTTAAATCGCGTATATTTATCATTATTTTTGTCTTGACGTTTCAAACACTTTGCAGTGATTGTGGTCACGGGGTGACGATCGGGGGGAATGCAAACTTGACTTTTCGTTTTCGATGCTCGTTATTTCTCACGCACACTTTTGCATATCATTAAAACTGTATAAATTGAAAACACTATATTTTTTATTTCATAAATGATTTTTTGTTGATTTATATACATCTTAACTTAATTTGTCTATAACCTCTGTAGACTATACCACTTAGTAACAGTCTAAGAATCCACTGTTTTTATTTTAATGTCTAATTTAGTCACCTGTTCCAGTGCCACTCACTCTTTCACTTGTCTGCCATGTTGCATTAAAAGAAGCCTGTATAACATGTTCTCTACAATGTTTCTGCAGTTGTGTATTTTTTTTTATTAAATATCCCAAAGTTTAAGGCCCTTACAATTGCGTGTATAGACTCTTCTGCAAGTTTGGTAAAAAAAATCTTATCCTGCTGTTTAGAAGTGGCTAGATCTATATCTGGTTGGTCTAATTTTTACCATAGTTGGTATCTAAAAGCAGAGTGATAGTAAAATAACATCTTTCTGTTTACCACTGTAACTGAAAAATAAAACGTACTAGGATGTATACGAACATATTTTCAACATTAGTAATTAATAGTTAAAAACTATATGAGCCATAAAAAACAACCTACTTTATATTATTATGGGAACGTGTACAGTAGCACAGTTATGAAAAACTATAATTCATATATGTATGACGAGTCATGGTAAAATATATTGCCCACAACAAACATTTAATCAAATCAAATCCATTTATATCAGGTCAATTGCACCCATATTCAGCAAATATAATATAATATATTATAATTATGCTCATTCAATTTGATGGTATTTTACTTTATTCTAATGATATGTAATCTGATTAATCGCATTCCAAGATACTGAGAACAATGTTGATTCATTCATAAATTATCGTCCACGCGGATGCCAAGGGGTAATGAAATTTTCGTAGTAAGTTTAATCAGTAGAAATCACTTTCGTTACTACGATATAATAAGGTTTATAATATGTTGATGCTCTTTAAACACAGAGACTGCGACACAACAACATAGCAAAGAAAATTAAAAAAAAAAGACTTGAAAACAATTTTTTATATTAAAAAGTCTGAAATAACTCATTGATCTCAATTTTGTGCCGGTTCAATATGATCTCAAGTTTGTGCTCATGTAAGTGACTTCAACAGGTTATTTGATATACTGTTGACTACAGACTTTTCAAGAGAGATTATTATTCACATATTATTTATAGATTTTATCACTGGTTACCAATAACTTTCATCTATATTCATAGTTGCCACTTACACTTAGGCATTTTGGCAAATTACTTTTTAGTAAGGTGACTGTAACTGGCAAAACCAGGCAAACCGTTCGACCGATGTTGATGAAATTAAATTATATTATTTATATATAATCTTCAAGATGTAAGGTTCAGTAAAAAAGTTATGTGTGGTCAAACATAAAATAAATAATAGACAAGTCAATTCAAGAACCCTCTTTTTTTTTGGGAAGTCAGTTAAATATGTTTAATATATATACCAATACATACATAATAATATATACCAATAAAGTCGAGCAGACATGATAGATAGATAGATAGATAGATAACACTTTATTGCACTTTTAAAATTATTAAAACTAGTTACAAAAAATATTAAAATAACTTAAAAATAGTACAATCGGCGGCCTTATTGCTAGGCAGCAATCTCTTCCAGGCAACCGTAGGCTCAACAGATACTTGCATGTTAATTTAGATGGAGGTATAGACTAAAGTGCGTTATGTATGTAATCAGAATAATTAATACTCAAAATATATATACGTTAGTAAATTTAATATTAAACTATAATAGATAAAATAGATACATTAAAATACAATCAAAATAAAAACTAAAATATTTTTTTAAATAGATACATAATAATTATAATAATATATATATATATATATACATTTATATAAATATAAACAACAATAATATAAATAAAAATTGGATAGTTAATCATGATGAATTGAAGAAAGGTAAAATTTCTTAACTCCTTTTTTAAATGAAAAAAGCGATGTGGCCTTTCTAATTTCTACTGGTAAAGAGTTCCAAAGCCGAGCAGCTTGCACAGTAAAAGACTTATCATAAAAGGAACTTGTGTGTGTAGGCAACTTCAATAGTAAATTTTCTGATGACCGAAGATTTAAGTCATTGCAAAAGCAAAAGAATTCAAATCGTTCTTTAAGATAACACGGGGCCGAGGGATTAAACAGAACATTGTAGAGAAGGGAGAGGACATGAGTATTCCGGCGAAGACGAATAGGGAGCCACTTGAGCTTTTTACGAAAGTGAGAAACATGGTCATATTTACGCAAACCAAATATGAACCGAATACAGAAGTTTTGAAGTCGCTCAAGTTTGTTTAACTGATCCTCAGTGATATCAAGATAACAGGTGTCAGCGTAGTCTAGGATAGGGAGAAGAAGAGATTCTGCAAGTGCAATTTTAGTAGCAGTTGGTAAAAAATTTCGAAGTCGCCTTAATGAACCTGCTGAAGCAAACATCTTACAGCTAACGGTTTCAAGCTGAGGTTTCCATGTCAACTGCTGATCAAATGTGATGCCAAGATTTTTGACTGTCATACTATAAGGTACAGTGATTCCATCTAAAATTATAGGTGGCAGAGTTTTCCAGTCTATTTTGGATATTATACGTGAGCTACCCATAATGATGACTTGAGTTTTTGCTGGGTTCACTCTAAGTCCAAAGTTTGTGCTCCACTCAGTTATATGACGCAAGTCATTGTTAATGGTTGTAATAGCATCAGATATACTAACTAGGGGGGATTGAGAATAAATTTGGAGATCATCTGCATAAAGGTGGTAGGAAGAAGATAACTGATTAGAAATTGAATTAATGAAAATTGCAAAAAGGAGTGGAGACAGCACACCACCTTGGGGGACGCCGGCAGTCAGATCGCACCATGAAGAAACATTTTCATCAAGGCGTATTCGCTGTCGTCGTCCGTACAAATAACTATGAAACCAGTCACATACTGTTGGAGATATGTTAATGGAGCGTAATACACCTAATAAGATGTCAAAATCAATCGCATTGAATGCATTACTAAAGTCAAGCAGAGTTAAGACAGTTAGCAAGCCATTCTCCATACCAAAACGGATGTCGTCAGATATTTTGATCAAGGCTGTAACTGTGCTATGGCCAGGTTGGAAACCAGACTGGAAAGGATTAAGGAGATTGTTTTTTAAAAGAAAGCAACTAATTTGAGAGTGGACAAGGCGTTCTAAGACTTTGGATAGGAATGGTAGAATAGATATAGGACGATAGTCTGAGAAGGATTTCGGATTACGTTTTTTTGGAAGAGGAATTATCTGAGCTTCTTTCCATATGGAAGGAAAGTCACCATTTGTAATAGAATAGTTCAGGATATGATCATATTGTAAAAAGTAAAACTTTTGGCTTTAGTTTTATGACCTGCTGTCGACCGTAAGAATAATTTTGAGAAGTAAATCAAATAATCAATTTCTCACTAAGAAATATTACTAATGTTGATAAAAATAAAAACGTGACATCAATTGCAGTATATACAAAGTTACTGTATGTATCGAAATTCGACACGTGAATAAGATTATAAAAAAAGTTGAAATCGTCTCAATGGTATCTGTGTTCGCGAATCTAATAACAACATAAATATTTTTATAAGCGAGACGCGTGCGCCGCTGCACATCGCGTCGTTCGGTGCAGCGGGGATCGTTGCGCCGCATGGGCGGAGCTAGCGTGGGAATTATTTTTGACTGCCTGCTCTTAAGGGAACTTGTTGAAAAACATACATATGTGTAGCGATGAAAGTTGTCATTTGTTATATATAGTCTTGTTATGTAGTCAAGTTCTAGTTTTGTTATTAAGTCAACCTCACAAGAAAAACAAGTTAGAAAGCTGAAATGTCTGTATATTAAGTACATCCAAATTCTTTATTTAACCAAGATCTATGTACCGGATGTATGTATTTATCGTGTAAACTTTGATTAAACCAACACACATTTATTTCATGCAAGTCTAACTTTGTAATTGGAAGGTTTTTTTTAGTAATAGGTACCTACTTAAACTTTTTAACAAAAAAAATATAAATCTTTAAATAACCTAAAATCCAACAATGCGTCTGTATGAAAATTATTCTTTTCGGGGTTCAGTACCGAATGTAAGACAAAGAAAAACAAGCTAGAAGTTTATCAGAGTATTTCATAAGAAATGCTTTATGCTGTAATTTAATTTTTTTTTTATGCTGTTTGCACGTTGGTAGAGCATTTTGTGATATGATAGTTAAGTTGCTACTACCCTCAAATATAAAATATGTAACCAAGCACATAATAATAATATGTTCCATCAATAGTCTTTGAGAACCAGTTCCCATCTTAGACTAAGCTTGTTAACCATCTTTGTCCAAAATATCACTTACTATCAGGTCAGTTCACGGTCAAAGTTTATTACTACATGCACACTTATCGGTAACTCACACGAAATATGAATAATTTAACGGTCCATTTGGTGTTCACCGACTTTTGTGCTTTGCCGAATTTCTGTTATATAAGTATATATATTGATAGGTATAAAAAGTAATGATAAAAGTAACTTTGTCTTTGAAAACCTTATTAGAACATTAGATCTTAAAAGCGACAAGTGCAAGCTTATAACAGATCCAATACATACCTGAGAATTCGTAGTAGGAAAAACTTTTAGCAATGCAGGATCATATAATAATAAGATTAATGATATGTATCCATTATAATCTGGCTGTCGAGTTTGTAGACAGATTGCTTACAATCAAGGAAGACGTTACTTTTTTCGCCTTACGTAAACAAACAATGGTAGCAGTCGCGTCCCGGTAGGCGCGGCTGAATAAGCTAATTATTTACAATTTGACACGCAACCAAAACCTTGCCCCAAAAAACGGGCACGTGAAATCACATTTCCGTACTACACTGTCCGGACACTCAAAAAGTAAACAAAAGAGTAAAAGGGGAACTGTGCTCTCATCATGATTGATAAATTTAAATGCAACTTCAAAATAATCCTATCCAGATCTACTTAAAATGCCACGATTTAACTGGAACTTTTAAATGGCAAAACTCCGGTTGAATTTAAAATTGTCACAGTCAGAATGTCACAGTCGCTGCGGACGATAATGATATTTAAAATAATTATTTTTAAAAGCGATACGAAGCAGTAGTGTTGTATTGTGTCGAGTCGATGCGTCGGTCGCGTGATCGGCTCGCGTGTCTCATGCCAGGCTCAAATTAAAACCCAAACGATAAGACACCGCGCACCTCACGACTGTCGCCCAACGCGTCTCTTTTAATTACGCACCCTACACAAAACTTATCTACCCCTTTCATATTAAAACTTAAAATACCAATTTGTTTAGAAAACATGTCTGGAGAACGCTTCTAATTAGGAAAATTACGGGCTTAGAAATAGGCCATGTTTTTATCGTTTGAAACTTGACGTCGAGTTTGTCGTGTCAGAATTTGGTTCATTAAAACGGTCGGGGAAATATTTTCTGAGCAAACAACATCCGACAGAATAAAATTAATGGTATCGATTAACAGGCGTCGCTGGCGAGAGATCGCGTGCGACTGATGCGAACCCAGACACCTCCTGTGCCTGGGAGCTGTCCATGTCAATTTTAATTGGGCCAGTCCTTTTTGCTCTTGCTGCGATTCAGAACGTGATTGTCCCATCCTTATTTTATGTGAGGGTCACGAAAATTAATAAGGGTATTTTAGTTTTTGCAGTGGCAAATTTGCATTGCTCTGAGAACTGCTAAAGGCATTGTTAGAAATTATTTCTTACAGTTAAAAGTATACGCCTAGTCCATTAGAAATGTGCAATCCTCACTGTATTTTTTATTTAATTATATATTATTGGTTAATCGAGTATCAAAAATGAATATTTGGTTTAAGTAAGCATATTTTAGATGTTACCCATAGATATAAATTAATTTTTGTTTAAGAATTTATAACAGATTTTCTTCTGTAATTTAAAAACTTCAGGTGTTTAAGATTTTACATTTAAGAATTTTTTTCATTAGAGTAGGTAGATTAGTATTAGACCACTATTATACAGCGTATTCAAAATTGTGTTGATGTGTTATAGATGGTGATAGTTAAGACATAGAAAAAAACTGCCTCTCAAAATACCGACTAAAATACTTAGGCAAGACGGTGAATTCAAATTTGCCCTATCTTGCCCCACCTCGGTGGAACACTGCTCACTAGGGTTCTAAGGACTTGAAATCTCACACATGCTATTTCGCCAACAACTTGGTGCACTCGTTTACTAGCATCTATCATCACTTTACAATTTATTGCCTTTAATCAAACTTTAGAGACAAAAAATATTTTAGTGAGCTTCGGGTTGGTATCTTTTTTATCTCTCAAACCTCCAACAACTCAAAGTTATGCAATAATCACCGACATAACTCTACATTATAAAAGCATCAGAGTTTAAATATGGCGGCGCGATGATCTAATTTCATGGCGCGTGGTCCATTCAACGCTCGATTACGTGCCAGCAAATTGGATCATTCATTGCTTGAGCTAAGTCTCTGAGCGTCTTCGAGCGTTCTATTGTCTAAGGTCTCGTCTAGAGGAAAGACAAAATGCCAACCTGTATGATTTTTCGCTTTAATGTCAATTAAAAATACATTTCTACATTAAATGATTTCCTTATTAAATGATTTCAAGTATACATGTATTATATTAATTAAAAAAGTTTAAAAACCTGACTGCAAATTATTAATTTACATTAAACGTTTTATCGCTATTGAAATTAAAACTGCAGGTTATTTATATATTTATGTAATCGGTTTTTCACAAGCCTTCATTTTGATACGCTATCAAGACGTTTCGATCGATATCTATATAGGTACCTCCATTAAAATCGGTTCAGCCGTTTAGAAGTTATGGTGGAATAAAAAACTCACAAACATACATATATACATGAACCCTGAAAACATAACACTCCTTTTTTGGGCCGCCGTGAAAATAGTCTGTCATCCGATATATTTTTTTTACATTTTGATTGGATTTCTAATATGTCGGTATTGTACCAGATGCCCAGTTACAGACAAAATAAAAAACTAAGCCGTAACTCAAAATATAATTGAAAACAAGACAAGTATTCCATTTTGAAATAATATTCGTACGACTAAGATAGTTTTATACATCTTACTAAATCTGAGCACGGAGTTTTTCTTTGTAAGTTTTTGAAGTCTTTGTTGTAAAAACATTATCTAATATTAATTACTAATATATTTTTTTTTAAATTGACACCTGCTAGGCGAATAAGCGTACATAGTAATAACGAAAGGAAAAACCAATAAAATTGTAAAATTTCAATTACGAGCGGGATTCGAACCCGCGACCATCTAGCTGGACCAACTGACTCCTAGAGTCGGGACATACATTTGTTTACTTACGTTGAGATCTCAGGAAAGAAGTGTGAGTCATTTTAACGAATACTCAACAGATTACATCACAAGATCACAAATTCCCATCCCCATACGATGGTTAAGAACGAGAGGACAAATTGGAGTTATGTGTCTTTAGTCATGTTGGCTTAGCGGTCAGAGTATGCCCCGGCTATAGAGGTGGATGGCGCGGGTTTGCATCCCGCACATTACGATAATGTTTCGTCTCGTAATTTTGTGATTTTGTAATGACTGTCATTTTTTGTTTCTTTTAATGGAATGGTATCAATGGCCTGCAAAAATCCGAAATACTGATATATCCATCCTTTCCTACAAAAACAACAGAAACGTTTAAAATAACGTATATTTATTTCGACTCTAATATATATTTTGCAATGTTAACGGGTTCCTTTGTTTCGCAATACATTTCTGTTAAAAAATTTAGCTATATAGGAATAAAACCTTGGTACTTCATATCGTCCCACTGGTAGTCTGGAAGCGCCCTAAGTCCCAGAGCGTCTTCAAGCGTTCTACGAGTATTGTCTAAATGAGACTGTTATCTTAGCATTAGTATATACTGTATAATAGCTCCATTCGATGCCACTTCAGGAAGTACGTTTTCTCAGTTATTGTTACGATTTATTTTGATTACATTCGCCACCTGAGAATTTTTATATCTTCAAATGTATTAAAATCGTCATTGCCTATTTTCAACCTCCTCCAAAACGGAGTAGAATTTTAAGTCAACGAGGTATAATATGGTAAGTCTCACAACTTTTAACGGACCTATTTTAATGATCCTTTTTATTGTTAAAAGTAGCAAATAAGTTTCATTGAAATTGTATCAACTTTTGATATAGTAGTTTAGTTTACAGTACTAAATTGACTGCAAATTAGTTTTGCTCTCCGTACGATTTGTGAGATTATTACTCAATGTTTATGTGGACGTATGAGATTTGACGTTTGATTACGATGAGTATTTTTGGTGAGTGACATTTTCTATCCTTTACGCAGCATACTTTACTACAAATGATAGTTCGACCTATTTTGTAGGTAGGAAGGTCGGCCGGTCTTTGAAAACATAAATACCACTCAAATTAAGATGAATGCTGATATGTATAGCAGGAAACTCATAACTTTATACATTTTTTCTTTTCTTGCTATTTATCTATTGTGCTTGATCAGGTAATATGAGATATTTGAAGAAGATATTTATGATTCCTAATACATTGTTAAAGTTGTACATTTCTTACGGGTAGGTATTTCGTAATTTACGGTTATGTTCTAAAGAATTATAAATGCACATGCAGCTTATTAACAAAGTGGTAGGCCTCTTTGCTTAGCCAGGAACCCCGTGGGGTGCCGGTCTAGAATTGTATATCATCCTCTGGAAGTCTCAAGAGGCGACGAAGTGAAAAGTATAAGAAGGAGGGTAGCAGCTTCTGAACACTGCGATCCCCAAGCCGCTTGCCAAGCTTGAAGAGCATGGCAAATGTGGGAAGCTGTATTCAGTTGCGGACTGAGATTTTTTTTACATTTACATTTTTAATCTAATGACTTTTCGAGATAATACCAGCAATTTAATTGCAATCACGCAGATACCATAATTATACAGAGTAGTTATCAAACCTAGCTATAAGCGCAATAAAACAGAAGAAAAACCCAGCATATCTGTATTTTAAATTTGCTTTCCTTATTGAATTTATTATTAACTTTGCTCACAACTGAAAATTGACAATATTTTCCAGTCTAAATCAAATACCATCCAGCTTAACATTACATTTCTCCCGTAAGTGCTAAGTCGTACATCGTGAGCTCTAGGGAGTCATACCATCCACTTTATCGACTTTCATAGTTGTAAATTTCAGTTTTCTTTCGCAGTGAACAAATTCAGTGTCTTTTTACGATTGGTTTTGTTATAGGCATTATAACTAAATGTATGTGAATTTTTGATAAGAAAATATTAAATTGTTAAACCAAATATTAAGTGCTAAACTAAATATTTAGAGTAATGTTAAAGTGTAAACTTTTAGATATGATATGAGCAAGTGTATATATACGAAGTTTTGCTAACTTAAATTTTAAGTACTGTAGACATCCACTTGGGAGATTTGGATTTCTATAATTGATTGAAGCTATATCAGCAAATACTGGACCACGATAGGTAGATATTATGGAGTTCACGTCCAAATACGTCATGGAATAAATTACCAACAGTATTTTCCTGAGAGGAAATGGCGGTAGAAAGAAGCCATAAAATAGATGCCTAAGTTCGTCAACCTTATTAGTATGTTGCTGCATATTGGGCGCACAACAAAGTTCTCGCTCTCATCAGGTGAAAGGTAGCAAGTATAGAGAGCATTCCCAAGTATAATTAGTGGCAAGAATAGGGCTAACTATAAAACCTAAACGTTTTTACGTACGTCATTGTTATATTTAAAAACATATTTTAGTTTAAGGTATCTTTGTATCACTAACACTAATAAAATAAACAAATAAAATGAAAAACCAAGGCGTAGACAAGAACTATGAAATAAGCCATAAAAATCTTTAATATGTATCTTAAGTAGCTGCCAATATGTAAAATTATATGTTCTTTTTGTTTGTACATATATACTTTCGTATATTTTTAAGGCAATAAAAAGTCAAAAAAAACATCGTGGAACTGGATATCCAGTCTTTTATAATTAATTGGACAGCATCTGTACCATTACGCCATCTCTTAACATATAATTACGAACAGTGCTCTTAAAATCTCATAAAGTTATATAGATGTAAACAAACTGCCGCGGAAGACTTATACGAGTATATTGACTAGTTTGTGCCGTGGATTTCATTTTCGGTGTTTTCGTTGAATCAGGAATCACTACATTACATTTATTTAATTATGATACTGAAATTTTACGCGGTAGATCTCTTTAGCGTCCGTCTTGTTGGGTTCTACCGCAGTGTCATATGATCAACCTCAAATCAGTAATGTGCAAACACTTATGTGTTTAGGTGTGAAGTAAGAAGTAAAAAAAAGTTTTTTTTTAAATGTTATTGTGACGGATTAAGCGGACTAACATCTGCCTATTACAGATGCATTTCGTCACAAGTCACGTATTGCACTGCGCCCGTCACCTTGACATATAGTTGTAAATTGTCATTTGCCTGTAATTTCACTGTCTCTCAAGGACTGCTGCCGGAACACACCGTTAGGTGCTAAGAGACAGATTTTCTACTTGAGGGTGGTCGCTAGCCAGAGGCGGGTATCCGCAAAATTCCTTTCCACCATGTGGTGAAGCTCAAGGCTGTTGCCGATTTGAACCATGGACCTGCTGCGCGGCAGTCCATAGCTAATGCCACTGAACCATCACTGCTTCAAATTACTGTTCAAACGAAACGTAGAACTAAGGTCTTGGACGGTGTGAGTGCAGGGCAGTGTCAAGCAAAACGAGGATGGTGACACTGCACCTGTAATGGAAAACCGCTTACCATCAGGCGGGGGACTTGTCCTTCTTATCCCTTAAAACATACAACATTTTTACTGAAAATGTTGTATGTTTAAGAGTGTTTACATGAATTTGTAATCTATTAAACCTTTCCAAAATATAAAATATATTTTTCAACTCAACAGTTTTCTTATCTTTATTGATAAGTTCAATATTGGCAAACTAAATGTAGGTCTAGAAGTACTCTCAAGAATTACGTGAATAAAAGCTCATATTACACTTGCCGCACAAATTTTTGATTTTTCTGTTCATTCTGAAGACAGCTAAGTTGATTATTATTATTTGGACAACTACCTTCTTCTTCAAATAATTATACCCACTGAAACGCCTTTCAAAGATCAAAATCAAATAATTATTCATGGCTAATTCAAACTAAATTAAATATTGTCTCATATTTAGGTGTATTTTGACCATTAAAGTAATGATGATAAAGTAACAAAGCAAAAGGCAATTCTGAGCAAAGATTTAGAGAAATTTATTCATTAGAGAAATGTCTTTTTAAAATTATTCTAATTATATACATATTAGAATAAAATCCAAATAAATATTATTCAAGACATTTAATTTAAAGCATGTAGAATATGTTACTAAAATATATATAGTTATAGATAGAAAAAATATGCACCTTGACAAGTGAAAATTTATGGTCTTTACGCACCCAAAATAGCCGTGATGGATTAGAAATAATATGTATTTTTGTTGCGACACTCGACTATGAAACGAAGATTTTCTCACTGACAAACATAGATTGTGTATATGAGTAAAGGAACCATTGACCGAAAATATTGTGATGCAATTATAAAATTCTATTAAAATTCTTCCTAATTGGGATGCTCCACCGATCATAAAAAAAATTAAAGTGCTTCACACTTTAAACAAATATTTAATAGTACCGGAACATTGGATTGACATGCCAAAGAGGTGAATGTTCGATGGTATATTTTATAGATACGTATTGTAGGTATTCTGTTTTTGCCTTTTTAAATTAATTAATGCCCTCATCCCTTTCAATGGCTATAAATTTAATGTTATCTTTTTTGATTGTTAAAGTTTATAGCAGAATATCATTGAAGCGAAATCAAATTAATGCAGATTTTCGTTTTATGAATTTGAAAATTAATAAATAAATGTGAATCTCAAGCGGCGGGATACGAACCATGGACCTGCTGCTCGGCAGTCCATAGCCAATACCACTGAGCTATCACTGCTTAAGTTTTGTCATAGTTTTATGAATTGTTCCTAATAATATTATACAAAGTATAACTATGACATAGAACATATAATAATAATATGATAGAAGTTTCACATTTCAAAGTCAAAGTCAAAATTGGCACTACAAGCGATTTCTTCCAGGCAAACTTTAGTAAAATAGGTACTCAAAAAAAACACTTTTATAATGTAAGATATATTAATCTACCAAGTTCCATTCAAAAACTTAGTATGGAAGTAATGAATGTAATCAGATGGTTAAACCAAGTCGCACGTGAAGTGTTGAAAAGAGCGGAAGACATTAATCATAGAGAGGATTCCCTGTAGGTATATCGCCGTTTGTACGAGTCGTCATCTCGATGTAAAATGCGTAGTGATTGCGTCATTAGGGGACGCCCTTCACCTTGCGTTTGAATAAGAGTCAGAACAGAAAATAAGAACAACAGTAGAATGATATTTACCTAACTCAAAAGATAATCTTTTTTTTTTTTTTATGCCTGATAGGTTAGCCTTTGACCACTATCTCACCTGATGGTAAGTGATGATGTAGTCGAGGATGTTGTTCATACTAACCTAGAGTTACTGGCTCTCAAGGACAGCTGCCGGAACACACCGTTAGGTGCTTGGCGACAGATTTTCAACTTGAGGGTGGTAGCTAGCCAGGCGGGCATTTGCAAAGTGCCCTACCACCATGCTGTAACGACTGCTATCCGAAGACAACAACCGGGACCGACGGCTTAACGTGCCTTGCGAAGCACGGAAGCGCTCAGTAGTAATGCCCAACCAGCGGTCACCAATCCAAGTCATGACCGCGGCGTACGTTGCTAAACTTTGCTGATCGATTCAGAATGGCTAAGCAAACTTCGCTACGAGCGCTTCAAATTTGAAGTCATCATTGAGAACTCGTTAAATAAATATCGGTTGGAACAGTGACTGAGTGACAAATTTAAGAAAAGGTTTACTGACATATTAAAACCCTTTGGTAAGGTTTATACTATTAAAATTTCAAACAAACGTAAGCGTAAAACACAATAACATGTCAATTACAAGTCAAGTATTGAACGTATTTCGGTATTTATATAATATTGTATATTTCTTTTATTAATATGAATACATACACATAAAATGTCTGGTTATGTACTTCTTCAAGGGTTCTATTTTTAATACTTGATGAGGGTGAGAAGATGAGGGTAGTATGTAGTTAGACGGGTATTTGCAAAATGCCCTCCCACCATGCGATGAAGCTCAAACCTGGGATGGGGCATGGTAATCTGCTGTAAACGTTCGCTATCATTGTTTCAAATCCAAATGAAACTTCGCCTAGTATCTATACTGCTGCAGTTTTTGTGCTGACCTTATGATATCTTTTTTAAAAGTTATTTTAATTGAAGTACAATATACATTCTACATAGGTACAACAAATTACCTAAAAATGGATATACGAGTTTATGAGCGATTGTTTAGAAAATCAACAAAACATTTTATTAATTGATGACTAATTCCGTTTGTTTTAAAACATAAGATGCTTTATGCATCTACTAGTCAGTAGTATACACGAGTGACTGTTTTATAAAAGCTCCGTGATGCTTGTCCAAAGTTTATATTCCGATCTCTTAATGACTGGTACAGATAAAAAAATATTAACTGTCTTACCTACAGCAGAGAACATCACTCAGATCTGTCCATCGCCGACCCTTTTCGGTGCGGGTAAAAATATATTGTTCATTAGTATGATGTCAACGGAGGGCTTGGCTGGTGCGGAAAGAAAGCTGTCTTGGTATATACAAGATTGACTATAAAAATGCTTCCACTCTGTCAAATTCCACCATAGAATTTTTCGCATGAGCTTGTTTAGTCAGTGTTCAAAATTATATGAAAAAATTTACAGACATTGAAAATTTTGATTAGACAATTCGATGTCAAACATACTCGTAGTATACCTTTAGTAGTAATACATACATGAAATCTCTGATTAAGAATACAACAAGCCTGCATTTTATCGTATTACATGTATGGTTTAATTATATCATACGACGACATCATACTAGCCCCGGGTGTCTAAGAACGTACATATTACCAGATATATATTGGTCCCATTTTATAGAAGAAGAGGCTGCTATCTACCGGGCACAATTTCAGGTTGAAAAAGTATTTGATATTGATTTTATTTCAAGAAAGACACTATAAGTATGGGATCCGGGGATAAAAACCCAGCACCTGTAGATTTCAAATCCACGCTTTATCCCGCATTTGACCAACGAAATGATTGTAGCTTTCTTTGAAAACAACATTATGTTTTTCTACTTATCAAATACAAGTACAAGCCCGTGGGGTGTTGAGCTAGATTGTCATCTACCCGTCTCTTCCTGTGAGTGTCGTAAGACGAAAGAGTAAAATACCGAAAGTAGGGCAGCACCGTCTTCTGAGGATCTATGCTATCTGACCCTGCGATCCCTTGCCAAGCATACTGAAGCTTATGGCAAATCAGAGGATGTTTTCTGCAGTGCAAAATACTGCAGATACAGTACAGTACGAATAGCACGCTCCAAACTAAAAGACAAACAATTTCGTAAATACCCCATACATCAAATTTTTATTTACTACCCTAGGTATCAGTTATACTTTATTTTATGGTCAAAATATTTCATAAAGATGAGATCAATCAATCTTACCTAAGTTTATATATTTAGATATACAAATTAATAAAAGAACTCCGTACTCGTCTATATGAGTAAGTAGGTACTTTATCCTATTCTAAAACAAAATACACAAACAGTGTTTTCAAACTTTCGTTTTGTCCTTACTAATTGAGGGCCTCAATCTTAGCGTTCCGTCAACAAATTAGGGCGGCTACACATTGCGTGACGAGCGTGATCCAAGCACGCGCTGCGGACGTGACGGCGATGTCCGTGACTGTACGTACACGCCTTTATGTAACCATCAGATAGTGATAATCTGAGAACCAGATGAGTACAAACAAAAGAATGGGATAAAAGTTGCAGTTATATTTAATTAAGGGTCCGTTTCAGAATGTCCTAATAAAGTTTCGGGTTGCTATGCAACACATAAAATAACTGAATGAGAAAAATAACAGTTAACATGCAGCGCGTTTCAATCTTTAACCGATGGATAGGATAAATCGATTACTGTAAAACGCAAAAATAGTGTTATGTTTCATAAATATATTCTGGGTAGTAAAACCGGAACTTACTCGAACATTCTGAAACAGGCCCTAAGTCTTAGATGTTACAATTTTAGTTTCAAATGTAATTTTTATCTTTGCGTCGGTAAATTTAATGACAAATGAAGGAGTAAATAGGTACGTCATCCGTGGAGTGCCCCACATGTCTTCCCGTGGGAGTCACAATAGGCAACTAAAGGAAATATACCAAAAGATAGGGAGCAGCACCTTCCGAAGAACTGCCATATTACACTGCAGTCCTCAGGCCCATTGCCAAGCGTGGGTATTATGGCAAAACCTTATAAGGAAGGCTATGTTCAACAGCGTAGGTTCCAGCTGATAGCTCATCCAACCGACGACGATCCGACCTATCCTAACTACCTATAAATACAAAGGTTGCTTTAAGTACGTAATGGATTGTAAAAGGGCATAGTCACTTGACAAGTTTCATCAATTTGGGTTTTCAAACTTTTTAATCATTACTAGATTGTTTGACATTTAGAATACTAGCTTAGATGAAATACAAGACAGAATAAATGTGTTGCAATATTAAAGTTTCAAAGAGTTTGATTTACTGCGCTCATCCAAGCAAAAAAAAACTTTACCAATTCAACTATCCCATTACATTTAGCTTTTAAACTTGATGAAGATGAAGAAACAGCGAAATAGGTATTCAAAGCCTTATAGTTCTGAATTTTCCACGCAATAATGTTAGCACTCTTGTATTCCAGATAGGCTATCGTATAGATTAGATAGCCATAAAATTCAGAAGGACATTCTTTTTTATACTTTAGTACTAATTGTTAGTTTACTAAACCTTCGGGTGCAATTTTGACCGAGTTTGAAGTAATAATGGTCGAGCGATTATAGCTATGGACTGCAGTGCCGCAAGTCCATGGTTCGATTCCCACCGTCCCGAATCAGTCAAAATACTCGAAGGGCATTTTGCGAATGCTTGCCTGGCTAGCTACCACCCTCAGGTAGAAAATCTGTCGCCAAGCACCTAAAAGTGTGTTCCTGCAGAAGTCCTTGAGAGCCAGTAAAATAACAAGCACATGAGACTGTACTCGTACGTCGCAGGGTGCTACGAGCGCAGTACAATTCATCATTTGTTACGAAATGCATCTGTTATAGGCAGAGGTTACCGCTTAACATCAGGTGGGTCTCGTGCTTGTTCCGTCACAATAACATAATATATACACAGGGTTATTGGAAAAATGCTGACAACCATTTAAGGTTAACTTCTGATAGTCATGAGAAACAATTTGAGATGATTTTTTTTTGTTTTGCTAAAAAAAAAACATTTTTTTTGTTTTTTTTTCTTTGACAGAATAAGCACGAGGCAAGCACTTTTAACATGAGGTAGTTGATGTTAAAAGTCTCTTGAGCCTGTAATATAATATTATATATTTTTGATTACTTTGCTCGATGTAAATATTCAAAACTCTATTCAAATGGAGCACAGCGCGGTCCAGTGATGACGCGTTGGTCGTTCTTGACTCGGAATACGCTTTAAAACAGAAAAAAAAAAAAAAAATACAATAAAAATATTTTTTTCAAGCCAAATATTTTTTTTCTCTAAATGTTTGTTAGGACTAGCAGAAGGCAACCCAAAATGTTGTTAGTATTAAACTAATAACCCTGTATATAAATAGTTTGGGTATAAAATAACTTATCATAAGTTAAGCCGCCTGTTTCATCACTCACTTCTTTGAAACAGCTCCATAAATAACTTGAAATAGCTGTCAGTCCGAAATAATTTCGTCTCATGTACGTAATATCTCCATCTAGCGAACAAGCTGGAGCGAAGCTAATTAATCTTGCTTGTCTTCAGTGCGATAGAATACACGCCATATTATAAGGTGCTGGGAGCCACAGACACTCGCAAGGTAATTTATTATTGCATAGCATCAGAGAGATTTGGTTTTTGCAGACGTTTGACTTTTGGAGTTTGTTAGGCACTTTGCTTAGCTCACTGAGAGTTTCTGCTCTGTACAGGATTCAACATAGGGTGTTGATAAATGTCGACAAAATCATATAGGTTTTGAATATTCCGTCAGTTTCATCACAACAGGTTGTGGGCTATTTTGTGGCAGATTCTTCTGCTAAGAATATAGTTTTGTTCTAAATTGAAATACAATATGTACGTACTACGGAATACAAGGCACATGTAATGAAACATAAACTGTACCACTGGTTAAATGTTTTAGATAGTGTCTGAATAAGCTTTGTTTTTTTGTTTTTTTTTATTCAATCTTTTGCACTACAGACTCTGGGTCCGTACTCTTTTTATATTTTCCTTTTTAATATCAATTTAATACAATTTATAAGTTATTTGTCGTCTCCAATACATCGTCTTCCTACCTTCCCTTCAGGAAGGACGAATAAGCTTTGTTTTGGATGTTTAATATTGTTATACCATTGAAAATAAGTTAACAATATATGCATAGCAGCTTGTTCAGTCGCTTTATCTTCTAAAAAATAGTTTATCAAAACAGTTTATATTATGTGTTTTATACTCCAGCATTATTGTTCTTTCATTTCTTTGTCGCATAGTAACAGAACCAGCATTAAGCTTACCTAGTGTTAAGAGGTAACCTCTGTCTACACTGTTTTAGGCTGAGGCTTCATCTTAACAAATGCGCTTCTCAAAATACACTTCGCCAAGTAAGGGTAGGGCTACCCTTGAAGCGCTCGTAGCGAAGTTTGCTTAACCATTCTGAATCGATCAGCAAAGTTAAGCAACGTCCGCCGCGGTCATGACTTGGATGGGTGACCGCTGGTCACATTACTACTGAGCGCTTCCGTGCTTCGGAGGGCACGTTAAACCGTCGGTCCCGGTTGTTGTCTTAGGATGGCAGTCGTTACATCATGGTGGTAGGGCACTTTGTGAATGCCCGCCTGGCTAGCTACCACCCTCAAGTTGAAAATCTGTCGCCAAGCACCTAACGGTGTGTTCCGACAGCTGTCCTTGAGAGCCAGTAATTCTAGGTTAGCCTGAACAACATCTTCGACCAAATCATCGCTTACCATCAGGTGAGATAGTAGTCAAAGGCTAACCTATTAGGCAAAAAAAAAAAAAAACCCTTCACCCAGAGACATAAAGTAGTTAAATCTCATGTGCCTGTACTTTCAACCAAATCCATAATCTTCAAACAGGAACTCAGTAAAGCAGATATCGATGCTCGGCGGTAGAATAAAAATTCTACCAAAAAAATTCCATAAAAGAACTGAATGAATTGCACAATATCATTATGAAGACAAACTGATACAAATTATTTGTTGATCAATGTCTCTGTTCGATCAGTGGAGAATATGATCAGAAGTATAACCTCTAAATGCCATACAACCAAAACTTAATTAGCAAAAACAATTAAAAGATTTATATGAATTTCAGTAAATGCCACCGGCAGTCACCCATACAAGTAGTGTAGTTACTAATTTATGAAAATACTCAAATTCCGGTCATTAATAATTTATGAAAGTAGACAACTAGATGAATGTTCAACTGGACCTGCGGTTTGGTCCCATAGATAAATATTCAACTGGAACATTATCTTTTGGTCTTATTTAGATAATTATGGTAACTGTTGTATATATGGAATGAGACAAGCAAAACACATGGTGGTTAGAGTCACACTGTCTTTATTCACTTATTAGAATAAGATGGCGGGTGGTGGTCGCAGCCACACACATACACGTATATGTAGGTACACATACACAACAGTAGCTGAGAAAATATTTGGATTTATAGTATTTTCCCATGAATACGTAAAAAAAAATAGTATTGTATAATTTCCTTATTATTGTTCTGTTATACTTTTCATCCCAATTGTTTCATTTTTACTAAACAATGACTATAGGCTAGAAGTTACGCAAGCTTCCTCATGAATAAAAAATGTAACATTTTCCATTTCACTAACATACACTTACCTGCCACAGTGACTTAACCAACAAAAAGTCATGACTCATGACCTGATCCGAGTCACGTACGGGGCACGCGCTGCACAGACCACGTACTAACTCTTACCTCATCTACGGTTTAATCACTATCACAAACCGCATCGACCTTCTCTGTGGACGTGATCACTTGTACTAATTTAATTAGGCGGGTTTTTGGACCGACTAAGCTTTTACGAAGAGAATGCAGTCCGTTACTGGCAGTTTAGATTTTAGATTTTTGTTAGGTACCAAAAAAAGGAACCGACTTCAACACTCAAAAGTGTGAAATAACTTGTTGAAGTTGGTACCATGATAATTCAAATTACCTATTATCACAATATTGTGCGCATGGTACCGACTTCGACAAGTTGTTTCACACTTTTGAGTGTTGAAGTCGGTTCCAGTTTTAGGTAAAAAAAAATGTTTTCACCTTTTTAGTGACCTTTGCTACTTACGGGATATCAAACTATATCATCAAGATAGGAAAACAATTTTCAGTTATTGAAAAATTACCTGACCGATTTTGACGAAATTTTTATGGGACGACATGGAAAGCACCAGCTACCAAATAAAAAAAGAATCATCAAAGTCGGTTCATTCGTTCGAAAGTTAGGAGGTAACAAACATCATTAAAAAAAAATGTAACCGACTTCAATACCCAAAAGTGTGAAATAACTTGTGGAAGTCGGTACCATGATAGTTCAAAAGTACCTATCATCACAAAATTGTGCACATGGTACCAATTTCGACATGTGATTTCAAACTTAGGTTTTGAAGTCGGTTCCATACTTACGGGATCGATTCTCATTCATTGTCAACGACTATATCTTCAAGATAGGTGAATATTTTTCAGTTATTGGAGCGTAACTCAAAAACGGCTCAACCGATTTTAATGAAATTTAAAATGGGACCAAACGACATGCATCAGCTTTCAAACAAAAAAAATATTTTATAATCGGTTCACCCAATCAAGAGTTCTGAGGTGACAAACATAAAAAAAAACAGACGAATTGAGAACCTACTCCTTTTTTCGAAGTCGGTTAAAAACAGTCGAATTGATAACCTCGTCCCATTTTGAAGTCGGTTAAAAATATAATTTTTCTTTCTTTCTTGAGAGCACACTGGTGCTACCTAGTGGTAGTGCCACGCTGTAGCTCTACGGGTTACACCTGAATGGGCCGGCACGACCGGGGCAGTACCACTCTCCCACATGATATCGACATGAAGTAGTGGCTTTGCCATTTCGTAATTGCGGGGGGGCACGACCCCCCCCCCCCCCCCCCAAGGAATATGGCGGCACAGTTTCAAGAGACATAACTCCAGGAGGGTACCAGCCGTGAAATCGCTGGAGAATCCCTCTCCGAGCATCCACCTCCAGGACCTGAACCTGAAGGTGGATGCTCGGGCTGCCCTGCGTATTCTGGAGGGGGCAAAACCGTGCTCAACTCTATTTCTGCTGCTCGAGGTAAACGAAGCAGGAGGCTTAAGTCACCCCACACCACGCTAGCCGTGGACTTTTGCAACATACGGGGTCTCCGTGCAAACTTGAACGATGTCCACTACCATCTGGAGACTGCTAAGCCGGCCTTGCTCTTTTTGACCGAAACACAGATATGCTCTCCGGCAGACACTTCATTCCTCACATACCCTGGGTACAAACTGGAACATTCCTTTTTGCCGCGGGCGGGGGTGTGTCTTTACGTCAGAGAGGATATCTGTGCTCGTCGTCTCAGCAGCCTTGAAGGACGGGGCCTATCTGACATTTGGTTGCGCGTAGACTGCGATGACCATCCGAGTATCTACGCGTGTGATAGCATAGGTAAATATTGTGTCGTTAGATTTACGTTTTAGGCAATGTCCTTTGTTTTAATTTTAATATGTTGAATAAAATAGGACTTACAAGGAACTATTAATAAGTATTTGTATCATGTTGAACCATTGTCCATTTATTTAAGGTTTAAAATAAGGGTACTTGATTTGACGTTAGTCATATTAAATATATTATATTTGTTCAATACATATAATTGTATAAAATCAATAATAAGATTAATGTAAAATAAACTAACATCAGAAGTGGGATTGGCCTTTTAGAATTTTTCCTGATACAATTCTTGTCAGTTTCAGAATGGATCCTGCCATCCTAGAGGGCCTTCTTAAGGCAATCCGCGATGCTGTCTTAACCGACGACGTGGCATCGGCAACAAGCGACAATGGTGCAGAAAGTTGGTGCAACAACACTGTGGTGCTCTCTGAGGAATTTGGATGGAGCAGCGTTGAAACTGTTATTAAAACTGGTAAGGCCCTATAAAGGGCTGCTTTATTAACGTTCTTGGGAAACAATTTCGAAACGAATTAACAATTTTTTTTTTCGAGTATTAAATGAAAACCAATTGATGGTACTAGTCTGTAGTAGTAATGAATAGATTCAGGCGTTACTTTGCGGAAATCCATATTTAATAATAACAAATACTTTTAAAAGTATCCTAAAAAACATTAAATAATATTTAAATAAAACACTTAAAAAAGCATAAAATTATATATCTAGTGACAATTCCGCCTAATTTTCCTGTTATCTACGTGACGTCATAAACATCACGCAGCCTAACCGGAAGAATACCCGACTAGTTTCGCTTCTAAACGAAGCATCTTCAGGAGGTCTTGACTTACCGAGCGCACGATCGAGACTAAACGGCCAGCGGCTAAACACGCCTTTATATAGGCCCGATCGTGACTCACTGTTCTTTGTTGTAGCTTACAATTGGTAAAGATATACGTGTTTATAGTGATAATTATATAACAATGTTATTGAATTGCTAACAGAATATTTTTAAATTATATATGGTATGTTTAGTGTTTACAAATATGAGAAATATTGAATAATATAGTAAACAATATTAGGAAACTAGTTTTAACTTAAAATTATGAAAGGGTCGCAGAGTGACGTCAACACTGGTTCGGCGGGTAGCTCGGTTCGGCCAGCAGGCGGCTTCCACGATGAAACAGTCACAGGACCTGCTTGTAGCTGCTCGGGACACGTGGGGATGACACGGTGGGTGGCGTGACTCGTAGCGTGACGTCATCACTGGTAGCTGGTTCGACGGGTGGCTTGGCTCGGCACGTTATGAAAAAATAATAAACAAATATTACAAATAATGTTTAAATTATTAGGTTTCAATTTGATTTAATCTGTACTTAATTAAATGCTTTACATTTTTCTTGTAATTATTCAATTTGACTCCTTTAATGGCTTATTTGATAATTGCGTAGTCCATTAGACATTGATTTGACTCGTTACGTAATACTTGGAGGGGAGAGCAAACATGGCCAGTTGTAGGGAGAATTCGAGTCAGTCTTCAAAAGATTCTTGAAGTGGCCGGACGTTACAGTACTTAATACGCAAAGTGCCGTGTATAATATACGACAGTAATATAGGTATACAGTGTTTGACAGTGAGTTTACCCTAATTGTGGAAGATAAGTGTGAAATATAGCAGTTGTGACATGGTAAGCCGGAACTTTATCACAAAATAGTTTGTGGCGGCAGATTATCACTAAAAATACGTAACAGTGGGGATGAAACCAATTGAGTCTGTTCATTCAGCAGCGCGAAGCCTACACTATGTTTCGATATTTCTAACTGTTCTAATACACATAACCTAAACCCCTTGTCACAACAGTGTAAGATTTCAAACGTATTACAATCGAGGAGTTGATGACCGCTTTCAATTAAATGTTTGGCAAAATGAGACTGTTCGGGATGGTCGTTTCTAAACGCGGATTTATGTTCTTTATATCGGATATCAAAATTACGGCCAGTTTGACCAATATAAACGCTGTTACATTCGTCACAGGTAAGTTTGTACACACCGGATTTTTTACCGTTTTCCAGTCGATCTTTACCGTTACATAAATGACGTAGATTTTGATTTGTACGAAAAGCTACATGGACGTTATTTTTCTTTAATATATTGGAAATTTTTTGAGATATTGGCCCCATATACGTTAAGCTGCCTACGTACTTGATATTTCTATCAGAAGGGCAAGAATAAAGAAGTGACCTAGCCCTATTACGTTGTTTGGTCTGAATTAATCGATCAACTAACTGTTTATTGTAGCCGTTGGAAATAGCAATTTGGTATATTATATTAAGCTCTTTATTATAGTTGTCTTGGGTCAGAGGAACCGATACCAATCTATGGACATAACTTCGAAAAGCGGCTAATTTGTGTTGAATAGGATGACAAGAACTGGAGGGAATAGCAACATCTGTGTGTGTTGGTTTTCGATATATTTGGAATTGCAATTTACTGTCAACTCTTGTAAGCGTTAGATCCAAAAAGTTGATAGATTGGTTTGATTCTAATTCCAGTTTAAATTTAATTTTTGGGTGTATATTGTTAAGTTTCTTCACAAAGATATCAATTTGGCGGGAAGTACCAGTCCAACAAATGATTATATCATCAACGTATCTATAATAAAATAAAATTCTAGGTTCTTTTACTATGTGTTTGCACTCAAAGTCGTCCATAAAAAGTTCGGCCATAAGTGGACTTAAAGGTGACCCCATAGCTAATCCCTCTTTTTGAAAATAATACTCATCATTAAACCTAAAATAATTTTGCTTCATACAGACAGTAGTCAAATTTATAAGGTCATTTACTTCCCCAGGATGTAATCGTTGTTTCTCAAAATGATTCTCTAAGACGCGTAAGCAATTTTCGTAAGGAACGTTGGTAAATAGACTGTCGACATCAAGAGATAATAATTTGGCACCGGAAGGGATGTCAATATCTTTAACTTTGTTAATCAGATCTAGGCTATTCTTTAAACTATATTTAGGTTGAAAAGATGATTTGGTACACAACAAAATATTGAGATGTTTTGCTAGGTTGTACGCAGGGGCGCCAACATAAGAGACAACGGGTCGAATAGGAATGTTCACTTTGTGTGTTTTAGGTAAACCGTATAGACAGGGAGATCTAGGATTCATTGGTACTATATTATTGAGTGAATGTGTAGGTATAAATGAAGTAGACTTAATTGCATTTTTGACATCTAAAGTGAAATGTTTAGTTGGGTCGGAATTCAACTGTTCAAATTCTTCACCTTGAATAATATCGTTAACTTTTTGATTGTAATCATTTTTGTCTAATATAACCACACTGTTGCCTTTATCTGATTTGGAAACCACTAGATTGTTTTGGCTTAATTTATTTTGTAAAGAATGAAACTGCCCAATCTCAGAGCTATGGTGATTACTAGAGGAGTAAGCTTTTTTAATTTGAACAGCTATTTGGTGTTTCACTGCAGTCTCAACTTTACCTTTAACACAAGAGATTTCAGAATCTACTAACAATGTTTCGAGAGTTTTCTGTGATAAATTAGGGGTCAAATTATATTTTAAACCTTTTTCTAAAAGAGAAAGTTCTGACGCTTGAAATTGTGTATTACTTAAGTTTTCAACACGTGGGTGAAACGTATGAGCCTGGCTCTGGTCAATTGAGGTAACATTGCTATTATTAGGTCGTGAATTACGTGATAATCTCTCCAACTTCCTAGATTGTGATATGTATTTTTCATGTGTAACTTTAGAAGCTAAATCCCTAGCTTTATTATCTAAAATATCAAATTCAATATTATGTAAATTAAAACTAAGTTCCGAATATAGCACCTAAACATACCATATATAATTTAAAAATATTCTGTTAGCAATTCAATAACATTGTTATATAATTATCACTATAAACACGTATATCTTTACCAATTGTAAGCTACAACAAAGAACAGTGAGTCACGATCGGGCCTATATAAAGGCGTGTTTAGCCGCTGGCCGTTTCTCCCTCAATCGACATTCCGACCTGTGCCGCCACGCCGAGCACACCTGTCTACAGCTCCGCCAGTATCTCCCAGTGAGACCGCAATAGTCCCCGCACTATTGCCGTCTCACTCGGGTCATCGTTCCGACGATAGTTGCAGACCAGTGCCTTGGAATACGCAGTCCTGACGAAGTTTTTGTTTTGTGTGCAGAAGCTGAGCAGCCGCCGAACGCCGAGCAACGCGAGCTACGAGCTCGCCGTGCCGTCGCGCAGAGGCGCTCTAAGACGTCTGGCATTACCACCTACCCAGTCCCTTGTTTCGGACGAACAACATCATATCGGGCTGGTGGTCTTGCTTCGACCGCACTTTTCGGTGCGCATTTCACCACTTTACTATCCGACACAACATAGTAACAGTCGCGTAACAACACACTTTGTGCTGTTAAGCGACGTCGTTCAGGCGTGGGGTAGCGTCAGCCAAACCCGTCTGAACGATCAAATCCGCCATTTGCTGCGGTCGCAGTGTGACACCCTACGGTGACAACGGCCACTGTTGTTGTTTTGGTTTAACCTTGCACCGTGGCCTTTCCCGCTTCACGGGTCAGCCGAAGCAAGCTGGGCTCCGGGATTCTGGCCTTGGGGTCACCCCTAGTCAAACCCGGAGTAGCGCTTAGGAGCACCCCTCTCCGCCGAGAAAAAAGCTCGGAGAGGGTACACAACTAGGGCACACCATAGGTACTCACTCCCTCTCACACAAGTGAGCTCACGAGTTGCGAGAGGGAGACAGAACCCGTTAGGCCATCCTGAGTATTCCCCTCAGGATGCAACGTCCCTCTAACGGTGAGGTGGAGGTCCTTCAGACCTTCGCCCTCCGCTACCCCGAACTCTACGCTGATCATCAGCAATCGCTTAACGATGCAGAGAGTGCCCGCCTCACGGACACTCTCATCGCTCCCTCCGGAATTCCAATTCCGGAGGCCATCGTCCCTCCTCTGACCCGGTCCTTCTCAGAGGACAGCCCGACTTCGCCCGCTCCGGGCCCTGACAACAGACGCACGGTGGCAGCCCCTCCCCGTGAGAGGTCTCGCTCGCGCTCACCGATCGGGAGGCCAGCGAGCACCCGTCCCTCCATCGCCGTTGTCGAGCCCACTTCGGACTCCGAAGCGGAGATGGAGGTAGATCCGAGTCGCGCCTTACGCACTGACTCGGACTCAGATAACGACGGCTATACCGTCGTAGATAGAAAGCGCAAGCGTGCTCCTAAAGCCGCTAGTTGCGCAACTTCCGCCCCTCCCGCCAAGGCACCCGCTAAGGCCCCCGCCTCCGGCAAGAAGCCGACCCCCGCCCCGCGCCCCGCGTCTCCTCCCTCCGCTCCGGCCACCACTGCCGCGTCCCCTCAGGACGCGAGCGCGCGCCGCGAAAAACCGCCTCCGCCCCTGTTCATTCAGGACAAAACCAAATGGGACATGCTGTCCCGTTTAGTTTCGGATCGTGGGATCCACTATACTAATGCCCGCTCCACGCAGCAGGGCATTAAAGTCCAAGTTTCCACCATTAGCGACCACAGAGCGCTAACTAAACTCCTCCGCCACGAGAGCATAAGTTTTCACACTTATGCGCTCGAAGAGGAGAAAGTCCTCCGAGTGGTCATCCGCGGTGTGCCCAAGGAGGTACATACCGATTCGGTATGTGCCGACCTGAAGGCACAAGACTTCCCCGTACATGCAGTTCACCGCATGTACAGCGGGAAGGACCGCAGCCCCTACGATCTAGTACTCGTAGTACTAGATCGTACTCCTGAAGGCAAGGCCATTTTTAATTTAAAAAAGGTCTGTGGCCTCTCAGGACTCGATGTCCAAGCCCCATACAAGAATGGGAGTCCCTCGCAGTGCCATAACTGCCAACTATACGGGCACGCCTCCCGTTTCTGCTTCGCTCGCGCTAGGTGCGTTAAGTGCCTAGGCGATCACGCGACAGCAGCGTGCACTCGCACCCGTGATTCGCCGGACCCACCCAGCTGTGTTTTATGCGGTGCTCAAGGGCATACCGCGAATTACCGTGGCTGCCCTAAAGCACCACGAGTGAACCACAGGGTGGCAAGGCATAGGCCGACCCGTCCCTCTTACGACCGTTACCAACGGGTAAGCCCTAAATTAACGGTAGTACCTGCCTCACAGGTAATACCCGCGCCGCTCCCAGCCCGTAACGCATGGTCTAAACCACCCAGTATGGTTAAGACCGTCGCTACCGCCCGCGCCCCGGCCCGCGCGCCCGCACCCGCTCCCGCACCCGCACCCGCCCGCGCCGCGGCCCCTGCCCGCGCACCGGCCCCGGCTCGCCCCGCGCTCCCGGCACCCGTCGCCAACACCATTCGCGCGCCTCCCCGCGCCGCTTCCCGGCCACAAGCTCCACCTATGCCATTGATGGCTGCCCCTCTTCAAGAGGCAATCAACCTAGTCAGCGATCTGGCTATGTCGGTTGACATCAATGAGGTACAAGAGCTATTCCACAAGATGCAATACGCTCAATCCCCAGCGGACGTGATCCAATACACATTGGAACACGCGAATTTACTTAGCGCCCTTAAGCGCTTCGTTCCCCAGGCCCCTCCCCAGTACAACCACTATGGGTAGTACAACCGAACGCACGAAACCGTACTCAGTTTCGTTAGCGTCATTTAACGCTGACGGCCTCTTCAGACAACGTGACCTCGTCCACGACTTTTGTTGTACCCACCTTATCGATATCATATGCGTGCAGGAAACCTTTCTAAAACCGGGGAAGGCGAACCCTAGGTTTGCCAATTACAGAACGGTACGTGATGATAGAGTGAACTCCCGTGGGGGAGGCACTCTTATCTATTACAAAAGGTCCCTGCACTGCATTCCCCTACCTACCCCAACTCTTGTTAATATGGAAGCATCTTGTTGCCTCCTAGCTATGACTGGTCATCAACCTATAGTCATAGCATCCTGTTACCAAGCTTGCAAAAAGCCGATCGTCCGAGCTGACTTAGAAGCCCTATTCTCATTAGGAAGCGCCGTCATTCTGATTGGCGACTTCAACAGTAAGCACATCCTATGGAATTGTAACGTCAACAATCCCAGAGGTATTGCACTTGAAAACCTAATCGCAGAACTTAACTTTGACATAATTGCGCCCACTGAGCCCACTCACTACCCTTATATGGAAGACCACCGATCTGACTTGCTTGACATGGCACTATTCAGAGGCGTAACACTCCGGTTACGCTCCATAGAAGTGGTTCACGAGCTTCACTCTGACCACCGACCCATTATACTGCGACTAGGTCCCGACCCAACGACTGACCTCCCCCGCCCCACTAAGACGATAGTGAACTGGAAGCAAGTAGGCGATGCCCTAAAGGCTATCAGTTCACCGGACCTAGACAAGATCCCTGACGACATCCTGACAAAAGATGACGTAACCCTTGCGATCGATTCGTTCACCAATCACCTCTCCACCGTAGTAGGTGCATCCGCAAAGGAGGTCATAGTGCCGGACGACCGGCGCCTTGTCATTCCAGCGGATGTGAGACGATTGGTGACGGAGAGTAAAGCAGTGACCCGACATTACGACTCTTACCCCAGTAAAGAGAACAAAACTAAGAAACGCCACTTTGAACGCATGGTTCAAAGTCGCATGTCTGAGTTGCGTGATCAACAATGGGGCGATAAACTTTCAAACCTCGTGCCAAGCCACCATGCTTATTGGAACTTGGCGCGAAGTATGAAAGGTAGTAACCATAACGACATGCCTCCCTTATACAGACCAGTCCCACTAGTCCCAGCGTTCTTTGACGAAGACAAAGCTGAGTGCCTAGCTGATAGCCTAGAGGCTCAGTGTTCCCCTAACGTAGATCACGTTGACCAAGCTCACCTCGATTCGGTGGATGCTGAAGTCGAACGTAAAAGCTCTGTGGTCACCTCTGAACTCCCACCTGCCACCTTAGCGACTTACGCTGAGGTGGCGAGACTGATCAAGGCCCTCCGACCGCGCAAATCCCCCGGTGCCGATGGCATCTCCAACAGGGTTCTTAAAACCCTCTCTCCTCCTCTCATCCATCTCCTAGTCAGCATCTTCAATGCTGCTATGAGCCACTGCTTATTCCCAGACACCTGGAAATGTGCAACTGTCATTGGCATTCACAAACCAGGCAAAAGCTCATCTGACCCCACCAGTTACCGCCCAATCAGCCTCCTCAGTGCCTTAGGCAAACTTTACGAGCGGTTACTTGCAAACCGCCTCCAGTCCCATGCTAAGGAACACCACCTTATCCCAGATGAGCAGTTTGGCTTCAGACCCGGACACTCATGCGTCCAACAGGTGCACCGCCTCACGGAGCACATCATTGAGGGCTTTAACAAGTACCCCAAACCCCAGACCACGCTAGCAGTCTTCCTCGACGTGGCGAAAGCTTTTGACAAAGTCTGGCACAATGGCTTGATTTACAAGCTATACCAACTTGGCGTGCCAGAACGTCTTGTGCTCATCCTACAAGACTTCCTTAAAGCCAGAAGCTTTCGCTATCGCGTGGAAGGCACTGTTACAATGCCATATACGTGTGCATACCACGACGGTAAAACCGCTGCAGTTGCACTTTTCGTCAAGACATTATTATTGCTATTTCAACCTTTTAGGTAAAGGCAGAACAGGCTGGAACTTCGTCGCGGTTATACGTTTTTGTTGTTTTTCTATTTCTTTTACTATTTCCATATTTTGACAATATAAGTTTAGTTTAAATTAAATAGTTTCTTTTTTAAAACTCCGATCCTGACCCACCCCGTAACAGTGGTGTCAGAAGTGGGATGGTTGGCGAAATATCGTGCTAACCATCTCGTACGGGTCAAAGTCGTGCTATTCACAGAAACAGTAACTCGCACTGTTAACGCTGCGCTACGCTTCTGTTGCCGATAACCACCACTAGCTCCAAGCTGCGTAGTCCAAGACCTTGTGCGTCATCTCCGTCTGTACTGGCTGTGAGCCGCGTAGACAACTCTGCATCCTGACCCTCGCTGATTGAGAACAACGCTGGATCACCCCGGAAATATTATCACACAGTCCGTGTGAACCAGTAACCTCACGCTGTTACTGTCGTCCCCCGCACAACTCCAACTGCGCATCCTAACAACCGCCCGCCGCCGCTGCCGTCGCGTCGACCTGAAATTGGTACTTACCTGAGGCCGTCGCATTCCTAGTAGCTGCCGCACACCGCCGCCGCGCCGCCCGCTGTCGCTGAGCAACTTGACTCCCGCTGAAAAATGATAGCCGCCGTTCTCCAAACCGCAATTGTACTGTGAGTAGAATTGTTATTTTCTGTTATTGTCATATACTTATCCTTAATTCCACTGAATCCTGTAATTACTTATCATTATTTGCATCCTCTTTATTATTATCATATATTTTTTTTTTAATCAGCAATCTTATGTAATGATCTAGATACTGATGCGAGTACGTAGTAACATACACAGATATCTTATTTAACGCGAATATTTCTTTTTAATATATAAACTTGTCATTATGTCTCTAAAGGGTGACTCATCAGATAAGCCGAGTGAACCTGTATCAAATGACTTTCCGATCAATGTTTTGTGCAATTTCATTAGTCCATATAGAGGAGAAAGAGAAACATTACAGGCATTTCTAACAAATTGTAAAAATGCGTTAGAATTGGCTTCCAAGAGTCAGAAAGAATTGTTGCTCAAATACATTATATCTAAGTTAGAAGGAAAAGCGCAGATTGCTTGTTCCACAAAACTTTTCGACACCTTTGAGGAGCTCAGAGTCTTTCTACAGCAAAATTTCGGTGAACGCAAGCACTATTCCCACATATTACTTGAGCTACAGTCATGTCGACAGCTGCCGAACGAAACGGTAGCCCAGTTTGCATTGCGTATCGAGACATATGTCACGGAACTTCAGTCAGAGATTCACAACTCCGAGACATATAAAAAGGATTTATCCGGTAGGATAGCCATGACGGAAGATTTAGGCTTACATACCTTCTGTCTAGGGCTGCATCCAAACATCAGCACGCTCGTGCGATCTAGGGATCCGAAAACGCTCAACACAGCTATAAATATAGCTATCAGTGAAGAAAAAATTCAAAACCTCATGTCAAAAGGTAGACCTACTACTGCCCGTATTGTGTGCCGGTATTGTAACAAACCGGGACATATAGAACGAGACTGTCGCGCAAAACGGTCGATATTCTCACAGTCTGTTGGTCCACACCAACCAGATAGAACGTTTGTCCAAAGGCCCCCCCTCGTTCAAAGGCAGCATCTACAACATAACAGTAGTACTATAATCTGCAGGTACTGTAAACATCCGGGTCATGACATCTCGCAATGTATTAAAAGACGTATAAATAATTCACGCCAAGGTAATTTCATACCACAACGACAGAACCATATAGCCATCGAGTCACCGCCGCCTGACGTGAACGAAACTTACAATATTCAGGAGAATTTAAACTAAAGTCGCGGGTATCGAACGAGTGCCGCCGCATACCCGATAGTAAAGTAGGCACAAAAACCACTGCACCGATTTCGAAATCACCGTCTCCTGTCAGACGGTACAGTGACGTTGTCGCAGGACGTTTAGATATAAGTGCTTCAAGTGATAACTTCACACGAAACCCCACTGCCTCCAAAGACCATATAAAATGTTTATCCACTGCATCGGATGGTCCCACTGTTTCTCAAGACTATCGTAGTTCCAAACCTTCATACTCTGTATCATATGGTCCCACTGTTTCCTATGGCCATAGTTCTACTAAATCGTTACCCACTGTGTCGAATAGTCCCACTGTTTCTCAAGACTATCATAATGCTAGATCATGTGGTCCCACTGTGTCCCAAGACCATCGTCATATAAATTCGCCATCCTCCGTGTCATATGGTCCCAATGTTTCTGTTGACCATCATACTACCAAATCGTCTGTGTCAAATAGTCCCACTGCTTCTCGAAACTGGCGTTATACCAAACCGCTATCTACATTACCATATGATCCCTCTGCTTCTGGTGATCGACGTACTAAGTCGTTTTCCCCTGTTTCACGTAGTCCCTCCGTTTCTGATGACTGTAGTAAAACGCCAAAGTCCAGCGCATCCAACATACCTGAAAAACACAATGTCAATATTAGAAGTCTCAATCTACTTGCTGCCAATTCCTCTGCGCCCTCCGGCCTCACTGTTGAACCTGTAACAGAAAATAAAAAGTTAAAAGGTGAACATAAAAACAGTGAAGAAATTGTTATTTATGACATAAGAGAAGATAAATCTTCACTTCCTTACGTGGAAGTACTTACCTCTCATTCCAGTACACCTCTCCGCCTCTTGATTGATTCTGGAAGTTCGCTCTGTCTTATTAGAGAATCTAGCCTGTCACCATCGCCCGAATTAGAAAAACATACTGTAAAATTCAAAGGCATTAATGATGTTCACTCTTACGCCGAAACCAAAGGCAAGTTTGTGTTGAGTTTAATAAGAAGCAAAACGGATCATTTACCATTCTATTTTCATGTTGTAGGTAAAGAAATTAATCTCGATTTCGATGGTATCATCGGTACAAGTTTTATGAAAGCCTATGGAGCAAATATTAGATATGCTAAATCCAGATTAGAAATATTGGACAATCCTGAAAGGTTTTTCACCATTAAAATGACGAAGATGGTTTACAAAGTTCCCGCTCGAAGTGAAATGTTTATTGAATGTTTCGTTACCAATCCTGAGATTAAGGAAGGGTTGATTTTAGAAACTACTAGACCTGATTACCCAGAACTTTACTTTTCTAAGTGTCTAGTTCATGTTAATTCTAAAAATCGAGTTGTCATTTCCGTCTTAAACACCTCTGTCAAAGAAACTTTATTAGAAAACTTTACACTTACTTTAGAGCCTGTGGAAGAAATATTAGAAACCCTTGATCCAAGACAACATTTCGATGACGAAAATATAAGCCTCGACCCCGCGGAAATCCCCTGCATCATGGCTATAGAATCCGACCGCGATAGCAGGCTACAAAATGCATTACGCTGTGATCACATGAATGCTGAAGAA
Organism: Plagodis dolabraria; assembly: GCA_963854805.1. Lineage (NCBI taxonomy): Eukaryota > Metazoa > Arthropoda > Insecta > Lepidoptera > Geometridae > Plagodis > Plagodis dolabraria. The sequence continues at coordinate 10,616,750 of OY978452.1, read as the reverse complement.
GAAACGTTGTTACGGGATCTTTGTTCTAAATACTCCGATATCTTCCATCTCGAAGGAGATCAATTAACTCATACAAGTTCAATTCGACATGAGATCCGCACTACTTCTGAAAATCCAATTCACGTAAAAAGCTATAGATTCCCTGAATGTCACAAGGAAGAAGTAAATAGACAGATACAGGAAATGCTAGACCAAAATATTATTCAACCTTCTATTTCGCCCTGGTCAGCGCCTATATGGGTTGTTCCAAAAAAGGCTGATGCATCTGGAAAAATGAAATGGCGTATTGTAATAGACTACCGCCGCTTAAACGAGATCACAATCGGTGATGCCTATCCAATTCCAAACATCACGGACATTCTAGATCAGTTAGGCCATAGTAAATATTTTACAACGCTTGACCTTGCATCATCATTTCACCAAGTAAAAATCAAGGACACCGAAAAAACTGCGTTTTCGGTACCGTCTGGACATTACGAGTTCACCCGGATGCCATTTGGGCTCCGTAACGCCCCTTCCACCTTTCAACGTCTCATGAACGTCGTTTTGACGGGTCTCCAAGGCCTCCATTGTTATACGTACATGGATGACGTAATAATCCATAATTCAAGCTTAAAGTCTCATATTGAAAGTATTGATCTCGTTTTCAAAAGATTACGTCACCATAATCTCAAACTTCAACCTGACAAAAGTGAATTTCTCCGTAGAGAAGTTCAATATCTCGGACATATCATCTCCGATCAAGGAGTGAGACCTGACCCTAAAAAAATTGAATGCGTTGCTAAATTCCCACTCCCTAAAACACCTAAAGACATAAAATCATTTCTTGGGTTAATTGGCTACTACAGACGCTTTATCGACAACTTTTCCCACATTTCTAAGCCATTAACCAGTCTCTTAAAGAAAGACGCTAAATTTATTTGGACGCCAGAACAACAAAAAGCGTTCGACCTCCTTAAATCTAAAATAACTTCAGCCCCCATACTCCAATATCCAGATTTTAACAAACCGTTTGTTCTCACCACTGATGCCTCCAATTACGCAATATCTGCAATACTATCTCAAGGCGATGTAGGAAAAGACCTACCTATAGCTTTCGCGTCCAGAACCTTAAATAAAGCCGAGGGTAATTACTCGACCACCGAAAAAGAATGTTTGGCCATCATATTTGGTACAAAGGTATTTCGCCCTTATCTTTTTGGTCACAAGTTCAAGATCGTGACCGATCATAAGCCCTTACAATGGCTATTCAGCTGCAAAGACCCTAGTTCAAAACTAATTCGATGGCGTCTTAAGCTCGAAGAGTTCGACTACGAGATCGAGTACAAAAAAGGAAAACTTAATGGAAACGCCGACTCCCTTTCTAGAAATCCACTTATTTTGTCCATAGATAAAGAACCACAGAATTTACCTTCGACATCCAATGATCCACTGGATATACCTTTGAATATAGATGACGTGTTGAGTCCGCCCTCGAATCTCGATGACTTACTAAATCTACCCACTGACATTGATGATTTACTAAACCAACCCTTAAACTCTGACGATCTTTTGAATCTACCCTTAACTCCAAATGACAAACAAAACTCACCTCTACCTTCCGCTGCCCCAACAAATTCTCCTACAACTTCCGCTGTTCCACCGCATCCACCTTCGACTGTCACTGCTCCACCGAGTTCGCCGTCAACCTCCATAACTTACGACAAATACTTACAAATTTGCCGTAACTCACCCTCTGTATCTTACAATACCGTAATCGAAGAACATAACGAATCCCTCCTAAGAGCTAAATGTAAACTGATTGCCTACCCTACGTCCCTAGATTTAGACGACTCAATCCCCTATTGCTCCGAAATACTATCCGTATCAACGAGCGACCCCTGCATCCGTGATAGTGAACGAGAACTACATACTTTATTCAATACAGCTAACGATAAACATATGTATACTCATCTTTTCCTAACAGTACATCACTACGATGAAATTTCGTACAAAGATATATTTAACCTTTTATGCGATTACCGCGATATGGTGAAGCACTGGGGGCTGGAAGAAAAGGAAGTTGCCATATCTGATTTTTCTAATCCTTTTACGAAACTTTCTTTCACAAAAATATACAATATTATTTCCTTTTTATTCCACGACTCCGGTATCAAAGTACATATTTACCACAACAATATATTCTTTCCGACACCCGATGAAGTTAAAAAGATTCTAAGAGAAAATCACGACTCTCCTACAGCTGGCCACCCAGGAATAGCTCGAATGCTAGAACGCATTAAATCCATGTATTGGTGGAAAAACATGAGAACTGACATTGAAGACTATGTAAAAGCCTGCAAATCCTGCCAAGTTAACAAGCCTTTAAGACAAACAAACCGAGCTCCCATGATAATAACATCCACTGCGACACGTCCGATTGAAAAGGTATTCCTAGATATCGTCGGGCCACTTCCGGAAACATATGAATTCGCATACAAGTTTATTCTTACGATACAAGATGATTTAACTAAATATTCCCAAGCTTATCCCTTACAAACATGTTCCGCTGAAGAAACTGCTAAAAAATTCGTACACTTTATCTCCCATGTTGGCATTCCTAAAATTATCGTAACAGATCAGGGTACAAATTTCTGCTCTGAAGTTTTCCGCCAATTAGAACATTTATTTGGCATAAAACACATACTCGCGTCTCCGTATCACCCTCAAACTTCAGGCGCACTTGAGAGAAGTCATTCCACGTTAAAGGAATACTTACGCCCTTTTGTCAATGACAGCCCTAACGCATGGGACCTCTATCTAAACACTGCAATGTACTCATACAACACGAATGTCCATTCTACCACCGGCTTCGCCCCATTCGAGCTACTACTCGGTTTTAAACCTTACGTCCCAAAGTCCATCGACACTATCGAGACGAATACCTACACCGATTACATACGAGCTCTAAATCACCGATTGTTTTACAGTAGACAAAAAGCCCTTGAAAACATTCAATTTTCTAAAGAAAGGTCGAAAAAATATTACGACGCTCATACGAAACCTGTGACGTACAACGTAGGTGATATGGTGTACTTAAAATGTCACCACAAACAAAATAAGTCCTTTTTACCAGTATGGAAAGGTCCATATCAGGTCATTAAAATAAACGGAAATCATACAGTTACTCTTCTTATCAATAGACGTCACGTGCGTCATCATTATGACGAAATCAAATTAGCCGCTGACAATACCTCACAATAAGCTTTCTTCTATTTCAGGCATAATCTACATTCTTCATGTTCGAGTCACCTCTTCTCTGCTGCTATAGTAGATAGTTCCGGACTTTATTATGATAAGTTGTTAGACGTAAAATTTAGTAACGATAAGTGGGACATAGTAACCTTCGTAGATATACGTAACGTTCAACCTCATTTGAGTTCAGTAGAAAATTTATTTGATAAAGTTAGAGTTTTTTGCTTAACTACCTCTTCAAAGATTCTATTGGAATGCAACAATTCTCTGTCTTCCTTGGAAAGTCAACACTTAAATAATATCAAAAAATTCTCCTCTGTATCTCACTTAATCTCTAGTAGCCAACCTGCTCGGGTAAAACGTGGTTTAATCGACGCAGGTGGGTCCTTGCTTAAAACATTGTTCGGAACCTTAGATAACGACGACGCTATCCGCTACTCCGAAGCCATTGACAAAGTACAATCGGATGAAAAACAGTTAATTCATCTAATGAAAGATAACATTCACGTCATAAAATCTACTATTTCAACATTCAATAGCACATTTTCCAGAGTAGAAGAAAACGAAAATAGATTGAATAAAAACTTCGAGATGATAAGCCATTCCTTCGAACAACTTTCAAATCTAAGTGACAAAGTAGAAATAAAATCAAAGCTTAACTTATTATTAAATTCACTAGAAAGCATAATTATTTCTATTTCATTCGATATTGAAGATATCAACAACGCTATTTTGTTTAGTAAGCTTAATATTTTGCACCCAACTGTACTAAGTCCGCAACAATTATACAACGAATTGGAAACACATAGGAACAGTTTACCAAGACATTGCGAACTACCTATCTCTGTGTCACTAGATAATATTCACCACTTGATTGACATTTCTAAGCTTATTAGTTATTATCATAACCAAAGGATAATTATTATAGTCAGAATCCCGCTGGTTCTACCTCAGATATATAATCTTTACAATGTTATTCCTATGCCAGTTCCCTATGATATTTCGAAACCCGATACCTTTGCCCTAATTGCTCCGAATAAACCTTATATGACAATAACAGTAGATCATCTATTCTACTCACTGCTAAGTTCTGTTGATAACTGCAGAATTTTACCCGGAATGTGTTATGTGTGTGAATTAGCTGACGCATCCGTGTCGTCAACTATAGTAAACCCCACATGTGAGACAATGTTGCTTACCGAAGCAATTGTGAATTTACCCAACCAGTGTGAAGTAAAATTACTAAAAGGCGATATAGACGTTTTCCATAGAATAAGTAACAACCGTTGGATATATGTACAATCGGAACCAGGAAAGTGTCATATCACGTGTGAAAGTGAAACGTATGACGAAATCTTGTTCGGTACGGGTATACTAACGTTACCAAAGAAATGCAAAGCATTTTTCAAAACTCTTCAATTCACGCCTAGTGACGTTTACGTGTTGAACACTACTGTGAAAACTGTTTCGAACTTTAATTTACTTAATGATGACTGTTGTGATAAAACATCAAAAACCCAGACTCTAGTGAATCTGCCCTTCGTGAAGTTGAACAATATCGGGAATCTTAATTCTTTACTACATGCTAGTGTTTCGATGAACGAACTAGAAAAGGAGTTAAATAAGGTAGAAAGTCCGTCGCACTTTCAAACTTATGGTCACCACTATGTTTCAGTGGGTTATATTATATCAATTTTAACTTTACTATTTTTATTATATAAGGCTAGAAAACTTTTAAAATCTACTAGTTCACAGTCTCAATGCTGCATAACTATATTTAATCAGTGTAATACTAAATCTAGTGTAAGTACAAAACCTGTACACAATGTTAACGTAATGCAAGGAGAAAGAAACATAGATGTATCCGATGACGAGTTCGATGCTACCTATAGCCGTATATCTAAGCGCAATATTATTAAGTCGGGAGATACTGTTTAACTTTAAAGGTCGACATCTGATACATTTACTATACCTATTACATATATGTCTATTATCTTTAGTCAGATAAAACACCTTCTTGTTTACTATTTCAAGAAATCTCAACTATATCTTTATGTATTCAGTTTTTTCTTCTTTTACAATGATTATATAAATTTTAGTTAATGTCGATACTTACTTGCTGTGTCTACAATAATATAATGTGTTAGTATACTACTATTTCTTATTAACATTTTCATTTACTGTGTCGTAGAAGTACATACAATATACTTACCTTAGAAACTTATATAGATAATCAAATTAAATTTAGGACACGATTTATTGTAATAACTGCCTTAGTTATAGTTAATTTGCCTTAACGAAGTTCAAGCCAATGTTCGTGTTGATTCCTCATCACTCTATCCGTGATGATCCATCTTAAAGGGGGGGTTGTTACAATGCCATATACGTGTGCATACCACGACGGTAAAACCGCTGCAGTTGCACTTTTCGTCAAGACATTATTATTGCTATTTCAACCTTTTAGGTAAAGGCAGAACAGGCTGGAACTTCGTCGCGGTTATACGTTTTTGTTGTTTTTCTATTTCTTTTACTATTTCCATATTTTGACAATATAAGTTTAGTTTAAATTAAATAGTTTCTTTTTTAAAACTCCGATCCTGACCCACCCCGTAACAGCACCCTCTCCTCCCCCCACCCAGTCAGAGCCGGAGTCCCGCAGGGCTCCGTGCTATCACCCATTCTCTTCGCGCTGTATACCAGCGACATCCCACGCTCTCAGCCAGACGTCCTATTGGCCCAATACGCGGATGATACCGCTATTTATACCACTGGGTGGCGTATCAGCAGAAAGTCCATTTTCGCCCTCCAACGGGCCATCACCGAGATCGGTGACTGGTTCCGTAAATGGCGCATCGCGGTCAACCCAGTTAAAAGTGCAGCTATGTACTTTACTGAGAAGACTCGCCCCCGTTACCCGCAACCTTTAACTTTGTTTGACCAACCCATCCCCTGGGTTAGTAAAACAAAATATCTCGGAGTCACCCTTGATCGGAATCTCACCTTTAGCGATCATATAACAACCGTCCGAAACAGAGCGGCCTTTGTAATGGGTCGCCTTGGTCCCCTGATTCGCAAAGAGAGTAAAATGTCTCTTAGTAATAAGAAGACACTTTACACTGCCTGCATCCGCCCCATCATGACTTACGCATCAGTAGTGTTTAGTCATGCTAGTGAGGCCCATCTCCATAAGCTTCAAGTCATTCAAAATCGTTTTCTTCGTAGTGCAACCGGCGCTCCGTGGTATGTCCGGAACACCGAGTTGCACTGCGACCTAAACCTTCCCTCTTTAGCGCAGTTCAATAAGGACTGCGCTCGCCGATACTTTGATCGAGCGCCCCACCACTCGAACCCATTGGTTGTCCAGGCATCGAACTACTCGACCGCCTCTTCTATCCCATATTTCAAACCCCCCCGTCGCCGACCACGGCAGGTATTAGACGACCCGGATGACCCCATCGCAGTCATTACATTGGCAGCTTTAGCGTTATCCGCAAGTCGTCGAGGTAAAATCCCCAGGTGTGAGGTAATTAGAGGTCACACAATCAAACACCGAGCTCGCCGGCGAGCTCGAGGCAAAAACAAGGTCACGATAAATTGCTCTCCAAATAGTCAAAGAGTTTTATTCAGTAGGGCCCAATTGTGCAACACTGCAGTTGCACAGAGGCATTTTGCTCCGATCCCCCCCATGTCTCTCGACAGTGAGACAAGCCGAGGTCCGAACCACAGTGGTGCCCTTGAGCTCGCTGTCAACCCCTCCTATAATAGCGGTACGTTTTCGGCGTCCGCAGGAGACGGAGGTAGAAGGCGCTTTTCGCCTTCTACGCCCGTCTCGGGAGAAGTGCCTTCGGCACTTCTCCCTCCCGGGCTATTGTAGGGCCAGGCCCTCGCCCAAAACCCGGTGGAGCTGGACGACCGCACAGGCGGTAGCCAGCATCTATGTCCTCCCTAAAAAAAAAAAAAAAAGCTGGCCGTTTAGTCTCGATCGTGCGCTCGGTAAGTCAAGACCTCCTGAAGATGCTTCGTTTAGAAGCGAAACTAGTCGGGTATTCTTCCGGTTAGGCTGCGTGATGTTTATGACGTCACGTAGATAACAGGAAAATTAGGCGGAATTGTCACTAGATATATAATTTTATGCTTTTTTAAGTGTTTTATTTAAATATTATTTAATGTTTTTTAGGATACTTTTAAAAGTATTTGTTATTATTAAATATGGATTTCCGCAAAGTAACGCCTGAATCTATTCATTACCTTAAGTCGGCAAGTATAGCTGAGCAGGCGAAATTGTATATAAAATTGACTAAACTCCATCGGTTAGCTTCCCAAAATGTCTGGTTCAATCAGCAGTGTAAACAGTTAGGTGTCATTCCAAATTATATTAATTTACGTACCAAGTCACACACTCGGGCTAGTAATATCGCGTTAGATAAAGCCAAAAAAATTTGGTTAAACGAAGAAAGTAGACGTTGGTTTTCTATTAGGGACAACCTCAAACTTCACCTAAAGGTGCTATATTCGGAACTTAGTTTTAATTTACATAATATTGAATTTGATATTTTAGATAATAAAGCTAGGGATTTAGCTTCTAAAGTTACACATGAAAAATACATATCACAATCTAGGAAGTTGGAGAGATTATCACGTAATTCACGACCTAATAATAGCAATGTTACCTCAATTGACCAGAGCCAGGCTCATACGTTTCACCCACGTGTTGAAAACTTAAGTAATACACAATTTCAAGCGTCAGAACTTTCTCTTTTAGAAAAAGGTTTAAAATATAATTTGACCCCTAATTTATCACAGAAAACTCTCGAAACATTGTTAGTAGATTCTGAAATCTCTTGTGTTAAAGGTAAAGTTGAGACTGCAGTGAAACACCAAATAGCTGTTCAAATTAAAAAAGCTTACTCCTCTAGTAATCACCATAGCTCTGAGATTGGGCAGTTTCATTCTTTACAAAATAAATTAAGCCAAAACAATCTAGTGGTTTCCAAATCAGATAAAGGCAACAGTGTGGTTATATTAGACAAAAATGATTACAATCAAAAAGTTAACGATATTATTCAAGGTGAAGAATTTGAACAGTTGAATTCCGACCCAACTAAACATTTCACTTTAGATGTCAAAAATGCAATTAAGTCTACTTCATTTATACCTACACATTCACTCAATAATATAGTACCAATGAATCCTAGATCTCCCTGTCTATACGGTTTACCTAAAACACACAAAGTGAACATTCCTATTCGACCCGTTGTCTCTTATGTTGGCGCCCCTGCGTACAACCTAGCAAAACATCTCAATATTTTGTTGTGTACCAAATCATCTTTTCAACCTAAATATAGTTTAAAGAATAGCCTAGATCTGATTAACAAAGTTAAAGATATTGACATCCCTTCCGGTGCCAAATTATTATCTCTTGATGTCGACAGTCTATTTACCAACGTTCCTTACGAAAATTGCTTACGCGTCTTAGAGAATCATTTTGAGAAACAACGATTACATCCTGGGGAAGTAAATGACCTTATAAATTTGACTACTGTCTGTATGAAGCAAAATTATTTTAGGTTTAATGATGAGTATTATTTTCAAAAAGAGGGATTAGCTATGGGGTCACCTTTAAGTCCACTTATGGCCGAACTTTTTATGGACGACTTTGAGTGCAAACACATAGTAAAAGAACCTAGAATTTTATTTTATTATAGATACGTTGATGATATAATCATTTGTTGGACTGGTACTTCCCGCCAAATTGATATCTTTGTGAAGAAACTTAACAATATACACCCAAAAATTAAATTTAAACTGGAATTAGAATCAAACCAATCTATCAACTTTTTGGATCTAACGCTTACAAGAGTTGACAGTAAATTGCAATTCCAAATATATCGAAAACCAACACACACAGATGTTGCTATTCCCTCCAGTTCTTGTCATCCTATTCAACACAAATTAGCCGCTTTTCGAAGTTATGTCCATAGATTGGTATCGGTTCCTCTGACCCAAGACAACTATAATAAAGAGCTTAATATAATATACCAAATTGCTATTTCCAACGGCTACAATAAACAGTTAGTTGATCGATTAATTCAGACCAAACAACGTAATAGGGCTAGGTCACTTCTTTATTCTTGCCCTTCTGATAGAAATATCAAGTACGTAGGCAGCTTAACGTATATGGGGCCAATATCTCAAAAAATTTCCAATATATTAAAGAAAAATAACGTCCATGTAGCTTTTCGTACAAATCAAAATCTACGTCATTTATGTAACGGTAAAGATCGACTGGAAAACGGTAAAAAATCCGGTGTGTACAAACTTACCTGTGACGAATGTAACAGCGTTTATATTGGTCAAACTGGCCGTAATTTTGATATCCGATATAAAGAACATAAATCCGCGTTTAGAAACGACCATCCCGAACAGTCTCATTTTGCCAAACATTTAATTGAAAGCGGTCATCAACTCCTCGATTGTAATACGTTTGAAATCTTACACTGTTGTGACAAGGGGTTTAGGTTATGTGTATTAGAACAGTTAGAAATATCGAAACATAGTGTAGGCTTCGCGCTGCTGAATGAACAGACTCAATTGGTTTCATCCCCACTGTTACGTATTTTTAGTGATAATCTGCCGCCACAAACTATTTTGTGATAAAGTTCCGGCTTACCATGTCACAACTGCTATATTTCACACTTATCTTCCACAATTAGGGTAAACTCACTGTCAAACACTGTATACCTATATTACTGTCGTATATTATACACGGCACTTTGCGTATTAAGTACTGTAACGTCCGGCCACTTCAAGAATCTTTTGAAGACTGACTCGAATTCTCCCTACAACTGGCCATGTTTGCTCTCCCCTCCAAGTATTACGTAACGAGTCAAATCAATGTCTAATGGACTACGCAATTATCAAATAAGCCATTAAAGGAGTCAAATTGAATAATTACAAGAAAAATGTAAAGCATTTAATTAAGTACAGATTAAATCAAATTGAAACCTAATAATTTAAACATTATTTGTAATATTTGTTTATTATTTTTTCATAACGTGCCGAGCCAAGCCACCCGTCGAACCAGCTACCAGTGATGACGTCACGCTACGAGTCACGCCACCCACCGTGTCATCCCCACGTGTCCCGAGCAGCTACAAGCAGGTCCTGTGACTGTTTCATCGTGGAAGCCGCCTGCTGGCCGAACCGAGCTACCCGCCGAACCAGTGTTGACGTCACTCTGCGACCCTTTCATAATTTTAAGTTAAAACTAGTTTCCTAATATTGTTTACTATATTATTCAATATTTCTCATATTTGTAAACACTAAACATACCATATATAATTTAAAAATATTCTGTTAGCAATTCAATAACATTGTTATATAATTATCACTATAAACACGTATATCTTTACCAATTGTAAGCTACAACAAAGAACAGTGAGTCACGATCGGGCCTATATAAAGGCGTGTTTAGCCGCTGGCCGTTTTTATTCAGTAGGGCCCAATTTATTCAGTAGGGCCCAATTGTGCAACACTGCAGTTGCACAGAGGCATTTTGCTCCGATCCCCCCCATGTCTCTCGACAGCGAGACAAGCCGAGGTCCGAACCACAGTGGTGCCCTTGAGCTCGCTGTCAACCCCTCCTATAATAGCGGTACGTTTTCGGCGTCCGCAGGAGACGGAGGTAGAAAGCGCTTTTCGCCTTCTACGCCCGTCTCGGGAGAAGTGCCTTCGGCACTTCTCCCTCCCGGGCTATTGTAGGGCCAGGCCCTCGCCCAAAACCCGGTGGAGCTGGACGACCGCACAGGCGGTAGCCAGCATCTATGTCCTCCCTAAACAAAACAAAACAGCTGGCCGTTTAGTCTCGATCGTGCGCTCGGTAAGTCAAGACCTCCTGAAGATGCTTCGTTTAGAAGCGAAACTAGTCGGGTATTCTTCCGGTTAGGCTGCGTGATGTTTATGACGTCACGTAGATAACAGGAAAATTAGGCGGAATTGTCACTAGATATATAATTTTATGCTTTTTTAAGTGTTTTATTTAAATATTATTTAATGTTTTTTAGGATACTTTTAAAAGTATTTGTTATTATCTGTAGTAGTAGTATTACTGATGTAAGCGTAATGGCATCATTCAACAGCAAAGTGAATATAAGCAAAAAATAAAATAAAAGCGTCCTAGTGAGATTAGCGTTTCCAAAGATATCACCGATCCTCTCAAATACAAGGGCATCTCAAAGTAGATATATTATATTGAGACATTTTTTTTTACGTGTGGAAAGTTAGGTTATATTGCATCATAATGTTTCAAAATGTAGTTCAGCAAACTGGTTTTAAGAACTAAAACTTCAGTATCAGTGTTTTGCGGATTCTGTAAAAACGGTGGCCGCACTGACTTAGTGTGCTTTTATAAAGCACGTACAACTCCGAGAAACCTTCGCTAGTAATTACCGACCGAGGTGCAAATTTTAGCTCTAGCCAAATTCAGTCTCTTTTTAGACAGTTGCAAGTTCATCACCATTTAACTTATAAGTACTCCAAGGATTACTTCTACACGGTATTTGAAGTGCGAAACACAATATTGTTTTAAGCATTATCACATGACTGTCGTCAGGCTGGCCGAGCGAATAGTAGAAAGTCCAACAAATGATTAATACAACAACCTTATGAAATTTTATCTATTCTGACAAACGATGGACTTTGCTTTGAGAGGTACGGATAATCTACGGAACATAACATGACTATTGCCAAAGAGAAGTTAAGTTATTGACTAGGTGAATTAATCGAAGAAAACGTGGTTGCTGGAAATGTCCTTATGTCTTAAGATTTTAATTATTTGTATATATTATATATTATACTTGTTGTATTATTTGATATTTATGATTTGAGGCTTTTTGTTTAGGGGTGATTAATAAAATAAAATAAAATGTATTACTTAATAAAAAATAAAATACTTTCCGCTGGTCGATTAATTGCTTGGTACTGGCTTTTCCCACTAGCAGCGGGTGTAGGGAGTCAAGTATGTCTAGGCAATTGATAAAAGTATATAATGATATAAAATACTTTCCGCTGGTCAATTAATTGCTTGGTACTGGCTTTTCCCACTAGCAGCGGGTGGAGGGAATCAAGTATGTCTAGGCAATTGATAAAAGTATAAAATGAAATAAAATACTTTCCGCTGGTCGATTAATTGCTTGGTACTGGCTTTTCCCACTAGCAGCGGGTGGAGGGAGTCAAGTATATCTAGGCAATTGATAAAAGTATATAATGATATAAAATACTTTCCGCTGGTCAATTAATTGCTTGGTACTGGCTTTTCCCACTAGCAGCGGGTGGAGGGAATCAAGTATGTCTAGGCAATTGATAAAAGTATAAAATGAAATAAAATACTTTCCGCTGGTCGATTAATTGCTTGGTACTGGCTTTTCCCACTAGCAGCGGGTGGAAGGATTCAAGTATGTTTAGGCAATTGATAAGAGTATAAAATGAAATAAAATACTTTCCGCTGGACGATTAATTGCTTGGTACTGGCTTTTCCCACTAGCAGCGGGTGGATGGAGTCAAGTATGTCTAGGCAATTGATAAAAGTATAAAATATATAACCTAATAAAATAAAACACTTTCAAACAACAACAAAAAAAAAAATTTTTTTTTTTCAATTACTTTTGAATATGAAGTTGTGGTACTTCGAGAGCGAAGTACTTGTCAGTATGGCCGTGATAGCATAGGTAAATACTGTGTCGTTAGATTTACGTTTTAGGCAATGTCCTTTGTTTTAATTTTAATATGTTGAATAAAATAGGACTTACAAGGAACTATTAATAAGTATTTGTATCATGTCAACCATTGTCCATATATTTAAGGTTTAAAATAAGGGTACTTGATTTGACGTTAGTCATATTAAATATATTATATTTGTTCAATACATATAATTGTATAAAATCAATAATAAGATTAATGTAATAATACCTATGATAAAAATAGTTATTTATAAGCACATTCTAATCAAATAATTTAATAGTAAACCAAAATTGTAATTATTTAAAAGTATTGATATTGACTGCCGAAGTTGTTATTTGAAAGGGGCTCTGCCCAGCGAGTCAGTCGTCTTTAAACAAGCTCAGAGTGAACAACTCAGATCTCACAGTGGTGTCTAAATACATTTTCAAAGTAGTCTTTAACGACGAAGTGCTGCCCGATCAAGATTGTGTGAAAGTTAAGTAATGTATTATTCTCTTTTATGATATTACTGGACTAACCTTGTTTATGTGTAATGGTTCTTAAAATGGTTTGTTAAAAGGGTTTTGACAGTTGTTATAAATTATATTGAAATATAATTATAATAATGTTAATTAATAGTTGATGAACCAATAAAAGTGTAAATAAAATGTATTTAGAAAGTAAGTAACACATTGTTAAAAGATGTTTAAAAGAATGGCCCCGAGTTTCTTGCCCGTTCTTCTCGCAGTGGCTCTATACAACTTTGTTTGCTGAACGAGGCAGTACAATTAGAATACTTCAACATTAAAATTTCATTAGAGAGTCGTAGACGCCTAAATTGAATAAATGCTTTTGGCTTTGACTTTGACCTTTTATTTATATAAACTAACACGTGCCTTTATAGGTCCCATATCAACGGTAATGCCGAAGTAGATCGATTCGTGGAGCACCTACAGATGGCTACAGATTCCGTGCTTGAGCAGATCCCCACCGCAGAGATCGTGATACTTGGCGATTTCAACGCCCACCACGCCGAATGGCTCGGTTCGCGCACCACCGATCATGCAGGGAGATCTGTTCACGACTTCGCTTTAGCGTATGATCTGACAAAACTGGTCACCTCGCCTACGCGAATCCCAGATGTGGATGATCATACACCTTCCCTGTTGGACCTTCTGCTGACCTCTCACCCGGACAACTATACAGTATCCGTTAACGCTCCCCTCGGATCGTCGGACCACTGCCTGATCCGGAGTTCAGTGCCAGTTACACGCCCAACTCGACCCCGTTTTGTAGGTTGTGGTCGCGTTTGGCACTATAGGTCAGCAGATTGGGACGGGATGCGGTCCTTTTTTGCATCCTACCCATGGGGGCAAGTTTGCTTCTTGCCGGATGATCCAGATGTCACTGCTGACTATGTTGCTGATGTAGTGCTTCAGGGTATGGAACTCTTTATTCCATATTCTACAGTGCCCATCGGTGGCAGGTCACAGCCCCGGTTTGGTCGCTCTTGTAAAATGGCCTCTGGCCATAAACGAGAGCGTTACCAAGCTTGGGCCGATTCAGTGGCATCTAAGGATTTAAATACCAGCGATCTCAAAAAGATATACGACTTTGCCTCCAGGTCCTTCAAAAGAGTAATCGCAAGAGCGAAGTCGGAGCATATCGGCAGAATTGGCGAGAGATTAGCCCGCCTTCCTTCGGGAACACGTGCGTTCTGGTCTCTTAACAGGGCTGTCCAGGGGAATTTTTGTCAGTCATCCCTACCGCCCCTGCACAGAGAGAATGACACACTGGCCCACACCGCAAAGGAGAAGGCCGATCTTCTGGGCTCTCTCTTTGCGTCTAACTCGACTTTGGATGACCAAGGGAACTCAACACCGACTATACAACGGTTTGATACCTCGATGCCGGATATAATTTTCCGGCAATGTGCAGTACGTAAAGCACTGTTCTCCTTGGACATACATAAGTCGAGTGGGCCAGATGGCATCCCTCCGATAGTGCTGCGGACTTGTGCTTCAGAGTTGACACCGGTTCTAACGCGTCTTTTCCGGCTCTGCTACTCATCAGGCGTTGTCCCGAAAACATGGAAGACGGCTTTGGTGCACCCGATCCCTAAAAAAGGTGACCGCTCAGATCCGTCCAATTACCGCCCTATAGCCATAACGTCTCTGTTCTCCAAGATAATGGAATCCATTACCAACAACCAGCTCCTGCAGTATCTAGAGGAGCACCAGCTGATTAGAGATCGCCAGTACGGTTTTCGTCGTGGTCGCTCAGCTGGTGATCTTTTAGTATATCTTACGCACCGATGGGCGGAGGTGGTGGATTCCAAGGGTGAGGCGTTGGCGGCTAGTTTGGACATAGCGAAGGCCTTTGATCGGGTGTGGCATAAAGCGCTTCTATCGAAGCTTCCTTCTTATGGGCTTCCCGAGAAATTGTGCGAATGGATCTCCAGTTTTTTGGCAGATCGGAGCATTAAGGTCGTTGTCGACGGTGCATGCTCCGACTTAAAGCCGATTAATGCTGGCGTTCCGCAAGGCTGTGTGCTATCTCCGAATCTGTTTTTCTTGCACATCAATGACATGCTGCAACTCAGCGATATTCATTGTTATGCGGATGACAGTACCGGAGATGCCTCATACACCGGCCGCGCTAAAATTTCTCGGGAAAACGTTGTCGAGAGTCGGAACAAACTTGTGTCTTCAGTCGAGACCATGTTGTCAAATGTTTCGAAATGGGGCCAATTTAACTTAGTCCAATTTAACCCCAAGAAGACACAAGTTTGTGCGTTTACCGCCAAGATATCCTCCTTTGTCGTATCCCTCCGTTTTGAAGACACTCCCCTTGCTACCTCAGCCAGCATCGGAGTACTTGGCGTCGATATATCGAACGTCGTTCAATTTCGCTCTCACTTGGAAGATAAGGCTAAGTTAGCCTCTAAGAAGCTTGGTGTGCTCGGAAAGGCGAGGCAGTACTTCACGTCGGCCCATCGCCTGCAACTTTATAAGGCTCAGGTTCGACCTCACATGGAGTACTGCTCTCACCTCTGGGCGGGAGCTCCCCAGTACCAGCTTCTTCCATTTGACCGCATTCAACGCAGAGCGAGTCGAATCGTCGACGATCAAGTTCTCTCCGGTCGGCTCGACCCTTTGGCTTTGCGTAGAGATGTTGGATCACTCTGCATCTTTTACCGTATATATCATGGGGAGTGTTCTGAGGTACTGTTCGATTTACTACCTGCAGCTCAATTTCGCCATCGGACTTCCCGACAAAGCATGATGTTTCATCAATTTCATGTCGACGTCTGGCAGTCCACAACCTTGCGATTTTCACGGCATTTTTTACCACGCACTGCCATATTATGGAACCAGCTGCCTGGTGAAGTATTTCCGAACAGTTACGACTTAGGAACCTTCAAGAAGAGAGCATATTCCCTCCTTAAAGGCCGGCAACGCATCCTCGAGACCTCTGGTGTTGCGGATGTCTGTGGGCGACGGTGATCACTTACCATCAGGTGAGCCGCCTGCTCGTTTGCAATCCTATGCCATAAAAAAAAAAAAAAAGTCACGGTAATGTTATAGATACCGTGCTTTAGTCCTGCCAACGGAGAGGATGGTAGCGGTATTATTTTGTATCTAATTGTTATAAATACAAACCTTTCAGAACTCTTGAGTCTTTTTAGTAGCAGTAAAACTCTTTGTGCAAGTTCGTTCGGGGAAGTACTGCTAACATACCTATCTCTACTGCCAAGTAGTATTTGTATATTACTGTACATAATGTTTACTTTACTGTGTTCCAGTTTGAAGGGTATGGGTGCCGGTGAAATTACAGGCACGTGAGACTTTGTCACTCAGAGTGATGGACGTAGTTAAAATATCTTAAAGCTAAAGTGAGTCCATACTTATATATATATACCAGCGACCCGGCTTCGCACGGATAATAACGACTTTTAATTGAGATGTAAGCTATCCTATCTTTCAATTTCGATAAAATGCACACGGTATGCAAATCAAATTTGAATTGGTTCAGTAGTTTAGTCGCGGACAAACAACGTGACACGTAATTTTTATATATAAAGTTATAATTTTTTTTTTATATCTAATTGGTTAATTTATATTGAATTGAACTTTATCTGTTATAGGTAGAGATTTCTGCTTACTAAATCGAGCTTGCTTGCTTGAGATGTAAGCTATCCTATCTTTCAATTTCGATAAAATGCACACGGTATGCAAATCAAATTTGAATTGGTTCAGTAGTTTAGTCGCGGACAAACAACGTGACACGTAATTTTTATATATAAAGTTATAATTTTTATTTTATATCTAATTGGTTAATTTATATTGAATTGAACTTTATCTGTTATAGGTAGAGATTTCTGCTTACTAAATCGTGCTTGCTCTATCAAGATAGCTTAAATCAATTAAAAGCTTTATATGATTGCAGTTGTCATCCGGAACTTTCGAAAAGCAATTTCATACTCTTATAATATTATTGGCTTGTAATTGTATTGCCTTTCCTTTACATTGGTATTAGAACGTCATTAAAATACGTTTATTACTGTCTTTCTTAATCATAAACGACTGACTTAATAACTTACAACTATAAAACATTTATATAAAAAAAACGATTTAATAATGAGGTCAAAATAATTAAATAATATTTTCATAATACATTGAGAAAGTCGGTATGAGCTTCCATTATCATGGCCCGTCTTCTACAAGTTATGAGTATAAAATACTATTTCATAATGTATGAGTAATTTGTTTTTTTATTGTCGGTAAACAAATATTTCTTTATTCTTTAGTTTGAAACATAAGCTTGTAGTGAAAAAGTCTTATATCAAAAATTTAAAATTAAACTTGGAACTGGGGGTAATATGTATAGATTGTTAATAATGTTGTTAGTAAATTTATTTAATATCATTTAAAGATATACAAGAGAAGTATTGAACGGTGTTTTAGTAATTAAAATTAGTAAAATATTTTGTAACTACGAATATGTACCTTGAGACCAGTTTGGTTTTAGCCAGTTTGATTTGTCGTTCCTGCATCAGACATTTGACCAAGGCGTCTGAAATTTGATTTACTTACAATTGTGCCATAAATAAATTCAATTTATTTTTCAGATTGTAATTGTTACTCTACATAAAATTTTTCTATGTCCAAAATTTCACAAGTTCTAAAATAAGCATTTCACACACGTCAACCTGCAGGTATATGTTTCCAATAATGAAATACCAATAACTCCGAAGACGTGTGTTTACGTGCTAGAATTTGCGGAAGGGCGTACGTGCATCCATATGTTATCGTTGAATTTTATCGTCCATCGATTTAGGAAAGCTATTGGTAGATTCTAACATTATGGTTTTTGCTTACTTAGCTACGAAGCGATTTAGCCTTGCAAACCACAACGAAAGAAACATTTGTAAATTAAGCGCAATTCAAATCCCAAACCCATATGGTAGATCAGCCACGGGGCCGTGATATTCCCTGCCAAATGAGCTATCGTTTCCTTAAGTCATAATTCGAATTTTTACTCAGCATTATTTATTCTATATCTTTTGTTTTTATAGGAAGTTTGATAAATAATTACTTTGATTAACTTGAAAGCAGGTTTGGCCGTTAACATACATTTGAATGTATATAAAACACATACTCCCATCTGGTGGTGGGCATTTGGACTGACTGTGAGTCTGCAGTGGCTTGTGGGTTGTCTAAATGTTTTCATGTAGTATTTTGTTAGTATAGGAAAAAAAATTATAGATACATGGATATATATAGATTACACTTTATTGTCATTACATAAACAGATTAAAAAGAACTAAAAAATATTTTACTATGAGCGGTCTTATTGCTAACAGCTATTTCTTCCATATAACCTAAAAATGCAATTGAATTGAAATGGGATATAAGATGGTGGTGTATATAAATATTTATTTATTATCAGTTATTCCAAATAAATACAAAATAAATTACTGCTAATAACATAAAACTAAGTATAATATGTACCTATCATAAATGCTGCATAAATATAAATATATGAGTATATATACAAATATTTAAATGAATATAGATATAAAAATAATAATACAATTTTAGCATATACTATCGTCCGTTACGAAATCTATCTTTTGCACGGATCGTTCCGTTACCATTTATTGTATTTTCGGTCTCAAGTTATTCCGTGTAACGGCCCATCCATTTATTTATTGTGTGTTTAAATGTTGTTTTCGTTGTGCGCACGGGCGAACATCAAACGCAGTGTTTGTTAAAGGATGGACATTTTTTTACGAACGCGTTTGTGTGTTTTGTATGCCGAAGACACATAGTATGGACGTGTTCTATTTGTTTTTTCACAAGTACAATATTGATGTTTTGGGTGTGGTGGCGCGTTTAATTGGCATTTTTAAACGTACGATTTTAATGTATATATTTATTTTGCGTCATTAGTTTGTTCATTAGATTTATTAGTTGGTATAAGTAAGGAATGTAGGTACGTTCTGTGTACATACGCTATTCAATAAAGCATATTATTATATTATATTTATATTAATTGCAATTCAACAGGGCAATGCTTCCAACTGGTGGTAGGCTGGATCATTTGGACTGCCTGTGAGTCTGCAATGACTTGTAGGTTGTTTAAATGCTTTTATTGTAGTAGCTGTATAGTTCGTAGTATTTCGTTAATAAAGGCATATCGCCGGTTAAAAAAAAGAACATTTATAAGTTTTTACGAGAAATGATGAGACTTGCTGTTTGATCGGGTTTTGTTGAATTTCATTGTTATGTAAAAGCTCTTTTTATTCTTCTCACTGCTTTCACCTTACGCTAAGAAGTTTTACGGTCGGCAGAAATATTTTTTTCTTACTATGTTCTATTGTTGACCACATTAATTATACGCAAACATGTACTTATATACGCATATCATCTTTATGGTTTTTGCCCTTTCTATACATGTTGATCGATCTGAATTCATAAACCTTCAAAATCCTTTTTCTACGATTTTCATCTGTCACTTATTAAAATGAAATAGGTAACATTTTTGTCAAAAAATAATTTTGAAAAACATTACCTCATTACAAATTTACGAGAGAAAACATTAACAATAATTAAATTAAAAGGTTGCGTCATCATTTACTAGTTTAAAACCAATTGCAAAATTTGTCTTGTTTGTAGTACAATGCAAGTTGAACTATAGGTGTCGCTCCAATACGATAGTTGAAGAACGAGAGCAAGAATTAAAGTTGTGAGTCATTGTGTCATGTTAGCTCAATTGGTTAGAGCACACCCCGGCTAAAGGGGTGGATAGACGCGGGTTCAAATCCCGCACATGACTATAATTTTTTTCACTCGTAAATTCGTAATTTGATAGAGGTAGTTTAAAACAAGCATAACAATAAAAAATAGTGAATTTTTTACATTGCAATATCTTAAAAAGAACGTTTCCTAGAAATAATTTGGGCAATTTGCCCGTACAACATAATTTTCTTAAGCTGCAGTTTTTCCTTCACTTTTAAGGATACAGATTTTCATTATTTGTATTTCATTTGTCACCTATTAAAGCCTTCGTCAACCTAGATTTGTACGGTAATTCAATTAGGCCCCACAATCCCCGTGCGTGCCCATTTAAATGAATACGTAACGAATGCTTCCCCCATCGAAAAACTTTAATTAATCAAGATTAATAGCTTACAGTTTAGCACTACAACCCTAAGGAATAATAAGGAAGGGCCAAACAAATTTATCGTACATTTACTGATATGATGATAAAAGGTCTTGTAACTTTATAAAAATAACGAAAATTTAACTAATTCTATTATATATCACAAAATTATTGTATTGAATAATTCTGGTAGCTCCAGCTATTGTTTAGACTACATACAATTATTTTAATTTAAAATAATGTAAAGCAATGATGGCCGAGCGGTAATACAATGGACTACCGTGCTGCATGTCCATGGTTTGATACTTATCGCCAGTTTGAGCTTCACCGCAGTAGCTATGGACTACCGTGCTGCATGTCCATGGTTCGATACTTATCGCCAGTTTGAGCTTCACCGCATCGTGCAAGGGCATTTTGCGAATGCTCGCCTTGTCAGCTACCACCCTCAAGTAGAGCACATCAAGTCACCAAGAGTCATCAAGCACCTATAAGTGTGATCCTGCAGCAGTTCTAGAGAGCCAGTAAAATAACAGGCATGAGACTGACGTCTCAGGGTGACATGTATAATACACCAAAAAGATTGTGTATTGGCCGGCAAAAAATCCATCCTGTGTAGTGTGTATATTCAGTAGGTCTGAGGTACTAAACGTAAAAAAATTTTCATATTTACCTTCTTGTTTCAAGTTTTTTTTGCGTCTTCCACTATTACTTCTCACCCCTTAAACAGCACAGAGTAGGGATGAAAATGAAGCCGGTCTCCACACAATACACTTTCTCTCACTCATTAAAGTATAGAGCCTAGACCGTTTTCGACCATTATTATTGATTTTGTTTATCAACATTATTGTGCGTCGATCGTAGTCAGTGACACTCAATACTTTTACTTTCTCAGTGCAATTCCCTATCAAGTATATTCTCAAAGTAAATGTATCATTAATTTGATCAGTGATCTAATTTATTATTTCCATTTTCATAAAATCTTTGCTACAACCAGGACAAATGCAATGCATCGAATATCCACACATAATAGGTTAGTAATATTTTCTTTGAATACCAAAATATACACTAGAAATAATGTAGGTATTTGGCAAAATAACGTGTGTCGTGTTAGCTAGTAAAATATAAAATTATATTCTTTACAGACATCGTTACTGCAAATACTGACTGCAGATCATTCAATACGCGCGCCACTTGAAGCGCAGACTCCTCCAAAACAAAGAAACTTTTTGCCCCTTCAAGGGTTCAGAGGGAGAGTATTAAATTAGCATTAGACGAAATTGAAATACGCCCTGCGATGACTGGTTACAAGGGAAGACTAATAATGTCGTCAATTGGGATCGGGAAGATCTTCAAGTCACGGTGTGATAGGTTGATTAATCGAATCATTTTTTGCGTCCCCTTCCAGAGAAGTATTGATGGTAATTTGTCAGTTTGCATCTTCTAAGCTCTATTGTGTTTGATACAATTTTGTAAAGGAAATAAGTATTTAACCGACTTCCAAAAAAGGAGGAGGTCCTCTATTCGTCTGTATTTTTTTATGTTTGTTACCTCAGAACTCTGAGAATAGGAAGAATTTTTTTTTATTTGTTGTCTTAGGTTTTCGCCATTATTGCACATAGTTTTAAACAACTTTAAACGGTTCAAATCACGTGTATTTCTCACTATTTTTGTCTATACATTTTCAAAACTTTGCAGTTACAAACGTTGGGGCAAAAATATTGATAAATATACGCGATTTAAACCGTTAAACTAATTTTAATGCTATAAGTTTTATTATTTTTGCTTGTTAATTGAAATTATGGTCAAAAAAGGTAAGTCCTGTTCGTTTTGTTATTATTATGAAAATGAGAGAACTCTTGTAAGAGGAAGGTGCTCAATGAACTGGAAATAGCTCCAGATTGGTAAACTTCTCAAAGAGGTCAAGATTAATCTAGCTAAGCGTAAAATACAAATGTGAATATAGAATATGTCAATAGAGGTATCTGAGTTTGCAACAAGTAGAAGCTCATAGTAGGTATGATCTTTGTCCGAAGAAACAGGCGCGACATTTGCATCATAACAAAAAAAACTTTTAATACCGTTATCCCTAGTGTACAGTACAATATGTTTTCTCTCACAAGGAACAAAACAATTCAAAAACATACGTATATCACGTCATGAATATTGTTGTAATTTTTTGTAGTAATATCACTAGCGGTCACCCATCCAAGTCATCACCGCGGCATAGCTGATTGCTTAAGAAAGGCTAAGCGAACTTCTACTAGCGCTTCAAAATGACTGATACTCTTAAAAATTAAATCGATGGCAATACAAACATCTATTTATATAGTCATATCTACTACATATTATTTTATATGCTATAACTTTCTATTGCGAGGATATATAACAGTGCAATTATTGTGATGGGAACCGATAGTTCGCAGATTAGCATTTTACACCTAACATGCTTGTATTTTTAATCTTTTCACACCAAATAGTGTCTGCGCAACGCTTTACCCATTCAAAGTAAGAGTTATAAAACCTCGATAATGCTCTATTCCTACAAAAGGATTATACGATCCTTTCCCACAGACTTACAACATTATGACTCAACATAAGTAAATATCACGACAAAACAATGTATATTCCAAAAAGTGTTAATGCAGAAACAGATAAGGGTCTACCTGAAGGGACTTAAGACACAGTATACGTAACAGTTAGTAATGGTTGCGGCGTAATACCGGATGTCCCTAATGGAGCTCTAAGTAAACTGTTATTAAGGATTATCAGTTAGCTATATGGTTGAGTAATACGAAGATTTGAATAGAAGAAAGAAAAGATTGTGGGAGAGATATGAAGTAGATTTAAAACGTGATAAGAACATTCAATATTCAAATAAAACATTAATAATTTTAAAGGTCGTACCCTTCAATATAAAGACTGTTACGTTTTTTACTGTTGTATACCTATTATGTAACCAAGAGAAAATAATGACGGTTAATGAGCCGTCTGTATTGTACTATATCAGCCGGATTGTCCACTGCTGAACACAGCCTCCCCCATTAAGGTGGATTTGCCATAATCCCCACGATTGGCAGACGTCTTGGGGATCGCAGTTTAAGATATCAGTTCCACAGAAAGCGCAGCTGCCCACCTTTTGGTATTTTACCTTTAGTCGCCTCTTACGACAGCCACAGGTACCTACCAATGGGGTAAACCTACATTTTGCGAATGCCCGCCTGGCTAGCTACCACCCTCAAGTAGAATATCTGTCGCCGAGAACCAAACGGTGTATTCCGGCAGCTGTCCTTGAGAGCCACTAATTGTAGGTTATCCTAAACAACCTCGTAGACCACATCATCACTTACCATCAGGTGAGATAGTTGTCAAAGGCTAAGCTATAAGGCATAAAAAAAACTTGAAATTAATATTTTTTATGTCCTGGATCAGAGCGCAGGATACTTTTTATTATCATCATTATTTTTTGTCATCGCCTAAGCGACTGAAACCGTGGTTTAATATTATTGAACCAAGTGGTAGCTTGTTTAATATTATTAGCTAATTTAACTGACTGCACTGAAGTTAATTCTGTAACATACCTCAATTCAGTAAATACAATATACAAAACAAACTAAAACAACAATCAGTAAAATACTACTTCCAAAACCCAATTACCATCATTCACACAACCATCGTAACTTAGAACTAAAAACCAACAAAAAACCGAACGGTTCTCGCCTGGCAACCACAAAATGCGGGTAGTTTACAAATGCAAGCCACGAGCAAATACGAGCGTTCATCGCAAGTTTAGACCGCATCCAACTTTATCGTAAGTCCAATACTATCTCATGTCTAGGCCAAATAATAAAACACGGGATGCGGTTCTAGACATGTAAAAACGAATAGTTATATTTATTAATATGATTTCAAGTAACAAACTAATACTTTGCATGCTAAGTTAATATCATATTAACCGGTTTTTGGACCACAAAGTTCTGTGTAGGGCTTAAGTTTCCGCTAGCGATGAAAGTCGATTAATTTTGTGCTCTAAAAAGGTGTATATGAAACTTTTACTGCTTGTAATTTATTTCACGACATTCCGACCTGTGCCGCCACGCCGTGCACACCTGTCTACAGCTCCGCCAGTATCTCCCAGTGAGACCGCAATAGTCCCCGCACTATTGCCGTCTCACTCGGGTCATCGTTCCGACGCTAGTTGCAGACCAGTGCCTTGGAATACGCAGTCCTGACGAAGTTTTGTTTTGTGTGCAGAAGCTGAGCAGCCGCCGAACGCCGTGCAACGTGATCTACGAGCTCGCCGTGCCGTCGCGCAGAGGCGCTCTAAGACGTCAGGCATTACCACCTACCCAAGTCCCTTGTTTCGACACAACAACATCATATCGGGCTGGTGGTCTTGTTTTGACCGCACTTTTCGGTGCGCATTTCACAACTTTACTACTCGACACAACATTGTAACAGTGCGCGTAACAACACACTTTGTGCTGTTAAGCGACGTCGTTCAGGCGTGGGGTAGCGTCAGCCAAACCCGTCTGAACGATCAAATCCGCCATTTGCTGCGGTCGCAGTGTGACACCCTACGGTGACAACGGCCACTGTCGAACTTTTGGTTTAACCTTGCACCGTGGCCTTTCCCGCTTCACGGGTCAGCCGAAGCAAGCTGGGCTCCGGGACAACTGGCCTTGGGGTCGCCCCTAGTCAACCCCGGAGCAGCATTAGGAGCACCCCTCTCCGCCGAGAAAAAAGCTCGGAGAGGGTACACAACTAGGGCACACCATAGGTACTCACTCCCTCTCACACAAGTGAGCTCACGAGTTGCGAGAGGGAGACAGAACCCGTTAGGCCATCCTGAGTATTCCCCTCAGGATGCAACGTCCCTCTAACGGTGAGGTGGAGGTCCTTCAGACCTTCGCCCTCCGCTACCCCGAACTCTACGCTGATCATCAGCAATCGCTTAACGATGCAGAGAGTGCCCGCCTCACGGACACTCTCATCGCTCCCTCCGGAACTCCAATTCCGGAGGCCATCGTCCCTCCTCTGACCCGGTCCTTCTCAGAGGACAGCCCGACTTCGCCCGCTCCGGGCCCTGACAACAGACGCACGGTGGCAGCCCCTCCCCGTGAGAGGTCTCGCTCGCGCTCACCGATCGGGAGGCCAGCGAGCACCCGTCCCTCCATCGCCGTTGTCGAGCCCACTTCGGACTCCGAAGCGGAGATGGAGGTAGATCCGAGTCGCGCCTTACGCACCGACTCGGACTCAGATAACGACGGCTATACCGTCGTAGATAGGAAACGCAAGCGTGCTCCTAAAGCCGCTAGTTGCGCAACTTCCGCCCCTCCCGCCAAGGCACCCGCTAAGGCCCCCGCCTCCGGCAAGAAGCCGACCCCCGCCCCGCGCCCCGCGTCTCCTCCCTCCGCTCCGGCCACCACTGCCGCGTCCCCTCAGGACGCGAGCGCGCGCCGCGAAAAACCGCCTCCGCCCCTGTTCATTCAGGACAAAACCAAATGGGACATGCTGTCCCGTTTAGTTTCGGATCGTGGGATCCATTATACTAATGCCCGCTCCACGCAGCAGGGCATTAAAGTCCAAGTGTCCACCATTAGCGACCACAGAGCGCTAACAAAGCTCCTCCGTAAAGAGAGCATAAGTTTTCACACTTATGCGCTCGAAGAGGAGAAAGTCCTCCGCGTTGTCATCCGCGGTGTGCCCAAGGAGGTACATACCGATTCGGTATGTGCCGACCTGAAGGCACAAGACTTCCCCGTACATGCAGTTCACCGCATGTACAGCGGGAAGGACCGCAGTCCCTACGATCTAGTACTCGTAGTACTAGATCGTACACCTGAAGGCAAGGCCATTTTTAATTTAAAAAAGGTCTGTGGCCTCTCAGGACTCGATGTCCAAGCCCCATACAAGAATGGGAGTCCCTCGCAGTGCCATAACTGCCAACTATACGGGCACGCCTCCCGTTTCTGCTTCGCTCGCGCTAGGTGCGTTAAGTGCCTAGGCGAACACGCGACAGCAGCGTGCACTCGCACCCGGGACTCGCCGGACCCACCCAGTTGTGTCCTATGCGGTGCTCAAGGGCATACCGCGAATTACCGTGGTTGCCCTAAAGCACCACGAGTGAACCACAGGGTGGCAAGGCATAGGCCGACCCGTCCCTCTTATGACCGCTACCAACGGGTAAGCCCTAAACTAACGGTAGTACCTGCCTCACAGGTAATACCCGCGCCGCTCCCAGCCCGTAACGCATGGTCTAAACCACCCAGTATGGTTAAGACCGTACCGCCCGCGCCCCGGCCCGCGCGCCCGCGCCCGCTCCCGCACCCGCCCGCGCCGCGGCCCCTGCCCGCGCACCGGCCCCGGCTCGCCCCGCGCTCCCGGCACCCGCTGCCAACACCGTTCGCGCCCCTCCCCGCGCCGCTTCCCGGCCACAAGCTCCCCCTATGCCATTGATGGCTGCCCCTCTTCAAGAGGCAATCAACCTAGTCAGCGATCTGGCTATGTCGGTTGACATCAATGAGGTACAAGAGCTATTCCACAAGATGCAATACGCTCAATCCCCAGCGGACGTGATCCAATACACATTGGAACACGCAAACTTACTAAGCGCCCTTAAGCGCTTCGTCCCCCAGGCCCCTCCCCAGTACAACCACTATGGGTAGTACAACCGAACGCACGAAACCGTACTCAGTTTCGTTAGCGTCATTTAACGCTGACGGCCTCTTCAGACAACGTGACCTCGTCCACGACTTTTGTTGTACCCACCTTATCGATATCATATGCGTGCAGGAAACCTTTCTAAAACCGGGGAAGGCGAACCCTAGGTTTGCCAATTACAGAACGGTACGTGATGATAGAGTGAACTCCCGTGGGGGAGGCACTCTTATCTATTACAAAAGGTCCCTGCACTGCATTCCCCTACCTACCCCGACTCTTGTTAATATGGAAGCATCTTGTTGCCTCCTAGCTATGACTGGTCATCAACCTATAGTCATAGCGTCCTGTTACCAAGCTTGCTCCAAGCCGATCGTCCGAGCTGACTTAGAAGCCTTATTCTCATTAGGAAGCGCCGTCATTCTGATTGGCGACTTCAACAGTAAGCACATCCTATGGAATTGTAACGTCAACAATCCCAAAGGTATTGCACTTGAAAACCTAATCGCAGAACTTAACTTTGACATAATTGCGCCCACTGAGCCCACTCACTACCCTTATATGGAAGACCACCGATCTGACTTGCTTGACATGGCACTATTCAGAGGCGTAACACTCCGGTTACGCTCCATAGAAGTGGTTCACGAGCTTCACTCTGACCACCGACCCATTATACTGCGACTAGGTCCCGACCCATCGACTGACCTCCCCCGCCCCACTAAGACGATAGTGAACTGGAAGCAAGTAGGCGATGCCCTAAAGGCTATCAGTTCACCGGACCTTGACAAGATCCCTGACGACATCCTGACAAAAGATGACGTAACCCTTGCGATCGATTCGTTCACCAATCACCTCTCCACCGTAGTAGGTGCATCTGCAAAGGAGGTCATAGTGCCGGACGACCGGTGCCTTGTCATTCCAGCGGATGTGAGACGATTGGTGACGGAGAGTAAAGCAGTGACCCGACATTACGACTCTTACCCCAGTAAAGAGAACAAAACTAAGAAACGCCACTTTGAACGCATGGTTCAAAGTCGCATGTCTGAGTTGCGTGATCAACAATGGGGCGATAAACTTTCAAACCTCGTGCCAAGCCACCATGCTTACTGGGACTTGGCGCGAGGTTTGAAAGGAAGTAACCACAACGACATGCCTCCCTTATACAGACCAGTCCCACTAGTCCCAGCGTTCTTTGACGAAGACAAAGCTGAGTGCCTAGCTGATAGCCTAAAGGCTCAGTGTTCCCCTAACGTAGATCACGTTGACCAAGCTCACCTCGATTCGGTGGATGCTGAAGTCGAACGTAAAAGCTCTGTGGTCACCTCTGAACTCCCACCAATCACTTTAGCGACTTACGCTGAGGTGGAGAGACTGATCAAGGCCCTCTGACCGCGCAAGTCCCCCGGTGCCGATGGCATCTCCAACAGGGTTCTTAAAACCCTCTCTCCTCCTCTCATCCATCTCTTAGTCAGCATCTTCAATGCTGCTATGAGCCACTGCTTATTCCCAGACACCTGGAAATGTGCAAATGTCATTGGCATTCACAAACCAGGCAAAAGCTCATCTGACCCCACCAGCTACCGCCCCATCAGCCTCCTCAGTGCCTTAGGCAAACTTTACGAGCGGTTACTTGCAAACCGTCTCCAGTCCCATGCTAAGGAACACCACCTTATCCCAGATGAGCAGTTTGGCTTCAGACCCGGACACTCATGGTCCAACAGGTGCACCGCCTCACGGAGCACATCATTGAGGGCTTCAATAAGTACCCCAAACCCCAGACTACGCTAGCAGTCTTCCTCGACGTAGCGAAAGCTTTTGACAAAGTCTGGCACAACGGCTTGATCTACAAGCTATACCAATTTGGCGTGCCAGAACGTCTTGTGCTCATCCTACAAGACTTCCTTAAAGCCAGAAGCTTTCGCTATCGCGTGGAAGGCACCCTCTCCTCCCCCCACCCAGTCAGAGCCGGAGTCCCTCAGGGCTCTGTGCTATCACCTATTCTCTTTGCACTGTATACCAGTGACATCCCACGCTCTCAGCCCAAAATATTCCTAGCCCAATATGCGGACGATACCGCCATTTACACCACTGGGTGGCATATCAACAGACAGTCCTATTTCGTCATGCAACGGGCCGTCACCGAGATCGGTGACTGGTTCCGAAAATGGCGCATCGCGGTCAACCCAGCTAAAAGCACAGCTATGTGCTTTACTGAGAAGACACGCTCCCCTTACCCGAAACCGCTTATTTTGTTCGACGAACCCATTCCCTGGGTTCCTAGAACAAAATACCTCGGAGTCACCCTTGATCGTCATCTCACCTTTAACGATCACATAACAACCGTCCGTAACAGAGCGGCCTTCATAATGGGTCGCCTTGGTCCCCTACTTCGCAAAGAGAGTAAAATGTCTCTTAGTAATAAGAAGACACTTTACTCTGCCTGCATCCGCCCCATCATGACTTACGCATCAGTAGTGTTTAGTCATGCTAGTGAGGCCCACCTTCATAAACTTCAACTCATCCATAACCGTTTTCTTCGTAATGCAACCGGCGCCCCGTGGTATATCCGGAACACCGAGTTGCATTGCGACTTAAACCTTCCCTCTTTAGCGCAGTTCAATAAGGACTGCGCCCGCCGATACTTTGATCGAGCGCCCCACCACCCGAACCCATTGGTTGTCCAGGCATCGAACTACTCGACTGCCTCTTCTATCCCATTTTTCAAACCCCCCCGTCGCCGACCACGGCAGGTATTAGACGACCCGGATGACCCCATCGCAGCCATTACATTGGCAGCTTTAGCGTTATCCGTAAGTCGTCGAGGTAAAATCCCCAGGTGTGAGGTAATTAGAGGTCACACAATCAAACACCGAGCCCGCCGGCGAGCTCGAGGCAAAAACAAGGTCACGATAAATTGCTCTCCAAATAGTCAAAGAGTATTATTCAGTAGGGCCCAATTGTGCAACACTGCAGTTGCACAGAGGCATTTTGCTCCGATCCCCCCCATGTCTCTCGACAGCGAGACAAGCCGAGGTCCGAACCACAGTGGTGCCCTTGAGCTCGCTGTCATCCCCTCCTATAATAGCGGTACGTTTTCGGCGTCCGCAGGAGACGGAGGTAGAAAGCGCTTTTCGCCTTCTACGCCCGTCTCGGGAGAAGTGCCTTCGGCACTTCTCCCTCCCGGGCTATTGTAGGGCCAGGCCCTCGCCCAAAACCCGGTGGAGCTGGACGACCGCACAGGCGGTAGCCAGCATCTATGTCCTCCCTAAACAACAACGTAATTTATTTTATTTTATTTTTTATTTTTACGTTACTCTGTAGCTGTTACCTCGTAAAGATCGATATTTGCAATACAAAAAGCACCAAAGAATATTATGCCGCTAACGTCTTTCAGCTAATTTTTGAGTTTGTTTTTGTAGTTCAGTCAATATAGACATATATAATAACAAAAAAAAGTAATCATATATAAGTATATACTAAGTTTTGTGTTTCAGTCGGAAATAGAACCCGCCTCTGCTTTTTTAACGCTCCAGATGCCATGAACTAACTGGCACTCTAGTACAACTAGCAGAACGCTAATATATTTTTTAATATTTGTAGTCAGAACACAAATATTTCTTCAAATATTTGTATTCAGAACACATTTTTTTTAATGTAACATATATATCCATTAATTAATTTTCAGTGATTGTTAATTCCATACAATGTGAATTGTATAATTTAATCAAAATATTTCCCTTGATATGTCATATAACGTTGTAATTTTTGCATTAACGTTAAGCAAATAAGGTTACAAAATTACAACCAAAGGAAAAAAAAATGAACTCACGACCATCCATCCCTAGAGCTTCCGCTTCCTTAGCTAATAAAACAATAAGAGACTTTAAGACATTTAATTGAAAATCTGTGTCTAAAGCCCAGGCATGCTCTGCCGATTGAGCTATCGTGGTGAGTGTCAGTTATCATACTTACATAACGCACCACACTCACATAACACTCCACTTGCACATTACACCCCTCACACCCCCTCACATACACCCACACACAATTGCACATGAACACATATACAAAACAACCAGAAATGTATTTATATAAAATATATTCATAAAATATATGCATAATTTCTGTTTACCTTTGCACATTGGAGAAGGATCTGGTCATCGAAACAGTGATAGCCATGTCGAGGTACAAAAGCTTAAAAATTAACATTGTACACAATATTATGTCAATAAATGATTTTTATGTTATGTTTATGTATACCTCAATTTTATTCATAGTTATTTTTTCTTCTTGTTGTAAATTGGTAATCATATCACATGTTTAGGGGAGAGGAGTGTTATACCGTACAGCGGCTAATTTCGTACAGCAAAGTTTTTATGGAAGGAAACAAAATATAAGTAACTAGCTTTCCGGGCGCGGCTCCGCCCGCGTGTATGTCGGTTATCCCGCAAAAACATTAACCTCTTTTTGCGCAGTTGGATAAAAACTATCCTATGTTTTTTCCCGGGTCTCAAACTATTTCCATACCAAATTTCATTCAAATCGGTCCAGTAGTTTTGGCGTGAAAGCGTAACAGACAGACAGACAGAGTTACTTTCGCATTTATAATATTATATATAATATTATATATATATATATAATATTATAAATGCGAAAGTAACTCTGTCTGTCTGTCTGTTACGCTTTTATCAGTACTATATATATATATATAATATATATATATAGTACTGATATTAGGCACCAGTCTCTACACCATAACAAGTCTTTTCCATTTTCATTTCTCTTTTAGGTACACGTATTCCCCGACACAAACACTCCCCGCGATAAAAACATTAAGACACGATAAAACATTTAACTGAATTTTGAATTTTCGCTTTATAGTCGACTGTTGTGAACGTAAAAATTTAAAAGTGCCTTTCATAACAGCTTTTATGGTGTCGTCGACGTGATTTACGCTAATGATTTGTTTTTTATTGCTGTGAAATTAAATAAATAGAAATAAAAGAAAATATTCTATATTGTTAGGTACTAGTAGTAGTGCTACCTAATTATTCATGAGAAAAAGTCAATTTTGACTTTAAACCTGGTGCCCTAGCTATAAAGCGCATTCAGATTGAAGCAAAATATTATTTATTTATTTATATCTGATAGACTTTGACCGCTATCTCGTCTAATAAGTGATAATGTGGTCTAAAATGTTGTTCAGGCTAACCTAGTATTACTGGCTTTTAAGTACAACTGCCGGAACACACCGTCAGGTGCTTGGCGAAAAATGATTTGCTTGAAGGTGGTAGCTAGCCAAGCTAGCACTCGCAAAATGCCCTATCACCATGATGTAACGACTGCCATCATAGACAAACTAGGACTATCGGGTTAACGTGCTCTCAGAAGCACGGAAGCACTTAGTATTAATGACAATAGCGGTCACCCATCCAAGTCATTTCCGCAGCCGACGTTTCTTATCCGTTACGAACGATTAATTAAGCTTCCCTGTGAGCGATTTAAATCTGACAGATTCAAACCTACAGAAATTCACATTTCTCATATTTTAAAACTAAAAAAGAAGATTAAATATTTATTCAAAGTATCCCTACAAATTCTATGATCATCAAACAGTATGAAAATACGTACAATGATGAAATGCAGTTGGTCTTTTTGAACATTTAAAGAAGTCATCATGTTATCACTTACTACTGTGTGACTGTGGAGTAATTTAATATATATGTGTTCAGTTTTATAATCCTAACGGCATTTACTTTGTATTGGTGTTCATATTTGTGGAGACATCTGTGGGTGGATAGATTTATAATTTTATTATAAATGGTCAAAGTTAGATGAGAAAAACTTATCATTTAATCCGATAATTATTTTGTGAAATAATTACCGAGTCGTTGAACAAATTGGTAATAATTATTTTCACTAAATCATTATCATATTGTGTAAGCGAGCTTACATTTATTTTCATTATTGGTCCACAAATTTTGAAGCTATAGCCGTCTATCTTACGTATTGCATAAAACATAAGTACCTACATTTAACAAAAGCTTAAATTCCAGTGTCACAAAGCACAATGGCACACAATAGTGCGTTTTTTGCTGCATTCATAAATCAACTTGGACGCTACTTGACACAAGATGTCGCTACAAGGCTCGTAATACTGGCTACGAGCTTACAAGGGGCGCGGGAAGCGTAGAGGGGCTAAGTTGCGCGCCCCACTGCCACTTCCACAAGTCAAACGTTCCGCTTGTCAGTCGCAACGCAACCGAGCCGCGGTGAGGTCGTGTTACACCCCGCGCCGGTCTCTACAACTCGCAATAAATATTTAATAACATAAACTCGTTCTGTACCACTAAACGTATATTCATGAGTGAAAACTTTAATAAACAATCGACACCGAGGACTTCTAGCGCATTCTACACTATGGACTACAGTGCAGTGATATGCTAGGAAGTTTTTCTTCAGCCCTAGTGTGTATTACGGACTTTGTTTCGGAAATGGTGATATCGACCCACGGGGTGTGTTTATGAGACGTTTTATAGTGAAATGAAAAATCTGTGATAATGTACGCGATTGTGACTGTGTTTTGTGCGCTAGTACAAGTCGGGTGGACTGTGCAGCCGTATGGCTTGGACAAGTGCATTCGAGTTTCGGAGAAAGGCTCGGACAGCAGTATGCTGTGCAGGATACGAACACTTGACGGAGAAGGTAGCAGCATATCTACAGTGACGTCAGATACCAGGCAACTATCTATTGAGTGCAATCACCTTCTCCTATTTGAAAGCTCTCTGCGAGCGTACTACTTTAGCTCAGTTACATATCTTACTGACCTCTCCATAAGCAACTGTAAATTTTTACAACTACCAGAAAACACTTTTCAAGACTTGAAGAAGTTAAAGAGGCTAAAACTACGATCAAAGAACTACGAATGGAGCCCTACTAAGAATTTAGAGTTGTCTTTGAATGCTTTCAATGGATTGTCGGAACTACAGTCGTTGGATCTCGCTCAAAATAACATCAAGTTTGTTCCTTCCGGTGTGTTTTGCTCGCTGGAAAATCTGAATACACTGAATTTGACTCACAATAGAATACGGACTGTCGGTCAGCTTGGATTCGGTCCTGTGTGTAGTACGAGTTTACACAGCTTAGATCTCAGTCATAACGAGATAAAGAGCTTACAGGAAGAATCGGAACTAATGAGACTAAGAAGCTTACAGCATTTGTATCTGCAACATAACAATATCAGTGACATATCAAGTGAAGCATTTAATGGACTTGTATCTATGAGAGTGCTTAACATATCACATAATAAGCTACATACTCTACCAGAAGCACTGTTTGCAAATGCTAGAGAATTAAGAGAAATATACCTCAACGATAACACACTTTTTGAACTGGCCCGAGGAATCTTTCACCGTTTAGAGCAACTGATCGTTTTGGATTTATCAAGCAACCAGCTTACAAGCAACCACATTGATGACGGCACATTTTTGGGGCTTATTCGCCTTATCGTTTTGAATCTCTCAAATAATGCACTAACTAGAATTGATGGAAAAACTTTCAAAGATTTATTTTTCCTTCAGATACTGAACCTGAAAAACAATTCAATCGGGTACATTGAAGACAATGCATTCCTGCCTTTGTACAATTTACATACGCTTAACTTGGCGGAAAATCGAATACATACAATCGAGGAAAACTTATTCAACGGTTTGTTTGTTCTTAGTAAATTGACACTCAACAACAATTTGCTTGTGAATATCGACCGTAAAGCATTTAAAAATTGTTCAGACTTAAAAGAGTTGGATTTGAGCTCCAATCAATTACTGGAAGTGCCTGAAGCGCTTTGGGAGCTTCCGTTTTTGAAGACACTCGATCTGGGAGAGAATCAAATATCTGACTTTAGAAATGGATCCTTCAAAAACCTCAACCAATTAACGGGATTGCGGCTGATTGATAATCAGATTGGAAACCTCTCTGTTGGAATGTTCTGGGACTTACCGAGTTTACAAGTACTCAACATTGCAAAGAACAAGATCCAGTCGATCGAGCGAGGGACTTTTGCCCGGAATTCACAACTAGAAGCTATAAGACTCGACGGAAACTTCCTGTCGGACATCAATGGTGTTTTCTCCACGCTCGCTAGCCTTTTATGGCTCAATCTGTCGGAAAATCACTTAGTGTGGTTTGACTATGCTTTTGTGCCTAGTAATTTAAAATGGTTGGACATTCATGGCAATTTTATTGAACATTTAGGTAACTATTACAAGTTGCAAGATGAAATACGAATCAAAACTTTGGACGCCAGTCATAATCGTATTGCGGAAATATCGTCAATAGCAATACCAAATAGTGTTGAACTTTTGTTTATAAATAATAACTTTTTGAACAATATTCATGTGAATACGTTTTTCGATAAAAAGAATTTGACGCGAGTGGACATGTATGCAAACGAACTTGTACAGTTAGATCAAAATAGTTTGCGTTTATCAACAGTGCCGGGAAATAAATCTCTACCAGAATTTTACATAGGTGGTAATCCTTTTCAGTGTGACTGTACAATGGAGTGGCTTCCTATTATAAACAATATGACCGCTATGCGACAATACCCGCGTGTGATGGACTTAGAAAATGTATTGTGTAAAATGACAAACACTCGAAGCGGAACTCATGTGCCCTTAACCAACCTAAAGACAAGTGACTTTCTTTGTAAGTACGAGACTCATTGTTTTGCCATTTGTCATTGTTGTGACTACGACGCGTGTGACTGCGAGATGACCTGCCCGCAAAACTGTACTTGTTACCACGACCCATTATGGAACACAAACGTCGTCGACTGTTCGGGACAATCGTCAATGGAAATACCACACAAGATACCAATGGATGCGACTGAAGTATTTTTAGACGGTAACAATATCCGTGAACTTCAAAACCATGTTTTCATTGGAAGACAGAAGATGAGATCATTGTATGTGAATAATAGTAACGTTGATAGTATTCAAAATAGAACTTTTGCTGGATTAAACGCATTGCAAATTTTACATCTCGGAAACAATAAGTTGAAAGAGCTCAAAGGATACGAATTCCATCAATTGAGTAACTTGAAAGAGTTGGTTCTTCAAAATAATTTGATAAGCCATATTGCTAACATATCATTCCTGTCTCTGAAATCACTTGAAACTTTACGCCTTGATGGTAACAGATTAGTAGATTTTGGAGTGTGGACATTTAATAATAACCCAAATTTAAAAGCGTTGTCACTCGGTAACAATCTTTGGTCTTGTAAATGTCGCTATCTCCAAGAATTAACTGCATACCTGGCCGAGAATGCGCAAAAAATCATTGACATAACCGACGTATGGTGTTGGAATGGCGAAGCGAAACCGCCACAGAAAAAAGAGCTCAACTTGAACGGCACAGCCTGCAGCGATTATTATGCTGATAATTCAGTCATTGGAAACATGTTGGTGTCGAACTATGTTCCCATGATGGTCTCCACTCTCACCGGCTTTATGTTAATTTTATTGGCACTTGTCGTACTATTTCTTTTTAGAGACTCGCTCAGAGTATGGCTGTATACAAATTGTGGGATAAGATTGTTCTCATTCTCTGGTGCGTTCGAAGAAAACCAAAAGTTATATGACGCATATGTATGCTACAGCCCAAAAGATGAAGAATCTGTCGTACAGTCGTTAGCAACTGAGCTAGAAAACGGGAATCCGTCATACCATCTCTGCCTTCATTATAGAGATATTCCACATCTTGGCGCGCAGTACATGCAATGCTCGCCGCCGGCCGTCGAGACCGCGGAAGCATCGAAACGAATTATCATCGTGCTAACGAGAAATTTCATGCAAACTGAATGGTCTCGATACGAATTCCGACAAGGGTTACACGAAGCACTCAAGGGGTGCATTTATAAACTAATCCTAATAGAAGAATGCGCCGTGGTGGGAGACGCTATGTGTGACCCCGATCTGCGACCTTATCTCAAAACGGGTTCGCGATTGAGGTGGGGTCAGAAAAGATTCTGGGAACGACTTAGATATATGATGCCAGATACTTCACATTCAAATCACAAGGCGCGGAGCCATAGTTACAGAAAGAGCATTAACACCTACACATTAGATTCGTCGGTGCCTAACGGAGGGAATCGTACTATTCCTTTTCCCGATAAATCACCAGTATTGGGTGTTATTCAGGGTGTGAGTGCGCCGCCGGACTATGGAACCGAGGTACGACAGTCCCCATCCACTGTGAGGCAGACACAAGGCGTCGTATACGGGCCGGATGGCAGGCCAATCTCAGATCACATTTATTCATCAATAGACTCTGATTACTCATCTTTAGAGCAAGGCATGGCCCCGGGCAGGCGGCGGGACATGCGACAATGGCCCCCGCCACCACCACTTGTCGACACGGGCAACTCCGTGCAAGCCTACCTAGTCTAGACGGGTCTATCACCCACCTTCCAGTCAAATTGTACATAATATGTAGAAAATGTAGATGCTTAAGTTAGTGCGCTGTAAATATTGTAAATTAGTAGACTGTAAGTGCTATACCAAAATTATGTAAGTGATTATTGCCTGATCGTTATCCTGTGTATAGAGTAAAATTTTAAAGACTGCTGTAGTATATGAGTATTGTAAATAGCAAAAACAAGTGATCATACTATATTAAAATGTTAGTGATATGGCGTTATTTATACAATAAAAAATAAAAGTGATGAAGATTTATAATCTGAAATTTTATTTCGATACACATTTAATCTGTTAATCTAAGATATAAACGCAAGTTATAAAGAGATAAAAATTAGGTAGGAAGTTTTAAAATATATATTGATGTTCCTAAACAGTTAAAATCAAGGCGTTAGTTAAACTGAAGTTTCTATTGATTTATATATAATAAGGTAAATCTAGTTTCAAATTATTTTACCACATCGTGGGCACTAATAGTGATTTTTTGATTTATTTTATTCTATTAACAAATTCAGAATTCTTACATAAGGAATCCTCACATGGTGCTATCACTTAAAACCATGTAAAAGTCACAAGTTATCACATCATAGAAAATATTTAATTTTAGCATAGGTAACAATTATTTTAAAATAATTTAGAAAATATTTTGCACGCACTAGTAATCAACTTAAATAATATAGTTACATGAAAGTAATGTGATGTTAAAGTAAAATTAAAATCAATTCCCAAGATTAAAATGTAAACTCCACTCTACCATATTAACGATGATAATTAAATTATAATGAAATATTCAAACATATTTTAATCATGAAAGTGTAAAAGCAAACATGGTTAACCTATTTATGGACAAACCGAAACATGTTCTGAAATGAAACATATTGTACAAAGATGTATATTACCTTTGGCAGTGAAAAACACATAAATTCTGTATGTATTGGAGTTTGGAATACAATTTGTATTATCCTTGTTGCTACCAATATAATTTATGATACAATTTGTGAGGATAAATGTGATGATAGATGTTTGATACGTAATAATGCAAAACTGTTGAATATTTTGCTAGAGACGGATTATTGATACAATAAGTAGGTTCTGAAAGAGTTGAATATTACCCAATTTATAGACGAAACTACCAGCTAAAGCAACTAAAAATGTGCATATAAATTACAGACAGTGCAAGATAATAATAATAAAGTTCTAAATTATATTATTATTTTTGTTATCTAATATTTGTAAGTGAAAACTGAAGGAGGATTCATATAAGGCAAGTAATGTTTTCCATGCTTTATTTTAAGGAGTATATACATATATATCATTTTTAAGCGCTCGTAGCGAAGTTTGCTTAGCCGTTCTGAGCCATTCAGCTATGTTAAGGAACGTCCGCTACGGTTATGACTTGGATGGGTGATCGTTAGTGACATTACTACTGAGCACAGCTGTGCTTGGGTGGGTACATTAAGCCGTCGCATCGGTCCCGGTTGTTGTCTTAAGATGGGAGTCTTTATATATGGTTATAGTATGGTAGTAGGGCACTTTGTGAATGCCCGCCAGGCTAGCTCAAATAGAATCCTTCAAATAGAAAATCTGTCGCCAAGCATCTGACGATGTGTTCTAGCAGATGTCCTTGAGAGCCATTCATTCTTGGTAGGCCTAAACAACATCTTCGATCACATCATCACCTACCATGTGAGATATTGGACAAAGGCTATCTATCATATAAGGTACAAATATATATATCTGTATATTATTACATAATTTACGTCAACTTTCCATCAGAAGTGAAGATCTGGTTTGGTTTTTAAAATTAAATAATCTTTATAATAACATTTTTAGTCATCTTAAAAGTATTATTATATTCTGAAATGGTAAAGTTAGTAAAAATACACATAGCTGCTACTAGCTCGTGCCATAATAACGCCTTGGGTGGATTGTGGTAAGGATAAACGAAAGTAAAATAAGCATTATAGCATATTATATGGTTATTTTACGGAACATTTGTACTTTTATTTGTTTTTTTTTCATTATCGACGGTAAAAACAAACAAACATTACGACTTAACAAATTAACTAACCAAAAACGGTTATGTGGTTAATTTATATGCTGTTGAAGTTGGAGCAAGGGGTATACCAGCAAAATCTCTATATAACCTATACAAAGACTTTGGCCTGACAAGAACAACCGTAACTTTCATCCTAGAACGTGTATCTAAGGCGTCATTAGTAGGATCTTACCAAATTTAGTTAGGTAGTGGTGGAGGCTCGAGCGGTGAAGGGGAGCATTGATCATAAAAGGGCCTTATCTTACTCCTGGGTTGCAAGTCCCAGGCTCCTCTAACTTCTTCCTCTGCAACGCTATAGACCCGGCACTCGCACGGTGAATCCATGGAATGCTAAGTAATTCGTCTAACAAGGTCAGCTGCGATTAGGGTTTTTATTTTGCTTCTGCTGACCAATTATGTGATATGTCATTAACGAAATCTGATTGAAATCAATGGCGATTTTGCAATTGCGTGTTTGCATTAGTATGTAACTTAACCTGTTATATTAAGCTTTATTAAAGTAAACTGATGAACAATTAACAAAGTCAATTAATAACTGCTTTAGTTAGTAATAAATGTTGATAAGTCATCGCGTAACCGCCATTTTTCTATGATTTCAATATTCAATCTGATTTTGTTAGTGTAACTACATAATTGGACCACTGTTTCCTGTACTTCTCTCACACTCGATGGTACAGCACAGCAGGTATTATACTTCTACTAGTCGTCAGTTCTTAAACATTTAATATACTAATAATTCAACATGCAGTTTATTTTTGACTTCTTTGACTATCGTCTATCCGGGTAAAGGTACTAATAGAGTCTTCATTAATATTCTTTTTAGTCATGTTTGATATCCCTCTTCATTAATTACTCCTAAGACGTCAATCTTTTCAACTTATTAGAAACCGGCTAGGACATGCGTTATATTTTCAAAACAGTCCGAAACTGGTCGGAATCTTTCCGGTAAATATAACGCAGGTCCTAGCCAGTTCCTAATAAGAAAATATGGATAAAACTCGCGATAATTTTCAAAGCGAAGTCAATCTATTTGTTTTTTTTATCAATGAAATTTTTTTTCTTTTATTACTGAAATCGACTATTTTGGCTTCACCTAGATTAACATCTCGACCCTGGAGACTGCATTTACCTCTTTTGCTGCCTAAAATGAAGATCTATACATTACTGAAAGTCTATCACGATGGTAATACAAATGTTTTCTCTCAGTCAAAATTATTTTTTTAATCTTCATCCAACATGAAAATTAGATTCAATTAAAATTAACATATCTAGTAAGTAGTGCTATAAAATAACAGAACAAACATATTAACCACAACATTATTTATCGAGTATGGTGGTGTGTCGCACTAAAGTACTATTATTCACCATAATCGGAAATTCACTTTGGCTTGTATCCAGCCTTCCTCTGTACTGAATAATGCTGTTCAAAATTCGTCTCCATTACACTTGATTCAGTGTTATTGTTGTGTTTTCGTGTTCATTTTGGCGACTTGGCTCTTGTATGCACAACACTATTTTAAACTTGAATTGTTTCCGAGCACACAATTTTGTAGTTGAATTAATTTGGGCAATCAGATAAATCCTTTGTGAATTGTAAAGCTTGGTCGCGTTGTTTGTTTTGGTTGAGATTTCTCACTGACTATTTAACTTAAAAATACGGCTTGAATAAAGGAATTGCAATCATACATTTCTATAGAATTGGATCATAATATTATCTCTGGAGCTTCACCATATGGTGGCAGAGCATTTTACTCACCTTGCTAGCTATCACTCTCAAGTAGAAAATCTGTCGCCAAACACCTAACAATGTGTTCCGGCAGTTCTTGAGAGCCAGTAAAATTAAAAACACGCGAGACTGATGTACCTATGTCTCAGGGTGACGGCCGGGCGCCGTGCAATTCGTCATATGTGACGATCACATTAGATAAGAAAGCAAACATATGAAAGGAAGAGTAAGTCAATTATCGGTATATTGATCGGACTTTGAAAATTATGCCAGTGACAATGACTATAGGCAGTCACGCAGTGTTTCACGGTACGAATATTGACAATTGCTTGAGCTTCAGCGCATGGTGGTAGGGCATCTTGAAAATGCTAGCCTGCTAGCTATCAGCCTCAAGTAGATAATCTGGTGCTATGCAACTGTGGGTTCCAGCGGTTGCTGTCCTTGATGAGTATAATCTACATTCCAGTAATAGCTTTTTAAAATCATCAACCACATTCCGTGTCTAAGTAGGGGAAAAGTATTTAACAGCTGAAACATGAGAAATTAAAAATACTGAATAGTATTTTTTTGGGTGGACACTGAAAATGAAAAATTTATTTAACTCTTGATAAGAAGGGTATATAGAAAAACAATTTTCAATATTTGAATTTAAAATTAAATACAATTACAAAATACAGAACCTTTATTTATATTAATATTGACATATACATGAAAAATATATGTGTACCGTGTAGGTATGAAACCCACAGAACGGTAAACACGGGATATTTAGTCTGTTTTTACATATTATTAGCACAATTGTAAGAAAAGCTTCAGCTACTAATGTACCTAAGCACAATCATAGGTTGATTCCCCCTTTCCATTGCCGTTAAGTCAACCTTTGAACACAATCTAACCTGACGGTAATAGCTGGCTAGTTCAACTGTGACGAACAAGCGTAACTTACAATAGGATGAATTCTCCGCAAAAATATTACAATACATGTTGCCCTGCTATTTCACGTATTACAATTGTAATATTACCTACATTTATTCTGTAATCAAATGGAAGACCTCTCAACAAATTTACGCAGCTACTTTAATAACTATTGCTATATTAGTAGCTGGATTAACGTTAATTACACCAATTACAAGCGGTTGGTCTAATAAAGACATCCTCTATGTACTGGATTAGTTTTTACTCAGATTATATCATTAAGGAAGTTTGTTTTAAAAATAAAAATTAATTGTAAAATAGCGTTTAAATCAAATGTGGCATTTATTTATTATTTGAGGGATATTTCAAGATATTTAATTCTTCCGCCAGATTAAGCTTCCTTGCGTGTTAATACGTCGGAATTTATGCTTCTTGGCTTTAGCTACCATCCTCGAATAGAAAATGTGTCGCCAAATGACACCGTTGTACTTGAGAACTATTTTCGATTCTATGCTCAGTTTGTATCATAATATCTTCGAATGCATCATCATTTACCAACAGGTTCGAGAATTGCTAAACTCGATGCAAGTTGAAAAACTATGTAATACATACCGCCTTTTGACGTATTTTTTTGTAGCTTACAATCTTGCATAATACCTTTTTGTCGATTCATAGTATTTTACGAATGGTTTAGTTGACAGGATTTACTACTGATTTGTGATAGATCCCTTTTGAATTTAAATAAACTTGGCTATTTAAGCAGACATTGTAACATATGAACTCAATTGGCACTTGGGTAGAACTCTGTTTAGTCCCTGATCATCACAACTACCGTAGAACAGTACTTTAGAACTTACTTATTTAACTGACATATTTGAATCTGATTTTCTGGCAGGAATATTATTGGATTACGCAGATGGCTAAACCATCTTACTTTAATACCCAAAACTTTGACAGAACTTTTTATCTATTTACAAAAGCATCATCCAATCTATCAGATTCAAAAGCCCATGAAATCGTCTATCAACAATTGTTTTTAAGAACCGGATGCGACATCCGTTAAGGCGCGTGACCAGCGTTACCTCTTTAGCGGCTAAGCGCAAACCGGCCTTCTTGAATAATAAATGGGGTATTAGACTATTAGACACGGACTGACTAACAATATACCTTTTACTCAAGTAAGTATATGAATGAAAATGTGATGCACTTGGATGTAAGTTTGTAATGACATATACTAAGTCATTATTACCTTCTTCCTCTCAGTACATTTGGGGTCGGTGCGATATGTTTTCTTCAAATACACTACGATTGAAACCAGAATATGTTAAATAAATTTTTGGTTTCCACTAGTAGTACTCGCTACTTTTCGAGTAGAGGGGGCATCAGAATGGGACATTGTTGTGCAACTAATATGCGTCATAATAATGATCTCGTAGGGATAGTTTAAGTGACGATGTGATCAAAGATGGCGTAGAAAAAAACTAAAATGGAATCTGGCTCTTAAGAACATATGCTAAAACAGATCGTTATATTGGCAGCAAAGCAATTTTGGTATTCGCAAAATGCCCTTCCACTGTGCAAAGTCTCCAAAAGTTGAGGTCACCCGAAGGCTTGAGCAGTAGCCGCGTATCTACCAAAGAAAAGTTGGCAAATCTTGCGTA
This sequence comes from Plagodis dolabraria, assembly GCA_963854805.1. Lineage (NCBI taxonomy): Eukaryota > Metazoa > Arthropoda > Insecta > Lepidoptera > Geometridae > Plagodis > Plagodis dolabraria. The sequence goes on along the minus strand of OY978452.1, from coordinate 10,572,638 downwards.
TTTGTGTGTACAAGTGTTGATAAGATAAATTTACCAACTTTTGTTTGTTGTAGATCCGGCTTAACGAATGCCACCCTAAGGCGACGACAGCGACCAACAGCCGTACCATTCTAAGCACGAAGCGCTTAGATGTCGTGATACTATGGTCACCCATCCAAGTAGTGACCACAGAGATTTTTCTGAACATAATTGATTGGCTAAGAGCAACAAGAGAAGCTGTAAAAGTAAGTATCTGGACCAGAGAAAAGATTTCTAGCGTCCTTCTCAGGTTGCATCTGACTCGCTGGTAAATTGAGAAAAATATTTAGTTGTCATCTACTAAAAAAATGCTACTACTTTTCTTGTAGAGATTTTTTTTTTTTTTTTAATTGCAGATAGGTTAGCCTTTGACCACAATCTCACCTGATGGTAAGTGATGATGTGGTCGAAGGTGTTAACAAGCTTAACCTAGAATGACTGGCTCTCAAGGACAGCTGCCGGAAAACACCGTTAGGTGCTTGGCGACAGATTTTCAACTTGAGGGTGGTCGCTAGCCAGGCGGGCATTCGAAAAATGCCCTTCCACCATGCTGTGAAGCTCAAGCCCGCGGCGGGATTCGAACCATGGACCTGCTGCGCGGCAGTCCATAGCCAAAGCCACTGAGCTATCACTGATTCAAGAGTTTACAAAAACCATTGCGACTCAAAACAGTAAACTAGAACACGTTGTTGTTTTTGCACCTCAATATTCACCAAGCGAGAGAATTTAACTTAGTAGCAGCATAGCTACTTCTTAATTTGCAAATTTGTTTGAAAATATACTAAGAAATTTTGAGACTCTCTCCATGAAATTTGGCAGAACAGTATTTCAATATAAACACAAATCCCGCTGATGGTAAAATTTTTTCCTTACGTTGTAATTTTTGTAGGTAAACACCAAACTTAACATTTATCACTACTGTATACCCCAAAGGTATAAACCGAGATGTCTAAACATTTGCTAAACCAGTTTTGATTCTATTCAATCAGGTGTGTGCCTATTTTTAATCTAACGGACACAGTTCTAGGCTCTGGACTGATACTGAAATACCTTTTAACCAATACCTCTTGGCCCCGGGTTTCCAAAGCGTCAATTTCAACACTCTGCTCACAAACCGAAAGTGGAACATTATAATCAAATATTGTTTTTTGTATTATTTTTAATTATATGAATATGAGGTTTGTTGACAACATCGTTTTAAGAAGTGAGATTACCTGTGTCCAGTGTCTTAAGTCTCGATTTGTGAAGAACCACAATAATAATCAGTTTATAAATCTCCAAGTGACAAATATTGTTTCCAGTATGTTGGTACTCTAGTACCGGTAGTTGGTCGAATGCGAGTCGGCCTTTTGAATAATAAATGCCCTATTAGCTCATAAGACTCGTATAGACTGACAATGCTTGTTTTGAAGAGTTATGTTCAACGATTGTGTTATTTTGGGAGGAAGTTCATTGGCTTATGTACGTAAGCTTCTAGAAAAGGGTTTTCTGTGATAATATTGAGAATATGACACATTGAGCAGATTTTATAAAATGCTTACAAGAGTTTGTAAAAACTACTGTAGAGATCAAGTTTAGGTAAATTTCAAAGATTTTGTAATATGTAAAAAAGTACCTATAGCTCCGATCACGCTCAATCCAACGGGAAACGATCGCGGCCCGCATGTTTTGATGCGTGGAGCTATTTAAAAAGGTTGAAAATGAATTTATAATTACAAAATTACACGAACACCTTTCCTAGATTTGTTTTTAATATATTTCAACTAGCTTTGCAAACATTCTTACGTTTTATTCGTGGTTATAGTTTGTACATAATGTTATATTAAATATATCAAACTATGATAATCATTATTTGATAAGATAAGATTGATTTTATAAGCAGTTATTTTTGTTTTTTTTTCTTACCCTTAACTTTTACCTTTCTTCACAATGTTAAATATAATAGCATTACAAAAACCGCAGATCGGTTTGTATGAATGCTTATAGCATCATAAAAAAAACAATAATTAAGATGACAACAAATAAGCCAAGTAATTAAATGATAGATAGGAATAGAGGTATATCTTTTGGCATGGAAAACGGCAAACTTACTGTCTTGACATTGCTGGATTTCAGCAACGCGTTTAACAATGTCAACTTTGACATTCTTCTCGCAATACTAAGCTCCATTAACATATCTCCAACAGTGGTTGATTTGTTTCGTAGTTATTTATATGGTCGCCGACAGAGAGTGCGCCTCGAAGAATCCTTTTCTTCTTGGTGTAACACTTCAGCCGGAGTTCCTCAAGGTGGTGTATTATCACCTCTCTTGTTTGCAATCTTCATTAATTCTATATCAAACCATATTACTTCTCCCTATCACTTGTATGCCGATGATCTCCAATTTTACACTCAAGCTTCACTTAGCGATCTTAATACTGCTATAGACGTCACTAATTATAATTTACGCCAAATTACTAAGTGGAGTAAAGCCTTTGGATTACAAGTGAATCCGAGTAAAACTCAGGTCATGATTGTCGGGAGCTCACGAACGTTAGCCAAAGTCGATTTGGCAATGTTACCTGGGGTAGAATTTAATGGAGTCACTATCCCCTACAGTAAAAGTGTCAAGAACTTGGGCATCACTATGGATGAATGTCTTCAGTGGGGTCCTCAGATTGAAGCCGTCAGCTGCAAGTTATTTTCGTCTGGTGGTTCTCTTAAAAGACTGCGTAATTTTCTGCCTACTGCTACTAAAGTTGCGCTTGCGCAATCTCTTTTGCTTCCTGTTTTAGATTACGCCGATGCCTGCTATCTTGACCTCGCGGAGGACCAGCTAGATAAACTTGAGCGACTTCAAAACTTTTGTATACGATTCATATTTGGTCTTCGCAAATATGATCATGTCTCTGAATTTCGTAATAAACTCAAGTGGCTTCCTATACGACTTCGCCGAAATACTCACATTCTTTCCCTTTTGTACACCGTTTTATTTAACCCCAACAGTCCACACTATCTTAAAGAACGGTTTAAATTCTTTGAACATTCTGGGACGCTTACACTCAGGTCATCAGAAAATCTCTGCCTGCAGATGCCTCAGCATAGCAGCTCTTTTTATGATAAATCGTTTACAGTCCAAGCAGTTCGCTTATGGAATGCATTGCCAGTTTCCATAAGGCAAGCACAGTCTCTCACTATTTTTAAAAATCAAGTAAGAGAATGGTACTTCTCGCTTAATAATCCGTCTCTAAAGTTGATTAGTTGATACTTATTTTGTTTGTCTCATTCATTATTAGTTTATATATATATATATTGTTATTATTTATATATGAATATTTATGTATATATTATTGTATGTATTATGTAGATATTATTATGTATATTGTATGTGTGATTAATGTTTATGTAATGTTATTACCATAAAGTGTAGGTTACATAAAGTACCTATTTAAGTTAATTATTTTTAATCTTGTATTATACACCACCGTCATTTATCATGGCTAAATTTCTCTCCATCCAAAGGTTGTCTGGAAGAGATCGCTTTTTAGCGATAAGACCGCCAATTGTACAACATTACTTAAGTTTATGTTATTGTTTATGATGATTTTGTTATTTTGGTGTACAATAAAGAGTTATCTATCTATCTATCTATCTATACATACAATTATGTATTTTGTGTTAAAGGTAAGCCAGGTAGCTAAAATGGAAGGTAAAAGTAACACAAAAACTCTGATACTGATAGCAGCTATTCTCTGGTCACTGTTTCACCTATTGGTAAGCAATCATTTCATCGAATATATCAGCAGGAGTAACCTTGAAAAAATAAACTGGCTCTCAATGCCAGTCAGAAAACATCGTGAGATGCTGGGATCGATTTCTAGTACTTTCTACTTGAAGGTAGTGGTCAACCAGGCAATTATGTACAAAAATAAAACTATAAGCGTTTTTGCATTGTATAACAATTTATCTATTATACTGTGAAAAATCCAGAGGCAGGGACTTTGCATCCTTCGCATGGTAGATGATACTAACTGTAGTATTTGTCACTCTATAGTAGTATTTGACACTAGAGAACCACTTCTCTACTTGTACAAAAGCCATTTTAACAGGAACTCATATACAGCTTCATTAATTGGGATCAAAATTAAGGTCAATGTTATAAAATTTCAGAATGCAGATGCATTTTTCATATTTTCAATAGGTAGCGAGAAGTTGTCGCATTAAATTACAGAATCCTTTTTAAAGTAGGAATTCTGTTACAGTTTTAACTCATTTGTGAAGTGACTGTAAATTAAGGTGAAATGACGGGATAAGATTAAAATGTTGAATGTTCTGCATTCAATTTGATCTATGTTAAATGGCTATTACTTCACGCTTTTAACTGCTGTTAGGTTTGCCTATTCATACAAATTAAACAACTATGAGTACAGCGGTTTCAATTGCGGTTTATTTAACATTATTTTGTTTATTTATGATTAATTTTCTCATTTTAAGTTAATATGTAGTAATTTTTCTTCTTGGGGTGCCGGGCTAGAATGTTACCCCATGTTAATACACCGTGTCGTAAGTTGCGACTATGGGTAAAATACTGGAAAGTGGGCAGCAGCGCTTTCTGAGGAACACCCCCAACACGCCTGCAAAGGCAGGGATCAGGGATTATAGTAAATCCCCCTTTATAGGAGAGGTTGTGTTCAGCAATGAAAAATTCAGCGATACAGTACAGTATTTTTAATTTATGTGTTATAACCACCTGTGTTAATGTGACTACATAGATTATCCCACCCTCGGGATAATCTATGTAGGTGGTTTAATCTAGAACTCTCAAGTAGTATATTATATGTTCTGTGCTCTCAAAGACAACTACCGGGACAAAATTTTGGGTGCTACCATGCTATAACGACTGCCATCCTAACACAACAACCGGGAGCGACGGCTTGACGTGCCCTTCGAAGCACGAAAGCGCACAGTACTAATGTCACCAGCGGTCACCCATGAAATGTCAATAAATGGTAGTACGTTATATAATTTATGTTTTTGTTAAAATCTTTTCTTCAAACAGTGGTTTTATTGTACCTTACTACTGAACGAGGCAGAAGAATCTGTTAATTTAACGGAAACATTTTGCAATGGACATTGATATAAATGGATATTTAGTAATAGACCTTCATATAAAAAGTATTGCATGCTAAGTAAATTTCTGACTTACAAGTTTATGGAGCACAATTTTTTTGACTATTAAGATATAAGGTAAATTTATCTTGAAGTCATTAACTCAGCATGATGAGAGTTTGATATAGCCACGCAGGTTTCAAAGGTACAGCAAAACGCATTAACATTTTAATTATGTTGGTTATAAATTGATTAAGTTGGTGTTTAAGTTACTCCCATTTATATAAAAATAAAATAATATAAAGCTGCCAAATCTGAATAAATGATTTTCAATCAATCAAATCAAATCAAAAAATATATTTTATTTTATTTTTTAAATAAAATATTATAAAATATAAAAACTTAGAATTAATAGTAAGATAGGATCAGGAATACACAATATAATAAAAAGTCACAGCATACATTCAAATGTCAAGAAAATGCTCACTTGCCCTTCTTTTCATTTGATACTTTAGAAATATATACATATACATTCTTATTAAAGTATCATATGCAATGGTTCGATATTTGAAATATGAGCTGAGCAGAAATAGCGGTAGCAGCTATTGGAGGCCACTATGAAAGCTATAAAGATAAAAAATAAACATTCCTATTCGGGCGATGCGAACGAGTAATAAAGCTGCTACTACATCCACAGGTACAGTTACAAATAAGTCAATTTCTGTCGGCCATAAAACGACGTTTATGGCAGACATCACTCTAGATCCTGTTGTAAAATGCATTAGCCACTTTAGACTTTAATTGCCAATGATACAGTTTGAAATAATAAACTCAGCTTGGTATATTTTTAATATAAGTAAGGTATACAAACCACATAATATAATTATATTAATATATCTAAACTAATATAATAATGAGGAAAGATTTGATTGTTTGTTTGTTTGCATTGAATAGGCTACTGGATTGGATATTGAAACTAGTGGACCGAATAGAAAAAATCTTTTACCGTAAGAATCTCCCAATGAAAATAGACAGTAGAAGATTTTCAAAAAGTTGTGGATCCGTATGATAACTTCGATAATGTAACCCAAAGTGAGAAAAATATACCAAAAAATCGTTATATCGCGTACGCTGCGGAAATTAGTGACAATAGCGCAAACTGATGTACTACAATTTTATAGAGGACATCAATATCTACAAAAAAGTCAGTAATACTTTAAGTCTAACTATTACAGATATGTCACAATAACTACTTGTTTATTTATTTAAAATTATAATTTTTGAAGTTTTTGTTAATTAACCGTGCAAATCCGGGGCGGACCGCTAGTAGTATTATAAAGGCGATAGTTCGTGTGTTAGTATGTTTATTTAATTTTTTGAAGCAGTGATAGCTCAGTGGCTTTGGCTATGGACTGCCGCGCAGCAGGTCCATGGTTCGAATCCCGCCGCTGGCTTGAGCTTCACCGCATGGTGGAAGGGCATTTTTGCGAATGCCCGCCTGGCTAGCGACCACCCTCAAGTGGAAAATCTTTCGCCAAGCACCTAACGGTGTGTTCCGGCAGCTGTCCTTGAGAGCCAGTAATTCTAGGTTAAGCCTGTTTAACACCTTCGAACACATCATCACTTACCATCAGGTGAGATTGTGGTCAAAGGCTTACCTATATGCAATAAAAAAAAAAAAAAATGTTTGTTACTTCTGCCCGCACCAACGACTGGGCCAATATTGATGATAAAATTTGGTAATGAGGTTGATGTAAAGGATACTTTTCATCATCATCCACGCGAGTAAAACCGCAGGGCGTAACTAGTACGTTAATGAAGTTTACTTTTGCACTTACTTGGACGGTTGACCGATAGTGACATTTATTTAAATGCAAATCCAAACTTTTCTTTAATGTTATTGGCTAGTCATTGGTCACTATTTTGCTCTTGCGTATAAGTAAGTGATAATGCATCCCTAATCATGGGAATTCCAGATCATAATTGTACGGTCGTTTTCAGAATAGTTTTTTTAAGTTGTTTAGTTGGAGTCGAAAAGTGATTTAGTCCGTATTTTCATGTTGTCTAGTGTTCTTCTTTTAAGAGAAAAAAAATTAAACAAAAAATGGAACCGACTTCAACACCCAGAAGTGTGATCAAAAGTACCCATTATTACAATATTGTGCGCATGGTACCGACTTCGACAAGTTATTTCACACTTTTGGGAGTTGAAGTCGGTTCCATTTTTTGTTAAAAATTTTTTTTCAATCTTTTTAGTGTGAACTTACGGGATCTCTTCGACTATGTCATCAAGATAGGTACATATTTTTCAGTTATTGGAGTGTAACTCAAAAACGGCTTGAACGATTTTGATGAAATTTAAAATGGGACCAAACAACAAGCAACAGCTTTCAAACAAAAAATAATTTTCAAAATCGGTTCACCCAGTCAAGAGATCTGAGGTAAAAAATACAGACGAATTGAGAACCTCCTCCTTTTTTGGAAGTCGGTTAAAAACAGCGATTTATTACCTAACCTGTAGACAAAACCAGTGACAGTGTACAATGACAGTGTATTATGATAACGATGGCTGGTATTTGGAAATCAAAAATAAGTTTAAAATTAATTAGAAAAGTAAAAACCCCGACTGAAAATTATTTATTTTAGTTAAACGTTTTAAATGGATCGTTATTAAATGCTCTTCATTTTGATAGCCCATTAGATGGGTTTGAAAGAAAAAGACATATTTTTGTCTCACAATAATATGGCCTTAATAGGCCCTTTTGGTTTTTATTTTTTACCAGCTTTCCGGGCGCGGCTCCGCCCGCGCGTATGTAGGTTATCGCGCAAAAACATTAACCTCTTTTTGCGCAGTTGGATAAAAACTATCGTATGTTTTTTCCCGCGTCTCAAACTATTTCCATACTAAATTTCATTCAAATCGGTCTAGTAGTTTTGACATTAAAGCGTAACAGACAGACAGACAGACAGACGGACATATAAACAGATACTTTCGCATTTGTAATATTAGTACTGATATGTACTTAGTGTCACATGCGCTATCAAGACAAATCTAAGGAAACCTCATACATACATACATACATGAACCTTGAAACATAACACTCCTTTTTATGGGGTGGATATACATTTAATTAATATTATAGCACATAAAAATATCATCAGCTTCAAATTTGGTTGAAGCACTATCCTGTTAAATAGTTACCATAGTATAAAACAGGCTTTCAATCGACGTATTAATAATATTTCAATGGCTTTATATCTTCTATACAGTTTTTTGCCAATAACCATGCACAATTGCCATAATTGCTAAATAGAAGCACTACGGTATCCAAATTGATTTCAATTAATTTAGAATATTTGATTGATATATACTCAATATCAGGTTTATTGGTTCTCGGTAATTTTAGCTATCTAATTTTCAATACAAGAGCGGTTTTGCAATTCAAAGAAATGGCTTTATTTGAGGTTACTGTCTTTGAAAATTTAATAAACGGCTTCAGCTGCGTAATTGGTTGCAAAATTATTGCTTGGATAATCTTATTGATTTCTTCTCACTGAGACTTTGGCTAGAGTTTTAGTAGTCTTCTTCTTCTTCTTGGTCGTGTACTTCATTACTGAAAGTCGTGTCCCTGAAAGGCCTTCATGGCTCTATGAACAATATTTCTCCATTTCCTTCGGTTTTCGGCTTCTCTTAAGTTTAGTAGTAGTAGTTAGCTATTTACAACCAATCCCAAAAATAATTAGAAAGATTCCTATTCTGTAATAATTAGGAAGCCGTTTAATTTTTTTATTATGACTACGCCTAACTTATTTCGAATTGATCTTAATTTAATTATATATTATTATCTTTTTTTTTAACTGCAAAACTACTAAACCGAAGTTGATGAAATTTAAAGGAACTAAATATTATTATTTTTTTTTCTAGGTATTATTATTATAATTCATTATTTAGTACATCGTACTAAATAAAAATAATAATCCCTCTTAAAATATCTCTCTATATATATCTTTTGATTGTGTTGGTTTTTAGAAGTTTGATTTTGTCACAGCTCCAAAAAACAGAATACCTGAATAGTTGATATGAATTTTAGCTTGAATTCTCTACGTACGATAAACATCCTCATTTCACCAGACAGGTGTTGTTCCCATCATTCAATGGGCTAGCCTATTGAAATCTACCGGACCGAATTCTAGACTCCTGACTGCTAATTATTTTCCAACAACATAACATTTTGAAGCAGTGATGGCTCAGTGGCATTGGCTATGGACTGCCGCGCAGCAGGTCCATGGTTCGAATCCCGCCGCGGGCTTGAGCTTCACCGCATGGTGGAAGGGCTTTTTGCGAATGCCCGCCTGGCTAGCGACCACCCTAAAGTTGAAAATCTGTCGCCAAGCACCTAACAGTGTGTTCCAGCAGCAGTCCTTGAGAGCCAGTGAAATTACAGGCACATGAGACTTAATAACTATGTCTCAAGGTCACGGGCACAGTGCAATTCGTCACTTGTGACGAAATGCATCTGTTATAGGCAGATGTAATCGCTTATCATCAGGTAGGCCTCGAGCATGTTCCGTCACAATAAAAAAAAAAAAAAAAAAAACATGGGTATCGCACCCAAGACTACGGGATTCATAAGCAATGTTTTCGGCACCCCTTCAACCAAATAGTGGGAGTTGAGATAATACAGCGATGATGTATCAACAGATGCACGCTTTATTTACGCAATCGAACCGATGATTAATATTCGCCATGACAGAGCAATTTCAAAGGTTTACTGTAAATTACCAATGCTAATGTTTGAACAGCAGGATGGTAAATAAAATTTACGTGCCGTGGGAATGTTTGGGTTTGAAGTGGCAATTTCAAAGTTTGGAGTCGATAGACTATTATGCGATAGCTAATGTTGAATTTGTTGTATGCATTTAATGTCAGTGGCAGCCTTATTTTGTAGACGACACGGAGACAGTTCAGAGGTTTGCTGATTATTTTGCTTTACTGATCATAATATTGTCGCATTTGTATAAAATGTCTTCTCTCACAACAATACAAAGGATGTCAAATATACTTATTCGGTTGCTGGCTACTTATCTAAAGCCAAACCTCTTTAGGAATGTGCTATTTATATTATACCTGCTACCTTTGGGTAATAAGAGAGTAAAAAGGTTAAGACCCTGTACACTTAATGCGAAATAACACGCTACTTACATTGACGTCCGATGATTAGGAATAGTTTCTAACGAACTAATTATATAACAAATAAAGCAAACATGTTATGGCAATGGGTTCAAATCTAGCCAGAGCCTTTATCTTCGTAATCTTTGAGGTTTTGGATACACAATATCAATATTCGTTACTATTCAATTTTCAATATTAATACTAGCGGTTCTAATCTAATCAGTGTAAATAACAACGCTCTGCAATTGCTACACAAGTCTTTACTGTGTACGTCTTTGTAATTAGCATAATGACCAGAGACAGTACCGTAGGTGGTCAACAGCTGTGTCAACTGTTTGTTTGATTACCTTATGAGGAGTAAACTTAAGTCTTGAAGACAAGTGTGAACAAGTGAGTACTCGCGCTGAGTTACATTTTGACATAGTTTCGTTAGTGTGCGGAGGAGTTTAGAAATCATGTAATTGCAGAAGTGTGGACATGGAAAATAATTATGTTCACACGTGTACTTATTGAGATATACAGTAATCTGTTGTGAACAGCATGAAAAACCAGTATCTAATCACTAAGCATACATAATTAATTAGTAAGACTCTATACATACTCGTATCTCAAGGCTGAAAGAATATATTTTTTAAACAACTTGACAATTTTGAAGACCACAAAAGCAAGATTTATACGTAGAGGGACTAAAGATACAGGACCTAGGAAAGCGATGACGTGTGTTTAGGATTATATATGCCGGTGTTGGAGAAAACACCATAGTCTATTAGGAATATAGAGTATATTGTGCTTTTATAGACGTAACACGCCTCGCTGAGGTAATTAATTAGCGCGCAGATTTTTAACTTGTTCCAAGAAAATAAACATAGTTTTTTTTAATTATAAGTTTTAACTTTTTATTGAATTAATAAATATCTGGTAACGATTCTGACGCCTTATTAAAGTAATATAAACTGTTAAAATATGACAACGAAAAAAACGGAAGCAATGGAATTTGCAAAGATTTATATTTTGTGTGAGTGTTATATGTCGCTGAGTCATTGTTTTCTTCCTGTCCTTATCCCAAACTGAGCTGCATCGGCACATTATGTTTTATTTTACCACTCTGTTCTTTTACTCTATTTATAAGATATAAAACCAGAATATCATTGCGGTAAACAAAATATGAAACTGGATGCAAGCACTACGTAGAGCGGCAATTAACTAGCGAAGCCTTTGTATTGAAGTACTCCGTGTGGTTGTAGCCCCACGAGGTCCAGCAGAGGCCATGAGCCACGGGTCGAAGCCTCCACCAGGCAAATGGCATGATGAGAAAATGATGATGACCTTTCATACTTATTTCATGCTCACCTCAATCCTAGATCATGCCTTCTTCAGTCTCATTTTTAACTGAATTTCAAAAAAGGAGGAGGTTCTCAATTCGTTTGTATTTTTTTTATGTTTATTACCTCAGAACTCTTGACTGGGTGAACCGATTCAAGATATTTTTTTTTGTTTGAAAGCTGAAACTTGTCGTTTGGTCCCATTTTAAATTTCATCAAAATCAGTCAAGCCGTTTTTTGAGTTACACTCTAATAACTGAAGTATAGTCGTTGACAATGAATGACAATCGATCCCGTAAGTAGCAAAGGGTCACTAAAAAGAGTGAAAAAATTTTTTTTACCAAAAAGTGGCACCGACTTAAAAAATCAAAAGTGTGAAATAACTTGTCGAAGTCGGTACCATGCGCACAATATTGTGATAATAGGTACTTTTGAACTATCATGGTACCGACTTCAACAAGTAAAGTATTTCACAGTTTCGGGTTTTGAAGTCGGTTCCATTTTTGGAAAAAAAAAAATTTTACCTATATATTATCCATTCACTTTTCACACCACACTACGATCTACCCCATTAGTATCCACATTTGCTACATCATAATATCTACCATAAAAGAGACATTTTAAAATAAGCAGGCTTTCACTTTGTGGTTTTTGAAATTTCAAACCATGCGTTGTAAAAGACGTTAGATCTGAATATTTGACACGCTCCAGTAGGATTTAATGTGTGTCGTTTACTTTCTCTGTATTTTATGGAACACTCTCACACGTATAGCATGTATTTTTGGAGCCTACAGCTTTTACTGTTACTTAATATTTATCATTCGTTTACTTCTTTCTCTAGTCTATTTTTCACGGTAAGTTTCGTCGACAAAATATCTATTTTTCCTCCCATATTTTTTTGTCTTTCCACATACACAAATGATTTACTGCTTTCTTTGGCAAGTTTATTGTATTTCGTTGTAATTTTGAGTACTGATCGATCAAATTAGATTTTTCATTTATCAGTACTAATATTATAAATGCGAAAGTAACTCTGCCTGTCTGTCTGTCTGTCTGTTACGCTTTCACGCCAAAACTACTGGACCGATTTGAATGAAATGTGGTATGGAGATAGTTTGAGACCCGGGAAAAAACATAGGATAGTTTTTATCCGACTGCGCAAAAAGAGGTTAATGTTTTCGCGCGATAACCGACATACCCGCGGGCGGGGCCGAACCCGGAAAGCTAGTTTGAAATAAATGAAATTCCTATTGTGAGTGACTATTTGCACCTCACAGCATTTTGTCGTATAAGAAGTTAACATGAATATGAGGGTTAAATAAAAAATTACTTGATATTTCTAAAAATACTTACCGTAGCAGCCGGGTCGTCCACTGCTGAACACAGCCTCTTTTATTAAGGGGGTATTTGCCATAATCCCCACGCTTAGCAGGCGTCTTGGGGATCGCAGTTGTAAGTTGGCAGTTCTATAGAAGGCGCTGCTTCCCACCTTCCATTATTTTTCCCTTAGTAGCCTCTTACGACACCCACGGGATGATATGGGGAGGTGCAATAAAATACTTACCATTCTACTTTTAGAAATTGATAAAATGACATTCTATAGGTTGTTTAAATTACAAACCTACTCAAAGAATCTTAAATTATTTGATGTATCAAAGAAAACTTTCATATTTTTACTGATCACACTTTTTTTTTTTTAATCTTTATTTAAAGAGCTTTATTGCTATTGCGATTATGCCGCTCTGTTAACAAAATCACCTTAAGAAATTAATTAATGTTATGATAATAACAACACTTACTATGTATTACACTTCATACCTAAATGATATAGTTTATATAAAAATTTGGCTTTCTCTGAAAGTGAACCCTTGAGGAGGAATATTGTTAATCAGAACACTTCAGATGTAGGTTACTATACGAGTAATAGTATTCTGGCCTATTCACTGATCACACTTGTACATAAAAATGTTTAACGATTAAAAAAAATTACAACATAGAATTCAACAAATACACTACCAAAACAATATCAAGACAAGAACCGTTATTCTTTTTGCCACGTCGACAACTTAGTAAAACAATTGACTATAAAATCTTTCGTACGTGTCCCTAACAAAAAGAGAAAGCCTCGACGGGTCCATTCTAATGTCCCGTTTCTAAGAACATTATGTCTTATTTAAGAGATACGACAAAAAATAAAATAGCTCGAAGAATAAGGCAAAATGGGCCATAAACGCTGTCCCTGGTCTAAAGACAAAAGTAACGCTACCGTCACAGAAAACATTGTAAAATATTTGTAAGTTTATTGCGACATTGTTACACATCACCATTTTTTCTTATTTAGTAACTTTTGACAGCGAAACAATGGTAATTTTAGCTTCTGTTTTATAATGAAGAGCGCGAGAAAAGGACTAAGCCATTTTAGGCTCCCGTCGTTTGGCTATTGTCTTGGCATAATGCAATGTTTTTCAAACGCAGCATTTAAATTTTAACTTGTCTTTATTTGCATTGTGGCCTAGTTTACTGCACAGCTGTATATTTTTACAGCCCATTTCCATAGATAGAAGTGATTTGAACCTTTAAACAACAGAACTATTTTGGTTTGCACCATGTGCTGATAATTTACTTAAAGCACTAAATGACATAATTAGCTTCTCAATCATATACATTCCAGTTTAAAACACATTGCCATGTACAACAAATTAGATTGAGTCATAAGATTTTATGTCCGTATGAACCCGTCCCACAACCAACACTATAAACTTACAATATTTTAAATTTTTATTACGAAAACATTAAATACAAGTGTTATTAAAAATACCAAGAACTGTATTTAGCTCGGTGACTTGAAAGATAGCGCCGGGCGATTAAAAGACAGAAAAAGACCGAAGGGGTATATTTAATGGTCTTTTTTTCGACATTACATATGCAGAATCGTTAGAGCAGAACTGAAGTTAATGCGCGAACACACGGAGTTTTATTATCCAGTGGCATCCGTAACGTCCTGTTTACGCTCTAAGCAAATCCTTTCTTTACAAAATTAGGTAGCTGTCGGCAGAGTTCAATAAAATTTAATTTACCCATTGTCTCTTGCTGAAGAGATAGCAAAATAGAAATATCTTTATGGCTACGGGGACTACTGTAGTTTATTGTCATGGGGATATTGTACGTCATAAAATGCATCGGAGTTTCGTCGCTGGAATGACTAATAGCTTTGTCATTTGTGCTACTAAGTTGACTGCATTGTTTTGTTTTTCGCTGAACCCCGTACAATGGTTCTGATTAAAAATGAATTGCGTATATGTTGGTACGTTTTTAAAGCTGAGTTTAATGAGGCACAACACAGGCAAAGTTCTTACAAATCTAAATACCTACATACGATTAAAAGAAAACATTGTGTTTTGTTTTCTATAACTAATAACAAAATTACATAATGAGTTTACCTTTTATCATCAACATTTAGAAAGAACATTTAAAAATTAAAAATCACCGAGTCTTTAAAGTATTTTATAAACATGCAGTAATACCTCCTCCTTGGTCGAATGGCGTAAAGCGTCAATTTAGATTTTAATGTCCTCGGTTAGATCTCCATTTCGAGCGTTAATTTATTTCCTGTCAAAAAAAACAGTGACTGCCTGGATTTTGGTAATCTGTCCGGCAAATAATAATAAGCTTTGTAACGGGGCAATGCTGCCAGCATGCTGGGCACGCTGCCAACTGGTACTGGGCTGGAGCATTTAGACTGCCTATGAGTCTGCTATGACTTGTAGGTTGTCTAAATGCTTTTATTGTGGTAGCTGTAGTGTTGTATATAGTTCGTAGAATTTTGTTTAATAAAGGCATACCGCCGGAAAAAAAAAACTGTCCGGTAGATGGCAATATATACATGGAGTCAAAATGTATCTGCCTTCAGAAATATAAAAGTATGTCTGTATAAGGTATGTAATATAATACCAAACATAAAGAGATTTGTACAACAAACAAATACTCAACAAACAGCAAATCGTCGTGTTTTATTTCAATACTTTTACATCTACCCTCATTAAAGCATACCAAAACTGGAAAGCGCCGCTACGAACACATGTTTGTCTATTCATGGCTAGTTTATATGAAAACTTTGAGCCAATTGTGTCCCAGTTTTGTCGTAAATCATTAAAGTAGGTACTCCTGTTGCTTGCTACCGAAGTTGGGCACTTCGTTTTATGATTCTTTTGTTTTAAACTTTTATTGGCTCTGCCCGTTCCGAAAACTAATTTATTCAGGACCTTGGAACTTGGGCTTCTCAGAATGGCCGTTTGCTTTTCCTTTTTATGTTTTCTCTTCCGGAGACCTGTAAACTGTTGTGTCAAATAGGTTTATCGACAAGAACTTGTAACGTTAGCCACAAAAGTTTCAGTGTTTTGATAACAACAACGTTCAATCTTATTTGATGTGATGATGTTGACGAACGCCTTGTGAATATATTTTTTTTTATGCCTGATAGGTTAGCCTTTACCACTATCTCACCTGATGTTGTGGTCAAAGATGTAGTTCAGTTCTTAACACTAACAGTGATTTATGTCGTATAGCTGCTTGGAGCAAGCGTTTTGGCCTAAAAGTCAATCCCACAAAGACACAGGCAATTATAATAGGAAGTTCCAGAATGTTACCTAAGGTGGATTTATCTACGCTTCCCAAAATTGTATTTGAAGGGGTTATCGTTCCATACAGTCAGGAAGTCAAGAATCTTGGGGTTATACTTGACAATAATCTTTCATGGAAACCTCATTTAGCATCTATAAGCCGTAAAATCTTTGCTTCCGGTAGCTCTCTTAGAAGGCTACGTAATTTTCTTCCTACTGCCACTAAAGTTACGTTTGCACAATCTCTACTTTTGCCCATTCTTGATTATGCCGATGCCTGCTATCTCGATCTCACGGAGGAACAGCTAAATAAGCTTGAGCGTCTCCAGAATTACTGTATAAGATTTATTTTCGGTCTTCGAAAATATGATCACGTATCTCAATTTCGTACAAGACTCAAGTGGCTGTCTATTCGTCTTCGCCGGGATACTCACATACTGTCTCTTCTTTACAACATTTTATTTAATCCTTTTACCCCCCTCTATTTGAAGGAACGTTTTAAATTCCTGCATTGCTCCCACTCGTGTGACCTTAGATCATCTGAAAACCTTACGCTGAATTTGCCAAGCCATCGAAGTGACTTCTATGGCAGCTCTTTTACTGTTCAGGCTGCGCGACTCTGGAATAAGCTTCCGGTAAGTATTAGACAAGCTCAGACTATTGCTGTATTTAAAAATCAAATTAAAGACCATTATTTATCTACTTTACCATCTCATTGAATTTTATTTGTAGTATTTAGTATTAAATAGTATATGTATTTAGTTTTATAGTATGTAGTATTGTGTATGTTTATGTATTGTATAAGCTACAGCTTACTAATATTCTATCTGTTATAGTACCTAATTATTATTTATGTACTGAATTTAAGCATTTGATTTATTTAAGTAGATATAATCAGTAATAAATTTATTGTGTTCGCCAACCTCTCTGACTCTTTAAACGATCTCCATCCAACGGTTGACTGGAAGAGATCGCTTTAAGCGATAAGTCCGCCCTTTGTACTTTAGTTTAAAGTTTTTCAATTTTCACAATAAAGTGTTTTGTATTGTATTGTAGTTCAGGCTGACTTAGAATTACTGGCTTTCAAGGACAGCTGCCGGAACACACCGCTAGGTGCTTGGCGACAGATTTTCTACTTGAAGGTGGTAGCTAGCCAGGCGGGCATTCGCAAAATGTCGTTCCGCCATGCTATAACGACTGCCATCCTAAGACAACAACCGCGACCGACGCGACGGCTTAACGGGCCCTCCGAAGCACGGAAGCGCTCAGTAGTAATGTAGCGGTCACCCACCCAACTCATGACCACGGCGGACGAAGTTTGCTTAGCCATTCTGAATCGATCAGCAAAGCTAAGCAAACTTCGCTACGAGCGCTTCAATAACATAATAAAAATTAGCTGAAATTTTTATTATAAAAACTAACATGGTTTTCACTCATTTTAGTAATTAATACGGGATAACTCACGTGAATCAGTCAGTTGGTTCCGACTATAGTTTCAACCACATTCGGTGGTCTTTTAGAACTATAGTCGGAGCTATCTGACTGATTCACGTGTGTTATCCTGTATTATTTATTATCTTACATGATCACCTGTAAATATTTCAGATAGAAACTGCCTTTTATATAGATTTTTAAAAGAGAATAATATCCACTTGAGTTCTTATCTAACGATAACATTGCTTACAAATTTTACTAAAATACCTACGAAATTTGAAGCTTTAA
This sequence comes from Plagodis dolabraria, assembly GCA_963854805.1. Classification (NCBI taxonomy): domain Eukaryota; kingdom Metazoa; phylum Arthropoda; class Insecta; order Lepidoptera; family Geometridae; genus Plagodis; species Plagodis dolabraria. The sequence goes on along the minus strand of OY978452.1, from coordinate 10,554,696 downwards.
AATAACTGTGAATGATATAGCCACATTTGACTAATAAGCTTGAGGTTAATAACGTGACAAACTACTACGTATTGATCATTAAATACCTTATCTAAATATTATGTTAAAATGACATGATTTTCGGCAATTTATACTAGCATTCAAGTACCCACTTTACTCCACAAATCGGCCTCACAAGGTCATTCGCCTCCATAATCGATTCAAAGAATGGCCCTTTATCAAAATGTAAGTCACCAAGCCAATACTTTACGAGCTGATACTTTCGTAACTTAAGACACTTTTTATCTCTTGATTCATTTCGATTGTAATAAAATTTTATTTGTCACACTTTTTACAATATCCATAACGTATAGATAACGTCATGTTCAATGAAATAGCTTCATACAAAAACGTTGGCAATGATGTCACAGACTATTTAATAGTTACTACAAGCATATGGAAATCACTAGTGATGTGCAGTGCGTCTCCGCATTTAAATAATCGGATGTCCAAACCGTGACACGACCCGTGACCAACTTAATGTCTTCATCGAACGTGATGATACTAAATTGTCGAATCAAGAGCCGAAAAGAATTGTGACGTATTTTATGTTTAAATCGATTGGCTGATTTAGTAATTGACATATTCGAATACAGTTAGTTCCCAATAATCACACCAAAACATTTATTGAACACAGAATTTATTAATTAATATTGCGCTAAGATGTTTTATTGCAAATGCTAGGTCAGTGGGTTACTGGGCTACAATGTCACCCCTCATTTCTTTTCGTAGGTGTCGTAAGAGGCGGAAGGTGGGCAGTAGTGCCTGTTCAGGAACTGCCATCTTACCGCGATGCTCCATAGGCCTGTCAAGCGTGAAGACTATGGCAAACCGCCTTAGTGTGAAACTTAAAACCACTCAGTCATAATTAAAATTGTTTGAATCTGTTGCACTCTATCATATCATCTGATTCTAACAAAATATCATCTAGAGCGCATTAGAGTATTACTTATACAAAACTAGTAAGGAATCTGAAATGTCGGTATATTTTTTACCTACTATATCAAACAAAGCCTCGTGGTGTACGGGGCTAGAATGTCACTACTAATGGGACTACGGCAAACCCCCCCTTAAAGGGAGAGGCTTTGCTCAGCAGTGGACAATCTGCAAGATACCTATACAGATACAGATATCACAACTGCACACAAATACTAAAAACTGAGATTTATAAATGTAGTTTTGAAGTTGTCATCTAAAATAGACAACCTTTTATTTTCTTTTACGTGCAATTCGGAACTTTGAGCAAGACCCGACTTGTTTAGGCTAGTTTGACTAAACATTCTACTAGATGGCAAACGTACTCTTAGATCCCGATAGAGTACAAAATAAACAAAAGTTTCGATCTGTTCCGAAAAGAAGAGTTTCGAAGGTGTCTTTCTGTGGAAACTGGAGGCTTTGGGTTCTTTATACACGGGACGAACAGCTATTGGGTTTAACTGATAAATAAATTTCTCAACGGTAGTTTGGGGTTCGGAACTGTGCCCGGTAGGTGGAAATATGCTCGATCACTATTACATGGGGATAAAACATCTCTTGGAAACCTTGGGTGGCTAAACACCTTTGTCTGCTTTTCGGGATATATCCAAGTAAGTGAAAAGGCATGCAATGCACACCTAACTATCTCCCACTGTCAAGTAAATAATCTGTTGCCACGCACCATACGTTGTAAAAACCACAGTCACGTGTGGGACTCGTTTTGTGAAATTAAAAATGTATTTGAAACTACCACTCGGTGCACCAAGAAATATAGTAACTTCTTGATGCACGGTCGCACGGTGAAATAATCTTTTTGGATAAATAATTTTATGCGTAATATACATACTGTTTTACAAGCTTCTTAAAAATAAATTATAGAACAACTGAAGGTATTTGTTGCACAACAGACCTCTCATATGTTTATGTCTTTTCAAATTATCATTTAATCTAATTTTATGACTCCAACATAAAACTCATCATAGGAATTACAACAACATCCAACCTCATCGACTTGTGTGAACACAAAAACTGTAGTGCAGTCCATCCCTAAAAACCATAGAGTAAAACCCTAAAACACATTATCAAGCTCAGATATCTTAAAAATACTTAATAAAATAACTTTTTTTAACTGGTAGGCTAGATTTTGCCCACTATATAACGTGGCGGTAAGTGTTTATGTGGTGGAAGATGTTATGCTGATAATGAATAGATTCTGGCGTTACTTTGCGGAAATCCATATTTAATAATAACAGAGATTTTAAAAATATCTCAAGAAAACATGAAATGAATATTTTAATGAAACACTTAAATATATAATAAATATATCTAGTGACAATTCAGCCTAATTTTCCTATTAAGCCTACATGACGACACAAACACCACGCAGCTAAACTGAAAGAATTTTCGACGCGTTTCGTTCTACACGAAGCATCCTCAGGAGATCTTGACTCTACGAGCGCCAATTTCCAGGAATTATATAATCATTTTAACACGATTTATTGCGTAAAATAAAGTGTAATTCCAAACAGATATTATATCAGAACAAAGTGCATTCTTCAATTAATCTAATCTCAATAATTGTGATACTAACTCTGTTTTCTTGGTCAGGAAAGAATATTTAACACAACTCTAAATTATCATTGTTTACTCATGCCAATTACACATTTTTTTTTATATCATAACTTATATTTATTTATTAATGAGTGCAAATATCAAAATGAGTTACTCACAGTCACGCTATTCCGTCGTCACATCTTTCGCTTGTGTAAGCGATGCGCTGGCATTTACCTAAACGTCAGTAGCGTGATTTTGTGAAATGGTTCTTATGCTGATCTTGAATTAGTGTCTCTCAAGGACAGGTGGCGATAGATTTTGTACTTGAGGTCCTTAAAAGATAGATAGTCAAGCGGGCATTTGCAAATCGAACTACCACTAAGCTGTAACGACTTCTACGATAAGAAAACCACAACAGACCACGTATTGTGTCCTCCAAAGCATGAAAGCACGTAGTAGTAATGCCACAAGTGGTCACCCATCCAAGTGCAGTGCATATTCTAAATTCTGAACTTAGTTGATTCGTTAAGAACATCGAAGCCAGCTACGCTACGAGCACTTCAAATATATTAAAACATATTATAAAAGCTCAGATTTCTTTGAAAATACTTAAGGAGTTATAACTTAAAAGTTATTAAGTCAAATCACCGTGTTTCCGATGCCAGCGATCAATATAGGTGTAATAAGTTTCACTGATGGCCAAGTGGGCGGTTTGAGGCGGCTTGGATCCGCTACTAGAAATGGCTTCTGTTCACCCGATTAGTGGCATGATTTATAGGCACTTATTTATGTTCTTAGCACGAAAAGGGAATGGGTAATGCGAATTTCTATATGGTGGATCTGAAATTTAAGTTATGCGGATGTTTCTTCTATTTCTTGGTAGAATTGTAAATTGATAAAATAGCTTATGAAATGGCAGTTGATGTCGTTAAACCAAGTTCTTACATGTAGATTCTCTATAGAAAAACATATTTGTTCCTTATAGTGTCTTAAATCATATTTAGAATTAAATAATTTATGACCATTTACTCAAGTTGAAAAACAACTTAATTACAATGAATCAAGAAGAGTAAGTAGCAATAGAATTCTTTGTGGGAATTTGTCCGAGGAAGTACTGCTACCATAGGTACCTATTTGTACCCCAGCAGTAATGTTCACATTACTAGTATTCCCGTTTGAAGGGTACGGATGCCAGTAAAATTACCGACAGATGACACTTAACAGCCTAATGTCTTAGGGTCATAGGCACAGTGCAGATCTGTACTTGTGACAAACTGCATCTGTTACACGCAGAAGTTACCGCTTAACAACAGGTGGGTCACGTGCATGTTCCATCGAGTTAAGAACAGTCAGTTCCGTTTTTAGATAAGCTAGTATAGAAGCATACAAAATATGGGTCAAAATGTTTAATCCTTAACGTTTTTGCCGGTATTAGGTCAGCGACCGTTTTTGAGTGGCAGATTCTTGAGAAGATAATTTATTATATATAACTATTCTATTAGTTTATTTATTGATAATCTATCTAGCTTTTGACGCAGAATAAAAAGGACTTTTGACCCCTATACCTTACCTGATGGTAAGTGGTGATGCGGTTGTCAGGCTAACCTAGAATTAAAGCTAAACTAGCTCTCCACGACAACGTAAAAAGAAGTCAGACTCTGGCATCTATCATTATTAATGTATATAATGGTACTGATTCTAACATTATATCTTAATGTTTCCATTAGCTTATGGTAAGCAAATTAGCTTACAAAACTGCAACGACAGGTTTGGTACTAACAAATGTATGGTAGAAAGCTCATACTTTCTTTACAGTATTTTCGAGAAGCAGTAAGTATGGATTTATGAACGTAAATATTAAGGCATGCACGGACTTGTCCTTTGTTATTTTTTACACTCGAAATAACAAATCTTTGCCTTAGACCACTATCTCATCCGATGCTAGTGATGATGTGGTCGAAGATGTGGCAGAAGATGCAGGCTAACCTAGAATTACTGGCTATCAAGGACAACTGCCGGAACACACCGTTGGGTTCGTGGCGACAGATTATCTATTCGAATGTGGTAGGCCATGCGGGCATTCGCAAAATGCCCTGCCAACATGCAAAAAAAATGCATAAAAAACATTCATGCATAATCTCATGCTCTGCAAATCTCAGATCAAACATTTTTTTTAATTACACCGATTGCAAAATAGATAAAGTCTTAGTAATTCTTGGACCTCCCACTTTATAGTAGCAGTCCTCCTTCACATGAATCTGACGTTAATCGGTTGTTTTCGACAGTATATCGGATTTTTTTCTACGGCTTTTGTAATTCAATTAGAAGAAGCAAATTTCAACGAAAAATAAATGTTAATTTTTTGTTATATATTTTTCATCTCACGCTTTTCAATTAGTATGAGTTTAAGAAGTAAGTAGTACTATAAACTCTATGGTGAGATATTTAACAATTTATTGTCGGACAAGTTCCAAAGCCCAACGTAACCAATGTAGGCGCAACATTGTTGCTCATAATATGGCCCTGAGGTTAAATGTTCCAGTACAGAGAACAAGGCACATTTATTTTATTTTCACAAACTTTTAATTAAGAGCATGAAATTAAAAAAATCTTTGATTGTTTGCTTTGCACTTTGTTTGTGGATTTACATTTCTTCACAATAGGACAAAATAGGCACCCCATGACTATCCTTGTGCCGAATTTCATCAAATTTGTTTATTTTGATTACCCCTGCAGTACTAAAAATTTATAAACTGATAAGTTAACCAACATAGAAACTTATCATCACGCCTCAAAACCCCGAACGAGTCGGTAAAGGTGTGTGTGTCAGTAAATTTGTCTTTTTGATAAATATATAACAGGGACAAGAATAGAAATATAAAATATTGCCAACAGGCTCACAGAACAAGGCCAACAAAATTAGATCTTGAAAGTTCCTTATAATGTAACATTAAAACGGTAAATAGTACAGGCCTTGACTATAATGAAATAGTGGTCGAGAATGGGGACTAGCATGTAGTGGCAGAACCGGGTAATTCCTTGTCATTATGGAATTATTTATAACCGGAGCGCAGGCGCAGAGGCCAGCCATTGCATGTTATACATTGACATAGAGTAAAGACTAAGATGTGACAGATTATACCTTCGAAAGTTACTTAGAAATTCGACAATACTTTAAAAAAATCTGACTATGTTATTAGAGAAATATTAAAACTGGTTGATATATACGAGTTGAATCATTAAAAATTTACTCGACATGATTTTTATAGACATTAAAATTGTGTGTTTGTAATAAAACATATATAAAAATGGATTGATTTAATAGTTGTCTTAAATCTTTTACCCTAAAAGAAAACAGAGGGGTACTGTGTTGTTTTCAACGTTTCAACGTTTGTATTTGTGTATGGCACCCAAAAGGAGCCATTTTTGATTCAGTCTTTTTATTGTTTGAATCGTGAGATTGGCACAGAATAAAGCTTATTTTCATGAATTAGACTTTTTATCCTCCTTATGATAGCAGGTATACTACCCAAGGAAGGTTACCATATATCTACGAAACCCTCATCCCATCAAACCTTGACAATACATTCACCTTACTACCTCATATGTGGTATAAGAGTAGGTGATTATCTTCTTCTTCTTCGTGTCGACGATTCACGATTTAGATGGATGGCTGCCAGTACTGGGCTGTAGCCACTCCAAGGGTGGTGGCCTCGTAAAGGTCACCCAAAGTGCAAACATTGGGACAATGGGGGCAGGACAGCAAGTGAAGCATGTCCTGCGTAGCGCCACAACTACACTGGATTCCTGCGTTAGTGTATCCCCATTTGGTCATATTAAACCGGCAGCGACCCACTTGAGTCCGGAGTCGGTTTAGTGACTTCCATGTGGGCCACGCCAGATCTTTGCCCGGGGGGAGTTCTTCAGCCGGCTCAATGTAATTGGGTGGGGGAGGGCACGTGTTCTGCCACAGTTCCATGCGGGCATCCTTTGGATGACCTGTCAAGGCCCTAGTGAAGCCAAGGAAACTATAGCGGCTCTTGAGACGGCCTGTGGTTGGTTGTGAGTTGTAAAGAGAGTGTCTACTATCTTGTTCTTGCTTTAGTTTCTCCGTAGAGCAAATTATGTTACGGCGCACTATAGGTGGTGCTATTCCTGCTATGGGGTACAGCATGTTAAGAGGAGTGGGTTTAAGGCAGCCGGTAATTTTCCTACATGTTTCATTAAGGGCAACATCTACTTCTTTGGCATGGGAGGATCGGTGCCACACTGGGCACGCATATTCTCCAGCTGAGAAGCAGAGTGCTAGGCCAGATGTACGCAATACTTCGGGTGATGCACCCCAAGTGGTTGAAGTTAAACGGGAAATTAAGTTATTTCTGGAGCTTACTTTGAGTTTCGTCTTGGTGCAGTGGGTTTTATATGTAAGAGACCTATCTAGAGTAACCCCTAGATAGGTTGGGTTTTTGCAGTGTTCGATGTCAACTCCTCGCCAGGATATATTGAGTGGACGCTCAGCTTGACGGTTTCGGAGATGGAATGCACAAGATTGGGTTTTGGACGGATTTGGCCTAAGGCTATTTTCATCGTAGTATTTCCCAATCGTTTCCAGAGCTCCTGCGAGTTTTACTTCAGCATCTTCAAACGAGGTGGTTTGGGTGGTTAATGCTAGGTCGTCGGCGTAGAGAAATCTTTCTGTATCTGCAGGGCTGGGCTGATCATTGGTGAATATGTTAAACAGGATGGGAGCCAACACACTGCCTTGCGGCAAACCATTCTTTTGGCTTCGCCATCTGCTTTTTTTGTTATTTAGTTAGACCTGGAACCGACGGTTTGAAAGCATCTCGCGAAGAATTGTTGTGAAATTTTCGTCACCCGTTACTGAATGGACTTTAGAGAGAAGTTTACTAATATTGATCGTGTCATAGGCGGCTGACAGATCTACAAACACAGCTCCTGTAATCTTTTTGGCTTCAAACCCGTTCTCGATATGCTGTGTGAGTTTGAGAACTTGGCCAGTGCAGGATTTACCAGGTCGGAAGCCGGCTTGTTCGGGAATCAGGTTTGGCTCTACTATTCTTGTTAGGCGGTTGAGGAGTAGTCTTTCAAATAATTTAAAAGTGTGGCAGAGAAGTGAGATGGGACGATAACTTTTGGGGTCTGTAGGAGATTTACCAGGTTTTAGTAATGCTACGACCTTGGCTTTTCTCCAGAGTTTGGGTAGTTTACCTTTCTCCAAGCAGTAATTAAATATTCCCAAAAGCCAAGACACAGCAATTGGTCCAAGGTGTTTTATTTGTTCAACTTGTATGTCATCAACGCCTGCTGCTTTACCATTTTTAAGGTCTTTTATGGCTAAAACGATATCGGCAAGCGTTATTGGTTGACTAATGTCTGATGTTCTGGTCGAATTCGATTTGGGTTTTAATGTCTTAGGTAACTTTCGGGGTGGTTTACCGTTAAGCAATAGTTGGTGGGCTATTTGGTTGGAAGACACCATACCTGGGTTTGTTGCAGGTGGTGGATCACCTGTTAGCTTTTTTAGTGTGGACCAAGCTTTTTTACTATTATGTGTCATGTCAATGTTAGAAACTGTTGTGACCCATTTCTCTCGTCGGTTTTCGTTAATTTTAGACATTAGCTCCTCTCCGGCTGTGATTGTATCTGAACAAAACGGGTCGTTGGTATAAAGGTTTTGGTATCTTTGAAACAGTGAGGCAGATTCTGGACATAGACCGGGAATATAATCTGTGCGACAGCCTCTAGGTATGGCTTTACGGGATTCTGACCAGACTATCTTGACAAATTTATCGTAGTTTTCGGGGCATGGGTCTAAGTGCATGAGTTTTTTATCAGTGAGTTCAGAAAAGAGATCCCAGTTGGCTTTAGTAAAGTTAAAACGTCGTTTGAATGGTGTTTTGAGTGGTTTGACAGCAGCTTGAACAAGACAGGAGATTGGTTTATGTTGGGTGTTGGGTATTGGTGTGCCGACTGTTTTGGAACACAGATTGCTGATGTTCGAGCTCACAAAGATAAGGTCGGGGTTGTATCCTCGCTTCCAACGTCCACTATTAAAGGATGCAGGTAGCTTAGCATCGTGGTTCAGGTGGAGGTTTTCTAGTTCAGCCCATTCTTCGACTGCTTCTCCATCAGCATTAGTGTTTCTGTAGCCCCAGGTTGTACTGTGGCTATTGAAGTCTCCGACTACTATACGGAAGTCTTGAGCTCGAAAATTTTCTGTTTCGGTAAAAACAAACGGTTGGTTTGGTGGTTTATATATAGAGGTAACCGTACAACTGCCAGTGTCTATAGTTAGCGCCTCTACGGCGTTAAGAGAATTACATTAAACTGACTTGACCAATATTTCAGGTTTTGTGAAGATTGCGCTCCCATGTTTAGGATGTGGTATTTCAGCTACCAGGGTAAGCCCAGGAATTTGGGGTCGAATATTGTCTGTATCACGGTGGGTTTCCTGTACACATAAAATGTCACACTGTGACTCCTTCACGAGTACAGCTAATATATATGCTTTGTTTTTGGAGAAACCTTCTATATTTATCGAAGTAACTTTAAGGGCTGGTTTGTGAAGTGGATTGGCGCTCAGAAGTGCCGTTTGAGTTGGCGCTGAGAAGCACCGTTGAGTGGCCCTGATAAGGGCCGTTGTGTGGTGGTCCTGAGAAGGACCGTTGCGAAACGTCGTGTTGCAAGGATTCGTCAGTCGGCACTGGGGTACCGAATGTCCAGGGTGGGCCGGGTGTCGTGCGCAATCAAAATTTCCGATAATAGTAACACCGCGCGGGGAGGCTCCTTGCTTCCACCCCAGTGATTATGACCCATCCAGTAAGTAAAATTGGACAACCAAACAAAATCTTTAAAGTGTCAAAATGGCTGTAGTCTATGAACAGTCATTGAATAGCAGATATTGAACATATTCTCTAAGAGTTAATCATACTTTAGGCATCTTTAACAGCATCTACATTCTATCCCTGTGCAACGTAACGCCAGCGGCGGTACCTGTTTCGTTGAGACCAGTCATACGTCATTGGACCAACTCAAAATTATTCCAACATTATATAATAAATCATAGTAAACCGGTAATTAAGTCAGTCATAGCCAGAACTTCACAATAAAAAGAGTTTATAATTTTTTCACATTAAATAACCATTTCGGCCGTACGGCTCCGTCTTAAATGATCATCGATAAAAGATTTTTTGTCGGTTGTGTTACTTTCTTTCGTGTACGGTTCGTGAATGATGTTTGGTTATTCGACAATTAGTGCATCTATCTATCTATCTACATTTTATAGGTTTTTACTTACATTTTAATTGTTGTCTAAGTTAATTTCTTTCTTAATACGGATATTAGTAAATAACCTATTGTTTGTTACCGACTTGTTGTATAAATAAGGAACGGAACCAATTCTTAACTCTGAAATAGTTTGTATGTTATCTTTTAATTGGTAGGTTAGACTTTGGCCACTATCTCACCAGCTGGTCAGCGATAATATGGTCGCAGATGTTGTTCACGCTTATTTAGAATTCCTGGCTTTCAAGGACAGCAGCCGCAATACAGTAATGTGCTTCGAAATATTTTCTACTTGAGGGTACTAGACTACTAGTAGGTACTAGATGGTCATTCGCAAAATGCTCAACAACAACCAGGCTGCAGGGCCGACGCGCGACTGTTTAACGCGCCCCCAAAAGCATGGAAGCGCTCAGTAGTAATGCAACTAGTGGTAGCACATTATCAAAGTAATGAGTATTTGACAAGTTGGTTAACATAGTTGATTGGTCAAGAAATACTAGGCAACCTACAGGCACTTCGAGAAATTTACACAGTATTAGCTGAATGATTATATTTAATAAACTCGGTTTGATTGCAACTAAGATACGGTTTTTTATGAATTTTTGACGAGTTTTGCTCGAGACCCACCTGATGTTAAACAAAAATCTTGGTCAGATGCATTTTCGTCACAAGTGCCGAATAGCATTGTGGCCGTCACCCTGAGACATATAGTTTTAAAGTCTCATGTGCCTGTAATTTTACTGACTCTCAAGGACTGCTGCCGGAACACACAGTTAGGTACTCGGTGACAGATTTTCTACTTGAGGGTTGTAGCTAGCCTGGCGAGCATTCGCCAAACGGTCTTGCCATGCGGTGAAGATGGTGTAGCTCGAGCCGGGGGTGGGAATCAAACCATGCACCTGCGGCATGGCAGTCTATAGCTATTACCTCTCGGCTATCATTATCATTATCATTGCTACGGTAGCACAGTAGGTATTATTTTATTATTAATTTCAACTACAAAGATTAGTCTATGTCTTCAGACTTATATAGGTAGTAGTAAGTAATGAAGTACGTACACTTCAATTACCAGAATAATTAAATTTAAAACAACCTTACCAATAATTTCTCCAAGACAATCTTCAATTGTTCGCTTCTAGCTACCGCTGCTTGCTAACATCAAGGATATTTAGCAAATGAATGGCGATTATTTATCGGCGAACAGAGGCTCGAAACAATGTTCGGTGAAAAGCACGAGTCGTTAATTATAAACAAACACGCTCAGTAATGTTATGACTATGTTAGTACGGGAGCTCGACGGGAAGATGAGTTGTGCAAATACAGTGTGTGATACTCGTATATTTGCATTTATTTGTTTATACTTTATTTTTACATACATTCCATTATTTATGATGTTGATTTTACAATTTTAAAGTCAATGTCCACTAGCTATGAATATTCTTATTTTAAATCAAACTGGAGATGCCTCTGTGTTTATCTTTATCTATACTTCTATATCTATATTCGATACTAATATTATAAAGAGATTTGTATTTTTGTTTGCAACAAAACAACATACTTAAAAACTACTAGGCCGATTTGGATGAAATTTGGTATGGAAATAGTTTGAGACCCGGAAAAGGACAGAGCATAGGATACTTTTTATCAAATTGCGCAAAAAGGTTAATAATGGTTTTGCGCGAAAACCGTGATACGTCGAAAAGCTAGTTGATAATTTAGCTCCAATAATGGAAAGAAATATTTTTTAGATACACAGCGTATGAATAAAATTTCACTTAACTAGCCAGGACAGGCCAGACATTCAAAAAATGCAAAAATTTGGTTACAAATTGAAACCATGAACACGATATTGAGTTTGAAACAGCTTTTGTTAATATAGCTCATAAGCCTTTGACCACAGTCTCACATGATGGTAAGTGATTATGCGGTTGAAAATTTTGTCAAGGCTAACCTAGATATTCTCATTATGCTGACTTCATTTTCTAGAACAATTTCTGTACTATGCTTTTAGTTTTCATAAATGTTCCGATACGGCTCCTGTACTAATACGTCTCGGTCGGCACTTCTATAGAAACCTGAAAGAAGCATTATCCAACGGCCCGGAACAGTGCCCACGTGGTAGCAGGGCATTGGATACCCTCTTAGAAATATAATATTATAGACAGCACTACTTATATTCAATTGTTTAAGCAGCCATAGAAAACTGGGAATGAAATCGTAATTGTTATTTATATTTTAGAAAAACACTTAAAAATATACTAAAAATATCTAGTGACACTTCCACCTCATTTTCCTGATAAGCCGACGTTACGTCATTAACGCAATATAGGCAACCCGGAAGAATTTTCGACGCGTTTTGCTTCTACATGAATCATCTTCAGGAGTTCTTGCTGGACATTCCGAGCGTACGATTGAGAACTTAACAGGCTTTACCAAAAAATTTGCATAATTATCCAAATTATGCAAAAATGCCACATATTTTGTATAATTTTTAAATGTTTTTGAGAAATTAGGAATATTATTATTGCTGTTTTCATTCCACTTTGAGCACATATTTTTAGAGCTCCTGGAAACTGGACGTGCACAGTACATTAATCAATAATAATAAAATATTAATATTCCGCTTTATAATAAAGCAAAGATAGTACCTTGACCGGGTCCTTAATATGAAATAATATAATATGTATATGTAATATTAATTAATTAAATCAACTTAAAGACCATAAAAAGGTATAATTTACATATTTATAAGTATACCCTATCAAACTGTTTTTAAATGTACTTGAGTCCCACATGTTCTCCATTCCGAGCATATTGAAGAAAAGAATATTAGTAAATGGCAGCTAACTAAAATAGACATGGCATTCCGAAACGTTAATGTTAAAACGTTTTCTTAACCCTCCAATTTTTATCAAAACACAGTAACGTACCACTTTATATGCACTTAACTGGTTTTTGGATTGCATTATATGTAGCGTCTGCTTTAACATGTTCCGATGGCAATATCATTTATGTACCTATCTGTACGCTTCCCAGTTGTTGGAAGATCACTTACAACTGAGGTAATGGCTTTGTTTTACTACCGAACGCTCGTCCGTCTTTACTGCGCATTTGCAACAGGATCACTCACAGATTACTGCCGCTTTACAGCCGATGTCACCTTGTGAGTGATTGAATGATTTTATTTTGCTACGAGAGTGATTTTTTTACTGTGGATAGGCTTTCTTTGATCGCTATCTTACCGACAGCGCGATTGACCGTGGCTATGTGTTGTTGTTACTATGATGATTTCTTGACTGAATTATGAAATACCGAAACAAAATCTTATGTAATTTTCACAGGGAGAGTATGCGCTATAGTTTTGTATGCGCGGTCCATATATTTTCGTCCGACCCTTTGTGCATTGCTGGACACGCAGTTTTAGTCGCAGCAGAATTTGAAGCAGTGATAGCTCAGTGGCTTTGAGTATGGACTGCCGCGCAGCAGGTTCATGGTTCGAATCCCGCCGCGGGCTAGAGCTTCACCGCATGGTGGAAGGGCATTTTTGCGAATGCCCGCCTGGCTAGCGACCACCCTCAAGTAGAAAATCTGTCACCAAGCACCTAAAGGTGTGTTCCTGCAGCTGACCTTGAGAGCCAGTCATTCTAGGTTAAGCCTGTTGACACCTTCGACCACATCATCACTTACCATCAGGTGAGATTGTGGTCAAAGGCTTACCTATCAACAATTAAAAAAAAAGAATACTTTGTGGAGCACTTCTACCATAACTATTTCTCCGCCAAGCAGTAATGTTTGCAAGGTGATGGCCGCAGTGCAGTTCGTTACTTATGAAGAGTTGTAACTGCTAGGTAGAGGTTAACACCAGAAAAATGAGGTGTTTTTTATGGCTGAAAGTATCAGTCACGACTTGTGTGTTTAGAGACCTTTACCTTATCTTTTGGAGAGAAAATGCGTACCTATAATGTACCTAAGTACCAAATTTCATCATATTTTCCTCAGCCATTTGGGCTGTAATACATTATTACAAACTTTGTGATAGAAATAGGAGGTCTTGACTCACCGAGCGCACGATCAAGACGCCGATCGAGCGCTCGGTGAGTCAAGACTCCTGAAGATGCTTCGTTTAGAAACGAAACTAGTCGAATATTTCTCCGTGGTGTTTGTGACGTCACGTGGGCATAACAGGAAAATTAGGCGGAATTGTCACTAGTTATATATTTTTTTAAGAGTTTCATTAACATTTTATTTAATATTTCCTTAAGATACTTTTAAATATATATTTGTTATTATTAAATATGGATTTCCGCAAAGTAACTCCTGAATCTATTCATTAAATAAAGTTGAATAAATCCTATAGAAACAAAAAGTTGAGTTGGATACATCCACACTTTGTTTAGCGTGTGTATTTTTTGAAATGATTCTTAAATATTTTATTTTATTATGTGTATACAACGGCTGTTTTCTAAATATAATCATATGCATATAACGGTGGTTCAAGGTGTAGGTGTTAACTTGTAACAGGAATGTACACTGTTCACCTTAACAACATAAACCATTAATACTCTAGTTCCTGTCTTTGAATTGCATTTGTAAACGACAGAATTAACATCTCATAACATCCATAAGAAGTGCCGCAAAGACATTTAACTGTGGTCGTTTGTAGTTAACTCCTTATCTGGCACTCTACTGTTTTTGATCGAACACGGATTCCTGAGATTTCTCTTTAAAATTTATTTTATGGCACATTCTAGTAACTAGTTGTTTTGGCATTGCTAATGTAAAGCCTGATTTTCGACTTGAATAAGGTACATGGTAAATAATAACTTTAACTTGTAAATTAAAGTTGATCCACTTCCCGGTTAACGATTGAGCTGAAATTTTGCAATTTGTGTAAATCGCGTGATAATGCAGTATTATGACATGTTGCTGATGAAGGGTAAAAACGGGACCCTATTACTGAGATTTCGCTGTCCGTCCATCCGTCTGTCACTAGGCTGTATCTCAAGATCGGTTTTCACAGATGATGCATTTCTGTTGCCACTATAACAACAAATACAAAAAGTTAGCCAAATCGCGAGACAGACTCGCGCACGTTAAAATAAAAAAAAACGGTCAAATGCGTGTCGAGCCACGCACAATGTAGGGTTCCGTAGAAACCCGTTATCATAATATAGAACGATTCTGTAGTTTTTTATTCTACTCCACTTTCTTCCTGGTAAATCTAAGAAATAAGATTACGATTGCCGCCAAGTTATTATTTCAATTGTAATTCAAAAATTAAATAAAATTAGTTTGTAAATTCTATAGGTAGATACTCGAATAAAAACGTAACGATACCGCGATTCAGAATCCGTTGGTACATTGTAAGATTTTATATGTCATTTAATTTATTTGCTGTAGCATAAATAATTATCTATCATAAAATAGTTGATATATATATATGAAAGAAAAATAAAATGTTTACACCAATATATGCAAGTAGGCTTATAAATGGCTTATAATTACATAAAAACTTTTCTGCTATAGAATCATTAAGAATTTCGAACGCGTTTATAACTTTAAAATTTTCCTTCGATTTCGCCCCATTTCATATATTATTTCGTGTTAATTATCAAATAACAATATCACATGAGGTGTTAAAGAAAATAGGATAGTAGTATTCGCCTTGAGCAAACAAGGTATTGAGCCATCGCGTAGGTCATATTCCAGACATTTCAAAAACTTGTTATCATCCGTAGGTATGTTTGTATATCGTAATATCAACAGATACAACAACACTTCTTCTGTCAAAGACCATAAAAGATCAGCGCAGCCGCGTGTCTTAGAACTACAAAATAATGCTGTTAAAGCCAGAATTGAAATCCCATTAGGAAGTAAAATTATTATGATAACTCAACAATAATCTTATTGTGAGAAATAAAGATTCGGGAAAATGTCGCGTATTATAAAACAAGACCTGAAGCTCGGTGCTTATCGTCGATATACAGTACATGCCCGAAATCAATCTTTTAAATTAAATAGAGTGCCTTCCATTGCGATACGCAAGTCTCTTTACCGATAAAGAAATTTACACTGTTGAAGAGCACTACAATCAGCAAATTGATGAAGTTGTGAAATGAAGTGATCGATGATCTGGGTACGACAGGTACAGACAGCAAACACTTCTAGTGTACGGCGAAGATGAGGTCCAAAAAGTACTTTATACCTATATAAGTAGAATCTTTGTACTTTCATATCTATACTAATGGAAATAGTTTGATACCTGGTTAAGGACATATGATAGTTTTTATCCAACTGCGCAAAAAGAGGTTAATAGTTTTGCGCGGCAACCTCAGTTAGCGCAGATGGAGCCGCGGCTGGAAAGCTAGTCTATTATGTATGACGTCATCATCATCATCATCAACCGGAAGATGTCTACTGCTCAACAAATGCCTCCCCCATAGATCGCCACAAAGAACGGATATTAGCCACTTTCACGATATCGTCAGTCCACCTAGTGGTATGACATAAGGCAAAGTTATAGTTTTAAGATTTTTTATTTTAGATTAATATTTCAATGCCAGTCTTTACCCCTTCTAAACCACCAACTACTTCATCTTAGTCACTTAAAAGGGTTTATTCTATAGATTTTATATTTGGTACAAAATTATCCAACACCCAAGTTCAACGACTATACTTTTCCTTTAAAGGTCATAAAACGCACTGTCAGCTTGAATTTTTTCAGAATTTTCAAGCCTGCAGTTTAGATTTTAGAGGGGGGGGGACGCCCTGCTGGAACAAAAATTTGCACTTTAAAGTTTAATATTTTGTTAATGGAGCATTTAATCGAAAAACATTATTAGCAACTCCTAAGTAATTTTAGAAGACCTATTAAACCATACCACACATGAAGAGATAGACGACGAAAAAAAATGTCATCCCGACATAACATGTATGGGAAGGTACCCTAAAAAAAATTGTTTTCAAAATTTTATTTTATCACTTTGTTGGCGTAATTGATTTACATATTCATACGAAATTACAGCTTCCTAGTACTAACGGTCTCTTAGCAAAACCTCGGACAGACGGACAGACAGACGGACATGACGAAACCATAAGGGTTCCTTGTCAGGACTACGGAACCCTAAAAAATAATAAAATATTAACTCTAATGTTGTATAGCTAATGGTACGGAATACTTCGTGCTCGAGTCTGACTCGCACTTGGCCGATTTTTTTAACAAGAACCTAATAAAGGCTTGATTGTAAAAAGTTTTTTTAGACAAAAGCTTGTTATCAAAAATGTACTGATTGTGAAAGCTTCACCATATAACTACTTAGAGTCATCTTCGTTTTATCTAAATTATCCGCTCTTAATTAGTCCATATCAATAATCTGGTAAGTTTATACCGATATTTTATAAATTAATCAACATATTGCATTACAAAAATTGCAATTTCTTTGACTAAGAAGCAAATGTTGACATATTAGTGCTACACAATTCAAACAAACCATTGAGTTCAAATACCAATAAACCGTTATTATGGTCAATTTAAGTATAACATGTCCATATGGTACAGGTTATATTGCTTTCCTGAGATTATCTAGCAATGTTTTTCATAAGTAAAACTGGATTAAGTATTGCCGCATGTAATGAACGAAGTCCAGCTACGCACTGATATAGTTTCTAGTCTACTCTTTAAAATCACGCATTTTTATCTATTTCACTAAGGGCCTGTTTCAGAATGTTTGAGTAAGATCCGGTTATACTACCTAGAACTTATTTATTAAATAAACACTAACAGTTTTTAACCGACTTCCAAAAAAGGAGGAGGTTCTCAGTTCGTCTGTTTTTTTTTTTTTTTTTTTTATGTTTGTTACCAGATCTCTTGACTGGGTGAACCGATTTTGAAAATTCTTTTTCTGTTTGGAAGCTGATGCTTGTCGTTTGGTCCCATTTTAAATTTCATCAAAATCGGTTAAGCCGTTTTTGAGTTACACTAAAAAGATAGAAAAAAATTTTTAACAAAAAATGGAACCGACTTCAACACCCAAAAGTGTGAAATAACTTGTCGAAGTCGGTACCATGCCCACAATATTGTGATAATAGGTACTTTTGAACCATCATGGTACCGACTTCAACAAGTTATTTCACACTTTTGGGTGTTGAAGTCGGTTCCATTTTTTGTAAAAAAAAAATTATTGTAATACGTAAAGATTTAGTGTTTAATTATAGTTTTCTCCCCCATTAGCAAGCGGATTCGTGCGGGCATTCGGAACAGTCATGCTCACGAAAATGTGTTGGCAAGCGGTGGCATCGTGTGTCGGGTCGCCCTCTTCCCTCAAAAATGGTTGAGGAGGACGATGACTGGCACGCGAGTCAACTCGTGAACGAGTGCTGCTTGAGGACACTGGTTCGTTCGGAATGCCTGTGCGAATCTGTTTGCTACTTTTTAGTAGTAGTATATTCCTAGAAACTGTGTTCCCCCATTTAGTATGTAAGAATGCTCCCCATAGTAATGTAATTACTTAACAAATTCTCGGTTAACTAAAAAAAGGCACGGACTCCGGAGTCTGTGGAAAATGAACAAAACCAAATAAAAAAAATAAACACTACCTTTGCGTTTCACAGTCATCGATTTAGCCTATCCGTCGGTTAAAACTTGAAACGCGCTGCATTTTAACTGTCATTTTTATCATTTAGTTATTTTATGTGTTGGTTAGCAATCAAAAACTTTGTTAGGACATTCTGAAACGGACCTTAAGAATTATATAATCCCAACTGCTAGAGTTGGAGACGAGTAAGGGGTATCTTAATACAAGATAATAATGATATTGGCATTGCAACTGGTAAAATCTGTTATACCTAGCTCAAAGTGAAACTTTTAGTGCCCAATGTTGTCTTAGGTTTTAGTGCCTGTTCATGGCGACCGAAAAGACCCATACAAGTAAACTTAATCCTTTCAATGAGCCTGTGACGTCACTGTTCATATTATCTTTTACTCTGAAATACAGTGTAAAAAGACAAGGCGTTTATTAGATTGCACGATAGTTTTATAAACATTAACTTACACATAGACTCAAATGATATACAGAAATGCTTTACTAAATTAATAATGTAACCAAAGTCTATTCGAAAAAGTTATTTTTAATTTTAGAAAATGTCATACATTCTACTCGTATGTTCGAACTTTCTACTGGCATGTAAGTACAACCTACAGATATAACAATATGAGCTATTGTGTTCAAAACTTCAGTGGAACATAAAGTTATTGTGGAATATGTAAGTTCCATTTTATGAGATAGATGTACATAAGGTATATTGTTTTTTTAAGAGCTGATATCGCTCTGAACCTCATTCAGAAATATGCATCAATTTGTGATAATAAAGAATTATATTTGATAATGACTTGAAGTATTTACTTCCAATGAATTAAATTATGTATATATACGAAAGTACTCATATTTGTTCGTATTAGAGACATAATTAAACAATTTTTAAAATATAAAATATATAATATATACTATGAGATAACCGTTCCAAGTATTCAGATTATCCATTGCGGCAAAGTGTTTAGGTTGAATGAACATGTTTTATCATTTACACAAACACAAATAATGGAGTGGAGTGTTTCCTTCTAAATCAGGATTTTTATAAAATTTATTATTAATTTTGAGTGTGTATTAAAACAGCCCTGTGATAGAAACCCGATAATTCAAACATGCATGTTTATAAAAAAATCCTAGTCACAATATTGCTCTCTTATGCTCAAATCCATCATCCAATTGTTGGCATCAAATGAGACAGTTGACATAAGCAAACGACAGCTTCCGAGACAATAATGCTGAGAAACCAGTTCTCAAGTGTCGCGGCTTCCATTGCGGTATCCGTTATGATGTGGATCCATGCAATTTGCGCAAACACCTTGGCAACGTCTAATAATGTATAAAACCCACACTTGACTTTATACCTTACCACGTCCAAGATATGCGCCAATTTTGAAGAAACTGCTCTGAAAATTTGAGTATTTTTGATGGGTTAAGCACGACTGGACTATCAAAACTTACCAGCATCTAGCACATTCCATTTCTCGTCTTCGCGTAAAGAGAGCAGAATTCAATTTTGCTCTTGAAAATTGTTCAAGGTGGTGCACTTTTAGAAGCTTCAAATGCAACGGAAATATAAAACACAAAATTTCTTTATAGAAATTTGATTCTTTGTCCATTTGTATAAGATTGATTTTTCTGTGACCAAACAATGTTGTACTCAAGTGTTTTCCAACGCATGCAAGCCCATGTTATAACGGGGTGCAGTTCGCCTAAGGAGATTGTCGTTTATGTGAGAAATGGAGTATACTTTATGAATATTGAGTCTGAGACAAATATAGGGCTTTGTAATAATTTACATACCGATGTATGACAGCTTATTTCTTAACTAAGTACTTATAGCCCTAAGCTTATTGAGAAGCATTAATGAAATTAAATACTTTAGTAAAAACAAAAGATTAAATAGGAAGTATAATTTTTGAATATAATGTATATACCTACAAATTAAGGTAAAGTGTCACTATGCGGGTGACTTACCCTATACATCCTCCAATACATGTTCCACTTTAGATATTGAATTTGAATTTGTTTAAATATGTAAAAGAATATAGAAAGGATACATTTTACACCTTATTCATGACTTCCAAATTTTGTGAAATGAGCAGGATTCCTCTACTGAGTTCGATGTGAGTGAGCAGTTTCTGCAGATGGCAGATCACGGTTATTTATAATCCTAACGACCTAATAGTCCGAAAAACAGCAGGACTACCAACAAGAGCATTCCCAACATTTGTTGTCATGTTGTTCAACAGAAACCCAATTTGACAACATTTTCTTACAATAATTCTTCCAATTATATTCTTACATAATTTAAACAGCAGATTTTTTATAGAATACCTAAGTCGTCACAATACTTCATCGTCGTACTTATCAATATTAAACTACTAATAATTATTAAGTTTCTTCTTCAACAACACAAATTACTATGCAAGAACACGACTATAAAAGTTATGGCTTTAGTTTTATGGCTCTGCGCCTGCCTGACACTCACTCTTTGGGAATGCTCTTGTTGGTAGTCCTGCTGTTTTTCGGACTATTAGGTCGTTAGGATTATAAATAACCGTGATCTGCCATCTGCAGAAACTGCTCACTCACATCGAACTCAGTAGAGGAATCCTGCTCATTAGGTGCATTCCCCCTAGTGGTCAGAGCTGCCTCGCATTCCTTGAGAATGGCATCTTCATTGCCCAATCAGTGATCAGTTATCAACCAGTATATACTCATTGTCGCTTATAAACAGATGAGAATGTAGTCAAATATTAACATATTGATCTTGGGTCATAAATAAACAATAAAGTCAACAAGAAAGAAGATAAATCCGTTTTTTTATATTAATGCCATTGAATGCTAAATACCTTTGTCTTTACGCGTTTGTCAGTTTTAACACCTTGTTAATCAGTAATCACTTGTGTGGCCGTTTCTATTGCATGCCATTGAATGGAAATCGTAAGGTGACACCGGTTTGTTGCCAAATGTGCAGGAATGCGAAGCGTTAGCAGTTCTAAGTACAATTTATATAAACTCTCAACTGGAGCTCCGATAAGAATATATAGATACCTAAGTATATGGACACTGTTTTTATATAACTGATATGTTAGCTTTTGACCGCTATCTCACGTCTTGATGATTGGTCCAGTATGTGGTTCAGGCTTACCTAAAATGACTGGCTCTCTAGGACAGCTGCCAGGACACGCCGTTCGGTGCTTGGCGACAGATTTTCTACTTGAGGGTGGTTGTTAAGTCTCTGGTTAATTTCTCTAAATCAGTAAATTTTCTGGCTCTCAAGGACTGCTGCCGGAATAAACTGTTAGGTGCTTGGCAACAGATTATACTTGAGGGTGGCAGGCAGCCAGGCGGGCATTCGCAAAATGCCCTTCCAACAGGGACCTGCGGCACGGCAGTCCATAGCTACAACCGCTCGACCATCATTGCTTCAAACCTAGTTGTCTTACATAGGTCCAAACCAGATAATATAACAAGGCACAGGCGCGGCGTTAACGTCTAGGCGATTCATTTAAATATTATTTACTTCACATATCATTAGATGGGATTTTGATAAAAGGCACATATTGGCATTAAAAATAAACTTTTTCTTCATAATTATTACACTGTACTGCTACTATCATGATACTTAACAATATACCAACCGTTTCCATTCTTAACTCAATTTTTGAGATAATGTTGATATATTACTACATACAATATGAAATTGTACTTTTAATTACTGATTATAAAATCTCAATCCGAAAGCATTCTAATTTTGTTCATTTCTATGTTATTAATAGACATTATAAGATTTTGTTTGACATTTCAATATTTGGTGTATTCATATTTGTTCTGAGACATGTTTATAAATATTATTGCATATAAATATAAATTTAAATATATAAATTAAATTATATAAATTTCATGATATATCCTCCATATTTATTGTGACAAAATCCCAAACAAGACTTTGTTATGCTTACTACTAATTTTATAATTGAGTGTTTAACGATTGTAGGAATCGGCCACCCGCATTGATTAGAAATATTTTGATTGCCGAAACATTCTCAGCGCGTTCAAGTACTAATTTTTTGTAATTTCGCTAATTGAGTCTGCTTACGGGAGGTCGCAGATGTTGAATGTTTTGGCATGTTTAGAAGAAACAATATATTAAAACATTCAATATATTTGGAACTTTTAAACACATGCTTTTTTTTTCTGTTTTGCTTCAATACTTTAAATTTAAGAATCAAATTCAATTCTGTATTAGACCTAGTATTTAACCAAGAAACAAAAGTTCGCGTTTTTTTTATTTACGACTATTACTGTATATCAGTAAACTGCAAAAACATAACAAGCCAAAATTATGATTTTTTTTCATGCCTCATAATCTTACCTTGACTTACTGGGCAACTGGGACAGCTTCCAGAACACACTGTTAGGTGCTTGGCGACAGATTTTCTACTTGAAGGTGGTAGCTAGCCCAGTGGGCATTCGAAAAATGCCCTATCACCTTGCATTATATACTAATTAATAAATTTAGGCGCTCTTAGGCGCTTGCTTCCTCCAGTCATAACATGGATTGGTGACCTCTATTTGTGATAGTGAATTTTTAGAAAATCAGCCCTATAAATAGATTAACTGGTAGCCAAAAAGTGGAAAATCTGTTGTCAAGCAGTGTGATCTAGTAGCTGCCGTTGAGAACATTAGCTCTGGGCATAACAGGCATAACCTACAATGGACTTGTTCCCATTAACTTGTAACTTTATTGTAAAATTAAATTGTAACAGGCATAACCATGCCTGTTATCGACCGTGACTTACTGTGTATAAATCTCTCAACTTGCCACAAATATTTCGCTTTATTTGGTTAATAAATATTGTAATTATACCACGACTTACTTGTAACTTTAAATATGAAAGCTAAGTAGGTATGATGGTAACCACTGTTCACTAAAATAATAAATTTTATTTAGGTGGAATCTCTGCCCGCGAACCATTATGTATATGGGTCGAGTTGACTACTGACCCTCGAGAATGCGGGTAGTTTTTATGAATTTATAAGCCATATTACAAAATTACAAATTTACACGAGTAAAATTAATCCGCAGAGCAAGCATATTTTGTGTTGTGTTTCTCATGCTTCCGTCACTCTCAAAAATGACACCAATACATTAAATTTAGATTTAATTATAAAACAAAACAACCTCGTAAATTTTATTGGCGCTTGCCAAACAACACCAGGTGATACTTTTCCTCTTGTAAGTTTTAATACATTTTCAAAACAGTTCGCAACCAGCTGTGAAATATCAATATGATTATATAGCTTGATGGAATGTTAACTTAAATGTTTAGCAGAATGAGTAAACTGTTATTTTCTTGTAATACTTTACCAGCCGGATTGTCCACTGCTGAACACAGCTTCCTCCGTCAAAAGGGGGTACATAGGTCTAAGCCTTGCGCTTGGCGGGCGTCTTGGGGATCGCAGTTATCTAGATACGAGTATCAGTTGTTCAGAAAGTGATGCTGCGGACCTTCCGATATTTTTAGTCGCCTTTTACGACGGGGGTGCAATATTCAGATTATATTTGAAGTAGTTCTGTAAATAAAATGTTTAGTGTATTTTTGTAACATGATTTAAGAAGATTGTAATAAAAATACTGTAGTAACGACATAATTATTGTATATATAGTACATGGCTTATTACGGTACCAGGGCCAATTCCGTTCCGTAATCAAAAAAATCTCATCTTATATAAATATCTCACCATACATAATAATTCTAATTACAACATTTATCATAGATCAGTGATGTATAGAACAGACTAATCAATGACCCGCGGGCTCCAACTTCTTGGGCTGATTGCAAACATAGACTAGGAAAGCAATTCCGTTTAATCATAATGGGTGATTCAGTGTAATGCCTTCATCGGGCACCTGCGTCGGGGGTCTGATGGATCCTGTAGCCGGGAGGAACAACTGATAGGTAAATTGTGTAAACCTTGCAAAGATGCGGCTTTTCGATAGCGTGACTGGTTTTTCTTTGTCCGTTGTTGACGGGTTGATGAAAAATACATTTATGATTTAAAACTACTAAAAATTCACAGAATATAGATTAAGATCTACTGCTAGTATTCTGTGAATTATTTTCCTTGCAGCCTTCTGTTGATATGTATACGATTACTATAGGTAATGGAAGAGAGTGGCAAACGCAGAAATACTCATGGTGTCTTGATAGATTGAACAATTTGTTAGAAGACTGTGTTCACCACAAATTTAATAATAAAAATTATATGATGGTGAAGTTGCGCTTAGATTTTTTTTATTAAAAAATGGAACTGATTTCAACACTCAAAAGTTTGAAATAACTTGTTTAATCGGTACCATTATAGTTCAATAGTACCTATTATCACAATATTGTGCGCTTGGTACCGACTTTGACTAATTATTTCAGACTTTTGAGTGTTGAAGTCAGTTACATACATATTTGCTACTTACGGGATCGATTGTCATTCACTGTCGACGACTATATCATCAAGATAGGATTGGAGGGTAACTCAAAAATGGCTTGACTGATATTGATGAAATTTAAAGGGACCAAATGACAAGCATCAGCTTTCAAATGAAAAAATCGGTTCCCCCTGTCAAAAGTTCTGATATCAAACTGGTAACAAACCAAAAAAACCCAAGCTAATTGTGAACCTCCTCCTTTTTTGAAGTCGGTTAAAATAAGGAAAACAATGTCCTGAGTCGTGCCAATTGAACCTCCCCATTAGGAAAAGCAGACCCTTCTGAGGAATTGTAAGTATTTTTTTTTCTTTTTTATGCTTGATAGGTTAGCCTTTGACCACTATCTCACCTGATGGTAAGTGATGATGTGGTCGAAGATGTTATTCAGGCTAACCTAGAATTACTGGCTCTCAAGGACAGCTGCCGGAACACACCGTTAGGTGCTTGGCGACAGATTTTCCACTTGAGGGTGGTAGCTAGCCAGGCGGGCATTCGCAAAATGCCCTACCACCATGCTATAACGACTGCCATCCTAAGACAACAACCGGGACCGACGGCTTAACGTGCCCTCCGAAGCACGGAAGCGCTCTGTAGTAATGTCACCAGCGGTCACCCATCCAAGTCATGACCGAGGCGGACGTTGCTTAACTTTGCTGATCGGTTCAGAATGGTTAAGCAAACTTCGCTACGAGCGCTTCAAATTATTATTAACTGCAATCCACAAGACGCCTGCAATGTTTTTACTGAGATTACAGTACCAGTCTGCATGGGTTGTGCTAAAACCGGAATATTTCGGAAACGGCTAATCTTTCGGTTAAACATTTGTAAGAAACAAAGCCTTAGAACTTGCTCTGTCTCTTTAAACAGTTGTTGAGAATTACTATTTCAAAGACAAACAAAACACATATCTACTTAACGTAGTAATCAAAATGTTAACAACAATTTTTGACGTCAATGTGATCAGGTTCGTTTACTCAAAATGTATCTATAACCAAATAACTTTATTACTTACAAAAATAATGTATTCATACAAACGACAATGCCTGCGTGTGTTCACTTCAGAACGACTCAATTTAAAGAACGTTCAAACGGCCATACTTCGTACTTCCTTCTTTGGATTGTCAAAGTATACAAAACATTCCAAAAATAGTCAGCAGAGCTGACGTCACCCGCCAAGTGGGGTATTGAGCTCAGACATGGTCATGCAACAAATATTGGTCGTAATGTTTCAAAGTAAAATGAAGCGTGTCTCATAACAATTAGGTTGATTTTGGTTTGTTCGGTTATCGCAAACAGTGGTCAAATACAGCCACGATTTTGATCTGGGGAACTTCGGTAGCCGCGCTTGGGTGGCGCGAGTAGGCACGCGAGCGATGCGCGCGAAGCGGAGAGATGGACCGCCTCTCTTCGCCCGCGCAACCATAGATTAGCTTGACAGATGTGATGTTACCAGGTACAATAAAGTACTTAAGGCCAGTTGAGTGTTTAGTAGCACTGTTTAGTGATTATTATTTACTGCCTGTGTTTAGCAAATCTATCCAGTGTGAGTAGTGTCCAATACCTTTAGCTGTTGTTTTTAATTGATATCGTTCTCGCCTCTGACGTTAGACGAATAGATATTATAAAATGTAAAATATTTTTTGTAGAAAATATAAAATGCAGCGGTAGTGTCATAAAAAGAAGAATACAGTTTCTATATTTAATTTAGTACTAAGCTCTAAACACTCACACTAAACACTGATCAATGTGCATAAACGCCTTTATACTGGACCACTTTCCCATTTAGTCAAGAACATTTCAAATAATATTAACATTCAGATTATGTCGGTATTAGTAGAATCATAAAATGAGTAGGTAGGTAGGTCTCTACTTTATAGAACCATTTGATTATTGTTAATTTTTTTTTGATTCCGAGGTAAAGTCTTAATTTAAGCCCCATGACTAAATAAAATTATAAAATAAGTAAGTATGGTAAATATAGTAAAAGGAATAGGCTGGACCATGGTTAAAGATACTCTTTAACCATGGTCCAACATTGTTGGCTACCTTCCACCAGAGTATCAGATATTCTGCCTCAAAGTAGTAGTTTGCAAACACTACTGTGTTTAGGTATGAAGGGCACAGTAGCAAGAGAAATTACTTATAAACATTTTCTTTTATGGCCAACGAAACTTAATAACATAAAAAATCGGAATGAATAACAAACTTCATGACCAATTTGTGGTGTGGTGTGGTAGGAACTTTTTGGTTTGTATCGTCTGTACAACCTTAGTCTCTGACCTTGGCCACGCATCCCCACCATTGCGCGCGCGCAAGATTCTCATCTCCATAATTACTCCAAGCTCATTGGTGACTATTAACCTCATGATAATTCATGAGTCCGAGCCTTTCTTAATTAATGCATATCATGTGGGCTGTCAGATAAACGTAATGGAACTTGATGGTGTTTATAAAACTTAAAAAATTGGTCATATTTTGTGTCCAATCGTGTAGAATCGAATTGGTATAATGATGTCGCGTGAAGGCTATTATCTAAGGATTCAAATAAGTACTACAATTTCATCCAATAAATTTAATAAACAGTTCATTTCATGCTTTTTAGTTAAAAACTAATAAATAAAAAAAAATATATTAAACTCATATGTACTTATTTAAATATTTTTATTTTATATGATCTTAGATGAAATTCTAGTTTGGGCAAGTCTTTATACAGAATAAATAAATATACTTATAAACGGACACCATGATGAACGTCAGAAAAAAAAAACTGTTTAATAACCAATATCTTGTAATATTTTATACAAACTTACTCTTATTTTAAGTATTAAATTAAGCAATTGTATTTTATTGCACAGAACAAAGGCAGGCGAGTTTATTTTAAGATATATGTTCTGGCTACAACAAATAACCACTATACTAAAGATTGAGTGCCTTTAGCACTCGCTCAGCGTCCGATAGTGCTGAAGAGGTCAATATAAATAGACGTATATGAAGATGACCATAGTATTTAAAAAAACATCTCATCCACCTCTACTAATTGCATGAGGCTGCATGCATAGAAGGTTCTACGCGGTTTGAGTTTGTTCCATATTCTTAGCCTGTTCTAATTATAAAAACACAGTACTGAGCTAAATACTTCTCACATATTTGAGCGTTAATCTCTGTCTTAAATATTTCACAATCAAAATACAAAGAAACTTATGTAGTAGTATAACAATAATGCATTGTTTCGAACTGGGTGACGTCTGTAAAATCAATTCAATGTAAGCATTCCACAGTTCGTAGGAACACATTGTAAAGCGTAATGCACAATGCATGTTTTGTGCATTATGAATATGACGTAAGCTAGAGTGACAAATATGGTTGGCGCCTCAAAGAATCCTATAAAAATTAAGCATGGCGCACGATCCATGCGAAGCCAAAAAACACGATGTTCCTTTCATACTGTCTCTCTGACACCCTTCGGGTTTGCTAATACTATTCAACGGGAGTTATGGTAAGAGCATAGTTTTTTGTCATCACTTGTGTCGTGAAGCAGTGCTAGCTCAGTGGCATTGGCTATAGACTGCCGTGCAGCAGGTCCATGGTTCAAAACCCGCCGCGGTTTCAGGTTCACCGCATGGCAGAAGGGCATTTTGCGAATGCCCGCCTGGCTAGCGACTGGTGGTCGCTAGTCGCAGGCGGTCAAGTAGGAAATATGTCGCCAAGTACCTGTGTGTTGCAGCAGCTGTCCTTGAGAGCCAGTAATTCTAGGTTAAGCCTGTTTACACCTTCGACCTTAAGTCGAGGTTTTCAAGGAACTGTTCGGCTTAAAACCTGCAGCTAAATTTGGCCATCGGACATTTCAACAGGTCATGATATTACATGAATTGTATGTTGACGTCTGGAAGCCCACCCATGCGATTCTCACAGCTTTTTTCACCCTCGCACTGCCACTGTGTAGAACCAGACCCCATGAAGTATTTCCAAGCTAGGAGACTTCAAAACGAGGGCATATTCCTTCCTCAAATGCTAGCAACCCATCCTACAGACCTCTATAAGGTTGCAAATGTCCGTTGGCGACGGTGATCACATATACCTACCATTAGTAGAGATAGTGGTCAAGGGCTAGCCTATAAGTTATATATTAGAAATAATCACAAATATAGATAACTGTATCAACCGCATTGTCCTGCTGAACACATCATCCCCATAATCCCCACTCTTGGCAGACGTCTTTGGGATCGCAGTATAACATTTCCTCTAAAGTTGCTGCTGCCCGTATTCCGGCATTTTTCCCTTAGTCGCCTCTTACGACACCCATGGGAAGAGATAGGGAGGTGAGGGATACTTTCTACACCCGCCACTAGGCACCCCTCGGGGGAATATAGATAAATAGTAGTCCTAAATATACTTGAGTCAAAATCAATTAAAGAAAATAATTCACTTAATTTCAACAATACAGGGGAAAAGTTAAGGGCCAGACAAAAAACTTCAAAAAGGTTTTTATTAAATAGATTTTTTTTATCACGCAGGTATAAAAGGATTATAATGTGGGCGTTAGATTTTTAATATGTAATTAGGATTTCAAAATAACTATTGAAATTAAGTGTGAAAGTTTTTTGTTTGCTTAGTTTTACTTCAAATTGTTTTATTTGAACTTCCCTCGGAATATTCTGGTTTATTTTAAGTCTGCGAAAGTTGGAACATGAAGTTGGACGTTAAATTATGTATTCATAATAGGTACCTAAGTACGTATGTACTATACGTATGTTTGAAAATTGTAGGTTCCCATGCAAAACTAAAATTTACAACTTAGATTTTCAAACTCAGATCAGGTTCAAACACATCAAGGTGATGAGCATAGTGTAATTCATCACTTATGGAAAAATGTATTCACATGTTTAGTTATAGGCAGATGTTGCCGCTTAACAGCAGGTGGGCCTCGTGCTTGTTGTGTCACAATCAAATAAAGAAAACTATTGACCGTCTTCGACGACATCATCACTTACCATCAGGTGAGATTGTGGTCAAAGACTAGTCTATCAGCAATACTCACTACTGTATTTTTACTGATGTATAGAATCGCACATTATCATAAGTAAAATGCACATTCGAAAGTTTAATTTGTAAGGAAACGTAACTCAAACTTTGTCACGCGTCAACATTAACATAAAAGTTGCACCGAAGTTAAACACGGTGGGCCAAAGAATGCCGAGCCTTTGTCGGCACAAAACGGCACAGGTTGTAATTTGATAAAGTCGGTCCGCCTACAACACGGACCTTTTGCTTTGAGGGTGCCCACGCAACCTTCAATTTAGCCGAGGATGTGGGAATAACGTTTGGATGTGGCTGTTGGCTGATAGTCAAAATCATAACGTAAGATTTAAACCGTAGGCATTTTGTGTGCGTCGGTTAATCTTATAAATTGAAGTTACGTACACATCCTCCTGGTAAAATCTTTAAATGTGACAATGTAATAATTGGGCTTGTCTAAAATAACTGACAGATTTGGTAGTTATTACTTGTATCAAATAAATTTAATTAAAAAAAACATGTTTTTTTCGGGATTATACTTAAAATCTCGTTGCTTGAAAATCGTAAATTTCTTGCCAGCTTACCGATGACGAGATGACTTATGGTAATGAGACGTGTTTTTACTGTGAAAAACTGCTTCTTGAAGAAGCTTAGAGTCACTCAATGAGACATGCAAAGGGAAAGCTTTTATCTATATAACTATCTTATAATTTATTTCCTCGATAAAATACAACTTAGAAATTTGCCATATTTAACAGATATACTTTTGAATCGTCCCCTGTACCAATAGCCTATTATAGAGAAGGAAAATTTCGAGATATATGGACCAATAATCGTGAAAGTTTCGGAGTATACATGGATGCAAATTACTAATAACCGTTTACTAAAGCACGGAGACTATGGTCAACATTGTAAGTATGTTTACTACTGAAAATAGTCATAATATATGTATTTATATTATGATTAAGACCACAAACTAAAACAAAATACGTGTTTATTCATAAAATTTCATGATGAAGTATAAACTTCCATATATATCGATAAAAATACCGTATCTCCCTAAACATTAAGTTTTTCTACTCACGATTTCCTGCCCCTAGATCGTACGGATCAAAATTATACAGGTTTAATGAATTCGACATTAATCCAAGACTATTTGGGATAGTCTTGTACGCCGCTGTCATTATGTCGTTAAAGAAGATGGCAGTAACGAAATTTGTTTGGAATTTCGGAATTAAGGACCGTAAACTGTCCACAAAAACTGAATAAGCTTTTTAGTTTACTACGAGATACCACATTGGTATTAAGCACAACGATTTCTATATGTTTGAGGGTTTTTGGTCTTGGGTAAATACAATAAGTGGTTATAGACACCTAAAATAAATAACTGCATATTAAAAACACCATATTTCTAAATATGATTTCAAGCACTGTCATATGTGAAGCAAAAATCATATTTAAAAAATGTTGTCTGCTGCGGGTTTCCAATCTCACTTTCCTTGGCCAAATACCTACCTGCGACTCTCTGCGAGTTGTTAAAGCACTCAATGTTGTGTGTTTTCAAATAATATTATGGCATTATAGTGAAACTTTATAATACTTGTATAGTGGTAGGGCATATTGCGGATATTCACCTGGTTAGCAAGGTGGCGCGTGGCGTGTCTTACACATTCAAGTAATCAATCTGCCGCCAAGCACCTTTGCAATCCACGACAAAATCTTCAGAAACCAACAGGTGAGATGGTGGTTATAACCTCACTCAACTGTGTTAAATATTATAATTATTTTATAGATTTCAATCAATTACACTGGTATTTATTAGAAAATATGTTTATAAAAATAAAGACTAACGTGTTAACCATTTAATATTGATGACAAAACGACTATTTATTTTGAAAACCCATTACTTAAGTCCCCTAAAACCCTAAAAACCATTTGCGGTCCAAACCCTTTTTTATATAGGAATATTATAATCGAATTTGATATAATATACTAGTAGTAATAGTTCTTTATAATCCCCATTCATGTAACCCTATTTATTCATTAGATAAAGCAACTATCACGGAAAGCATAACTGTCCTATTGAAACTGAGATCGTCTTAAGAAACTGTTTGTCCCAAAGTTTAACATAACAATAAAGTGAATTAATTCTGTCGGTTTGTTCTCAACGACCCTTATCTACATATTTCTCGCAGGCAAATGCTAAATTGCCCCAAACCCTAATCGTTAACACAACAAACCCAGATAACCCTCAGCAGTATTTATTTAATTACAAAAAATACTCATATTAGTTTTGAGAAAATATCGTCATTAACTAATCACTCTCAGATTCAGGTAAGGGCAATTTTATTGGAACTGACCTGAAATAGGATCATTATTTTAATTATGGAGTAAAAAATGTTTTTGGAGCCAATTTTGGCGTCACTTTTTGTAGACCCTTATGGATCGAGCTAATTTAATTGAGTCTGTTGTGACTAACAATTCAAATATTTTTACTAACTCAGGTAGAAATGAGAAAGGTTCACGTCCTTACCAAAACACCTCAAATAAGAGGTGTATTTTGACTTTTGACAGCACAAAAATCTAATGGCCCCGATAAGAAAGGGGACAACGCGTCAGGCAGTAGACATGGATTATCTACCCCAGACTCCCCAGGACTTCGTAATCTTCCTCCGACAGCTTTCACTCATAGCAACCGACATCATACGCGGGATTACCCTGTCATTGATGTGGAAACTGATACAAAGCTCACTGAGCCACCTTTAATCACCTGCGCTTTTTGAGGATTTTGAGGGGTCCAGATTGTTTACCGTCCTAACAATTTTCAGCAGAAGAATTTTTAAGCGATTAAATTTTCCATGCCTTCATACCTATATTTTGGGGCTTATGGTTTTGGTTTGACATAAATGGAACATTTTAAGTTTATTATTAGGTAAATGCTTGCACAATATGTTAAGTACAAAATAAAGCTAAAATATTCATATAATCTACATATTAAGATAACCTACGATAAATGGTTTTGCAAATTATATCAGCCAGGATATTAACATTCTAATATACATAAATACACATAATGTGCATATAGATGTTGATGATGTGTTAACGTTGTGTAGATGTTAAAATGACTCCTGATTTAATGAATCCAAAATAGTAAGTGATCCTTGAGTGAGATAAGTAATAAAATTTTCACGCTCTAACTGATCCCTTTTGGGGAAACATTACCCAGAGTGTGATATACTTACATACCAAAAATACTTATTTAAACTTTATTAACTATTTAAGCTGCGAGAAATCTAGGCAGGTATTTATAGTACTGTTGTAGAGCAGATATTGAATCTGTCAAGCAGATACATTGTAAAATTAAAAAAAAACCCGTGTCCAATATATAGCTTTCAATCAAAATGAAACTATGTAACCGCTCATAACTCGTACCGAGAAAATATGAGGTGCAAATATGAACACCTTATTTAGTCATGTTGGAAACAAACCAGTTACCAGTAGCCTGAGAAACTCTTAGTTGCTCCAGAGAAGTAAATCATAAAGATTCATTCTGAACATTTCTAAGATCTGATGAACGAGCGCGGTTGCTGGAACAGCGAGCCAAACATGTCCGAGTATCGCAGTAGACGGCGGCGGCTCTAAGATTACAAATCTCTCATCTCACGCATCATTTACTAGTGCAAGCGAGATGCAAGATTTTGTGATTAGTCAACCGATACTTGATAGCCCCACGGCATCCACCTCTCGACTGCATAAAAACCGGGAGACGTCCAAGCAACACGCACGCACTCATAGCTCTGATTACATAACATACCACGCACACACGCGCTCCTGGGATTAACGTCAGACAACCCGTTTCCTGTTACCTGCTCCGAAGCAAAAAGTCATTGCTTAGTAATATAGCATTAATTTCACATTTGAAACCAAAACACTGGTTAAAATCACATACGGAGAGAGATCGGAGCAAACGAGATTGGAACTGGAACCGTTCAACCGTTTTGAAGTCTCTATTTTCTAACACCAAAAATGTCTGTAACAAATCCGTGCAGCGGACGCAATCTACGGGACTTAAAACAAACAATTACTTTGGTTTATTTGAAAAGGAGAGCAAAAAGCAGAGCAATCAAATCGATGCAGCTACCGTGCGGCAAAAAACTTGAGCTTGGGATGTGCTCGGTCGCTGTAACGGACCGAAGCACCGGCAGACGTAATAAGGTAGCCGCCGATAGCTTGGCAGATCGTTTCTTCGTACCTACACGGCTTTCACTTAATGATATTCGTATGTGGCAAGAAATTGCTTCATTTATAATGTCTTTATGTGGCTTGCGGATTAATCGAGCGAGTACGCGAGCTTCATTACTTGGAGCGTGCGTACGTGATCTTATTATATCTTATGAATTTGTGTCAAGTAAAAAAACAATGAACACGTCTCTAAAGACAAACGTGGAATCTTGGATTCAAATTAATTACGTGTTGGCAATGGTTATATATGCAGGGTTGAAATATATTCAAAACATCAATCATGGAAGTGCAAAAATCAAATCACGATACATAAAATCCAAAGCTATAAAGACTGTGCATCAGCTGGTAACCCGTAACAAATTCTAGGCAAGGTGACACAGTTTCGACGAAACAGTTCGACTGGCTACGGGTACCAGGGTACCGTGGCGAAATGACTACGGATTTTCATAAATAACGCATAAGATCTTTGAACAATAAATAATATGATTCGCTGCGCTCGAACCAGCTGCGTTAAGGAGCGCGCTGAATTGCACGATTTGATACGCGCCTCCATCAACTTCACCTTTGTCAAAAGCCAACCTAATAAAGTTTAGCAGATGTGATTTTCTAAACAAGACACTAACAAATGGAAGCTCGAAGCGCGATAGCAGAAGAGAAAATGAACGGTGATCTTGCAAGGCAATTTTCTCTTTCGCGTTATGATTAATGTACTTATCAAGGCGATTACATGTTTATCTTTACAAGTGCGCAATATATGTATTTTACTCTCAGAAAAAGATAATAGGATACGACGTGAATATTTTACCTGTGCTAATGCTGTTGAATTAATCAGGAATGTGAGCATCGATGCTTTCGCCACAGTGGCTTGTTGGGAATTTCAAAACACGTTTCTTTTAAAAACAAAGTCCATTTTATTCGCGGTATCGCAACACGATCGATAGGGACAAAATATTTAAAAGCGAATTTCGCTAGTCGATCCTCATCCCGCGAATTCCACAACATTGTGATATGGACAAAGAAACGGACCTGCATCATTATAGCCTATTGTCACGAATTTAAACATTTTCAAAAGCGAATTCGTCAAACGTAAAACAATTCGATACGCGCTCGAATTTGTTGTTGGGCTTCAATTCAATTTCTTCGTCGTCCAAACCGCTCGCGTGAATTGGGTCGCGTAAATGGGACCGCCCTTTTGGGACCAAAACGTTATTTTTTTCAAACAGATTGCGCGTTCTTTGATCTCCAGAATGTGTGTGTTAAGCGTTTCCTTCGCTTTGTGTCAGCGCTGTGTGTGTCTCGTACAGCCGGAGCCGAAACGATACCCAGCGGGACGTAAAAATCAAAAACAACCAATTCGCAATGATTTTCCTCCTTTAAAAGGGTTGATTTTCATATAAACGTGTAATTTCTTTATGAAAAACTTTTCTCTGGTTTTCACTTTGCAAGGTTGAAGAGAAATTCTTAGGGAACAAGATTTTCAATTTAGTAAACTGCATTTACTTGTTCTAAACTTTTAGTCAGCGAGTAGAGAGGTGAGAGAGGAAAGGTGTCAAGAACTTGGAATTTCATTCTTGACACAGTTCCCTGTTATGAACATTACTTCATCCGTGCCGAGAGAGTTTAGCACGTCGTAAACTGTAGGATCCATTACGTGGGGGCACGAGATTATACCAGCCTTACTTTACGAGTCGCCGGTGAACATGGTCCAATATTTTTCGACAGATTCTTCTTTTTGCTGATTTGCTGAAAATATTTCCCTGAGACGCCTGCAGAACATTTATGTTGAGACGGTTAAATTGAAAACTAGTTCGATTTTGTTGTGAAAATAGATATAAAAACCATATTGATATAAAAAATATATTTAAGGTGAATTAAATATGTATTTTTTTGTAAACCTCAAGTTACCGAAACCCAAGAAAGTTCGTTCCTCGGAGCAGAAATCTGTTAGGTTTTTCTGACATAGAAATTCTTAATAGTAATCTGGACTATGGAACAGCGCTTCAAAGATAGCAAGAGGCTCGCTTACTATTACCCTTTGGAAAAGTACCTACCCACAGTTGTGGTAATACAGCTCATTTTTCTGTATATACTCGTACCTTTGAAATAAAGTTAATTAAATTACAAAGGTATTCTACCTGGAAATCACCCCTGTGAACGCTAAGTGCTACTTGAGGCAGCCTGCGCCGTTGTAGCCTATCCTTTTCGTACACAATTAAAATTAATGTATCTGATAAGGATAGGCCACTTTTGCGCTGTGGATACGTGTGTTTGTGATGCATATTACACTTTTTAACAGCTGGTGCATATTAATTTGGCGCAAATAATATCAATTCACCAAAATATTTTTAATATAATCAAAAAGTCTATTGAAAAACCAGTCAGCTATGTATATATATATATATATTATATATAGTTTTAGTAAAAACTACAAAACTGATTTGAAAAATTCTCTCACCATTAGAATCTTATACTTTTCCTGATAAACATAGGGAACTTTCGAAAACTAAGGGATACATATGAAAACTTCGATAATATAATGTGCAAAGAAATACCAAAAAAACCGTTATATAATGTTACAGAGAACATAAATACCTACAAAAAAGTCTACAACACCATAATGTCTAACTATTACAGTAATGTCGCAATAACGACTTTTTGTGTGTTTCAATTTATATTTTTTATTAAATACTCGTGCGAAGCCGGGCGGGCCGCTAGTTATAAATATATACGTAGGTAGCCTATTATATGTTGACCTAGTATATTTCTACTCATCCAATAAACATAATATCAAAGTAAATTTATAATAACAAAACCTAATGATGTGACTAGAATGTTATTGTGTGTATAAATCAAAACGGCAAAAATGCTGAAAGAATATAAACCTAGACTTTCTTTTGGAAAGCGACTTGGCAGGTAAATTGTAGGAGATTTAGTTTGTGCATTTCGTGCGAAGCCCTCGTTCAGCCGGTAGTTAGATAGTTACGAGTGGTGCATAGTGGCGAAGCTAGACTGGGTCGTGTTGAAGTGTGGCACCTCATAAAGTGTTGGACTTGTTAGGTAACTGTGAAATTATGTAGGAAAGTTCTGAGTGGAACAAGTATTTGACTTAATCAAGGTAAGTTTAAGTCGTGCGGAACAATGACGGCATTATGTTTTGCTAAATATTATCATGTGTAAATTTTTGCCTTTTTACTTGGCGTGCAATAAATAGCATTATCATGCTCGGAAAGTTCTTGTTTTGCCCGGTGCAGACTGAAACAACTTATTAAGCTTTAGTGCATAAAAGCCTGCTTATTTAGGTACGCGTAGAAATGCATAAAACTAATATTTTGATTGAAACGGTTCTAAATTTGGTTTATAATATATTTCATAAAGTAAGTTTGCGAGGGTAGGATCAGGGGGTATAATTAAGGATCCAGATATAAATTGTGTCAAACTATGACACTCAATAGAAATGGAAAAAACCTGTTATTAGAAACAGGAAAAAAAATTTAATTGAAGAGTTATTATTTACTATTTTTTAAATGTTTTGACTAAAATTACTTATTTTATACACTTATTGCATAACCTACTATTGTTTATACTTGTCACTACAGTCCCGGTGGTCATACATACTCCATTAAGGAGTACATATTAAGCCTTTATAATAAATAATTCGTTTGAGTGTTTGTAACTA
The DNA here is from genome assembly GCA_963854805.1 of Plagodis dolabraria. NCBI lineage: Eukaryota > Metazoa > Arthropoda > Insecta > Lepidoptera > Geometridae > Plagodis > Plagodis dolabraria. Next base: position 10,516,811 of record OY978452.1, on the reverse strand, counting down.
AACTAAGTAAAAGCGCCTATATAAGGCGCTTTTACTATCGAAGTTCTGGTTTCGAGGTGAGCAGTTATTACTGACAAAGAAATGTTAAGTAGCAGTCTTGGGTCTGCTGGAACTGTACTCGATGGATGGCAATAGTTTTTTGTTGTTTTGTTTCTTCTCCTAATTAGATCAACAGTATGGTTTAAGGCGATGTAATTCTAGCCCAACATCCAATAGTGTGAGAGAGATCTAACCCCCTAGAAGGAATCGTAGTCCTTATCAACACCACAAAAACATCTGACCGAATATGAATATGTATTAAGATTTTTCCTTCCGACTGAAGGATTAAAAAAATAATGTTTGCGACTACATCCACACTTATATTATAAAGAGGAAATATTTGTATTTTATTATTTGTATGTATCGAATAAACTTAAAAACTAATGGACGACCAACTTGAAAAATTGTTTTACCATTAGAATACTTTCAAAAAATGTTGTTATTTTGCAAAGCCGGTGCGAGCCGCTAGTAATATAATCAAAAACTTGGGAGTAGGAATGTACTAATTTTGACGCTACTTCTCAAGTATCACTCTCTGACGTCTCACACTCATATAATCCATTCACGTGATTAAGTTCATAAATTACTACAATAACGTCATATCTCACAATTATAATATGAAACATGGACGTAAAAAGTTACCATGAAGCTTCGTTCCCGTGGGGTCTAAAGTGAACAAACGCATTATATATTGTGTAGTAAATGTTCGATGTCGGGGGCCAAATACGCATCTTTGTTGTGTGAGGTCCTGCCTTTCGGCTCAGGTGACATAGCAGCGTTACTAATTGGACTTCGATTCAACAAAAAATCTTTAATCACGAAAAGCGAAACGTGTAAATGTAACTAATTCTTTTGTATAATTTACTAAGAATGTTTGAAGCACACACGCTGCGCGCTAATTCTTCTGATTTCGGTCTCCACAGGACCAAGTTTCGAAATTATTCGAACAAAAGATGCACCGTTACAATGTCAGTAGTGTAAAAATTAATGGCGACAACCTTTTATTCGTCTCTTTTGTCTAGAACAAAGTTTCTTTGTCTATTTCAGTGGTAATAATGGAAGTGTTTAGCGTCAAAGTTTTTGTTGGATCCGAAAAAAGTATCTCTGAATAGGTCGCGTGGCGTTTGACGAGACATTGAAATGTGTTCTTTTTTGCATTAGTCACGTATGAAACGGAAATGATTTTAAGTTGGAATCGGCGAGTCTAATGCTAGCACTAAGTATCCAATTATCTCTGTTACCTATTTGTGTATGACTAAGTTTTTTTTACATATTGTCAAGCTGTCGCAACAGGTGGTAAAATGCTTAGAATTATGGCAAACCCTCTCAAATACCCCTATTTCGACCTATGTTCAAGAGTAGACTTATTTTTAATGTTTTTTTTTCTTGATACCACCATGCAAAGTATGCATAGCTATTGATATATTATGACGTAACATACTAATTGCTATATTGTGAAGGATCTAACAGTCCAGTACACAACTTAGCTTTTATTCTATTTATCCCATATATAATCTTTGATTTTCCAAAACGTGCAAGCAAAAATTGACCTCGTGAGATGCTCGGTTAAAATTGTACCCGCATATCATCTTATGTGCGTTGTAAGACTTGTAAGAGGCAACGAAGGGAGAATATCAGAAGTGGTGAGCAGCAGCGCCATTCCAAATTTAAATCCTTATATTTGAGTACTTTCAAACGCAACTTCTTCAAAAAAAACTTCTGAAGCAAAGATGGCCGAGCGGTAATAGCTATGGACTCCCGTTCCGCATATCCCTGGTTCGATCCACACCTCCGGCTTGAGCATCACCGATTGGTGGAAGGGCATTTTAGGAATGCCCGCCTAGCTAGCTACCACCCTCAAGTGGAAAAGCTGTCGCTAAGCACCTAAAAGTGTGTTTCGGCAGCAGTCCTTGAGGGCCAGAAAAATTACAGGCACATTTATGGAACTTTACAACTTCATGTCTCAATGTGACGGACGCAGTATAATTCGTCACATGACGAAATGCATATGTTATAGGCTGAGCTTAATCCACTTAACATCAGGTGAGCCTCATGCTTGTCCGTCACAATAACATAAAAAGATAATTTAATGACACCGTGAGAATTTGTTGCAAAACTAATGCATGAGAATATTTGTTTGAACATAAACACTAACACAAGCTAACTTAACTAAGCAATGTAACTAAAACGGCATCAACGAGCAAACAAAACGAGATCACGTAGTTTAATAAACATTATCCCACAATTTGCACCAGTGCACACTTTCCTTTCCATAAGAAAATAAAAAGTACGTAGTTTGTGATGTGTTTTAATTGCACTGTAAATACAATTTAGGCACATGCACTAAATTTGTTCCATTTAGCTTTAAATAGAACTTGTAGTTATTTTACCCTTAAATATATTATATTGGTATTAAGTAAAAATTTTGTATATATTTTGTTACTGTTATTAAATGGGTGAAACTAGTTTGCTGCCAAAAAAAAATGTAAACATATTTCAGGGATAGATACTTACATAAATTATTTGAAAACTGTTCAACGTAATGTTGAAAAGTGGTGCAATGTTGTAGGGCATTTAGGATGTCTCGCAAACCAATTTAGAACACATCATCACTTACAATCTAGAGATATTGTGGAGAGACTAACTTAACAGTAATAAAAGAGACACTTTACGTTCTAGAAGAGCTCAGCACACTTAAAACTTTGCGAGTTATGAAGTATATTTTGTCAAGTAGATATTCAGATTAAACTAATATATAGTCTAGCCTTGATCAAAGTCATCACCAAGTCATTGTACTACAAACACATTTTTGAAAAGATGAGAAATATACGTTTTATCTAACAAAACGTAAGAACGACGAGCGATATATTTTGCGGTATATTTTGGTGTATGATTTTTAGTAAACATTTTTAGTATTATAGTTTAAGAAGTCAACTCCATAACTTTCATAAAACTAAATTCGGTGACATGGTTTTAATATTTATGAAATATACAGTTTAAGTTTCGGTGACTACCTACCGGTACATAGGCAGTGTGTGACTAATGGCTAGATTCACCAATTAGTGAAGATTGTGGTCTAAGATTAACTCCATAATACCCTTTTTGCTGAAAGCAGCCGTAGAATATTCGTATTTGAATAGCAAATTTTGTGATTGAGAGCGAAGTTGATGTCAATATTGAATAAATTATTTTGCTGATTTACTTAACTTTAAAACTACACTTATCTTAACTTACAAACTATATGAAGAGGAAAGGAAGTTAATTTGGAATACCATTTGGTTTCAGGCCTGTATATTGTTTTCTATTCGATTTAAATAAATAAAACTTCTTTAAGTTGAAGCTAAATTCTTTAACTATCAATCTGCAAGCTATGAATACTAAACAAACTACAAAATTATGTAAAATTTTAGGTTGAACACAAAATGGCAGTATTACAATATATGTGGTGCAGGTATTTTGGAATAGACGTATTCCAAATTATATGCACCATGCTTAACTAAGTAATATAATAAATTATTACGACAATGTTTTAGAAGAAAATAAAAGACTTATGAATGCAAATGATAATCTGAACAGCAACTCATTAAAATCGGTGCGTAACTTGACTGAAGGTAATTTGGAATACCTAAATGGTACCCTAATTACCATTAGTCAAGCCAAAAGTGAGTCTGAGGTCTGACTAAACTATTTCTGTATAAAAAGCATATCTCAATCGGCTTATTTGCTGAGAGGTTTTTTTGAACAGCTCCTGAATCCTGACTCCATCAGAACAGCAACTAACAGTGTAAACATATCGACAGATAGCGTCTATCTTTAATATTTTACGGTCATCAAAACTAGATTGGACTAGTTTCTGTGAAACACTCCTATTCCAAATTACCTGCAGTGTTCCAAGTTACGTTCCTTTCCTCTACTAAAAATATTTTCGGATTTAGGAGACTTAACGTTAGTTATATTTATAAAACTGCTGCAAAGACATGCGTAAATTTAAAATTCTCCAAGACCGTTAAACTGTCTAGATAGTACTAGCAATGCAGAAACAGGTTGAAAGCAGGAAATGCGTGCAGCAAATGACGAAGATTTACATTCTGACGCTCTCTAGTGCGATCTAGTTCAGTTATTTTATGCTTCTTGCAACATAACTGTGATTCAACGGTAAGAATCGATTTTCCTGTAATTATGACACTGTTACAGTGTTGAATTATGTGAAAATTGTGCTCGATAGTTACTATATTATTGATACTTACCGAAATATACTAGGGAATTCTTCTTTCGTTGAAAAAACATTATCAGTTCTGCTGTTTAACCGTCTGTCACCTACTATAGCCTTGTAAGTTGAATGCATATTGTAAGTTGAAGATGACTCAACAACAAGTAACTTTGATATGAATAATTTAAAAAAAACTCCAAATGCATTATGTGACGTAATATTCATTCATATAACCATGAAGGTGTATATGTAGTATAATGTGTTATAGTATAAAAATATTCTTGTCAGAGAGGATCGATATGTTTGGGATCCATTCCAATAGACTATTTTATGTATAGAAAATAAACTTATACCTAAAACTATATTGGAAGCTTAATCTCTAATCACTGAAACTAAAACTTTTAATTTGTAACAAGAAAAATACTCACTTCTCAATTAGGTTTTCTAGTTTACAAGAAATTAAAATTAAATTAAATTAATAAAATATTAGATTTGTAACGCAGTGATTTATAGTATGGAATAGTTTTTCATATATTTTTTAGTGTTGATACTAAATTATAATAAAAATAATAATAGCCAGTCATTTAAGAGTTTTCCGTTCCTTGGTTTGATTCCTAGCTTAGAGTGTTTAAGGTTTTTCTGCAAAAAAAATTCACCAGCAACTTGGAGAACAGCAAATTAGTGCAAATGGACATAGATTTGATATCTGACTACTCCATGGAACTAAAACTGTTTTTTTGTTAGACATCCAGTTTATTCTGGTTCTATGTATGACCATAATCAAATATATAAAGTATTTTATCATAATGTAATCACTTGGATGAAACCTCTGAATTAGTCCGATTAATTGTTTTTAAACTCTCCTCAAAGGTATTGTTTTACCAAGTTTTTGCTCAGCAGATATTCAGTGAAGACGATTGCATCAAAAGCAAATGTTTTAGAATTTGCTCTGAATGATCTCAGATCTACTGTTTATAGAATTACTACATGCAACTGGTATAAAAATAAACCAAATATGATAAGCAAAGCTAGATCACTTATAATTATTGCAACTAATTAACACAGTCATTATTGAAAAACAAGTGGTTTTGCGAGAACTAACTCCTCAAGATGAATCTTAAACATTTCAACTACGAAAATTATACAATTATTAGTGTATACATCGACAGTATAATTAGATTTATAAGACGACTAAATTTCACATTTCATCACTGAAAAATTCAAATCTATTCAAACCCTCAGGATCTATAGATGTACAAGGTATTTAAAAAGAAAAATTTGACGCTGACTGATTTAGCTAATAAATATTCTTAAATTATCTATTAAACTACTATCGCACGCAATTTTATGAATATCTTATTAGAATTTTATATATTTTTTTTATTTTTTTTATTGCTGATAGGTAAGCCTTTGCCCACAATCTCACGTGATGGTAAGTGATGATGTGGTCGAAGGTGTTAACAGGCTTAACAGGCATCCAAAAGATATCGTTGAATAAACATAGGTTTATTCTTTTGAATATCTCGCCAGAATCTCAAAATAATTAATTACTACATTTTAGCAAGTTCAAAATTTTAGTACTACACTTTATGTCTTTCAACATTTAAAAGCGTCTTTAATGTATTTTATTTATGTGTTTAAAATATTACTCATACATACCTTTATTTTGAGAAACGGAAGATACAAAAATACCCCAACTAATTAAAGTTCAATACAAAATGTCCGACAGGAGATTTACAGTCCAAAACCTATTAATGACTAATAAAGGATTAAGGGAATCCACGCACCGCCACAACGACCATAGAATTTTTTAATATCTCTAAATCATCTGACCGAATAGACATTCTTAGAATCCCTACTAAATTATAATAATGTCTCCATAAAGCAAAAACCTATCTAAATTATATTTTGACATAGGAGCGAAAAATGCCATCTCTAATCTTTGAACGATAAATCTCTCATGCAAATTTTACGCTATTTTATTCCGATCTGATATTCCGAGAACGATTTTGAAAAGCGTCGATTTAAAACAATCAGATTCACGCAAATAATTTATTCTGACCTCTACACATTAACAGGAAATCATCGGATTAGCATAATACATTTGAATGCCCGGAGAAATAGTAAAAAATGCGTTTCAAGAAAAATGGGAGACGTTTCCAGAATATTTTAGTTATTGGCGCCAAATGTAGGGAAAAAAATCAAGTTATGCAGGACAATACATTAAAATAGTGTACCTGTATAGATTTTATAAATATTTGCTCAGAGTAAGTATATTTTTAATATAAATAGTAAAACGTTTATGCCAATATTACTTAGTGGGCATATATATTATTTGAAACAAAATCATGATACGATGATCCTTACGATTATTTACGATTTATTTATTTTATAACGATTTTGTCACATAAAATAAATCGTAAAAATAATGACATATATATAGCCCAGATTCAATAAAGAATTCCATATCAGTTTTGTTTAAAACGAAGTCTAAGAACCACTCGCATAGGTGTATACATTTTACACAGACTATTATGTTAATCTGCGGAATCACGGACGTATAGCATATACAAATGAATTATCATTTCAAGATTTGATTTTGAGGAGTAGTTAAATTATAAAATTAATGAAATCTTCCTAATGCAACACGTGACATACGAAAAAGTCGATTCAAAATGCATACTTTTATCTTGTTATAAAAATAAAAGAAAATCATGGTTTCTTGTATTCATTTCCGAATTTTCGAAACATATTAATGGAATATATTGGCCGCACTTACAAGAAATTAACTTATAGGAATATGAAAAAGCGACCTTCAATTAAAATGAATTAACTCTATACTAGGCCAACTTGCACGTTATCAGATTAAATTAAATTTAAAATGCGATTACCTGACAGTTTGTTTAAGTACTATTAAATTTACGAGAGGAAAAGTCATGTGTATGTCATACGAGAGGAAAAGTCCGGGGAATGCTCTGACCGACTGATCTAAATTATAACAATGAGCCATAACGCTAATTTTTCCTACCGCTCTTTAACCATTGTATTGGGAAGGAGCGACACCTATAGTTCTACTTACGTCGTACTACACTACAAACAAGACTAATTTTGCAATTAGCTTTGAACTTGTTAATGATGACGCAACTCTATTTAATATCCTTGATTTGCATTAACGCATGCTAAATGAAAAATTAAGACATGTGCGGGATTCAACCCGTGTCATCCATCCCTTTAGCCGGGGTATGCTCTGATCGACTGAGCTAACATAACAATGAATCATAACTCTATTTTTCTTATCGTTCTTTAACCATCGTATTGGGATGGAGCGCTTATAGTTCAACTTACGTTCCTCTCGTAAATTTGTAATGTAATCCGCAGGGTTTGCGTCATTGCAAATATATATAAAAATAATAACACTATCAAACTAACCCAAATTGTAAACGAAAGGATATGCTGTAACTAGCTAAACTTACAAAGATTACATTTTAACACGTTCCTCAGATTAGTCAAACGGAAAAAAGTAATAACTTCAACAATGGACAATGTGCAATACCAAACAATAGAACAAAAACAAAGATATTAAATTTTCCCAAGACAGCTGTTGCAAAAAAGTTCTCACTTCTTATCTTTGTTATCTTTAGAACGAGTCAGTAGGGGCTTTTTGCTTTTTTCTTGCTTAGGATGCTAGAAAGATTACCAATAGTGATAAGAGAATATATTTTCATGCTATTGCAGTCACTGTTTTATACCAGTCATTAATTTTCACAATATGTTTATCATAGAGAATATAGAAAAGCATATGAATAAACTTTATTTATAACCTCGCCTGTATCTAACAATAGTAAAATTGTTATAATAGTAATAAGCATTTGCGGAACACAAAATCACAAATACAGTAGTCTAGGCAGCGGCTATATGATTGAGTCCATTAGGGCATCTCCAGACTCCAAACGTTTGGACCAGTTGCTCATGGTCTATACAAAAGTTTGGTCGAAGTAAGCTGTGACAAAAATGTTGGCATGCATTTGCATAACAAATATTTCACGTGGCAATGTGGACAAAATTTTGATAACGTTGAAAACTTGTAACGGCTTCTTAGAGTAGTATTTTATTTTTGTTAATTGGTGTGTTATAGTATATTTTTCTTTTAGCGTTTTACAGTAAAGTAGATGTAAAGCAAAAAAATATTTTATCTATCAATACATATAGCAATTATTAAACAAAATACTACGAACTATATAACTACAGCTACTACAATAAAAGCATTTAGACAACCTATAAGTCATAGCAGAGTCATAGGCAGTCTAATTGATTCAGCCCACTCCCAGTTGGCAGCGTGTCCCGCATGCTAGCAGCATTGCCCCGTTGAATTGCACTGATTATTCGTTGAGCCAAATATGTGCCAGCATTATGATCACGCGTCGCATCAACCAAGCGCAATATATATAGCAATTGAATTACAATGTCTTCAAGCTTCTTTTGCAAGTGCCATGACATGGTTGTTTAGGCGCTCATTTCAATTTTGCAAGAAATTTCATAATGCGTAATTTTTACGAACAGTTTCGCCACGCCACCTAGTAAAATTTGTTAATCGCGAGTCGGACCTTGCTCTATTTATTAGGATTTGGCATCGGGATATCCCGTTGTAGAAAAATGTTTACTGGTTTTTGTAACCGAAATCATAAAAAAGGGTTTCTAGTATTCGTTATATAAAAGACTAATTGCTAAGCTAGTTTAATTTGAGAGACAAAAAAACTTTCTCATATATTAATTTATTTTTCCTTTGATAGCCCCGTTTCATTACAATAATGTATTCGTGCATAACTTACAACTCAAAGATGTTTCAATGTCGAAATGAAATCGATATTAATAGTTTTTATTTATGTTGTTCAGTACCTAAGACTAAGGAAGAACTACCATTCAATACGAAGGTGCCAAACGCGGTCCAGTTAGGTGTTTACGCCTCTATTTTATGAGATAGTTCTACAATATCACCTCAGAATTAGCGTTAGCCTCGTTGCGTTCATAAAGAGGTTTGTTATGATTATGAGTGAGGCATTATGCAAGGTGCACGACCACCCACATTGGAACACTTGTATGCACCATTGTATTGACTAACTGGCCGGTTATAAACTATACGACAGTGCCTTAGCTTTAGCCTTTATCAGTTCCGCTAGCGTGATTGAGCTAAGCGACAGATGTTACAACAAGGACGACCAATGAAAAATACCTTCTTTTACGAAATACATACATACACAACAAGGGAATATTTCTTGATAACAAACTGCCACTGCGTACATTTTTTGTTCATAAGCAAAATTACTGTCCAATTCAGGACCTCGTGAATCCAAAGAGACTTCTTGCCCACTGCACTTACCACACAGAAAAATGCTTAACATGAGCTAGCAACTTTGTGGCCAATATTTGAAGCTAAACCTATAAGGTTTTCTATCATATTTTTTCAAATTTGAGAACAAGCTTGCAAATGGGAATAGATCTGACTCCACCAGACATAGAAGAAGATTTAGCAAGCGCTCAATCTAGATTGACTTATTGCAGCTCCCTGTTATTTAACTTTTAATTTTCTTAGAAACGTGCGTCAGAATGAACAAAAAAATATCATTCAATTAGGTAAGCTATTAACTATTTCACTTAATATTACTCATGTTAAGTGAAATAGTTAAATTGATAGTTCAAGCACGTTAAACAACATTGCAACAACAATTTTGAGTATATTGTACAATTTTTTTTAACTCCACTTTCTGTTTTCTTTGTGGAGAGAATGTAAGTTCATGTACTGTTTGAACGTTACTTTCGTCCTGACTACCTAATGTAATGCGGTGTGTCTGTGGGAATGCTACGGAAGCCAGCTTTGTGATTAGATTAGTGTGAATGAGTGATTTTGTTTGACATTTTGATGCGTTAAAGATGGAAATGGTTGATGTTCAGTTTGTGTAACTAACGCATTTGAAACACACTCTTTTGTATCACATTTTACCAAGCTTATTCCTTTTAATGATTTTTATTTTAATGATAGAAATTAAAAATATTATTTTCCATATTTGAATACGATTTTCTCATTCACTACATTCCCATGCAGGATAAGATGGCAGTTCTTCAAAGGTGCTGCAACCCACCTAGTGGTTTTTTTACCTAGTTGCCTCTTACGAATGCTCCAGGAAGATATCATCATCGTCATCAGCTGGAAGTCAAAAGGCATCCCCATAGAACGCCACAAAGAACGGCTATAAGCCGCTTGTAATCATTGGCTACCCGCGAGTTTTACGATGTCGTCAGTCCACCTGTTGGGGGTGGAGGTATTGATAGGCCAAAATCAGAAACATATTGGGAGATGAAACTCTAGCCCAGTACCCACGAGGATCTAAGTTTACCTATATTTTACATTTTACTCATAAACATAACATAACGAGGTAAATGAAGTACTTTGTTTTGCATGATTATGTTTTAAATATGGAAGAAGACATGTGTCAAGACTGTGATATCTTTTAATACCTAATATATTATATTGTCAACTCCTAAGTATGTGAAGTTTTGCGTGCTATTCTGATTAAATCTAGTTATTTAAGAAAATGTGATATTTCAAAAATGATAGACTGAGAACCTCGTATCACATGCGAGTTAGCGACAATATATACATACCAACGCAATGCTTAAATAGAGTGAGCTAAGTTTTTTAAATAAATTTATGTAAAAGTAAGTTTTATAAAAACGGAAAATCCCTCACTTTATTGTTTAGGTACTTCAGGTACTTAATTACATAATAATTAGAATTGAAATTTCCATTGATAAGATTTACTATACCTATAGATACACAACGTGATTAAGCGTAGTTTTAGATCTGTATTCATGTTTTTTCCGTCGAGACATGGAATTGTATTTACAAATCAGGCATAGTATGTATCATATCATCTATAATATGAGTTCTGTCTATATCTCGCATTACTATGCATACCTAAAAACATGTTCAAAATTTGCCTCTTTGAGACTCACTGTACCTCTAAATAATTAGTTAAGAAGCAGTGATGGCTCAGTGGCGTTAGCTATGGACTGCCGCGCAGCAGGTCCATGGTTCGAATCCCGCCGCGGGCTTCAGCTTGACCGCATCGTGGAAGGGCTTTTCGCGAATGTCCGCCTGGCTAGCAACTACCCTCAAGTTGAAAATCTGTCGCCAAGCACCTAACGGTGTGTTCCAGCAGCAGTCCTTGAGAGCCAGTGAAATTATAGACACATGAGAGATAACATCTACGTCTCAAAGTGACGGACGCAGTGCTATTCGTGAGTTGTGACGAAATGCATCTGTTATAGGCAGAGGATACCGCTTAACATCAGGTGGGCCTCGAGCTTGTTCCGTCACATTAACAAAAAAAAATAGTCAGATCCATTCATCGAAATTTTCAATAGCACAGATACTCATTATTAGATTTTATTAACTGTTATGTTGCTCATAACCAAATAAAGAAACAGTTGGCACTTGACTTCAAGCTAACATCACGTCAATCAATTGAAGATCAGTGTAACATAAAGCATATGCCGCGTACGTAGATAACTACTTTATAAAGTCGCCCCTACCATGGAACTTTAATTCTAAGACGTTACGGTAAACATACACTAGTGTACGAAAAATAAATAATAAAAAGGAATCTTTGACAAAAGTTACTGCAATTACTTAAACACTGCGTTTTTGATCACTACTATAAAGTCAAGAAGCAACCACACAGTCAAATAACCAGACAACTTTTCTTTGAAACGTTAAAATTACAGGCACCTGAGATTTAACAACTAAATGTCTCAGAGTGCAATTCGTCAGTTGTGACAAAATGCATCTGTTATAGGCACAGGTTAGTTCGATTAACATTGGGTGGGCATTATGCTTATCCCGTTACAATCACATAATAATATGATTTCTTACAAATTTATCACCTTAAACCTTAAACTTTGCAAGGATCCAAAAATGTTTCTAAATGAATACTACAAATACTTTAAACCATCAAATACCAATCTTTTACATGCCAAAGTTCCCAAACTGAATAAAAAACAAAAAGTTTTAATAAAAAGACTATATAGTTTCGTGGATGGAGTTTTATTTTATTACAATTCATACAGTCATCCTTTTACCAGAGAGCAGTATATCTACCGCAGGCGGTCACAGACAACGAAGGCCACCAGCCAAAGATAAGCTATCCTACGATACCACACTATGTAAATTCGTGAAAAATTTGAGATTATATATACACAATATCTAATTCGAAGTGCAAGTCTTACTTACACGTCTGAACATTTTTTACTATAATTTTCTAAACTTTAATATATTTTGACAGTTACTTTTTTACTTGCAACATTTTTGAAACTCGAACAAATAGTAGTGGTAACATTAGCCGACCTATAACGCACGACCTATTTATCAAAGTCGAGTTAGTAGGTGACATCAGGGCTTCATCAGGGTGTAAAACATATGGCGTGTAGCAATTCGATCTGTCTGTAATCCATGGTATTATTAATGTCGAATTAGGTGCTAGAACCACTAACTAAATTATACTACTGGATTGGCATTATTAGCAACATATGTTATCCGGGGTGTCGGCTTGTTAAAAGTATAATAGTTGACTTGGTTATACGGTATTAAGGATATTTTTGTTTGTTCTTATTGCTAATAGTTCATTCAGCTTTTGACCAAAATCTCACCAAATCTCACTCGGTAAGGGATGATGTCTACAAAGGTGTTAACAGGCTTAACCTAGAATTACTGTCTCTCAAGGACAGATGTCCTTACGGTCTGTTTTGGCAGATGACGGAATAGACCGTTAGGTACTTGGCAACAGATTTTCTACTTGAGGGTGGTAGCTAGCCAAGCGAGTACTCGCAAAATGCTCTTCCACCTTACGGTGAAGCTCAAGGCGGCGCGGTGGGGATCAAACCATGGACATTCGGCACGACTGTATATTACTAATTTATTTTGCAAATTAGAAGCATGGAAGCGCTTAGTAATGTTACTAGCGATCACCCATCCAAGTCATGACCGCGGCGGATGTTTAACTTAGCTGATCGGTTAAGAACCGCTAAGCAAACTCCGCTATGAGCGCTTTTTTGACTACATAAATACCCGTTTGCTAAGTGAATACGTTAAAGATAGTAAAGAACTCTGTTTCGCACCACTTCATGTGCAACAAAAAAGTCTAGTCAACATTATTAGTAGCATTCTGGATCGGTGGATTCAATCCCATAGCCACATTTTATAGTACTCAACGGAAAGGTAAGATCCATCGTTAATTTTATCATAAAACTAACGTAGTTTTCACTCATATAGGGATGCCCACGTTGACGTCTCGCTTAGCGCAGTGCTTAGCGAGACGTCAACACAGACGTCCCGAGCTCTCCTTGAAAAAGTCCACTGAATGTGGTTGAAACTACATTCGAAGCTGACTGATTCACGTGAGTCCCGTGTTATTTACTAAAATTTCTATCTTTAATTCCCTATGCTTAGATGCAAAACACTAGTGCATTGAATCTTCTTTCATGGTCGAAATCAGCTAAAAAGTACAAAACTCTTTATTCAAACATGCGTAGGTCCATTCGCGTCAAGACACCGCAATAAATCAAGCAAGGATATCGGGTAATGGACACCGAGTACCGTCCCCGAGGAGACATAAATTCGTTTTTTTAAGGTTTTTTTACTAAATCATTTTGTTGTTGTAACACGAGTACCGGCGACAGCGTATCGGTGACTAAATGAGGTAATGCCGCTTGTTTCTCGGTTTGTTTGCAAAATTATATATTGTTTTATTCGTCAGTTTGCCTTAAAAACAAACGCATGTGAACGTTTGCATGATAATAGAAGGTTCTTATCTGTAGATGATGGATGAGACTTAACAACTGTAAGTCTCAGGGTGCCGAGTGCAGTGCAATTCGTCATGTGACGAAATGCATCTATTTTAGGCAGAGGTTACTGCTTAACATCAGGTGAGCCTCGTACTTGGTACGTCACAATCTCATAAAAAATGTAATGTCACATATTTCTGCGACAACTTATGACTTAGATTTGTAATTTGGCTTATGAAGCAGTGATGGCTTAATGGCATTGGCTATGGACTGCCGCGCAGCAGGTCCATGGTTCGAATCCCGCCGCGGGCTTGAGCTTCACCGGGCCATTTTGCGAATCCCCGCCTGGCTAGCGACCACGGTCATGTAGAAAATCTGTCGCCAAGCACCTAACGGTGTGTTCCGGCAGCAGTCCTTGAGAGCCAGTGAAATTACAGGCACATGAGACTTAACAACTGTGTCTCAAGGTGACGGGCGCAGGGCAATTGTGACTTGTGGCGAAATGCATCAGTTATAGGCAGAGGTTAGTCCGCTTGGCTGTTTTGTCACAATAACATAAAAAAATATGTAAATAGTTTCAATTATACTTTGTTATAATTAACCAGGAGCAGATCGCCCTGAAGACAAAGGTACTGTACTATATCAGCCGGATTGTCCACTAATGAATACAGCCTCCTCCTATAAGGGGGGGGGGGGTTTGCCATAATCCCACGCTTGGCAGGCGTCTAGGGGATTGCAGTTTAAGATATAAGTTCCACGGAAGGCACTGCTGCCTGCCTTCTGGTATTTTACCTTTAATGACCTCGTACTACACACAAAGGTAGCAACTGGCGGTGACATTCTAGCCCGGCAACCCACGTGGAAGAACATAGGTAAAATTTTAAAATAAAAATATATAAATATTAATATTTTTATTTTTGCCATACGCATGCTTTGCGGATTAAATTACACAATTACAAATTTACAAAAGGAAAAATTGTACTCATGTGCAGGATTTTTTATTTATATATTTAATGTGGCACTCAAATTGCTACACAAACCTTAACTCGCTAGGTAAACCAATAGCTATGTCAAGTTTGAGCCTAATAATTCTACCCTAGAACCTTCCCCAGCTTCTAATTTAATTCCAAGATTTAAACATAATACTTGTAGTTTGATACTTTCGGCGAACTTGATCTTAATTAATAGCCTAACCCGAATACTCTTTGGTATTTATTCAAATTGAAGCTATAATATCTAAATTGTAGTGTAATTTTACATATTTCTTTGGAGAGATGATATCAGACCCAATAATTTAGTTTTATTGTCTAGTCTATTTTGTTTTGAAAGAGTTATGTATGTAACAGAGAAGTTGAAACTGGTAATATTTCTTACCCTTCTTATGAATGTTGACAAGATGTTATTATACTCGTACCTAAATCATCAGTTCTCGTTGTTAAATAAACCTGAATCTGTATATCTTAGTATGTATGGGATTCAAAGGAATGAAGTCTTCAGAAAAGGAAAAAAAAGGAATTCCCGTATATATTAAGACATAAATTCAAAATAATCTCTAACAAAAGTTTTTCACTGACATCAAACTATGTACTAGTTATACCTAGTATGATATAGTTATAGTAAACTAGCTTTCCGGGCGCGGCTCCGCCCGCGCGTATGTCGGTTATCGCGCGAAAACATTAACCTCTTTTTGCGCAGTCGGATAAAAACTATCCTATGTTTTTTCCCGGGTCTCAAACTATCTCCATACCAAATTTCATTCAAATCGGTCCAGTAGTTTTGGCGTGAAAGCGTAACAGACAGACAGACAGACAGACAGACAGAGTTACTTTCACATTTATAATATTATATATAATATATAATATATAATAATATATATATATATATATATATATAGTACTGATTCAAAACTAGTTGGAGTTTTTCCGGTAAAAAAACGCTAGTCCTGGCCGGTTCCTAATAACCGAACTACTGATACAAACCTGACCGCGGTGGTCTCCTGCGAAGCGGTAATGGCAGTCTATAGGCTGCCGTGTGACTGCCGTGCATGATCCATGGTTCGGTTCCTGCCGCTGAAATGAGCTTCACTGCGTGGCGGAAGGGTCTTCTTCTCAACAAGTTAGCCACCATCCTCAAAAAAAAACTGTCACCAAACACTTAACAGTTTTGGCAGCAGTCCTTGAGAGCCAATAATTCTAGGCCATGTCCATTTACTATCCTCGACAACATCATCAGGGCTTGACTATCAGCTGTGAAGGCAAACTCCTGATGAAATTACTGATACTACTCCAACTTCCTGTAAAAATTAAGTGAAATGATTAATAATATTGTTGACATACTTATTTAAACTTGTACCACTTATATATCAACATTTTAACAACATAATGTCTTGGTTATCATGCAAAGTATCATGAACGCAATATCTATGCAAGCATACCACTGCAGTATTTTGTATCATTAAATTTGTTCTTACAATAAAACTGTTTTTAAAGTTTATCTCTTAATAAACTCTTAAAACAAGAGCAGTTAAAGTACTCCACGTCCAAGCCATTCATCTTTCACTCGGCAGTTTAGTTTTGACAATCTCAAAAAGAAAGTCCTTTTCACTGACAAAAGTTTGTTGAAACAACGCCAACCACGGATCAGTGACAGTACGAAGATAGTAAGAACGCCAATTACGAAGGTAACGTGGTTTGAACACGCAAGCGTTCCAATCAATTTTGTATACGAACCCCCATGTTTATGAGCTCAGCGAAGATCGTTTATCTATGCAACGTACCACTTCCTCCATTCCATGTTTTGTTCGATCATATTTATTGCGCCTCGACAAAGACCCATTATTTAACGAAGCTTTATACTCTGTATGTTCTCATTAGGGAATGCATTCGAAACTCTACGTTCTCAACTAGGCATCTAATCTACCTTTAGTATTTCTCTGATAACGTTCTTGAACGTCTATTAGGTATCCAAATGGTTTCTTTGTTTACTTTCAATTAATTTATTATTAATTAAATACGCTTTAACGAACGTATAATTCGCGTTGAGATCGGTATCGTCTTTTAGTCTCAGGTGATTGGTTACAAAGTCATTTCATTAGTAGCGGGCTCTTATCTTGATAATTTGTTAGAGATGCCTAAGCCGAGAACTACAAGTTGGATGGAGTAAAAGTGAAATCGTAGACGGGTAAGTTTGGGTCGAAATGGATGTCCATGTTGGTGTTTTAATGTCTTTATAAGTGCTGTCTGACAGACTGTAAATGAAACAGCGCTTTTATTGATCTACCTGCGAGTTGACACGAATCCCGCCGACTTCAACCCAGAATTAAGTTTTTCTTCATTATTTTATATCCCACTCTAACATCAGTCTAAGATGGTGGTCAGAAAAGGACTACAATATTCTAATTCTGTGCTTTAAGTCGGCCACAATTCATTTGGAGTAGACCCCCATCACTTTATAAGCTGATGAGACGTTTTTAGCATTAATCCATTAGGATACGAGAAATATTTCAATTATTTTCGAATTATGTTTTTTGATGTATCCCATTTTACCTTTTCGTTTGAAAAATCTTGCCTACATTTTTAAGTCACAAGTATATGCCATAGTTTCTCTTCTTTAGTATATCTTTTTGACGACACTTTATATTAAGTGCAAAGAGTTGAAGTTCTTTTTGTTTGATCTAGAAATGGAATCTAGCTTGTTGTTTTTCTAGGAAAGTGGTTAGACAATCTTGTTTATTTTTTAATATGAAGGCAAATATGTTTTTTACTAAATGTTAAATGGTATATATACCTTTCCTAAAAACTATTGAGTAAGTTTTTTTTTTTTTTTTTAGTAAATGAGCTAATCAATTTATAATAAGATAAGCAATCTCCCATCATCACATCCCATTTATGGCAATTCAATAATTTCATAACAATTTATGCCGGGATCAACGTGCCCGCATGCCAGACAATTGATGCAATCATCACCAATGAGATTTGGGGTGTAAAATGGATAGGATAATATATTTTATGCAGTATCATAGATGCAGACACTTATACTTTGACAAGACATTTTGATAAATACTAAACTATGTTAATGTAAAGTTAGCTCAGTAATTATCCCTGTGAATAAAGCTAGGAAATGCTAATTGTGTCTTCGTCAAGCAGTTGTTAGTTCAGTTTTGGTTATTTAGATAGATAGATAGATAACTTTTTATTGTATACTAAAATAACATAATCACTATAAGCAATAACATAAACTTTAGTAATGTTGTACAATGGGCGGTTTTATCGCTAAAAAGCGATCTCTTTCAGACAACCTTCGGATGGATAGAAATTTAGCCATGATAGATGACGGTGGTGTAAAATACAAGATTAAAAATAATAAAGCTAAATAGATAAGTACGTAACCTACACTTTATATATGATGTGCTTAATGCCCAAAATTAGAATAAAACTTTGCAGACTTCCCGAACTCTTTTAGAACTTTTCAGACTCCTCGACAAGGCTTCCCAATGCTGTTGCCTGATTGGATGTTCTGACCCATAAGTTAAATCTGCCTTGTTTGCTGCGAAGATGAAAGTGGTCACTGGTAACCCATCCCAGTGTGGTCGTGGAAACGTAGTATACTCATGAAGGCTTTTGATGAACATGGTGTGTGCTTTTATGACAAGTCTGATATTTTAAGTACCCGTTTTTTTATATCTGGTAGACTAGTCTTTGAACACTATCTTACCTGATGTTAAGTAATGATGCCGTTAAAGAGGTTGTTCAGAAAGCCGACTCTCAATTTTAAATTGCTATCAAACAAGGTGATAATTCGCAAAATGCTAGACCACAACGCAAAACCAATTAATCAACAACTTTAAATTTCATAAATTTAAAAAAATATGTGCTTAAAAGTTTACGGAAGACAAAATAAATGATATTAGTACCTTCGTAATTTGTTCAATTCACGCAAATTTAGTTACTGCTGCCTCAAAGTTGCTGTGACAGAACGGAACAGTAATTGCATTGGCCACAACTAAATCATTTTAACAACTATTCAATGATAACTTCGTTTTGGACGTCTATGGGTGAGCCAAACGGCGTCGTCGATTGAGATATTGTTCTGGGGTTAGTTTAAAGGTGATGCAAGCAGTAAATTATTAACGGTTATATATACATAAAGATTTGTTTATCTAAGTTATATAGGAGAAATAATGTATAATGTAAAATTTTGCCTTAGGCTCATTTGTAAAATAGTATAATCTATATAGAATAGCTGTATAGTACCAGGGTGAGACTAAGGTGTATTCCATATCATGTCCTAAAGACGATTCGATGAAAATATACGCCTAATGTCTCACATTGATATTTGAGACATTAGGCGCAAAGCAGGGCTCCTTTACCATCTTAAAGCATTCATTATCCAAAAGCTTATTGGACTCCTCGTAGCACAACAACATCACCTGCAGTCGTCATGGGATGGGTGACCGCTAGTGACATTTTCGTTGCCTCGCTTTGGAGGACAAGTTAATCTGTCATCAGTCGGGTTGTTGTCTTAGGATGGCAATAGTTAAGTGCATGGTGGTAGGGCATTTTGCCTATGCCCGTCTGGTTAGCTATAACACTCACGAAGAAAACTTGTCACTAAAAACCACAAAAGGTCCAGCAGCTGGCCTTGAGATCTGGTTACCTTAACCAGCTTTGACCATATCAATACATTATGCATTACTTTACATCAGGTTAAATTGTGAGACGACATTGTTTCAGGAAGAGTGAGCACAATCTAGACGGCCGGCCATTAAACTAAAGCCAAAACTTAACAATTATGGATTGTCCTTTGTGTGGTTTGCAGAAATTTATTTTTCATATTATTTTAAGTATTTTTATAAAACATTATACGGGGTCTATAATTGGGATAAGGGTAGAAAGGCGATGACTACGACAAAACATTGGCATAACGTAACAAAAGGCAAGGTTGCAGGGTTGCATCCTGGGTCCTGGGTTTGATCCCCAGGTCAGATATATTAAGTTTTTATCACAAATAAATAATCAGCCTTAGTACAGTCTCCTTAAGCCGGTAAATGGTAATAGGCTCGCACCCCATGGGAACAAAAACATTTCTGGAATGGCTAAAGTCTTTAGGCACTACTGCCCAGATCTTTGAGAAAAGGAGTAGTGACGTTTTTCTTTTTTGGAACTGCTCAATGTTAAATCTACAATACCCAATAAAATAATGCGGGACCAAGAATTCAGATAGGTACCAAATTTTATTAAAATGATAATTAAACAACTTAAAGCGGTTTAAATCGCGTATATTTTCAATAGAGAGGATGGTTGGCAAGTACCACTTGCTTGGGATCCTGTTATCGAATTAATTAAACCCATGGTCGACACACATCTGCAAGACCTCTGGATACTGTGAGCGAATACTGCGTGAATAGGGAACGTTATGATTAATATAAAAATCTCTGACGGTAGACCAAATAATTTCTTAATAACTCATGTGACAAATAAAACCAACTAGTCACCCCGTGACCACGATCACTGCAAAGTGTTTGAATCGTCGGGACATAATAGTGAAAAATATACGTGATATAAACCTTTTAACAATCGCGAAAACTTAAGACAACTTCATCAAAATGAGGCGTTTCGGAAGTAAGTGTATAAAAACGCAAAACATTGCACCTTGCGCAAAGAAGATGAACTAAAAAAAAAATCAACCACTAAATCACACTAACAATAAAACCATACACTAATAGAAATGCAATTGTGTGTATGTAGGCACTAATCTCCGAAAAATATTGCCTAGATTTCTTCTAGACTTATTACATGCTCCATTCTTGGCTACTCGCGCGCTTACCAAAAGGTTTGTTGCCAAACGTATGTATATATATAATATATACCTATGTAGGACATGAATTAATTAAAACAATATGTTTTTGTACTCTTTCACTGAGTACTTTCTGAGGAAGGGCGTTGTCACCAATATCCTGCATAAAGTAAATAAAAAGAATACTGGCAGGGTAGAACGTACTCCTCGATAAATAAGCTTTTATTCGAGTGTACAGATAAGTAATCTTTGGTAGGTGACAGTCACATAAATCAAAAGCCGTGAATGGGTCGAGCCCTAGTTGTATGATAAAAGTTTGTTTTATCCTCATAATGGTGTTACAGTCGTTGTTTGACAGCGGAGCAAGAAATAAGTTATTATTTGATAAATAAGATTATTATTCATTAATGATTTTGTGCACTCGTTTTTTGGGGCTTCAGTTCTATATATTAACGTTACAATATTATTGGTAACATACAATTTCGAAAACACAAATTGTTACCTAATTTTTTTTTCGTTTTGTTAGTTTTGAATTATTTATATTGATATAAGTATACGTGTATGGAATAGATATATATTGTTTTAACCGCCTGCATGCCTTTATTAACATATTAATACTACGAACTATGTACAATACTACAGCTACTACAATAAAAGCATTTAGACAACCTATAAGTTATTGCAGAGTCACAGGCAGTCCAAACGCTCTGCAGACTTAAATCATTCTATAATTGTAAAACTTAAAAACGTAATGAAACTAACTTAAATAAACAATGCATTCATAAATAATGTGCTAAGGATATTCTATAATAATTATAACCATCAGTAAGCAAAACATCCTTCACATAAAAGTATCGATAAAAAAATACGGTCAAGATGATACCTATCATAATTATTATGTGTGATGATGCGATTATTTGAAATGTATTGCAAAAAGTTTTGAAGCTGTCATAGCTCAGTGGCATTGGCTATGGACTGTCACGCAGCAGATCCATGGTTCGAATTCCGCCACGGCGCGCGGGCTTGAGCTTCACCGCATGGTGGAAGGGCATTTTGCAAATGACCGCCTGGCTAGCAACCACCCTCAAGTAGAAAATCTGTCACCAAGCACCGTGCGGTATGTTCCGACAGCTGTCTTTGAGAGCCTTCTAGATTACGTCTGTTAACAGCTTCGATCCATCACTTACCATCAGGTAAGATAGTGGTCAAAGGCTTAAAGCTACCAGAAACATAGAAAGATTTCTTTTGAAAGTATATTTTGTTCCTATAGGGTGGAATTTCTAACCACGTGCCAAAACCAACCTATATATGACCTATATAATCGAATTTTATACAATTCTTTGAGCTAATATTATTGGACGCAGTTAATATAAAATTTCAATGGATATAGAAGAGAAAAAAGAATTTCATTTAGTTTAAAACTTTATTTAAACGTATGTAATCGTAAAATGGTACAAACTCTTTACTTACTATATTGTTTATTTATTAACCTACACAGATTGAGTTAAGGAATGTCTTACAAATGGTTTTGTGCAATCAAGACGTCGAACCGCCATTTCAGGGGTGTGGTTTACCCAACTAGACTAGGTATACAGTACAAATTTAACAGTATGGTCCTTTTCAAATCCTTCAAGATATCTCTCATATATGTCATAAATGTTCTTTTTCAATTGTAAATGTTTTCAAGTTCGTTAAAAAACATGCGTGAGCTAACATTATATAACTGCTCTATTGTTAAGTAAAACAAAATAGGTTTTTGTTGTTAGCATAGGTTTGTCCTTTCCAAGTGAGTTGAAAAATCTCGTATGAAAATTTTATCGTAACGTTGCTCCCAATATCAAAATTTTAACACAGTAAGGTTGTCTAAAACTTGGTGATATAACTGTAATTTTTCAAACATAATAACTGATAAAATTTTGATACATTATAGAGAATTGTAATTGACACCGAATAATACAAACAGAAATACCTAATTCGAAAACATAATACTATTTCCACTCATCGATCAAGTGCAATTTCTCTGATAGAGATACTGTTTCTATACAACGCTAGGGGAGCACTGACAACGACATTTATTTGTAGCCACAAAATGTACGTAACTGTCTCATAAGATTTATTCCCAAACATGCCGTAATCTCAACTCGTGGGCGCAGACGCATTTGTTCGTCGAGGACCGTGATATACTTGCCCTTATATATTTTCGGTCGAAGCATCTTTGATAAGCTCGCTCGGACCTCCATATTCGACGATAAAGGAAAATATGTTAATTCAGACGATACGAAAGAACCAATATGACCTACTAAGTGATTGGGTTTCCGATGCGCCCGCGTGTTTTGAATCCGAACGTACCCAACGCTTCAAAGATCACTCCAATGTTTACAAATTGCTAGATGGAAGAAAAAAATTCAATGGGATTGAGATATTCATTTCGATTAGATCCGATTTAAATAGGACTCCGATAAGAATATTTATCTCCCGGTTGAAGGTTTCGTGTTATCGAAACACTGAATAATTTTTTTTCAGATTATATGAAGTTTATGTAACGGGTCAGGCCATAAAATGTTTAAAGTAGGTCAAATACCCTACCGAATTAATTCACTTAGTGATGTAAAGTATAGCCAAAACGGATGCCTTTTCGCAATATGGCGCCACTAAAAATTTCCATCTTTCACGAAATATCGAGGATTAAGGCAAGGCTGTCTCATAAAATCTATTTTTAATTAAAAAGTAAGCAAACGGTAATTAATTTCAACGTTCGCCGTCTCGAATACAATGGTGTACAAATTAAACGTTTAGACTTGAAACGCTCGCGGATAAAACTCTGCTCTTAACTTCACCGTCTTTAGTATTTATTTTTTTCCATTAAAATTATAACAGGCAGAAATTAATTCTCCTTTACCTACTGAAACAATTCCGTTCATTCTTTTACCTTTTGAATTATTGCTTTGTTATAATTCAAGCCTTGAATAAATTTTCACGAAATAAAAAAGGAGATGTTAATTGCGTTCCTGTCTCCGAATTCCCCGATAAATTAATTTGGGGTTTAATAAAGTTGAAATGGTTCAATTTCCGAGCGCTCCGAGCGTTGTTTTATTTGTCAGCATATCGTTCTAAAATAATTAGAATTGGAATTTATAGATGTCATCGAAGGGACGTGATTTAAGAGAAGCCTCGCTTAGAACATATCCTTATAGTTAAATTTATATAGATCAGTTGGATTAATACCTTTTATCATGGAATTAGTCGATAGCTTTTATATTCTGTGTCGAAAGTTTTATTTAGCATCCACGCGGAGGTCAGCAAAATTTTAGAAGTAAACCGTATAGAGGCCTTTTTCGTAAACAAATATGAATCGCTTTTTTACAAGAATCCACAATCAAGATCCACATGTGGATCCTGGATCCGTTAATACATTATCCTTCTTTTGTAGGGATTCTGATTGTGTAACTGTTAGTTGTTGTTTACGACGATTAATTATTTTTAGCTCCTTTGGTTGAGTCATATAATAATATACTTTAATAAATATAAGAAACTAATTAAAAAATAAATATATCATATGATTATATCCAACGTTGTAATGTCAATTTTGGACTAGTTTTTTCTACGTAGCTAAAGAAAAGTAGTCAAAATAAAAAAAAGGTTTAAATTGCTTTGGACATGTTAAGCACTTATTTTTCCGAACTTCTATTTCTATAATAAATACAAACTTTGAAGGTTCGTAAATATACTTCACCTATAAAACCTTAACCTAACAAATAGTTCAGAATACATATTTACTTAATCGATGAATATGGACACTAGTTCACCGTAATCAGGTCGATGTATAAGTTGTGTGTAAGCCTGTTTTTCCTTGACTATCCAATAAAAAAATGACGGTAAAGTAATTGATTTCTAATTAAAGATGCACAGTTAGTTAATTGATAGGTGACTTTCAAATATTTTAATATATTTGACATGAGTACCTATATTTTAAGCTGGTATAACTATAAAATGTATTAAATTAAAAAAATATTTTCGCTATTTGTTGTGAATATCTGGCTAGCTATCACCCTCAAGAAAAAAATAATTCACCAATCTCTAAATGGTGTTCCGGCAGATGGCACATGCTAGATTAAGCCGCTGCTTACCATTCGTCAACCTCATTATCACTTCCCAAAGGCGAGTTGGTAGGTATGGTTGTGGATCAGTATTAATGAAATATATAATTTAGATTGCTAAGTCTTCGCAATAAGAGGTATTTTTTATATAAAAAGCTTCGTTATGAACGTTATAATGGCGGAGTTTTAAGACAATATGCATATACGAGTATTTATATAAAAATCTCCCTATATTTTTTTCGGGAAACCATAAAATATACAGATGTATGTCCCATCAACCCCGAGTAGTGCAAATTACATCCCTTAATCCCCTCCCCGTGGGAGTCGTAATAGACAACGAAGGGAAAAATACCTTCTGGCAGCAGCTCCTTCTGAAGGACAGCCATCTTAGACTGCGATCTCCAAGACTCTTGCTAAGCGTAGGGATTATAGCAAACCTTCTTAAATGTGAAGAAGGCATTGATTCAACGGTGGAAGTCTGATGATGAAGTCCAATCAAAACTCAATCAAGAGATTTAGTTTTAGACAGAAATATTGTAACATAATGAAAGAAAGTTGAATCTGACTCACAGCTAAGATCTTTTGTACTGAACACTTTCCGCTATCTTGTTTGTAACAAACAACAAAATACTTCTTTTTCTATATCCTGGACCTAAACTGCAAAGTTGCTGCTTGTTCTCAAAAGTCTTGAGAGAAAAGTTTTATCTGTTTCTTAACAATATTCTACATCTATGACACAGTTTAGAAATTTACGAAGAATCATAACTTGTGTTATACTGTGTACACTCGGATAAATGAATAAGATATAGCAAAAATTTATTGATAATTGTGCATACCTCATTTGGGTACAAAATGTATACCTTACGACACTTCTATATCAGTGCCCGTCGGGAGCTCGCAGACGCAGCTGTGCACTCGCCCTGATGATGAGTATCTGATATACTCGAAACCCGGGTCGACGTATTCGATCCCCAACGTGAGTGTTTTTGCCGGTTTTATTTATAATATTTAAATATATTTATGTTATATTCGAAGGCTCAAATACAATTTACAAATACATTTTTTATTGTTAAGCCGTCGTCGCTCCCTGTTGTTGTCTTATATCCTGGTTTTTATTTGTGGTACAAATTGTATATTAAAGTAAAAAAGATATAGATGGCATTACAGTTTTCTTATATTTTTGTGATTTGATATCTAGTATGTTATGTTCAGAAAGTATTTCAGCAGTGGACGATCCGGCTGGTTCAGTACAAATAATGTACGTTTTGAAAATAAAAATCAATTGTGGACATCACTCCAAAGGGTGTAGACAGTGAGACATATTATAAGGCTGGGAAAAAAGAAAGAAATTTATCCTATAGTATGCTGAATTTATATTATGTTATATAACCATTGATGATGTTTTGCAGGTTCATAAATATGTATCGCATTATAATAAAAAATAATGTTAATCGTAGATTGAGCATAAACAATGATACGTATGTACAACATATTTACGTATGTTCTCGTGTTGGCATCGATGAATCCAAATTTACTTGTTAAAAGCCATCCTATTTTATCGTACTTGTAGCATCAAACTGCTACGTCCATGTAGCGTGTGAAAATATCTGTTAAATATGTTACCTGTTTCAATATAAACGGTCAGTTCTTGTGGCCACGTTTAATCATTTAATTATTGACTGCAGTAAATAATTTGTATTAAAATCAAAACTTCATTATTGATCTTCTGCACTACATTTTTTCACTGTGACCTCGTACACCGGAACTACTGAATCAGATAGCAATCTTTCAAAATGACAAACTCCGTACTACAACTTATTTATTCGTGCTCGGGTAAAATTAACTCGATTGGAATAACGAAAGGAGCATTATTAATCAATGACCGTTCTAACAAATTGTCGGTATGTGAAAGATTTCGTTTCCATGAATATTTGTGGCACGCTTTGTTCGTATATTTTTCAGATTTAGCTTTTTGATATTCTAAACTAAGTTTTCTTTAGAAACGTCTTTATTAATATGAAATGTTTTATTTCACATATTATATCATCACCTTTAACCCACGAAGGTGTCAGTAGAGATGTCTAAGCTAAGCATATTTTTCTAGATATGTTTCGGTACTATATAGTATTTTGTAATGGAAGGCTAGCTTGTTGCCTTCAGTGTATAGTTGCAGGCTCTAGATTTCATTATTATATAATATAAGCAGCTCCAGTTAAATCCATTAATTACACATTTATGTTTTTGGAAGCCTATGTCAGCTTAGTAAAAGTAAAATAAGTATATAACTAGTACATACTTCATAAAAACAAAGTTCAATACAGTGTAATAATAATATGTATCGAAACATTATAGTCAACGTCTTTAAAACTATGTATTTGTTGGTCAAATTAGAATTGAATAACGCAACGTTTATACGCCAGTAAATAACACAAGATATCGATGAAAAATATAACGCGTTGCTAACCACAATTTGATTTAATTGTTCTTGTATACAAAATTTTAAATGAGTTCGAAAATTGAAAACAATATTTGAAATAGAACTAAGCCTATAACGAACTTTGGTATCGTTTAACAAGTTTGGTACATTATGTTTCCAAGACGGAATATAGGTTAGTCAAATAATTTATTAGCAAAGTTTGTACCGCGTGGTTTTGTAACTAGCTATACTAATCCGTCCAAAACTTTACCTCTTCGTTTCAAGTAGCTTTAATTTATGAAACATTTCTAAAAGAGCCTTAAGATTTGTTTGTTTAAAATACTTTTATGCACTTTGTATTGCTGTTGGGTAAGCCTATGACCATAATCTCACCTCATAGTAAGAGATGATGTGGTTGAAAGTATTAACAGGCTTAACCTAGAATTACTGGCTCTCAAGGACTGCTGCCGGAATACACCGTTAGGTGCTTGGCGACAGATTTTCTACTTGAGGGTGGTCGGTAGCCAGGCGGGCATTTGCAAAATGCCCTTCCACCAAGCAAAAAAGGCTTATAAATAAATCATCATCAGCCAGAAAATGCGTCCACTTTTTTTTATGCTATCATGATGGAACACGTACGAGGCCTTTCTTGTATTAAGCGGTAAACTTTGTTAATAATAGATGCAGATAGTCACAAGTCGCAAACCGTACTGGGCCTTTCTCCCTGAGACATAAAGTTTTGTCTCATGAATCTGTAATTTCACCGGCACTCATACCCTACCGCCACTATGACTCTCCTAATAATCATCGCTTAAGAATATCTGGGACCTGAGTTCGAACCCCAGTCGGATATTTTATTGAGTTTTCTGACAAAGATATTTGGAGTAAAATTAAAATCTGCAACTGAGCCCGGACAATGGCTTGCCGTCTATAAAAAATATAATTTTTTTTTATTTTTCAAAACATAAAAATGACTCAAAATGTTTGTTAGTACTAGCAGAAGTCAGCCCTAAGAGGTTGTTAGCATTTTTCAAATAACCCTGTATAGTCTCCAAAATCATTAATAGTGTCCCCAGTTTCAAAGCACCGCCCTGTACCATTTTGCAACAAATTTAACCATCCTGTTGTCCTGAGTACAACATTGTATCACACATTTCAGTAACACCTTACCGTAGTTACGTCAGCTTGCTGTGAGAAATCACTACAAAAGCTTGGGCGCTTTAACAGCAATATCCTACCATTGATAACAAGATCAGCTTCATTGCTATCATTCTTGCTCCTATTCAGGTTTCGGATTTGCTCGGACTACGCAAGTTAGACCAATAAATACGAAGTTATAGCTTAAAGGAGCCTTAACCCTTCCCTTAAGGCTTCCACAAGAGGATTACCGTCATCATTCATTCTCGTCTTGAACGCCGTGGGCTAAATCGGGAGATGTGGATGTTGGGTACTTTTTGTATGGTAAGGGATTCTGTCGTTCACATCTAGTGATACATCATCGGTAAGTTTGTATGGTAAGGGATTCTGTCGTTCACATCTAGTGATACATCATCGGTAAGTTATTTAGGTGGGGGAGACAATGTGAATCGCTGTAAAAAAAAACTGTTTAGTTAGGTTTTGAGTTCTTTTATAATGTACCATTTTAGCAGTTTCAATTCTCTTGAGGCATTTTAGGTAAGGTTGATTGACCATGATATGATTGGTGTACATATATGGCTTTTGAAACGTATATTGAAGAGAGAGAGATTTAGATAAAACGACTTCTAGATAGGCAAAACAATGTTAAACCAGTGATTTAGACTGCTACGCAAGGAGTCTTAAGTTCAAAACCAGTATGTTAAATATCTG
Organism: Plagodis dolabraria; assembly: GCA_963854805.1. Taxonomy (NCBI): domain Eukaryota; kingdom Metazoa; phylum Arthropoda; class Insecta; order Lepidoptera; family Geometridae; genus Plagodis; species Plagodis dolabraria. The sequence continues at coordinate 10,487,569 of OY978452.1, read as the reverse complement.
CTCGTCCCCTATTATTTGGAACCGAAACATATCTGGTGGAATGTAGGTGTCAATGATGATACCTCTGCATTATCAAAGGAGGTCTGTTTCTTTAAAATATTGAGAATCCAATTATGATTATTTTTAAATTAGGAGTACTTTGATAACGACTTATTATAATTTAACTTACTCATTAATACTAAGACAATTATAGTTTGAAAACAACGTATCAAATTATTATACTTAAAATATATATAAATAACTATACTGCTTCCAAAGTTCAGGGTAGAATTAAATTTCATATTCTCCTCCGTATCTTTCTAATTTGTTTAAGTATTATTTGATTCCTATCCTACATGGAACAAAATTGTGCCTGAGAAACCCTTCAGAGAAACCTGGCTTTATGATGAGCTAATACATTTTAATTTTAATTAACTAATACTCTGTCAGTACCTAATTAAAATTTAATGTTTTTATATGTATTATCAAATGGCAGTATAGATTTTCTTGATACCAAAACATTTGAAATATTTAAATTTGTCTAGTTAAATATCTTGGAAAACATGAATCACATAAAAATATCCACAATGTTGTATTTTTTTCTGAAAACTCTTTCCAGCGTTACTTTTCAAATCTGGGCTGCGTCACTACGCTATTATTTATTCTACGCCATGACCTTTTCCTTTATTATACATTTTTACTTTGGTCTTATATATGTGCGAGTAAAAGGTATGCTTACCTTTTGATTGTCCACGATACGCTTCCCAAAAAGTTTTCAATGAATAAACCTTGAAACGATTTCACCCGCACTTACGTAAAAAGTTTCATCGTAAAAGGAACAATTTGTTAGTGGAGTAAAACGGTATCAATATGGCTTCTGATAATCTTAATCTTTTTGTAGGGAATGTTATTTCTTTTTGTTCCTACATTAAATTAAACATTACAAACCGATTGTTAGTAATTATTATATTCAACGGGTTTATTATTGTTCAAGTACGGTTTTGTCGGCAGAGAGAAGTAATCATCGCTATTAAATCTTAAGATCCTGGGCTCAATCTCCTGGTCACACGGTTATTGGATTTTTCTGGCAAAAACTCTCGCTTCACAAGCTCAGAAAACTTTTGTTTATCATACGAAATCTGCAAGCAAAAGTGCTATTTATTCGCAAGCGTGGAAAATGTTTTTAACATTGTAACTTCTGATAGTCCACAAAACAATTTCATTTTTAATATTACCAATTGTAGTAATTTCTTTTTGGACTGTTTTTCTCGCACCTAGCATTTTACTTACTACAGTAAGTGTCATAAGCGTCTTGTAAGTACCATAAAAACCTTTGGTTCCGCAAGTTTCAATACCAAATTTTGCATCCTTACATAGCAAACAACTATTTCAGTTGCTACCCGGAGTGGACCAAAAAAATATAGGGCAAAACAAGGGACGGTCACTTATTTAGACAATTATAAGTTCCACTATTCCCTGACATATACTATGACTATTTCCCGACTGCATATTGCACACTAATGTACTATGCATAGGTATACATAAGTATCTAAATAAGTGAGCTACTATAGGATAAAATACTATATCCTATATGCCTATATGACTATATGCTATATCCCAATTACATAACGCAGTATGCATGCATGTGCAAAGGTGTCTAAATAAGTGAACGACCCTAAGATATACAGACTATGTAGTATTAATATATACATATATATGCAGCCTTCACACTTCATGCCTATATATGCAGTATGCATTTGGGACTTCTAAGATAAGCGGTGAACTAAATTATGTAATATTCAATTATGTGATCAGTATGTTTGACAATAGAGCAAATGTTGTAAATTATCTTTATTTGACGGAGCCGATGCGAAACTGAAACCTTATCACGTACATATATATTTAGTCTATACCATAGAGATATAAAATTCTTTCTCTTTTCTGTGGTCTATACCTATACCCAACATAGTAAACATAAATTTAGACGTTCCGTCATTGAGCAGGTTCATGGCAAAATATCAGTACATATGAACAATAAAGACACCTTATTCAAAAAATAAAACACTTAGTACGACTGTGGCGAACTCAAAATACTGTATGGATCAATTTTGAACTAATTTATATACGATTCTTTACATTTACGATTTCATGTTGAGCAAATCAGTTAATAGGTCCTTAAATCACTGATCGATACCTGATTCGTAATTTATTGGCAATAAAAGAGCTAGGACTAGGCTCTAAGTATGAGTAATAGAATTTGCTTTGCATTCGCAGAAATTTATATGCCTGGAAACTTTATTAAGTACTTACCGTATACATAAAGAAAAGTCAAAGACTTTCATTTTTTCTGAAGATATTTAGGACGATAAAACCATATCTTTTGTTAGTATTTTTTAAAAATTTTGTATCTCTAGTACTAGTCGGTCCTCGCTCTTTTAGGTTCCGCATAAAATGTATGAGTTTTGATTACAGCTTTAATACTAAATTCTTATTTAGTACTTTTTTATTATATAGACCGAATTCAGATGCTTCACTAGTTCAGTTCTTAAGATATAAAGAAGATTTGTGTCCTTGTTTAATTTTTTTACAGGCAAGTCCAAAGTACACTTATGGCATATTTATACTACGTAAATATATAAAATTCTTATTATGTCATTTTATAATCATAATATTTCTACACTTAATACAGTAATATACAATTTACACTTGTATTGAGAACAAAGGTTCTATAAGCTTTTAATGCGTTTAGTATTTATTTAAAAAATGCGGATTGTATTTAAAAAAGTTCTTAAGTTTTAGTTTGAACAAACTATACTTTAAGGTGGTCAAGCTTTTTGGTAATATATTATTAATCAGTATTTTCGAATAACGACCTTGTTTCTGCACTTTAGCTAATCTAGGCACGACCCGAATTTCATTATTTTTAGGGTTTCGTGCCCAAAGGGTAAAAACGGGACCCTATTACTGAGACATCGCTGTGCGTCCGTCCGTCCGTCCGTCTGTCACCAGGCTGTATGTCAAGAACGGTGATAGCTAGACAGTTGAAATTTTCACAGATGATGTATTCCTATTGCCGCTATAACTGCAAATACTAAAAATAAATTAAAATAAATATTTAAGGGGGGCTCCCATACAAACAATCTTGAATTTTTTTACCGTTTCTCGCTCGATAATAATAACGCTTTAACTATTCACAGAATATTAAGTTTTATGTTCTCTTTATATATAATTCATTAAAATAAAATAAATAATTAAGGGGGCTCCCATACATTAAAGAGGTTTTCGCTGTTTATTAGGTTACAGATAATGGCACGGAACCCTTCGTGCGCGAGTGCCACTCGCACTTGGCCGGTTTTTTATGATTTGTTTTTCATTATTACGCAGATTGTAAGGTAAAACGTGTTCCTGCTTTTTTGGAATCTTAAGGTAGACCCCATAACAAATGTGGTCAAAATGTATAACGTTGATTGTATCAGTACCATGTATCTGTAATATGTGACAATCAGTAATATTTTCTCGTACGAATCATTGTGTTTTTTTTACAATGAACATAAGTTAAATCCATTTCAAATTATCATTTCTGCGCCAACGCAACATCTTCCTACAAAATTATTTCAATAACATGTATTGTCTCTTTAAAGCATTTGTGTGGCCTTTTAACGCGGACAAAGCTGAGATTGTCAAATAATTTATGATGTTTAACTTTTACAGAGACTGGCACAAAAGATTGTCATTTACTGCTTTATAAAGAAAAGACCTGTAGACAATTGGCTAGTTTGACAAGCATCACGAAATCTCAGAAAGGATTACGTGTTCTAACCAACAAATAAATCGTAACGCTACAAATTTAAAGTCCATTACGAATTTAAACTTTACCACCTTGCAATAAGGAAATAAAAGAAATAATTTAATAGTTTTGATAAAATTGTATGCATACGTCCTGTTTCTTTAGCTGCACCCCGCATCTTCTGAATAAACACTGTCATTTGTATACTTTTTAGTCTAAATTCAATCCGACGGGACAATTCGCAAAGAAAACATTACTTGTGTAAACAACCCTTTGCGAATTGGCCTTTGTATTTCGATTGACACTTTTATAAACTGATTTTGCTAAAGTAAACTTAGCATTAAGGTTTCCAAAGCCGTCCTTATTATTTCAAGTGGTTATAAAGCAACATTGTCACCTCAGATTTAAGAAAATACTACGCAAGTTTTTTTAAGAAAATACTACGCAAGTACGAATTTTGAAATTTCAATAGTCATGAAGTCAAATTACTAGACAGCATAATTTTAATCTTTCAAATATATGTCCTGTATTTTATGATATCTGATATAAGGTTGAAAATAGCTTAATTCTTGCCTGACAGAGTGAATGATATAATGCATGATGAAAAAAGCATGTTTTTCTTATGTTTGTCTTTGAAGGAGATTACAAACACACATGGCAAAGCCCTTCAATCGATGGCTCCCTCTTTGGCTGACATCAGAACTATTTGTCTTTGAAATAACTTGTGACTTTCTACAGTTAGATATGAGTTATTGTGTTATCTCCTTGAAACATAGGTTCATGAGTAGATTGTACGCGTACTTTTGTGTTGAAAAGATTGTACGTAAAAAATATTTTATATTATCTACCTACAAGTTTCGTTATTCTTCTTTAGTTTTGTCGAAACGACAATTTGTCATGCATTCAAAGTAATAACAATGATTAAATTAAACAACATTTAACACTTTATATAAGCTTAAGCAAATACAATTTGGAACCACAAAATTTGAGTTCAAAGTCCCGAGACATTTTTCAAACTTTCATAATGATGGCTTTGCTTACGTTTACAAATTTGTAAGAATCTAAATTGACACGAAAAAAGGCTAAGAGGTGAAAAAACCGCGTATAATTTTGAATTTTATTTTTCTATGACTTTTTGAAATATAATTCTGCATTTAACAAAACATTGCCATTAAAACTTGTAGCAAATAAAAACAACATCTCGGTCGATATGAACATTAGCACTCAATTCGAATACCTCTAAAATGCATTACAAAATAAACGGTTGTAAAATTCGCGCCCGCGGCTACCGCAGCAAACTCATGGCCCGGTTATTAAAACGACTACACTATGTCATTATTTCCAAACAAAAAAACGAGTGAATTGTAACAGTCGAGCAACATATCATCTGTGGAACTGGCACTTAAACGCGTAGTTTCTATCATAAATCAAAGATATTAAACCGGAGTGCGGAACCTCTTTTGAGTTCACAGTATAAATCATGGAGGCGTAAGAAGACCTCTGGATACCACACCAATAGCGTCTTCGCAAACGTGTGTACTAAATCACGAGCGATAAAAAAGCACAAAATATCTATCGTGATAAAGTAGGGTACAACTTAAAATATGTTTATACAATGACGGTTTCGTTTGTTCTTTCTTTAGTCTGGAGCCATTTGTAGCAGAGGTGTTTTTCAGGAAAACAGAATATTCAACAATAGTTCAATTGTGTTTATCTAGCACGAGACTCTTAAAAAGCAGATGACGATAACAAAAAACAAAACATTTTGCGTTTTCACATTTTGGTAAAAACTCTTCTGTGAACATGTACATTGTTTTTTAATGACTAGTAATGTTTATTTGCATAATTACGTAGGTATCAGTTTTTTAAAAGACATTAATATATATCAAAAACAAAAGTCGAACACCGAAGTGTTTGACTTTTGTTATCGATAATTACTTTATTGTAATATTCGATAACAAATAAAGTAATTATCGATAACAAAAGTCAAACACTTCGGTGTTCGACTTTTTTTATCTTATATTTATATATATATATATATATTGCTTTTGATATATATTAATGTCGTTTTAAAAAACTGATACCTACGTAATTATGCAAATAAAAATTACTAGTCATTAAAAAACAAAGTACATGTTCACAGAAGAGTTTTTACCAAAATGTGAAAACGCAAAATGTTTTGTTTTTTGTTATCGTCATCTGCTTTTTAAGAGTTATTGTAATATTCGATAACAAATAAAGTAATTATCGATAACAAATGTCAAACACTTCGGTGTTCGACTTTTGTTTTTGATATCACTCGAAGAGAGGACAGTTATTAAGGGTCATTTTAAGGTACTGTTGTGTTTAGACTTTAAGTGCATTTTGAAACCAATATTGACTAGAAGGCTGTGCGTCTTAAAGTTATTATATACCTATATATAAACAGTCTACTTATAAGCAGGTGTGTGGGTCACCAACATTGTGTATGCCTCCTGTGGTTTTTCAAATTAAATCTGTTGTACCTTTTGTTTTTACCGGCAATGTTTTCTCTTAATTTGGATACAATAAAGTACCTACCAAAGCTGTAAATATAAAGATGTGTCCATAGTAAAAATCAATTTAAATGTTTGCTATTAAAGATTTGTTGCGTTTTTTATTAAAGATTTGACAAATTTTTATCTTTTTACACCAGGCATCTAAGATGTTCACTAAGTAAACTGCCAATAGACACTTGGCGACTTCAGATCTTAGAACCTTGTTTGTATGGTCTGAGTTGGCGACATATTTTTTATGTTAGACAAAATTTTTGAAGTCGAACGGTCAAATTTAACTATGACCATTATTCTCTATTATTTTATTATTATTACTTATTACATTATTCATTACCGTGTTTTTTTATTCATAACTGAAACTGATAGGCTAGCGCCTATGGCCACGATCTCACCTGATCGTAAGTGATGATGTGGTCAAAGATGTTGTTCAGGATAACCTAGAATTACTGGCTCTCAAGGTCAGCTGCTGGCACACACCGTAAGGTGCTTGGCTATAGATTTTCTACTTGAGGGTGCCAGGAGGGGCTTCGCAAAATGCCACCAAGGGACAGTAAGTCACGGGTTCAAATCCCGCTCTTTGTTTTTTTTATGCTGATGTGATTAGTAAGCTAATTCGCTTAGCAGGCATGAATGCAAAAATAACTATTTTTGACAGCCACCCAACTCCACTGGACTTTGGGTGAAGGAAGACCCTCTTATAGCCCTGGAGTTTTTTAAACACTCAAGAGCGATGGCTTATAAAATTACATAACTCCTTATATTGTAAACTTAGGATATTAACATTAAGAGTAGGATATTAATATCTTAATTTTTTTCTGCTACGAAAGACTAAATTGATAGATTATTAACACAACGTTTTATTTTGTGTAGACCATTTATATGAAAAACGCAATAACGACATCAAAATAATACTACTTTCACTACGCACGAGCAATCTAAACGTTCTTGTTGTCTGCTCCAGATAATAAACGGCCACCAATAACCGCAATTTCATAGACTCTCAATTTCGTTTTATACAACAAAATTGATTTCTTTGTAAACAGCAGATCGGTGTTGTAAGTGATACAGTTATAAATAAGTTCCGTTTATAGGAGAAAAAAACTTGCCATCACGTCTATTAGGTACACTGCTCATTAGAATCACAATTAGGTATACTGAATCATCCGGATCGTCTACTGATAAATACAGCGCCATTAAGGGTGGTTTGCTTAATAAATCCCCACACTTGGCAAGTGGTTTGGGGATCGCAGTGTAAGATGGCAGTTCTTCAGAAGTCCTTTTTGCATACTTTCTGGTACATATGTGTCCTATCCTATAGTCGCCTCTTATGACACCCATAGGAAGATTTGAGGGGTCGGGCCATAGAGGGGCATGTTGTCCTTGTCGAAAAGACAGCGAACCAAACGCGTGACAATGCATTTGGACGATTTAACACTAGAAAATTTAAAGCAAATCTGATTTCCTCTCACATTTTCACGTGACTACATATAAGTCTGTTTAAGCTGGCGATTATGCGTTACTGGAGATAATATTTTTCCGCGTTCCGTTCTTAAGAGACCCTTTTACTGATTACAAGATTATCGATTCCTCGATATGAAAATTATAAAATACTATATGCAGTTATTTAACTGTAAACTTAAAAGATGACAGTAAAGTGTGATATGTTCTTTTCAATAGCTACACATATAAAAACTAAGACAAAGACAAAGATGAGCCATACAAACAAATATTGACCTTATATCCTCCTCCTTGCGCATTTTTTGGATAAAGAATTTAAAAGATTTAATTGCAAAAATGTTGTAATTGACACACATAATATAAGCGTTGTGCACTCCACAATTGAATAAATGATTCTGAACTTCTGGCAAGACCACGCGAGATTCACACAGACACCTTTTAAAATCTCAAAACTCGCTTTCTATATCACGTTCAATTCCAACAACAATGGCTCGCGACACTCAAAGCTTTGACACAAAACCGTGTTTCGTGAAAATAGTTACGTAAAATATAGATATCGTTCACAATATCCGTGAACATGTCAAGTCATTGGTTTTGAAGTGTTTTGTAATGAAGGTTTCCTTGTTTGGATCGTGACAAGATGGAGTTAAGATAAGACGTAGCGGCGGCGGCAGTTGGCGTTAATTTGTGTTGTAATGTTGAACTGTATGGGACAAAAGTGTTGTTACGTTTTTCGATTGTATGTAATAAAGAAAGCTTCGTTATTATTTTTAACTTTTATTATATTATATTTTCTTGTAGTATATTTTTTGTTGAAGTCGGTATTATACTGATTCAAATACTGAGCTTACCATCACTATCATAAAGTAGGATAAAAATAAACAATATCTTAGTCAAGGTATTATTTTGTTAAGTAATATACTATAGATTGATACATTTTACAAATAACTTATAAGTATATCGTTAAAAAAATACAAAATTGTTTACTACCAATATTGGGTCTGTATGCGCAACATACATCTAATCCAAAAGCCTTAAGTCACATCCGTTAAAGCTTCAACCACAGAAAATAAAAATAAGTTACGGCGTCTTTAGCTAAGAAGAATGGTGCTAATCCGAAACAATCAGGATTATCCGTATACTTGAAACGACAACATTTACGTCGTTACAACAATGCCTGTTTCCTATTAAAGATACTGTCCTTTTGTATTTCATTCACTGTACGTATGGCTTAGTACAGCTTTCGTAAAAAGGGGTTTAGATTTTAAAAAAGAAACACAAGGCCAATATTGAGTATTGAACTATGGTCAACATTTCAAATCATTTGCATGTCGAGAAATTTTATGTAGAAATAAGTGTACCTTGACAAATCCTACTGATCTAACCTACTACGTTAAATTCAAATTAGATATTTTTTCCAAGAAACTTTCATAGAGAATAACTGAGTTTTACAAAATATATAAGGAGATAAATATATTTTCTGTATTCTACGAAACATGTCTATATTGAACGAAAATATTTTATAAAGTAAGTTATTGGTCAAAGGATGAGTGATGCGCCAATTGTATTCTTTATATGTAAAGTGATGATAAATTTGGTGTTCAAATAATTTTATTTACGTATGATTAACGTTTTTTTTTGATGTGCCCAAAAATATTTTCCCCTAACAAATAAAACAAATTAAAATCATGCGAATAACCGGGTTCGTTACATTCGCCTCCAATGTCAACTCCCCCATCTCAGTTACCCACGATTTCAGTTCCCCCGATAAATTTAATTGAAAGATATAAGTACCTTCTCGACTCTTTCTTATAATGATAAACAATAGTATCTGATCGCAATCGATTGAGGAAATAAACACGTTTTGAGGGTAGTTACCCTTACTAGATAGGACGAAACTTGAATTATTATAATATGTTCTATGACAAAACTATGTTAATTTTAATAATGTTTAGTATTGTTCTCAAGTGTATGTACTCGTAGTGTCTTATTTGAGAATAATTGTATTTAAAATTTATCTGATCGTAATACTCCGCCGCAAAGCTATATTTCCTTGCGTGACATATATTGTAGGTTTTTAGAGCTGATTATACGCTTAAAGGTAAGTGTAACGCCGTAAATTGTCAGCCATAAAACAACTACCATTTTAAAGCTGCAGTGCTCTAAAACTTAGTTCTAACATCAAATCTTACTCGCCCAGCTAACAGCACTATCAAATATTTACCAATATAAAGCAATACCCCGAGACCACTTAATTGCAGGTTTCATCGATCCAGAGCACCTGCTTCGACGCGATATGACCTATAAAATCACTTATTCGCAACGCTGGCAACTGAGCCTAGTAGACTTATAACGCTCTCCGTGGGTCACAAATCTTTTAAAGCTTTATTTACAGCCGCCGCGCTGTACGATCACGTTCATAAATTGAAAAATATGTAAACGACACCTGATATTCAATGTGTCGCGTTGAAAAAACATGGAGCTGTCATTTTTAACGCGCGATAGATGGCGCTGTGGCAGCGCTAACGCAGATAAATCGCAAGGAATGGTTTGTGGAGTACTAAAGCTCTTGTTGTTTAAATCGTGAGTTTTTGATGATATTTATTATACTCTATGAATTGAAAAGCATTGCTGTTGAATGGAGGAAAGCATATTGATTCTGAGCTGGATCTATTTCCAGCAACTAAACTGTTATCGATACAGTATATGTATAAAATAGTCGATATTAGTTATGGGTATCATATAAGCTTTTATTCTAACTAAATATTCACAAGGCCATTGCTTTGAGGTTATATTAGTCTTGAATACAGTAAAAAAATTAAACGACATATATATATATTGAATATGAGTAAATTATTCTACTGGCGTCAAACACGAAACGTATTATTGACATTTTTTTTTTAATACTGTATATATGGTTACTTATTACTCGTTACCTCAAGAGTTTACCTCTGTAGTTGAGATTGTAAAATGGTTTAATATTTCAGCATTTAATTTATGAGTGCATTTTTCATCCGTTCAACCTTATTCACTGTATTCCATTGTACCGTTAACGTCGATAAATCGGCCGGAAGGCGCCGGTACATTGCCTTCCTTAACGACCTCCATGGAATCAGTTTAGGGTTAAAGGTGATTTTCTTTCGATGTGTGCGAGTCAAAGGAAGTTTCAAAGGTGATATGATTTGGAGAAAAATGTTCGGTAATGTAGACATTACGGTGGAAAGACTTGAGGCTAAATTGTAGATTTGTTTTCTTGAATACAAAAATTGGTGCAACGTAATATTCATACAGAATTAAGATAATGGTGTTTCAGGAGTTATTATTATATCGCGGAAATCCATTTATAATAATAACAAGTATTGTAAAAATATTTTAAGGTAAAATTAAATTAATATTTTGATAAAACTCCTAAAAATTATTAAAAATTATACCTAGTGATAATACCGCTGAATTTTAGTATTAAGCCGACGACGTGACAAACGCCACGCAGCCAAACGCTTTCGTCGCGTTTCACTTCTACACAAAGCATCCTCAGGAGGTCTTGACTCATTGTGCGCACTGAGTTTTTTTTAGAACACTATTTATTATAATATATACATGGTGTTTTGAAAGTTTTGTAGATTGTGAAAGCAAACTATTATTGTAAGATCGTTAGGTGGCTGAAATACCCGTGTATATTCAGTGCAGTGTTTTGTTTTTTAAATAAACAATATTAAAAAAACAACTATATTGTAGGTGATATGAGTTTTTAAACTGTCACGGTCATTAAATTACCAACGGGATATTTACCGCATAGACTTCAGTTTACTCGTGATCATGGCGCTTACAACAGTGCTGAAATATCGGGAGCTCAAAATTAACCAAAAACACGGTAAATATCCCGTTGGTAATAATAATTATAATATATTGTAGGTGAACTGTGAATCGAGGAAAGTATGTTAAGATGGTCTGGATATGTTTAGAGAATGATTGAAGTGAGACTAGCTAACATATATACACATGGGGCAAGTGAACGGAATTGTTGGAAGGGGACGACATAGGCGAACGTAGCGAAATCAGATAGAAGACGTTCTGAAAAAAGGCCAGGTCATGAGTACCCTAAACCGACGCTTATGTATGAAAGGATTGATGTGTGTAGATGAAGCAAAAGAGTAAGTGGAATTCTGTGATCTCTGCCTACCCCTACGGGAAAGACACGTGATTTTATGTATGTAGGTGAACCACTGGTACCACGCTTGACCGGCGAGATGGATTGCAGTGTATGATGGCAGATCTGCAGAAGACGCTGCTGCCCATCTTTTGGTACATTACCCCAAGTCACCTCTTATTATGACTCCCACAGAAAAATATGAGATAGTTACAGTTCATTCCACGGAGCATTATTCAATACACACAATAATAATCTTTCTTAAAAATGATAAATTTATATCATCTTTGGCACTTGCCTTAAAGCTTATAACCATGCGCCAATGACCTACAACTTATCTATTAATATCAGCGGCCCACAGCGTCACATAAATCGGCTAGACAAAACTATAAAGTTGTCAACTATTCAACAATGGTGTGTATGAGGGCGTCGTCGACGACTTTGCCGACCGTTAGGTACAAGTAGATTAATGTGCGTGCCACATTGATGTGAGGAACCATCTTTGTGGGAACCCGACTTTGAAAATCGGAGTGAAATGTGAGAACGATTCGGGCTGAAAAGTTGACGAACGTATTCGACGAGACGAGGTTTGAACTTGCTAGGGAGCAAGATTTTAAATGTAGTCAGTATTCTTATTTTAATTCCTATTTAGTTATAAAAACTCTTCCATATGTGAGGTGTTGCAGCATAGAACTAATTGAGTAGAATACTTTTTTAAGTCTTAAATCATAAAGAAATGGGTAAACTTAAAGTTTTTCGTCATATACCTATAGACCATTTTCGTTAAGGGTCTATCTCAAAACCGGAATTAGGTAATTAGGAATCAGACATTTCTATACTTACAAGAACATGTACACAACGTAAATGCTCGTTTCAATTAAGAGCGGTGTGTCACAAACATCTATTCCACGTAGCGTTAAGAAATCGTCCTTTTGTTCATGACACTCCCTCACTATTTGATTAATATGTATCCGCGTTGACTGCTTGTCTCTAAGAAAGTTTTATTAATGAATTTATTTTAACGCTAATGAACAAGTTACGTTACGGACAAGTGCCTCAGTGATACTAATTCATCTGGAGACGTTATTTTAAACTCTTATTTTCACTATTGTTTTGTAGTCTAGTTTAATTTTGGTGCTGTAGTGATTTATCGTTGCAGCTCGCATTTGAAGTAAACTACATATTTTAATTTAAACTATGATTTTCTTTGTGGGGGATGAATTTTTTTTCATACCATGGGTGAAATGTTATTTAAATGATTTCTTGAATTTTTGAACTGAAGAACTGTAAGCTAACTATCTTCCACTAAGAATCGTATAAGGTGACGAGGGGAAAAAATAGAAGGTGGGCGATAGCGGCTTCTGAAAAGCTTTCATCTTACACTACCTTCCCCAAGACTACTGATAAATGTAGGGATTGTGCCAACAATAATGAAGGAATTTGATCAACGGTGGACGTCCTTGCTGTAATAGTTTGATAGTTAATACCTGTATATGTTTTATGTTTATTAGATGATCAATTTCGTTGAGAAGGTATGGTTTTAATTCTTATTTAGCCAGTTGTATTTTGAAGCCACATCTTCCCTTACTTACAAGTGATCCTACGCTGTTTTAGTATTAAAAATTAAACTAGGTTTAAATGGTTTTGTACTGAACATTCATCGAAATCTAATAACTCAATGCTAATAGCTTTCCCTTTCAATTTTAAACACAGAAGTTCCTGCATATTGCAATTGAGTTCATTGAAAGACTGGAAGCTTTTTACTAATGCTTTCAGAAGCTTAATTAACATCCTCTACTGAATAGGCAAGTGTGCTTAATGCGAGAGATAGAGCCGACTCTACCGAGGTATGTCATGAGAGTATGCGATATTGCATGGAACTTAGTGTATGTCAAAGTTAATAGTAGCTTATAAAACTGTGGCCTAAGGAGGGGTATTATAATACGAGTGTGTGTGTGTGTGTTTTAATAGTATCACCCTAGTGTTTTACATACCAGTTATATGCAATTTGCCTAAGATAAGTAAAAATAAGGATAAAAACTTTTTTGTTATACTATAAAATAGAGATGCATAAGCGCTGTATTAGAAAAAAATGTTTAAGATGAATTTATTTACATTGGTCAAAGAAAATTGTACGACAATCTTCAAATGTCAGATTTAAATTTTACCGTGAACTATTTAGTACGCGTGGATATGGGAGTCTTTTCTGCAAGTTTTGGAGCCAAAGAATTGAATACACGCACCTAGGATTTTAAAGGCAATTCACACACATTCAGGTTTCCAATATTACAAAGATAATGATACCACACTCGCAACAGCAAGGAGCATCGGCTTACATTATATTTTGATTACGAGTAACTTTGATCGTAACATCAAAATGTCAACACATTTGTTTTGTGATAAAGTAATAAAACCTTTCGCTTGGTTGATTTGAGCGAGAAGTAAAAAAGTAGGCGGAAAGTACATATGGTATGTTGATTTTATAAGGTACATTCAAATTGAACTAAAACCCACTGTGTACCAGTTTTAGATATAGTGAGTTTACCATGTATATATTAAATTTTATAGACGTTTCTAAATCTATCTTTGCGCCACACATTTTCTCGGTATGCCCTCTGTGACTGGAGTGGAATTCCACTTCACCACCACCAACGTTAGTATCAAACCATTCATGAATGTAGCTCTTGATGCTTTAAACATAGTTTTGTTAAATAATGTTCCAAAGAAAAGCGCTCTGTCCAATTTCACCTAATGGTCTTCGCACCTACGAATGGGAATTCCCAAGAAACAGTTGCAGACTAAATTCGAACTGAAGCGAGTACGCCTGGAAGTCTTGGGACATGTGAGAATGCGAAGCAAATTCAATTCTTGGCTCCAAACCCATCCACCCGGTGAAGATTTAGGGTTCATTTTAGTCGGTGTAAGTTATTTGCTCATGAACATCTGGAGCCAAATGAAACACAGTGCTTAAGGTCTCGCTTTTTGCTATACTTGTAGTGGACTCTAGTACCTCAGGTTTTTACTAAACAAATATCATACTCATTTTCTAGTGTTTATATATAATGTAACCATTTTTATTATAAAAACTAACGTGGTTTTCACTTATTTTAATAAATAATACGGGATAACTCACGTGAATCAGTCAGATAGCTCCGACTATAGTATATAATGTAACCATTGATTGCTCTCATCTGTTGGTAATTCATAAGTTTATTGGGAGAGGCTAAGTCTAAATGTGGGGTTGCTGGGATAGAATGTCACTCCATCTTCCCATGGGTGTTGTGAGTGGCAACTAAGGGAAAAAATAACGGTAGTTGGGCAGCAGCGCTTACTGAGAAACTGTTAAATTATTAAAGATCAAAGGATCCAAGCGTCTGCCAAGCCGGGGGGGGGGTTATGGTAAACCCCCACTTAATGACGGAGGCTGTGTTCAGCAGTGGGTAATCCAGCTGATGCAGTAAGTTGAAATGGGAACCGGCTCCCAAAAACAAGTGCAGGTGCACACCATTTGGAATTTGGTGATAGATTTTTTACTTGAAGGACCTTGCAACTTGTTTTATACTTTTATTGTAGGTGATGATTAAGTATTCCAGTTAATATGCATGGGGATGGCGCAAATGACTGGTTAGCTGCCACCCTCAAGCAAAACCACCTAATGGTGTTTTTCGGCAGCTGCCTTTATAAGAGTCAGTAAATCTGCGAACGCATCATTAGGTGACATAGTGGTGGAGGCTAGAAAACTAGCTTATGAGCAATACTATGATATAATCATAATAGTTTTTTGAAAGCTTATGGATCAAACTACGCATATAAATAACTTTCACTTAAATGAGGAAGGGACTGCTCGCAATGCCTCTGGTAACTTAAGCCTTCGTGTGGGACAAAAACTCTTTGTAGTTTACTTAGTGGGCAGTTTCTGTCTTTTTATGTTACGTTTTCGTACAACTTTTGTTATTACTTTCCAAGAAAATATTTCTGTGATGACGACAGTTACTTATTATTGGAAAAAAAAGAGATAAAAGGAACTAGAATGCCTAATATATGGGCTTCTGTTATTCTGTTTAGAAAAGAAGGCCGTTCTTAACTCTGATAGGTAATGTGGTAAAAAGATGAATACTTATTTTTGGAAATAAAAGAGATAAAAGGAACTAAAATGCTTAATATATGTGCTTCTGTTATTCTGTTTAGAAAAGAAGGCCGTTCTTACCTCTGACAGGTAAAGTGGTAAAAAGATGAATTTCCTTCTATTTTGTCAGAACCTTAAGTACTGACAAAGCGCCGTGTCAGGAAAGACCAATTTTAGAAATTGTTACCCACCTCAATATCTGAAATTGGAAACTTTATTCGCTTTTGCTGATTGAGCTGTTTCGACATTTGCACTGCCAATGTTTTATGTGAACGTTTACTTTACTACAGTATTGATTACTGTAATCGAAATCTGCTGAATTTTGTTTAGTGTGATGGGAATGGATTGCCCAGCAGGTGAATTTTGGAGAGAAACAAATTTGTTGATTGGTTTATTGTTCAGTCGTACATTTGATAATGATCACGTAATAAGACCATTTGGTCTTCACTTTTGTGATGATTTGAAATGTTTAATACTTATTGTAACATTAATGTCAAATGTCCGTTTTAAATATTTTTCTAACAAGAAATTAGTAGATATAGCGAATGTATTTTAAATCGAAAAATCATAAAAGTTTGATGGTAATGATTGGTAGTCGAAGTAAGTTTTTTATAAGTAAATAGTCGTTATTGTTTTGTAAAAAAGCTTAAATAACTTATATGTTTATTTTTGCTATAGGAAACTTTCCAACAAAATTCTTATCATGTTACAATTCTTCATAATGACGTGGTAACGTAAAAATATTTGCTGAGAATATTAATTAAGGAACATTGTAGTGTAGTAGATGAAAAAAAACATAAAATTATAGGCACATGAGACTTAAAACTATATCGACGGGCGCAGTGCAATTCGTGACTTGTAACGAAATGCATCCGTTACAGGCAGAGGTTAGTCGGCTTAACATCAGGTGGGCCTCGAGCATGTTCCGTCACAATAACACAAAAAAGGCATTACTAGTATCACAGTAGACTAGTGATACATCAAAGACATACAGTTGAAGAAGACTAGGTAAGTAAACTTTTAATGTTTAATCTTGAAGTCTAAATCTAAATACGTTATAAACTATGATTTTGTCTCTAATTCCCCTAAAACCAATATTTACTTCTATAAAGCAACAAGTTAATAGCAAGTTTTGGTACTTGATTTTCTTTCCTTTTGTGTGTTTAGTTACGAGTGAATTATTTCTTACTCAAGCTTTGACGTTCGCCTTTATTTACGATGCTTTGAAATATCTCACTCAGCGTATAATTTTCTATAAAATATGACACAGAAACTCGCAATTTCATCAATGTTGACTTCAAAGAGACGGAAGCCGGTTGGAGCAACGTCCTGTAGTTTATATAATTTTATTCACATGATTTTATGATATTTTTACTATTCTGTAAATTTTTAAAGGTGATTTACTGATATCAAAATCTTACCCCACTCTTACATCATGGTAAGTAAGATATGCAAGATGATGCAGTCAAAAATGTTGTTCAGGCTAAATTAGCATTTCTGGCTCTCAAAGATAGTTGAGGAACATACTGTTAGGTGTTAGACGACATATATAATGTCCTAGAGGGCTTTTGAAAAAATTTGACTACTATGCTTAAATGACTTAACTATAATTTATAATATACTACGAATGACTTATTGACGATCATTTTAATGGAAACTATTTTTATCTTTATAAACCATGAGCGTAATGAGGGGCTCAAAAGTGAAATGTTTCACTTCGTCCAGGAGTAATGTAGAGTCTTGAGTGAAGCGAGGAGTTCAAACTGCACAAGACGAAGACAGACTTTATCACAGAGGAGTACACATAAAATCAGTAGTTTAATCATTAAAAAAAACTGGCCAAGTGCGAGTCGGACTCGCGCACGAAGGGTTCCGTACCGTTAGCTATACAACATTAGACTGCATATTTTAACCTCTTTTTGTTATAACGTGCGCGAGTTCCATTCGCACTTGGCCAACTTTTTGTATTTGTTGTTATAGCGGCAACAGAAATACATCATCTGTGAAAATTTTAACTGTCTAGCTATCACCGTTCTTGAGATACAGCCTGGTGACAGACGGACGGATGGACGGACAGCGAAGTCTCAGTAATAGGGTCCCGTTTTTACCCTTTGAGTACGGAACCCTAAAAACAATTCCAATGCTTAGCTTTATGAAAAATGAGAGTAAGTTTTAATATTATAATGGATATTGTTATACAATTACAGAGTAGTTAGTGTTCCTATTTTTGTGTACAATGAGAATGTGGTGCGTGTGTGTGCTCAAGAGGGTGTGTCATTGTGTTGCCAAAATGCTTGGTTATGCAAAATTACGTATATTTTAGTTCCTTTTAATTAATTTGGTATATAAACAATTCGAGTGCTACCTTTCAGGTCACTCTCATTATGAAATTATTTTAAGTTGGTCTTCATATGAAAGTGACTTCAACCTTCAACTTCCTACTGCTGCTCTTTCACGCAAATGCGACTACACGGATTTTATAAAAATTTACAATTACAAAATTACAAATTTACGAGAGAAAAATTATACTCATGTGCGGTATAATTTTTTCTCTCGTAAATTTGTAATTTTGTAATGTAATTCGCTTAGCAAGCGATATTGCAAACTTAACAATATTTATAAAAATTACAATGTTATTAGCCTTTACGTAGAAATAGTACAACGGCTAAAATATAATTATAAGGATATTTTTGCACTAAAATTGATTTAAAATCTCAGCATCTAACTCTGTCTTTTACATTCTTTGAAATCGCCTTTTATATTTTTATTTCTGCTTATATTGTTTAGAGTGATTTTGGAACGAAAAAGTTGAAACTCTTAATTCATTGTAATGGAGAACGGCTTACATATACAGAATATATGTTATCTCAACATCAAGTTTTTTTCATAGTTATTTAAATCACATTATGACCACATTTTTTAGTCACAGAAAGAAACGAGGTGGTCAAAGATGTAGCCAGTAACCTAGCAACTTTCGATTGACGCAAGATTCATCCATGACGAAATAAACCTTTTAGTTAATTAAAAAATAAAAACGCGAACGGGTTCTAAAACTCACAATGCGAAGCCTGAATGGTTCTTAATGAATTTCCATTTTGCGAAGTAGGTCGGAAATTCGTAATTGGTGGTAAGTCGGATCGGTCACCGCAGGCCGTTCTAGGAGTCTGCACCAATTTAAGGTTTATTGTTTCGATAATTACTTGAGGCGAATCGAGAGATTTCGGTAGAAATTCGCAAATAAGGCCGACTTCGCTCGAAATTTTTAAGTCAATGGTATCGGTTCTTTTAATCTGTCATTTTAGAGGTTCAAACCAATTTTATTGTAGTTGATTTGAACTTAATTATAATTGAATAGGCAAGCAAGTGAACAAAAAATATTTACTTATTAATGTTGTTAACAAGGTGGGCGTTGTGATATATTTGCTTGAGGATAAATAAAGGGAATTCAGTCAAATGTTATATAATCATTTAACATATAAATAATAACAAATATTTTTAAAAGTATCTCAAAAAAAACATTAAATAATATTTAAATAAAACACTTTAAAAAGTATAATACCTAGTGACAATTCCGCCTAATTAGCCGAGCGCACGATCGAGATGTCTCGATCGTGCGCTCGGTGAGTCAAGGCCTCCTGAAGATGCTTAGTTTAGAATCGAAACTAGTCGGATATTCTTCCGGTTAGGCTGCGTGATGTTTGTGACGTTAGGTAGATAACAGGAATATTAGGCGAAATTTTCACTAGATATATATTTTTATACTTTTTTAAGTGTTTTATTAAAATATTATTTAATATTTTCTTAAGGTACTTATAAAAATATTTATCATCATTGAATATAATTATACAAAAATGAGTTACACTGATTAAAAGAAATGCATTTAAATTATTTTAGGAATAAAATGTATACGTGCATATCTAATATTATACAATACATAATTCAATGGACAAATTAGCCGTGCTCAAGATAACCGACATTTATCGAAACCAATAAATTGCAATTTGACCTCTCTAAAAAATAGCGCCAATCAATTTCGTCGATAAGAAAGATGTTCCGTTTTATCTACTATGAATGTTTTCGTAAGACAAATCACGAACTTTGAACTTTGGAAAAGTGTATAAAAATTAAATTGGATGCGAGCTTCTAAGTTAATCTCAGGAGGAGTGTTTATCGTAACGTTGACTAATGTGTTCATACGCGTTCTGACTATCGGAGATTACTGTTATACCATTTAGATGGGCTGCTGCTCTATCACAATTTCTACATTAAGACGATAAATCGTGTCCACTTAATATCGGACCGTGATCATTCATTAAGCATTACTTTGTATTGTGGTTCTCAATCTTATTAATGTAAAAATTATTGTTCATTCAAAGTGAAATATTTGTCAACAGCCATAACTCCTCTACTATCCTAAAGTCTTCCACTATTAGGCGCGGTTCTAAGGTATCGCAGTGTCAGATGGCAGTTCATCAGAAGTAACTTCACTGCTTCCCATCTTCTAATGCTTTCCACTTCGTCAGCGGTAAGATTTAATAATTCAAAGTAAATTGTAGTTGTCCCGAATTCTATTTCGGTCTTACAGGACGAACCACATCAAATTGTTGCCGAACACCTAATAGCTTTCACAAACATTGATACCTACACAAATCCATAATCTAACGTCTTTTAAAGCCAAGACTTAACCTGTGGATCGAGTGAAATAAATAACAGGTATTCTTGACAGAGCACCATAACATACCGAGGATGATATGAGAAGCCACCGATTACAAAATTTTGAAACGAAAATAGAAAAGATAAGTTTAATTTTAACCATTGAGAATTTAGAAAACAGTATTTAATCTATGTAGACGCCACAGCCGAATCACAAAAAGTTCACAATCTGATATCATTAGTTTTGTTTCTTGAAATTGTGATACTTGTAACAGTAGTATCAACGGCATGCCGAAAAACGTGAAAGAAACGAGGTAACCCAATTCGTCTGCTCTTTGTGCCGATTTTCAATTTGTATAGACTTCAGTTAGCTTGTTAGGTCGCTGCGATAGTGCCAAAACATTAAGTATACAAAAGCAAAAAACACATGGTAGGTAAATCCCAATTTCTAAGTATAAACAAAATGACTCCATCAATAAGCTGTCCTATAATTTTCTTAGGGATGAATCTTGCGAATGTTATGGTCCTGCCATAACCCTTATAAATGCAGAGAGCTCTACTTGTCAGACAGTTTTACTTATTTCAGTTAAAAATGTTAAGTATTATGAAAAAAAATAAAACAGATTTGGATTGTTTTAAATCATGTTGTAGTTCCACGGTAGTTTTTGACAAATTTATAAAATTTATTCTTAACTGATGCTTATTTTAACTTACGTGAGGGGTTAACTTGTGTGTTTGGATACCCAAAAGTGCAAATAATATAAAATATCAAAACCATAACACAATAGGTACAGTAAGTAAAAAACAAATCACATATTTAAAACTCATTCCTTTTTCACAGATGTATGAGTTCAATAAATGGTCGCCATTGTTTAATTTTTTCCTCGTTATCCTACATCCGTTTCTTATCAGACTTCTAAGCAAATGGTAAACTTTAAAATTACAAATTAAGCATCATATTTTTCATTGGCAGTTCAATCCACCAACTACAGAACAAAGACTTCCCATTTGCACCACCTCCCCTTATCACGAAATGATCTTGATGACTGTCTGCGAGCTATCGACACATCTTGCCACAATTAAAACTACAAATTACATGACATTGTACCAGGATACAATTGCAATTAAAAATGGTTTACAGTACAACAATTTAAATGCGACTTGTGACTTGAATACTGAGCGCTGTCATTACGTAAATGTAAACCAATTATAGTGCTAACACACAGTTGTACATTTATTGTTATATTTATGTGGAATGGCAAAATAATGTTTTTTTTTGACAGCATGAAGGATGCGAAACAAGACAAAGTCGTTGGTAGTACCCACACTTCCTTTCCGGGTATTGATGGTAAAGAGGTTTGTTTTGCGCCTAATATTCAGCATACATAGTGAAGCGCTCGTAGCGAAGTTTGCTTAGCCATTCTGAAACGATCAGCAAAGTTAAGCAACGTCCGCCGCGGGATGGGTGACCGCTGGTGACATTACTACTGAGTGATTCCGTGCTTTGGAGGGCACGTAGCCGTCGCGTCGGTCCCGGTTGTTGTCTTAGGATGCCAGTCGTTATAGCATGGTGGTTGGGCATTTTGCGAATGCCCGCCTGGCTAGCTACCACCCTCTAGTAGAGAATCTGTCGCCAAGCACCTAACGGTTTGTTCCGACAGCTGTCCTTGAGAGCCAGTAATTATAGGTTAGCCTGAACATCATCTTCGACCACATTACCACTTACCATCAGGTGAGATAGTGGTCATAGGCTAACCCATCAGGCATAAAAAAAACCCCACGAACATCGAATTGAATGGCCAATATGTTCCAACGTGGACATCGCATCGCATACCTTTGGGGGTTAAAGAAGACTATCTTAGATTACATGAAAATATCCCGAATAACATATAGGTACTGCTATGTGGGAATAACAATGAAGCTACAACGCAGAGACTATTTAAGTTGAAGTTACTTTTATGTTTTCTTACTTCCTTGAAATCTTCGTTGCTAAAGCCTAGCATGGCAGTTGTCTCTGAAAGACAGCTTCTTAGAGTTAGTTGGTCTGTTGCAGAACTGCTAAAGCCTAGCCTAGTGGTGCTGAGAGACAGCGTCTGGAGTACAATGTTAGTTGCCATGTGACACATTCTTAAGGGTTGTAGTTAGCTAGGCAAGTTATCGCAAATTGTCCTTGCGCTTTGCGTAGAATCTTGCGGCTATGAAAGAACTCAAGCCAGGTCACCTCTCAAACAGTGTCAAACTAGGAGACGCTGGTTCAATTTTATTTAAACCTCCATACTGAAAAGATAATTTTGCTCTCGAAACGTTTGTAAGTGACTGCATTATGTTGGGTACTTTGGGACATGACCTTTATACTCGTAAGACGATGAATTTCTTAATATTATATAAGTACTTATAGTAATTAAAAAAAGTAAATATAGCGGACAATATGTTCAATGACTGTGTTGTGGCACAAATTATTAACTTAGAAACAATTACACATCATTGATACTACCGAGTAATTAAACCAATAAACTTTGAGCAACTCAAGAGCTATTTCGGTAGATCCGTCAGTCCGATACATTTCTCCAGAGATTAAGAACACCCACGTGTTTTATCAATAATCCATTATACGTACAACAAACAATAAGAAGTGTTATCAGACGCGTTGTTATCGGCTCGCCATGATGAATGGTCGCCGAGGCACATTAGAAAATGTCAATAAATAAAAAGATATCGTACCATCTCGGAGTAACTTGAGATTGGACGTTAATATAAACACTGCATCATTTAAGAAAAATCTTATAGGTTTAAATTTGTGGGATTGTGTATTTATTGTTACGCTTCACGCAACTGTAATTGATCTATAAATGTATACTAACTATATTTAATATGGCAAGATAAATTGGGATGAAATTGAACATTATAACTAATAATTACGAATTACAGGATATTGGGTAATGTTTTGTGTTTTGCACAGTCGCCTTTTTTTTGTATGGGATAGGTGGGCAAACGAGCAGGTGGCTCACCTGATGGTAAGTGATCACCGTCGCCCACAAACATCCGCAACACCAGAGGTCTTTAGAACTAAGCCTGCAATAACAATATATACCCATTGTGTTTTTTTATAATTATGGTAAAGACTTCTGTATCTTTCTATGTACACAGACATGTCTTAAAATCAAAGAATGATTAGATTTTTTATTCTTATTTATGTTAACTACAACAATTGAGAAATTATTGACAACACATTAATTTTAAAATTACAAAGGCTTGTTATTGCAGGTGACTGTACCTGAATTATTTATGGTTTTGAAATTGAAAGTTTAGCATTAGATAGTAATTATTTTCATAATTATTCCAACCTTAAATATATGCGAATTATTTAATAATTGTTGTGGTAAATTGTGTGTATGATATCGCAGGCCTTAGTACCTATTCCAATTAGAATTACTGTTTTTAGAATATGATGCATGGTGATGATTTGCATGGTGGTAGGGCACTTTGCGAATGCCCGCCTGGCTAGCTACCACGCTCAAGTTGAAAATCTGTCGCCAAGCACCTAACGGTGTGTTCCGGCAGCTGTCCTTGAGAGCCAGTAATTCTAGGTTAGCCTGAACAACATCTTCGACCACATCATCACTTACGATCAGGTGAGATAGAGGCTAACCTATCAGGCATAAAAAAAAAATGATTTGAATTGTATGTAATTTAAGTAATATTTTAGCTTTTGTATAAATTGTTTATTAATTAATTTTGTAAACGTAAAACATTATATTACTATGATACATTGAAGATAATGGTTTCGTATTAGGGTTAAATATTAAATTGTTGTTTCAATTATTGTATACGTCTGTGCTGTTTGTGCTAGCTAGGCTAGCCTTAGACCACTATATGACCTGGTGGTAAGTGATGATGTGATTGAAGATATTATTCAGGCAAAAACAGAATGACTGGTTCGCAAAAAAAACGGATTTTCTGATTGATTTCTGATTTAAGTTGAATTTATTATATGTCATACGAATTAAAGTGGGTATAAAATCATAAATACTTGCCTATATTATGTCTTCGATTAAGTTTAGCTTAAAATATAATTCTTATTTTCCGTTTTTAACTCTGTCTTTATTGCTATTGGGGGTTTTTGTGTTTGTGGTATTTACGAGTATAAACTATTTCATAATATGAACATTATGTTAAATTTAATACTAAAATTCAGTTTATGTCATACAGATATAATGCAATTTGTATCCATTTAAGTTCCAGTATATTTTAACATTGTACGAGTCAAAATCAAATCAATGACAATATATCCTTAAACTTTTCAAAAAACCATTCCCTGACTGTTCCCAGTGCAAAAGTACCCATTACTCTCTTACTTACTAAAATACTACGAAACAAAATAGTGCCAGTATTTTCTTCCGAATAATATTAATACAAATACAGCTACCAACTATGTTCATACATATTTGCGAACATCAACATAACTACTTTCACAGATGGTTTAAATCAACATTAGAAATTGATTTACAAACACATACACAGCGTTCAAAGGCTTCGACGAATGCTATGAAACGCTCGAACGGTTTGTCGAAGCAAATTAAGCGTAGGAGCCTGCATTATTCCTACATAACTTTGCTTATCGCACTGCCCGCTACCGGTTCTTCTATTAGAGGCAAAGCCGATAGTCTTATTGGTTTCAAATTGTGTCTAATAGTTAGAAAATTTGTTTGCTAAGCTTTTTGAAATGTACCCATGACTAAACACATTTATGAATTATGATTAATTATTAATTATTATTTCAGTTAAATTTCCATTTACCCCGTGGGTTGCTGGTTTAGAATTGCACCTCCCCATATCATCCCGTGGGTGTCGTAAGAGGCGACTGAGGGAAAAATACTGGAAAGTAGGCAGCAGCGCCTTATAAAGAACTGCTAACTTACACTGCGATCCCCAAGACGCCTGCCAAGCGTGGTCAAATACCCCCTTAATAGGTTCAGAATATTTGTTGACCGCATCATTACATATTTAAAGTTTATAGCGCTCGTAGCGAAGTGCTTAGTCGCTCTTAACTGATCAGCTAAGTTAAGTAAAGACCGCCACGGACATAACTTGGATGGGTGACCGCAAGTCACGTTACTACTAATCGCTTCCGTCTTTCTGAGGGCACGTTAAGCCGTCGCTCTCGCGCGGTTGCTGTCTAACGATAGCAGTCGTTACACAATGGTGGTAGAGCATTTTGCGAATGCCCACCTGGCTAGCTACAACCTTCAAGTAGAATATCTGTCACCGAGCTCCTAACGATGTACTTGGGCAACTGTCTTTGAGAGCCAGTAATTCTAGGTGAGCCTGTGTAACCTTTTTGACCACATCATTACTTACCATCAGGTGAGATAGTGGTCAAAAGCTAGTCTATCATCTATTAAAAACACTCTTTACAACAGGTGAAATATCAAGATACCCTATCAGCAATAAAAAAAAGTGTGTCAATTATAATAATATATCTTACTTCTGTTCTTGATAATAAACATTTAATTTGTTAAATTATAAACATTATCTTAGGTACATAAACTTTCACAAAAAGAGCAAAACAATCTCGAAATGTTTCTTATAATATTTGTCATTAAATCTTGTTAAATTTGTTATATTCCATGTTCTTCAACCTGTAATTAATGAAAACAGGATGTTTATTTACGAAGACGCCGACGCGCACCATTGGCTCCAATAAGGTCTAAGTTAAAAATCCATTAAAGCTCCCTAATTAACCGTAAATTTCAAATAAACATTATAAAAACAATCTACGAACTTAACGGTGTATTAACGTATCCGTTTGGTTATTGAAACTTAGTTTAAAGAAAATAGATGTAAATGATAGGATTTTTAATCTTTGTTGGTGGCTTTGTGAAGTAAGGTACAGCTCAATAAGTTGGTAAAATAACTTTGTGTTTCAGTAGATTCAAGCGCTATTTTTTTTTTCGTATTTGCCTTCAGTTATAACTCCTCTAGCTTAAAATAAATATGTAAAGATAGGTAAGTCAAACTCAAAAACAGAAGGATGCAAAACCTTACCGCTGCGGTAGTGGTTAAAAGTGTACCGTGCGGCGCAACAACATTACCTTGACTTTGGAATTTATTGAAATTTGGAATATTTTGTTAATTGTGAAATTGATCAGTCAGAAATCAAAGCGGTAACTGTATGAGAGTTACATTTCTTGACATATTTATTTGTAGTACTACACTGTTTAAAGTTTTGTTTTACTATCAAAAGCCATACATGTCTTTAATTTATTTTGTACTTCGGAATAGCGGGAGAGTCTACTGCTGTATCTTCTATACCGGGCACAGTAACAGAGACGATTGATTCAAAGAATCTCATGTCAGGAAACCCCAATCCCGATGCGGTCGTCTATTGTTCTATATCCAGAGAGCAAAACACAGACTGTGCACTCTTTGTCTTACTGGCCGTCTGCTCGTATGGCACTGGTCCCTATCTCATTAACGGACTGAGTTTTAAACCTGACGTATTGTTTTTATGTATACGTTGATACAAAACTTAGTATTGGACAAAGAGTTCATTTTTTTATTATTGGATACTTACAAACGAGTTACCAAATAAATATTTTAGCACCCAAGTTTTTGGGTATAATATTATTTTATTCTTAAAAAAGGCGTCAATTACTTTATTTTATTGGGATTGTGACGGAACAAACTATCAATTATTTTATTTTCCTTTACAATTTGGAACCCTTAAAAGTGACGCTCGATTCGCACTTGGCCAGGTTTATGTATAGCTTATATTAGTAAGAGACTCCTCTTACTAATTAAGCCAGGTGCCGGTAGAATATCACCCGCCAATCTCTTGCTGTGGGTATAAATGCGACTATGGTTAAAATAACGTAAGGTGAGCAGCAGTGCCTACTGAGGAACTGCTATCCTACATTGCAATCGACAAGACGCCTGCCAAGGGTGGGGATGATGGTAACCTTCCCGCCCCCGTCTTAAAAGTGTCAGACTGTATTCGCTAATACAGTACAGTACTACACCATATTTGATAGCATACAGATAAATCAAGGTTAGTAGTTTAGTTTAGTAGCAGTTGAACTCTTTGTGCGAGTTCGTCCGCGGAAGTACTTTTACCGATCTATTTTTACCGCTAACCAATGTTCACATTACTGTGTTCCACTTACCCGCTCTTGGCTCAAATTGTTAATTGTAATTTTTTTAGGTTAATTTTAATCTACAAGGTTCATAATATTTATCATAGATCTGCTCTTCTCCAAAAACAAATCTCTATCTCGAGAAATTTTGATGCATAGAAAGACTACATAAGCCCATACAAACTTGTTTGTATAATGGATAACTATATCCTTATCAATAAAAATCTCTACTAAGAATGGCTCTACCTACCAGCCTTCTACCACATCGTTAAGATTTTATCCCACTTTTAACGACTAATCTCTCTCTACTTGCTTTGCTACAATGGTAGGGTAAAGTAGGGTTGAATAATAGGTCGATTTTTTATTATTTTATTTAGGTATACGAAACCTTTAGCGCTTAAAACTTGTGTAAGCAGTAAGGACTCTACAAAAATTCAGTTGGTTCTTAACCAGATGCCTCTGTTACATACTCTTGGCATTTAGTTGAGCACTAGCAGTCGTTGATTTGAACAATAGTTTTTTTTATGGCTGAAAGACTAGCCGTTATCTCACCTGATGGTAAGTAATGGTGTGGTCAAAAATGTTGTTCAGGCTAGCCTAGAATTGATGGCTCTCCAGAACACCTACCGGAACATACCATTACGTGTTTGTTGACAGATTTTCTACTTGAGGGCGGTAGCTAGACAAACGGGTATTCACAAATGCCCTATTAGAACGCAAAAATATGAGTGATTTAAATTGAATTTTTCCTTTGAGATGGCCAGCAGTTGGAGATATACATTGTTGACCGTAGGTACATCCTGCGTCTATTTCAAGGATATTCTCTATTTTAATTTTACACTTAAGGATTTTCGATCAAATATTAAAACATTCTGTTTAAAAATACCGAGAAAGTGCGATGTAATAAACCTCTAAGCTGACGATAATTTGGGGAATATATAGAATACTGAGTTGCTATTAAATGAATGTTCAACAACTGTTGAGTTGACATACTGTTAATATTTTCATATCCAGCCTCCAGGGACGTAATGTCGCGTCTCGTATGACGGATCGATCCTGTTGCCACGGAAAAAATACTGTCACAGAAATACGGATGCTTGAGTCATTTCTCATGCGTTTTATTAGAATTATTACATTGTGACAGGGATTCTATTGAAATCTGTGTGGTAATTGTCTTTTTGTTTTGAAACTTCCTGCCTATGGTTTGATATTAAACATTTACTGTACGCATTTCAATTTTACACATATACTTGTCATAAGCAAATTTTCGCTTTGGTATTGAACTTGTTACACTACTGCCTATAATGGTAATGTAGAATTACTGTATTACCAACTAATTCATTTTGTTTTATTTATCAGAGATATCATTTAAACATTTTACATATCATCTTCTATACAAATTTTTATGCAACGATAGGCTAGTGGCAATGAGTAAATTTACCGTCAAATGTTTGAATGTTTGATTATTAATAGTGGCAAGGTTTAAGCGAATACTCGCCTTGCGAGCTGCCTTCATTAACGTAGAAAATTTTTCATCGAAAACGTACCTAAAATGTAGTCCCAGCAACTGTCCTTAACAGACATATCTTGATTTCACTATTATATACTATTTATTATGCAAGGGGGAATCAAAAAAGGTGTAATCAAAAGCAATACATATCAATTAAGTTCAGTTTTTTGCTGATAGATTAGTCTTTGATCATAATCGCACTTCATGCTATGGCTTAACTTAGCAAGGGAACTGAATCTCAAGTATACAGGAGTCGGTACATACCGTGAGGTGCTTAGCGATAAATTTTTCTACTTGAAGGTGCTATACTATCTAAGGGTAACAGACGGGCATTTGCAACTACCGAAATCGACACGACGGCTTACCCTTTGTCATCCGCGTGAATGATTTCGTCGATTTATGAATGAAATTCTATTGTTCAAATTATTTATGATGCGCATGGATTAATAAGCCCTCCAAAGTACGGAAGCCCTCAGTCATAAATGTAGTAAACTCCGATACAAATAGTTTGACTAGGCAAACTCCGCTACAAGCGCACAACAAGTATTTAGCAAGATACTGTACTGTATTCGCCGCACTGGATACCTAATCTCATCTTTCATTAATTTCAAGGATTACTCAGCCCTTTACTTAACCACACCTATCCACTGTAATTCAAATATTGATAATATGCAGTTGTACCAATTCAGTCGCTTATATACTTCTCGTAATATTATCGAAGAAACCTGGTGTAGTAAATTTGAACTGATATTATGCATTAATTTTAAGAAAGGATCCATCTTTGAAAACAATTGGAATAAACTCGATTTCTTCGCACATACAGGAGTACCTACCTACCACTGGAGAAAAAACACATATTACTTTTAAAAATTTGGTTTTCATCCATTTTTAACCATTAATAATACTTCGTCACGTATACGTAAGTCACAAATAAAACATCAGTAACACAAACATTACACTTTATTAAATAACGATTTATATCCTTGAAGCTTGCCGATGTCATTGTTTATTGTATGGAAACGATAATCAGGATTAAAAAAGTCAGACCGTTGTAAAAAACGACAAGCATACCTTGTTTGTAAACGCATTCCTCGAGATAGGTTCACCGCCACACACAGTCCATAACCAACTTCTCATAACATCAAAACGGCTTATGATACGCCTTAAGCTAATTTAGGTAGCATTGTGAGCCCCACAAGAGGTACCTATGAATAAGATTATCACGAGACTAAAACCCGTTGGGAGTCATCGGTCATAAATCATAACTCATAAAATGAGACTGACAATAACCTTTATCTAGAAACGCTTCCTAGACAACAAATCAACAAAAAATATACCGTGGCTCTCTTAATTTAAGCCCGAGAATCGATTACAGATATTGAATTTGATTTGGGACGAAGCTACACCAACCCATAGTTAAAATGACAAGCGAACTTAATAATCCGTTTGATCGGACCAATTGTTGGTATTGTGTTTTCTGACGATTTTTAGAAAGCAGAAAAAGAACCAACTGAGCTTAATAAGCATAAAGAGCGTTCAGGTTACAGGACAAACATCAATCATGTTAGACGTCACTTCATTTTCGACTAACTCAGCAATTTTAGACGCGTGAGTGATCAATGGAAAATCGTATGTAATGTAATGAGGCTTGCTCGGATCTGTCTGTGTCACTGCTTTTTGCGCTCGTGCCTATAGCAAATTTGAATGACAGCCAGTTTTTAGTACACAATATTTTGATTACTTCTATTTTGTTGAATCTAAAATTGAAAATACAAGCAATTAGTTCCATCAAACGTGTGGGCATCAATCAAAATATTTTATGATTTGAGACGACGGCTAAATTATTAATTGGCAGTTTCTGTCAAATAAAATTCAATTTGGACATAAAAATAAAGTGATTTCATATTATTGAATTGACTCGATTCCTTTTAATGGTTCGCTTTAGAGATTGAGAATGGAATCATTATCGATAGCTATTAAAAGTAACAATGTCTGACCACGAAACGCTATTCCCGCACAATGCCCTGACTATCAAGCGATGTTTGATTACTTATCCTTATCTGAAACTCTTTTTATATCTACTACATTATGTCCCGACTAAATTGGAATTCGTGGACGTTATTGTGGTCTGGGGAATTAGATCCACCGCATTCAAAACTCAGGCTATCCTATTGAGACCTCTCGGAAGGGAACGGAATCTGATAAGGCAGATCGTGGATAGGGAGCCTTTTTCTTTGCGCGACACCTTTGTCATGACAAAGGGGCTGTTTTGCCTCAACTGTGGCATGTGAATGGGCTTGCAATAACACGTCCTGGTGAAGCTCACATCCCGCGAGATCGGCTTCTGATATACTCGTCCCACCAAAGATTTATTAATCTTTCTCGTTGGTAGGAACAATGAGCGCTTTCGAGAGGCACCTGGCTGTTTTTTCTCGTCACTCAAGTGGGCTCGAGTCGTGTATGTAGTTTTTGCTTGCCGTTCGAGCGAGGTAAGTGGAAATTGGAGAGCGATTGTCGCTACTTCAAGTGTGCGGTTGTTTGGAAGCATGAACTCTTGTTGCCGCGCATTTATCGTTATGACTGTTTATTCAAGAAAATTAATAACTAAGTTTGTTTAACGTTGATAAAATATGTTTTGAAGTGCATACACGTGTACTAATATTATTGATGAGTTATTATGAATAGTTACTTGATAAGAGCTACCTTGTGAACAAGAATATTGATTTATTTTACTCATTTTGTTGTTAATAAAAAAAATATATACTATACACAAGCTTTACAGCTATTTTTTAGGTTTCATACCAAAAGTGAAAAATGTAACCTTTTTTGGAGACTACTGTATATTCATATGTTAAGGTTTGTAAACGAAATGAAATAAAATCAAAATTTTTGTGTAGGACGTTAACATTGAATTAGACATAAAAAAATATTTTAAAGATTGATATACATTTTTTTTAGAAAATAACTATAGGATGGCTGTAAAAGCTGTCAATTATATTTAATTTTATTCAATTACAATGTCCGGTACGGGGTCTCTCAAAACTAAACTAATGATGAATCTAATATGTATGACACTGTGTATCATATTCACATTTCACTAGAAAATACGATGAATTTGAAAACGCGGATTTTAAGCTGTAATCGAAACCAACAAATAAATATTTCTATTTTACGAGCTGCAATGCGAATCCTCAAAAGAGCGAGGGTTTTATATTACACATGTCTCATTTTTAACGATAAAATACAAGAAAAAATCTTTTATTTTAATAAAAAGACATGCGACAGTTAAATTTAAAACATGTGTCCTGGCAATATTAAAGCTTAAAAAATTGCATTCAAGTGACAAAACGTATTTGCTAGTTATCATTATCACAAACGCTAGACTTACATTAAACAAGTTATTAAAGCGCCCTTAATTATTAATTTTAACTGATCCAACCATTTCAAAAATATCGTATTTCACGTACAATATCGCATATTAATTTACTTCTAAGAACTTAATATCTACCGAAAGTTTATTCCCAACGTGTCGTCCGGTCAAGTTACTCGTTTAATTTGTCTAGATCGCGTGTTAAGGGACAGCTTTAATAAATAATGCTTTTTTATCTTGACATCGGTGGGCTCTAGGCAGAAATTCTTACACGTTCCTTCGCTGAATCGACTCTTTTTGTTTGCGTTTTGTATGTTTGTGGCGTTAACTTAAAATATTAAAGGGCGTGCAATTGATGTGATGAAAAGATACAGTCCCAACCAGTCTATGACAGTATATCAACCTTACCGTTTTTAAGCACACAGAATACGGCATACACAATTGAAATGGCTTTATCATATTTTAAAATGAAACCTATATTAAATCAAAAATACCCCCGTTTAAAAAATGATTAACTACGAACATTGTTCCTGTATTAAAAGTAACAAACATCTCTCCGGTATTGTAGACTAAATTGTAGAGTATTACATAGTTACTACATAAACATGCAATGTGTTTATGAAGTGAACAATGACACCAGCTGCATACATCGATGCCAAGTCGATAAGAACCCACATTTTGGCAAATGCTTCTCCGCGGGACGCCGTCACAATATTTTAGTATCTACAACTGTATCTATCTATGTGGTCGAAGATTTTTTGAGATAATCATCTGTTGATGATGTCCTTTTGGATATTATTTGGAATTGCTTGAATTTCAAAGCATTCATTGTATTGTTGTTATATCAATGACAATCGAATGAAGCTGTTTGTATTCAGGGCTTTATAATATGAGAAACTATCTAATACAAGAATAGCAGAACATGCGGCGCGGAAAATAATATTTAAGGAAAGGTGCTCACAAATCTTAAGACACTTATTTTGGATATATACCTTAAATAATTAACCAGAAGAAATACCATTTACTCCAAAACAGCAGTTAGCTTTTCGTACCCGTTGGCTTCTCGCGATTCTAACGATGTTGTCGGCGCCAATCCATCTATTGAAGGGTACACTAAAACAAGAGTACTAAATGTGTTGATTTGATGAGTTAAAAACCTTTCTATCCCATCTATTAGTTATGATATATGGTCCGCCCATTATCAATTTAAATTGAAAGTTCTAAGAGTAATATAGTAGGACTCGTAGCTATTGGTTTGAATTTCTTTGTTTCGGATTTAATAGAGCAAAGAAACTGCTAGTAACCATAAATCATAACGAGCAACACACACAGGTTGACGACTTTTGTCTTTAGCTCTACGAGAAGGAAATGAAACGAGACGTTGTCACTTAATTTACCAAACTGAGAAAATCTTACCTAAATATAACTTTAGTCATAATAAAAATATATCTTATCAAAAATATATGTATAATTAATTATATTATATGCAATACATAAAATCAACTATAGTGATAGTGTGCGGGCGGATTGAAAATCGATGATCAGATTAGATTGAATGATTTGAAGCAGTGATGGCTAAGTGGCATTGGCTAGGGACCGCCGCGCAGCAGGCTATTGGTTCGAATCCCACCTCGAACTTGAGCTTTACCGCATTTTGGAAGGGCACTTACGAATGCCCGCATGGCTAGCGACCTCCCTCAAGTAGAAAATCTGTCGCCATGCACCTAAAGGTGTGTTGCGGCAACAGTCCTTGAGAGTTAGTGAAAGTACAGGCACATGAGACTTAACAACTATGTCTCAAGGTGTCGGGCGCAGTGCAATTCATGACTTGTAACGAAATTCATCTGTTATAGGCAACGGTTATTCAGCTTAACATCAGGTGGGCCTCAAACTTGTTCCGTCTCAATAACAAAAAAAAATCGGTTATAATATCTACCGACTTGGTCTTAAAGTAAAACCAATTTCTATGCTTTGCTTGCCAATTCTCAAACGAAAACAATAGTGGGCCATACTAACAAGCACTTCCCGATAAGCATAGTACACCTATAGTTACGTACTTACACTTTATAAGTTGCAATATCGAGTGAGACAAAAAATACAGCCCAAAATCCTGTCACATATCAAGCCGTTTTTATTTTGTGTACGAGACGTTTCGCAAACAAAAACTATAAATTATACCACAAAGCTTTTCTGTTTTGATCACTCCTCCTGTCCCCATTGTACAAAAGGGGACGTGGGATAACTCCAAAATGCACTTGAAAAAAACCGGGTTTCTTACCAAAAACCTCAATCTTTTGTGATATACTAAACTGCCTTTCGGAAATTTATTGTCGAAGAATGATATGATGTCTTTATGTTCAGTTTCTATTGTGAGACACTTATCTGATCATCTTCCACGTTTGGTATAATGGTTTTGATGTGGTTCTAATATTCTCTACTATTTTAATCTTTGGTGTATATTGTTTGTGGCTATGCTTTTTTGTTGTTCTGAACATTCTGCTTTGTCATTTTATTCCTTCGGCTAACGATTTGACAAGAATGTGGAACTATTAAAGTTTAGTATCTGCAACTGCAACAGTTCTTTAACCCTTTTATTCTTTCTTTTACGACATAAATTTCACGGGATACAAAGCAAAAAAAAACCGTGTAAGCATAGGTATATAGTTAAAAGCTGTTTAAATAAAAGTAAGGAAAGTAGTTACCATTAGAAACGTAGTTTCGTCATATATAAAATATCAACTGAACTTGAGCATAAGCATTTTATTTGTCTTCAAACGTAAATATATATAATTTCCTATACAAAACAATTTATCTTTAATTCGGAGCAGCTTTTAAGATATTTTTGTGCTGTTTAACATATGTACAGTAAGCGCTATGATAATACTTTCCTTAAGTTACATATATTATATCAAGTTTTAATGCGGGCTTGATGCTTGTTAGGATATCAGTGATGGTTGCGATAAGTATATACATGTTTCTATCTTTAACTTATTCATGTGACGTCAGTACATTACGTCTTCTCTAACACAGAAGATAAAACAAGATCATCATATTTATTTAACATTTCGGCCAACGTTTTGGAAAACAACACGCAATGCAACGCAAGTACATGATTGTAATAAGTTCTGGCTTCAGTTTTATGGCCAGCCTGACTAACTGACAACAACTCTCCTAGATTAAAGAATGGCAGCACCCTCCTACTCGCACACTCACATCGATGTGAGAGGTGGCCTGCTGCTCATTAATCGCAAAATTTTCCATTAATCACCTCTTAAAGCCACAAAATTATAAGGAACGATATTATAACTAGATTATAAATGTATATAAGCCACAGACTCCACGAAAAAAATTTAATCTTTTTTTTTTTTTTTTTTTAGGGAGGACATAGATGCTGGCTACCGCCTGTGCGGTCGTCCAGCTCCACCGGGTTTTGGGCGAGGGCCTGGCCCTACAATAGCCCGGGAGGGAGAAGTGCCGAAGGCACTTCTCCCGAGACGGGCGTAGAAGGCGAAAAGCGCTTTCTACCTCCGTCTCCTGCGGACGCCGAAAACGTACCGCTATTATAGGAGGGGTTGACAGCGAGCTCAAGGGCACCACTGTGGTTCGGACCTCGGCTTGTCTCGCTGTCGAGAGACATGGGGGGGATCGGAGCAAAATGCCTCTGTGCAACTGCAGTGTTGCACAATTGGGCCCTACTGAATAATACTCTTTGACTATTTGGAGAGCAATTTATCGTGACCTTGTTTTTGCCTCGAGCTCGCCGGCGAGCTCGGTGTTTGATTGTGTGACCTCTAATTACCTCACACCTGGGGATTTTACCTCGACGACTTGCGGATAACGCTAAAGCTGCCAATGTAATGACTGCGATGGGGTCATCCGGGTCGTCTAATACCTGCCGTGGTCGGCGACGGGGGGGTTTGAAAAATGGGATAGAAGAGGCGGTCGAGTAGTTCGATGCCTGGACAACCAATGGGTTCGAGTGGTGGGGTGCTCGATCAAAGTATCGGCGGGCGCAGTCCTTATTGAACTGCGCTAAAGAGGGAAGGTTTAGGTCGCAATGCAACTCGGTGTTCCGGATATACCACGGAGCGCCGGTTGCACTACGAAGAAAACGGTTTTGAATGACTTGAAGCTTATGGAGATGGGCCTCACTAGCATGACTAAACACTACTGATGCGTAAGTCATGATGGGGCGGATGCAGGCAGTGTAAAGTGTCTTCTTATTTCTAAGAGACATTTTACTCTCTTTGCGAATCAGGGGACCAAGGCGACCCATTACAAAGGCCGCTCTGTTACGGACGGTTGTTATATGATCGCTAAAGGTGAGATTCCGATCAAGGGTGACTCCGAGATATTTTGTTTTACTAACCCAGGGGATGGGTTGGTCGAACAAAGTTATAGGTTGCGGGTAACGGGGGCGGCCCTTCTCAGTAAAGTACATAGCTGCACTTTTAACTGGGTTGACCGCGATGCGCCATTTACGGAACCAGTCACCGATCTCGGTGATGGCCCGTTGGAGGGCGGGAATGGACTTTCTACTGATATGCCACCCAGTGGTATAAATAGCGGTATCATCCGCGTATTGGGCTAATAGGACGTTAGACTGAGAGCGTGGGATGTCGCTGGTATACAGCGCGAAAAGAATGGGTGATAGCACGGAGCCCTGAGGGACTCCGGCTCTGACTGGGTGGGGGGAGGAGAGGGTGCCTTCCACGCGATAGCGAAAGCTTCTGGCTTTAAGGAAGTCTTGTAGGATGAGCACAAGACGTTCTGGCACGCCAAATTGGTATAGCTTGTAAATCAAGCCATTGTGCCAGACTTTGTCAAAAGCTTTCGCTACGTCGAGGAAGACTGCTAGCGTTGTCTGGGGTTTGGGGTACTTGTTAAAGCCCTCAATGATGTGCTCCGTGAGGCGGTGCACCTGTTGGACGCATGAGTGTCCGGGTCTGAAGCCAAACTGCTCATCTGGGATAAGGTGGTGTTCCTTAGCATGGGACTGGAGACGGTTTGCAAGTAACCGCTCGTAAAGTTTGCCTAAGGCACTGAGGAGGCTGATGGGGCGGTAACTGGTGGGGTCAGATGAGCTTTTGCCTGGTTTGTGAATGCCAATGACATTTGCACATTTCCAGGTGTCTGGGAATAAGCAGTGGCTCATAGCAGCATTGAAGATGCTGACTAGGAGATGGATGAGAGGAGGGGAGAGGGTTTTAAGAACCCTGTTGGAGATGCCATCGGCACCGGGGGATTTGCGCGGTCGGAGGGCCTTGATCAGTCTCGCCACCTCAGCGTAAGTCGCTAAGGTGATTGGTGGGAGTTCAGAGGTGACCACAGAGCTTTTACGTTCGACTTCAGCATCCACCGAATCGAGGTGAGCTTGGTCAACGTGATCTACGTTAGGGGAACACTGAGCCTCTAGGCTATCAGCTAGGCACTCAGCTTTGTCTTCGTCAAAGAACGCTGGGACTAGTGGGACTGGTCTGTATAAGGGAGGCATGTCGTTGTAGTTACTTCCTTTCATACCTCGCGCCAAGTCCCAGTAAGCCTGGTGGCTTGGCACGAGGTTTGAAAGTTTGTCACCCCATTGTTGATCACGCAACTCAGACATGCGACTTTGAACCATGCGTTCAAAGTGGCGTTTCTTAGTTTTGTTCTCTTTACTGGGGTAAGAGTCGTAATGTCGGGTCACTGCTTTACTTTCCGTCACTAATCGTCTCACATCCGCTGGAATGACAAGGCGCCGGTCGTCCGGCACCATGACCTCCTTTGCGGATGCACCTACTACGGTGGAGAGGTGATTAGTGAACGAATCGATCGCAAGGGTTACGTCATCTTTAGTCAGGATGTCGTCAGGGATCTTGTCAAGGTCCGGTGAACTGATAGCTTTTAGGGCAACGCCTAATTGCTTCCAGTTCACTATCGTCTTAGTGGGGCGGGGGAGGTCTGTTGTTGGGTCGGGACCTAGTCGCAGTATAATGGGTCGGTGGTCAGAGTGAAGCTCGTGAACCACTTCTATGGAGCGTAACTGGAGTGTTACGCCTCTGAGTAGTGCCATGTCAAGCAAGTCAGGTCGAAAGTCTTCCGTATGAGGGTAGTGAGTGGGCTCAGTGGGCGCAATTATGTCAAAATTAAGTTCTGCGACTAGTTTTTCAAGTGCAATGCCTCTGGGATTGTTGACGTTACAATTCCATAGGATGTGCTTACTATTGAAGTCGCCAATCAGAAGGACGGCGCTTCCTAATGAGAACAATGCTTCTAAGTCAGCTCGGACGATCGGCTTTTGACAAGCTTGGTAACAGGACGCTATGACTATAGGTTGATGACCAGTCATAGCTAGAAGGCAACAAGATGCTTCCATATTAACAAGAGTCGGGGTAGGTAGGGGGATGCAGTGCAGGGACCTTTTGTAATAGATAAGAGTGCCTCCCCCACGGGAGTTCACTCTATCATCACGTACCGTTCTGTAATTGGCAAACCTAGGGTTCGCCTTCCCCGGTTTTAGAAGGGTTTCCTGCACGCATATAATGTCGATAAGGTGGGTGCAACAAAAGTCGTGGACAAGGTCACGTTGTCTAAAGAAACCGTTAGCGTTGAATGACGCTAACGAAACTGAGCGCGGTTTCGTGCGTGCGGTTGTACTACCCATAGTGGTTGTACTGGGGAGGGGCCTGGGGAACGAAGCGCTTAAGGGCGCTTAGTAAGTTCGCGTGTTCCAATGTGTATTGGATCACGTCCGCTGGGGATTGAGCGTATTGCATCTTGTGGAATAGCTCTTGTACCTCATTGATGTCAACCGACATAGCCAGGTCGCTGACTAGGTTGATTGCCTCTTGAAGAGGGGCAGCCATCAATGGCATAGGTGGAGCTTGAGGCCGGGAAGCGGCGCGGGGAGGCGCGCGAATGGTGTTGGCGACGGGTGCCGGGAGCGCGGGGCGAGCCGGGGCCGGTGCGCGGGCAGGGGCCGCGGCGCGGGCAGGTGCGGGTGCGGGTGCGGGCGCGCGGGCCGGGGCGCGGGCGGTAGCGACGGTCTTAACCATACTGGGTGGTTTAGACCATGCGTTACGGGCTGGGAGCGGCGCGGGTATTACCTGTGAGGCAGGTACTACCGTTAGTTTAGGGCTTACCCGTTGGTAACGGTCGTAAGAGGGACGGGTCGGCCTATGCCTTGCCACCCTGT
The DNA here is from genome assembly GCA_963854805.1 of Plagodis dolabraria. NCBI lineage: Eukaryota > Metazoa > Arthropoda > Insecta > Lepidoptera > Geometridae > Plagodis > Plagodis dolabraria. The sequence continues at coordinate 10,447,698 of OY978452.1, read as the reverse complement.
GGTTCACTCGTGGTGCTTTAGGGCAGCCACGGTAATTCGCGGTATGCCCTTGAGCACCGCATAAAACACAGCTGGGTGGGTCCGGCGAATCCCGGGTGCGAGTGCACGCTGCTGTCGCGTGATCGCCTAGGCACTTAACGCACCTAGCGCGAGCGAAGCAGAAACGGGAGGCGTGCCCGTATAGTTGGCAGTTATGGCACTGCGAGGGACTTCCATTCTTGTATGGGGCTTGGACATCGAGTCCTGAGAGGCCACAGACCTTTTTTAAATTAAAAATGGCCTTGCCTTCAGGAGTACGATCTAGTACTACGAGTACTAGATCGTAGGGGCTGCGGTCCTTCCCGCTGTACATGCGGTGAACTGCATGTACGGGGAAGTCTTGTGCCTTCAGGTCGGCACATACCGAATCGGTATGTACCTCCTTGGGCACACCGCGGATGACCACTCGGAGGACTTTCTCCTCTTCGAGCGCATAAGTGTGAAAACTTATGCTCTCGTGGCGGAGGAGTTTAGTTAGCGCTCTGTGGTCGCTAATGGTGGAAACTTGGACTTTAATGCCCTGCTGCGTGGAGCGGGCATTAGTATAGTGGATCCCACGATCCGAAACTAAACGGGACAGCATGTCCCATTTGGTTTTGTCCTGAATGAACAGGGGCGGAGGCGGTTTTTCGCGGCGCGCGCTCGCGTCCTGAGGGGACGCGGCAGTGGTGGCCGGAGCGGAGGGAGGAGACGCGGGGCGCGGGGCGGGGGTCGGCTTCTTGCCGGAGGCGGGGGCCTTAGCGGGTGCCTTGGCGGGAGGGGCGGAAGTTGCGCAACTAGCGGCTTTAGGAGCACGCTTGCGTTTGCGGTCAACGACGGTATAGCCGTCGTTATCGGAGTCCGAGTCAGTGCGTAAGGCGCGACTCGGATCTACTTCCATCTCCGTTTCGGAGTCCGAAGTGGGCTCGACAACGGCGATGGAGGGACGGGTGCTCGCTGGCCTCCCGATCGGTGAGCGCGAGCGAGACCTCTCACGGGGAGGGGCTGCCACCGTGCGTCTATTATCCGGGCCCGGAGCGGGCGAAAGCGGGCTGTCCTCTGAGAAGGACCGGGTCAGAGGAGGGACGTTGGCCTCCGGGATTGAAGTCCCGGAGGGAGCAATAAGAGTGTCCGTGAGGCGGGCACTCGCTTCCTCTTCGAGGAGTTGCATGTGTGCAACATACAGATCGGGGTGGCGGAGGGCGAAGGTCTGAAGGACCTGCACCTCACCGTTAGAGGGACGGGACTGCATCCTGAGGGGAATACTCAGGACGCCCTATCAAGGGTTTGAATTCCCTCACACACCTTGTGAGCTTACTGTGTGAGAGGGAGTGTGTACCTAAGGTGTGCCCTAGTTGTGTACCCTCTCCGAGCTTTTTTCTCGGCGGAGAGGGGTGCTGTGACATTTTACTCTCTTTGCGAATAAGGGGACCAAGGCGACCCATTACAAAGGCCGCTCTGTTACGGACGGTTGTTATATGATCGCTAAAGGTGAGATTCCGATCAAGGGTGACTCCGAGATATTTTGTTTTACTAACCCAGGGGATGGGTTGGTCGAACAAAGTTATAGGTTGCGGGTAACGGGGGCGGCCCTTCTCAGTAAAGTACATAGCTGCACTTTTAACTGGGTTGACCGCGATGCGCCATTTACGGAACCAGTCACCGATCTCGGTGATGGCCCGTTGGAGGGCGGGAATGGACTTTCTACTGATATGCCACCCAGTGGTATAAATAGCGGTATCATCCGCGTATTGGGCTAATAGGACGTTAGGCTGAGAGCGTGGGATGTCGCTGGTATACAGCGCGAAAAGAATGGGTGATAGCACGGAGCCCTGAGGGACTCCGGCTCTGACTGGGTGGGGGGAGGAGAGGGTGCCTTCCACGCGATAGCGAAAGCTTCTGGCTTTAAGGAAGTCTTGTAGGATGAGCACAAGACGTTCTGGCACGCCAAATTGGTATAGCTTGTAAATCAAGCCATTGTGCCAGACTTTGTCAAAAGCTTTCGCTACGTCGAGGAAGACTGCTAGCGTTGTCTGGGGTTTGGGGTACTTGTTAAAGCCCTCAATGATGTGCTCCGTGAGGCGGTGCACCTGTTGGACGCATGAGTGTCCGGGTCTGAAGCCAAACTGCTCATCTGGGATAAGGTGGTGTTCCTTAGCATGGGACTGGAGACGGTTTGCAAGTAACCGCTCGTAAAGTTTGCCTAAGGCACTGAGGAGGCTGATGGGGCGGTAACTGGTGGGGTCAGATGAGCTTTTGCCTGGTTTGTGAATGCCAATGACATTTGCACATTTCCAGGTGTCTGGGAATAAGCAGTGGCTCATAGCAGCATTGAAGATGCTGACTAGGAGATGGATGAGAGGAGGGGAGAGGGTTTTAAGAACCCTGTTGGAGATGCCATCGGCACCGGGGGATTTGCGCGGTCGGAGGGCCTTGATCAGTCTCGCCACCTCAGCGTAAGTCGCTAAGGTGATTGGTGGGAGTTCAGAGGTGACCACAGAGCTTTTACGTTCGACTTCAGCATCCACCGAATCGAGGTGAGCTTGGTCAACGTGATCTACGTTAGGGGAACACTGAGCCTCTAGGCTATCAGCTAGGCACTCAGCTTTGTCTTCGTCAAAGAACGCTGGGACTAGTGGGACTGGTCTGTATAAGGGAGGCATGTCGTTGTAGTTACTTCCTTTCATACCTCGCGCCAAGTCCCAATAAGCCTGGTGGCTTGGCACGAGGTTTGAAAGTTTGTCACCCCATTGTTGATCACGCAACTCAGACATGCGACTTTGAACCATGCGTTCAAAGTGGCGTTTCCTAGTTTTGTTCTCTTTACTGGGGTAAGAGTCGTAATGTCGGGTCACTGCTTTACTTTCCGTCACTAATCGTCTCACATCCGCTGGAATGACAAGGCGCCGGTCGTCCGGCACCATGACCTCCTTTGCGGATGCACCTACTACGGTGGAGAGGTGATTAGTGAACGAATCGATCGCAAGGGTTACGTCATCTTTAGTCAGGATGTCGTCAGGGATCTTGTCAAGGTCCGGTGAACTGATAGCTTTTAGGGCAACGCCTAATTGCTTCCAGTTCACTATCGTCTTAGTGGGGCGGGGGAGGTCTGTTGTTGGGTCGGGACCTAGTCGCAGTATAATGGGTCGGTGGTCAGAGTGAAGCTCGTGAACCACTTCTATGGAGCGTAACTGGAGTGTTACGCCTCTGAGTAGTGCCATGTCAAGCAAGTCAGGTCGAAAGTCTTCCGTATGAGGGTAGTGAGTGGGCTCAGTGGGCGCAATTATGTCAAAATTAAGTTCTGCGACTAGTTTTTCAAGTGCAATGCCTCTGGGATTGTTGACGTTACAATTCCATAGGATGTGCTTACTATTGAAGTCGCCAATCAGAAGGACGGCGCTTCCTAATGAGAACAATGCTTCTAAGTCAGCTCGGACGATCGGCTTTTGACAAGCTTGGTAACAGGACGCTATGACTATAGGTTGATGACCAGTCATAGCTAGAAGGCAACAAGATGCTTCCATATTAACAAGAGTCGGGGTAGGTAGGGGGATGCAGTGCAGGGACCTTTTGTAATAGATAAGAGTGCCTCCCCCACGGGAGTTCACTCTATCATCACGTACCGTTCTGTAATTGGCAAACCTAGGGTTCGCCTTCCCCGGTTTTAGAAGGGTTTCCTGCACGCATATAATGTCGATAAGGTGGGTGCAACAAAAGTCGTGGACAAGGTCACGTTGTCTAAAGAAACCGTTAGCGTTGAATGACGCTAACGAAACTGAGCGCGGTTTCGTGCGTGCGGTTGTACTACCCATAGTGGTTGTACTGGGGAGGGGCCTGGGGAACGAAGCGCTTAAGGGCGCTTAGTAAGTTCGCGTGTTCCAATGTGTATTGGATCACGTCCGCTGGGGATTGAGCGTATTGCATCTTGTGGAATAGCTCTTGTACCTCATTGATGTCAACCGACATAGCCAGATCGCTGACTAGGTTGATTGCCTCTTGAAGAGGGGCAGCCATCAATGGCATAGGGGGAGCTTGTGGCCGGGAAGCGGCGCGGGGAGGGGCGCGAACGGTGTTGGCAGCGGGTGCCGGGAGCGCGGGGCGAGCCGGGGCCGGTGCGCGGGCAGGGGCCGCGGCGCGGGCGGGTGCGGGTGCGGGCGCGGGTGCGGGCGCGCGGGCCGGGGCGCGGGCGGTAGCGACGGTCTTAACCATACTGGGTGGTTTAGACCATGCGTTACGGGCTGGGAGCGGCGCGGGTATTACCTGTGAGGCAGGTACTACCGTTAGTTTAGGGCTTACCCGTTGGTAACGGTCGTAAGAGGGACGGGTCGGCCTATGCCTTGCCACCCTGTGGTTCACTCGTGGTGCTTTAGGGCAGCCACGGTAATTCGCGGTATGCCCTTGAGCACCGCATAAAACACAGCTGGGTGGGTCCGGCGAATCCCGGGTGCGAGTGCACGCTGCTGTCGCGTGATCGCCTAGGCACTTAACGCACCTAGCGCGAGCGAAGCAGAAACGGGAGGCGTGCCCGTATAGTTGGCAGTTATGGCACTGCGAGGGACTTCCATTCTTGTATGGGGCTTGGACATCGAGACCTGAGAGGCCACAGACCTTTTTTAAATTAAAAATGGCCTTGCCTTCAGGAGTACGATCTAGTACTACGAGTACTAGATCGTAGGGGCTGCGGTCCTTCCCGCTGTACATGCGGTGAACTGCATGTACGGGGAAGTCTTGTGCCTTCAGGTCGGCACATACCGAATCGGTATGTACCTCCTTGGGCACACCGCGGATGACCACTCGGAGGACTTTCTCCTCTTCGAGCGCATAAGTGTGAAAACTTATGCTCTCGTGGCGGAGGAGTTTAGTTAGCGCTCTGTGGTCGCTAATGGTGGAAACTTGGACTTTAATGCCCTGCTGCGTGGAGCGGGCATTAGTATAGTGGATCCCACGATCCGAAACTAAACGGGACAGCATGTCCCATTTGGTTTTGTCCTGAATGAACAGGGGCGGAGGCGGTTTTTCGCGGCGCGCGCTCGCGTCCTGAGGGGACGCGGCAGTGGTGGCCGGAGCGGAGGGAGGAGACGCGGGGCGCGGGGCGGGGGTCGGCTTCTTGCCGGAGGCGGGGGCCTTAGCGGGTGCCTTGGCGGGAGGGGCGGAAGTTGCGCAACTAGCGGCTTTAGGAGCACGCTTGCGTTTGCGGTCAACGACGGTATAGCCGTCGTTATCGGAGTCCGAGTCAGTGCGTAAGGCGCGACTCGGATCTACTTCCATCTCCGTTTCGGAGTCCGAAGTGGGCTCGACAACGGCGATGGAGGGACGGGTGCTCGCTGGCCTCCCGATCGGTGAGCGCGAGCGAGACCTCTCACGGGGAGGGGCTGCCACCGTGCGTCTATTATCCGGGCCCGGAGCGGGCGAAAGCGGGCTGTCCTCTGAGAAGGACCGGGTCAGAGGAGGGACGTTGGCCTCCGGGATTGAAGTCCCGGAGGGAGCAATAAGAGTGTCCGTGAGGCGGGCACTCGCTTCCTCTTCGAGGAGTTGCATGTGTGCAACATACAGATCGGGGTGGCGGAGGGCGAAGGTCTGAAGGACCTGCACCTCACCGTTAGAGGGACGGGACTGCATCCTGAGGGGAATACTCAGGACGCCCTATCAAGGGTTTGAATTCCCTCACACACCTTGTGAGCTTACTGTGTGAGAGGGAGTGTGTACCTAAGGTGTGCCCTAGTTGTGTACCCTCTCCGAGCTTTTTTCTCGGCGGAGAGGGGTGCTCCTAAGCGCTACTCCGGGGTTGACTAGGGGTGACCCCAAGGCCAGTAATCCCGGAGCCCAGCTTGCTTCGGCTGACCCGTGAAGCGGGAAAGGCCACGGTGCAAGGTTAAACCAAAACAACAACAGTGGCCGTTGTCACCGTAGGGTGTCACACTGCGACCGCAGCAAATGGCGGATTTGATCGTTCAGACGGGTTTGGCTGACGCTACCCCACGCCTGAACGACGTCGCTTAACAGCACAAAGTGTGTTGTTACGCGACTGTTACTATGTTGTGTCGGGTAGTAAAGTGGTGAAATGCGCACCGAAAAGTGCGGTCAAAACAAGACCACCAGCCCGATATGATGTTGTTCGTCCGAAACAAGGGACTTGGGTAGGTGGTAATGCCTGACGTCTTAGAGCGCCTCTGCGCGACGGCACGGCGAGCTCGTAGCTCGCGTTGCTCGGCGTTCGGCGGCTGCTCAGCTTCTGCACACAAAACAAAAACTTCGTCAGGACTGCGTATTCCAAGGCACTGGTCTGCAACTAGCGTCGGAACGATGACCCGAGTGAGACGGCAATAGTGCGGGGACTATTGCGGTCTCACTGGGAGATACTGGCGGAGCTGTAGACAGGTGTGCACGGCGTGGCGGCACAGGTCGGAATGATGAAAAAAAAAATTTAATCATGAAGCTTCACTTACTTTGCTATATTTCAGTGTAGGAGTTAGTGATAAGACCCACCACTTATTCATTTTGGAGACCCATTTGCATGCATTTCTTGCGTTGTCCATTCGAAATATTGGTTTTAATAATATTATCATATGACCGTTATTACATTAACTTCCCTGATCCACAATTTCGGAAAAGAGCTATAATATACTACATAAAATTAGTGTTCGAGAATACTAATATTATACTTCTTATAATACTAGACAAGATCACGGATGTTTGTAAAAGCTGCTTTTGGAATTAGAACAATATATTCTCTGTTATTTTCTGGCTTATTATTCGAGAAAAATCTATTAAAATGTACAAATCCTTTAAAACACGTGCCAACAATATAAAAAAATAAGGAAATAGAGTATTAAAACCGTTTAAAGTAGTCTAAAATATTCAACGTTCATAGCAAACGGACATGCAATTTACTGAACAATTTATCCAAAATAGAAGTCAACAAAACCACGTGGAAATGAGTTAAGAGCAGTAACCGCTCAGGTACCGCCAACAATTTGCGGTCGCATCAAATCTGTCGATTAGTATTCTGCGGTGGCGGCCGCTGTCATCGGTTTATCGCTTGCGTGTGTTCAATACGAAAATATCTATAAAAACGATACCTATTGTTTTAGTATTTGCTGTATTCGGTAAACTAACAAAGCATTTGATTTTTTACAGTTTCCAGCTTTAGAATGTTCTACATTCTCTTGAAGGATGTTGGTGAAAGACAACTAAAGGAATGAGTAGCGCTCTCAATGCTTAGGTGTTCTTAACCGTTCAAAGATAAGCAACGTCCGCCGCGGTAATGAGTTGGATGGGTGACCGCTAGTGATAGTAATGTCACTAGCAGTCATCCATCCAACTCATGACCGCGCTTCTTTGTTATTAGCTTAGGATGGCAGTATAGTATGGTGATAGTGTTGATTTGCGAATTCCCGCTTGGCTCGCTATCACCTTCAAGTAGAAAATCTGTCGCCAACTATGTGTTCTGGCAGCTGTCCTTGAGAGCCACTAATTCTAGGTTAGCCTGAACAACACCTTCGACTGCATCATCACTTACCGTCAGGTGAGACAGGGGTCAAAATATAACCTATCAGGCATAAAAGAAAATATATAAGCGAAATTTTATTACTCATATTAAAGTAAGTAAGGTGTACACTAATAGAGCACATATAATGGGACTGTTTGTCATCTAAACGATTTAAATTTGCTACAATAATACTATCAACAGAAGCGTTCCCCCTAGAAGGTAGCGTCAGGTTAGTAAGTGGCCGGCCATATAGCCGTTTTGTTTGTGAAAGCTTATTGTACCAACACCGAATGCATGAGAAAAGTCAGAAAGATAATCTATGTATAACAAATATATCTACATAAATTGAAGTAAATAACAGACAGCGGGAACTTGCAATGTTACATCAAAAAATCATTGTGAATCATTAATCCGTTAAAATTATATATGTTCTTTTTTTGTTTTTTTCTTTATAGGTTAGCCTTTGACCACTATTTCACCTGATTGTAAGTGATGATGCGTTCGAAGATGTTGTTCAGGCTAACGTCGAATTACTGGCTCTCAAGGACAGCTGTCGGAACACACTGTTAGGTGCTTGGCGACAGATTTTCTACTTGAGGGTGATAGCTAGCCATTCGCAAAATGCTAGGGCATTTTGCGAATGGCTAGCTATCACCTACTACGCTATAACAACTGCCATCTTAAGACAACAACCGGGACCGACGGCTGAGCGTGGCCTCCGAAGCACGGAAGCGCTCAGTAGTAATGTCACCAGCGATCACCCATCCAACTTCTGACCGAGGCAGACGTTGCGATCGTTTCAGAATGGCTAAGCAAACTTCGCTACGAGCGCTTCAAAAAAGTGTAGAAAGTGTCTGCCTTTATTACTGAATATCAGTTAATTGCTTAGGAAACATTTCTATTATTTAGATAGATAATTTATTGATAACACCATAATAACAAAAATAAACTTATCACTAAAACATAAAACCAAGAGTATAGTGTTATTATTATTATTGTGTGTAGTATTATTTAATAAAAATAAGCATGGTAATTAACATTTGTACTAGCACATAGGGTACCTACCTTAGTCAATTATAATACCTGCGCTTCAAATAATTATCATCTGAAAGCAATTTAGTCATCCAAATCAGACCATTCATTCAAAGCTAATTTAAATTCAAACATGCAATTATGTACAATCAAACTGAATACCTAAGAATACAGTCACTATCCATAATAATCAAGACTAAGGCTTTTAAACCAAACAGACGTTATTAGAAACCGGTCGGGATTATACTATTGAACGTTTTAAATTGGATGCTAAATACTGTTTTAATGCTAGCTTTATCTATTTTATGTCTATAGAATTTTATCGAAACGATTTCAGAATCTCAGATTTGGTAATTAGAGAAACAAAATGTTGATAATGAAAGTGTTGGAAGAGGTATATCACCAGCTTTATTGATAATGAAGCCAATATCGCTTAATTAAATGCTTTTATAACACTGGGATGTTTTTAAGTTCACCTTAATAGAAAGCATTTAATTTATGATTAACATATTTTTTAATTTTATGACAAATATTTACTTTAAGAAATTTAAACCACAAGGTTAATTAATTATTGACTTAATGGCTATATAGTAGCAATAATTATGTTTTTAAATAAAATTTCATAGTTAAAAATAAAATATCCATAATAATATTTTAAATGCGAATGTAACTCTGTCTATCTGTATGTCTCACTTTCACACCAAAACTAATGGACCTATTTGGATCAAATTTGGCATGGTAATAGTTTGTGATGCGGGAAATAATAATGAATAGTTTTTATCCAACTGCACAAAAGAGGTTAATATATTTGCGCGAAAACCGAAATACGCGTGGGCGGAGGCGCGGCGAAAAAACTAGTAACTAATACAGTAATACTTGAGATACATGCTGAATGAAAACGCATAAAAGATGCTATACATATTTAAATTTTGCAATACAATTTCTCATCGAACAAGACAGGTTTGATTGTATTATTCACTACGTATCAGAATATAAAGGACATTAGCATACCTCAGACGTAAAAGTCTTGCTAATGTTTACTGTTTCACCACAGCTTAGCTTTGTTACCGGTCATGACCGAAACGTATCACAAAATCTAATTTATGGTACCAAAAAAGAAAAACTGTACAACACTCAACCTTATAATAGAGCCAATACGGTGTATAGAAGCAAAATTTGGTGCTTCCAAAACTATCAGTGCAGTCGAAATGTATGCATTTGAATAATGTAAACCTGTCTTGGTTGAGGCTCGAGAGATGACTAGGCATAATATTGAACCAAGTATGGAGAGCTGTATGGTTGATAGTAGTGATGTTGATATTGATAGGCTCAATGTGAACATTAAAATATAATAAAGAACATTGTAGCTCACATATATAGGGGCACAAAGAGTTAGGTAGGATAATTAATAAAAATAATTATAAATAAATGCTTTTATTGTAGTAGTTGTATAGTTGTATATAGTTCATAGTATTTTTTTATATAAAGGCATACAACCGGTAAAAAAAAAAGATAAAATATTGTTTCATATGTTTTAACAAAAATGGACACCTAAAAGAGTTGAGCTAATTGTTTCAATTATTGATAGTACTGACTAGATACCCAACATACACAGTAGTTATATGCGTTTTCTCGAATATATCAAAAACTCTGCTAGTATATTTTCATTCACTAATTTTGTAGCAAAAAACGGGCACCAATATGATAAATGTGAAATTAATCTGCCTGCCTTAATTTCTCCGTCTTGTTTGACCATACTGTAAGTCACCTACAAACGTAAGTTTTGCTAAAATGTGGCAGTGAAGCTAGTTACACTGAGTTTTTTTTATTCTGGATTAATACAAAGTTCCTCTGGGTTTTTGACACACCTTAATTCGACGCGTGTAATATTGAAGGCAGCAAACTAATCGTTTTGATAGTATTTAGTTTGAATAGTTTCTTTTTATGAATGTTACAACAATGCAAAACAATTATTGTGTCATTGGGATAAACTGTTTTCTGCTCCGCGATGAATCTGTATAAGATACGTTATCAAGATTTTAAAAACAGACAAGTATCTGTATTGAAATTGTGTTCATTAATATTATCAATTCATTATTATGGCAAATACACTTGAGGAACAAAAAGAAAAATGACCATAGGATGTCGCTCAACAATTACTCCGGATGCTAACTAATGTTTCCGGCCCGGATGCATCTTAACCCTCAATCAATGAGGATACGAATTACTCCGAACACATAGAAATTATTCCATGACATTTCCTATGAATAGATGAATCATCGGATAGTGAAGTCTCGGCACGTTACTAGGAAGGTAACATCCATACGAATCTGACGGTCGATGGACGTTCCCCGATCCCAGGAGCGCACAAGTTACAAATTATTCCACCCACATACTTGTGTAAGTGCACCTGAATCAATCAAAACACACATTCGTTCCGCCTTTTATTCGTGTTTTATGCACATTACCTTTATTGAATCTGTTTTATGAACAGTGAAATCGTAATAAGCAATTTGTATGGCAATCAATGTTGTTTGCCTTCGGCTGGACCTAACTTATTGTTACTTACTTTGTTTGGATTGTTTTTAAAAATATCGACATCTGGTATTTCGAGTTTCTCTCTGCCTCGTGGAATGGTAGTTACTGAACAGCTGAACCATTTTTGATATTTTTTTATTTGAATGTAAGCATTAATCTAATACTTTTTAGCAATAAATCTGATCAGCCGTGTCCAAGATGTTATGAAATTGCCACTTTATTACTAGAAAGTAGGAAAATCAAAAAACTACTTACCACTACGTGTGTTCATACATATGTGAAAATGACACATTACCAATCAGACGTACCTTATTTTTATTTTATTTATTGCTTATAGGTAAACCTTTGACCTGATGGTAAGTGATGATGTGGTCGCAGGTGTTAACAGGCTTAACCTAGAATTACTGGCTCTCAAGGACAGCTGCCGGAACACACCGTTAGGTGCTTGGCGACAGATTTTCTAATTGAGGGTGTCAGTAGAAAATCTGTCACCAAGCACCTAACAGTGTGTTGTGGGAGCAGTCCTTGAGAGCCAGTAAAATTACAGGCACATGAGTCTTAACAACTATATGTCTCTCTGGTGACGGACGCAGTGCAATTCGTCAGTTGTGACATAATGCATCTATTACAGGTAAATTCCGCATAACATCAGGTAGGCTTCGTGCTTGTTCTGTTACTATTATTATTATAATTTTTTTTTTTATTGCCGATAGGCTAGCCTTTGACCACTATCTCACCTGATGGTAAGTGATGATGTGGTCGAAGATGTTGTTCAGGCTAGCCTAGAATGACTGGCTCTCAAGGATAGCTGCCGGAACACACCGTTAGGTGCTTGGCGACAGATTTTCAACTTGAGGGTGGTAGCTAGCCAGGCGGGCATTCGCAAAATGCCCTACCACCATGCCACCACGACTGCCATCCTAAGACAACAACCGGGACCGACAGCTTAACGTGCCCTCCGAAGCACGGAAGCGCTCAGTAGTATATCACCACCGGTCACCCATCCAAGTCATGACCGAGGCGGACGTTGCTTAACTTTGCTGATCGATTCAGAACGGCCAAGCTAACCTCGCTACGAGCGCTTCAATAACATAAGTAACAAGTAGTTCCTTTTTTTAAGGGAGGACATAGATGCTGACTACCGACTGTTCGGTCGTTCAGCTCCACCGGATTTTGGGCGAGGGAAGGCGCTACAATAGCCCGGGGACAAGTAGTTCCGACAAAATTTTAACTCATATACTTTACAGTAATATACTTTGAAGTGGATGCCGGGTTAGAATATCATCTCCCGTGGATGTCGTAAGAGACGACTAAGGATAAATACTGGAAGGTTGGAAGTAACGACTTCTGAAGAACTAACCACTTCTACTGTGATCCCCAAGACGCCTGGCAAGCGTGAGGATTATGGCGAATCCCCCCCAATGGAAGAGACCTTGTTCAACGGTGGACATTGTCAAGCAAAATTTTGTACATCACATAATCTTTATTTTGTGTTTACAGTACAGTTCAATAATTTCAGATGAAATTGGCCGATTGGCAATAACTCGCGCATCAAAAATAACATGTTCGTGTAACACCCAATCGCAGTAAATATCATAGCTGCATATTTATACTGAAATATTTATTAGGCCATGAAATATTATTATTATGTAGAATTCGAACTGAAACTATATCGGAAATTAAAATTTCCAATTTAAATAAAATAGTTGCTAACGTGGTTTCAGCACCTCGTGATAGTGTTTAATATGTATCATAAGACTTATCTTATTTCTATAGATTTGTTTTTGGTAGCCGTGCTGGCTTCATCGCCGTTATTATACAATGTAAAGGCATTTGATTTTACAGCTTGGAGTTCATAATACTATTAAAAATTATAAAAGTAAAATACTAGACAAAAAATGCTAATATATTAGTGACGAACAAGGTTTACAAAAATATCTTACTTATCTTCCTGACTTATATTCATATACTGTTATATATTCCTAGTTTAATGATACTTTACTATCCTGGACTAATTTCATAGTAACCGTGATCAATAATTCTAAGATCAACCATGTCATACGAAACTTGTTACGGTAGTTATACGTGATTGCTCAGCTCTACTCGACTTCTTCGTAGGTGTATATTTACGCGGTCTAGTTTTCTTGAACTTAATGGTCTGAAATTAGATGTCAATGATCTAGTTGTATAGGAAAGTTTATAAATTATGCGATTTATAATTGAGTTATTATTATTTATATATCATAACCACTCCTGACTTTACCCGCTTCGTATTTATTGATACTTAACTATTTATGTAACATTTTAGTACAAATAAGTATGTGTTTGTTGTTAAAAATCTATTCAATATCACTCGCACAAGCCTAAAGTAAAATATTCAAATCCTGAGTGAGCTATTCAAATAAAATAATATTTTTGTTTATCTTATTAAAAAATGTGATCCTCTGAAATATTATAAAACAATAAAAACTTTGGTAGACTTTTCATAGTGGAGATGTCAATTAAATTTGACTCTTCTTTTCATTTTGTCTTAATAATGCTATTGTATCGTGTTTCATTAATATACTTTATAATGTTTGACAAATAGAGAGCGAACCGAATAATTGTCAATGCATTATGTTTTTAATAGTCTAGGCTTTTTCAAACACATAACGAATCAATACCTTCGTGAAACGTTTTGTTTTCTTGAAACTGCGTACATAATGGAGTCTTGTGAACGTAGATACTGTATTAGGAGTAAAAAACCAATTCCAGAAATCTTCGGACGGATTCTCTTCGGAAGTGTTTAAAAAATTAGTCGAATCAGCAGCAAGCTAAGTCACGTCAATGTGAGAAGTGGGTTATATTATATGAGCAACAGCGCTCTTTACTAGTTGAATGCCTCCAATTAAATGGTAGGGGTATATTGGTGCAAATAGAAGATGAAACTCTCTTCAATCCATTCTTGTTTCGTTCTTCGTCTATAATAAGTAAGCTTATAGTTTCTTCTTCGTGTTGTAAAGGAAGACATTTTGACGACCCCACATAAGTGTGGAAGGGGCAAAAAGATGATGAGTGTAACATATTCATATGTATATTTGATATAGAAACCATGAAATTCGGTTACGGAACTGACCAAACGTTTCACACGTGTTACATTTAGTTTAGAAATTAAAAGCTTAGGCGAACATTTAAAGGGTGACAGAAGTAATGCCCGTGACAGTACATGATGGAGGTCTGACAACCGTTCTTCGTTGACACACCCTAATGAAACTTAATAAATACCTTACTGGCTTTAAGGTTTAGTTTTAAATGCAAAAAAATAAATAAGTTAAAATCGCCTTAGCGGTAACCTATAGAAAATATAATTTTAATGTAGTTTCCATTTTTGTTTTGGTATCTTTTAGTACGATCTTGCTGTCAGAGGAATTTTTAACATATTGGTCATAATAATTTTGTCATTACATTGAAGTATCATAAATTACTAAGCTCTTAAGTTTCGATCACATTTCGGTATATTAAGTACCTTTATCTTATTTTACTGTATTTATTATAAAATTAACTAGCTACAGGCAGGATGTCGGCCATACCTAAATCAATTCATTTAACAATTACGTTCATGTGTTGTCCTTTTTTTTTTGCTATAATAGAGAAGACTAGATAAGACGTGCCACACATATGTGGAAAAGTTATTAGTAATAAAGGCATTTGTTTTTCTTCAACAAAAGGGAATAAATATTCTTACATTATATAAAGTAAAATGGTTGATAGAACACTTCAATATTTTTTTACCCTTACCAACAAGGGATATTATGATCTCACTATAAAATAGTGCATGAGAAAATAAGAATGAAAAATAGAATGTAAATGAAAAAAAAAAGTAAGTTCTGAATGCAATTGAAAATATAAAACTTTACCTGATCAGGTATGAGCACATTAGTCAATTACGGAATGATCTGGAATTTTTAATGCACTCCTTTAAATGAAGAATTTAACTTAAACTGAAGATGATGCATTTCCATTGGAATGAGCTTTTGAAACTAGCACTTATCTATTATCAGAATGAACAGAACTTCACACAAGGCATTGAGATAAACAAGACATTCAGACCGGACCATCCTTACCATTTGAATATCCACATTGTTCTCAGTAGATTGGATCGTATTGTCTCATCGAATAGACCTATTTATAGGACAACGTCATACCGATACTGGATGTGAGGTAAAAGAGAAAGCGATATCAACTTACGTGTAATTCTACCTAATAAAAGAAAAATAAGTATTGATCATAGAACACAAATTATAGACTTATAATTACTTACTATATTTTTTGTCAACACTTGTTTGTAGGAGTTCCATCTTCGTAGATAGAAAAACGTTTTGCCCTACAATATATTGATTATATTGGATATTGGCGTGACATGCGTAAAGCCAGGCGGGCATTCGCAAAATGCCCTACCACCATGCGAAAAGTGCATAAAGTGCATAAAGACTGCCACCGTAAGACAACAACCGGGACCGACGGCTTAACGTGCCCTTTGAAGCACGGAAGCGCTCTGTAGTTATGTCACTAGCGGTCACCCATCCAACTCCTGACGGCGGCGGACGTTGCTTAACTTAACTGATCGATTAAGAACGGCAAATTTTTTTTTTTTAGGGAGGACATAGATGCTGGCTACCGCCTGTGCGGTCGTCCAGCTCCACCGGGTTTTGGGCGAGGGCCTGGCCCTACAATAGCCCGGGAGGGAGAAGTGCCGAAGGCACTTCTCCCGAGACGGGCGTAGAAGGCGAAAAGCGCTTTCTACCTCCGTCTCCTGCGGACGCCGAAAACGTACCGCTATTATAGGAGGGGTTGACAGCGAGCTCAAGGGCACCACTGTGGTTCGGACCTCGGCTTGTCTCGCTGTCGAGAGACATGGGGGGGATCGGAGCAAAATGCCTCTGTGCAACTGCAGTGTTGCACAATTGGGCCCTACTGAATAATACTCTTTGACTATTTGGAGAGCAATTTATCGTGACCTTGTTTTTGCCTCGAGCTCGCCGGCGAGCTCGGTGTTTGATTGTGTGACCTCTGATTACCTCACACCTGGGGATTTTACCTCGACGACTTGCGGATAACGCTAAAGCTGCCAATGTAATGACTGCGATGGGGTCATCCGGGTCGTCTAATACCTGCCGTGGTCGGCGACGGGGGGGTTTGAAAAATGGGATAGAAGAGGCGGTCGAGTAGTTCGATGCCTGGACAACCAAAGGGTTCGAGTGGTGGGGCGCTCGATCAAAGTATCGGCGGGCGCAGTCCTTATTGAACTGCGCTAAAGAGGGAAGGTTTAGGTCGCAATGCAACTCGGTGTTCCGGATATACCACGGAGCGCCGGTTGCACTACGAAGAAAACGGTTTTGAATGACTTGAAGCTTATGGAGATGGGCCTCACTAGCATGACTAAACACTACTGATGCGTAAGTCATGATGGGGCGGATGCAGGCAGTGTAAAGTGTCTTCTTATTTCTAAGAGACATTTTACTCTCTTTGCGAATCAGGGGACCAAGGCGACCCATTACAAAGGCCGCTCTGTTACGGACGGTTGTTATATGATCGCTAAAGGTGAGATTCCGATCAAGGGTGACTCCGAGATATTTTGTTTTACTAACCCAGGGGATGGGTTGGTCGAACAAAGTTATAGGTTGCGGGTAACGGGGGCGGCCCTTCTCAGTAAAGTACATAGCTGCACTTTTAACTGGGTTGACCGCGATGCGCCATTTACGGAACCAGTCACCGATCTCGGTGATGGCCCGTTGGAGGGCGGGAATGGACTTTCTACTGATATGCCACCCAGTGGTATAAATAGCGGTATCATCCGCGTATTGGGCTAGTAGGACGTTAGGCTGAGAGCGTGGGATGTCACTGGTATACAGCGCGAAAAGAATGGGTGATAGCACGGAGCCCTGAGGGACTCCGGCTCTGACTGGGTGGGGGGAGGAGAGGGTGCCTTCCACGCGATAGCGAAAGCTTCTGGCTTTAAGGAAGTCTTGTAGGATGAGCACAAGACGTTCTGGCACGCCAAATTGGTATAGCTTGTAAATCAAGCCATTGTGCCAGACTTTGTCAAAAGCTTTCGCTACGTCGAGGAAGACTGCTAGCGTTGTCTGGGGTTTGGGGTACTTGTTAAAGCCCTCAATGATGTGCTCCGTGAGGCGGTGCACCTGTTGGACGCATGAGTGTCCGGGTCTGAAGCCAAACTGCTCATCTGGGATAAGGTGGTGTTCCTTAGCATGGGACTGGAGACGGTTTGCAAGTAACCGCTCGTAAAGTTTGCCTAAGGCACTGAGGAGGCTGATGGGGCGGTAACTGGTGGGGTCAGATGAGCTTTTGCCTGGTTTGTGAATGCCAATGACATTTGCACATTTCCATGTGTCTGGGAATAAGCAGTGGCTCATAGCAGCATTGAAGATGCTGACTAGGAGATGGATGAGAGGAGGAGAGAGGGTTTTAAGAACCCTGTTGGAGATGCCATCGGCACCGGGGGATTTGCGCGGTCGGAGGGCCTTGATCAGTCTCGCCACCTCAGCGTAAGTCGCTAAGGTGATTGGTGGGAGTTCAGAGGTGACCACAGAGCTTTTACGTTCGACTTCAGCATCCACCGAATCGAGGTGAGCTTGGTCAACGTGATCTACGTTAGGGGAACACTGAGCCTCTAGGCTATCAGCTAGGCACTCAGCTTTGTCTTCGTCAAAGAACGCTGGGACTAGTGGGACTGGTCTGTATAAGGGAGGCATGTCGTTGTAGTTACTTCCTTTCATACCTCGCGCCAAGTCCCAATAAGCATGGTGGCTTGGCACGAGGTTTGAAAGTTTGTCACCCCATTGTTGATCACGCAACTCAGACATGCGACTTTGAACCATGCGTTCAAAGTGGCGTTTCTTAGTTTTGTTCTCTTTACTGGGGTAAGAGTCGTAATGTCGGGTCACTGCTTTACTTTCCGTCACTAATCGTCTCACATCCGCTGGAATGACAAGGCGCCGGTCGTCCGGCACCATGACCTCCTTTGCGGATGCACCTACTACGGTGGAGAGGTGAACAACGCCTAATTGCTTCCAGTTCACTATCGTCTTAGTGGGGCGGGGGAGGTCTGTTGTTGGGTCGGGACCTAGTCGCAGTATAATGGGTCGGTGGTCAGAATGAAGCTCGTGAACCACTTCTATGGAGCGTAACTGGAGTGTTACGCCTCTGAGTAGTGCCATGTCAAGCAAGTCAGGTCGAAAGTCTTCCGTATGAGGGTAGTGAGTGGGCTCAGTGGGCGCAATTATGTCAAAATTAAGTTCTGCGACTAGTTTTTCAAGTGCAATGCCTCTGGGATTGTTGACGTTACAATTCCATAGGATGTGCTTACTATTGAAGTCGCCAATCAGAAGGACGGCGCTTCCTAATGAGAACAGTGCTTCTAAGTCAGCTCGGACGATCGGCTTTTGACAAGCTTGGTAACAGGACGCTATGACTATAGGTTGATGACCAGTCATAGCTAGGAGGCAACAAGATGCTTCCATATTAACAAGAGTCGGGGTAGGTGCAGTGCAGGGACCTTTTGTAATAGATAAGAGTGCCTCCCCCACGGGAGTTCACTCTATCATCACGTACCGTTCTGTAATTGGCAAACCTAGGGTTCGCCTTCCCCGGTTTTAGAAGGGTCTCCTGCACGCATATAATGTCGTCAAGGTGGGTGCAACAAAAGTCGTGGACAAGGTCACGTTGTCTAAAGAAACCGTTAGCGTTGAATGACGCTAACGAAACTGAGCGCGGTTTCGTGCGTGCGGTTGTACTACCCATAGTGGTTGTACTGGGGAGGGGCCTGGGGAACGAAGCGCTTAAGGGCGCTAAGTAAATTCGCGTGTTCCAATGTATATTGGATCACGTCCGCTGGGGATTGAGCGAAGTGCATCTTGTGCGCTAGCTCGCGGACTTCGTTGATGTCAATAGACATCGCCAGGTCGCTGACTAGTTTGATGTCCTCTTGAAGAGAGGCATCCATCAGCGGCATGGGTGGGGCTTGTGGCCGAGAAATGGCGCGGGGAGGAGGGGCGCGAACGGAGTTGGCAACGGGTGCCGGGAGCGCGGGGCGAGCCGGGGCCGGTGCGCGGGCAGGGGCCGGGGCGCGGGCGGGAGCGGGTGCGGGCGCGCGGGCCGGGGCGCGGGCGGGAGCGATGGTCTTTACCATACTGGGTGGTTTAGACCATGCGTTACGGGCGGGGAGCGGCGCGGGTATTACCTGTGAAGCAGGTATTACCGACAGCTTAGGGCTGACCCGTTGGTAACGGTCATATGAGGGACGGGTCGGCCTATGCCTTGCCACCCTGTGGTTTATGCGTGGTGCTTTTGGGCAGCCGCGGTAATTCGCGGTATGTCCTTGAGCACCGCATAGAACGCAGCTGGGTGGGTCCGGCGAGTCCCGAGTGCGAGTGCACGCCGCTGTCGCGTGATCGCCTAGGCACTTGACGCACCTAGCGCGAGCGAAACAGAAGCGGGAGGCGTGACCGTATAATTGGCAGTTGTGACACTGCGAGGGACTTCCATTTTTAAATGGGGCTTGTACGTCTAACCCAGAGAGGCCGCAGACCTTTTTTAAATTAAAAATGGCCTTGCCCTCTGGTGTACGGTCTAGTACTACGAGTACTAGGTCATATGGACTGCGGTCCTTCCCGCTGTACATGCGGTGAACCGCATGCACTGGGAAGTCTTGTGCTTTAAGGTCGTCACATACCGCATCGGTAAATATCTCCTTAGGCACACCGCGAATCACAACGCGAAGGACTTTCTCCTCTTCGAGCGCATAAGTGTGAAAACTTATGCTCTCTTTACGGAGGAGCTTTGTTAGCGCTCTGTGGTCGCTACTGGTGGGCACTTGGACTTTAATGCCCTGCTGCGTGGAGCGGGCATTAGTATAATGGATCCCACGATCCGAAACTAAACGGGACAGCATGTCCCATTTGCTTTTGTCCTGAATGAACAAAGGCGGAGGCGGTTTTTCGCGACGTGCGCTCGCGTCCTGAGGGGACGCGGCGGTTGAAACCGGAGCGGAGGGAGGAGACGCGGGGCGCGGGGCGGGGGTCGGTTTTTTGCCGGAGGCGGGGGCCTTTGCGGGTGCCTTGGCGGGAGGGGCGGAAGTAGCGCAACTAGCAGCTTTGGGCGCGCGCTTGCGTTTGCGATCTACGACGGTGTAACCGTCGTTATCGGAATCAGAGTCCGTGCGTGAAGCGCCGGCCTGATCTACCTCCATGTCCGTGTCGGATTCCGAAACGGTCTCGACAATGGCGAAGGAGGGACGGGTACTCGCTGACCTCCCGATCGGTGAGCGAGAGCGAGACCGTTCACGGGGAGGGGCTGCCACCGTGCGTCTATTGTCGGGCCCGGGAGCGGGCGAAGTAGGACTATCCTCTGAATAGGATCGGGTCAAGGGAGGAACGTTGGCCTCCGGGTTTGAAGTCCCGGAGGGAGCGATGAGAGTGTCCGTGAGGCGGGCATTCTCTTCCTCTTCAAGGAGTTGCATATGTGCAACGTATAGATCGGGGTGGCGGAGGGCGAAGGTCTGAAGGACCTGCACCTCACCGTTAGAGGGACGGGACTGCATCCTGAGGGGAATACTCAGGACGCCCTATCAAGGGTTTGAATTCCCTCACACACCTTGTGAGCTCACTGTGTGAGAGGGAGTGTGTACCTAGGGTGTGCCCTAGTTGTGTACCCTCTCCGAGCTTTTTTCTCGGCGGAGAGGGGTGCTCCTAAGCGCTACTCCGGGGTTGACTAGGGGCGACCCCAAGGCCAGTTATCCCGGAGCCCAGCTTGCTTCGGCTGACCCGTGAAGCGGGAAAGGCCACGGTGCAAGGTTAAACCAAAAGTTCGACAGTGGCCGTTGTCACCGTAGGGTGTCACACTGCGACCGCAGCAAATGGCGGATTTGATCGTTCAGACGGGTTTGGCTGACGCTACCCCACGCCTGAACGACGTCGCTTAACAGCACAAAGTGTGTTGTTACGCGCACTGTTACAATGTTGTGTCGAGTAGTAAAGTTGTGAAATGCGCACCGAAAAGTGCGGTCAAAACAAGACCACCAGCCCGATATGATGTTGTTCCGAAACAAGGGACTTGGGTAGGTGGTAATGCCTGACGTCTTAGAGCGCCTCTGCGCGACGGCACGGCGAGCTCGTAGCTCACGTTGCACGGCGTTCGGCGGCTGCTCAGCTTCTGCACACAAAACAAAACTTCGTCAGGACTGCGTATTCCAAGGCACTGGTCTGCAACTAGCGTCGGAACGATGACCCGAGTGAGACGGCAATAGTGCGGGGACTATTGCGGTCTCACTGGGAGATACTGGCGGAGCTGTAGACAGGTGCGCACGGCGTGGCGGCACAGGTCGGAATGTCGTCGTCGTCGATGTCGTCGGAAGAACGGCAAAGCAAACTTAGTTAGTTTAGGGAGGACATAGATGCTGGCTACCGCCTGTGCGGTCGTCCAGCTCCACCGGGTTTTGGGCGAGGGCCTGGCCCTACAATAGCCCGGGAGGGAGAAGTGCCGAAGGCACTTCTCCCGAGACGGGCGTAGAAGGCGAAAAGCGCTTTCTACCTCCGTCTCCTGCGGACGCCGAAAACGTACCGCTACTATAGGAGGGGTTGACAGCGAGCTCAAGGGCACCACTGTGGTTCGGACCTCGGCTTGTCTCGCTGTCGAGAGACATGGGGGGGATCGGAGCAAAATGCCTCTGTGCAACTGCAGTGTTGCACAATTGGGCCCTACTGAATAATACTCTTTGACTATTTGGAGAGCAATTTATCGTGACCTTGTTTTTGCCTCGAGCTCGCCGGCGAGCTCGGTGTTTGATTGTGTGACCTCTGATTACCTCACACCTGGGGATTTTACCTCGACGACTTGCGGATAACGCTAAAGCTGCCAATGTAATGGCTGCGATGGGGTCATCCGGGTCGTCTAATACCTGCCGTGGTCGGCGACGGGGGGGTTTGAAAAATGGGATAGAAGAGGCAGTCGAGTAGTTCGATGCCTGGACAACCAATGGGTTCGGGTGGTGGGGCGCTCGATCAAAGTATCGGCGGGCGCAGTCCTTATTGAACTGCGCTAGAGAGGGAAGGTTTAAGTCGCAATGCAACTCGGTGTTCCGGATATACCACGGGGCGCCGGTTGCATTACGAAGAAAACGGTTTTGGATGACTTGAAGTTTATGAAGGTGGGCCTCACTAGCATGACTAAACACTACTGATGCGTAAGTCATGATGGGGCGGATGCAGGCAGTGTAAAGTGTCTTCTTATTACTAAGAGACATTTTACTCTCTTTGCGAAGTAGGGGACCAAGGCGACCCATTATGAAGGCCGCTCTGTTTCGGACGGTTGTTATGTGATCGTTAAAGGTGAGATGACGATCAAGGGTGACTCCGAGGTATTTTGTTCTAGGAACCCAGGGAATGGGTTCGTCGAACAAAATAAGCGGTTTCGGGTAAGGGGAGCGTGTCTTCTCAGTAAAGCACATAGCTGTGCTTTTAGCTGGGTTGACCGCGATGCGCCATTTTCGGAACCAGTCACCGATCTCGGTGATGGCCCGTTGCATGACGAAATAGGACTGTCTGTTGATATGCCACCCAGTGGTGTAAATGGCGGTATCATCCGCATATTGGGCTAGGAATATTTTGGGCTGAGAGCGTGGGATGTCACTGGTATACAGTGCAAAGAGAATAGGTGATAGCACGGAGCCCTGAGGGACTCCGGCTCTGACTGGGTGGGGGGAGGAGAGGGTGCCTTCCACGCGATAGCGAAAGCTTCTGGCTTTAAGGAAGTCTTGTAGGATGAGCACAAGACGTTCTGGCACGCCAAATTGGTATAGCTTGTAGATCAAGCCGTTGTGCCAGACTTTGTCAAAAGCTTTCGCTACGTCGAGGAAGACTGCTAGCGTAGTCTGGGGTTTGGGGTACTTATTGAAGCCCTCAATGATGTGCTCCGTGAGGCGGTGCACCTGTTGGACGCATGAGTGTCCGGGTCTGAAGCCAAACTGCTCATCTGGGATAAGGTGGTGTTCCTTAGCATGGGACTGGAGACGGTTTGCAAGTAACCGCTCGTAAAGTTTGCCTAAGGCACTGAGGAGGCTGATGGGGCGGTAACTGGTGGGGTCAGATGAGCTTTTGCCTGGTTTGTGAATGCCAATGACATTTGCACATTTCCAGGTGTCTGGGAATAAGCAGTGGCTCATAGCAGCATTGAAGATGCTGACTAGGAGATGGATGAGAGGAGGGGAGAGGGTTTTAAGAACCCTGTTGGAGATGCCATCGGCACCGGGGGATTTGCGCGGTCGGAGGGCCTTGATCAGTCTCGCCACCTCAGCGTAAGTCGCTAAGGTGATTGGTGGGAGTTCAGAGGTGACCACAGAGCTTTTACGTTCGACTTCAGCATCCACCGAATCGAGGTGAGCTTGGTCAACGTGATCTACGTTAGGGGAACACTGAGCCTCTAGGCTATCAGCTAGGCACTCAGCTTTGTCTTCGTCAAAGAACGCTGGGACTAGTGGGACTGGTCTGTATAAGGGAGGCATGTCGTTGTAGTTACTTCCTTTCATACCTCGCGCCAAGTCCCAGTAAGCCTGGTGGCTTGGCACGAGGTTTGAAAGTTTGTCACCCCATTGTTGATCACGCAACTCAGACATGCGACTTTGAACCATGCGTTCAAAGTGGCGTTTCTTAGTTTTGTTCTCTTTACTGGGGTAAGAGTCGTAATGTCGGGTCACTGCTTTACTTTCCGTCACTAATCGTCTCACATCCGCTGGAATGACAAGGCGCCGGTCGTCCGGCACCATGACCTCCTTTGCGGATGCACCTACTACGGTGGAGAGGTGATTAGTGAACGAATCGATCGCAAGGGTTACGTCATCTTTAGTCAGGATGTCGTCAGGGATCTTGTCAAGGTCCGGTGAACTGATAGCTTTTAGGGCAACGCCTAATTGCTTCCAGTTCACTATCGTCTTAGTGGGGCGGGGGAGGTCTGTTGTTGGGTCGGGACCTAGTCGCAGTATAATGGGTCGGTGGTCAGAGTGAAGCTCGTGAACCACTTCTATGGAGCGTAACTGGAGTGTTACGCCTCTGAGTAGTGCCATGTCAAGCAAGTCAGGTCGAAAGTCTTCCGTATGAGGGTAGTGAGTGGGCTCAGTGGGCGCAATTATGTCAAAATTAAGTTCTGCGACTAGTTTTTCAAGTGCAATGCCTCTGGGATTGTTGACGTTACAATTCCATAGGATGTGCTTACTATTGAAGTCGCCAATCAGAAGGACGGCGCTTCCTAATGAGAACAATGCTTCTAAGTCAGCTCGGACGATCGGCTTTTGACAAGCTTGGTAACAGGACGCTATGACTATAGGTTGATGACCAGTCATAGCTAGGAGGCAACAAGATGCTTCCATATTAACAAGAGTCGGGGTAGGTAGGGGAATGCAGTGCAGGGACCTTTTGTAATAGATAAGAGTGCCTCCCCCACGGGAGTTCACTCTATCATCACGTACCGTTCTGTAGTTGGCAAACCTAGGGTTCGCCTTCCCCGGTTTTAGAAAGGTTTCCTGCACGCATATGATATCGATAAGGTGGGTACAACAAAAGTCGTGGACGAGGTCACGTTGTTTGAAGAGGCCGTCAGCGTTAAATGACGCTAACGAAACTGAGTACGGTTTCGTGCGTTCGGTTGTACTACCCATAGTGGTTGTACTGGGGAGGGGCCTGGGGAACGAAGCGCTTAAGGGCGCTAAGTAAATTCGCGTGTTCCAATGTGTATTGGATCACGTCCGCTGGGGATTGAGCGTATTGCATCTTGTGGAATAGCTCTTGTACCTCATTGATGTCAACCGACATAGCCAGATCGCTGACTAGGTTGATTGCCTCTTGAAGAGGGGCAGCCATCAATGGCATAGGTGGAGCTTGTGGCCGGGAAGCGGCGCGGGGAGGCGCGCGAATGGTGTTGGCGACGGGTGCCGGGAGCGCGGGGCGAGCCGGGGCCGGTGCGCGGGCAGGGGCCGCGGCGTGGGCGGGTGCGGGTGCGGGCGCGGGTGCGGGCGCGCGGGCCGGGGCGCGGGCGGTAGCGACGGTCTTAACCATACTGGGTGGTTTAGACCATGCGTTACGGGCTGGGAGCGGCGCGGGTATTACCTGTGAGGCAGGTACTACCGTTAGTTTGGGGCTTACCCGTTGGTAACGGTCGTAAGAGGGACGGGTTGGCCTATGCCTTGCCACCCTGTGGTTCACTCGTGGTGCTTTAGGGCAACCACGGTAATTCGCGGTATGCCCTTGAGCGCCGCATAACACACAGCTGGGTGGGTCCGGCGAATCCCGGGTGCGAGTGCACGCTGCTGTCGCGTGATCGCCTAGGCACTTAACGCACCTAGCGCGAGCGAAGCAGAATCGGGAGGCGTGCCCGTATAGTTGGCAGTTGTGGCACTGCGAGGGACTCCCATTCTTGTATGGGGCTTGGACATCGAGTCCTGAGAGGCCACAGACCTTTTTTAAATTAAAAATGGCCTTGCCTTCAGGAGTACGATCTAGTACTACGAGTACTAGATCGTAGGGACTGCGGTCCTTCCCGCTGTACATGCGGTGAACTGCATGTACGGGGAAGTCTTGTGCCTTCAGGTCGGCACATACCGAATCGGTATGTACCTCCTTGGGCACACCGCGGATGACCACTCGGAGGACTTTCTCCTCTTCGAGCGCATAAGTGTGAAAACTTATGCTCTCGTTGCGGAGGAGTTTTGTTAGCGCTCTGTGGTCGCTAATGGAGGAGACTTGGACTTTAATGCCCTGCTGCGTGGAGCGGGCATTAGTATAATGGATCCCACGATCCGAAACTAAACGGGACAGCATGTCCCATTTGGTTTTGTCCTGAATGAACAGGGGCGGAGGCGGTTTTTCGCGGCGCGCGCTCGCGTCCTGAGGGGACGCGGCAGTGGTGGCCGGAGCGGAGGGAGGAGACACGGGGCGCGGGGCGGGGGTCGGCTTCTTGCCGGAGGCGGGGGCCTTAGCGGGTGCCTTGGCGGGAGGGGCGGAAGTTGCGCAACTAGCGGCTTTAGGAGCACGCTTGCGCTTTCTATCTACGACGGTATAGCCGTCGTTATCTGAGTCCGAGTCAGTGCGTAAGGCGCGACTCGGATCTACCTCCATCTCCGCTTCGGAGTCCGAAGTGGGCTCTACAACGGCGATGGAGGGACGGGTGCTCGCTGGCCTCCCGATCGGTGAGCGCGAGCGAGACCTCTCACGGGGAGGGGCTGCCACCGTGCGTCTGTTGTCTGGGCCCGGAGCGGGCGAAAGCGGACTGTCCTCTGAGAAGGACCGGGTCAGAGGAGGGACGTTGGCCTCCGGGTTTGAAGTCCCGGAGGGAGCGATGAGAGTGTCCGTGAAGCGGGCATTCTCTTCCTCTTCTAGGAGTTGCATATGTGCAACGTATAGATCGGGGTGGCGGAGGGCGAAGGTCTGAAGGACCTGCACCTCACCGTTAGAGGGACGGGACTGCATCCTGAGGGGAATACTCAGGACGCCCTATCCAGGGTTTGAATTCCCTCACACACCTTGTGAGCTCACTGTGTGAGAGGGAGTGTGTACCTACGGTGTGCCCTAGTTGTGTACCCTCTCCGAGCTTTTTTCTCGGCGGAGAGGGGTGCTCCTAAGCGCTACTCCGGGTTTGACTAGGGGCGACCCCAAGGCCAGAATTCCGGAGCCCAGCTTGCTTCGGCTGACCCGTGAAGCGGGAAAGGCCACGGTGCAAGGTTAAACCAAAACAACAACAGTGGCCGTTGTCACCGTAGGGTGTCACACTGCGACCGCAGCAAATGGCGGATTTGATCGTTCAGACGGGTTTGGCTGACGCTACCCCACGCCTGAACGACGTCGCTTAACAGCACAAAGTGTGTTGTTACGCGACTGTTACTATGTTGTGTCGGATAGTAAAGTGGTGAGATGCGCACCGAAAAGTGCGGTCGAAGCAAGACCACCAGCCCGATATGATGTTGTTCGTCCGAAACAAGGGACTGGGGTAGGTGGTAATGCCAGACGTCTTAGAGCGCCTCTGCGCGACGGCACGGCGAGCTCGTAGCTCGCGTTGCTCGGCGTTCGGCGGCTGCTCAGCTTCTGCACACAAAACAAAAACTTCGTCAGGACTGCGTATTCCAAGGCACTGGTCTGCAACTAGCGTCGGAACGATGACCCGAGTGAGACGGCAATAGTGCGGGGACTATTGCGGTCTCACTGGGAGATACTGGCGGAGCTGTAGACAGGTGTGCACGGCGTGGCGGCACAGGTCGGAATGTCAGTGTGGCAAAGCAAACTTCGCAACAAGCGCTTCATATACTTTCCCGCTATTAGCTTGTGCCTTAAATACTCCAATACAGCAATACGTAATATCACAGGCGACTGCGTAACATGTGACTGCTCGACACACGCAGACACGGGGGTGGGTCCGCGAGATTTGTAGTTGACAACTGAAATAAAGAATGTCACTTATCTATCCCTGTGGAAATAGATAGTGTTGATGTCTGTGTTGCTATAATTGTAGGTAACTTCTTTGTTGGGATGAGAATTAATTTTAGAATCCGTTGGTCGATGCACTGGCATCGACCGAGTCGATTAAGTATCTCTTTGGAATTTGGAGGTGTAGGTCTCCTTCACAGTGTCGAACAAGTATGACACTCATCATGACCATCGGCCGGAAGACGACTACTGCTGAATAATTGCCTCCCCCATTGAACACTACAAAGAACGCCTAGTTGCCGCTTGTTACCATTCGCTACCCGTGACTTTCACGATGTTGTCAGTCTACTTAGTGGGGGGCCTTGTACTAGTATTACATTATTTTAATAAAAAATATCGATAGCAGACCATATCCGTGAGCCCAGTATAGATGATGATTAGCTCGCTCTGTATTAGATAGTACCTCAACATTTCTGGCAAACGGAAGTATTTAGACACCTTGGCTTACACCATTGGCGATATAAAGTTGTTGTTATGCTATGTGTTTATATTGTTTGTCGTCAAACAAAGGCAACACTACGAATTAAAAATATCTTATAACTTTTTTTTACCAGCGGTATGCCTTAATTCAACAAATTACTATGAACTATATACAACACTACAGCTACTACAATAAAATCATTTAGACAACCTATAAGTCATAGCAGACTCATAGGCAGTATAATAAAACTTGTAATAACTCAAAACTTGTATAAGCAGTTTCAGGTAATGATAGCTTGCAGAGCTTTATTTTACGGTAATCTTGTAATACATATTGTTTATTTTATATGAGCAAAAACAAGTCAAAATTCATTCATAAATAGCCCGATTACGCTATCCATGATTCAGAGGGGTCAAATTGTTTGGTAGATTTAAGTGCAATAAAGTACAATATGTATTCCAATATTATAAAAAAAAAAACGATGATAGGCCAGAAAAGTGTGAAATTGCATTTTAAGAACATCTTTTACGAATCCGTACTACATCATAACAAAGAATCCCAAAAGTTACTTCTATTAATAAACTTTTACCACTCGTAAGTACCCACTTATGTACTCATTAACGTTCAATTCATTTAAATTCACAAATAACTAGCTAGTTCCTATCAATAGACCAGAAGACAATATCAAATATTCTGTTATCTTGTAACGCCAAGATACACTAACTTAAATCTTACCTTACAAAATCTATACGTTCATTCATTTGCCGTCCGGCATTACAGGCTCTAAGGCAGTACAAAGACTTAGTGGGGGCTTACTGCTCCTTTACTCGTAACCAGTGGGCAGAGAAATTGCCTCAAGTCAGGTAAGCCGCTTTCTTTGATAGATACTAGCAGTGTTGAACTAAAATCCACAAAAGGTGCAGTGTTTCCTCGTATGTGGATTTTGGTTAAACGATTTTGAGATTTATCTCCGATGAAATAATCTGTGATTTATTAGTTATAAATTGGACTCGCACGGTTTTTTCATTGGCTGTTCGTAAAATATTTACGCAAATATTTGTCTAACGTACAAATTCATTTAAAAATACTTTTCGTACTTCTATTCTATTAGCAAGTTACTAAGTAATCGTAGTAAAAGTTATCTGAAATCAGCAAAATGCTTTTTATACTTAAAAAAATTCATTACCTTTCATACTATACATATATGTAATTAATAAACTACTCGAAAAGCAATAGAATGAAAATAGTTACCACTATAATTTAAACGCCGTAAGCTTCTCACCGCTAAAGCAACTTTCTCAGTAAACTCATCAAATTAAGCATTATTTAGCGGGTGCGTTTCTATCACTTGCTAACCGCTGTCCCTAATCACGTTGGTGGTTTCCTCTTTCTGAAATTGGCGACTGTAGAGAAACTCACGATTTGAGTCGTTCACGTTCACATAATAATATTATATTTTATTTTCATTATACAATTTAAATAAAAGTTGAGAACTTTTAAACAATCAGCCATCACCTGTGATTAATTATTATCCGTTCAGATCACGAAAGCAGCGGCATGGTACTTTATAGCATTAATCATCCCTTATAATACATAAGGTTGGGTTAATTTTACCATGTTTTTTTAGTGACTATCTTGTTTATGACTGTCTCTCGTTTTGGGCGGAATCTTACACCTGCAATTTTGCCCACTTCACGATTAACTATAAGTCTGAAACTTTCAGGGTAGCGCACAGCTGCATGACAATGCATTATGAAGTCATTTTCTTGTTTGTCAACTGTTGTTCCGGGTGGAATCTTGTCAGGTAAAATTCCCCATAAGTTTTAATTATTTAATAATAATTTTTTTAGGTGCAAAAAAAACATTGTATTTGGTTTTTACCCTCTTTAAAAAAGGAGGGGATACTCAAAAAAACTGTTTTTTTTTGTGTGTGTTGCCTCTTGTTGTAATTTTTTACAGTGTTAAATTTGTGTGAGATCTGTCAAGTTGTGTTTCAGTTATCCCTTATTATGCGTATTTAGTTGACTTCGGCTACATTGATGATGTCTCATTTCCACTTGTTGATGTAAAATGAAAAAAAAACTGTATAACATAGTTTAGTTGGTTTACTTTTTAGTGCAGTTTTTATTTTAGTATATTTTCCACTTGATGTCAGTTTTTTTGTTGTTAAAATGTTATTTATTTTAATACTTGTTATTTTTAACCACTGGCTACACTGTATTTAAATAAAACACTGTACTTAAATATTGGGGTTTTTTTAGGGAGGAAAAGGATCCTGTTTCACGCTGTCGAAAATAAAACCCCACCGGAGCAAGCGGGAAGCTTAGTACCCCCAAAATGCCCACCCACATGTATTTTTCTAAAAAAATAAATTTTCTAATTTTCTTCTTCTCAATATTTTATATTTGCTTTGGAAACCGTTTTTATATGTAAGCCTACCGTACCATGGGGTGCCATGTTAGAATTGCACCTCCCCATTTCTTCCCGTGTGGGTGTCGTAAAAGTCGAATAATAAAATACTAGAAGGTGGGCAGCAGCGCCTTCTTAAGAACTATGCCAATATCTTTCACTGCGATCTCCAAGCTGCCTGCCAAGCGTAAGCCTAGGACTAGAAAATCGAATCAGAACGAATGGTTCGTTCCGATTTATTAATAAGAAACTAAAAATATTGTTCATAATCAAAATGGACATCCGTACATAACTATAAACTTGAAAGTAACTCAAAACACATATGCACTTAAATCGATCCTATGCATTACATTGAAACGCTTATCGATCAATAAAATCGATATCTCATCAGCACACTCACATGTTTTTAATTAAAACAGTCGTGATAAACATCAATAAAACCAGGTGTTATACATATTGGGGATGATAGCTCTCTACCGCACAATGCGTAATGACTCTCAAAATTCTGCGGGGTCCACGGAGTAATCTGGACGATGCTAGTGTAAAACAGTATTCGATCTTGAACCAATATAGCTCGTGATATGCAGTAAAAAATACGAATCTATTATAACAGCGGTCGGGCTTCGCACGGGTATTAAACAAAAAATTAAAAGAAAATCAACATATTTGAAAATATTCTATCGCCTATGTTCATCAGAGATAATGTAACTCTATGTTATCTCTGGTGAAAGAATTTTTCAAATCGGTTTAGTAGTTTTTAAGTTTATTGGTTACATACAAAAATACAAATATTCCTCATTATAATATTAGTATAATATTGTAACTGAAGCAGAACGAATTGCAATTCAACGGGGCAATGCTGCCAGCATGCTGGGCACGCTGCCAACTGTGTCTGCTATGAATGATAGGTTGTCCTAATGCTTTTATTGTAGTAGGGGAGTGTTGTATATAGTTCGTAGTATTTTGTTCAATAAAAACTGAAAAAAAAAACTGAACCATCACTGGATCAAATTTTGGGTTAATTAGATTAAACATTATGACAAGCAGTAAGCGTGTTGAAATACGGCGCACGCAGATCTTCCCAAAAAACCCTACTTCATCTTATATGCAGCTTACTATATAGGTTATACTTATGAGACATGAACTTATCTGGGCAGGGGCTGGGTTGCTTGCTTATTTCACCTTTCTATAAAACTAATCTTTAATGTAAATAAATGGACAAGATAGCAATAACAAGCTAGTCAGTCAAGATGTTATTTCTTAAACCATAACTGTGTGTGTAAATTGAAATCACTAGCATGTTTGTAACCAACGTACTGTTCTCAACACTGGGTGTCGGGTCTATTAAAACAATTTAGTAGGCCCATTGTTCAAATGTAATAGACAATCCCGAACCGGCGCCCCATGGCGAAATATAATGAGACAAAACTGTATAAAGGAGTGATATAACAAATGAAGCTATCACATTTCTATCAACATATGGCGCGAAAAAACTTTACAGCTCGCAATTAAGATCCGCTATTCAATCGTTTTTTGCCAACCTCCAAAAGATATTAACAAAAGAACATCACACATTTAAACCTTCTGTTTATTATAAAGTTTTATTGATCATTTCCAAACCTATAGTTAATTTGGTGGCAATAAATAATTGACACCGCAAATTACTTGAAATAATAAACCAGGAGTTCATATACGTCAGGAGAATAAAGCTTCTGCTCTTAAGAAATAAATTATTCAAAGAAATATTGAGTGGCACTGTAAAACAATACGTTCAAAAGAAAACAAGCTGTGACTACAAAAATAAATATGTCCCAAAGAAAACAATGGTCAAACACGATTGGTATTAAAATAACCTCGAGTTGATACTTCAAAATGTGACTGCTCACTGCGTGCGGTAGGCAACGTTAAAAGGCATTTGTAAAAGTGGTTATTATGTTTAACGCGCCCACACGCAAACTAACGTACGCAGTACGTGCCTAACAAAAGGGAATACATAGGAAGAAATATTTCACAAACAGCCTATGAAGTAAAACTGATCACAAGGATTTTCACTATACGACTTTGACCTCAGAAGAAAAAATCTTCACCTCTCGTTTATTTAACGTTTTCCCTTCTAATTTGGCGGTGAAACAGAAAAAAGGACAAAATACTCGACAAATCTGTCTTGAAATTTAACGATTTATAAAAAAGTCGCTTGTCGGACCGACCCCTAGAGGACATTTCAAAAAAGTAATCTGTTCCGATAAGCCAACAAGGAGACTGTTCATTTTTATTTTGTCCGTTCCCGGAGGCTTAGAACATCTTAACGTGAAGGTGCAAACTAAAAGCTTCAAGCGGGAATCTAACCAAAATTATATACCGGCCGCGCACGTTTGTCGATTTTCTTCCCAAACCATTAACCTCTTTTTGCGCAGTTGTGTAAAAACTATCTTATGTCCTTTCGCGGGTCTCAAACTATTTCATCTAAATCGGTCCATAAGTTTTTAAGTTTATTCGTTGCATACAAAAATTAAAATCTTTCCTCCTTATAATATCAGTATTAATGGCCATCTATCTTATAATGAAGTATAGATATAGATTTATGATGACAATTTGAGTCAGATATTGATGGAATGTATAATTTTTATACAGATTTTTGTACTGTGCTTTGTACATACCATAAAATGGAAATAAGTTTTTTTTCACTAAACCTGTATCATATTTTTAATACTATTCTATATTTATTATAGATACTATATAATATCTGTCATAAGCATGTCAAGCAATGATACCCAAATGGTAACAGCTATGGACTACCGTGCTGCAGGTCCAGGGTTCGATCCTTACCACCGGCTTGAGTTTCACCCTAGAAAGAGCACTTTGAGAATGCTTGCTTAGCTAGCTAGCACCTAGGAAAAAGTCTGTCGCCAAGTACCCAACGGTGTCTTTTGAAAGCAACCGTTTCGATAAATAGTTTTAGTTACAAACAAATATAATTATATATTTGTTTGTAACTAAAAACTGTGGGCAAAAGTGTTCAGACAACACGAGCGCCCATTGCCATTGCCACCAGGCACAGCTCTACTTTTCACTCTACTCTTGCCACTGAATCAACAAAACAGCATATTTTATAAATGGCGAGCCTGTTCTTCTAAAGATACTAGTGTTATGATTACGCCATTATGTATGCATCCTTCTCTTCAGGCCAAAAGGTACCTTACGCCCCTGGAAAAGAAGTGAAACATTCTCATCTACAGATTAAACAAGTCTAATTTTGTAACGCGTATAGTGGACGTTAAAGCTGGTGCTGGTGGAAAAGTAATTTGATTTGATTCAGTTCAATTGAAGTATTATATAAGATTGTAGTAACTCTTATGACTTAAACCAAATATTCAGGGGCATGACGATGCATTCGCCTCCGCCTCAGCCTTAATCTCCGTACGATGTGGCACGATAACGCTTGTGTAGCGACTCCTTTCTAAGTTCTTAGTAAGTTTACTTATGTAACTGGAGAATAGTAAGTCAATATAATACGTAGCTTAGCTCTTTATCATCATGACGTATGTTAGTGGCCAGCCTTAATGTTGAAAAGAGGTTAACAAATCGCTGCTTACCCATTGTTATACATATCATTATGATAACGCATTTTGTAAATGCTCACCTACCACTCTAAACTAGAAAATCTGTCGCCAAGCACGTATTAGTGCCTTCCATAAGCTAGTTTTTAGGAATTCACAACGCAGCTTCTTCAACCATATTATCACTTACCATCAGATAAGATTTTTGTTGCTGATGCAACAAAAATCTTATCTTGGCCCAAAAAACTTCAAGCAAAGGCATAGTTCAAACTCAAGATTTACCAATAAAGGATGGAAATCATAATAAAAAATGCCACGTGGCTTGTAAGGATATTAACAACAAATTATGGTTGCAAGCTTATATGAGCAAGAACTTAATGGTGCCTTCCGATAGCTTTTCTTTAGAACCATTTCCCTTTAGGATGGAAAACAAAGAAAAGCTACCGGAAAAGGTTAGGACTGTTTACTATCTCTGACCGCATTATCACATATAATCAGATAAAATTGTAGATAGCCTATTAGCAAAGTTAATTAATAGATTCAGGCGTTACTTTGCGGAAAAGATATTTTTAAATATTTTCCATATTATTTTATAAATATTCAAAGAAAACAAGCTGGGCACGCTGCTGACTGGGAGTGGGCTGGGGTATTTGGACTGCCTATGAGTCTGCTATGACTTATAGGTTGTCTAAATGCTTTTATTGTAGTAGCCGTAGTGTTGTATATAGTTCATAGTATTTTGCTTAATAAAGGCACACCGCCGGAAATAAAAATATTCAAATAATATTTTAGTAAAACACTTAAAATATATATATCTCGATCGTGCGCTCAAAGAGACTGAGGATGCTTCGTGTAGGAGCGAAAGGCATCGAAAACTCTTCCTGTTTGGCTGCGAAGCATTTGTGACGTCAGAAAAATTAGGCGGTATTGTCAATAGACATATTTTTAAGTGTTTCATCAATTTAATGTTTCTATATAAATATTTGTAATTATTAAAACTTAAGATCTTAATCTTGGTCCAAGATTAACTTATCATATGGTTAAACTCAGATTTGGAACCATGGAGTGCAGTCTATAAGAAGTACAGTTTTCCGTCAGTAAAAGAAAAACCTTACTCTCTAAGGATATATGACGATTAACACAGAAACCATCATTATCCAACTAATGATGGTACCCCGTGGGGTGCCGAGCTAGAATTGAACTACCCCATATCTTCCTGTGGTAATCGTTAGAAGAAAGGAAAATACTAATAGCAGCGCCTTCTAAATCTTACACTGCGACTTCCAAGACGCCTTGTAAGTAAAGATTTTGGGAAATTATCCCATCGCCCACAGAAGAAACCTCTTATTCAGCGGTGAACGACGTATTAGCTGTTTATGAATGATGGTAACAAGGCTGCTAAACTAAAATGGGACTGGTAACATTAACCATGTTTCGCGACCGGTGGATGAAGGTCATATTTCAGTGGATGTCTGATGATAGCCCAGAAATATGCATTGCGATAAGCTAGACATTTACTTGAATTGCTAGGCCAAGATTGCACAAAATATACAGACCGTTGGAAGGAGTAACTGTTACATTTGTTATTTTTATAGCTACCTTTTGAGAACTGTCTTACCTGTTATGTGGACGACGATGCCGTAGGTTTGCAAGTAAACCTAGAACCAAGTTTGGCTTACTTTAAGAAAGCTGCCATCAGATATTCCACTCGAGGGTGGTAGCTATCCACCGGCGGGAATTACCAAAATGCCCTAGGACCACGCTACAATGACTGCTTTCCTAAGGCAACAACTGCGAGTGACGGCTTTTAACGCGATCTCTGAAGTACAGTCTCTGTACACTAATGAGATATGCTAGATTAAATACAATGACACCATTCATTCTATTGACTTATAAAAACACACAATATCTACTTTACCCCCAAAAGTAACTAGGAAAAAATAATAAATAAAAATACCAATTGATGAGTACATTCCATGAAAATATATATTGAAGACTGACTTTTAATCACAATACAATAACACTTAAAAATGCTACGTTCTAAAATTAAAATATTTAGTAAAAGCGGTCAGTAAACATAGTTAAAGGATATTCTGTCGCCAACAGACTAAAAAACTAGGTTAGATCAAAGCGTGATAAGTATTGCTACTTTATCATACTCAGTCCTCAAAAGAGGCACCCAACAAATATATACAAAAAAGTATCAAAAAACAGCAACGGTAACCAATAACGGAAGCCTAAAAAGCACTTTTTACATATTAAAATCGACGAATGACAGTTAAAATTCATTGGATTCCAAATGTTACCCTCAACCGGTCCCTAAATAAGGACATAATGCCCCATTTAATAACAAATTAGATCTCACCGCATTAATAAAACGAGCCAAAGGTTTGTCCCAAGTCCCTATTTTGGAACGCGGTTTCTTTGTGACAGGTCAGCTTTGTAATTTCTTAAATTGTCCAAAGTAATGTCATGTTTAAGTGATGCTTTAGGGTATAGATCTATGGAAAAATTATGAATGGAGTCAGTTATTTTTGAAGTTGGAAGTAACCAACAACTGCCATGCATAAGTAAAGGAAAAGTGGATGTCAGAAATTTACGTGTCACTTGGTTCAAATCTGATGACGCTATTAATAAGTAATTAAAACTTATTATCACCGAACGGATTTCCATATTTTATTTGACATACTGTAAATGATTGTATTGTATCAGGCGGATTGTCCACTGCTGAACACAGCCTCTCCTAAAGGTGGTATTTGCCATAATCTCCAAGCTTGGCAGACGGCCAGTCCAAAGGGATTGTAGTGTAAGTTGGCAGTTCTTTAGAAGGCGCTTCTGCCCACCTTCCAGTATTTTTTCCTTAGTCACTACTTACGACACCCACGGGATAATATGGGAAGATACAATTCTTACCCGGGATCCAAGGGATCCTTTTTTTTTACTTTAAAAATAGACTATCGAATACTAACTTATAACTTAAAAGTCAATTCCGTGGGGCAGCTGAGCCAAACTATGCTCTGTTGCCTGAAATTAAAGATGCTTATTTTCACTTGAAGACCACATTTGCTCTAGACTCACGAGTAACTGTTACTGTCGTATAATTATATACATATTCGTATATACATCGCTTTTACAAGGGAAACAATAGAATATCTCAAAGATCAGGGAAGATTTGTGTCCTCACAATATTATTACAGAAGGTTTCGGGTACCTCCAGGTACGGATGGCTCTGATAATATGAAACATATTGCGACCCATATTTCATTTAAATTGGTATTAGGACAAATGCAAATGGTGCGAATGTGATAACGGTCAAAGATAACGTTTAATGAACAAATAAATCGTATTCTAAATATTTTATTTTAAGCCCAATCTTGTTTGCGTGGAATTTATTTCTTGCGGATGCTTGTCTGATTAGCTCCAATTATCAAGTAGAAATTTTGTCGCCAAGAACCTAACTTTATGTGTGAGTAGCTGATTTTGAGATCCAGTTTCCATTCAAGGTAGGAACTATTTCACCTGACACCT
The DNA here is from genome assembly GCA_963854805.1 of Plagodis dolabraria. Lineage (NCBI taxonomy): Eukaryota > Metazoa > Arthropoda > Insecta > Lepidoptera > Geometridae > Plagodis > Plagodis dolabraria. The sequence continues at coordinate 10,410,183 of OY978452.1, read as the reverse complement.
AGTTCATTCAAGATAAGACTATTAGCAAAAATGTGCCTCAAAAATAGAGTTTTTGACACCATAGAGACACTAATATGCAATTATACTCCTTGATTACTTTACGAAGCAATGATGGCTCAGTGGTACTAATTATGAAGCGCTCGTAGCGAAGTTTGCATAGCCATTCTGAACCGATCAGCAAAGTTAAGCCACGTCCGTCGCGGTCATGACTTAGATCGGTGACCGCTAGTGATTTTACTACTGAGCTCTTCCGTGCTTCTGAGGGCACGTTAAGCCGTCGCTCCCGGTTGTTGTCTAAGGATGGCAGTCGTTATAGCATGGTGGTAGGGCATTATGCGAATGCCCGCCTGGCTAGCTACCACCCTCAAGTAGAAAATCAGTCGCCAAGCACCTAACGGTGTGTTCCGGCAGCTGTCCATGAGAGCCAGTAATCCTAGGTTAGTCTGAACAACATCTTCGACCACATCATCACTTACCATCAGGAGAGATAGTGGTCAAAGGCTAACCTATCAAGCATAAAAATAAAAATTGTCGAGCAGGGCGTGCCTGGTTCGAGACTTTCCACCGTCTTGTGCTACACCTAACTAACAGATGAAAAAGGTTGAACACCTTTTTCATATCACCATCATTCTATCATACACTTTGGTAGAGGGTTCTCTAATAATACAAGAACAAATAAGTATATACTTATATACTTTCAATTAACAACACACTGGATATAACTATCAAATGTTTTGGCTTCAGTATTATGGTGTCCACTTGTCCCTCGCTAATCCTTCTTATTTTCTTATGTAGCCCTGTTGTGCATATAATGTGCAGCAACAATCTTCTGACACAGACGTGAGTTATAGTGATAATCTGTTCATTAAGGGGATTATTTCCTTACTTCGTAGCCTTCTACAATATCTAGCAGTAGGATATGAAATGGCCCTTTAATTTTCATGCCAATAGCTGAACGGCATACTTGTCAAAGGACAAACTGGTTGATTAATGCTTTTTATTTTATACCGTAGGCACAGTCAAAATCGATAAGGTAAGACAAGACGATAACTCGTATCGTCTGTTGCAGAGCTATAAATGCCTATAATCAGAAAGACCATTTCACGCTGAACAGTGGTAGTTCTGGAGGACACAGTGACAACAAGGATAGTGAAAAGTGATGGTTAAGTGTCTAAAATTAATAAATTTTACAACAGATGTCATAAATCATATAATATCTAGTTTTTGACCTCAATATGTCGTGGATCGTCATTCAATATGACATAATTTTTAGAGTTAAGAATTCTGTGCTGTGAATTCGTTGCCGTCTTGTGAAATGGTCATTTTTAAAGTATTCGCTGCAATTAGTGAACAAAGATCAATAGTGTTACATAATATGCTGTATTCCGAATTGAGAAATGCGTTGGCGACTACAAATCAATGTTATTCGTAGGTTGGCCAGTTAAGTGATATGCACGGGACATTGTATATTCATAATAGATTCACATTCATGATAGATATTACAAAATACATATCATATTTTGTATATTCTATTAACTCGAGAAGAGAGAGAATTAGTGCCATGGAAATAATTCCTTCTTTAGACGTCATTTGCTTTCCCGGACTTTAATTCGTCTTTACATTATATTTTAAAGCAATGATGGCCGAGCGGTACTAGCTAAACACTGCCGTGTCGGGTTCGATCTCCACCCCAGTGCCGTCTCTGGTTCGATCTCCACCCCAGCTTGAACCTCACCGCATGATGGAAGGGCATTTTGCCAATAGTGGCTAGCTACCACCCTAAAGTAAAAAATCTGGGCACAGGAGACTTAACAACTGCATGTCACAGTGTGACGTGCGCAGTTGAATACATCACATTACGAAAATACATCTGTTATAGGCAGAGGTTAATCCACTTAACATCAAGCGGGCCTCGTGCTTGTTCCGTCACAATCACATAACAAATAAATTTTATAAGAAATATTTTCCGAAAGTTGATTTGTTTTACTTCTCCAAAGTTTACTCTTCTATTAGATAAGTATATACTGAAATGCATAACATACATTGCATTACTACTAAATGCCACGTCAGAGCTTTTAATTATAACCTCAGCGTTATCATACTAGCAATCTTGGAGGGTCTACCGCCCACTTCCTCCAAACCCCATGCTACGGGTAGATTTTTGAGTGTTCTGTTTCAAGAAACGCATATGCGCGGGGTGCTCTTACATAGTTTTATATTTTGATAGCTTAATTTGGATATATAGGATATTTGATATTTTTATGAAAAATAAACAAATCCAGCAAAGTCTTAATTGTACTTCCTTAGTGAAGTTGAATTGCTATATAAAAAACGATTACAGGTGTCTTATTAAACCTGTTTTATGTGACAGGAGGTGCCGGATTAGTACCCCGCTGGGTTAGAATCCCCCATTTCATTCCGTGAGTGTGGTGAGAGGCTAAGGCAAACAAACCAGAAGGTAAGCAGCCTTCTGAAGAAATGATAACTTTCACTGGGATCCCCAAAACGCCTGCTAAGCGTGGGGAATATGGCAAATCGCCCCCAATGGGAGAAAACTTGTTAAATGTAGAAGTTCCGGTGGATATATGGATAAATTATTTCCTTAAACTTGAGTTCTTATTAGTCAAATGCGAATCCATTAGACTGTTTGATTGGAGTAAGCTAATAGTCAGCAAAAAATATTGGATGTTGTTATGATAAAATTATCAATTTTACTACTTAAAACAGCGTGGCTAGATGATAAAAAAGAGAGGTTTTAGAGGAAGGAGAAATTTTTAAACCACAGCTTATTTAGATATTATCATAGCCAGGCGTGATGCTTCATCATCATCATCATCATCATTATGTGACATGTTTCATTGTTAGGTTTCTATCTTTAGGTTCATAAAGGTATTAATATGGTGAAATACCGTGTTATGTACCTAGTTTGCAGCAACATGTTCTCAGGTCAAAGTGGGAAGTACAATACTGCGCATTTGGTATTTTTTTTCCTATGGTATACAATTTAGGTAATCCAAGGATGGTGTGAAACAGACTCACCCTAAAGCGAAGACTTTACGCCATATATTTTTTTAATTTTATCCTTAACATTCTTATTTTCTCCATTTCAAAATCTGTACTAATTAGTTCCAGCAAATTATATCTGATTACTTATTCAAGGCTCAAAGTCAAATAAGAATTGCATTAAATGGGACAATTTGAACAAAATGCAAAGAAACTGTTTATACAATTTCTGCTGCTCATAAAATTAGGTAGTAATTGCCCTGATTTGATCTGAATTAATTAAAATTGCAAGCAGGTATTGAATTACCTGACTAAATTCTTTGAAAAGACAAAGATATTCTCACGCCTGTGTTATCTTAACAAAAACCTGCGATGTTCACACTGCCTGCAGTCTTCTAAGAAAGTCGCTAGCTTTTGAAAAAAATCTTATCTAAAGTCCTCATCTGGCTACATTAGTTAAAGGTTGTAAGGCTGACGTCGACTTCCCAAATGAATTTTAATACGATACAGCAAATTTATACTGGTAGCAAATCGCATAATTTAAAATCATCCAAACGTTATCAGAAAAATCTTATGTGAAACAGTTTATTTTTAAAACGTAGTTTTGAGGTTTATGAGAGGTAGAATGCGATGTGAATATTAACGAGTCCTCAAGTTTATTTAATAAACGTCATCAAAGGTAGCTTGATTATGAAAAGGATAAAAATCAAAACACATTTAACCAAACTCCGGCACCGTTTACAATTAGGCTTCTTTTAGAGACCGTTTCTTTGTTCGTTACAATTGAAGAACATACATTTTTTAACGACAGTTTTTTCTACCTTTATTGGCAGATTCAAAGAAAAACTGTTGGTTTGTACTAATTTGGCATAATAATCAAGGAATTAAATACAACAAGGCAATATTACTTACCAATTCCACCAGTAATTTGTATATACTGCAGCTTCTCTGTTTTCTTCAAATAAAACTGTCAATTAGTAAAAAGAAATGTAGGTATCAGTTCGTGTTCTGTACTCGTATATTTGGCGTCAACTTTTCACCTATGTTGTAAAACCCAGAAATGTATATTTTCTTTTCAAACAATGCTTTTGAACCTTAACTATAAAGTTCATATTTCGCTTTATCATAATGAATGCTGATATGAGGAAGTAATTTTTTTTTTAAATTTCATTGATTTTGTTGCTAGCTTGTATAACTGTTGTAATTTGTACTTGAACACGTAAAATGCGAGAAAAATAAAAGATTTTTCATAAAATCTAACTCATGTCTTAACACTTTGAATTTATGACATTTGTGACATAATATATCGTATTTTTGTTAATTATAGGGGTTATTTTAAAGAATCATGCGCGTTTCAAGAACATATTGTTAATATAATACGTGTATTTTTTTCATAAACTCACGAATACTATGGACTGAATGTTCGCTTACTACTAAAACAGAAACAAAAAAAAATGTTTTTATAAAAAAAACATGTGTAAAAAAAAGAAAACCTTCAGAATAAGCAAGCATAGAATGACTCAAGGGTATCAAAAATTAGTTTTATAATTAGGATGTTGGGGTACAATGTTAAGCAATTCCAACTCTTCCAAAATGTAGCAGGTTAAAAAAATAAATTACATAACAATATTTTTGACGCTGTGCTAATATTAGGTACTTATATCAAAATCTTCTGTTTTACGATGCAATATACCGCGAGCCAATACAAATACGCCTCCAAACTCCAGACAAATTGTTTGCCTTACACTCAAAGTCAGTCAAGTACCGCGATGCTATCGATTTAAAATACAGATTCGAATATCGTATTTACTGACACAATATTAATTTTAAGTTATCATCGCGTTCTGGAACCCCTGGAGGGTATCGCGAAAACATGAGTAACAATAAAGTGTAGAATTTCGGGCAATAAATTAGCAAATTTAACAGTTTGCCGCCTCTGTTTTGTTATTCTTTGTGTGGACACATGCAAGTGGTCGTCGACGTTTTTGATTTGTTATCTCTCAGAGGCGAAAATATTTTGACGGTTTTTTCACTTTATGATCATCGTAACACAATACTTTTTGATATCTTGATTACTTTTGAGAGACAAAAGGTTTGTTTGCACAATTTTTAGTTGTAAAGTTTGAAAAGTTACATACCTACGTTATCTTATTCTGTGAGTCTTTAGCTCACAATATTGTAAATAAAAATTAGGTAAGCCTTATTGCCATTAAAATTACGTTGTGCTGTTAAAATTACGTCTAAACTACCAAAGAATCAAGCAATCCAGGGGAAAATAAAAACTTTTTTTTCCGTTTAAGTATAGGTAGATTCTGAGGGAACATATTACTATTAAATTTTAAAAGGATGAAGTTAGAGATAGCTCACATTGTATTGTGAAATTAAATTTGTGTGCTTGCGTATTGCTGGTTGTCAACAGAACTGCATATGAAGAAATTAGGCACAGGCACAATTTGAGACAAGCGAAATATTGTAATTCACTATTACAATACGCGTTCAGAAATTTCACCTCATGGTAAGTGCTGATGGAAAATAGGTTTAGCCCATAACGGTAACTGGCTTTTGAAAACACATGCCGTAACATACCTATTAGGTACTCGGCGATAGATTTTCTACTCACAGATGGTAGCAAACAATAAAAAAGACCCTACCTACTATAACGCGGTGAAGATCATGCTCGGTGCGACTTAGACTCAATCGATAATAATGAGTGATTGACGTTTTTTTCTTAAAACTAAGCAGAACCAATCAACAGAAACATACATACGAGGAGCGATGCTATACTAAAATATGATAAAAAAAGTATAAATACCCCTCATCCACCAATATTACAGAAGTAACACTCACTAAACTGAGCGCAAAACATTCATCCCATGTTCTATCGTCCATGCATCCGAAGGGCCTACCACAAAACTCATATCGACATGGAAGTGATACTAAAACAAAAGTCAAGAGAGATCCGCCCATTTATCAGTCACATGTCACAGTGCAAACAGAAGGACGTGTCGTAAATTTCATCAGAATATATCCATAAATAATAATAATAATTTTCTGGAGTAAAGCTGAATAACTAGGTACTACTCAACTGTCTCGTGGCATAGAGTCTCGCTTTGGAATGTCGAGATCCTGGGTTTGCTCCAAGGGTGAGTAAGTTTCCGTTAGGGTTTTTTGGGAAAGATTTTTAGTGGCAGCCACGAACTATAACTATGTCCGCTAGTTGGAAAATGGCCCACACCCAATAACAGAAAACTTTATTCGTCACATACTTACAGCAAATCATGAGAATAGTTCTAAGTAATATTGAAAATAATTGATGGTTTAAATATGTTCTTAAAAAAATCTGTAGACGTTTTCCCTGCGGTTATTATTTTGTTTGTGTCAAAGTTCAACTTTTAAGCCGGACCGCAGAAATATATATTATCTACTATTGCATCTGCAATAGAAACATTTTATATATTCTATATAACGTTATATATATATATATATATATTATGACTATTCATAAGAAAATAAATTAAATGTATGCCACGATAAGCATCATGAAGAAGTGTTTTTATTGCCCTTTTTTGTGACTATTGTAGTACAAAATGTATTGAGTTTTATGTCTAACCGCTTTTTTGAAAATTCTCGTTGGTAGTTTATACGTTGTTAGTCAATAAGGACGCAAATAGCCTGCCGCGTGATTAACGCGCAGCAATGCTCTAAAAATAAATCGCGCCAAAGATGATATTTTTTATTTTGAATTGGTTTTGTGTTATTAAATTTCAGTATATTAGGGAAAGGTCGTAATGGTTTACACTATTTGTCTGGTTACTGCACGTACATTTCAGTTAGGAACTATATAGTATACATCACAACATGATTTTAATTGACTATATTAAGAATATTTAACTCAGTATTGATCACCAAAGAAAAAAGTAAATATTTCACACTAGCACTGGAATATTTCTAAAGTTACTGAATAAAACTCAAGAACCGTGAATGATACTAACAAAACATGAACACTTCCTTCTGCTTGCAGTATTTTCTGTGCCAGGGCTATCCCGGTGCGTGCCAAATAGCCCGTAGTGGTAAATCGTGCGTCGAAACAATATCAATGTGGCTGCAGTTCCATTGTAGAATGGTCGATTGCTCGCACGAGGCACGCGTTCTGGGGACCTTGCGATAGAGAGGTGTGACAGGCAGATAAATTGAATTTTGAGTAGTTCCCTTTTCCAGTAGGATTTACACTTTCTATTAAGATGTGTGCTTTCTGCGTACAAAATCAGCAGATCAGAAGACTAAGAGAAAATCATAAGATGTAGACAGACAGCCTAACAAGAATACAACTAATAAACATTAGAAATTAGCCAAGTTTTCGAACAGAACTAGCTATTCATATTGTCTTTCTTTTATTTCTTGTCAAGTGAATTATAAAGGAAAGAGTTTACTCCCTTGTCTTATTGTTAACAGTTAATTTTCCGTTACGATTAAAGTGAATCTTCACAAAATCTTATTGTGACAAGGTGTTTCGCTGTGAAAATATTTCTATCTCTGGTCCCTTTGTTTATATACCCGTTACGAAGCTAAGAAAAATAGCGAGTACAAAGTTTTGTTCGTCAAAGCGCCAGTGGACCGTAAACCGTTGGAAACAGCAGTTTTGAACACCCGGAATTCCGAGAGGATACTTTGTTTAATTGAGCTTTCACTTTAGAATTTATAAAGTTTTATGAACAGTTTCTAGAAAAAAACAAGATGTTTTAATATTTTCAAAAAATTATGCCTATTATTGCCTATTTTTACAATTACTATCTTAGTTTTGTTACTGATATGAATTTATAAGATAGATAACATCTTCATAGTTAGTATTGATACAAATATTCCTTAATATCGGGTTGAAAATATCTATTTCAGCAAATAATATGTAAAAGGTTCATTTATATATTGTTTTTCTCTTTGAAGTGATTTATGCGTACAAGATCAATTCTATTATTCGCCAACAATAATGCTTGAAATAAGAAATAATCACTATAATTATAGATCATCAAGATTCAGGCGTTTTGCTATATACTATTTCAGTTTGTTGATTATAACTGAAAAACGCTTGTCAAATGTTGGTGAAACTTTAGTGGTTTAACGAGGTTATACGATTATTATTATTAAAGTGATTAAAAATAATATTGGGCCACCTTTAAATGCTGATGAGGTTCCTTCGTTAAAAGTTACCCAAACGGGCTACTTATGAATGAATTTCTTGATTAGTTTTCTATGATGCTGAAGTCTGAGGCAGTCAAAACAGAAGTCTATGTGTGTAGATATTCCCAAAACAAGGATAAAAAATTAAAGTAAATAAAAAAAAAATATTCAAGTTTTGCTAGATATGTTTAAGTCACGGAATATAACATAGGAATTTTATCGGAGGCGAACCCACTGCCTGCAATTTAATATTTATGCAAAACTTACTAAAATGATTGAAATATGAATATGGGTAGCCCCAAGTTTTTTGCTCGTTCTTCTCGCTGTGGCTCTATACTTTGGATTTTGCTAAACGTGGCAGCAAAATGTAGAATCGTTCAATATTAAAATTTGTAATACATGATTTGACTTTGACTTATTATATAATTGGTACTTATATTATAATAGGTACCTACGACCAAAAGAAATGTAACCCTTGGTTAATTACACCTAAGCCTGATAAAAATTCCATCAAAAGAATAAACGAGTACTAAAAGACTACGTGACGAACCATTCTGGATTTAATCACCAATTCACACGTCTATACCCTCTCGTTACTAGTGTCATTCAATGTCCTCACAAACTAGCTGCAGTGGGTGCTTAAGACACAGAATATATGGTAGTTACTTTGGGTTTAAGCTTCAGTATAACTTACGATTAGTAGCAAAAAATGGTCAGCGCTATAAGCGGTTTTTGATGCGATCGACTCTGCTTGTTTTCTACATTGACATGATTTCATTAGCAAGGATCTGGATGTACGAAAATGATGCTAACCTATCAGAAAATGACTTTTGGTTGCCTAAATGCTTTCATTGTAGTAGCTGTAGTGTTGTATATATATTTTCTTAGTATTTTGTTAATAAAGGCATACCGCGGGTAAAACAGATATTGCGGAATATAAGCATATCAGAAATGTGATGTTTCCATGTCATCAATGAAGTTTCAAGCAATGGAAAAGGGTAAGTAGATATAACAATAAAAACCTCTTGTATTGAGTGGGTGATTCTGGTACCTACCTAAGATTTTCTATATCAACAAAACAAGCGTGGTCCTTCTCTACGACCCCCGGACTAATTGATAAACTCTTATTAGGATTTTTTCTTAAAGTTGAATAACAGACGAGTGTTTTACGCATACGTTTTCTGTGTAAAGCCGTCCCGCTTTCTGTCGGCTAATAAGAAAATATGGTATCGTTAGTATGATGATGCTCATTTAAATTCAAATTCATTTATACTGAAGGTTGTACAAAGTTCTAAAAAATAAGATTTACCATAAACAATCTACCTCTAAAGAGGTGAGCAACATGTCCAAAAAATACCAATAAATGTTTAAATGCTTCTAAATTATGTATACACATATATATCATGTCTTGCAAATTCAACTTTGTACCTTAAAGTATAGATGGTAATAGTTGTAGAGGTGAAGTTAGGTGAGGTTCTTAGCTTGTTTTGTTTTTCCATAGCCTTGGAAAGAATTTCAACGGATTAAGAAAACTTGCAATGCATACCCATTACAGGTTTTGCTTAATTGAAATTAGTTGCTTACCAGGGAAGTATTTGAAAACTGCCCTAACAGCATGCGTTAGGATTTAGACCCCAATTCAATAAAATTAAATCATTACTTGCGACAGAATTTGAACCATAAAATAAGTCCTTAGTGTGGGCCTCAATAAGCATATAATAAAAATCTAAGAGCAGAACGTTATGTATAGAACGAACTTACATTGCAGCATGCAAATTATATTACCTACGTATAGTTTCGTCAACCGAGTCACATTAAATTTGCGCAACTTTACTACGTAAACGCTTACGGAAGCATATCTAACTTGCCTACGCGAATTAATTTACTGCCGCAATTCACTTCGTGGTTCACAGTAATTTGAAATACCTAGGTGAATCAATTTGTATGGGAATATCAGAATCAAAATAAAAGGACTCAAAAAGTTTTCCAAAAATAACGGTCTACTTGCAACGCTTTATTAGACAAGAAAACAGTATTGCTCTTTAAAATATAAAAAGTAAAATACCATAGTCATTGCAAAATGCCGTATCCAATCAATGGTGAAGTTTTTTTCATCGCATTCCCAAGCTTCAACCTCGGACATTCACAGTTTTTGCCGCGCTCGACCATCCGACTTGTCCAAAAGGTTTTTATCTACCCGCAAACGACGAACAGAATTTTTTGCTAACTCCAAACTCATCACTGCACGCCAAGTGCCCATACATTTCGGTAGGTGACCACTGATGGTCGTCGTAATTGATTGAATTCACTGTAAATAAACTTTATATTTACTTGATTCTTTTCTTGATCATTGTTCTCTCAAAAAATATACACGCCGTTTAGGTCTGCCTGGTTTTTGTCAGTAAAAACGTTCGATTCAGCAGTGAGTTTTTGTGTTTTATTCATACTTGAGATTGTAGAAAAACCTTTTCCAGAGAATTTTGATTTGAACCCTATAAGGACCGGCTGAGAAATTGAATTGAGTTCCGAAACATTCAACAGGCAGGATTGTTCGAATCACGAAATATTTTATGTATAAACGCATAAACCAAATGTAAATATTGTCAGAGTTTGTTAAGTAGAAGTTTACGATTCATACATGATAAGCAGAATGCAATCAACGCAGAAAACGAAGAGGCGTTACTACGTAAGTAACATACGATATATCGACTCAAATCAAACATTAAACAATCGAGTTTCCATTGATTCAAATCGAATCATTCAATTAAAACACGGCGATTCCGTTCAAACGGCGTTCGAGATCAATATCGCAGTTTTAATAAAACAGATGGAGAACTGGCGTCCATATCCGGTACTTGCTTATTTTTTCGAGTACAAAAAATACTCGTGCCCCTCGAAAGAGCAATGATAATAGAAACAACGGGAGCGCCGCCGTTCTAAAGGGTTATTCTTGTTTTTATTTGCGCCTATAAAGAGGTTTTTTCGGAATGCGTTAAAAGGAAACGAGTTGAAATCTCCCCATGAACGCGTGGGTGAAAAATAACGTGGATAAAGTCTGTCGCTATAGCCCAGTGCCGGTGTATTTGTATATCCTGTATCTGTTTTACATGATAACGGTATCTAAATTGCACGTGAAGTTATATTTTATTGGGTAATCGAATTAAATGTGCGTATTGGGGTTTTGATACAGTAATACGGTGCTTGCCAGTTTAAAAATTATATTAGCTAAAGTATGACGTGGTGCGTATACGGTAAAATAAGAGCAAAAGCTAAAAGTTCAAGAAGTCCGGCTAATGTTAAACCACTGCATGATCAGGTCTACATGCTTACAATATTTGACTTCAACATCACTTACAATTACGTAAGATTGTGATCAGCCTATATCTAGGCTAGGAATAAAAAAGAAAATATTTTTAGGCAAACAAGCTCAAGCGAAAAAAAAAAACAATTTCGAAATATTGCCGTGAAAGTCTTGCTTGCGAACCATCAACGAGACTATACACAAGAAGACATAAATAATCAAACACAAATTCTTCTGAATATGTAAATAAGATACTGAATTGTGTTCGATACTCGAAATGTTACGATTCATATTATATGTGCCTATAATTTAACTTTTAATTTATAATTTAACTTTATTATATGTATGTGCCTATAAATTAACTAACTTCACCGGCAGATTGTCCAGCAATTTGAGGCAGAGCACTGCTGTTTGGCAGCTGAGTTTATGGATACGTGTAAGCAAACCATCCAAGAGTCTTCTTCACCAGGTTCCCTATAAGCGTTAGTTTACCAACAATTATAAATCGGGAAAATTTAAGGTTAGTGTCTTCATAGTGTTATCCATTCAAACAATATACGAAATTTACCGAAATCTGGCAAACTAGAAGCATAAATATTAGATTTAAGGATATGCGTGCCAAAATTGAACGAGTTAGAGTAAACTAGGTACATAAAAACTACGTTTGTTTAGAAAGAGCTACGAACTACGCTTTTTTTTAATGGCAGTACACCAATAAAATACTATCAGTGTATACCTGCTATTATGTGACCGTTTGATTAACTATTCTTGATACATCACTATACTGCTTCATAAATGTATGCCTTTCACCAAAAAATTAGTTCTTAAAAAATGTTTAATAGAACATTGATGTTCAAAATCATTTTTTTTTTTTTAGGGAGGACATAGATGCTGGCTACCGCCTGTGCGGTCGTCCAGCTCCACCGGGTTTTGGGCGAGGGCCTGGCCCTACAATAGCCCGGGAGGGAGAAGTGCCGAAGGCACTTCTCCCGAGACGGGCGTAGAAGGCGAAAAGCGCTTTCTACCTCCGTCTCCTGCGGACGCCGAAAACGTACCGCTATTATAGGAGGGGTTGACAGCGAGCTCAAGGGCACCACTGTGGTTCGGACCTCGGCTTGTCTCGCTGTCGAGAGACATGGGGGGGATCGGAGCAAAATGCCTCTGTGCAACTGCAGTGTTGCACAATTGGGCCCTACTGAATAATACTCTTTGACTATTTGGAGAGCAATTTATCGTGACCTTGTTTTTGCCTCGAGCTCGCCGGCGAGCTCGGTGTTTGATTGTGTGACCTCTAATTACCTCACACCTGGGGATTTTACCTCGACGACTTGCGGATAACGCTAAAGCTGCCAATGTAATGACTGCGATGGGGTCATCCGGGTCGGCTAATACCTGCCGTGGTCGGCGACGGGGGGGTTTGAAAAATGGGATAGAAGAGGCGGTCGAGTAGTTCGATGCCTGGACAACCAAAGGGTTCGAGTGGTGGGGCGCTCGATCAAAGTATCGGCGGGCGCAGTCCTTATTGAACTGCGCTAAAGAGGGAAGGTTTAGGTCGCAATGCAACTCGGTGTTCCGGATATACCACGGAGCGCCGGTTGCACTACGAAGAAAACGGTTTTGAATGACTTGAAGCTTATGGAGATGGGCCTCACTAGCATGACTAAACACTACTGATGCGTAAGTCATGATGGGGCGGATGCAGGCAGTGTAAAGTGTCTTCTTATTTCTAAGAGACATTTTACTCTCTTTGCGAATCAGGGGACCAAGGCGACCCATTACAAAGGCCGCTCTGTTACGGACGGTTGTTATATGATCGCTAAAGGTGAGATTCCGATCAAGGGTGACTCCGAGATATTTTGTTTTACTAACCCAGGGGATGGGTTGGTCGAACAAAGTAAAAGGTTGCGGGTAACGGGGGCGGCCCTTCTCAGTAAAGTACATAGCTGCACTTTTAACTGGGTTGACCGCGATGCGCCATTTACGGAACCAGTCACCGATCTCGGTGATGGCCCGTTGGAGGGCGGGAATGGACTTTCTACTGATATGCCACCCAGTGGTATAAATAGCGGTATCATCCGCGTATTGGGCTAGTAGGACGTTAGGCTGAGAGCGTGGGATGTCACTGGTATACAGCGCGAAAAGAATGGGTGATAGCACGGAGCCCTGAGGGACTCCGGCTCTGACTGGGTGGGGGGAGGAGAGGGTGCCTTCCACGCGATAGCGAAAGCTTCTGGCTTTAAGGAAGTCTTGTAGGATGAGCACAAGACGTTCTGGCACGCCAAATTGGTATAGCTTGTAAATCAAGCCATTGTGCCAGACTTTGTCAAAAGCTTTCGCTACGTCGAGGAAGACTGCTAGCGTTGTCTGGGGTTTGGGGTACTTGTTAAAGCCCTCAATGATGTGCTCTGTGAGGCGGTGCACCTGTTGGACGCATGAGTGTCCGGGTCTGAAGCCAAACTGCTCATCTGGGATAAGGTGGTGTTCCTTAGCATGGGACTGGAGACGGTTTGCAAGTAACCGCTCGTAAAGTTTGCCTAAGGCACTGAGGAGGCTGATGGGGCGGTAACTGGTGGGGTCAGATGAGCTTTTGCCTGGTTTGTGAATGCCAATGACATTTGCACATTTCCAGGTGTCTGGGAATAAGCAGTGGCTCATAGCAGCATTGAAGATGCTGACTAGGAGATGGATGAGAGGAGGAGAGAGGGTTTTAAGAACCCTGTTGGAGATGCCATCGGCACCGGGGGATTTGCGCGGTCGGAGGGCCTTGATCAGTCTCGCCACCTCAGCGTAAGTCGCTAAGGTGATTGGTGGGAGTTCAGAGGTGACCACAGAGCTTTTACGTTCGACTTCAGCATCCACCGAATCGAGGTGAGCTTGGTCAACGTGATCTACGTTAGGGGAACACTGAGCCTCTAGGCTATCAGCTAGGCACTCAGCTTTGTCTTCGTCAAAGAACGCTGGGACTAGTGGGACTGGTCTGTATAAGGGAGGCATGTCGTTGTAGTTACTTCCTTTCATACCTCGCGCCAAGTCCCAATAAGCCTGGTGGCTTGGCACGAGGTTTGAAAGTTTGTCACCCCATTGTTGATCACGCAACTCAGACATGCGACTTTGAACCATGCGTTCAAAGTGGCGTTTCTTAGTTTTGTTCTCTTTACTGGGGTAAGAGTCGTAATGTCGGGTCACTGCTTTACTTTCCGTCACTAATCGTCTCACATCCGCTGGAATGACAAGGCGCCGGTCGTCCGGCACCATGACCTCCTTTGCGGATGCACCTACTACGGTGGAGAGGTGATTAGTGAACGAATCGATCGCAAGGGTTACGTCATCTTTAGTCAGGATGTCGTCAGGGATCTTGTCAAGGTCCGGTGAACTGATAGCCTTTAGGGCAACGCCTAATTGCTTCCAGTTCACTATCGTTTTAGTGGGGCGGGGGAGGTCTGTTGTTGGGTCGGGACCTAGTCGCAGTATAATGGGTCGGTGGTCAGAGTGAAGCTCGTGAACCACTTCTATGGAGCGTAACTGGAGTGTTACGCCTCTGAGTAGTGCCATGTCAAGCAAGTCAGGTCGAAAGTCTTCCGTATGAGGGTAGTGAGTGGGCTCAGTGGGCGCAATTATGTCAAAATTAAGTTCTGCGACTAGTTTTTCAAGTGCAATGCCTCTGGGATTGTTGACGTTACAATTCCATAGGATGTGCTTACTATTGAAGTCGCCAATCAGAAGGACGGCGCTTCCTAATGAGAACAATGCTTCTAAGTCAGCTCGGACGATCGGCTTTTGACAAGCTTGGTAACAGGACGCTATGACTATAGGTTGATGACCAGTCATAGCTAGGAGGCAACAAGATGCTTCCATATTAACAAGAGTCGGGGTAGGTAGGGGGATGCAGTGCAGGGACCTTTTGTAATAGATAAGAGTGCCTCCCCCACGGGAGTTCACTCTATCATCACGTACCGTTCTGTAATTGGCAAACCTAGGGTTCGCCTTCCCCGGTTTTAGAAGGGTCTCCTGCACGCATATAATGTCGATAAGGTGGGTGCAGCAAAAGTCGTGGACAAGGTCACGTTGTCTAAAGAAACCGTTAGCGTTGAATGACGCTAACGAAACTGAGCGCGGTTTCGTGCGTGCGGTTGTACTACCCATAGTGGTTGTACTGGGGAGGGGCCTGGGGAACGAAGCGCTTAAGGGCGCTAAGTAAATTCGCGTGTTCCAATGTATATTGGATCACGTCCGCTGGGGATTGAGCGAAGTGCATCTTGTGCGCTAGCTCGCGGACTTCGTTGATGTCAATAGACATCGCCAGGTCGCTGACTAGTTTGATGTCCTCTTGAAGAGAGGCATCCATCAGCGGCATGGGTGGGGCTTGTGGCCGAGGAATGGCGCGGGGAGGAGGGGCGCGAACGGAGTTGGCAACGGGTGCCGGGAGCGCGGGGCGAGCCGGGGCCGGTGCGCGGGCAGGGGCCGGGGCGCGGGCGGGAGCGGGTGCGGGCGCGCGGGCCGGGGCGCGGGCGGGAGTGATGGTCTTTACCATACTGGGTGGTTTAGACCATGCGTTACGGGCGGGGAGCGGCGCGGGTATTACCTGTGAAGCAGGTGTTACCGACAGCTTAGGGCTGACCCGTTGGTAACGGTCATGTGAGGGACGGGTCGGCCTATGCCTTGCCACCCTGTGGTTTATGCGTGGTGCTTTTGGGCAGCCGCGGTAATTCGCGGTATGTCCTTGAGCACCGCATAGAACGCAGCTGGGTGGGTCCGGCGAGTCCCGAGTGCGAGTGCACGCCGCTGTCGCGTGATCGCCTAGGCACTTGACGCACCTAGCGCGAGCGAAACAGAAGCGGGAGGCGTGACCGTACAATTGGCAGTTGTGACACTGCGAGGGACTTCCATTTTTAAATGGGGCTTGTACGTCTAACCCAGAGAGGCCGCAGACCTTTTTTAGATTAAAAATGGCCTTGCCCTCTGGTGTACGGTCTAGTACTACGAGTACTAGGTCATATGGACTGCGGTCCTTCCCGCTGTACATACGGTGAACCGCATGCACTGGGAAGTCTTGTGCTTTAAGGTCGTCACATACCGCATCGGTATGTATCTCCTTAGGCACACCGCGAATCACAACGCGAAGGACTTTCTCCTCTTCGAGCGCATAAGTGTGAAAACTTATGCTCTCTTTACGGAGGAGCTTTGTTAGCGCTCTGTGGTCGCTACTAGTGGGCACTTGGACTTTAATGCCCTGCTGCGTGGAGCGGGCATTAGTATAATGGATCCCACGATCCGAAACTAAGCGGGACAGCATGTCCCATTTGCTTTTGTCCTGAATGAACAAAGGCGGAGGCGGTTTTTCGCGACGTGCGCTCGCGTCCTGAGGGGACGCGGCGGTTGAAACCGGAGCGGAGGGAGGAGACGCGGGGCGCGGGGCGGGGGTCGGTTTTTTGCCGGAGGCGGGGGCCTTTGCGGGTGCCTTGGCGGGAGGGGCGGAAGTGGCGCAACTAGCGGCTTTGGGCGCGCGCTTGCGTTTGCGATCTACGACGGTGTAACCGTCGTTATCGGAATCAGAGTCCGTGCGTGAGGCGCCGGCCTGATCTACCTCCATGTCCGTTTCGGATTCCGAAACGGTCTCGACAATGGCGAAGGAGGGACGGGTACTCGCTGACCTCCCGATCGGTGAGCGAGAGCGAGACCGTTCACGGGGAGGGGCTGCCACCGTGCGTCTATTGTCGGGCCCGGGAGCGGGCGAAGTAGGGCTATCCTCTGAATAGGATCGGGTCAAGGGAGGAACGCTGGCCTCCGGGTTTGAAGTCCCGGAGGGAGCGATGAGAGTGTCCGTGAGGCGGGCATTCTCTTCCTCTTCAAGCAGTTGCATATGTGCAACGTATAGATCGGGGTGGCGGAGGGCGAAGTACTGAAGGACCTGCACCTCACCGTTAGAGGGACGGGACTGCATCCTGAGGGGAATACTCAGGACGCCCTATCAAGGGTTTGAATTCCCTCACACACCTTGTGAGCTCACTGTGTGAGAGGGAGTGTGTACCTAGGGTGTGCCCTAGTTGTGTACCCTCTCCGAGCTTTTTTCTCGGCGGAGAGGGGTGCTCCTAAGCGCTACTCCGGGGTTGACTAGGGGCGACCCCAAGGCCAGTAATCCCGGAGCCCAGCTTGCTTCGGCTGACCCGTGAAGCGGGAAAGGCCACGGTGCAAGGTTAAACCAAAACAACAACAGTGGCCGTTGTCACCGTAGGGTGTCACACTGCGACCGCAGCAAATGGCGGATTTGATCGTTCAGACGGGTTTGGCTGACGCTACCCCACGCCTGAACGACGTCGCTTAACAGCACAAAGTGTGTTGTTACGCGACTGTTACTATGTTGTGTCGGGTAGTAAAGTGGTGAAATGCGCACCGAAAAGTGCGGTCAAAACAAGACCACCAGCCCGATATGATGTTGTTCGTCCGAAACAAGGGACTTGGGTAGGTGGTAATGCCTGACGTCTTAGAGCGCCTCTGCGCGCCGGCACGGCGAGCTCGTAGCTCACGTTGCACGGCGGTCGGTGGCTGCTCAGCTTCTGCACAGAAAACAAAACTTCGTCAGGACTGCGTATTCCAAGGCACTGGTCTGCAACTAGCGTCGGAACGATGACCCGAGTGAGACGGCAATAGTGCGGGGACTATTGCGGTCTCACTGGGAGATACTGGCGGAGCTGTAGACAGGTGTGCACGGCGTGGCGGCACAGGTCGGAATGGGTCCTCAAAATCATACAGTGCTCCTCCAATTTTATCAAATCGTCGTGTTCAACCCAAGTACTTCTTCAAGAAGCCAAACCTAATTGGTGACTTATGATCACGCACATTCGCGTGCCAATCTTGGTGACAGTCCAAATGCTTAATTACATAAAATATTACAGTTTGTGCCGCCCTCCAGTCAATGGGCGGGAACTGTGTATGTAACTTAGGTTTTTACTGGCAGTAGTAATATTTGTTCATAAAAGAACTTTTTTATGGAGAAAGCAAGAGGAGGCTACTGTCAAGTTCAGATCTCTGCTTTCCTTTTTCAAAACTACACCGTTAAAGAGATAATAATATATAAATTTAGGAAAGATTTAATTTTGACGTGTGTGTAGGGTGTTGCTGCATATTAAATTACAAAACATTTTTTTTGTTCTCGTATTAGTTATTTTTAATGTTATTGTGACGGGACAAGCTCGAGGCCCACCTGATGTTAAGCGGATAACCTCTACCAACAGATATAAACAGCATTTCGTGACAAGTCACGAACTGCACTGTTGACGGGTCACCTTGAGACATAGTAGTTAAGTCATGTGCCTGTAATTTCACGGTTATAGTTGATACAAAGAAAGAATTTGCAATATACTAGAGTAGAAATTGGCGTTTTGCATATGCGTAGACACCGTGTTATATTTATTATCCTTGAAAGTGAATACTATCACTATAGCCTTGAGTACAACTCAAAATCTTCAAGTCTGCATAGAGAATAATCAAGAAAATCTGGTAAATTTTAGGAAAGAGAACATACCTCTTCGCTTGCACATAAGAAAGGCGGCATAATAATGATTATTTATAAGAACAGTTCATACAGTTATGTGTTCCTATCAAGGATCATGTCCATGTTTTGCACTTCAGTGTAAGCTTTGCGTTTCCACCGATAATTCCAGTGATACATTTCATCAAAACCGGATTAGTATGTAAATGTAAACATATTTTTGAAAACCGAGAGTAAATTCATGGATGCCAGCGTTTAGCACTGTCAGCTTGTTTTGGTCCAATTAATTTGGGTCCATAAAAAATTGAAAGTATGTTAGGTTATTAAAAATGTGCTCAGCTAATCGAAAGATTTTGACATAAGTTACTAACCCGGGGTGGGTTAGAAAATTATGTCAAATACTGTTACTATTTATGGTTAATTGAGTTTACCCAATATAATATCTTATCAAACTTTCAGTATCTGCTTTTGTTATTCTTATTGAAAACTATTTGGAATCTTATTGCAATGAATTAACGGACAGACAATAGTTTTCACAATGTTATAGACATAGGTATATTTTATTTGTCTCTTGATCTTATCTTTAGCAATATTATTACTGATACCTACCATTTTATTTCTATATACTATTATTTTCCTTAATTTTGTTAACATTATCATCGGGAAAAGACATCATCATCATATTATACACAGTTTTTAGTCGATGTTGGTATTTCATTTAAAACACAAACAGTTTGTATCAAACAAATTGTTGGAGTAAATTACTTTTTTTATGCCCGAGGCGGGAATCGAACCCGCGTCCTCCGATATCGTGTCGGATGCTTAATACCGCCTTGGGCATAAGAAAAAGTGTACTCCAATAATTTGTTTGATATGATTTTCGCTTAGCACGCTATAGTGCTTATAAACATATTTAGAAATAGAAACAGTTTGTGTTTCATTGGTAGCGGTAAAGTAACTCCTTGTGAGCGACTTCGTCCTGGAAACTATTGTCACTATACCTTTTTCTACCGCCATGTAGTAGTGTTCGCATTACAGTGTTCCAGTTTGAAGGGTATGGGTGCTGATAAAATTACAGGCATAAGAGACTTAACTACTTTACTTATCAGGGTGATGGGTGCAGTGCAGTTTGTCACTTGTGACTAAATGGATCTGCTATAGGTAAAGCTTCCACTTCAAACCAGGCCTGGGGTTGGTTCGTTAATAAATAGGTACCTACATAAAAAAATGATAAAAAAACAATTGTGTAAAGTTTTGGCTTCGGTTGGCCTTTAACCAAAATCTCACCTGATGGTAAGTGATGATGTGGTCGAAGGTTAGGCAGCAGGCAGGCTTAACCTACTAGCTATTCATTAATAATTTACCGCCTTTTTAATACCAACACGGTATTGGGAAAAATAATACGTTAGGTTAAGGTATTTGTTTATTTCGAAATGAAAAACCTTAACTGAAACACATTTCTACTTTTACATTAACTTATAATATTATAAGGTTTGCTCTACGGCACTCCAACTTTTTTTGTTTAAAAACATACAAGTCATACCATCACGCACTATATTTAGTTGATTCAACTCATAGATAAACGAATAATGGCCTCGTATGATAAAAAGACCGTAAATACGAGTTTTCAAAATGTTCTTACTGGTACAGAGATAAGTATCTTTTAAGTTTTTGTGTCTAAAGGGGTGCGATTAAAAAAAACAAAGTAGGGTCCTTGCCCGATGACGGTCACAACACAACAAGTTTTATTATATACGACAAGTTGACGGATAGCGCGTACAACACTACGGCTAAATGTCAAAGAATGGTTAATTTGTAATAGAAGCGAAACATTAAGTAACTGTGTTTATAAGACAAGTGCTTGCCAGCACAAGAGTTTTATAAACTTTAGTCTCGGTTACTAAAAATTATTAGGTTTTTAGGTCATAAGTAGGTATAGTTAAATAATTTATTTATTTTTGTGTTCGTATATGTACTGTTCATATTTTAATAACCAATACTATAATATAATTAGATATTATTTTAGCTTGCTTGCATACATCGGTGTATATTTTTTATTTTTCTTTCATATTTATATCAAATATTTTATAATATACTAAAAATTTGGTAGTACATTTTCATGTAGATTCAGATCATTTTCGTTTCAGAATATAATACATATTCTTTGTTTTATTGCTGCCAGCCTTGGACTGTTATCTCACCTGATGTTAAGTGATGACATGGTTACAGATATTATTTTCTACTTAAGGTTGTAGCTTGTTCATTCGCATAACACTCTACCACTATTAAAAACAGTGAGGTTCATCTGTATGTTTCTAATGGAATCTAAGGAGTGTAGAAAGATATTTCTTTGTTTATAATTCAGTTTCATTTACCTTCTTTTAATCATAAAACTTAGCGACTTGGTCCAAATCTAATGACAATTTAATAATTTGGTATCATTGACTGATCTTGCTATGAAGCCGAAGGTAGGCTCTGAAACTCCACACCGTATGTAGGCCTGTTTTAAATATCTCAACATACAAGATTCACTTATAAAGTTCTGGTAAAGAAATTAATTTGTAATGTTTATTTTTCTTTGAAGGTTACACTGAACGTCATCTTCTACCGCATCATCACTATCAGGTGAAACAGTCGTCAAAAATTATACCTTAATGCCTTAAAAAACTTAAATAAGATCGAGCTAGATACTGAATATCAGTCTACACATCTCTTCTATAACTCATCCTCTAATCTATGCCAACTTGGGCACGGCTAACAGAGACTCGCGTGACAAAACGGTACGGCACGCACACTGTCAAATGATAACTCTATGTCTATCAATTTGCAGAGCAATGGTGCGCGCCGTTGCTTAGTTTATTACCTACAGTTTTGTTGATAAGGCCCTATGTTATAGGCAGCTATAAACCCTGTGTAGTTTTTCAATGTAAATGTAGAGACGTATCATAATGTATTATGGGATATACTTAGCGTGGTATTATTTTTGTAAAAGTATGGTGCCGGGCTAGAATGTCACCTCCCTATTTCTTCCTGTGGGTGTCGTAAGAGGCGAGTAATGGAAAAGTGAGCCAAATGAGTAGCACTTCTCACTTCTCACGTGGATGTGAGTAGGGTGTTGTGTACATTAGACGCACAACAGGGCCGTATACCATCTTAGTGGCCTGCCAGGGTTTCATACAAAATGTTCTTGTGTTACTGTCTTATCTAGTTAGCGTAAGCATACTAATTTTTGCTATCTTACACACTGGACGAAACACATGATAATCTTGTGTTAGTCCAGGTGTTAGAGAAAACATTTTGTATGACCCTGAAATTAAGCCTGGTGAAGGGTTTGGCCCTATTACAAGGGAATAAAACCCAATTGGCGCAATGTGAGTGTTTACTCACCTCTGCCTACCCCTACAGGAAATACAGGCATGATTATGATGATTATATATTTTACTGTCACGGCAGATGTAGTCGCGAGAGTTGTAGACTATTATAATATTATATATGTTTATCATGTTAAGTTTAATTTAAGATACCTAAAATAAGTTTCTGAACATTTTTTAATAAATTTACTTTATATATTATGATTACAAGCACTACCGCGTACTAAGCGAAAATCATAAATTTACAAATTATTGGAATACAAAATGTTTTGCCCCAGGCGGGAATTGAACCCGCGGCGAAATCGGAAGGACGCGGGTTCAATTCCCGCCCGGGGCAAAACATTTTGTATTCTAATAATTAGTACATTTAAAATTTATTTTAGTAAGGCGAAAATATTTTTAATTGTCAGTCTAGGTTAACTACTTATCCACATTAATCCTTAACCTACCTACCCTTAACTTAGTTAGATGAATTCAAATTCAAATTCAAAATCATTTATTCAATTTAGGCGTCTACGACGCTCTTATGAAGGTCAATTACAAATTTTAATACGTATTGAAATATTCTACATTGTACTGCCACGTTCAGCAAAAAAAGTTTATAGAGCCACTGCGAGAAGAACGGGCAAGAAACTCGGAATACGAGAAAGAGGCCAATGGTTGTCAAGGTTTGATGCTCTTAGAAACGTGTCCCTATGCAAACACACTTAAGTAATTTTATATGCGTATACAATTATACGCATATAAAATTACTTAAAATATTTGCATTCTGGGCTAACCCCAAAATGCAAATATTTTACACTCAATAATTGGCCTCTTTCTCGTATTCATAACGAAATTATGTTAAATTATTAAACATCTTTAATATGTTTTTCAATGTGATTTTATCATCTGCATTTCTGTGTTTACTAGCTCTAATGGAGCCTTAGAACGAACAAAAAAGGATACAATATATTATATACTGTACTGTACTTTATCAGCCGGATTGTCCACTGCCGACAATATATAGCCTCCCCCATTATTGGGGGATTTGCCATGATCCCCACGCTTGGCAAGCGTCTTGGAAATCGCAGTTTAAGATATCAGTTCCTCAGGCACTGCTGCCCACCTTCCAGTATTTTACCTTTTTTTTGTTTGTTTTTTTTTTTTGTGTTATAATGCCTACTCCGAGCCAAGAGCGCCCACCACGGCAACACTGGACCGCGCCGTGCTCCTTTTGAATAATGTTGAATATTTACATCGAACAAAGTAGTAAAATATATGAAATAATACATTACAGGCACAAGAGACTTTTAACATCAGGTGGTCCTCGTTCTTATTCCATTAAAAACACATAAAAAATCTTTTTTTTATACAAATCAAAAATCATCTCAAAATGTTTGTTATAACTGGCAGAAGTAAACCCTAAGAGGTTGTTAGCATTTCACCAAAAACCCTGTATAGACACAAAAAATATATTATGGCGTTGCCTTCAAATGCTCCAATGAATTGACCGTACCACGTTGCCATTGATAAGTAATATTAGCGGCCGAATGTTGCAAGCAGGAATAGTCCTAACGGTGCCAGTGATCAAATCAGGGCAACCGGTAATAGTACTTACTGTTTGTACTACTTGGTGATTTTAAACTATATGTGATTATATCCGGTAAATATTACGCGAGTCATAGCCGGTTACTAAATAATAATTATGGACAAAACGCGCGATAATTTTATTAAGATTCCATTATTTATTGTTCTAAGCTACATATAATATCTTTGATCTAATCATGTTCAGGGGTCCAACTCTCGCCTTTTAAGAACTATTATGGAAAACTAACATCATTATTTCAAGATGAAAATATTGATACTGAGATTCATACCGTGGCTGTCACGATACAATAATATTCATATAGCACTATCTCTATATCGCACTAATGACTTGGTTCAATGCTTGCAGCTGGCTCGCACATTAGAGTTCTAATTTAAGTTTACTATAGTGATATGTGGTAGAACGAATGAAAATTGTAATTGTAAGATTATATGACTGAATTAAGAGACGGAAGCTTGCCGCCTGCGCTTGTATGTATTACTATTTACACAAGAAAGCATACACAAAATACGTAACACAAACACGTTTCCTGGATAAGGAAACCCCTTTTATTTTTATTTGTTTGTAATTATTCTTATTTGATAAGCAGTTCACTATTAGAACATGTTATCTCCGAAAATTGCATTACGTATTGCCGTTACAAAATATACTGCCTTTTAAAAGTAGTATGGGCGGACAGGCAGGAGCTAAGAAACAGGGTCTAATTTTCAAGTAGGAACGCTATAAAGTAGCTTAACTTTTGTATAATTTTCTGCCAATATATACAATAAAACGAATCAATAAAATAAAACGACTGATCTGAAAAAGGCATATAAAAATTGGGAGGCCTTATTTCGCCGCAAATGGACGACACGTCCTCATCACCATTATTAATGACTGCAAATTAAACCTTGTTTATGTCCCCCACGATTTTTCTCCCAGTTAATGAAAAACACAGAATACTACTTACAGTCTAAATTTAAAATTAGAAGTTACAAAAAGGCAACGTAAAGCTTGCAGAATAGTTACGGGTTCAGAGCAGCTTTTCATTCATAATGGTACGAACTTTTTAGTAGTACAACTATACCTTCGTTTCATATGATTTTTTTATTGTTAATTGCAATTCGCACATTTTTTTTATTGATAAAATGAACAGACAAATATCTGAAAGTATAAAATACCTTGATGAAGTCGATCCCGAGCTGATTCAAATGAGGCTGAGCCCCCATTTTCATAGTTCGACTTCCACAAGGTGTTTCATACTTTTCAGTACTGGAAGTCTGTTTCGTTTTTTAAGTACTAATATTTTTATGTACCCTTTTCTTTTAGTGGTACTGCCTACAAAATCTATTTTTACTTACCCACAATACACACACGTTGACAAAATTTAAAATTATCATGGTCATCGAGGTACAGACATATTAGCAAAAACTTAACACAGTTATTTGAGTTTAAGTTATAAATTACTTAACTGATGTTGATAAAATTTTAATGGAACTATCGCTGAAGCAAGTGAAAAACAAATAATTAAAATCATTTCAAAATGCAATCGCCTAAAAACCATAAAAATAATAAGCTGAGTTGAGAACCACCACCTTTTTTGAAGTTGGTTGTAAATGAAAACCGATAAATCCCGGAGATATGCTCTATATTTATCGGTTTTCCTGTAGATACCTTTTCAGATGAATTCAAGAAAAGAAATAAAAAAGTAAGTAAGAATAAATAAAAACACGGGAAATAAACATCAAGAACAAAAATAACGTATCCTTACTCCTTTGAGATACATGTTCCGCTGTGGTGTCTTAACACTCACGTTTTGCTTTATATATGTTTTGGTCGATATTATTTACATAAAATATAATAAAATCAAAAGCGTTGTAAAATCCAAAAAGAACTCAATTTAATTCAAAACCTACCCTGTATTTTTAGATTTAATTATTCCCAAACAAAGAATTTATAAAACCAAAAATTTATTTTCTTTCAAGATGGTAAATCTCAACCGTTAATTTCATACGTCCCTCGGGGCGAGCTTTTCTTAATTCGTTTAGGGGGACTTAAGCTTTTACGTGTTAATGAAAAAGTTGGTGTTTGATGGCAAAACAACAATTTTTAAATTGATATTTGTTGTTTTTGTCCCAACTTAAACGGGATTTGTTGCAAGGAATTAATTGTTATTTTCGTTTATTCTTACAAGGGCCAGCTTTTCATCAGAATATATATATACACAAGCATTTAATAAATAAGGAGTAATGCTTATATTAATAAAATAATTCTTTTGTTTTATGGCTGATTAACATTATGTCACTCTGATGGCTTTGATCCCAAAACTGTGCCGGGCTGAACTACAAACACTACCCCATATTATCCTTTTGTATGGTCCTATTACTGAGTCCTGTCCTGTGACTATGAGAAAAATACTGGAAGATGTGTAACATCGCTCTCTTAGAAAGTAACACCTTAACCACGATCCCTATGGGGTGCCAAGTTAGAATGTCATCCCTAATTTCTACCTTTGAGTTACCTCTTAGGTAACTACAGGTAAAATACCGGCAATTGGGCAGCAGCACCTTTTGAGGAACTGATATCTTAGACTGCGATCCCCAAGACGTCTGCTAAGCGTGGGGATTATGTCAAACCACCCCTAAATGGAGGAGGCTGTGTTCAATAGTGGACAAACCGGCTGATACAGAACCACGATCTGCTATACATCTGCTAAGCGTGGGGATAATGACAAGAAACCTCCCAATGACCAATACAAATACCAAACTACTAAATCCACAGCAGTTCTATTATTCCTGGCTCGCTAGCAGGCTAGGTAAAGGTGGACCAGGGATTGCGAAGAATCCCCGGCAGATGACGACTTTTGACCCTTGTATCCTTTTGCCATTCCCCATTTTAACCCTGAAAATTGTATTAGTGTACAAGCTTATTTAGTACACACACAGATGATAAATTAAATTTCCAGTTATATTATTAGAAGAACCATTGTAGTGTAAATTGCCCTCTTTTTGGTGTTCAAAATACAAAAAAGCATATTTAAATTAACTATTATAAACTTAAATAATATTCTGGCTTTTATGAAACCTGAATCTGATAAATTTTTACTTTACTCATTTTGAGAGTAAAAGATATGTACAAAACAAAAAGCTAATATACTTTGGTAGAAAACTTAAATATTTTTGAATATCAAGAGTCAAGCTTCCTGATGACGCTTCGTGTAGAATCAAAACGCATCGGTTTAGACTGGTGAAATTCCTGACATCTCGGCTTAGCAATAAATTTAAGCGTAATTGTCACTAGATGTATTTTGTAAATTTATAGGTATTGTTGGAACTATTGTTATTTATATATCTCATCCCTTGATGTCAAAGATGTTACCCAGTTTACCAAAGACCACAAAAGATATCATTTTGTATATAAACTGTTTTCTTAGTTAATTTATAAAATCTTCGATCAAGATAACCCTCAAGTTCCGCTCCCGGTATTCTGGACCATATCAAAACATTTGCAAAAACTTACATACAAAAACTTATCCCATAACTATGCCCATAAACGAAAACGTATGATACTACTTACCAACAGTATGGGCAGAGCTCTGAAGTGATTGTAATTAATTATATGAATGAATGTAAGTAACACATAGTTATACGTGTAACTTATCGTGACTTAATCTCGATAAAAACACATGTATTATTTACCTCGACATTTCGACCAAGTTGCATTGGTCGTGGTCACAAGTGGGCTACAGAGGTGAGTATCAACGTCTTGAAAAGCGGATATTTTCTCCAACTAGCTGCATTTGCTTTAGATATGAATCGTCAACACTGACAACACCCACATATTTTAACGAAGGTGAAACACGTTTGATGCATTTCCTTAGCAATGGATTCCAGGATGCAGCACGAAAAGCATCCTGTCGATTGAAATTATGGTATTTTCTTATTTCAATAGCTTCTCGTACTAGTCGAGAATGGTAGTGCTTTTCTTTGAGATTACTTTATTTTACTGAGTAAATTAATAGATGATTTTTTTATGTCTAAAACTAACATCAGTACTAATATTATAAATTCGAAAGTAACTCTGTCTGTCTGTCTGTCTGTTCCGCTTTCATGCCAAAACTACTGGACCGATTTGAATGAAATTTGGTATGGAAATAGTTTGAGACCCGGGAAAAACAAAGAATAGTTTTTATCCAACTGCGCAAAAAGAGGTTAATGTTTTTGCGTGATAACCGACATACGCGCGGGCGGAGCCGCGCCCGGAAAGCTAGTTTTATATATTAAGATGAATATTTTTATTTAAAACCTAAAACTTACATTTAATTAACTTTAACGCTGAAATTTGAAATCCCCAATTCAATACTTTTTGAAGATTTATTGAAACTTAATATTTATTTTTAAATAAACTGCATTTCCAATTCAACAAATAAACTATTTTAGTTTCCTTAAATCAGAATAGGACTTGACTTAAAAATCGCTAAACAAGGTAAAAAATCTTCAAAAAGAAATAAAAACCAAAATCGTCAGATCAGATTAGACAATATTTAGGATATATACTCGTAGCTCAGAAATAACCCAAGTTGAGCATTAGGTTGTAAAATGATGTTCTGTTAAGTTATTTATCTTCTACTAAGCCTCAATTGTTAGATAAACTTAAAATAAATGATTCGCACACACCCAATTACGGGTTGTTCCAAACCGGTACCGTAAAAGAGCCTGACTCGCACATCGCCAGTTTATTTTTCATTTCTTACTCGTCTCGAATAATATTTGTTTCTTTAATTTCTTCTGTGGTAATTTATTATAGAAAAAGATATATAAGTTCAGAATTAAATTTAATGCGTTTTATTATTTTAGTATTATTATTTGTTTTTTCTATAATTTTATTAATTATTAGTCCTAAAATCGACACATGTTTTGTTACATTAAGTATTTCAGTTTTTTTACAGTTAGTAGCAAACAACAAAAGCATTAGAGATATTCTGTTGTTACTATGTCCTTCTACAGAGTAAATTAAAAGATATATATTTTTGTTTAAAATCAAAACTTAAATTTTACTATTAAATGCGTTTTAAATGTTATGACATACTTCGAAAACACGAAAGTTTTTTAGGAAGTTCACTTACTGCTCGTACGTTTTGATCTCACACGAAGGCAGGTAGTGTGCTTATGCGGTTTCTTTGCGTGCAGGAAGTTGTGAATGAATCAGGTGGCCTGAGCATTTAGTTTAGGGCGTCTAAGGTTTTTTGCATTCCCACGGTCGATGAAGGGTTAGTAGTAAAAATTATACGTTGTGCTTTATTAAGTTTTTGCTTTATTTTAGGTCATTTACAGTAAATATTTCAGTTGTTCAATGATATCAATAAATTATTTTATCCCAAATTCTGTGTCTATTTTGTTGATCAAATGAACCATATAGATACAGAACATTGTTATACAAACTCGCATTGTTTTCAAATCATTTATTGTTAGTGCTCTCTGAAAATAAAAGGATATTAGTTAATGTAAAAGAATTTAATCTCTGATTGAATGAAAATTATATGAGATCTTAATTTATGCCGGTAGAATTATAATATATTATTAAAAGAAATAAAGGCTAAACAGATTTTACTTACTTATATTTTAAGGCTTTTTAAGCTATTACCGACAGCTTAGAACAGTTCCATATCCATGATGTCGTAATTAATTCAACTAATGGAAATAATTCACCGTATGAGCACACCACTACTTAATTTGATATAAGTTGGACCTTTTATCATAACGCTCAGTAACCAAAATGCATAACCAAGGCTAGGAAATGGTTATGAAAACTGACAATACAGTGGCAACCCCATTTACGTGGGATAAGCGTAGGAAGATGACGCCTCACGCCACTTTAACCTCATTCACTGCACCGCTTCCTCTTCCATGAATGAATATAAAATCTCACATATGTTCTTAATTTTCATACCCTATAGGAATTCCTCAGAAAATGTGTCAAAAACTGTTAATTTAGTCACACAATGGTGAAGACAGATGGTAAGGCTCTGCAACGGTACTGATTTAGTAACAGGTGAATACTCCAGGATTATGTTACACGAGTCCTGTTGAGTAACGGTAGCACAATGAAGATTATTTGAGCGCAAGATAGTTATTAAAGATTAATTAGGTAATGATTATGATAACCTATTTGATCTATAAAGCACAAAATAGAGAGTAGATATGATTATTTCATTTCATTACTAGATACTACGCTGTGAAATAAATCAATAGTAGCAACCTCAATGAGATCAAAATCAAGATAATTAATATACAGCTTTTTCTTTTGGAACACCCCACGCTCAAAATGATAAGCACAGAATGTAAAGGAGTAGTTTATTCAAAAAAGCATTGCATTGTACATCATACAATTTACTTGTCAGTATTGAGTGTTTTATACGTAAATACATGACACTAAAAAATATTGTTACTGATAGGTACACGAACATAATGATATACACAAAATAAAAATATGCTCCATGGGATGCTCTATAACTCGAACTCGTCTGAAAGTATTATTACCTATGCTGAAAGTTCCGACAAAATACACTCACAGTAGCACATGTTGTTAGAGTCCTGGAATACTGGAATACTGGATTTCACGTGCCGGAGAGTTTATAGCTTTTTTCTCTATTGAAATCCTTACATTTGGATATGTCAATCGCTTCCTTGACAATCTGGGAATGTGAAAATAAACCTGTGGATTATGAAATTCAATCCAGTGATTAGGGCCCGAGTCTAACAGAAGTTCAGAAATGGCAGATTTGTGCCCTTCATTGTTTTTAAAAAAGTGTTAAAGTATAAATAGTATACTATACTGTTTCAGCCAGATTGTCCACTGCTGAACACCGCGTCTCACTTAAGTTAATGCTAGCAAGAGAGCCTAATATATTTTACTCGGTCTTTAAAAACATTCAATGACGAAGCTTCCATAGTCCTTAGTGTCAAGTGGCAATGCGTATGATGGCCTCAGCAGAGAACAAACGGTCATAAAAGAAAATAGTGTGTGGTTGGCATTCGACTACAAAAGTAAACGAAGAGAATTAAATGAGTAAATATATACAAAAAGCTATTTTAAGTACATACTTTAAATAGCTTTTTGTGTATATTCACTCTGTACATAATGTGGGACAAGAAATATTGTACAAAATACTGTATCAAGCGTTCCGATGGCGAATATGAAATTACTTGAATTCGGAAACATGTTAGTATTTGCGCAAATATTAACGTTATTAAAAAGATTTAAAAGCAATCAAGTTTTTCCAGCTTATCATCCGAAAGGCCTTAATAGTAGGCCTTTGCATAATCTACAATAGAAAGAAGAATCGATTGAGCAAGTGCAAATTGACAAATATTCTCAGTCTTCTTAGTGAATCGGCGAAGTATCTGTATAAACCGGACTACTGAACACAGCCTCCCCCAATATGGGGCGTTTGCCATAATCCCCACGCTTGGAGGCAGCAGGCAGCTTGGGAGTCGCAGTATGAGATATCAGCTTCTCAGAAAGTGTTGTTGCCCTTCTTTTGTGTTAGCCTTAGTCGCCTCTTACGACTTGATATGTGGGGTGACGTTCTAGCCCGCCACCCCACGGGTATTATGGCTAACGTTTCCCACCATTTGTTCCTAACACATTCATCGTTTGCTGCATCATAAAAGATGCCTTACCGATCTGGATACCTAATCATCGTCTAAAATTTTAACTAACGAAGAACCGAAAGAAAATATTACTTTCGATCACACCTACACCACTTTTTGATACTTTTATCACCTGCGAACATTAAAATTTAAGAGCCGGTAAATCTTTTATGAATTATAATAAAAACTGCCATATTAGCGAAATATCACGCGCACGTAATAAAATATCAGCATAAACACCATTTTTATTGTCAAGTGGTAATATACAGTGATCGGGAAAAATCTATGCATAGTTAATGTTATAAAATATAAGAACGCTGCTAAGAGCGAGCTATTAGGTTCTGAAAATAAGGGCTGAGGCGCAAATGTAGAACGTTACGTCTGACTTTTATAGGTAATAAACGGGGATAATGTGTTGGAGTAAGCGTGTTTCGGAATGGTTCAAATTTAGAACGGAGGCGCCGCCGACTGTGTTCGATATTAGCCAATATGAAACCACAATCGGTGCAAGTGTTTCTAAACTATTTACATGTACAGATTGTAGTGTTTTGGCATACATTTGATATCTACTATCAATGTGTTACTAACATGCCTTTATTAGAATCTTGTTTAGGGCTTTCCTTCTAGAATACGGACGTACTAAGCCTCGGATGTCGGTACATCCATCTATTAACATTTAAAACCATATTAAGGACATATACCCGCCAGCCAAAGCGTGAACTTTCATATAAACTCAACTTGTTATAAAAAAAAACTCGCATGTAAATATAGGGTATTATTAGACCTATCGTTTCTGGCTTAAATCCTTTTTCTTTTGGACTAATAATTTTTTTTTTTAATTATATAGCGTTTAGTATATAGCACTCGTTTTTCGGAGTTTAAGCCAGTTTTTCGTAGCTCCAGATTTATTTAAAAAGTATAATACACATGTTTACATAATTTCCCATTATAGAAAGTTCATTATATTCCCCATGTTTGTGGTGCAATAGAAATATTTAAAACATGCTTATTTTTCTTGAAAGTGATGCTTAAAGTTGGGTCTTTCTTTTATCTAAAATTACGAGTTTTTGAGCTAGTGTAATTTCAAAACTGTATAATTTAATGAAAATCTGATGCACCACAAACCTAGATATTAGGGTAGTGATTAAGTAGGTAAAAAATCATTGCGTTTTATTCGCTATTATTAAAATGAGATTGGAGCTGCGTTTTGTATGGGGGCGTTCGTCTAAAATATACCCTTAAGTAGCCAGTTGAAAACTTTGGCATAACGACCCTCCGCCGTGTTTCTTTTTTTAAAGTTTCCGTGCACAATGATAATAATATGTATGGGTGGGTAGAGGACACATAATTATACCATATTATAAACAATGGAATTGCGTTACTCATGTAATTACAGCTTTTTAATGATTTTATATTGGCAGCTACAGTAGGCAAATACTCAAAATGCTTATTCATATTCACATATTTTATTTATTTCCTATTTAAAATTTTTAGTTTGTTATTTGCAAGGAAATAAATAAGGGTTAGTTATTAAAAAAAACTATCTATATTCAATCCTTCTTAGTCATAATATTCTTTTTCTTAAACTTTGATTCTCATGTTTACTGTTCTTTTTTCTATGTCATAACCTTTATCCGAAATTATTTGTTTCTTAACACGTATCTATATAGTTATTATGTAGTAACAACATTTTCGTAACCAAATTCAAATGTATGTATCAATGGTAACAGTAAGAATTTGAAATGTCACAACACTTCACACTCCAATTGTCAGATCGACAAATTGGACTTGATGTGTGAAACTCATTTGACACCTACCGTGTTGAAATTGTTTACTGCCGTGCGTCTTTATAGTGGTACGTAATCAAAATAGTTTCTTTATGAAAATTGTGGGCATCAATATTCTTCTAATGTGTTTTTGCTGATGATTTTGTTTTTGAAGAGATTTTTGTTTAGGCGTTCTGTCTCAGCAAAGTTAAGCAATGTTCGCCGCGGTCATGAGTATAGTAGTCGATGCAACTTAAAGCAAACATCGGAATCTATTTGTAAGTAAATATATACTTTTGGAAACTATTAATCCTCTTATTCATACAAAAACTTGAGAGCATTTTTAAAACGCCTAACTCAAAACGAAAAATTAATTAAGTCATCAAATGTAGCCGGAATCCTGCATAGTTACTGTACCCAAAAAAAAGATATAAAAATATACATATTTTACTACAGTAACAAAACACAATGTCATCTAAACACAACATGGAAGTTCAAAATAAAAGTACCAAAACGCCGCAAGCCCAACATAATATAGATGGAAATCTTTATGGGCATCTACAAATACGCGGTCCCTTAGCTTTGCTCCCCATGCTATAAAACCAACATTACAACGGTAGATGCTTTAATGACGTCATATTTTCCACTATGTTTCGCAAACGCCGTTAAATGTATTGATACGACTACGGAAAAGACCCTATGGTGGTTAACAGTCGGAGAGGTAAAGTTCGCTTTATCGCTGAGAATTTTTGGGGACGTGAATCGTAATGGTGTTAAGAAAACTGTCAATACTTTGTTTGTATGAACTCGAATATGGTGCAGTCTAGATAGTGGTATTCTCAAGTGGAAAATCTGTTGCCAAGCACCTAAAGATAGATTCCGGCAGCTACCTTTAAGAACCAGTTTCCGTTCCAGATTAAGTCTGATAACCAGAATCGATCCCATTTGCACTTACCAACAAGGATTTAGGATTGTGGCCAAAAGCTTACAAAAATCTAAAATTAAATACATTGAGAGCCAAGTTACAGGCTCTGAATGTATTTAATTTTAGCTTGAGTGTTTGTAAGCAGTGGCAATGCAGCGGCAGTGAAATATCAAATGTTTAATAAATGCTTCTTAACACTGTAGCATACCAGCACTAAAGAAAAAGAACCAATAAATTGAGACAACTAGACTCGCAAAAATATTAATTTTCCTACCCATATCCCTCGCATATGAGGTCGGCACAAAATATTTTTTACTATTATATTATAATATATAATAAAACAATGACGTATTATAAAACAGTACTTATTAGACAGGGACAGGAGGTCAAACAAACCATCGTCGGCTTACTGGTGGTAGATTGCTCATGAACATTTGCAATACCAGAAGCTTTAAGGATACGTTGCTAGTCTTTGAGATGGGATACGGTTTCTTCTTGAAACCGCCTAAGTCTTATCGGTTCAGAAAGCCTTCATTTGGCAAATTCCACATTGTAGCAGTGCGAGGCAGAAAACGCCAAATGACGACGACATGATCTATATCGACATGATGATGAATATACTATACCATACATAATAATATTTAATAAAGCATAGTCGAACACAAATTAATTTAATGGGAATTTTCTTGATGTCATTTTTTATATTTGAAACAGGAATGTTTCTAAATATTTTGTTTTTGTTTTCAGAAACCGCTTATAAATATATTTTTTTATTTTTATTATGCAACTGATGTATTTTATTATTTAAATGCCATTTACCCCCATATGTTACTTTGCTTTTTATTTTCTCCTAGCAGGTGACTCGGGAATAAAGCTAATCTGAAGTATCTTCTAACTGCACATGCATGCAATTGGATTATGTCATAAATACAACAGAACTTAATATCAATAAACACTTACGTGCTACTTCAGGACCCGAAGAATTTAAGTGACAAATTTAGCGTATGGGAACAAACATTCGTCTTCCCACTACTGCACTCAAACTTTCGCATTTATTTCAAAATGAAGGACTAAAATCTACCCTTGTAGATTTTTATCACATTTAGTATGTTGGCAGTTTGCAGACGATATAATAATGCATAATATTATGCCCATGTCGTTTCTCTGAGCTATTAAGAGATTTTCAGAGAATAAATGTCAAGTATAGACCGTGGAATGTCGGTCTAGAATGGCAAGCCCCCTCCCCCCATATTTTTCTTAGAGAGTCGTAAGAAGCGATGAAGGGAAAAATACTAGAAGGTGCAGTGCTCTATGGCATACCCCCATTAATGAGGGAGTGTGTGGTCAGCAGTGGATGACCCCACTGATACATTATTGTTAGTACAAAGTGAAACATATTCAAAGTTGAAATATAGCTGGCTCATAAGGACAGCTGTTAACCACACCAAATAATGGATTTACTACTTGAGGGTGGTAACTAGCCATGCAAGCATTCGGAAATAGCCACCATGTGGCGATGGTCGAGCCATCAGCGAGACATCTGGGCATACCTTGCCACCAGGGACTGGGTCTGGACCTGTCAAGAAGTTCAGCCATATGGAGTATCACTCATTTGAATCAGGGGCTACCTCAATGTTCAGATTTATATGGAGAGTATTGTTTCAGAAGTGATCATCCCTTTACGAAGCCGTGGCCTGCTCAGTCGCGAGATCTGAACTCTATTGAACATGCATGGGATATGCTACTAAGAAGAGCTCTGCCAAGTATGGATGCCATGCATATCCTACAACAGATTTTTGACTTGTTACAAAGAACGTGGTGAACGTACAGCCATTCCTCAAAGTGATTTTGATGAACTTATTTTCAGCATGCCAAATTGCTGAGCTTGTGTGATTAGTGTAAATGGTAGAAACACAGATTATTAATTAATATAATTTTACGACAAACATACCAAAAATCCTATTTTTTTCCGTTTTTCTGCCAATGATTGACGACATTAACTTAGAGAACATTTCTTCAAATTGCAAAAACATTTAATTTTCTTTATTCATACCTAATAGAAGGATTCGTTGTTAACTTAAACTTAACCTAAATTACTTTAAAAAGTCAATCGAGAGTATGAGGTTTGGTAAATATTCATTAAATATTTTATTAAAGTTAAAAATATTCATAATCCCTAGGCACTTTGGATGTGTGTACCACGACACAGAAATCGAAAGTAAGACCTCAAGCGACAGCGAACAAATTTTCATGCCGCTCCACCAACGAGTCATTAAAAACTTCGTTATCATAATCATCACGCCTTTTATCCTTTATGAAAGTATAAGAAAGTGCCGTTACACCTATATAAAACAGGAAGTAAACTTACTGCCATTCATTAGGCTAAACCAAAATCATGACTGCTTCCATTGAAACAAACTAAATAAAATAAAAATGAATTGACAACATTGACTTGCCAATACAATCTTACAATATGAATCGTTACTTAAATTGCAGTAATGGATTACATCTACGTCTGTCTGGCAGTCTCGAAAAACAAACGGTATTTTTATATTAAAAATAAAATAATGTAAGTTAGCAACAAACCGCTATCTCACAGGTGAAATGAAGTTATGTGATGATATGAAAATGTTATTGATATAAATCTACTATAGGATCTGGAAATCAACAACTGCTAGCATATACTTTATTTTTTTTGTTGGTTCTAAGCAACATATTTTTATAACTTAGGCTGATACAACTTTAACTTATAGCAAACTAGGCAAGCATTTGCAAAATGTACAACTATTTCCAATGTTGCAATGTTTAAGACCACGTTAGGAGTTTTCGACGTCTCAGAATATATATAGAATTATCGAAGTGCAGTAGTTATCAACTACTAATAGGGATATCAGTAGTTGATAACTACTGCACTTCACAGATCTTTAATATTTCTAAAGTGCAAAAGTTCTCTAACGAGTCGAAAACAAATGGCAGAAAAATTCATACCCAATTCCAAGGAGACAAAAAACATCTTAACTTCTAAATAAATATAACGCAACCAATACACAAATCAATGGTACACGGTTATGTAGTCGATATATGTACATATATCAAAATACTGATACTACACGCTGTATCATCTGAGACAATGGATGCTTGATTGGTTTAGTTACACAGAACTGACTTCCGATCCCTGACCGGCCGGCCGGAACGTGACCGTACTGCATGATCAATTTGACACTTTTTGAACCTTACATCTTCTAAATCCATTTCGATAAACAATTACATTGCTAAACCAAAGTGACCTCTAACACTGAGAGTTAAGATTGGAGCATAAAATTTGAGCAGTACCTTGACTGAAGATTTAATTTGGTAGAAAGATAGACATGAAATATCCAAAAAGAAATTATGCTTACTAAACGCTTTTCGGAACCAGATTTCTGTTCCAACTTTTGCAAATCAATCGCCAACAAAGATAAATGATTGTGAGAACATTTTGAAGTTCCAGCTTAATTTGTTTAGAAGGCAGAGAAAGGCGTCGTCATTAATCATTCTCAAATAATAGAGAACTTTATGAAATATTAATATCTGAGTGAAGATCTCGCTACAAACAGAATTTTAAGCAATAACATAACAAATACAGTAATTCTTCCTATCGTAAAGATTCAAATCAGTTTGCGAGGCGTGAGAGTCTTTAGAGGGAGTAAGTTTTAATTGGTACACACGAGTAGATTTTTTAAACCACGTTACAA
The DNA here is from genome assembly GCA_963854805.1 of Plagodis dolabraria. Classification (NCBI taxonomy): domain Eukaryota; kingdom Metazoa; phylum Arthropoda; class Insecta; order Lepidoptera; family Geometridae; genus Plagodis; species Plagodis dolabraria. The sequence continues at coordinate 10,372,200 of OY978452.1, read as the reverse complement.
CTTAATCGCCTTAGGATTGGCGGTTAATGAGCGGAAAGGTTGTAAGACTTGTAAGCTGTAAACAAATTAACAACGTGGGTAGTCTATACCGACCAAAAACCAGCTAAATGTTTCCTCAAAACCACTTCGAAATCGGAAATTTAAAGCTAATTAAGAATTGAGAAAACTATTCGATCATTCCAATGTAATGATTTGTTGATACATTAACTGGCGGGTTATATAAATTCGGTAGGCAATCAAATGGAATGTCTATTAAAGTATATTAGATTGTTAATGATTTTAGTTACAACACACTTAATAATTTTTGAAATACAAAAATATATCCATTAATGCATACATATAGTTTGGTTTGAGCATGTTAATGAATGATGATATGCATTTGATGAGATGGATACTGTCATTTATAAGAAACTTAATCGAATAATTGATTATAATAGAAGAACAATAAAGTGATTAGTTTAACAAAAAGTAAGACAATGAGTTATTATTCATCCGATAGATTCCTATTGTCGGACTTTAGATAGTATAGGAACGTTTATCTGACAGCTCGGGTCGTTGACCGATCGTTTTCATCGTTTGTTTATGCTATGATCTAAGTTTGATATTAAAACGAAAATAAAACAGTATGGACAGTACCTTTGTATCTATTTTTGATAACTACTAGTTTGCTCAGAGCTTTGTAGAAATTGTAAGAACTTTAGGAAATTTTCTCTCGATGTCATTGGTTCATTTTCAAAATAGATACGGCCTTGATTTAAAAATGTCACCGTTTTAGCATATAAACAGGATATTCTCTACTTGTCACTACTGAGATTTTCTTTCGCTCGGTAAGCTATAGTAATGTTTTTACAAAAATCAAAAAGCCCGTGGATTAGAATGTCAATTCCCATTTCTTGTGGGTGTCGTGACTAAGGGTTAAATAGCGGAAGGTTCTGAGGAAGCAGGACTTTCTGAAGACCTACTATTTAATAAACGATCCCCGAACCACCTTACAAGATGGAAATTATGTGTGTTTTTTAGTACAGTAAAAAATGGTGAATGGATTATGCAACTAATTATTATTCAAATTTTTTTTTCATTTAAGTGTTACTTATAAGTAAAAAAAATTACAACAATAATGTGCTTCTTTTAAGAAAAACCTTTAAGCCAAAAAATGAAGGTGTGAAAAATAAAAAACTGTGTAACGGTACAATCTGTACTGTTTACATATGATATTAATCTCCTACGATGAACAGTCAGATTTCTCGACTCCGATACTCAAAGGTTACTTCCAAAATTATATTTATAATTTGTCATGTTTGTATTTGATAAATAGTGAAGTACACCATTTTGTTTTGATCATAATCACCTGAGCCATTATCATGTGAACTTGGAAGAAATTATCGCCTGGAGTTATTACGTTAAAACTTATTTGAACGCTTTATATTAAGACATTTATTCATCAGAACGGACTGCAGACACAGATATATCTATACACTGATTTGATGAGGAAGAATAAAATGTGATGGATTAGTAGAGAAAACAACACCGGCTTGTCAAATATTGAAGCTTGCCAAATTTGACTATGTAGATAATTATACGATAAATTATTTGTTTTATTTTCATTGATAAGACTGGTTGAAATCAACATAAAACTGGTAAAATTTTTAAATAGATCAAATTTTTAAATAAAGCAGTCTGAAACTAATTTTCAATTAAAATACCTTTTGTTGCCCATTAGTTGAAACAATTTCCTTTAAACTGAACAATAAAATAGTTCCAATCAAGTAATCACGATGAAAGAATAAAGTGCTTTACAAAAAGTAAAAGATATCGAGTCATAAATGCAAATGTGATGTTGAATCTCGTAATTGCCCCGAGGTCTCTGATAGGACTTGTTGCAAAGCATGTGTTTAATTTGAATTGGGTTTCAGCAAAACACATTAAAGTTTCGTCTTTGATAGACTTAATTAAACTCCAGCTGTTTGTATAAGTGAAGGTATTTCAGATCTACGACTTGGGGCTTCTGTTTGTAGAGACCAAGACATACGACGTTTAAGTATCACTGATATTAAGAGCTGGTCACAAGTTTATAAGGTTTTTTAGTGTTTATTAGTCATATTTCTTCTTAAGTGGGGAGAATGCCAAATCTGTGAAATGGTGCATGATTTACTGTATTCATACTGTATGCAATTATTTACGCAATATTTTTTTACCTTCTTCAGCCTTTCTCTATACTTATATATGACCACATTTAATGGCATTAAAATTCCTTTATAGAATTATTCTATCCAATCTTATATCTTTACTTCCTTATATCTTGTATCAATATATGGAAATGTACAAATTTACTTAAAATAAAATCATACATATTCATAAAATAATACATCTGTTTATACATACATCAGCCTATCAAGTTCATAGTACCTAATAAAATACAAACCTCAGATGGACTGTATAGACTACATAGCAACAAATAAGGGAAACTAATAATGGCTTCTATACGGTTTCAGTTTTGTCATATAAACGAAGAAAATATAAGAAAAATTAAAGAAATGTCACTTGTTGAAGTTGGTAACATGCTGATGCTAGAAAAGTTGTTTCTAGCTCACACTTTGATGACTTCCACAAGTTACTGCATTTTTTTCAGTGTTAATTATGATATTTTTTTCTAATTTGTTGTCTCATATCATAATTGCATGCCACATATTGTACGAATCATGTACATACGTAGGGTTAAAAATATAAAAAAGGTTGTAAAAAGCTTGAGAAACTTCCTACATTCGGGAAAATTATAGAACAATAGTAAGGCATCAAAAAATATTGCTATAAAGTATTAATCAACCTTCAGTTTAACTTGACACAAATAATGTACGTTATTAATAAATAGATTCACCCGTCACTTTACAGAAATCCATATATAATAATAACGAATAATTTATAAGAAAACATTCGATTAATTAATGTTTTAGAAATACACTTAATAATATAACAATATATCTAGTTATTATTCCGCTTTATTTTATTGCTGATTCGAAGTGACGCCTTTGACGCCACGTAGCCCAACCGGAATCATTTTCGACTCGTTTTATTTCTACACAAAGCATCATCATGTCTCGATTCTTCAAACGTATGACAGCATATAGAACACAAGGAACAAGGCGAAATTATCATAGTTTCATTAAACTTTAATGCTGCTGTAAATATTTTGTTATTACGTGAAGGTACACAATAACAAAATGTTGTTTATGAACATACGATTCAAAATATGGAACTGAATATATATGGAAAGAAATCTGGACAGTGTTATTAATTTCTTCATGAGAGATTCCAAATTATATCAAGGTATGAAGATGAAGAAGTCAAATAGCAAAAATGCGTTGTATTTATACAATAAGAGTACTACCATAATACCTTTGCATGCGATTGCTGGAAGGTATCGAGTAAACGAGAAAATATATATCAGTATTTAGGCCCACACTTAATAAGTTGTTCGGCGGTAAGCGGATTACGTCCCGAGCGGTTGTGGAAGGCAATAAATTATGGAATCTTTATAATTTTTTGTCGAATGCCGATACTTTAACGTCATAAATTGAATATCGTTAAATGTGCGCCGGCTGGATGTGTGCTTAAGTAGGCATTATTCTGAGGTAAAGTCGTTACGTTACTCCACTCTTAGGGTTTGGATCGAAAAGAACGTTGTTATGTTGTACAGAAATCTTCCAGTATGGTACATAAAGCATCGAGTATAATAATTACTTTTGAAAAAAACTTTCACAAATAAAAAGTATGAAACGAAATTTGGTTTTATTTACTTGATGACAGGTATTTTTCCTGATATTTTGATATAGAAACCAAAGTACCTTCTCATCGATTATGATAAAAATTATATTGGGCTACTTCTCAAGTATGGCATACCAAACAAAAAAATGAACAAGCAAAACATAAAACATAAACATAAAAATCATTTATTGACATAATCGTGAACAATGTTAATTTTGAAGCCTCTGGTCTTCGATGAAGTAAATTTAAAGTTTAAGTAATAATAGCGTAACAAACGTACAAAAACAAAAGAAACATTTAGTTGTCCTCCGTTTTAGTTTGTTAGTAATGAGTTAAGCTATCAACAAAACAAAGTTTTCTGCGATCAAAATTGGATGATTGTGACCGCTAGTAGCATTTGATTCACAAAATACTACTTCCGTGCTTCGGAACTGCCGGGTACGTTGAACTGCCGGTCTCTGCCGAAATGGTTCTTTTAGAATGGCTGTCGTCACGCAAAGTTAAAAATCTTCGTGTGGTCAAAAAACTCCGACACTGGAGCTGGCCTGAAGCTATCCATGAAGCAGCAATAGAGCCGCGTGGTGAATGACAGTTCATACTATACTCACTAAAGCTCGTTTTAATTAAGTATCTCAATGTTGAGGTTAATCTTGATGCAGTTTTTGATAGATTTTCAATACATTAAACGTCATAACTGCATTTTAAGTTAATCTGAACTTCAAGATACCTATTAGATAATACGCCTATGAGAAGAAGGCGCGTATCATTAGTATCAGAGGGAACGTGATTAGCAGATACGGTTGTAGATAAATAAATACTTAATTTCTACAACACAATGAGAAATTAAAACATAAATACCAACGTTAAAAAATTAATTACACATATGTATCGCCTACGTATTGTTATTCAAGCTTAGACGTGCTTTATTTGGATTCAGTTTTGATCACAAAAAAGGTGCCTTAATACATATTTTTTTATCGTGTCATCAGTATAAATCATCGGTATGAGTATCTAAAAAAAGATTGCAAAACATGAAAGCTAAAATTTTAAAGTTAAATTTAAAATGTAAGAGTTCTATGTAAAACATTCTTATAAAAATATTTGATGTGATGTCATTATTGTCCATCCTTCTTTCTGTATTTAAATGACTTACTGTATTCACAACTTCTTTATATAGTGGATAGTGTCGTATAACTTTATTGCCTGAACCCGTCTAATCCCTAAAGTGAGAAGCTTAAAAGATAGCAAGTTTTATTTGGTATTCAAGGATTCTGACAAGCTAAAATTTTATGTAAGTTATATTTAGTCTAAGTTCTAGATAAGGTAAAGCGCTCATAGCGAAGTTTGCTTAACACTTCTGAATCGATCAGCAAAGTTAACCAACGTCCGCCACGGTCATGACTTGGATGGGTGACCGCTGGTGACATTACTAAGCGCTTCCGTGCTTCGGAGGGCACGTTAAGCCGTCGGTTCCGGTTGTTGTGCTAGGATGGCAGGCGTAACAGCACTTTGCGAATGCCCGCCTGGCTAGCTACCACCCTCAAGTTGAAAATCTGTCACCAAGCACCTAACGGTGTGTTCCGGCAGCTGTCCTTGAGAGCAAGTAATTCTAGGTGAGTCTGAACAACATCTTCGACCACATCATTGCTTACCATCAGATGAGATAGTGGTCAAAGGCTAACCTATCAGCAATAAAAAAAAAAAAAAAAAAACTGTTCGGAAACACTTCACCTGGCAGCTAGTTCCATAATATGGCAGTGCGAGGTAGAAAATTACGTGAAAAACGCAAAATTATATCCACAGTTTGGGTCAAAATAACTGATTAATCAGAAATCTGGACATCCAAATGCATAAACTATCAGTTTTAGGGATATAAAAGAAAAATAATCAAAATATAAGAACTTCGTGCCAAAAATATGACAAAACTACGTTTTTATTGAAAGCTCTACAATTTTTAGACTTTTTGTATTTTTTTGCTTATTCCTAGGTTTCAGGAAAATTTCAATGACCTCTTACAATAGATTAATTACTGGGTATTAATAAGCGTCAAAAATTTGCAATTTTACTACTCGCTACCATTACTTCAGAAAATCAGAAACATTATATGTTGAATATCTTATTGATACAGTAAAAAAACAAGGCAGAAAGAAAAATCAGTTCTAATAATTTTGCAACATTTTACCCGCTATGCCATCACATTTGATCAAAAAAACAGAAAAAGACATAGGTTACAAAATAATACTATAAAATTGTCGCGTTAACCGTAATTATGTGAATTCTTGCGTGGTAGCATGGTTCGCTGAGTACATTGGTAGGCAATTCTAAATACATCGACATTTACTCGTGTTTATAGAAAAGACATTTTCATACAAAAATATCACAACATCATAAAGCATATTATTATAAAAAAAAATGCAATAAACGTAATCCTCACAAACTTATGAGAACGATAATGTTGTCTTAGGTTTTCGCGATTGTTACACATAGTAATTAAACAACTTTAAACGGTTTAAATCGCGTATATTTTCATTATTTTATCCCGACGTTTCAAACACGTTGCAGTGATCGTGCTCACGGGGTGACTGACTCATACATATTAAATAATGAATGGATAAAATAATGAAAAATATACGCGATTTAAACCGTTTAAAGTTGTTTAATTATTATGAGAACGATGTTTTGGTGCAAGACAAAATGTTTACACAAAAAATACATTTCCTAAAATCAATTTTCTAGTAAAGTTTTAATATTGTTAAGTTTGCAATCACGCCTGCTAGGCGAATCACATTACAAAGTTACAAAATTTTACGAGAGAAAAAATTATAGTCATGTGCGGGATTCGAACCCGCGTCCATCCACCCCTTTAGCCGGGGTATGCTCTAACCAATTGAGCTAATATGTCATGTTGATATGACTATAATTTTTTTTTCTCATTAAATTTGTAATTTTCTAGTAAAGTGTTTTATAGAGTAAATAAAATACACAAATGATGAAAGCCTACAAAATTTGCTACTGATTTTAGTAAATTACACCTAATTAGTAACATTTAATTGAAAATTGTGTAAATACACTTTTAAGGATTTGATATAAATGTTAGTATTAAAATTAATTAAAAAAATTACTTTCCTTTAGGGCTATAAAAAGGCCTTCTCTAGCCCAATTCCGATGGAATTGGCCAGCCGACAGTGGCAGCCAACATCTATGTCTTCCCTAAAAAATCTTTTACTTTCACCAAGTATCGAATGCATATATCATATTATATTTTGAACACGTTTTAAAAAAAAAGTAAACAATCGTAGAGATAATATCGATTCATTCAGAATGCCACTCTGTTTGTTTCTAATGAAGTAATCAAGTTAATGATGACGTTAGTTCGTCTTTTCGCAAAAAAGTCGCACGCATTTGTTTTCTTGAATGAAATGAAGATCTTATTGTTTCTAGCTCCGTTACTACTAAATCAGTGCCTTAATTTACCTCAATGAAGCCAATTACTTTTTACGATCAAGATAAGAGAGAAGTACAATGTAAGAATCCATATTTCTTCTGAGAAATCTAAAAAACAGCGTGAATAATGAAATTGTTGTAATAATAATTATCTCAAGCAGATAGCTATGGGATGTACAGTATGTTATGCTTTCCATGTCTGCCTATCAAGCCGGTTCCTGATGCTATTAATAAATTAGCATCAGGAGCCGGATATTATAACTAACTAGTATTAATACCCTACCTACCCATTGCATGGCGGAAGGGTATTTTGCGAATGCTCACCTGGCTAGCTACTACCCTCAAGTAGAAAATCTGCCATTAACTTTCTGATAGTTCCGGTCTAAATCTTCCGGTAGCTGTCCTTAAGAGCCAATAACTCTAGGTCTGCCTGAACAACATCTTCGACCACATAATCACTTACTGTCAGGTGAGATAGTGGTCAAAAGCTAGCTATAAAAATCTCTGGCCTTATCCTATGTCTTTCACTAACAACAAATAAATTACAAATTTACGACAGGCAAAATTTGTTATGATCGGGATTCGAATCCGTCCGTCCACCCCTTTGGCCGGGATATGTTCTGATTGACTGAGCTAACATGACAATGAGTTATAACTCCAACAATTTTTCCTTTCGTTCTTTAACCATGGTATTGGGATGACACGATACCTATAATCTAAATATATATGTATATATATATTGGTATGCATGGATTACAACTTTTGGGATAGTGTGATAGATGGTAGGCCTAGACAGGCCACAGAATCTTAAAAAGAGCTGCTGGTGAATATACAGGTAAGAAACTATGCGACTTATATTTTTACTGCTATCTAGCTAGGCCGGTAATCGATTAATATCCAATCCAGGATTTGATTCTACGAGCGCATGATAGAACCCGACACTTTATCTTGGAACTTATTATGTAATTGTTGTTAGGTTAACATTTGACTGTAATCTTACCTTCTGGTATTTAATGATGTGATCGAAAGTGTTCACAGGCCACAACTGGAATAACTGGCTCTCGTGGACAACTGCTGGAATATTTCGATAGATATTTGGTGGCAGATTTTTTACTTGAGTGGGAGCTATCCAGATAGGGATCCGCAAAATGCCATACCATCATGTGCTGCAAGCTCAAACCTGCGGTAGGATATGAACCATGAACCTTCTGCATAGCCCAATACTACCCCTACTGGGCCATCACTGCATCAAAACATAGTCCCAATGTTCAAGGAATATGATATAACTGGCACTAAAACAAGCCTTTAGTTAATATCATAATATTTTTCTAACACTTTCTCACTTCTGAGGGTCGGTATTAATTATGTTTTGATATGTAAACACGAACATTAACTTCATTTCATTTCATTTATCACAGTTTATTTGTCTCGGTTTTATAACAGATAGATTGTCAGATTTTATCCTCTTTAGAATGCACTCATTAGTAGTTACCAGCTTTTTATCGGCGATAAAATCTGGTTTGACTATGATAACTCCAGTTGAACACCTAATATGCAGCAACGCACTATTCATGACGTTAAGAGTATTGGTTTGCTGCTCAATCAGTACATATTTTACCTTGATCACTTTTACCTGCAGTACCTTGTTAATTGTGCAAAAGTTTATAACAATTATGTATGTTAAAAAAAAAATAGGAAAACATCACATTTACACGAAGAATCATCAAGACGTCTTGACTCTTTTTGATTTCTGCAAAGTAAAGACTGATTCTATTAATTAAATTAATATAATTTTAATGAGAAGCGACTTCGCAGAGTTTACAAAGTTCCTAATTTTAATTTCTCATTTCAATAACACTTCACAGGTTGGGACAGATTGAGAACATGTTTCAAGGTATCATGTTAAAGTTCAAAGAGACACATTCAGGGTATTATTAAATAATCCGACAGATTCATTTTTAAATTTGTTGACGCTCGAGTCACGTTTCAAGGATTTCGGGAACTGCTTCAAAAACGCTATTAGGTCGATCGTTAAACTTTGAATGAGTGACATCTTTAGCTATACCAACTTTTTAATGCTTCTGAAGAACTATTTAACTAGGATCAAGATCTATATTCCATTGGAATAAAGTTTACAACTTAGCGAGACTAGATTATGAGCCATAAAACTAAGTTTGTATTTATAAGTTGTCGAGTGCACGGTTACGGTATACTTTTTGGAACATCACTCGCATTTGATGCGTTTTAAGAAACGTAGAGGATTAATTTTAGTTTTAATAGGAATTCAGATGTTTGAAGCTGAGACTCAAAAGTGCAGTTCTAACTCCGATTTATATGACTTTCATTGAGGCGATGTTAAAAGTGTAGACGTTTAACTAATTGTCGCATACGTATTCAAATATATTGTCCATATATGACGGACATATAATTGGTTCAGTTTAAAATTCATTTAATCAGTAGTATTTTTATGGAATATATCTTGAGACAGGATAACTCAAAGCTTTGTTTTGCCAATTATATATATATATATATATATTTCGATGTTTTAGCTATTATTTAATTTTATTCAATATGTGGTAAACACTTAAGTAATAAAATTGAAGCTTAGCCATAGCGTAGGGTTTTCGTATAAAGTAGTTATGTCGTATATTAAATACCAAGTGTTCAAAATCTGTGAAATTTGGTATGCATATCCCCGAGCCCAATATTCCTCATTCTGGTTTGCCAGTTTTTCGATTTATCATTAACGTATATTTCATCACTATATGTAAAAATAAGAATTCCGAAATAAAACCATATTCAAAATATTTTTAATAATAAAAGCTAATGTAAAGGATTACTAGCATAAGTAACAAACTCGGGGATATGTGTGCAAAGTTTCATCACGTATGTATTTAATTTCACTTTGTATTTAAAATATGCCGTAAATACGTTTATATAAAAAGCGCTACATGCCCACTTTCCATACTGCATTCATTGTTTATAAATACAGAATAAAATAGGTTTTGTAAATTAGATGTTATGTTACCGTGGACCGATGGTGATCGTCACAGATCTCAGAAACTAAAGGATAAGAAACTAGATCTCTATGGTGATAGTCAACCTTTACATTCAAATTAAAATTTGATTATAACTGAAGCTGCGGTAGAAAGTGAAAAACTGGGCACGACCTAGAATAAGAACTGTCTTTTAAGGACAGTTGTTGGAAGTCGCCGATAGGCGTTTAGCGACAAACCAAGCAAAAAATAACAAAATTGTTGTTTTTTTTTCAATTCTGATATGCTACCCTTTGACCGCTATTTCACCTGATGGCAAGTGGTGATGTGGTTTGAAGATGTTGTTCAGGCTAGCCTATAATTACTGGCTCTCAAGGACAGCTGCAGGAACACACCGTTAGATGCTTGGCGACAGATTTTCTACTTGAGGGTGGTAGCTAACCAGGCGTGCATTCGCAAAATGCCCTACCGCCATGCTGTAACGACTGCTATCGTAAGACAACAACCGTGACCGACGGCTTATCGTACCCTCCGAAGCATAGGAACGCTCAGTAGTAATGTCACTAGCGGCACCCATCCAACTTCTGACCGCAATATTTATCAAACACCACTTCGTCTTAATGTGTCTACCCACTGGAACCACGGGTAATTCTACGTACCCCTTTAAACTAGAATCCATACTCACCAAGTATCTAACAAACTTTTTTTCTTTATTAGCCAATTGTTTTTTTTTTTGTGGGATTGCGACAACAATCGCGAGAATGGAATATTGAACAGGTATCTATTGCAACACTAGTATCTGCTCTATGAATTAAAAAATAATGCAACAGAAAGACTTAGTAAAATTAAGATTGCACGAGTATTAAATTCAAAAATAAATTTTTAGCTCAAAAATAAATCGGTTAAAAAACCATATAAAATCTTTTGATAAATTTTAAAAACAAAACGTTGTCTAGGTATCCACTCTGCATTAACCATACTAAATAGTTACATAATTATCTTTATATATAAAAATTACGTGTCATGTTGTTTGTACGTGTGACGTGATGGACTCCTAAACTACTGAACCATTTTATAATTGATTTGCACACTGGGTGCAATTTCATCCAAATTGAAAGATAGGACAGCTTACATCTCAATTTATAGTCGTAATTACCCGTGCAAACCTGGGGCGGGCCGCTAGTTTGCTATAAATTTTATAGTTATATAACTATTCTGTGATTACTTTTAAAACACACCATTGAGAAGTCGTCCGTATAGATGATTAATTACTAAACTAGTATACAAATCTATTACCTGAATTAACACTTCAGAACACGCTCCAAAAAATAAAAGTGACCAAGACAACTCGCTGCAACAAAGTCTCTTTACAATACGCTATTCAAAAAACAAAAACTCGATTGAATTAACCCATACAGGTACCTTTATTGAAAAAGGGTTGTCTACTTTGTTTCTCAACATTTATTTATCGATATAGCGTATAGGAGATTAAGCTATAAAGTTGGGTACGACGCTGAGCGCTGCGGGTAGTCAACCCGAGCATTACATTTTACAACTATTAGAGGAGGCATGTAGGTTTATGATCCAATATCACAGTTTTATTCATAGTTACCACGTCCAGTACCAACGGGAACACGCCACGATACCAATAACAACTGTTCGAAACCAAAGTTATTGCATGTATTATTTGTTTAAAGTCCCTCTTTCGGTGCTTTAAAGTGAAATAAAATAACAACACGCCTTGATTTAGAAATGTGGTTTGAAGTCATCTCGAAGGTAAAAACATAGAATATTGCGGTTGACTTTGAGGAACATATTGGTTTTCTTTGACTGTGTTTATAATCCTTAGACTTCGTTAAAACTATTTTTTGAATAATGAAGGAATATTATCAATATATGTCTAGATTTAGATATACGACTATATGTATCAATTATTGAAGACAATAAGAATTCGGTTTCATTAATAAGTCGTTAAGGCATTCTGTTGGGCAGGATAAAATTAAAGAATCCGCTAACCTTCGGTAATTACATTAAAACGTTACGCCTGTACTTTCATTCCAGCCAACATCATTCATACAATGATATTAAATAAAAGTATTGAGTTTGTAACGAGTGCCAAAAACAATCACTTACTAAAAATGCTTTTACCTGTATCTGAATTGGCAAAAATATTAGGTAGACTCAATCATAGATCAAACTTACTTCAAGCATTTTTCCTTAATTGTTGCAAAATGCGATTCATTGAAGAAGATTCATAGTCTTTACCGAGTAAAACAACGCTTTGTGCCAACTAACTAGTGGACAGGCCAAAATGGTTTAACTAGTAATTAAAATACTCTAAGCCGGAAAAGTATGTACTCTTTTTTAAGTATGCAAATAACGTATAATATTACAAAAACAAAATATGTATAAAACGCGCAAGGTTAAGTGAAATTTAGTTAAACGTTTTGATATGCAAAAGCAGGGAAAAAGCTAGCGTATTTAAAAATACATATTCAGGTCGCAATATTTTACATTCTTTCAACAGAAATGCGTCTGCATATTGCGCCATACTAAAACAATTCCCATAATGTTTGCGGTATTCCTGAGGAATGTTCCGGAATGTTCTGTTGAAAACATAAAAAATACGGGAACTAATTTGTAGAGTGTAAAATTTACTCGCTTTTAGAGTGGTTTTTTTTAGGTCAAGAAGACTTATTTTGTTTTGATAAAATCTTACACTAATAGAAATATATTCTATATATTGCTAGTGTGCGGCACATATCAATATTATTATTGGTTTGCTAATGTTGCCAGGCTGTTAAATTTTTATAGGATATTGTATGATCGAATGGTATAATTGTGTCCATCCAACGTCATGGATTATCAGGCCTCACACATTGAACGTCACAAGAAACCTCTATTTCATTCTTGGGCTCCATGAACCTTTTTTTTGCAGTTACTGATCAAAGTCTCACCTAACATGAAGTCAGGTGAAGTGATTTTGTTGTTGGTAAACAGGCTTATGCTTCAAGACCTAAGGACTGCTGACAAAACACACCTTCAGGTGATTGGTGACAGATTTCTACTTAGGGCGGTACCTAGATAGGCGAAATTTTGCGAAATGCCCTAACACGCTGTACAGTGTTACAAATTTTACGTCACCCAAATTCTTCCGACATAGCCTAATGACTTCTTCTTATGTAGTAAATACCCCTAACAGTCGCCCAACCAAGAAGTGAACGCAGAAAACATTGCTTACCCCTAAATATCTATACTTAGTTAATGGGTTGAGAACCTTAAAGAAAAGAACATATCCCCTCCTTCCGCTGCGATCGCTTGGTAAAGTAAATTAAAATAAAACTTTTAAACGATGTTTTGCTTTTTCACAAATACAAGAAAAGAAACCTTACACAGCGTATCATATTTATCATAAAAACAAAACGACGCAAGTCCTTGAATGCAGTTATAAAACTAGCTTCACGAGGACCGTCTCGACATAAAACTTAAAATGCTGTTACCATTTTGTTTTAAATTAAGTAGCTACGTCACAAAGGAAAGATAAAAAAGTTAGACAGTCATCCAGCTTATGCCCCACTTGAGACTGTAATCCTTGCAACGGAGGACTTTTAATAAACGAAAATATTATTATTTGCGAAGAGTTTATACTGGTTCTAGTAGATAATATAATATTATGAATGGTTAGTATAAGCGAACGTTTTGTGTTTTAATTATATCTACTGTAAAGGGGTTTATCGTGTGATTTCGTAATGACTCAAATATGAAAAAAACTGGTATATCTGTAAGCGTAAGGATATAGCGTAAATAATGGGATTGGATATTTTTGAAGAACGCTGCAGTAAAGTATAACTTGAAAATATTAGTAAAAGAATAGCTTTTTGTGTAAGAGTTCGTCCGGAGAAGCACTGTTACTATACGTATTCTACCTCAAAGCAGTTATTTACACATTACACTTCCGGTTTGAAGGGTATGAGTATCGGTGATATTACAAGCACGTGAAACTTAACAACGATATACCTCAGGGTAATGGGTGCAGTAATAAATCGGTTGTTATTCTTAAGGGAATTTTCACGGTGGTTTGCCGGTAGGAGGTACGACGTTCATAAAGTTTTATATACTGTATCGACATATAGGTATACAAGTTTAAAGCGCTTGTAGCGAAACTTGCCCATTTTTTCATAGGGAACTTTGAAAGGCACCGATGATATCTTGATTTGTCAATGTCAATTTCTACATTACCCTTTCCTTTAAACAATGTAGATCAAATTAATAAATGTTTAAAAATATACGTCAATATGACCAGAATTGAGGCTGCTGATGTTTATGCACAAATATATCGAGCTAGGTGATTGCCGATATTGGAGAGTTAAGTACTTTCTTGCTGTGTAGGGCCCATTATGCCATCACTCTTTGTTGTTGATACTTCGATCATATCATCAGGTTAGATTGTGGTAAATAACCATATAACTAAAAAAAATATAAAAGGCAGACGAGAGTAAATAAAATACCATTAAAAAGATTATAACCAAAACTTGCATCTTTGGCAGATACCATCTTGTGCGTGAAAGGATGCAGACTTAAACATTATTTCATTTTGCACAAATGCTTTAATCTTAAAATAATTTCATACATACTTTTAAATATGTTTAGCAAAAGCATAGTTTTTTGTCTATGAAATAACTAAGATTTATCTGAACAAATAAAATACTTTTTACAACAAAACAGAGAAATGTCTGCAGCCAGCTATCCGAGGGTCTTAACATCTTTACCGACCATCTGCTTTGAATAAGATAAGAGAAACTATCTAGTTCCTTCGAACGATAAGTGTCGGAATTCCAATTCCAATAAAACTTTTCTATTCAACGAGACTACTGTTTCAATCTGCGTGAATCAAACTTGCGTTTGCTTTCCATCTGACTCACTAAGCGGAGTTCTTTGTCTCTTTCGTATTGCTAGATGGAAATACAGATTGGTTTACTTTGATGATTCGATCTAGTAATCAAATTGCTCACTTTGATTATTTCTCTTTCCACGTTGATGGTAAAACATAATTTCTTCTTACAAATTAGCGAGGTTTTATGGTATATGAAACTAATTTTTCCCTTATAATACAGCAGTGACGTTTTTTTGTTATTCACAAATAATGTTTAGTGATCATACAATTGAACGTCTTAGGCTTCATATAGAAATATTACTGGCTCTCAAGTATAGAAAGTAATGTCAAAAAGTATTTTTTTATTCTTATTTACTAATTAAGTGCCTAATGCAATGCAATCAAATGTAAAATGAGCATTAAACCAATGTTTGCCAGGCTAGCTACCTCTTTACACTTAACGGTGTATTCCAGCAGGGTAGGGTGTTATTATTATGCAATATGCAAAGTAGAATAAGTGAAATAAACAAATAGTTGACAGGTTTGATCACTGCTTAATTAAAATAACATTAGGATAGGCTTTTTCAGTATTCGTTCAAAATAGAACGACTACATTAATACTCCAGATTACTAGTTTTTGACGTAACAAAAATAGTCTTAAACTAATAACTTTGCGATACATAAAAATATATTCATAGGTACTAATAACCACTGTTTCACCTGCCAACAAGTGAGATAGTGGTTATAAGTAACGGTTTTGGTTATAAAAAAGAACACGACAAACACACACATACATATAAACACACCTGTATTCCTTGAAAGGGTGGGCAGAGGTGTGTAAACAACCACGTTTCGCCAATTGGGTTTTGGTCCCATGTAATAAGCAGTGAACCTATTGCCATTCACCGGGTACAATTTTAGGCATACTAAATGCTTTCTCTAACACCCTGGACGGAACACAAGAACATATTCATCGTACTGGCAACATTGGCCAAGTAAACATCTCTAGTGAAATCTGTGCAAGTTTTTATTTATTTAAATTTAGTTAAACTTACTTGTTTAAATTACTTTACTTTTTTGGTGTAGTGGAGTATTTGTAAACAAACAGTAACATAACCTAAAATGTTTTGTTGAGGAGTTGATAACGTGGTGAGCCATTTTTTGACCATTATATCACAAAACTTGACCATTGTAGTATCGTTACATATTTCAAAAATCACGCACACAGCGATATTTGGATAATTTGGGCAATAAACAATACACGCGACACGGCACACAAACGCACAAATTCACAGGTCAGTTGTCAGCCAGACGTCAGGCAATCATTCTGACAGACGTTGCAAGCTTTGACGTTGACATATCATACCTAGTCATAAAGGTGTGGGGTGCGTTCAAGACTCCATAATAGTTTAGATTGAAGCTATAGTATCAAGTCGTGTTAAGAGACCGTTTCTGCTTGCCAGTCATACGAGTTTTGAAGCAATTTGGCTTGCATTTCATTGTTATCAGTAGCTATGAATACTCAAATATGCGCTGGCTGTACTGGACTGTTGAAAGGAGTTTTATTTTTGCAATGCTGCCGATGTTCCGACAAATATGACCATACCTGTCTGAATTTCAACAAGCAAGTTTTCAAAGGTTTTTCTAAGGAATTTAAAGAATCATGGGTGTGCCCCTCGTGCAAATGCAAAGAACCTAAACTTGGGAATAACTCCAACACGCCGATTCGATCTACGCCGAATTCAATATCACAAATGGCGGCGAACCCTTCGACCTCGCAGCCCCTTAGTGACTACTGTGAGTCGCTTGCGCCGTCCTCAGCTTCAGAACATGATAATGTTACGCTGCGCACAAGACCTCGCAGCACTTGTATCTGTATATCAGCGGACAGCATTCGGATGAATTGGACAGTAAGTTCACCTCCCAGTTTAATAATATTCAAGATAAACTCACGAGTTTCCAAGAATCTCTTGCTAGCTATCATGTCCTAATTGACAAACTAAACCGTGATAATGAGTTGCAGAAAAAAATTAACACAGAGTTGCAAAAAGAGCTACACTCTGTCTCTCACGATTTAACTCACCGTGTTCAAAGGTTGGAAATTCTCTCGTACTCGAATAATAAAATGGTGTAGCAGCCCGGGACGTCGCAGTCACTGGCTGTGCCTGTTGTAAGTGCTGAAGTTTCCACTTCTCAGCTGAAAACTCGCCAGTTGCACCGTGATAAGATAAACAACAACTTAAGCACTAACTCTTCTAACTATAAACCTAAGGCAACAAATACAGTCAGCATAGGGCTGGAGTCTCCTACCGCAGATGTCATGGAACATGCGTCAAATCAACATCCTGCAAACCCTACTGCTTCAATTAAATCACCTGATCTACCAATTCAGCCCCCCAATGAAGATTGGACAGAAGTGCGACGCAAACTAATGCGGCAGTCATTGTCACTGCGCTGTCTCGCCGGGCCTGCCGTGACGTCTCTCAAGGCAGCAGAGCCACGCAAATTTATGCATTTGTGGAATATGCTTTCAAACGCAGATGAAATTAAGCATTACTTAAGTGAGCTTTTCCCTCAGAAAGTCTGCACAGTTGAAGAGCTTAAAACAAAAAACAACTATGTCTTTCAAAATAGGCGTCCCTCAGGAATGCTTTGATACGTGTTTCTCTGTTGAAGTCTGGCCTGAGAATGCACGTGTGAAGAAATGGGTGAATTATAGGAAGCGCCCCATTGAGAATGGTTCATTTCAACGTTAAGTCGGCAAACAGTGTGCCGTGTCAGAAGAGTAATGTTGAAGTCACTATTACGTATTAAAATGTACGAGGACTTAAGACAAAACTACGTTATCTTAAACAGAGTCTTCTTGTATTGGAGAGCATGTTTGTCGCAGCATCGGAAACCTTTCTTGACAGCTCGATTGAGGATGCCGAGGTAGTCCCAGATGGCTGGTCACTGTTACGCCGCGACCGGAACACGCCATGCGGAGGCGTTCTGCTCGCTGCGAGGCCTGGCTTAGTTGTCAAGCGTCATCGTGAACTGGAGACTGCCAGTGGGGAAGACTTATGGGCCTCCTTTACACACCGTGGTACAACTATGTATATATGCGTTATATACATTACTCCTAGTGCAACGGATGAAAAATATATGCAATGGTTTGGTAAAATCGAATCTTTTCTTAATTCTTTAAAAGGAAAATTATTAATTGCTGATGATTTAAATATGAACAGTGCTTCTGTCAGTGTAAATAATTATTATGGTTATTTTTTTAGAGTATTGTAATTTGATTGAACGTAATGATATTTTTAATATGCGCGGAAGTAAGCTAGACATTGTTTTGACGCGCGAATGCGATGAGTCACGTGTGAATGTGGTGACTACCGGAGGGCTGGTGAATAAAATTGATATTTTCCACCCGCCACTTGAAATAACTTTTAGCCTTGTTTCGTGTGATAACCGTATGAAGCGATTGCTACCTAGCAACATTGACGTATCTTGTGACTGGAATTTCAAAAAAGTTGATATATCATACTTGAATTGTTTGCTTAGTGAGTCCTCCTGGGATCGCATTTATGAATGTGATAATGCTCAGATGGCTGCCGATATGTTCTATGGTATAATGTATGCTATTTTTGATCAATGCGTGCCTAAAAAAAGGCGATCTAAAAATTCTTCTACCAGATATCCTGTTTGGTTCACCTCGGACATCATCAAAGACATTCGTGAGAAAGTATCTCTGCATAAGTCGTGGAAGCGTACATTGAGTGCGGAAAACTATAAATTGTTTTCCGACCTCCGGTCTAGTCTTAAGGATCGAATATCTGAAGCTTATGAGCGTCATACTGTGTCTATTGAAAACAATCTGAAGAGCTGTCCTCAACATTTCTGGCGTCACGTATCTAGTTTAAGATCCAAGGGCGGATTTGAGCCTTCTGTTACATACAAGGGAATTACCCTAGAGGGAATTACAGCAGCCGAGGCCTTTGCTGATTATTTTTCTACTGTCTTTCTTAAAGATACTCCATTACTAGATGTGAATCATTGTTCTGATAACTCCACCCAAGGAGGCATTGTAAGTATCCCCTACATAACTCCCAAGGATGTTAAACGAGGTTTGAATAAACTGAAAGTGAGTAGCTCTCCAGGTCCAGACAATCTCCCGGGGTTTATTCTAAAATCTTGGTATAAATATGTAACCTTCCCTCTTTGTCATATTTTTAATTTGTCACTGGAATCTGGCATTTACCCGCGACAATGGAAGTTATCTAGGGTTACCCCGATACCCAAATCCAGTAATAAAACTGCAGTGGATGAACACCGTCCCATTGCGATTTTATCCTCCCCAGCCAAAGTCTTTGAATACATCCTCCATAACGAAATTTACAGACAATTCAGTCAGTACTTAAGCGATGTACAACATGGATTTCGTCCCGGGAGATCTGTTAATACAAATCTTCTTAGCCTTGTCGACTACGTCTCTGGTAGCATGGACCGAGGTGTGCAAGTTGATGTGTTATATTTTGATTTTTGCAAAGCTTTTGATAAAATTGACTGTGATATTCTGCTTCAAAAGCTTAGCAATATTGGTTTTACCCCTCGCCTTCTCACTTTCTTTGCAGACTATTTGCGGGACCGCGAACAATTTGTGAAGTACGGTATTTACGTCTCTGAACCTTATCGTACCCCTTCAGGAGTAAGCCAAGGATCGGTGCTAGGACCATTACTATTTCTGATTATGATAAACGACATGGTTACAGAAATAAAAACGGCCAAATGTTTATTGTACGCCGATGACTTAAAACTTGCGCTTGAAATCAAATCACAAGCTGTCTGTAATAATTGGCAAAGTGACATCGATTCTATTTATCGATGGAGTGTGACAAATAAAATGTTCTTCAATCCTGACAAATGCTACGTCATGTCTTACGACCGAAAGCGTAACCCTATTCAGCAAACCTACTATATAGATAATAATGCCATGAAGCGGGTGTCATCTATTAAGGATCTCGGTGTGACCTTTGATCACGGTCTCACATTTAATGATCACGTTGCAATAACTGCAAAAGAGTCTTTCCGGCGTCTTGGCTTCGTCCTACGCAACGCAAGGGATTTCCGAGATCCCCAGACCCTACAACTTCTGTTCACTTCCTTGGTCAGGAGCAAGTTGGAGTCGAGTGCGTGTGTCTGGAACCCACATTGTGATAACCATATCTTATGTCTCGAGAAAGTTCAGAAAGCCTTCTTGCGAAATCTTTATAAGAAGACCTACGGCTACTATCCTTACCTTTACCCAACCAACTTCTTACTTGGCCAATTAGGGTATAATTCCTTGAGAACAAGAAGATCGCTTGACCAGCTAAAGACCGGAATCAAAATATTAAGAGGTGCCATCGATTCGCCTACACTGCACAATCGTATGTGTTCTATATATTTACCCGATATGTATATCCGCCATAGACCCGGTCACAGACACGAGCTGTTCCACATTGGCCGAAAACGTACAGTATCCCGGAGTAAGACACCTATATGCCGTATCATGAGTAGTCTCAACGCATTCCTTAACGCATATCCTAACACTAAATTTTTTTGTGATAGGTTGCCTGATATTTTCAATTTCCTCTTGACATTTTGTGAACTTAATACAATATGAACCCATTTGACATAATTATGTGTGAATGTGATATGATAATTTAATATTCTAATATTTATATTGTACCAATTTGACTTTTTTGACTTCATATACCTATTTAATATATTTATGTATAATTGTGATACTATAATTTATTAATGAAATATTTATATTGTACCCCCTTGACATTTTGAATTTATTTTATTAATTATCATGATCTATGAATTATTTATATGTATCATGAGTTTTGGCTTTGTTTTGATAATAAGTGTAATTGCATTGTAAGCGTTCTTATTATAATAAATAAATAAAATAAAATAAAATATTATTACGAATAATATGTATACGCCAACAACATATAAGATTGGAACACAAGGACATAATATTGTATGAAACCCTAGCAGGGCACTAAGATGGTGTGCAGCCCTGTTGTGCGTGTAATGCACACAACACCCTACTTACATCCACGTGAGAAGTGGCGTGCTGCTCATTTGGAGCACTTTTCCTTTAATAGCCTCAAAAAGGAAGATATGGGGATGCGACATTCTGACCCAGCACCCCAAATTATATTTAATCGTCTAAATGTTTGTGCGACCCGGTTCCCTGAATATATATACATATTAAAGTATCTTTAATATATTATTGATTATTAACGCAAACACTACTTAGAGAAAATGCTGGCGGTAGTTAAATTAAACAAAAAATAATTGAATACATTAACCCAGTGAAGGATTTGATTCAAATCTCATATAATTAAGGGGCGGTTTCACTGTCACGACAAACATGGCGATTTAAATCGTCCGCACAGATCCAGAACTCACGATCCATTTAATCGACTGAAATGCATCAATACACTCATTCACTGTATTCAAGCCACTGGTAACCGTACACCGTTGCAACGCTAATACGGACCGGAAAAGATTTTATGTTAAGCTTGAGTTTCAGTAGAGCGAAAGTTCGTAAAAACGATCATAAAATGAAATTTAACGCTTTATTTGTTTGAATCGTTGTTCATCGCTATTGGTATTATTTTGGGTATTATCGAATAAAGTTAAACATAAAGTTAGGAATGTGGACTGCAGGGCAATTTCGAATTTTCAATGCTATGTATTAAAATACATGGCTAGTATTTATACTATTGTATTAAGTCAGTTGAATGCCATAACCCTGCTAGGTAACCATGCAAGGCGTATGTGTGTTTGTTTATTTTTATATAATATTTTTTTCCCTCAAAGAGCAAAACAGAATCTAATAGGATTTTCGGTAAATGACACTCTGTTTGTTTTTCTGTCAGTCTATATGCCACTGTTTGTAAAAAGAAAGATACTTAACCGGACAGCAAAAACTTAGACGTGATTTTTATCACCACGATGTATATCAGGTAAGTGAATTTACCCTTAAACGCACTGGAATTTAAGTTCTTCACGATTTTCATCCGATATGTCACAGCATAAAAAGAAAGGTTATTTGCATATTTCTGCTGAGAATGACTAAGATGGAAGAGAAAAAACAAATTATTTTAATTACCGGTTACTACGAAGTAGAAGACGTCTCAAAGTTGGTATGTAATGAATTCAGTGGAATTCTCCCACTCTCACAAACACACAGAAATAAAACCTTTTTCACTATTATTTCTCAATTGTCAAGACTTTTTGACGTAAAGGATCTAGACCGAATATATGATAAAAAAAAACATAAATACAGAATCGACAGAATGACCAAATAATTTATTCGATAATACACTGATCTATCTAAAAGGTGGCGTGGGTCTCTAGCACATGAATGGAACAAATTAAAATTTGCTGGATTTTAGATATTTTACGTAGTGTTGACCCCAAAACGAAGATTAAACTAGAAATGTAATTAAATATCTTTTTAAGGGTATCAACAAGATAAGATAGAAAAGGTATCCGATATCATTTTCGCTCCTTAACATGTGCGGTGTCATCGTCTAGAGCTTATTGAGTTGAGTAATTTTATTATTCCATCCAAAAAATAGGGGAATGTAGGGTTGTCAAAGTTGGCAATTTAAGACCATTTCTGTTATTAAAATACTAAATTTTGAAACCTGTAATTTCGCTATGCTATGTACCTATTATCTACATATCAATGAAATTATAAAAACACCGGTAACGATTAGAGATTTAGTAAACCGGTAGCTAGTTCTTTTACGGGTTGTTGCGATGCAGAACCCTAATAGGGAGAGCGAAAGCGCGGCCAGGCACGCACTAGCAACACACACAACTCCAAAATATAATCACCTGACTTTTACATTAAACGCGATGATCGTTTAGTATGCTTGATGTCATATTTAGTAGAATAATCACGTGAATTAAATTCTTACCGCAATGCGTCAAATTTGTTTCAACACATTTGAAAATCAAACCACGCTAGTTTAAAATCTTTGCAGAATTCTTTTTTTTTATTATTCATTATAGGTTTGCGTTTGACCACACCTTGCTTGATGTAAAGCATTGATGTGGTCTAAGATGGAGCACGCTTACCTAGAAGAAACCTATTTACTCTCGATTTGAAGACACCGATGTTGTATTCATTGGGAAAAACAGACCACGGTAAGAAGTTCTTGTAACAATTAATTTACTAGGTTTTATTTATTGTGCGGTTATTCTACAAACGAGAGGTCCAAATTATGGTCGGCTTAAGTTTTTGGCCAGTCATAATTTTTTTGTCAAAATCTGCCAAATTAATATGCTGCTCATCATTTTGTGAAAGAAAACATACTGTACCGAATCCACTTATAAGATGCGGTTAGATGGTGATAATTTAAAAAATTCGCACCAACCAAACTGCACGTTAAATTGACCACGTATGAGCTTCCATCCCAGATAGAAAGATTCGTGACTGTTGAATCACAAACGGTAGCCAGCGTCGGAAATCAAATCCAATTGAGTTCATTTGCTCGCCAGTAAAGTTCGCATCACTGTTGAATTTGAAAGGATTACGTGGGATGAAGTTACCAGCATCTGTCGAACATTCTCTATGTTGGCAATAGTAGTGAATAGGAATATATCATTCTCATAGGTTATTTGATTCTTCAAAAAGAAATCTAAATAAGATGAACGTGAAAGTGCAAATCCTATTCAAGAAATCTGAGCTTCACCACATCTCTCGTCTGGCTAGCTTCCACAATCAAGAAGAAATTTGTCGCCAAGCACCTAGCTTTATGTTCCGACAGCAGTCTCATCAACTGTACGTAATGTATGTCTGAAATATTAGTTTTTAACCCAACATTCTACATAGAATAAATTAAATACACACCTTCAGGTGTGTATTTGATTTACGAGCTAGTGGACCCGTGACGTACTGAAGGACGGACGAACCGAATACAGTAGACTCTTATTAATATGGCTCTAGGTTTTAGTTAAATATTCAACTCAGCCAATCTGATAGTGGTGCAAAAAGGGTTCAAGTTACTGAATCGTACCTTTACTTATTTAATACCTATTTCACTAAGAAGTGGATCACAAATTTTTACGAGAACCATTCTGAGAATTAGATCACTTATTTCTGTTGTCTGGGTGAAAATTACTTTATTTTGGCCAACTGTGTCTGGAAATGCTAAAAATAATTAACCGTTCAAAATTCTGGATAAAACATTATAGTAACAGAACTGTTTTAGCTGAGGAGTATCTTACCTGTCTGGAGAACAGCCTAGAAATACTGCTTTAAATTTATATTGGGGTAGTAATCTTACCGTACGCGAGTAAAGTTATGAATAAATTTAACAGCATCGACATATGTAGACTATATTTCCATACAAAGCGGCATTCTGGCCCAAACTAAATCATTAGTCTTTATAGACACAATATTAAAAATGCGAACTCAACTGATGCTAGTGGAGACCAGCTTCTTCACCCAGATAGAGAACAATCGAAAGATTTTGAAAAAAAAAATCTACTTACGTTTACAAGGTGAGTGTGCAACGGAACTTCACAATTTGATTCCGCCATCCCCATTCTATAACCGGACATCCAGGGATACTCCGAAGCGCCATCGCTATATGGTGGAAATTCCATTTACCCGAACGAAGCGATTTGCTTCTTCGTTCATAATACGAACCGCCAGGGAATGGAATACCCTGCCTGAGTCTGTGTTTCCGGTTAAGTACAATATGGGGGTCTTCAAAACGCGAGTGAATAGGTATCTCCTGGGTAAGCGCGCTCCATCGTCGATCGCATCATCACTTAACATCAGGTGAGATAGTGGTCAAGTGCTACCCAGTTCGGTATAAAAAAAAAACCAAATGCAGCAAGCGACATATAGGTACTCGTGCCTATTACTATAAGGACTTTGGGTACCATATAGTCAGCGTGCGTCAGAATATATACATCTGTAGTATATGTGGAGGCAGAACTCAGAAGTATAATAAGGTAGAAACACTTTACTCCCCGTGGGGTGCCGGGTAAGAATGTCACCCCTCATTTCTATCTGTTGGTGTCAGTAAAAGGCAACTAATGGGTAAAATATGGTGGGCAGCAGTGCCTTCTGAGGAACTGATATCTTAAACTGCAATCCCCAAGACGCTTGCTAAGCGTGGGGATTATGACAAACCCCCTTAACGGGGGAGGCTGTGTTCAGCAGTGGACAATCCGACTCATACAGTAACTTATTAGTAGTAACTAATGCGAAATTTCAGCAACCGTGACCAGCGGTTTAATATGCCCTACGAAGCTCGGAAGGTGATCAGTTGTAAATGCCAATAGCGGTCACAATCATATCCAAGTAGTGAAGGATAACGTTACTTTCCTTAGTTGATCGAACAACACGGCAAAAGTTTGCTACGCTTATTTTATGTATAACATTACTTGCTTAGCAAATGTACCAAGCCGTACGGATCCAATTTTAATGAAACAAGAAAAACACTTCCGATCTTAAGCAGTGGTACTGTAGCTGAAGTTATACGTATTTAGGTGCCGGTCACGTCGTTGCTGTAATTAAACCGTCGTTTCTTGCCTTTAATTTAGCTATCGCGAGCTCTTAACCTAAATATATTGCCAGTAGCAGTAATTAGAGAATATACTTAAGGTTTTTCTACTAAGATAAATACAATTTACCTGAGAATCGTCATGAAAATCAGTGTCAGTGCAGTATGTTCTTTGAAGGATAAATTGTTTATAAAACTATATTTATACGGCGCGTGATTTAACTTCAGGAAATTTATATCAGGCTAAGTGTAAATCAGAATTCCGTTACCATAAATAAACAAATATATTGTTACGCCAAATAGTTGTGTAACTAATATAAACAGCTTTATAGCAACCGAATACAAAAATTATAAATTTTGTATTCGGTTCATATTTAGACTACGCAAGTGTATGACCATAATATCAGTGTTCGAACGCCATTGGAGGATTTGTCAGGCGGGTAACGGAGGCAAACTATAAAAACATAGTCGATCACAACCTAAAAATGGCTAATGGCTAAAATACGAAACAGATTTGAAGATGTCGTGGAGGCTCTTATCAAAACATCAAGGGCAGCAGTGTGTAAAATTAAAAATGTATTTAAGTAAAACAAAATCATACAAGTGTACGGACCACGAGTCTGTAGATGATTGTGTAAAGAAAATATATATATATAATATATAAATCAGTGTTCCGTATAAAGCTCAAGTGGTTGCACATACGTCTGCGCCACACGTTAAGCAGTCAGTCCCGGTTGTTGCCTTAGGATGGTTGTCGTTATAGCGTGGTGGTAGGGCATTTCATGAATGCCCGTCTGGCTAGCTATCAAACTCAAGTAGAAAATCTGTCACCAAGCACCGTTAGGTGCTTCCGGTCGGTTGCCGTCCGGAAACTGTCCTTGAGAGCCAATAATTCTAGGTTAGCCTGAAAAACATCTATCTTATCAGTTATAAATAATCAAAGGCTAGCCTATCAGCAATAAATAAAAAAAAAGAGTATTCTTCATATATCAAGGCAATGATATTTTAAATATAAAGCAACGAATGATGATATGTAATTATTCGTAGCTGCTATGTACCAGATTTTAATACATTATCAGAGCTAAAATTATACTGAAATGCCAAGCTGACACTCCAACTTTTTATATTATTCAAGTTTATTGTAACCTTACGAGGGTTGCTCTTTAATTAAAACTTGTTCAGTAGACTATGAAATCTCGTCAAATGTTCAGATGTCAGATAAATGTATTAAGTAAGGTAATATGACTGGGCAACCGTGTGATGCGGGTGACCCGTTACGTTTTTTACTTAAGCCATGTTTTTATTGAAGCGAATGTGTAAATCGAATTCACACTGTTGCTCTGATCTGACTGAAGATTACAATTACTGATCTCGCGGGGTTCTGGGCACAGAGAAAGAAAGTCAATTTTATTTTAAGACGTCATTTTTCTATATGACCTGTGTACATTGGGTGTTACGTAAGCATTCGGCAGCAGTGAACGAGCAATATTCGTATTAACATGCGAAGTACCTACACATAGTTAATGGTGATCAATTTCTTATTCTCAAAACTAAGACAGTGTTTAGATACCTAAATATGATAAACGGGTACATTTAAATATAAACAATTATCTTAAAATATCTTATATCATGGGATAATTATATACACCCTAGACATAGTTCCTGTATTTCCTCTCCATCCAAAGATTGCCTGAAGGGGATCGCTATTAGTATAAGGCCGCCTATTGTGAAACTTTAGTCCATGTTTGTGTAGGAATTCACATCATAATAACAGAAATAATGTCCCGCATTTAACAAATGCCTAATAACTACCGCGCTGGGCAGAAGTCTTGGTGATTGCTGTGAAGGACGGCAGTTCTTCAGAAGGCGCTGTTGCCCTCCTTCTGGCATTTTTCTCTTCGTCTTACGATTTCCACGCTAATGCCATGATTTTGCTATATTGTACAATATCCTTATTTATCTCTTTCAATTGTGAATCTCTTTAATCTATAATGCTAACAAAAAGAGAGAGACAAGGAACTCCTGCCACGTTACTTTGCATAGTAATGTATCTTTCTATTATATAATGTATTTATCGTTGTCATTTGACGGGTGGTTCTGGGTTTGTTTATAAGGTTTAATGAAAATTTGCCTTAAGCTGTGAAACTCGT
Source organism: Plagodis dolabraria (assembly GCA_963854805.1). Classification (NCBI taxonomy): domain Eukaryota; kingdom Metazoa; phylum Arthropoda; class Insecta; order Lepidoptera; family Geometridae; genus Plagodis; species Plagodis dolabraria. The sequence continues at coordinate 10,344,404 of OY978452.1, read as the reverse complement.
AAGTAGTGAAGTCTAAATGAGTAGCAGTTGTTCATATTCAATTTCATATGTGGTTTTAATATTTTTTGTAGAACGGCTTAATGTTAACGGACGCGTTGAAATGTCACATTTCGTTGATTTCTTATCTTTGGGTGCTTATTTATTCAACGTATGAATGGTTTATGTCAACGGGCTTTCTAAAATAAGTTACGCTTTACCATCCCCTACGAGCCATTAATGTTGCCTGGACCTTACAAGTTGTGGCTATATATTGGATATTTTTGACAATGATTAGGTACATTTATATTAAACATCATTTCAACGCAACTTGTGAAACAACGATCCGTTGGATAATCATGTATCTGTTATTATAACTAGACGTTGAAAAACACTAGACGTGAGATTTTATTAGCTAGTTTTCATTTAATTATTAGTAAGAAAAGGCAAGTAGTGAAAAAAGCATTATGAAACAAAGAGATGGATTATGGATTTTCGTTATTCCGGATCAGCCTATCTCCTTCCAACCGCTGGAATATGTAGCAGCAATCCTCTCCATCCAGTGCGACTTACGGTGGAATAATAACTGTTAGCCCAATTGGTGGGCTCGAAAATTTTTACACTTGACTCTCAGAACCCTCGGACTGCCTTCTCAAGACAACACAATGGACAGACAGCTTTAGATTCCCTCCATAATACGGAAGCGCTCATTTATGAATGCCTCTAGCAATCACCCATCTAAGTAGTGACCGCAAAAAACGTTGCTTCACCTACGTGATTGGCTATGAATGAATAGACAAGCTCACTTTGGGTACTTTATCAATAAATTTTCTTATTTCTATCGTTAAATCTCAAAATACCAATATGACAGTTACAATTAGTCAGCCAAATTAATAGGTAGGCTCAATATTTTTTTTCTAAGAAAAAATAATAGTACTCCTTTTACGTCAAAATTGTGACGAAATCATATTGCTATTCTTTTTAAAAAACCTTTTTTTTTGTCTATGAAATCAGACCTAGAGCTGGCTATTTCCACAATCGTACAATCATATAACCCAAATACGATAATTTCAGCTCTTTATCAACAATCTTAAAGGTCATTTCTAGTTTATTAATGTGGGTGTAAATTAAGAACTAAAAATAAATAATGGCCAAATGGTACAGCTATTTCCCGCCCTACTTACCTCCAAAAGATTTTATGCGAACACTAACAATCTGGAAAATTGCCTACTAAATTACGCCAAATGCCTTGGAAATTTATTGTTCCCTTAGATTTTGTAATTAAGAAGAAGACGAATTGTGTAAACTAATTGGCAAGTTTAAAACTCGTCGTAAAAATGTTTAAATGAAAACGTTCTGTGAACTAATTAAGGCTTCGGTGAATATACATTTTTAATTTTGCGTCGGAACTTATGGGGGTGCCGTTTAAAGTACAGCATTTAAAAGATAATTACCATTAGATGTATTTGAAAGAACTTTTGTAAGCACGTTATTTCTAGCTTTAAACCTATGTTTAAATATTGTATTACGTGCAATTTACCGGCAACTATAAAATAGGCTAATTTTATGCCTCACATTAAAATTTTAAAATGGAAGTACGCAACTGTCAAGAGTTTTATTACTGTTTTGATTATGACGTAAAATATCTGTCTTGTATCCTTGAAACTTTCCAATTTTTATTTTTTAATATTTTTTTATGCTTGATAGGTTAGCCTTTGACCACTATCTCACCTGATGGTAAGTGATGATGTAGTCGAAGATGTTGTTCAGGCTAACCTAGAATTACTGGCTCTCAAGGACACCTGCCGGAACACACCGTTAGGTGCTTGGCGACAGATTTTCAACTTGAGGGTGGTAGCTAGCTAGGCGGGCATTCGCAAAGTGCCCTACCACCATGCTGTAACGACTGCCATCCTAAGACAACAACCGGGACCGACGGCTTAACGTGCCCTCCGAAGCACGGAAGCGCTCAGTAGTAATGTCACCAGCGGTCACCCATTCAACTCATGACCGCGGCGGACGTTGCTTAACTTTGCTGATCGATTCAGAATGGTTAAGCAAACTTCGCTACGAGCGCTTCAAGATTTATTATTATGGTAAGTGCGGTCGAAGATGTTGTTCAGGCTAGTCTACTATAGTTTTCTACTCTCGGCTAGCTGACGGAATACGCCCTGTGATATAGCAAATGATATGGCTCGTGGACATTTTGGCAAACTTTGATAACGTGTGAAATCAGACTGGACTGTTGCGGCCCCAAAGTAAACAGAAAATATATAAAGCCACAGTGTATGAGAGCCATATTACACCAAGTAAGTAATAGTGTTTTCCACTAGCAGTCCAGCCGGTAAAGTAATAGGCACATGAGACTTAACAACTTTATATGTCTCAGGGTGACGGGCGCAGTGCAGTTCGATGAAATACATAATATGTTATAGGTAGAGGTTGCCGATTGCTATCGGATGGGTCTTATGCAAGTACCGTCACATTCACATAATAAAATATGACTAGAAAGTTATTAAATTAAATAACGTTTTGCCTGTTTGGTACTAAACCTAGGAAACAATAAGAAAGGTTACTCACAAATTGGATCAGACTTCTTGAAAGTTTCCAATGTCAACGAAGATTCTTATTTTGAAATTGCCCATACAAATATAATATGCACTAAATACACAAAGTAACATTTAAAAAACGAACTAACCGTTACAGAATATTATCATCTGTAAAGCCGCTTATAAGTGTTATATAGCCATAACTCTAGAGCGGTGGTGTATCTTGAACTATGTCCATGGAATTATATTATAGGAGAACGGTCGATCATATTTTTGTTGGCACTTCTGAAATTTTTGAGAAATACACTGAATTAAAAGCTTAATCGTTCTGACAGGCTACTCTTTGACCACTATCTCACGTAAGTCATGATGTTGTCGAAGATGTTGTTCAGGCTAACCTAGGCTCTCAAGCTTTGCTGCCGAAACGCATTATAAGGTTATTGGTGACAGATTTTTAACTTGAGAGTGGTAGCTAGCAATGCGGGCATCCGCAATATACACTACCACTATGCTATGGTGACTGCCAATGTAAGAAAACAATTGGGACCGACGTCTTGACCGAAATGTGGCTCAAACAATTATTATACACTTCTCAGTGGTAGAAATTAATAAAATTAAAAAGTTACGGCAACTTAAATCTCGTAATGAAATAACACCGCGGAATCCACAAAGCAAAAAAAATATAGCCCTTCTATATCTAACCAACTCTGTGTCACATTTGTAGACTGATCTCTTGCGTAACTAAATACTTATCTGAGTCCGTCAAATCGCAGTTACCTACGTTAATCGGATTACACTAAATAGAGTCTGTAACGGTATAACATCTCTACTTTTGCTCTATATCTGGTTACATGCCGAGTTATACTCGGACAACTAGGTAAGTAGATGATAGATCGATGAACGGGGAGATATTTTGGCTAACTCTAAACATTTTTCTAAGTTCTGAACGGTTGAAGCGCGACACTCGGAGCAGAGACAATATCAGCAGGAAGCTTGTTATACACAGTCGGCCCCATGACGTAGGTTAGTTTAGATGATTTTGTAAGGGAATGGGACACACTTAAGAGCTTATCCTTATTACGTGTATTGTATAAGTGTACAACACTGTACTTTACGTATAACTCGGGGTTCATTCGCACAAAGATAGCCACTCGGAAAATGACGATAGCTGGCACAGTCATAACTCCCAGTTGCTTAAAGAAGGGCTTCACAGAGGTATCTACTGCCACTCGCACTATTGCTCTGACGGCTCGCTTCTGCATACGGAAAGCACGTTCCCATTCTGCACAGCGGCCCCACAGCTCTGTTCCGTACTGCAGAAGGCTCACAAATGTCTGGGGTCAATGGGGTCACAAATGTCTAACTGCCACTGTCACCCTGAGATATACAGTTATTAAGTCTCATGTTTCTGTAATTGTACTGGCTCTCAAGGACTGCTGCTGGCACACTGATAGGTGCTTGGCAACAGATATTCTACTTAAGAGTGGTAGCTCGCCAGAATAGCATTCGCAATATGCCCTTCCTTCACGCGGTAAAGCTCAAGCCGTGGGTGAAGATCGATTCATGGACCTGAAGCACACCTTTCCATAGCTTAAAACGCTAGGCTACAATTGCTTTATATTTACTTTCAATTAAAAAATCATAGCTGCACTACCAACAAAATTGAGAGTTTAATCGGGATGACGTAAGGATTATAACGACCTTTATTATGTTATTTATTTATATTTATATATCTGCTTTTATTTATTCGATATTTTTATTTATTTACACATACATCTAACTATGTTTAGGCATTTAAAAATTAACGTGAAGTAATGGAACCCACAATTATAAAGGAACTACAGGAACTACTAAAAACAAAACACTAATTTTGTGTAGTTGTGTAATAATGCCCCGTACCATCGTATCACCCTGATGACCTATGGCAAAATTGCCATATACAGCAAAAGATAACATACCCAATGAGAGTTGGGGTAAGTTGCCTGCTGCATAGCTGACCTTAAAACTAAAGCCATGTATTTTTAAATTTAACCCTTGTCCTATCGAAACATATGTTTATACGTTCTTGTTTTATAATGTGGGTAATTAGGAAAAATATTATGTAACGACACCTCACATGAGTGGGACAACGAAAAAAAAGGTCCATCCCCATACGATAGTTAAAGAGAACGATAGGAAAAATAAGAGTCATGACTCATTGTCATGTTAGCTCAGTCGGTCAGAGCATACCCCGGCTAAAGGGGTGAATGACGAATGTTCGAATCCGCGTATAACTTTAATTTTTCCTCTCGTTAATTTGTAATTTTGTAAGAAAAAAATAAGGTTAATTTCTAAGGTCATTAGCATCCCTATACTTCAAACATACATGAGCTGATTTCGACGATCGGACGACGGAATCTTTATCATATCAACCATACATTCAATAACGGGTTACAAATACCAACTTATAAGAACAGTTGATAATGGCGCTGCTGCTACAGAAGATCCAATCACCAGTTGACTCGACCAAGGAGATATTGTAGTACCTTTTTCAGCCACCAGCACAGATAATTTGGTAACTCAGTACTTCGCGGTCTTAAATCGGTGTCGCGGTCACACCAAAAATGTCACCTACTATCAGTCAGATTTGTCACTTTAATTCCAAACAAGCTTTTTGATTAGCCAGATCTAACCGCAGAATCTTAAAGTGTCACAAAAATAACGTTACAACGCCTTTTTAATTAAGTGGATTTTTACAATTTGTAATTTAATACTGACGGTTGGCTGTGAATGTATGGTTATGCTGTGAACTAGATATTGATTGGAAAAAAAAACGTATGCATAATCACATCAAACAAATATCATTCATATAAAAAGCCGTACGTATTTTTCACTACTCGTCTCCAGTGGAATGCATTGCTACTTGATACCAGCTCTTAACCTGTCGTGCTAGCATACTTGTTAACATAATATATATTTATAGTTGTAAGTTTTTTATTTATTTTTAAATTAAGCTTTGTGTTGCAATAAAGAGTTTATCTATCTATCTATCTATATTGTATGTATATGTTCATACCTATGTCTATTTTTATGTATATATATGTTTTTACTATTGTAGCCTTGGAGATATGTATAAATATGAGTACTAATAAGTATATTGTACACCGCCGTCTCTCGTCCGAATTTGCTCTTTCCCATTCAAAGGGTGTCTAGAAGAGATCGCTTTGAGCGATAATGTTACCTATTATTCACTATTATAAGGTAAATATTTTAAATTTTGGTTAAGTTTAAAGAGTTTATCAATCTATCTCCAAAATTATATTTTTACCAATTTTGGTAAAAATTAGTACTTACAAATATTTTTACACGTTAGTTGATTTGTAACTCAAATAGTACTAGTACTATAATACTGCACATTACACTAGTAATGAAAATTGATAACTCTAATATATAACAATAATCTTATTGCGAGAAATGAAAATTCCCGCTAGGAAAATGTCGCGTATGATAAAACAAGACCTGAAGTTCGGTGCTTATCGTCGATATACAGTACATGCCCTAAATCAATCTTTATAATTAAATAGAGTGCCTTGCCCGTTGCGATACGCAAGTGAAGGGCACAGAAATCTTCTCATTACAGATGAAAAAATTTACGCGATTGAAAAGCACTACAACCAGCAAATTGATGATGTGTGAAATGAAGTGAGCGATGACCGTGGTACGACAGGTACAGACAGCAAACACTTAGCAAACACACTAGTGTACGACGAGGATGAGGTCCAAAAAGTACTTTATACCTATATAAGTCGAATCTTTGAACTGTCCTAACTATATATATACTAATATTATAAAGAGGAAAGATTTGTATTTTTGTATGCAACGAATAAACTTTAAACCTACTGGACCGTTTTGGATTGAATAAGCATGGAAATGTAATTTAGCATGAAATTTTTATCCAACTGCGCAAAAAGAGGTTAATGGTTTTGCGCGATCACCGCAATACGCGCGGTTGGAGCCGCGGCTGGAAAGCTAGTCTATTATGTCTGACATAGGGTATAGTTATTGTTTTAAGATTTTTATTTATATTAAGTTTTCAATGTCAGTCTTTACCCCTTATAAACATTCAACTACTTCATTTTAGTCACTTTAAAGGATTTATTCTATAGATTTTATATTTGGCACAAAATTATCCAACACCCAAGTTAAACGAGCTAAACTAATAAAGTTATATCAACCGCTATACTTTTCCTTTAAAGTTCATGAAACGCACTATCAGCTTGAATTTTTACAGATTTTTTAAGCCAGCAGTTTAGCTTTTAGAGGGGAGGGAACGCCCTGCTGGAACAAAAAAGTTTCTTTAAAGTTTAATATTTCGTAAATGGAGCAATAAATTGAAAAACAGTATTAGCAACCCCTAAGTCATTTTAAAAGACCTATTCAACCATACTACACAAAAAGAAATAGACGACGAAAAAAAATTTCATCCCCACGTCACATGTATGGGAGGTACCATAAAAAAAATATTTTTCAAAATTTTATTTTACCACTTTGTCGGCGTAATTGATTTACATATCTATACAAAATTACAGCTTCCTAGGCCTAACGGTCTCTCTGCAAAACCTCGGACAGACGGACAGACAGACGGACATGACGAAACTATAAGGGTTCCTTATAAGTACTACGGAACCCTAAAAAATTGTCTTTGTGTGTGATACTGCAATACTTCAAATATGAAACATAACTAAAAGGAAATTACTTGCTTAAATTTAATCTCAAACAACAAATAATTATACAATTCAGAACAGCACTGACCGCTTAGAAGCAAAGTTATACATATAGTTTTTATTCGTGAGGACCTATAATTGGCCCATCGCTTGTTATACATACTTTTATTAGACATAATGGCTGTTGGTCTTCCAAGTAAATAAATAAATAAATATGATGATCAAACTGTTGTCAACTCAACCAGTGCGCTTGAAATATGAGCAATACCACAGATGAAGAAGTACTTGATACGTGTAATTTATATTAGTAGCTAATCCAAAATCTCACCCGTTCCCAATTCTAAACAGAGACTGCTCGGATCTCGCAATCAAACAACGTATGCTGTATCGAAACTGTCTTAAACGATTTAATGGCTACTTGAAACCGGCCTTTGAAGTGCCGGTGAATGCACTAATTTATAATTTAGCAGTACATAAACACTGTTCTACAGGCTCGTATTGAGTTGAGTTTTAGTACGTGGTAGCCATGTTTGTTGAAATTCATAATACTAATTTTTGATTACTTACAATCTTATATGATTCAATCGCCGAAGATGTAAACTGCCATCTGTAAAATACCGACTACTAAGTACAGTTATAAGATTATATCGTGCTTGCTGATCGATTTTCTATTTGACAGTAAACTAGGCGATCATTCGGAAAATGCACTATTGAAGACGTGACCCGCAGCAGAATTCGGAGCTGAACAATAATGAGTTAGCCTTTGGCCTCAATTTCACCTGATGGTTAGTGATGACAATGATGTGGTCGGAGGTTTTAACAGGCTTATCCTACTTTAACTGGCACTTAAGGACAGCTGCCAGTACATACCGTTGGGTGCTTGGTCACAGATTTTCACCCTGAGATTGGTAGGTGAACAACTAATCCATAAGTTCAGATACTTCTACGATCAATGAAAACATTTTGTGACACCATTAATGGTGTTTCTTTATCAGATTCTAAAATAATTGCAATTAGTAAGCATTTAAAAAAAACTCGGTTTTGAATAACAAGATGTTCTGCAACCATTTTTTAGTCCAAAAAAATGTTTGATTTTTTTTATCAAACACAATCTTTTCATAGGTATTAAACATTAATAAACGTTCGCATAAAAGCATTTTTGTTGTAAAAAAAAAATAGACATGAAGCAGTAACTGCTCAGTGGTATTGGGTATGGACTGCCGCGCAGTAGGTCCATGGTTTGAATCCCGCCACGGGCTTGAGCTTCACCGCATGGTGGAAGGGCATTTTATAATGCCTGCCTGGCTTGCCACCACCCTTAAGTAGAAAATCTGTCGCCAAGCACCTAACGGTGTGTTCCGGCAGCTGGCCTTGAGAGCCAGTAATTCTAGGTTAAGCCTGTAAACACCTTCGACCACATCATCACTTATATTACCATCAGGTGAGATTGTGGTCAAAGGCTTACCTATCAGCAATAAAAATATTAGGACAAAAAATAATCGTTCGAATCTGACCTACGACTAACGAGATATACCTACAGATAAATGTTTGACGGTCATCAATAAAAAGTTTGCGTTCAATTCAAATATCAAAAATCTCCATATACCAATTTCCTTGGTCCTCATTCGAAATGGCCACAACACGCGATGGGGCGTGATTTGTGCGTCCAGTCCACGTTTAACTTATCACACGTTTAATTGGGTGTTACTTGCCGTCACTCAAGATAATCCTTTAACGGTATCTGGATCGGATCGCGGAATCTGCGTCTTGATGCAAAAGACGTGCTATTATTTCGACAGGCAGGGTTGCCGGGTCTCAGAAATTACATGAAATAACTTCTGTACTTCTGAATTTCATATAATAATATATAACAATCAAGCCTTTTATCTTTATAAAGTAGCCAGATAACAAATTTAAGACCTATGTGATAGAAGCGAACATTTTGCCACCTACCCATAGACACATTTCTATATTTTGGCTTTTATTGTATAATATTATGAATCTTTGGTAATGCTACTGCAAACATACACGAATATTTTATACACCACATAAGGTAATTATTATAATAATAACAATAAATGACGTAAGTAAAAATAGTAAATTTATTCAAAAGAATAATGTACATAACCTCTTATAATATAATCGGTCCATTCCAATATTCAACCGCTGTCGGCGTACAAATATTAAATAATAAAAAGTAAAAAATAGTAGTAGTTTGTAAAAAATAAATATTGGTGGTGGTTCTAAACGAATTATATAAATTTAAAATTATAATATTTTGTGATGGTTATTATTTGTTCATACTACGAGTAAAATCAAAATTTGTGTATCATTGCAAATTATAGTGCTTTCAATTTTGTTCAGATCAGTTCAAATTTGTTCAGATCAGTTCGGATTAAGTCGTCATGTAACTAGAGCAATCCTTTTTGTCAAGTAATTTTCATTCTAGATCATACTGTTCATATTTTTATGCAATAAAGACATTTTGTTACAGAACGACGCGAGTTTTGTTTATAATTATTAATTATAATCTATCTAAGACTCGGATTAATTTACTAACCAGATTTTGCCCCAAATAGTTTCTAACTTACGAGTATTTAAATTTCATACTCTAATTTTCGCAAAGACGCATGCTCCGGCTATAAATTATAAAAATACAACGAGTAGAAAAATTATGGTCATGTGCTGGATTTGACCTAGCGCCATCCACTCCTAAGAAGTAAGTTGAACTGTAGATGTTGCTTCAGCCCCATACGATCGATGGTTGAAAAAATGGGAAAAATTAGATTCATGAGTCATAATATTATGTCATGTTGGCTTAGCGGTCAGATCATACTCCGTTTATGAGGCGGACGGCGCGGGTTCGAATCCTGCTACTTAAAGTTTTACTCTCGTTATAATTTTGTAAGTCGCAATTAATTTTAAAAACTTGTAAACCATTATAAATAAATAATAAAATGTCAACTTATAACCCATTGCTTCACATCCATAGAGGGTATCTTATAAAAACCATTTCATACTATAGTTACTTAGTAACTGTTTCTTTTGCGCGCCAACCCTAAACAGGAATTTTACACTAATTGACAGCAGACGCCCAATTAGATTTATTTTCCTTGGATTTCTTTAAAAATACTTTTTCCGAATCAGCCAATAATTTGAAGTTGCTGCCTTTAGCGAAAAATAAGAAAACTATGGGTGTTTGAGGGTTATGGATGCGAACTCTTAGGCACATTTAACTATTTATAAAAACTTCTTATTCTTAGTGGAACTATTTAATTTATGTTTTGTATAACAGTGAGTTTAAGAGTATAGAGGTAATTTGTTTTTAGTATGCAATAATCACTAGATAGACTTTGACTTTGATTGTTAGTGTTCCGTGACTTTCAAAACATATTCGGCAAACGGCGGAGTAAAGTTATATGTATAAAATTAAGGAATATTTTATTCACCCTGCATCAATAAATACAGGTTAAAAAAATATTTTTCACGTAACGGGCAATATTGACATCGTTTTTGATCAATGAGCCGATGCGCAGTTAATTGGAGCTGACTGGAAGGGTACAACATTTAAGGCTATATGAAAAAACTGGATGTATCAACAAAGTACCATAGCAGAGATGCTTAGACTTTCCATTCTGTTGACCCTTATCTAATTTTAACAGTCTTTTCCAAACAGAGTGAAAGTAGATTACATTTTTTACCAAACCCAAGCTCATTTAAAAGAAGTGGAACTGGAAAACAAATAAATACATGAATATTGTGAGATTACCCGTGTGACATTATTCAGGAACTTAGCAATGTTAGGCAGTCAAGGCTGAATTATCCAGACAGAGTGGTTACATGTCGTACAGACCTCACATAACGTAGGATAATAGCAGGAAGAAGAATAAGAACATCTTAAAGAAGTGGAACAAAAAACAAATGAATACATGGATCACCCGTATGACAGTGCCCTTCATTGTTCAGGTACAGCAAAGTTAGGCAGTCAAAGCAGAGGTATCCGTTGGAACAAATGTACTTGCGTTATGTTACTACATGTCGTAGTCTTGTTAGCTTCACGACTTACCAAGGTCAATATACCAGTGCTATTGCTTAACTCATCACTGTATACATTGCTCCCCATGACCCAACATTTTACAATCAATCATTAATATTTAACGACAAGGATGTTGCGAACTGGTGTAACAATAATCCATATCTAATAAAGTCACATCAAAGTCCACCATAAACATAGTCTGTTTACGATTGAACTATAAACCGATCTTATAGTTTTAAGTTCCAGCATCTCGCCTCACAAATTGTGTTTTATTAGGGAATGAACGGTTTACGACGCGTGATATATGGGGAGTGAATAAAAGGTACACACAGACATGAACATTGACACACTTGCTATTGGTGTATTAATATATGAAGCGCTCGCAGCGAAGTTTTCCGTTCTTAATAACCGCTCAGGTAAGGTAGGCAACGTCTGCCGATAGGCAACGTTCTAACTGATAGGCTAGCCTTTGACTACTATCTCACCTGACGGTAAGTGATGATGTGGTCGAATATGTTGTTAAGGCTAACCTAGAATTGCTGGCTCTCAAGGACAGCTACCGGAATATACTGCTTGGCAACAGTTTTCTACATGAAGGTGATACCTAGCCAGGGGAACGTTCGTAAAATGCCCTATCACCATGCAAAACTCCCGGAAGGTTCCAAACGTTGGGAAAGAATAACGTTGTTTCAGTAATTTTTTTGTTGTTATAGAACCTCCGCTGTGCGTGTCCTACTTGCACTTGGCCGGTTTTATTGAAAAGTTGATCAACAGGCTCTGTTGAAAATTTTGGATTACGCCTCCTATATTTTTAATAAGGAGGATTTACTGAAATTTCAGAACCTGTAGAGTTTATTTTTTAATATATACGTGAAACTAAATTTATCTGCCTTTTATATAGTTACATATTCTGAAAATACAAGAACGTCGGGTTTATATTTAAACTTTAATTTAACATAAAATATTTTTTATTTTTTGTATTGGATTAATAATGACCCGATCTTTAAACAGTACATCAGCTTATCTAAGTAAAAGTGGCCTAAGTACCAAAACTTATTGACTCTGAACAGTTAGCTGTTAAATTTTCCAACCCCTATGTCACTTTACCTATGTAACAAGCAGTACAAAGTTGGTTAAGAACTCGTCGATCATTCTGTTTGCGAATCGTTTTCGGAGATACTTTGTTGTTTCTATTCAATTTCTTGTTCTCACTGATTCACTTGAAGTTGTTTCACAAAAATTTCATCAGAATTTATAGAAACACAATCTACGAATACTCGAATTCCTTTGGGACAAAATTGTTCATTGGTTGAACAAACGTGCCGGAAAAAAGTTATATAACAAAAGTTTTCTAAGAAATTATAGATATCAAGGAGTTTTTTTTTTTAATACCCAGACTAAGAAACCGTACAAAATAAACCGTATAAAATGTTAACCTTAAATTTTATTAATATTTTGTAGTGAACCCTCAATAATACAATTCATATACAGTTAAGCGTAACTTCGTGAAATTAATTATTAATAATCAATAATATTATTCAAAAATATTAACTGAATATTTTTGAAAAACATAATTAGGTACAAATCAATGTAAAATGAAACATTGACTGATAATTCCACCTAATTTTCCGGCTAAGGCGCCGTGTGCCGCCGTTAATAATACAATACAAATTCAATGGAGACCAGCATGTTGAGGTCGAACAACGACCTTTGCTGTAAAATGTATCAATTTCCAGATTTCATGTAAGCTTTATTGTATGAGGAATAAAATATACTAAGAAAACATTTTTTTTTAACAAATCTCTTAAAAGGTATAAAAAACATATCTAGCGACAATTCCGTCTAATTTTCCTGCTAAGCTGACGTGACATTACAAAAGCCACGCTGCCAAACCGGAAGAATATTCGTCGCGATTCGCTTCTTTACGAAGCATTCCCAGGAAGTCTTGATAAAATATACTATTCAACTTCTTCTTTATGCTTGCCACATTCTGCCAATTTTGCGTGGAAAGAGTTGAAACAAATACGAAACTGACTAAATGTCTGTAAAATTCCTGCCAAATTATATCAATGCAAAATAGTCTCCCAAAACTTAAACTACGAAATATTTTGTATCATTCCAGAAGAAATCAACAAAGATGAGACAATATGTTTGTATCATAAAGTTTCTCTAGGAAAATTAATCGTTACAGAGGTTACTGCTCGTTGTAAAATTAAGTAATTGCGAATTGTCAAACCATTCCTGATTGGTGGACCTGGACAGTGCCATCGATATCAGTCATTCTCCACCCTAGTTGGATTTACTACAGACAATAATCATAATCTTTGAAGCAGTGATGGCTCAATGGCATTGGCTATGAACTGCCGCGCAGCAGGTCCATGGTTCGAATCCCGCCGCAGGCTTGAGCTTTACCGCACGGTGGAAGGGCATTTTGTGAATGCCCGCCTGGCATTCGCAAAATGCCTTATGTCCCTATGTCCTAAGTGCTAGCCTTCAAGTAGAAAATCTGTCACCAAGCCCCTAACGGTGTGTTTCCTGTTAACACCTTCGATCACATCGTCAAATACCATCAGGTGAGATTGTGGTCAAAGGCTTACCTATCTGCAATAAAAAAAACACATTTTGTACTTTTCATTATGTAACTTAAACATTTTAAAAACAAATGACGTGCAGTTCTTGACCGTTACCATTTAAATATGGAAGTCAAATAAAAACCCATTAAAACTTTTTACTAAACATCAACGGTTGTGAGGCTGTCGCCCATCTTCGCGACCGCGCCGCCAAATTATACAGCCGTGGTTCCAAGTACCCCATTACGGAGGAAATGCGCACTAATGCATCTCATTCTCTATTTGTCAAATTATAGACTGAACTGTATCTGTGAGATTCAGTGACTAAGGTTAGCAGTTTTTTGTTCATAACTCCTTTGATTTTTTTACCAACTTCCCAAAAGGAATCAGTTCATTCCGAATGCAATTTCTTTGGTTGTTATTCGATATCACTTCGGAGTAATGTAATTGAATTGGTTAACATACATTGGACTTATGGAAAGGAAACATTCTGAATCCTTTAAATACTTTTATACCCTTCGGTGTGAGAAATCAATAAGCAATTTTTGATAGCTTCATTTTATAATTATAGTAAAATATTAATATAAAATATATATAAAAAAAGTTAAAAACGTACCTTTAACCTTAAGTTGTCATCTACGTACATTTGAAAGAGTTATTCTTAGTTGCAGCCACTCAAGATCTTGGTTGAACAATATAAATACTGTCCATTATATCTATTGGGTGATGTGGTAAAAGTAGCTAAAAGATACGATATTATTTAGATACGATATTAGTGGAATATATCCTGACCATAAGCATTCAACTGTTCACAATCTGTTTTTTTTTTTTATTCTTGATAGGTTAACCTTTGACCACTATCTCACCTGATGACAGATTTTCCACTTGAGGGTGGTAGCTAGCCAGGCGGGCATTCGCAAAATGCCCTACCACCATGCCATAACGGCTGCCATCCTAAGACAACAACCGGGACCGACGGCTTAAGGTGCCCTCCGAAGCACGGAAGCGCTCAGTAGTAATGTCACCAGCGGTCACCCATCCAAGTCATGACCGCGGCGGACGTTGCTTAACTTTGCTGATCGATTCAGAATGGCTAAGCAAACTTGGCTACGAGCGCTTCACTTGGCTACGAGCGCTATCTAATGGTTAATTGGCAGCGAGTCTATAATTTAACGAATAGTACTGGCAAAAAACATTAAAAAGTTTAAGGACGCACGTAATAATAAATTTTTACTACACTTAATAAAGTGAGTTCGATATTTAAAAACAAAATAATCAGAGAGCTTCAATACTGTCGAAACGTAATCTCTATTTGGTAGCAATCTCACAAAATAAGATAATGGTTGCAAGTGAGAGTCCACTGTCGTGAGTCGCCTTTGGCTTGTTATGACGCGTACTGACATTTGCGAGTTAAAGGTGAAAGTTTCGGTGTAATGTTACCATAATGGAGCCATAATGCAGTTACAGTAATAGGACTCTATAGGGTTGGTGTTTCCTTTACAAAAGCTTGAGTGCATTGCCGTCAAAGGCAATGTTGTTAACAGAAAGGGTACAGGGCTTTTATGGACGTTGTATGGAATTTTGAACGTAACAGTATTTATTGTTTAGGTTTTGGATTACGATAAATAGAAAACTCTTTTTTACTACACCACTTTTGAAATATGTAAGTTAACATACTAAATAATAATAACATAGTATCACAATGGCTGGTTTTATATGTAATAGTGATCTCTACCAGGCTACCTTAGAATAAAAGTGAACAAACTAAACAACGAGGCAGGTATAATAAAAATAATTAGAAATGAAAAAGGACATACTTTTTAGTCGATAGTGCGATACAACAAATTTCTATGCCAGCGAACCGTGGGCAGAAGCTAGTATACTATGTGAAAGTAATTGTTTGTTTTTGTTGCCATTCATATTCATAATTTGTTAAAAGAGTATTGATAAAAGTCAGTCCAAATGTACATAAAACAGTATATTCGTTTTTATATCGATTTACTAAATAAGTTTAGGAACGTGATGTAATAGATTCATAAGCGTAAAAACTGCGATGTAAGCTTATTTGAATAAGTATGGTACAGTTCATGTATCATCTAATCCTACCATAAACAAATTGTACTCGTATATTAAATTTTTTGTATCTTTAAATATAACTTAAAAATTATATAGTTTTCCCACGTCATACAAAACTTCGAATGGTTTCTCATCACGCTTGCCACTCAAACTTGAATTCATAAAAGTCTGAAATGACTTCACTAAGACCATTAGCATACAAACAATTCAGAAGTAAATACACAAGATAAATTGTCTTGATAAGGAGTCGGTGAAAGAACCACAGTTGCAGTAATTACAGACCAATGTAAACCGCTGTATTGAGAGCTAGACACGATTGAGGTTATCGTATTGAAAGGTTTTTTTGAAAGGTTATAACCAACTTTCACAAAAGGAGGAGGTTCTCAATTCATCTGTATTTTTTTATGTTTGTAACTTCAAAACTTTTGACTGAGTGAACCGATTCTAAAAAATATTTTTTGTAAAAATTAATTTATCAAAATCAATCAAGCCGTTTTTGAGTTACCTATCTTGATGATGTCGTCGTTGACAAAGAAAGACAATCGATCCCATAAGTAGCGAGGGTCACTAAAAAGAGTGAAAAAAATTTTAAACAAAAAATGTAACGACTTCAACACTCAAAAGTGTGAAATAACCCGTCGAACTCGGTACCATGCGCACAATAATGTGATAATAGGTACTTTTGAACTATCATGGTACCGACTTCAACAAGTTATTTCACACTATTGGTGTTGGCGTCGGTTCCATTTTTTGTTTAACATTTTTTTATTGAAATAATAACAGCCAATATTGAGTAAATATTTTTTCAAACAAAAGAATAATAATTTTCTTTTATGCGACCTTGAAAAGGTTTCGTTTATCATTCAAAATCTGCGTGGATAAGTGCTTTATATCCACTAGGAAAAGGTTTTTGAAATTTGTACCACACACACACTTTTTTGTGTTGAAGTCGTTTCCATTTTTTGTTTAAATATAATTTTTATAGAAATAATAACAGCCAGTATTGAGAAAATATTTTTCAAACAAAAGAATAATAATTTTCTTTTATACGACCTTGAAAAGGTTTTGTTTATCATTCAAAATCTGCGTGGATAAGTGCTTTATATCCGCTAGGAAAAGGTTTTTGCAATTCGAACCTGTACTTAAGATCCAGAAATATAAATGGCCTATAAATATTACGAATTTAAGTTCATTTTATTCTAGTTTTTACTCTAAATTAAAGCAAATATACTACATTGCTTAATCTGTTTTTCTTGCATAGCACTATTTTCGCTGAAATGAGATCAAATAATGTGTGTTGCGACTGGCAACACAGTTGTTTTGCATCTTGTACATTGAAACCTTCAGTATGCTCAGGATTCTATATTTGAAACGTTTTTAGTGGTTCAATCCTAGAATCCTTCACTCTCTCGGTTATTTGTAACTCAAATAAAGTATATAATACACATTTTAATAATTCCAATAACTATGAACTGGCCGTACTAGGTTTCAGCCTCGCATTTCTTCCTGCCCCATGCATGCTGGGCTACAATGTCATCTCCACATTGCTACCTCTGGGTGTCGTTATAGACGACTAAAGTTAAAATAACGGAAAATGTATAGCAGTGCCATCTGAGAAACTGCGATCCACAAGACGCCGCCAACCGTGGGGATTATGGATGCCTACCCCTTTTTAATGGGGGAGGCACCAAACAATTTTTTTAATGTTATTGTAACGAAACAAGCTTGAGGCCCACCTGATGTTAAGCGGATTAACCTCTGCCTATAACAGATGCATTTCGTCACAAGTCACGACTTGCACTGCACCCGCACCTTGAGACATCTCTCAAGGACTGCTGCCGAAACACACCGTTCGGTGCTTGGTGACAGATTTTCTACTTGAGGGTGGTTGCTAGCCAGGCGGGTATTCACAAAAATGCCCTTCCATCATGCGGTGAAGCTCAAGCCCGCGGCGGGATTCGAACCATGGACCTGCTGCGCGGCAGCCATCCTGCCTCATAACAATACGGCTGAAGCAGTATATATTCCTGTGGGAGTTAACGTACTACTGTGAGAGTAAAGTACTTAAAAACCCCCCTAATACGGGAGTTTTATTTTTAACGGTGATGCTGATATAAGTGATTTCAATAATATACAGAAACCCAAAAACTATTTTAGGTTTTTAAATACAAGATGTTCTGTGGTAAAAGTAGATCTCTAAAAGGAACTGCAATTAATATACAAAATATATGATGGCCTCTTTCTTGCTTTTGAAAATAGTAAAAATGTCTACGTACTTCTTCCTCTAAAATTAACGTAGTTTTAATTAAAATTCCGCTTACGAACCAAATACCTGTTACATACCTACGGATATATAATAGCTGATTATACACTAGAGCACATAATATTAGAGTGATAATAAAATAACTCCGTTTTGCCCTTTGGGTCCATAGAAAAATGTTGGAATGGTGGGATTCTTAACGTTACTGATGAATTGGTCTGCCTTTCAACAGGCCGCCACAATTACTTTAAATTGCACCTGTCGAAAACCCGCGACAATCGCAAATTTAGTTGCTCAAGGTAATATCATAATCAACACCTATTATTACTTTCCTGGCTTCACTGCCGCTGCTTTGTCACTATCTCATAATCTGTCTATTTGCGGATCGCAAGTAAATAAAACACGATCTATATGAAACTTTGGTTTGAATGCTAAAAATTCACTAACTTACACGTGCAAAAGATTTGTAAGTAGTAAATTATATTTTTTACTAGAAAAAGCCATTGAACCTAATATTAAGACTATTAACTGACCAGCAGCTAGAAGGTGTTATTGACAAATTAATCTTCCAACATAGTTCCTGCTTACTATCTACTATTTAAGTTCAAAAGTAAAATAAACAATCATCAATATCTTAGGAAAATAACACAGCTTCAAGTTTTAGTTCACAAGAGAGTAATTAAAGTTCACAAGAACTAAAGACAGTAATTAAAAAAAATCAAGTCCAGACAAAAGTTAAGACCAATGATATCATTACTTAGATCCATGAGCAAACTCTCATTTTGAGTCCAGTGTTTTGCACTATTCCTGGTAGAAGCGATATTAGTTTGTCTCCATGAGACCTAAATCATCTAAAATAATTGTTTTGGACCAATCGTCCTACCAAGTTCCCCTACTGACAGGAAAGTTGTAAGTGTTCATACATACTTTGTCCTTGGGGATATATAAGTAATAATATTTATAAAACTTTAAAGCTGAAGTGTCGCTTTCTCAACATTATCTGCATAGTAAAATGAAACAGCTTCAAGTAACCGTTAAGCAAGCACTACAGAGAGAGCAATCAAAATAAAATTATATTTATTCGAAGTGATAGTCGTGAATTCAGTTCCGGCTGTAATGGCCACCCGGCAGGTGGCGACGGTGGATGCAGAATAAAAAAAGAAGAGTTGAAGCGACTCTACTGTAGAATTCCACAGGGTTCCGTAGAACAAAACATAGGTAACTTTGTTTTAAAAATTACGATTGGACGTGACTGCATGGTATATTTTGTTCATACATCCTCTCTAAGTCTCCTCGGTAAGGTGTATCAAGGTTATTTCAGGAATAAAGCCAAATCATTTACGACTGATTACGGGCGCTGAGCGATTCGTGAGAAACTCGACCATCAGTAGTAATCTCAAAATGGAACCCCATCAACATCTCCACGATCTCGCACCACTCCACGCGAGACCAACAAAAATGATACCCTAATGAACCTACCCAGGCAATAATTAGTACTAGGGGACCATTTTGGCACAATAAGTTATATTTGCTAATAAGATTTTACAAAGTACTGGACATCACCATACATGTGTTGTAATTTACTAGTCGGACTCGCATACCGTGGGTTCCGTACAACCTGTAGGCATATAAGTAAAAGTTATGGTAGGTGTTTTTAATGCGCAATTTTTCCTTTATCTGTGCTATATGTTTCGTTGCTTCGTACCAAATTTCAAGATTATGAGTTCACGGGAAGTATCCTGTAGGTTTTGGTACCCTTGTGAGTATCGAAAAATTGCGGCATAAACGTCTGTATCTTTTGGTTGTATTGCCTTAGAAATTTAATTTTTTCACAGCTCTAAGGGACAAACCACCTGATAACTTGATATGAATTTAAGCTTGATACCATCACGCGTTCCTGCGAAAAAGGGTTTTGACAGACAGACGGACAACAAACTGATACTATAAGGGTTCCGTTTTCCTTTTGAGGTACGAAGTCCTAAATGCACTAAAACTAATAAACTATCATTCTTATCTAAGGGTAGTAATAACCCATGATAAAGACATTTCAAAGAGGTGTTTTCGCTTCTCTACTTTCCACACTTTAACAAAATACTACACTGCACTAAACACGTCAGTAAAATAAAAATAACAATTGAACATACAGAATTTCTTACATGCCACCTTATTGATGGACACAATTTCATAGTATACATTCTTTAGATATAATATACATTCTACTAACAAAAATAAAGCGGAACCCAAATAAAGCTGTCGATTCACGCACCGACGAAACGAGTGTGACCGATTTGACATTATGTCGCCGGCGACACCTGCGGTGCTGTCTGCTGCGGTTTAAGTTTGTTTTAGTCAACATAAAACTTGTCATTATGCATATTAAATACATACATGACTTTAGCATGGTTAATGCAAACGACACATAGGTTACATCATGAAATAAATTCAAATTAATAAAATATTTTTTAGTATTTACTGCATGCCGAATATATTGTACGTACTTAAAGATGGTAGTATTTTTTTCTATGCTTTAAGTAAGATGCGACTTTGTCTTACTTAAAATACCACAGACATAAATCTGTGGAATTATAAACCTGTTTGAGACTGACTTATTGTTCTGGGATCGAAAAATGCCAACTGATACCTTTTGGTCCTGTTCTTATTTTTGCTAGGTAGAATAAGAACTAGGTTGCCGCTAACGGCGCGGTCAGTTCTTGATTTAAATGTTAGTTGTGAGCTGGTACGCGCATCTGTGTGAAGTTGACCGATACGGATGAGGATTACTTTGTAAAGTGCTGTTACTTTTATTAAAAAGAAAACGTTATTATAATACACTAGGTACGTATATTGAATTTTCTATAAAATGATTGGCATAAGTATAAGCTGGCACTACGTGTAACTACACTGGTTTTGGTTTATCTGAGAAAAGATTAGGTATAGTAATGTATCATTCTGCATTACGAACCTGTCACCAGTAGAGGGCATGCTTGCGTTTAAATTGTATCTCAAACTTGTGACGTGTGATGGTAGTTGTGGTTCTTCTGTAAAATGGTGCACACTACATACATATTTGCCGACTCCTTCTGGTATAAATCTCTAATTAGAACCATTTGTATAACTTTTTCCATTGTCAACGCGAGTAGGTATCAGGCAGTCCGGCTATCCACAAAACTGATGTCAAAACTTACAAAAATATCTTCTGGTGTCAATATTTGTGTTTTTTTTAATACCAAATAATACCAATAGCCAGGGTACTACCGATAGCTAACATTAATTTACCCTTACTTGCTTATTAAGATTTATTAAAATGACATTAAAAATGGTCGATGACTCCAGCAATTTTAATATTTAAAATATAAATTAAATTCTTTACTCCGTACCTTCAAAACAAAATATAATTTGGCATAATATACCGATTCAAATTCATTGGACTATTCCGAAAGAAGTTGAGATTTAACAACATAATCAATTAACATCTTTTGGGTGAAAATATAACAATAATATTAGCATACTTTCTACATAACGTCTAAATTCGTAATCCCAAGTATAATTTTAGCTTAATAATTAAGAAAACAAAACCAGTTCAATGAGATCCCAAGAAATGAACGTAAAGTATCAACCAGAAATTGGGACAAGCTGTTTAATAGATCAATTTATGCTGGTGTCGTAGTGATGACCATAGCTTTCAATCAGCTGGGCTCATTATCGGGAACGTTTTGAACGATACTTTTCTATGTCCCAGTTGTTTTAATAAAAATTATGATAGGCATCAAAACTAATGGTGTCAGTTTACATATATAATTTTTACGCTTGGATTGGAACTAATATTATGTAGTTATTAACGCTATATTTGACCAATTAATATGTGTATAGCATACATTATAAACAGAAATACCGTTATTGAACAGAATATAATTGTTGTAAGTTATAGATTTTGGCGTGGGAGGCCGAATTCTTTACATACTTTACCAAAATGAACGGCTGAGAAAAACCCAGAAACACATAAGCATCACATTAATTATGTTTGTTATATTAAGAAATTACCGGCTGACTCGTTGGCGCAGTGGAATGAGCGATATATTTAAGGGGCGATTCCCTTTCTTCATTGTTTACTGTATCAGCCGGAGTGTCCACTACCGGACACAGCCTCCTCTTATGGGTGGGTTTGTCATAATTCCCACGCTTGGCTGGCGTCTTACAGATCACAGTGTCAGATGTCAGTTACTCAGAAAGCGCTCCCGACCACCTTCTGGTGTGTTACCCTTAGTCACCTCTAACAACACCCACGGGTAGAGATCTAGCTCTGCAGCACAAGGGCAGCTTGACACCCCACGGCATTGTTGGGATTAAGAAAAATATATACTATGTAAAATCCATACTCAAGGTTTTTTCATAATAGTCAATATAGTTTAGGTGATAAAAAGAACTTGGAATGCTGCTGTGAACATATTTTTTTTGATCCTTAACGTTGAATTTTTGCTTCTAAGTCACGCTTAATAGTGACGAATTGTATCCATAACAAATCCGTGCTGAAAATGTTTAAATCGGACAACCCAATACATGTGAAAACTATTACTTTTTCTTATTTTAACTCACAAATATAAGACCTTACCCGCTTTCGCGCAGCTCGCATTGATTATGAACTTTTTATTCATATTTTGTTTTATTTTTCTGTGTCAAGCTCCTAATTGATCTACACCCCTTAAACTGCCAGATCTCAAGTTTGATTCCGGGGTTGGAGAAGTAATATTATTTTATTTTTAATGCGCATGATATAATGGCAATATACTCGCCTCCTATGCCTTAGTTGTGATCTACAGTCAGCGGTGAGATGAGTTTAAAGTAAATTTATACGGTCAGCGGTGAGTTGCGCTTATGGTAAATTTACAAAATCATTCTTTATTTTAGTGTCGCTACACCGTCTTCTTTAACAATACAAAACATGTTTCAGTTATTAGTTGTCACAAACAAAATACAGAACTACCCAAAGATATTATGAAATGGATTTGGCTTTAGTTTAATGGCCAGCCGTCTGCCTAGACGCCAACCCTTTTAGAAATATTCTTGTTGGTATTATATCCAATACCTGAGTAAAAATAATAAGAATCGCCGTTGTTCAGGAACAGCCCACACACTTTTACGTTAGTAGTGGCATGCTGCTCCTCCAGTGCCTTATCTCTTTTAGATGCCTTTTATGAAATGTATGATATACTTTTTGAAGCGCTCGTAGCGTAGTTCGCTTAGCCGTTCCTAATTGATCAGCTAAGTTAAAAATAAAAGAAATGGTCCACTGCGGTCATGAGTTGGATGAGTGACTGCTGGTGACATTACTATTGAGCGGTTTCGTTTTTCTAAGGGCACGTTAAGCCGTCGGTCACGGTTTTCTTAGGATGGCAGTCGTAATAGCATGTTGGAATGCCCGCCTGGCTAACTACCACCCTCAGGTAAAATATCCGTAGCCAAGCACCTAACGCAGCAGTCCAGATATCATTCAACCAGTAAATGGTGTTTTATGAAAAATCACCATTAGGCTATATATCTAGCTACGGCTAATATGTGTATGGTATCCCAATCGTTCGTAATTTCTGTGCCCCCATTCAGACTATTAAAATTAATTTGTCGATCTTTAAAGAAAAACTCAAACAATGCCACATACGTTTTCCTTATATTTTAGCTAATAAATCTACTAAACTTGAAATAGCACACCGTCAACCCTCCGCCTATTTGACATTACGAAATATATGTCTTATTGCATGAGAGCAATTGCAGAAGTCACTCCCCACTGCTGTGTAAGCTCCCCTTCGGTGAAACGATCGAAAATTATGACCTACTTTTAGGTTGAGTATACAGTAAATGGTTTCTAGCGATAACAATTACATATGTGATGACAACAACATAATTTGAGTTATACTTTCTCCTCAGAGGTGGCAAAGCATTCGATATTTATGTGTGATCCACCAAATCTATTAATTTTATATATATAGCATATCTGCAGTGTGTGTCCAAGTGTGAATTTTAACTTGCAAAGTCAAAGTCGAAGTCAAAATAATTTAATTAATTTTGTGGTCTATGACGCTGTTATGAACGTCAAATACATTATTTCCAATTTAAACATTCTAATGCCGAAAAGATTGAAGAAAAAAATGTTTAGAGCCACTTCGAGAAGAACGGGCAAGAAAAGAAGCATTTAATAAAAATCTGCTTCCACAATAAAAATCATTACACCAATAATAGCACAATTTCTAACTTGAAGAGTTATTACTATTGACGTTCGCTTCGACTGTAGATATAGGGAAAACGACATTGAAATTAATTGCAGACAACAAAGGAGTACCAACTGTGCTCATTGAAGTTGGGGGCAATACTACAACACTAAGAAGTAACACAACTATAATCTCATTTCACGATACAGTAATATAAAAATATCATCAAAAACGCGTACGCTCCCCGCTTCGCTTATAATCCGTATGTTCACTCTTAACGATGCCCACACCCGCACTCTTGAGACCAACTGGAAAAGCTAACAAGCCATTCATACAGTTTTTTCCATAAACGAGTTAAGTTATATAAAGAAACAGCCCTCTAATGACTTACACAATTATTTTATAATTGGGCGATGAAGTTCCGTATGCTTTAGTGCCAATTTAAATTTCAAATGAGGATTTGGCAAATTTTGGTTGCATGATTTTATTTTGGAATACGCCAGGGAATTTTCTTTACGATTGTTTTATTAGGGAGCATAAAAATACCACGCATGAATATAAGTATTCTAATTCTGGTTATACACAATAAATTTTAAGGATACATAATTTTGGTTATTGAATTATAAAGTTTTCTAAGTTTCAATTGAAGTTAATTATTAAGTTTTCTTTCAGATTATCTTATTTAAAACAGTAAAATATTTAATTTTATTAAGTAGATGATTATTGACTTAAATACGACTGTATGTCATTACTAAATAACAGATCCAGGCTCAAGTAAAAAAAATGCTGACAAGCACTTACCAGTGGGTTCCAGCTGAAATTTCAAACCAGTTGCTATTCTAAGTCTAGATTACCATTTGAACACATCATATTTTAGATTACCAAAAGGAGCGAAATAGTCCAGATATATGAGTTAACTAAAGTAAATCTACAAGTAAATTAAATATAAAAAACTTATTATCTAATTCAACCATTCATAACCTGACATTTCATCACATAATGCAAAAAATACCAAAGTCCAAAACTGCTTTTAATGCAGTTACATCGTAGTGGCAATTAATATAGACTACTTCGTAGAAGGTCCAAGGCTCGAGTCCAGCTGCGTAGTTGTATTTTAATATTTATTTATTTAAACTATTTGCAAAATGTTTAGGAATACACAACATACAACATAAGAATCTTTACCACACGGTGGTAGAAGGCATGTTCTGAATGTATGCAAAAATATATAATACAATTTCTAATTTACATCACACTTACATGATCATCACCATTATCATCGAACTTACGACTTCTTTGGGACTTAATATAGTTTTCTACAACATGAAACTAAGGGAACAAAATATTTTAATAGTTTTAACTTTTAGATATAGACCATTCACAATTCTGAAGTAAGCCAATTACTTGTGGTTAATTACCTGCGACAAAACACAACTTTTTACACACGCTTTATCATTATCATTATCATCACATCAACCAAAACGTCCATCATTGAACATGGTCTCCCCAATTTGGAGGATTTGCCATAATCCCCACGCTTTGCAGGCGTCTTTGGGATTGCAATAGAAGTTGTTAGTTCTTCAGAAGGCGCTGCTTCCCACCTTTTGGTATACTTCCCTCTCTCTCTAGTCACCACTTACGATAATCACGGGAAGAATTGGGGGTTACAACAAAAAAAAATAGCTTACCTCAAAATAGTAGCCTCATCTCTAGATGAAGTTAAGAACAGTTTTTAGAGGTATAGTATCAGTTTGAAAAATCATGTATAGTGATACTGTATTGTTCACAGCTAAACATAGCCTCTAATTATTGGGAGGTTTGCCATAATCCCTACGCTTCAAGCAAGTCAATTACATAAACGGTATCCAAACTGCGGACATATTGCAAAGCTGGCATGACATAACAGTTGATTCATTAGTTAGAAGTAGAACTCACTTATTCCGTATGAAACAGAGTTAACCGAAACAGGATTTTCGGTTTCGGTTAGCGGCTGAAGTGATACCGAAATTTCTCCTCAAATACACATTGATGATAATATGAGCCTTTTTGCAAAAGTACGCGGTATGTTTTGTAGTGTTTTCCAATAAATAAAGGCAATTTTATTGTGATTATGAATGTGGAGATTTCTTTAGGTAAATTTTTATATTATATTGTATTAATTCAGGTATATTTCGGGTTTCGAAATGTCATAATATTGTTTGTTATGTTTTAATGAATGCGGATTTTTGTCTTATGCCTGACCTAATTCATCCTTCATTAGCTGATCTAGTAGAACGCGTAAAGAAGTGTAGAAGATATTTGATATTTTTCAGTGGCAGATATCAGTTTGTTTTGCTTAATTGTTTAATTTTACCAACAGTTGAGATTAAAAGCTGATTTTTGTTAATTTATGAAACCGAAATAAATTCGGCGGTTATCTATTATTCTACTCCCAATATACTTGGTGCTGAATTATCTTCTCGTGATGTATTAATAATGATAGAGTATTAATACTGTTGTTGGAGCTAATGGCCCGTGTATTTTGGCATTCGTTGGCTGAGAAATTTGTTGCTTATTTATTAATAATTTCTGAGTATTTGTGTTTTGGTGAATGAAGTTGCATTTTTATTCGTATTCTCTATATATTAAGTTAATTGTAACAGAAAAGCAAGGTTTCTTTGGTAAATGTCTGAGAATTTGTATGTTAGTAATATTATTGTCAGATCCCCAAGACGCCTGCCAAGCGTGGGGATTATGGCAAACCCTTTAATGGGAGAGGCTGTGATCGGCAGTGGACAATCTGGCTGATACAGTCATATTTTTATAGTTGTTACAGAAGTATTACAATTGCAGTGTCAGCATTTTCGTTTAGATTGACTTTGCGCTCAGTATTGCGCTCATCACTCCGAGACATTAGTTCTTATGTTTAAGTATAATGATTGACCAAAAAAAAAATTAAAAGCCCAAAGTGATCTGATCAAATTTGATATGGTTAATATGTTGGTAAGGAGAAAGCCAGTGCAAAAAGTTTTTTTAAGTAATGATTTTTGACCAATTTAAAAGACTATGGACCCGCCATGCGACAAAAGAATAATAATTAAATTAATAAATTTGTCTACTCGTCCCGCGGGACCAATTTTCACAGAATTATTTGACATCGGTCAAAAAGTCCGAAAAACAAAAAAAAGGTTGAAATTTTGTGTGAGTGCCGAAAAATGACTAGTGGATTATGTGTTATGAATAACTTTACGTCTTTATGTGTAAAATATTTGTTTAGTTTCAGACTTTTTTGTTTAAAAACTATATATGTAGTAATCTATGTGTTCACAAGGTCTCACAATTCGCGGATAATTGTGTATTTTAGTACAAAAGTATATTTTAGTACTAAGTCCATTGTATTTTATTATCTCTTTGGAAATTTTGGATATGAATGTGAAATTTGCACCTTTTATTTGCCTGATAGGTTAGCCTTTGTCCACTATCTCACCTGATGGTAAGTGATGATGTGGTCGAAACTGTTGTTCAGGCTAGCCAAGAATTACTAGCTCTCAAGGACAGCTGTCTATACTACTATGCTTATAGTACCTGCACTATATATTTAATCAATTATTATGTTAATTAAGAATAAGTAAAAATATATTATTTTCATGAGATTTGAGTTTGATAATTGAAAACCCATGCATTATTTTCTTCAAAAGAAGAAACCGTTTTAGAATTATCAATATGTTTATGTTCTTGCATAATGTACTGAATATTATCCATTCAGTTTAAAATTAAGCACGGACATATTTAGATCTGTTTATGTCTAATTATGTGTGATTGTGATATGATAATTTAATATTCTAATATTTATATTGTATCAATTTGACTTTTTTGACATTATATACCTATTTAATATATTTATGTATAATTGTGATATTATAATTTATTAATGTAATATTTATATTGTACCCCCTTGACATTTTAAATTTATTTTATTAATTATCATGATCTATGAATTATTTATATGTATCATGAGTTTTGGCTTTGTTTTGATAATAAGTGTAATTGCATTGTAAGCGTTCTTATTATAATAAATAAATAAATAAATAATAAATAAATAATGTCTAAATATGTTTATGCTAGATATGTATATCTTATGTATATATTGGTTAATAACTAGAGCCCTTTCATTGTAATAACTAAATTCCATTTAAAAAAGAAGTATTAAAATTAACTGATGATTATAATTTAACCTGATTTTATTATGTTAGCTGATATTCGAGTGCTGTAGTTAGTGTCGTTCTGAGCTTAAAAATAATATAATAGTCACATCAAATCAGGCAAATAAAAACATCTAATTTAAAAAGGCTTTAGTAGCTATTCTCGTATTCTCCATCTCGTATTGCTGTAGAATGAACAAAACATTATTAAAAGAATTTAAAACGAGGAACTTAGAATTCCTCGTGCATTTTGACATTAAACAAATTGAAATGCCCGCAGCATACTACGAGTACATCTCTTTGAATTTTAATACTGATTGACGATTCACCCCTACTTATGGGGCCAACATATATTTCCCTTGGGCCTGAGGCAGTTTCACGGTAATCCCTTTCCGAACCAAACATATGTCACAACCTCATACTTTTCTATCCCTATCGTTAACGTTACAAATGAAAGAGAGGGATATATTCACAGAAGGAACTTCTGGGACAGGTATTGTATGTTATTTCGGAAGCTGGACGAAGTAAACATATTCCCAAGTCTCCCAATAAGGTAAAGTAGACCCCA
Organism: Plagodis dolabraria; assembly: GCA_963854805.1. NCBI lineage: Eukaryota > Metazoa > Arthropoda > Insecta > Lepidoptera > Geometridae > Plagodis > Plagodis dolabraria. Next base: position 10,315,285 of record OY978452.1, on the reverse strand, counting down.
AAGTTCTAGTCTCCCTAATAATCTGACGCGTCTCACCATAAGGTAGAAGCGAAAGGGCAAAGATTAAGTAACCCATAGACAGTTAAAATGCAGGTAGGTTCTTTTTTGTATTATTGATATATCTCTAGTTTGAAGTAATGATGGCAGAGTTATTACACATTAGTTATGGACTGCGGTGCCGCACGTCCATAGTTCGATCCCCATCGGATTGAGCATGGATCCGCATGGTGGAAGGGCATTTTGCAAATGCTCGCCTGGCCAACTACCACCCTCAAGAAGAAAATCTGACGCCGAGCACCTAACAGTGTGTTTCGTCAGCAGTCATTTAGAGCCAGTAAAATTACACACACATGATTCGTGATTTCGTTACTTGTAACAAAATGCACTGCTTTAGGCAGAATTTATCGCTTAACATAAGGTGGGCCTTGTCACAATAACATAAAAAAAGAAAATTTTTATAAATATGAAGATTTGAGTATGTATTTTTGCTATTCCACTACGTGGAGATGGACTAATATCCTTTGATGTTATGTAGGTCACTTTGAAGCCAGTATCAATTTTGCACATTCTAGCTTTAGCGTTTTGATCAAAAATGTTCAACCAATGAGTCATCTTTTCCTTTGTATTGAGTAATTCTATAATAAATGAACTAATTTTATTAAGATACATCTGTTCAGCCACATTAATGTAAAAGAGTTCGAACTGGTGGTTCCTTTTGAACTACCTAGACGGCGCTATTCCTATTTACGCTCTTACCTATACAAAATGCGTCAAAATGTATGAAATCCTGCATCGCGCATACGAAATAATCCGACGGTTCCGAAAGATATTCAGCTAACATTATACAAAATATATTGACATCGGCAGCAATCGGCATCACTCGGCAGTCTAGTGCAGCAGAATCACCAGGAATTACGCATTGAAAGTTATTACAGGTTCACGATATTAAAAGCGAAAGCTCATTTAAGACTGCTGTGATGATATCGAAAATATATCAAAACTTTCCTGAAAGTTGTTAGGAATATGTATTCTTATTTTGGTAAATTTCACAACTATTTATCATTTCATTACTAAACTGTACCATTAATTCTTAAATTTTTATGATTCCCTTCACGACTTTTTGTCATTACTGTTAGGGATAATTCAGAGTTCATCATGATATTTTGTTATGACGCGTACTGACAAAACATGAGTATTCAGCACTAAGAAATCTTGTGTTGTTGCCTGATTATTCATCGTAACATCAATTCATGGTAAATTCTTGTGATTTACATGCAAATTATAATTAAATACTCTTGGTCCGTTTTTATTGGGAATACGGATATTTATTTCGAAATTCCTTTACAATCATCATGAATCATGACAGTCATTTTTTTCAGTGCTGCTGAGACTCACCATTAATCTATATAATCACATATAATAAGTATTCATTTCAACTGGTTCATCAATGTTTAAAAATGGTGTATTATTTACGTATTACCGGCCAATATTTTAACGGAATAAAAATCTCATGCTTACCCACAATTTCTGAAACGTCTCTTAAGGCATTGATTACTTGATAGACTAATATATACTGAAATAAATACTGAACGCTGATTGGTCAACTCATGACGCGATATGTGACCAATGAGCGTTCAAAATAATAAGCATATAAAAGCAACATACTTGTATTTCAACGTACGGTTATTCTATTACCGCTAAGAAGTTGATACTTATTATCTTAGATTAAGGGCCTGTTTCACAATGTTCGAGTAAGTTCCGGTTATCTACCCAAAACATATTTAATAAACAAAACACTATCTTTGCGTTTCACAGTTATCGATTGAGCCTATCCATCGGTTAAAGCTTGAAACGTCCTGCATGTTAAGTGTCATTTTTATCATTAAGTAATTTTATGTGTTATGGTTAGCAACCCGAAACTTTATTGGGCATTCTAAAACGGGCCCTTAGGTTGATACTTGTAAACTATTTTTATGAACACTTTGAAAGAATCCTTTAAAATAGTTTACTAGAAAAGCTGTTTACCATTTGTTATAAAACCTTATTCCTAGAAGTCCTCAAACCGGGAAACTTGAAGAGGAGCGTTAAATCTCGGGAAACGGAATCCCTTGTCTAAGCGTTTTGTATACCTACTTTCGTATAATACAGAGGTCGCAAAACACGATCTTTTAATAACTAATTTTTTAACAGATAATTTATCTGTTCATTTAGAATTTATCATATGACTTATGTACAGTACCTATATATTTAAGTTACTTACCTTTAGATACTCGTAGTAATGTATATATAATCACATACAATATTCTATCATATTAACTCAGTAAAGATATAAAATTCAATCTGTCAACTAATCAAGGCTTTGTAAAACGTTCCTGAAACTGAGAGTTGCATAACCTCTGGTTTTCTAAATTTTCAACGTCAAAACGTCAGTCAAGTCAATTATTTCGGCAGTATTAACTAGAATTCAGAAAGGTTTTACAAATTTAACGATAGTCACATATCCTGCTACCTAGCATATGAATTTAAAAAACAGTTTGTAAAGGCTAAGTACAACCAACAGTCCAATCTACTCACTGTATTCTTTGAGACAAGAGGTGAGGTCACGTGATTAATGTGAGGGGGCCTGCTAAGCCCCGCGATCATCAACAAGTTGCAAATTAATATTGTGGCAATAACCACCCCCGGGTATATGCGACACCTAGGGAGGCGACGTGTTTACTCAAGGGTTGATGGTGGGAGGGTGAGTAATTACCTTTATTACAGCTGATAGTTAATTTACTCTAATTTTGCTTAATTATGTTTATTTTGTTTCAGTTGCAATTAGTTTTTGATGACTGAGATGAGTATTGGGGGTTGGATACTTGATGCTGTAATGGTAATTATTCATAGACAACTAATGCGTACTGTTTTTCAATCTTCCGTAGTGTATATCTGGACCTAGAAAAAAATAAACACAATCTTAAGGTCTGGAAAATATTCAGTTTATTTTTATCCCGATTTTGCTAAGAGAAGCGTTCGTAATCAGCTATGTGATGTAATTAAATGTAGGAATAACTATATATGATACAACAAACAAAAACTTCGATTCAATTACACAAACCCTGCATTGCGTTCGTATTGGCAAGCAAATAGTTTTAGGTAGTGTTTTTGGTAAATCTATATATGAGAGCTTTTAAACTTACTTGGGACAGTATTTTTTTTTGAATGATGAACGAAGCATACTTGGACACAAAGTAATAATTTATTGTGACATTCATTAATGAAAATCAGATGGCTGTGATTTGCCTGGAGAGCACTTCTTGGTAATTTTTACGTTACTGTGGGTACATAAAATATTTTTTTATAATGCCCTGCCCTCTAGCAACACCTTATTTGCTTTGAAGTTGACGTGAACAGTGTTATGCTGCTAATTCGCAGTGTTTCCCATATTTTGCCTTTCACGACATCCAACAACAGAATATGAAGATTTATTTCTATGTTCGTAGCATACTTTTGCCATTATCTTACATATACTTTGATACCTATGTTAAGTACCTACTAAACAGATTGGTTTAGCGACATACCATGCATAGAAAATGTATGATTGAGAAAATTAAAATGACATCGATTAAGTTATAATCAATGCTGTAGGTAAGTTTTGATCTTAGCGGCTCTTTTATAAAAACGAGACTAGAAGCTCTCATAAACGTATATGTGCATCAAACGTTTTATATTTAATCAACGTCAATTAAAACAGACTGATCAAACTCAACCGCCTATCATTAACGTACTGTCCATTCTCATTTTCTCAACAAATATTTAATTGGCTTCATTAAAGCCGCCGAGATGGTATCGCCCATCTCACCTACATGTGTTTCTTAGTTTTTTTCTTTCACACGTCAAAATATCTTAGGTTATCAGTTTAGATCGACGCGACGCGTCAGCGGGCTATCGAGAGGGAAATTCAACGCAAATTTAAACCTTATCGTACTGTATTTAAGGGCTTAAGGAGTACAAAGATAAATAAATTGTACTTGATGGACAATGAAACAAGCAAAAATATAAAGATAGCATCGCCTGTGGTAAAGCAAAAACTGAGCAAGTGGATGGAAATATGGTGTTCATTTCTTGCGACTTTTTGCTGAAGCTTTATGTAGTATACGGGTGGTACCTGTGTTAAAACGTTAAATAAACCATCTCTAAAAGTGAATGTTAGTAAGAATTATTTACAGTAAGTAAAATATAAAAGGGTAATAATTTTTTTTTTCTGTACGGAGTAGGGTTTTAACAATTAGTTATAGAATATTATTATTGTATGAAAGTTAAGTCTACTCTACTTCACTTGGAAAACTATCGCGAGTTTTGTCCATTATGAGTAAATAGGCACCCGCCTGGGACTCACGTTATATTTACCGACCAGTTTCGGGCTATATTGTAGCCCTTCGTCTGGGAGTCACGGTTGCGCGAAGCGGCGAGCGTGGGCCTTAGCACGTAACTGACGTAACGATGGCACTGTCTTTCCCGGCTCAGCTGCACTTGTCAAATTGTCCGATATGTCATTAGCTTCACTGTCACTGACACTGTTATGTGCCGTGTAGGGCTGTAGACACACCACACTAATCGTGTCAATTTCTTTGTCCACATGTACCGTACCCCCACTATTAATAGATAGGTGACACCAATAGGGTGGGTACGGTACATGTGGTACAACCTACCCTTAGATATTTAAATATAACTAAAAGCAAAATCATTGAAAATAACTAACCATACTAACCTAAAATTTCTGGCTCTCAAGGACAGCTGCTGGAATACACCAGTTAGGTGCTAGATGACACGTTTTCTACTTGAAGGTGATAGTCAGCCGATTAGCAAAACGTTCTACCACCATGCCTAATTATTATTAGTTTATATAATTATTAGCCTGTTTTTGGAAGTATACTTCCTCTTTTAACTCAAATATAACAATTTTAAAAAATAAATAATATATAACTTTAGTAATAAAGTTAACGCCCTAAACAACAAACCTCTTACTCTTAGATTAGTTTGCATAATTTCCATATTGGTCCAGTTTTCAATTTTATGTTTATGGTTTGTAATAAAAACAAATGCGTCCGTAAAGACCGCAAGCGCATTTTCCGGGTTGAGATCGTGCAAAATAACGAGGACAGACTAGGGTTGTACTCTTTTAACTGATCTTAGCCGAAAATATTGACATAAGAAGCCTTCAAATCATTTTCTTTCTTTATTGTTTCCTTCTTTAAGTATTTACTTATTATCTACTTTTTCTTTATGAACAGCTCCAATAGCAAAAAGATGACAGTCTAGTCTGGGATTTGGTTCTGTATTACAGCTACCAGAACATATTGTTGGGTATTTGTTATAGCACACAAATATATAATTTCTAATTGAGCAATCGATCTTCTGCGCCTGAATGGCAGAGCCAGGCAAGTATTGAAAAATCGGCCATGTGCAAGTCGGACTCGCGCACGAAGGGTTCCGTAACATTAGCTATACAACATTAGATTTCATATATTAACCTTTATTTGTTTTAACGTGCGCGAGTCCGACTCGCATTTAGCCAACTTTTTGTATTTGTTGTTATAGGGGCAACGGAAATACATCATCTGCGCAAAATTTCAACTGTCTAGCTATCACCGTTCTTGAGATACAGCCTGATGACAGACGGACGGACGGACGGACAGCGAAGTCTCAGTAATAGGGTCCCGTTTTAACCTTTTGGGTACGGAACCCTAAAATTGACTTCATGCTTTAGGGGTAAGTACATCCATTCGTAATCATGTATTGTCGTGTATGCCAACTCTTTAACAGTGATTTTGTCTTACAATCTGTTAGCCATATCTGGTACTATTATATTATGGTATTAAACATTGACAATTTTATTTCATTTTCAAGGATCCAAGCAATTGGGTACTTGCTCAAACAAATAATTTCTTATAAACGGTTAGAATTGGTTATATCTGCTTTGACATCTGTTCTCAGCTTACATTGTAACTTGAACTCGTTATAAAAGATTTGATTACAATCAAAACATTGTGTAATAGCTTAATTCCTATAATTTAAATGTACTTTGTAAACACAATGTTTTGACGTTATATTATTATGCGTGTAGGAAATTAAAAGTATGGAGACGAATAATATTAAGTAAATACTTATATTAAGTAAAGTACTAATATTAAGTAAAGACTTACTGATATGTGTGAAATAGCTTGTTGAGGTCGGTACCATGCTGATTTAAAACACTGACCTCAAATTAACATTATTCTACTTCAACAAGTTATTTCATACTTTTCAGTGTTGGAAGTCGGTTAAGTTTTTTATATCATAATTATATTTCCTTTTTTAATTTTATTAGTTAATACTACACACTACATCGTGGTCCGTACTCTTGTTTTTTTTTTTACATGTAATACATTTTTATCTTTGGTATCGCTCTCCAACTTATCAATATTCTTCCTGAAGTAAAGTTGTGTTGGTTTAAAAAAAAATATTTTAAAGCAATAGTGAGTCCATAGTATGGTCCAAGGTAAGTCCATACTAGATGTTAGGAGAAATATATATATAAGTATGGAGTCCATACTTATATATATACTTCTCTTTACATCTAGTATGTTAGTATATTACGCTATACATTTATTTTAATACCCATTCTCTTTGTTCAGTTGAAGGGCCGGCCCAAGATTCTGGCGATCCTCTTCTTTTTTTTTATTTTGTTTTGCGAACAGGCAACCATTTGACCGCAGTCTTACCTGATGGTAAGCGATGACGCGGTGGAGCATGTTTGCCTAGAAGATACCTATATTCACTCTATACTTGAAGACTTCCAACTTGTAGCTGTAATATTTTTATTAAAGCCTCCACGAACTCTTCGTTTCTGTTTCGTATAGATTGTAGACACCCGGAGTGTCCACTGATGAACCATGACTAGCCTCCCTCCTTATGGGTTGCCATAATCTCCAAGCTTGGCAGGCGTCTTGTGGATCACAGTCCCCAGAAAGCGCTGCTGCCCTCCTTCTGGTGTGTTACCCTCAGTCGCCTCTTGCCCACGAGTAGAGATGGGGGGTGACATTCTCTCTCAGCCCGACACCCGACAGGTTTATAAAGGCTATGAAATATGTATATATATATATATATATATATATATATACATCCCGCAAACAATTAGACGTCCTCTGAAGAGAAAAGTGCATTTAAACTGACGTCCACCTGCTTTTGGCGTCCGCATACTGGACGCCACTTTGTTGGCCAGTGGCACTTACGTCCCATTGGTCCTGACTAGCCATAGGACAAATATCGATAGAAGCCAAAATATCACTTAAATAGCTGCAACAATATATTAAAAAGTTCGCGACGAAATCTTAGCGCAGGTGTGGCGCTGCTGTCGTGCGTATATTGAAAGCCGCATATCGCGGAGAGTTCCTGACTATGGATCCGCGTATTTGGCGTCCACAACTGCGACGTTGCCAGCTCGTTTGCAACAATCCAACAATAAATCACAATTATCACACGATATTTAAGCAAAACAATATATTCGCCTTAGGTGGTGTACGCGTTGCGTATCATTAGGAGCCCGAGTTCATTTAAACTTTTAAAAAGTCAGTAAATGTTACGAAAAAATATACGTACAGTCAGCCTCATTTGCCTGTAATTTATAATCTTCGATCATTAATATGTCTTTGTAATGAATGATTCACTGGCTCTCAAGGACTGAGCTGAGATGCTAACCTCTAGAATATTTGCTTGAGGTAGGTAGGTACCAACGTCGTAAAGGTTGCTATTTCTAAGACATTAGTAATGATAGCAAAATTGAATCAACTTATTGTTGTTGAATTATTGTTTTCCAAAAAAATATTATACATCATCAAGACTGAATAAGTAATTTTTGTAGCTAATTTTTCTATTGCTATTAGACTGAATCGTAGGTATTAATTCGTCGTGAACGTTAATTACTAAGTAGGTACTTACTTACTTGGTAGCATAAAAATAACAACCATGCCCAGGTTCTAAATAGCGAGCTATCTTTTGAAATCATTTCGTAGGTAGCAACCTGTACCCGCAACTTTTAGCGTGAACTGGGCATGAAGGTTATAAGAAGCCATGTCATGCACCCTATGACCCTATGTGGAACAACACTCCACTCACATCATTTCAACATCCAATAGGAGAACATGAAATGTGAATTCACCTCAATATTGTTATTATAATAATAATAAATAATAATAATATAATAGATTACGTATCTGTAAATACCTCTACCGTAAAATCCCTGCTCGTCACTCCAAGATATTGGTTTTACCTTACTGAAATATGAAATCTCTACAATATACTCGGCTTGTACACCTATCCCTACCAAGGTTTCCACTTGAATATACCGGTTGTGACAGATGTAAACTTAAGTTCACTTATCCCTATATAGTATAAGTAATAATAACTATGTATAAGTTAATGATAGCAATTATATTATCACCTAGCCACGTTTTTGTATGAATGAGCATGATATAAAAACTATTGAAATATAATTATTTCATATAGCCAGTTTTACCCGCGCGCTGATGAAAAACGGTGATGATGGTGATGATGAACAGTAGTCTATATGTTAATCCAGGGTAAAAGCTATCTCCATACCAAATTTCATCCAAATCCATCCAGCCGTTTAGGTGTGAAGAAGTAACACACATACTCACAGACTTTGGACACATACCTACCTTATTTTTATTAGTGTGATTACAAAGATTTTTATTTATAGTAAAAACCTAAAATTAAATTATTTCCAATAAAAATCAATAACTAATCATAGGTTATTTTTGATTGGGTAAGTGCCTACAATTATTGCTAAGTTTACCAGATAAAATTTCGTACTACCTCATACCTACCTACTACAAATATATACCTATACTTATTCTATGAATTTACGTAGGTAGATACATAGTACTAACTTAATTATTTGTTGTGATCTTATAGCTATGTAGGTAGATAGGTATGCAATGCAATGCGCGCCCGCGAATGTCGATTTGACATCATTGACAGTTGCGTACCTAGGCAGGCCTATATGATAAATGATAATTATATCGTAGATAGAGCTTCTAACCCTTTACTACTTTGTGGTAGGTTTACTTTGTCGAAGGTATATTACTGCTAAGACTATATGTAAAGTGTTATTCTATCTTGATGATTAGGTAGTTGGCAGTGAATAACAATAGTTCCCGTAAGTGGCAAGAATCACTAAACCGGGGGAAGGATTTTTACAAAAAAATTAACTGACTTCAACACTCAAAAGTGTAAAATGAGTTGTCGACGTCGGTACCATGCGCACAATAATATGACAATTGGTTCATTCAAACTAGCATGGTACCGACTTCAACCAATTATTTCACTGTTTGGAGTGTTGAAGTCGGTTCCATTTTTTGGTAAAAAACCTTCCCCTTTTTAGTGACCCTTGCCACTTCGAGAATTCACAAAATGCCCATATATATATATATATATATAATATGTATAAATAAACTGTACATTAAATACATACGTTCTAACAATTTGAGGGCCCGCCACCCAGCTCCCGAGTACGAGAGTAATTTGTTCATGTACCCATGACTCGCTTCCCGAGTCGTGCCTATATGTAGTGTAAATTAAAACACGATGATAAAGCTGCAAAATATGTTTAGTAAATTCTTTAAATAAAGGAGAAATCGGACACCCAGCTTTATACGGACGACCAATAGCTATATACGGAAGCTCAATTGCTATATACGGATGTCCAATTCAAATTTAGTGGGATAGTCAAGAGAAGTTAATTAACAATATTTCTTCCTAATATAATATCTAATATATAATCTGTATAATCTAATATCGATTTTTCGATATTTTAGTTACAAAATTTACGACTTATAATTTCCTCAATTTTGAAATTTAATCAACATATTTACATTTAGACTAGACTTAAATATGTAATGACGATACCACCCACCAGTGTGGAATCCAAAAGACCTTTTTACTCCGCTGCCTAGACTTGCAATAGCTTAAAGTCAGTAGCTACCCTTATAAAAGAAAGTTATTTTTATTCATGTATTATTTTGTTTGGTAGAAATCTTTATGAATCTTTATGTGTTGATATTTTTAGAAATAGCAATGTTTAGCTGTTAGTAGAAAAATAATACATAAATAATATTAATACGTTTTGTGCCCCGTGGGGTGCCGAGCTAGAATGTCACCCCCCGATTGCTACCTGTGGGTGTCATAAGAGGCCACTAAAGGTATTTTTTTTGTGGGATAGTAGGGCAAACTACCAGGCGGCTCACCTGATGGTAAGTGATTACCGTCGCCTACAAACATCCGCAACACCAGACGCGAATGAAAAACGGTGGTTCAGGCTTAAATTTATTTTTTTAAGCCTGATAGGTTTTTGCCTTTAAGCCTTTGACCACTATCTCACCTGATGGTAAGTGATGATGTGGTCGAGGATTTTGTTCAGACTAACCTAGAGTTACTGGCTCTCAAGGACAGCTGTCGGAACACACCGTTAGGTGCTTGGCGACAGAAAAGCTGCTTAATATGTTTAGTAAATTCTTTATATAAAGGAGAAATCGGACATCCATTAGCTTTATACGGACGACCAATAGCTATATATGGACGCTCAATTGCTATATACGGAAGTCTTATTCAAATCTAGTGGGATCGTCAAGAGAAGTTGATTAAACATATTTCTTCCTACTGCCAATAATTCCCATTTGTCCCGGGGAAATCTGTGGGGACAAATGGGAATAATCCAATATGGTGCAACACAATTGGCAACAAAATTTCCACCATACAGTAACTTGTAGCCAAACAGTACTGCCTCACATAGTGCCGTATTTTTATAATAAAAGTAGCCAGGTTATTGGACGTCCGTATACCGCTATTAGGCGTCCGTATATAATATTGGACGTCCATATATAATATTGGACTTCCATATATAATATTAGACGTCCATATATAATATTGGACGTCCATATATATAATATTGGACGTCCATATATAATATTGGACGTCCATATATAATATTGGTTCAGGCCATGGTACGATACAATTCCGATTTTATCATACCTATATTTATATTTAACCCACAAATGAAGTTATTACGTACCTAATTAAGCAATATTCTTCTTAAATTTATAAAAAAAATAGACTAGACAAACATGTACATATTATATGCTTGTTACCAATAGATTTATACGGACGCTCAATTGCTATATACGGATGTCTAATTCAAATCTATAGTATATTTTTTTAGCAAACGAGTACCGAAAATTTTACTGCGTTGCTATTGGCCCGCGTAATCAACATAAAATTCGTTCCACACGAACTCTGTAGTTACATGTAGGTATATGCAATTCGAAAAATATTGCTTGTAACGAATCAATATTAAAGTGGCAACTTTTGAATTAGGGTAAGCAAAACAAAGATCGTTTCGGAAAAAATGTTGTTGCTAAGTCAACAAATCGTCTCGTCATACGTTTGCCGACGTATCACTGTGAGCTCAACCCAATTGCACTCGTTTGGTTTCAAGTGAAGGGCTATGGCAGGATATGACAAAAGTTATAAAATTTATGAAGTCTGAACTCTTTTGTTACAAGGAGTAGATAAAGGGAATAGATAAAAATGGTGCTCTTGTCTCAATCATGTAATAACTAAGATAGAAACAAAAATGTACGGAACCGACAATCATGTACAAAATATGTTGAACAATTTATTATTGACGTACCTGCAGAAAGTTCATCAGAAGGATGACGAAAATTTTTAAGATTACAAGAATTGTAGTAGAATTATTTGATTTATATGTTGAATTGCATAATATATATACTATTACAATATTGTTTTATATCATGAACGCGAACAGAAAATTTCGTTACGAATATACTCAGCATGCAAATTTAAATCGTAAAATAATAACGTAATTTTTTCTACGGTAAATTTTAGAAGTATTCAATATGATCGGGCTTTGACAATTTCAAAACAAGAACAAAGACATTGACCAATGACGGCAATTACCCATCTCACTCTGTCAATATCAGAAATGTGCGAGAGACATACTCAGTACTCTTTTGTTAAAAAAAAACAGACTATAGTGGGATAGTCAAGAGAATTTGAATAAAAATATTATAAAGTTATTTTATTACCAATTTGTAATTGTTGTGATCGTAATTATAACAATTTAAGTCTGAAAATTCTGCTTTACTAGTTCTTAAAGTAATTTTCACGTCCAGCACTATGTGCTGACATATAAGGTGATTTTATTAATATTTGTGACATTGATTAGTTATAGTAGTTGATAATCTGTTGTGAAAATAACTTTTGTTAACAATATACGGAGAAGTTGACAAATTGTTAAAGGCATAAACTTTTAACAATAGTGCGTTAATTGTCTCAACCTTACTCTAAATCTAAGATGTTTTAGAATTACAGTATCTAAGTACTTACCTAAGTTGTGTATCTAGCACGAAGTGCCAAAGTTGTACCTATATAATGTGGATATTAATTTATCAACAATACTGCGGGGGATGGTGTAGAATTGATAACGGAATGTGTTCCACTCTTTTTTAATATTCACATACACAAAAAGTCTGTACTATTGCTTAAGCTATGGCACGTTGGCTTTGGGAATACAAGCAAAGACAACCGCGGTCTACGAACACGGTGTATCTACTCTATTCACACACACGCACGATTGCTACGCGAAGTCAATGAACTGCTATACTAGGCACAATAGACAGCTGTTTTGTGTACCTATTCTGCCTAGTCGGTCTTTGGCGGCTTGCGACAAAAGAACGCGCGACGCGGTAGCGGTTTATCACAATATGGCATACCTAAGTAGCTGCAACACAATACAGTACGTACCTACGTAAACTTGAAATTAAAAAGAATGTAGGTAAGTAAATTTTTTTTATCATTTAGATGAGTTTAATCGATTGGCGATTATGCAAAGCATTCGACAGTCTAGCTAGATTGGCCGGTAAGGCCTTCGCGTTCGTCAGAATAGGTACGTGAAACAGCTTCGTCTATCACTAGGGCAAAACAGCTGTTTTGCCATAATGATAGCGTCTAATTGACATCGGGTAGCGTTCGTACATGTGAGAATGTAGTAAACCGCGGTTCTCGATATCATACTAAAAGGCAACGCGCCGCGCTTAGAAAATAGTTATACAGATTTTTTTGTATGTGAAAATTAAACATGAGTGGAACACATGCCGTTATCGATTCTACACCATCCCCCGCAGTATCGTTGATGAATTAATGTCAACCTTATATAATAAACGTTGTGTTGTTAATTTTTTAGTTAATTATTTCTAGCTCTTGCGTATTAGCGTTCTAAGTGCTTAGCTAAGTTGTGTGTCTAGCACGAAGTGCCATAGTTGTACCTACATAATAAACGTTGTGTTGTTGGTGTTGTTGACAAAATTAATCAACGTTTGTCTTCTTATTTCTAGCTCTTGCGTCTTAGCGTATTATAAGACTACTCTCTCTCTCTAAAACACGGAATAAAAGTGATACATCTACATGTTTTTTGTTCTTATTTATTTACCTAATATGGGTTACCCTGAAATATAAATATTACATATAGGTACACTATGCAAACTAACTATAAGTTTACCTACACACAAACTACCTACTACAAAAAACCCACCTATTACACTAAATAGTCAAATTATCACACTTTCTATATTGATTCTGCAACAAACTAGCCACAGTTTAATCATATGTGCCGTTTGTGGTGAAGTGTCACAGGTCCGTTCTGTACTTCTGTACAACATCTTGTCCTGCATGATTTATTTGTACCTACCAACTACCTGCGCCCCGCAGTTTTACCCGCGCGCTGATGAAAAAGGGTGATGATGGTGATGATGAACAGTAGTCTTTATGTTAATCCAGGGTATAAGCTATCTCCATACCAAATTTCATCCAAATCCATCCAGCCGTTTAGGCGTGAAGAAGTAACACACATACCCACAAACTTTCGACACATACCTACCTATTTAAAATATTTTTGTTTGCGATATATCAATGAAAGCCGAACCATGCCGAACGAATTACTATGTTTGACGACGGACGGAGATAGTGTCTCAAGCTACGTTACGATGTGTGTAGGTTCTTCAGATAAAATAATATTTTAAATTCACAGAGCAATAAATTTTCGCGGAGAGTAGGTACCTGTTACCTGTAGTACCTATATATACGTTAGGTACGTTGCTCGTGTGAGATAATATGATGAATAGATTACAATATATGATCGCCCTAAATAAATATGTAATATATTACATACCTACCTATTTAGGGCGATCCTTCTGTTGTTCTTTGTTTTTAGTCATCTTTCGTTTTATAATAACATTAGTAGGTAGATACTGTTTCAATATTGCAAGTGACATGATTGTCATTGATTACATTTCTTATAAAATTGTGTTTTATCTCTGAAACATATAGGTATGTTTATGGCATCAATATGAAAAGAACAAACTACTACATTTACTACGAACAAATAATTTTACTTAATATTTACAATAATTATTTATTACATAATTTGTAACTTACTGCATTTACTACAACATATTTTGTAAAACAGTGACGGCTCAGTGGCATTAGCTGGGACTGCCGGGCAGCAGGTCTATAGTTCGAATCCCGCCGCGGGCTTGAGCTTTACCACTGGGTAGAAGGACATTATGCGAATGCTCGCTTGGCTAGCTACCACCCTGAAGTAGAAATTCTGTCACTTAACACTTAACGGGAAGCAGTGATGGCTCATAGCTATGGACTGCCGCGCAGCAGGTCTATGGTTCAAATCCCGCCGCGTGCGTGAACTTCATCGCATGGTGGAAGGGTTTCAAAATCTGTCTCTAAGCGGTAATCACGATGTCATCGTGGATCTACCAATTCTGGTAGAACATATATGAAAAAAAGGCCCAAAAATTTCGGACTGAGTAGGTAGGTAACTGATTTAAATTATTTTCAATAAAATTCAAAAACTAATCATAGGTTAATTTTGATTAGGTAAGTGCCTACAATCATCGCTAAGTTTACCATATAAACTTTCGTACTACCTTATACCTACTACAAATATATACCTACACTTATTCTATGAATTTACGGAGGTAGATACATAGTACTAACTTTATTATTTGTTGTGATCTTATAGCTATGTAGGTAGATAGGTATGCAATGCAATGCGCAATGTCAATTTGACATCGCTGACAGTTGCGTACCTAGGCAGGCCTATATGATAAATGATAATTATATCGTAGATAGAGCTTTTAACTCTTTAATACTTTGTGTTAGGTAGGTACTTTCTCAAAGGTAGCTATATTGCTGCTTAGACTATATGTAAAGTTTTATTCTATCTTGATGATTAGGTAATTGGTAGTGAATAACAATCGTTCCCGTAAGTGTTATTCTTGCTACTACATGCGATTTATTGTGCAAAAATCTCAGAAACAGGAGCAAAATTTTCTTTATCTTATTATAAACTATTTGTGTACTTAACTTTATCAAAATCCATTGTTCCTACGTGTAGATAGATAATAATAAATTATATAAAAATATCGGGCATCCGTATATATATAGATTTGACCAAATTGTTATAAATGTACATACAAGCGATTGTCAAAGAAAGAGAAAGTAAACATAAAGATGGCAACGTCGCACTCACAAATGTCGTTCATCCTATGAGGACGCTAAATAGTCGATGCCATAGGTAAATCACGATCAATATATCCAGGACGCCTATAATTTATGACCATGGTTCGGGGTTCAAAAATGTTGCGGCACGAACGCAAGAAGAATATCGCCAAAAATTAAATTATCGGAAAATGACGTATCTCACGGAGCTGGCAATCGAAGAGCTAAGCAATATTCATTAAGACATGTTAAAAAAAGCAAAGGGAACTGGAGGACGTCGTAATAATGCACCACGTGCATGACGCCAAAAAGCTTCTAGGATGTAAATATATATATATAACATTTCAAGTTTTAAAAAAAATTACGTATTGCTATGACATTACTGGCCGTTTATATTTTTGCATTATTCGTAACAATATATAAATAGTACAAATATATGTTGATAGTTCACTTTGCGACAAATCACCTATATAGTTCGAAAACCCATGGTGTCTGATTGTGGAAAAACTTTTACAATGTTGCTTTTCCTCGAATATGGAATATATATGATATATATAGGGGTTTTGGGCTAGAATTTCCCTTCCCCCACCATATCTTCGTGTGGGAGACGTCAGATTCTACAAAGGAAAAGATACCACAAAGTACCAGAGCATGGGCTGCTGAACACCCTACGGTATCTTTAGTATTTTGCCTCTATTATTCCTTGTCGTTGTTCTCTTCAGAATTGCTATCTTATACTGCAATCCCCGAGTCAGCTGTCAAGCGTATGTGACTTTGATTTGTATGTATATTGATATAAAATTAATGGCCATACATATTCATCATTACAAGTATATAATTATGTAAATCAATATCATGGACCAATTTTAGTACAATTAAGATTTCACTAAACACTATTTGAATTAAAATTATGAGATATATTTTTCAATAAACACAAAAGCAAGTATCATTCGATGTGATATAAAAAAACCTTGTCTTTGTTTAGCTGTAAGTCAGTTCTGATCAAACAAAGGTTACCTATATAAGATTTGACCGATTACAATATTATTGATTACTAGCTTTCTGGGCGCGGCTCCGCCCGCGCGTATGTCGGTTATCGCGCGATAACATTAACCTCTTTTTGCGCAGTCAGATAAAAACTATCCTATGTTTTTTCCCGGGTCTCAAACTATCTCCATACCAAATTTCATTCAAATCGATCCAGTAGTTTTGGCGTGAAAGCGTAACAGACAGACAGACAGACAGAGTTACTTTCGCATTTATAATATTAGTACTGATAATATGGTATGATTGACAAAATGGCAGAGTGAACTTATAAAATATCAGTTTTTACAATATTCTGTATGCTGTGCGTGTTTATACCTTTTACACTAACAATCTAAAATCTTTTAAGTGGTCGTATCATTAGAAGTCATACGGAATCGCTTCATTTATATGCAACAAAGGAAATGCAGAGAAACGGAAACTAAAAACACTTAATTATACGAAGAGAAAGAAAACGAGGTATTCGCGCGCACCAAAACATTAGAAATAGAATTGTAGAAAAAGTCTTTGGTCCTGTATTTACTGAGACTGAACGTTCTTGGTACTATTAAGTCAGAACTACGAGTATTTAAGCTATGAAACTGTTTTACATAAGCCTGCGGAGTTAATGAAGTGTTTAATGCACTTTTAATGATATTATGAATTATAGCCTGCGTGACGTTGAGCTAAATGCAAAATTCCATGCCATAGCAGAGACAAAAGAGGTGGCAATTAGTTGTATTGATATCGTATCCTAGTGATTATGGCCGTGTTAAACGAAAAAAAACGGTTCAAATAGTGGTCCTGCAACCGAACGTGGAATGGAATAAACTGTTATTTAGTCTGGATCAAGAAGATCTAGATAAAGATCTTACTACACAGTTTGTGATTATTTAAACGACAAAAATGCTTGGACTGGTTCGCCTCTGTCAAGCTAGCGCCTGTCACCTACGCAATGTAAATATATATTGTAATAATTCTACTATATTGTATGTAACACATTGTTAAAAAACTTTTAAAAGAATGGCCCCGAGTTTCTTGCCCGTTCTTCTCGCAGTGGCTCTATAATTTTTGTTTGCTGAACGTGGCTGTACAATGTAGCATATTTCAATATAAAAATTTGTAATTGACCTTCATAAGAGCGTCGTAGACGCCTAAATTGAATAAATGGTTTTGACTTTGATCGAAATAATTTAAGCAATGCTGTTAAGCAGCATATAATGGTATTCTAGAAACTACCAGTTCATATCATCCTACGTCGTTGAAACAAAAAAGTTTAACAGTCCTTTTAGGTCCATAAGAACCTACTGTCTCAAGATTCTTTTGTCCTACGCATGTCCTAGTATATTAAATAGTGCTCCTTCATCACGACATCCTGGCACATAAAACATTCGCTTACATAATGAAGGTGTAATTTATGCAGACAGAAAAGTATCTGTCTTCGGCGTTGAAACAGACCACACAAATGGTATCTTGTCTTGTTTCTATGTAGAACTAACGGCAAGTTGCACTATTTGCTGTTTTATAGCCTCAAAGGAAGTGAACGCTTTTAAGATACGTAGAACTCGTATTTTGAATATTAAAACATTTTTATCGACGTTCATAATATATGTGTTTCTATTATGAATAATGTAGTGGCAATGGCATAAATAATGAATAGATTCATGTGCTACTTTGCAGAAATCCATATTTAATAATAAGAAATAATTTAAATATATTTTAAGAAAACATCAAATATATATAAAAAAACTTAAAATATATGAAATATATATCTGAATCGTTAAGACATCCTGAGGATTCTTCGTGTAGAAGTGACATGCGTCGAAAATTCTAATGGATTGGCGTTTATGACGTCACGTCGGCTTAGCAGGAAAATTAGAGCAGTTGTCACTACATATATAATTTATATATTTCAAGTATTTTATTAATATATTAATTTGATGTTTTCTAAAATATTTGTTATTATTGGATAAGTAAATATAAGCAGGTCACCTGGTTTTGTTATTCTAAAACATTACAGGTATTACAACTATTTCCGATTATTTGAATTATCCATGTAATATAAAGAGAGCTCGTAATGTAATAAAGACTACTTTAGCGTTTTACCAATAAAAAACGTATTCGACGCAACCACTAAAGGATAATAACTTGGAAATATTTTTGCAAAAACGCCTCTTAAATCGTTAGTAATTTGACATGTCGCGTCAATTTCAATGATCCTGAGTTATACGTGACAGCTTCAATTGCCAAGGGTACGCGGCATTTCAGTTGCCTCGCTAACTTGTCGTAACGGCTTCACAAATTTACGCAGTGAGCACTTTTGTGGTGGTTTATGACACCCGGGCTTGCAAGATCATGCTGTGGAATATATGAATTAGTTTGAGTGTCTTCTATTTCAAAATATCGAGTTGATGTATACTATGGGTATAGGATATGGTCCTCGTTCGTATAGCTCGTAAGCTATATGAGTGAAAACCGTATCCTAATCGTTATTATTTTTGGATGTATTTAATGGATATCTAAGGGATTTCGATAATCTAAATAATTGAATACTTTAAAGCAAATCTTATATGTTACCCAGAAGGGACATACCGTATACGATATTTCAGTTATACCCCTCGGAAAGGTAGTATACCTTACCTTACCTACTCTCCTAGCTCCAAGCTTTCTTTCCTCGTCTTGCCTCAGAAAACGTACAGAATACGGAATCAATTATAATGCTACTGTATGAAACCATATTCAATATAACGGCGAGAAGGATGGAATCGATGTGATACCATTCTCCAGATTGTTACTTTATCTCGTAGAAAAAAATGGCACAAGCTCATTTAAAGACTAAAAGCACAGTACCTTGCAGTTTGGGCATAATAGTCAATGGACCAAATTAGCAGGGATTCAATAATAGGGACAGAAAATTTCCTGGCTACATTATCAAGAAGAAGCCAGTTATTTACACTGGCACCGCAATGTGGCCCGTGCATTACAAGCTGGGATATTTGCAATTCATTAAACACCTTAATCCCACTACCTTGCGTGTTCTATCCTCAAGAATATACTCTTAATTCTTAAAGTTTAAAACGTATGTGTATGTTTATATGCAATAAAAGTTTAGATAACTCTGTATTACGTAATAAACACCATGGGCAAATGATGGGCCATAGATTCCACATTTGGCAGGCGTCTTGGAGATCGCAGTTTTAGATATCAGTTCCTCAGAAGGTATTTTACCTTTGCACGCCTCTTACGACATCTACAGATTGCAATGGGGGGGTGACATACTTTTTTTTTAGGGAGGACATAGATACTGGCTACCGCCTGTGCGATCGTCAAGCTCCAACGGATTTTGGGCGAGGGCCTGGCCCTACAATAGCCCGGGAGGGAGAAGTGCCGAAGGCACTTCTCCCGAGACGGGCGTAGAAGGCGAAAAGCGCCTTATACCTCCGTCTCCTGCGGACGCCGAAAACGTGCCGCTACTTTAGGAGGGATTGACAGCAAGCTCAAGGGCACCACTGTGGTTCGGACTTCGGCTTATCTCGCTGTCGGGAGACATGGGGGGGATCGGAGCAAAATACCTCTGTGCAACTGCAGTGTTGCACAATTGGGCCCTACTGAATGAATCTCTTTGACTATTTGGGGAGACCTTTATCGGGAGGTGACATACTAGCCCGGCACTCCTATAAATCGATCGCCATCGAGATGGATCAGGTGACCTTTTGCCTTAATAATAACTTAAACAACAAAGCTTCATAATCGAGAAATAATTTTATCTTGTGTTGTCTAGTATTAAAAAAAGGTCAGTATTA
This sequence comes from Plagodis dolabraria, assembly GCA_963854805.1. Lineage (NCBI taxonomy): Eukaryota > Metazoa > Arthropoda > Insecta > Lepidoptera > Geometridae > Plagodis > Plagodis dolabraria. The sequence continues at coordinate 10,294,826 of OY978452.1, read as the reverse complement.
AAGAACGCGTCTTTACAGCGGTGTTAATTCTTTAGGAGGCATAAACAGCTATTTCGAAGCTCTCTAAGCGCACCTTGCCTAGTTCATTACCGATGAAATAATTAAAGCAATATTTTCTGTGGTCAATTGTTGGAAGAATGGCATTATAAAGCATTTATTGCGAAGCGCTTCTGTGCTTTGGGGGGCTTTCATATTAAGATGGGCTATGTTACAGGCCCTCGGCCGGCCTGAAACTTCTGAGACTCTAAATTATGGTAGAGCATTTTACCGATTCCCCCCTGTTCAACCTCTCCATAAAAAAAAGCTGTCATCAAGCACCTACTGCATTGCGTGCTAGAACATTCCTGCTAACTATCTTTAGGAGCCAGTTCCTATTGTAGGTAAAGCTTGTTTAAAAGCTTTAACAACATCACTCAACATCAAAAGACTTCGTATGATACATATTTAAAAGATCTAATACCATATGACCGAAGTCGTTGGAAGTCGTTAATGACACAAAAATACCTAAACTCTGAGATATTTTATGATGCAAAATCAAATCGATCGATTTTGTCATTAGTCGCAAGTTGACGAAGGCGTGGTCGGTGGGCTACATTGTCGATAAAGTTCTGATATAATTTTTTGATATCGCTAGGGGGGCGCTTTGTCACTGCCTCCTCTGCCAACACCTTAGACAAAGAGATGACGACGTTTGCCGTTTAATAACTTTAAAGTACGATTGACTTTGACTAATGGCAATGAAGTATTTTAATGTGAAGGCATATTTTAATCATCAATTTATTTCCTTATTACGTAATAAAAAAATGTGTAGAATAATCATCATCGTCATCATTATCAGCCGAAAGACGCCAGGGCTGTATTTTGTCGCCCATTCTATTCAACGCTTATGGAGAGCACATAATGAGACGTACCTGCGAGAATCGGGAGGGAGGCATAACAGTAGGTGGCGTGAAAATCACCAATCTGCGGTACGCCGATGACACCACTCTTCTTGCAGCAAATGAGTCGGAAATGGTTGCGTTTCTGGAGCGAATGGAGAGGACGAGCGAGGAGGTGGGGCTTTCCATAAACAGGTCCAAAACCAAAGTCATGGTGGTGGATAGATCTGGAGAGCTGGAATTTACTGGTGCATTGAAGCTAGAAACAGTGAACAACTTTATCTACCTGGGTTCCAGCATCAGTAACTATGGTTCATGCGAGAAGGAAGTGCGCAGGAGAATTGGCATGGCCAAGAGCGCCATGACTCAGCTCGGAAAAATCTGGAGAAATCGCAACATTTCCGTAAAAACTAAGACCAAACTGGTACGGACACTAGTCTTCTCGATTTTTTCGTATGGCACTGAGACTTGGTCTCTGAAAGCTGCAGACCGTAAACGCATTGACGCCTTTGAGATGTGGCGCTGGAGAAGGATGCCACGTATTCCGTGGACAGCATTTCGGACTAACATCTCAATATTACGGGAGCTCAAAATCTCCTTGCGACTGTCGTGTGAGTGTTTACGAAGAGTGCTTGAATACTTCGGTCACATTGCAAGGAAAGATGGAAACAACCTAGAGAAGCTTATCGTGACCGGTAAAATGGATGGGAAAAGACCGCGTGGACGCAGCCCATTGCGCTAGTCCGACCAGATCCGCACCGCTCTTGATTCCTCAGTCCACAACGCCCTTCACACCGCCAGAAACAGAAACAGATGGAGAAAGATCGTGCGAGAGAAAGTGGTACAGAAGGGTGGTCACAACCCTCAGCATTGAGGTATTGAGGCCCACCCATTGGCACTTCAACTTCCGAATTCCGAGATATTCCGAGATTTGCGCGATAAAGTTCCAGATTTTATCGCGCAACGAAACTCTGATCATAGCACTCTCCATAGTTCGAGTTGAGCGAGTCTAAGCTCTTCCGTAAGGGCCATAGTTAAGGACCATGTCACAGTGCCATTAACCATCACTGGCAAAACATACTGGTTGAAGACTTTGGTCTTAATACTCTGCGGGATGTTCAAGGAGAAGATGTCGCATAACCGCGAACGCTGCCCATCTGAGTTGGATTCTTCAGGTCAGCGTCGTCTTCAAATTTGACCTACCTAACTGGAGAGTCTGCCCCATGAGGCAAAATCACAATGACGGAGAATTAGGGCAGGAGAAAGAAGCGTTTAATTTGCTTTTCAGACGTTTATTTTAGTATTTTCTGATAATACAATTTGCAAACGAGTTATGTTATGGATGTAATGGACCGTATTGTAATCAATCCTGAAGTATATATTTTGGTTCACGCAGATGAGTATTTCAATGATTTAAATTTCAATACTAAGTGGACCTAAGTGCCAGTTTTGCTTACGATATGCCGCGATTGTATGGCAAAGCCACAGCCGCACTTCTCACGGCACGTTAGTGCTCGCGACTTATCATGAAAAAACTCACTCTACAGGTATATAAACTCAGCTCAACATTGAATCACACACCCTTAAAAAGATCTCACAATATTATACAAAAGGTTTTTTGAAATGTATTTCAAATAAATCAAGTAAGCCAAACCAATTCATCGCTAGCTCTCCGCTAACTTCGTTTTCGATAAACTCGTATCTGAAGCCAATATCGGCTTTATAAGTTCAGTTTTCTTGGGGCGATCATTCCGATTGAAATGCTCTTATGCTAATATTGGGAAGAAAGATAAGTATCATGTAACGGTTTATTGAATTGCTGTCTAACTTTTACTAGATTTTGAGGTCACGTTTGAATGGCTGACATGGGTAGATTGAAAAATTCTTGGACTCACATGTTTTATTTTCAAACTATATTGTACAGATTGTACTGCACTATATCAACCAGATCGTCCACTGTTGAACACAGCTTCCCCCATTAGGGAGGGTGTTTTAAACTACCCTTACTCAATTAAAATATTCATCGACAATCTCACTTGTAGGTTTGATTTGCGTAAAATTATTGGTCCTTAGAGTTCCCTTAGGGACCCTATTACTTAGTCATCATCCATCCGTCCGACTTTAAATGGACTGTTTTAGATGGGTTAGTATGGCGAAATGCCAATATATTTTGGGCTCGTTCTCGTTTTGGCTTTTATCTTTTGAGAGAAACTTCAAGCACTGCTCCATTACTCATTTGTACATAATCCAACCCTTTTTATCTGAAAAAAATCACTGCTCATCTCTTCTCGTGGGTGTCGTAAGAGGCGACTAAGGGTGAAATACCAGAAGATGGGCTGCAGTGCCTGAGGAATTGCTTTCCTACACTCGAAGCATGCGCTTAACAGCAATCCCCCTCTTAGTGAGAAGGCTGCGATCATCAGTGTACAATGTGGACAGTGCGTTAGGGTGGTTTGATTAATTTTCAAAGGTGGAACAATATTAGTGAAAAAAATATACTTTGTACCAAATTCAATTCAAATTTGCGACAAATATCACTCACGTCTAATACTACGTTTCATTGTAAATTTTAGTAGCAACTGACAATGTAGCGTGACAGGGAGGGATTTCATCATGGGAAATCAGGCGTGTGTATCTCGTGTAGGTGTGATCACACGTTTATTAGAGAGGGGTAGAATAGGTTTTGTATACTATGTACGAGATTTGATTTTAGTTTTGAAGTGTATATTTTTTTATCAATATCCCCAAATTAATTTAGTATTTTTGTTTTTGCTATGACGCATGCTTCACAGATTACATTACAAAAATTACAACGAGAGGAAAAATTGTAATCAAGTGCCCAAAGTACATAGAGAATATAAGTTGGTACAGATACTTACGTATTTGTTATTATGTTCACAAACTGTTTTTTTATAACCGATGACCGTATTCAGAATAAGACTGTTCCTTTCCTTTAGTAACTTTAAGACTTTTGTGACTTGAGCACATAGTTATAATATATAAATATTTAACGGTGAATACATAGTTATAAATTTGAAAGCTGCCTCTCATCATCAACCAAGACCTTTACAATCCGTAGCTAAATCATTAATAAAGAGAGCACAATATCTATGTGACCCTGAACAGTTGGAAGCAGATATAGCGCATTTTCAGGAGATACTGAAACGAAACGGCTACAAAAACAACATACATGGAGGTCTGCGGAGAAGACAGAAAGTGATGAAAATGGAAGTGTAGAAACTATCGGCTTTCTTGCCATATGTAAAAGGGGTGACGGGTAAAGTTGGAACAGTATTAAAGTCCTTCTTTATTAAGACTGTATATCGTCCGTTGTCCAAGTTGTCAGCGCGAGTCAGGTCCCCTAAGTATATTATTCCTCTTCAGACACCTGGTGTATACAGGTAGAGCTGTGAAAAATTGCCAGGTGAAAAAATTTGCAATAGCTGAATATTAGGTGAGTCAAGAACTTACCACAGGATTGAGCTATCCGACTCAAAAGTCCTCTCAACGGAACGTCACTACCATTCTAGACTACTACAAAAAGCTATTGAAACAAGGAAATATCATAACTTCAATTGGGAATTGTGACGGAACAACCTCGAGGCCCACCTGATGTTGAGCAGACTAAGCAGCAGTTAGTCCACTTAACATCAGGTGGGCCATATAACAGATGCATTTCGTCACAAGCACCCGAAACCATGAGACATAGTAGTTGTTAAGTCTAATGTGCCTGTAATTTCATTGGCTCTCAAGGACTGCTGCCGGAACACACACCGTTAGGTGCTCGCGACAGATTTTCAACTTGAGGATGGTCGCTAGCTAGGCGGGCATTCACAAAATGCCCTTCACCATGCGGTGAAGCTCAAGCCCGCGGCGGGATTCAAACCATGGCCTGCTGCGCGGTAGTCCATAGCCATCGCCACTGAGCCTTATTTAGCCCATCACATTTAGATTTTATGCAAAGTCCAAAAAATCCTAAATGCCTCTAAATATAAATTAACTAGTAAGTAATGCAAAATTTCCGCCTAGGTATTGTCAGTGTAGCTGATGGTATTTTTTATTAAATTTTTAATATTTAATAAGCTCTATAGTGCAATTTTTTTGACCTCTTTATACGACCTTCCTATCCTTTAGTTCAGTTTTTCATGCACGCGGTACGCTGCCAACTGGGAGTGGGCTGGAGCATTTAGACGGCCTATGAGTACGCTATGACTTCGTAGGTTGTATAAATGCATATATAGTTCGTAGTATTTTGTTTAATAAAGGCAAACCGCCGGATTAAAAAAGTTTATCAATAAAGGTTAAAAAGTGCATGCAGAGTGCAAAACAATTTCAAAAGCATAATCATTTACATAGTCCACATCTACATACATCGTACTTATTCATACCATTATCAAGGTATGAGTATGCATAGATGTCCAGAAAGCAAAGCCATTAGTCAATTACCTATCATAGATTAGCACAGCGCCGGCCAGAGATTAATGACCCCGGTGCATCGGATGCGGCGGCAGATTAACACCGGTTGTGTGGTATTACTGGAATTGATATATCTTCCAGTTATGTGGCTGTGGAGGCACAAATGCTGCGTATCAAAAGCATTATTTCTGCGATTTAAAATTCTATGCGCTTTTGATATGATTTTATGATGAGTATGTATCTCAATTATTATATTTGGCGCTATAAGGCTTTGGATAGGAAAGCTAGATGTGAATTGTAGGCTTTGTAAGGTAAGTTATTATTTACATCCAAGAAGTAAATTTTTCCATTTAAGTTGAGCAAAACTTTATAATACACTATCCTCAAATATTATAAATGAACATTCATTGAATACATTCAAAGCCAGGTTAAATGATCATATTTTGGTAAATCACTTGTTATAATGTGTTAGTAGTAATCGAACGACTTACTTATTTTATAATGTAACTATTAATTACTGTTCTCATGTAAGTCTTTTTTGACTTAGGTCTTTAAACCCAAACCCAAGTTGCTCTACTTTTCATCAGATAAGTGATTATTTATTTTTCTTTCATTTGAAATCGTAACTTGATTATATACATGTTTCAATAATCAACATTGAAGTCAAGGTTACAAGTTTTTTTCAACTGCCCTTGCCTATACTTTTTAATTTTTTTAGTTACCGGTTCAGGTATCAAATCAGAAGGTTTTTAGTAACAAATTTTTATACAACTGAAATACAAAACTGATCCTTATGCTTCCAAAAAGGGTCATAAAGCCTTACCACTCACACACATTGTAATATCTTCCTAACAATTTGGTACAATACGTTTTAATGAATGGAACTTAGTTCCATATTATTAGCTTTTTTTCAGTGACACAATAGATACTATATGTACTATTGTAATTACAGTATACTCGCCTACAATTATGGTCACTATTAATAATACTTAAAATACGAATTAGATCATATATATATAGCCAGCAATTTTGACAAATAGTTTTTTCAATCTATTGAGTATAACCCAAAATCTAGTTGACCGAAATTGATGAAAAAAAAAACTTACTCAAAATTTGCGAACAAAAAATATTTACAAGATCGGTTGATCGTACTACAGAACTTCTCATCTTAATATGTACTTAAAAAACTATTTTATGTATTTTTCAGTATTAGTAGTTTTCTTTATATTATTAAGAAATTATTTTACTGCAGATACCTAAAGCAAACAACATTTTCCCATGTACAGTAAACAGCAGAAAATACAGAATAAATAAATTAAAATATGTCGGTACATCTGAACGAAAGAACCGTTAGAAAATATTATTTACATTCGTTCACTGGTCCTCGTTCAATTTTCAATTTAAATACGACACACATATGTAGTAGCCACTTTTAGAACATGACCTTAGAAAAACACATTTTATAAACGCAATTATTGTTAGCTGAAATGATTCGTATTTCTGTAATTATGTTAATTTATTTGTCAATGCATCCATAATCATGTTACATTTGATCACACTAAGCATAGCTAAAGTCATTTTGCATTAAATGTATTAAACAACAGTTAACCTATACTAATAGGTAGGTATTTTCATTTAAAATTTGCGAAATTAAAAAAAAAACCTTTCAATCAATAGGTCGAACGTATTTATTATACGTACTTTAAATTAGCCTTAGGAAAAGAGTCTTTCCTCTGTCTTCTTCATAAGTTAACAGATATGAAATTGTTGAACAATCATGCTAAGCTTACGAATTTACTTAAGGGAGGAAGTAAAATATTCCTCAAACAGGAAAACAAAAAGAAAATTAAATGTACTCGTATAAACACTTCGGCCTTGACCTAATTTCGTTGCTCCCTTACAAACTGATTTAATCACAGCGAAAACCCATTCCAACATAAAAGCTAAAAGTACTGAGATTTCATATATAAAAATATCAAACTCCCAAAACTCCCAAAATTAATATCCAACCCAATAAACATTGAGGTACACTCACGAAGAAAACGTAATAAAATTACACGTCATATGAATCGTGAGGGAAACGGCAGAATATGCTCAAAGCGGTGACTTTTCTTTGATATTACTTTATTTTGGAGTTCCGTGGGTGTAGAAAGGCTTATTGGGCTGAGCCGGGTACAGGCAAATACGTAATGATAATAAATTGAATCTCCATGTGAAGCCGAGATATCACATTTAGATAAAGTTGTGTGGAGGGAACATGGGTGATTGGTATTGACGTGACGTAATACTATTTTGAGAATGACATCGTTTGACTTAAATTTAAATTATTTTATTGTAAACTATCCTTGCTCAATCCAGCTTGAGAACCAAACGTTTTTGTAGTTGATTAGAGTTCATATATAACTATCATGTTAGATGGATAGAAAACGTATGTTCTAGTCCTGCTATGCTCGAGTCAATAAAATATACCTACTAAAAAGTTTCGCTATGCACGCAATTCTTCGATGTAAGTCTTCTTTTTTTTCAAATTTCATCCAAATCGGTCCAGTTGTTTTTAAGTTTATTCGTTGCATACAAATATACTCTTCGTTCCTTTATAATATTAGTATATACAAGCTGGGGCTCGTGGTGTTACCCACAGGTTTTTTGGAATCAAATGGGGACCATGTGTTATTCCAGATGGTAAACTTTTGGTGTGCTAAATTTCATCCGAATCCGTTTAGCCGTTTGATTATGAAGAAGTTACAATAACACACACACATTTTCAAACTTTCGCCATTGTAATATTAGTGTGACAGTGTGTTATTCGGAGAACGCAGTGGATAGTTTGACTAACCCAAAAAAAAATCTTTAGGGTAATGATGATCAAAAGTATCCCTTCTGTTAATCCAGCGCCTCATCACCCTCCGTACAAAAATTCATTAAAATTAATCCAGCCCTTTGAGCTTGAAGAAGAACCTACAAACACACTCCTAATCTTTCGCCGTTATAATATTAGTTTGATTACTAAACATATAGTTAGAAGTACATGTACTTTAAAAATAACCTGTTTATGAGGAAACATTGATCATATTACCTAATGATCAATCGGCTGTTTATAGCAGATTGATGTACATAAACTATATATTTTTATGAATATCAAAAATCACAAGTCAATTAAAAACTTGATAGATAAATCATTTGTATAACAAAGAATATACATAAAACAGAAATGAACTTCCAAACACTACAACTATCGACTGCAATTGTTGATAATAAAAGTTGTTTATGATGTGAAATTAATTAATTTTATCTTCTTTCGATCACTTTTTGATAGAAATAAAAATATCGTTTATAATAAATCTTGTGAAGGAAATCAAAATAGCACTCATTAAGTTTTTTATTAGCAAAGAATGTGGTGGTAGGTAATTTTGGAAGTAGTTTATTTGATGTCTGTTTTTAAATTCGAGTTTCTAATATTTTCCGGCTCTTTTGTGAAACATTATTACGCGTATTGCTACCTTCGATTACATCCGTTTGCGAAAGATTCTAATTATTTAAGTTTTTGTGAATATAGTTTGGCTTTTTATTATAGCAACTAATGGCTTTATTCGCCAACAACGAGAATTGTTTTTTATTATTATATGCAAAGCCTAACTACTATACGCCTAGCGACGGTTAAAAAAAATTACAAATTATTAAAATTTTAGTAACAAACAGTACAGTAACAACATATTTTTCTGTCAATATACTGTTTTTATTGGAGGCAGCGAGATAAATGTACCATTTCTAAAACATCAGAAAAGTGAACAAGAAGTTATGCTGTGAATCAATCATGTTAAAATCTAGCTAGGTATAATTTTTTATTATTCATATAGACTTCTCATTTGTATTGCAAATTAATACCCGGACGCACTTACAGTTTGTTAAATGGTTGCAAGCTCATCGAACTTTGCAGCTGGCAGTTCTCTCATAGGGTTTATACACAGAAAACTCATTGGCAGTAATATAACTTCTATTTTTACTAAGAAAATATGAATTCGAGTTAGTTTTTCAGGATTTTATACACAAAACGGTAATGCAATAAGGATACCATGACGGCGTCATCCTATTGTGATCTCACAACTGGTCTGATCACGAATGTAGGTTCGGTAACAAGTTACACCGAAAAGCCCACAAAGCCCTATGTGTAGAAACGTCCTAGTAAATGGTTTCTTAATGGTTGACGAGGCACTCGTGAACCATTTTGGGGTTATAGGTACAGCTTTTTAACCGACTTCCAAAAAAGGAGGAGGTTCTCAGTTGATCTGTATTTTTTTTTTCTTTATGTTTGTTACCTCAGATCTCTTGGATGGGTGAACCGATTTTGAAAATTATTTTTTTGTTTGACAGCTGATGCTTGTCGTTTGGTCCCATTTTGAATTTCATCAAAATTGGTCAAGCCGTTTTTGAGTTACACCAAAAAGATTGAAAAATTTTTTTTACCAAAAAATGGAACCGACTTCAACACCCAAAAGTGTGAAATAACTTGTAGAAGTCGGTACCATGCCCACAATATTGTGATAATAGGTACTTTTGAACCATCATGGTACCAACTTCAACAAGTTATTTCACACTTTTGGGCGTTGAAGTCGGTTCCATTTTTTGTTAAAAATTTTTTTTAGCTGTCAGGTGCTAACAAGATTCTTTTCATTGGGGATTTAAAACAGTTGCCTTATATTGATGAAAAAATCCTATTCCAACTGAGGTACAGCCTTAACCTGGTCGATTATATTAGCTATGAGTTGTTGTGCATGCATAGGAACCCTCTAGATGTCGTTTAGCGTACGCGGAGGGAGATATACTAAGGTATATATTCCTAAACATCGCATGTTTAATTCTTGAACATAGAACATTACACGGATGTACAAATATCTAACACCTTATATCTGGTTCACACAAAGGCAGAAAAGGAGTCCCTTAACAATCAAGAATACGATGGAGTCAAACTGTCACGCACCTTCACCAAACACGAACAACTGACGTAAGAGTCGGTCATCATCGTCATCACGAGTTGAAAGCTGAATCTTCATAAAAGCGTTCCGCATGCAGTGATTGAAGTATCAATTACTGCATCACAAATCGAGCTGTACTTATTATCTGCAAAGACGCTTTAGAGTGTGTTATGAATCAATCGATGGAAACATCAGCTAAACAGATCACATCATTATTTTATGTTTGAGGCATGAGTGTCGAACTGTTACACCTAATATATTGCTGACCTAGGCCCGAATCCCTCACAAACCTATTTACGCGTTGTCAGCAGTATTTTTCTCTTTATAAACGGTGGCTTCCAAATTAAGTGCTCAGATTTATTGTGATAACTCCAGGAGTCACCAGACTCAGTACCAGTATACCCTTCAGGTGGAACCTCTGCCCAAATTAGTACCAAAAGTGAGATGCGGGAACTTTTAAAGTCAAGTGTAAATTAATAATTTTATTTTTCAAATAAAATAAATGTGTGTGTGTCCATAAGTTGTTTTTTTAAGACAACTGAATAGGTCCACACAACAGAACGTTCACAATAAAAGTGGGGACTGATTCAGTTTCCTTATATTTATATTTTAGCAATGATGGCCGTGGTTATAGCTACGAGACTGCGGTACCGCAGGTCCATGGTTCAGTGCCCATCGCCGGCTTGAGCCGCACGGTGGAAGGGCATTTTGCAAACGATCGCCTGGCTAGCTGCCACCCTTAAGTAGAAAACCTGTCGCCAAGCACCTAGCAGTGTGCTCCAACAGCATTCCTTGAGAGTCAGTAAAATTGTATCAGTAAAACAGGTACATGATGACAACTGTAAGTCTCAGGGTAACGGGCGCAGTATGATTTACACTTGTGACATAATGCATTTGTTATAGGCAAAGGTTACTGCTTTACATCAGGTAGGCTTCGTTCCATACACAACAGTAGGTCTGTTCCGTCACCATAACATAAAAATCGGCCAAGTGCGAGTCGGACTCGCGCACGAAGGGTTCCGTACCATTAGCTATACAACATTAGACTTCATATTTTAACCTTTTTTTTGTTTAAACGTGCGCGAGTTCGCCTCGCACTTGGCCAAATTTTTGTATTTGTTGTTATAGCGGCAACAGAAATACATCATCTGTGAAAATTTCGACTGTCTAGCTATCACCGTTCTTGAGATACAGCCTGGTGACTGACGGACGGACAGCGAAGACTCAGTAATAGGGTCCCGTTTTTACCCTTTGGGTACGGAAAACTAAAAAGTAACTGATGTTACATTTATATTAAATAAGTTTCATTTTCTATTGTTAATAGCTTCAATTATTTTATAATAATTATTATTAGTACTAAAAGTCGATTATAAAAGTAAAAAAGAGTATTCATAAATCCATTAAGTGCATATACATTACACCCATGGAGTTAAAATAAATAAACAACGATAAAAAAGCGTAGATAAGTACAGTACTTCTAAGCTCTTAGCAATAAGATTATGTTGTTTGGATTGGTAGCAGAGTTGTTTCCTTTTTCTTTGATCAGTGAAGTTTTCTCACTGTTATGCCACTGTGATTTATGCACGGCAATGTAGTTAAACTTAATTTTGATTTTGTTTTATTTACTTATGCAAATTGTTACGATATTATTACGGGGGTGGTTTGAACGCAAGTTTATTGATAAACAACATTTGCATGTTTCACTCTCGATGTTGTTCTTGAGACTTTGGAATTTTGAAATTCTTGGTGGTATTATTTAACAGCGGTTTTATAACTTTTATTAAGATTTAAGTAATGGACTGAATGTTATGACAAATAATTCAAAGTATTATTTTACATTAGTATTATCGACGGAGTAAATAGATACCGTCCATGTAAACTTATTCTATGGACATCACGTGCTTACTCTTTACTCACTCATGAGACGTCCTTACAATATGTCATCTCTATCAATAGAGGAACATGTTCAAAATAAGTTGTTGTTAACAACACATGGTCCCGTGTATGTGCCGTCCCACCTAGTAACGCAAACTCTTCTAGGATTTTTTTCCATTAGCAGTACACTCGCTGCAATTCAAGTAATCTGAGCGTAACTCAGAAGGCCTTTTGTACGCCCAGTGAGCGACAGGTGTGAATGGTGGCATGCTGCTAAGTAGTAGTATTTTTTTCATCCAATCGGAGAATATGAAACATTCTTTTTTCATTTACTTGGAACTAAACTCTGTTCCATCGACCGCATTGTTTCCTGTAAATATAATAAAAAAACCAATTATTCAAACAATTCAAAACATCATTTTTTTTTATAAACTGTAGCAACTTTGACTATCATTGCTATTTTATTAAAATATGACTTTAACCACTTCCGGTATGTCATGAATCTGCCTGCTTTTCCGCTAGAGATGTGCGAAGATCCTAAACTACGTACAAGTATGTATGTCAAAAAAATATTGCTTAATATTTATTGCTTAAGCTTGGTACTGGTGGGAACAGTTGCAGCGATTCTATATTTTTTTAATTCATATTATTTTATAGAGAATATCAAGTTATTTCTCTAAAAAAAAACTTTTCAGTCCTTTTGAAGTATAACAGTCGGCAACAATTTCTTTTTTAAATAAACATACTTTCACAACTTGAATATAGATTGCTGCATCATTAAAATTTGGTCAATCAACATAATATAAGTTCCTATAGATAAATGACCTAATCAACATTATAAAAATGTGAAGCTTATATTTCCAACAAATGGTATCAATCAGCTCCCTTTATCTCTTCATAAAACAGGTTTAAAACTGACAAGTGGTACGACCCACAATAACGGGGCTATTCAGGCATCGGGGCAATCGGGAATGGCAAGCAATATGTGAGCAACATATATGAACAATACACAGTAATGACTGCCACTACGAGCTGTCATACAGATTCAGTGACAATCGGGGTGAGCTTTCGATATCTGAAATTGTTGTAATTTGGCAATATTATATCCAAGTTATCGACGCTAGCGGGTGTGACTAGGATTAAGGGCGATGATGACAATTTGTGCAAACAACATAAACAGTCTTACAAATCGATTGGCGGTAAGCAATTTCAAAAAGTTTTTGCAAATTTATTAAATGATGACTGAAGTCATGATGATTCGGATTTAGGGTCTGATTCTGTTTCTGCTAGTAAATACATTTTTCAGTATTATTTATGGACAGTTGTATTTATTTGCAAGGCTAGTTTTCCATACAAACGAGCTACGAAGACTTATATATAATTCTATTTTTGCCAGATCAAACTGCAAGCATAAATAATCGATTGCGTCATTCACCACGATGATGGTTGTCATTGCTTTATGTCGCAAATATCAGGAGATATAACCAAATAATTATTTCAGTTAATTGCGTGTGATTGCAAACATTTTTTGCTAAAATTGATGAAATTCAAATAGAATCGACTTGAAATCCCTATTATCGAACCGTTTTTTCAAAATCAGTTAAAATACTATGTAGGAAAAAATCGTTTATTGTAATGCCATCACATTGTTTCCACATAGATTAAAATTAATTTTATTTGAATTAATGATGAATAATTCATCACAACCTCTCGCAGACGCTAGTGTTTCTAAATATCTCGTATGAAATTGGTTGCTTACGAGTATATTCCTTGTTTAATAATATATTACTACACAACCCGTTTCTAAATCTTCTATGACTAATTCATTAGTTACTCAGTTGTACATGACCAATTAACGTATTAACAACGCTTGTCACTTGAACCATCACCAAGGAATTAGTACCATAGGCCTACGTAACATGACCCGATATACATATGGTCTTTATTCCTTACCCTAACGTTCACAAGGGCAAACGTAAAATTTATGTCGCATCCCGAAATACCCAAGTTCAATGTTGACATTTATATTAAACAATACATGCTGCTCCATTGTTCCATGATATTTGGCTTTCGAATCAAATGTCGTCGAAATGTTGGTAAATTGGCAATTTTGGATATTGTTTCGAGGAAAACGTCGCAAATTCATTATGTTTCGGCGTAACAAAAGTTTTCCTCATTTTCTGAGTGATTGGTTGACTTTTTTTGTGATAGCGGGATTTTTAGAAAATTACAAGACTTTTGAAGTTTCAATTAATTCTTCGAGACTTTAAAACAAAATTTACTGTGTAACAGATATTTACCAATACAAGATAATTTTTCACTAGGTTCAAATTTTCTTCAAATTTCAATTCATTTTTTTTTAGATTTTCGCAAATCTCACTAGCCGTTCATAAAATGTGTTAGATTTTTAGATTAGGCTAAGCGACATAAATGACTTGTGCTTTTCAATAGTGTATACTTGTGCATGTCGGCTAATAATTTGTAGCTAAAATTTTTAGTTCATTATTATTTTTAGCCGACTTCAAAAAAGGAGGAGGTTTTAAATTAGTCTGTAATTATTTTTTATATTTGTTACCTCGGCACTTTTTGACTGGGTGAACCGATTTTGATATTTATTTTTTATTTGAAAACTGATGTTTGTCGTTTGGTCCCATTTAAATTTCATCAAAATCGGTCAAGCCGTTTTACAAAAATTTTTTTTTACCAAGAAATGGAACCGATTTCAACACTCAAAAGTGTGAAATAACTTGTCGAAGTCGGTACCATGCGCACAAAATTGTGACTATAGGTACTTTATCATGTACCGACTTCAACAAGTTATTTCACACTTTTGAGTGTTGAAGTCGGTTCCATTTTTTAGTTAGTATTTTTGTAAAAATAATGACACGGGTTTTTTGGGTACTTGTATTATGTCATATTTTTTTTCTTATTTTGTGGAGATTTTGACAGCGTGGGAGGGTTTTTTTATAAGTATAAAACTATATCAAGGCTCTTTTATAGCTCATAATATCAGCAACTTCGCGTCATGTTAATAAATACAAGCACGTTTCCTATACTTGGCTTGTTTAAAGTAAACCACTTAAAATTTGTAATGGACTGTTTTTCATAATTAAGCCCCCCAATATCCTGGCTTAATTGCCTTCAAGCTTAACAAAGACATCGCGTTTGACAAATGAAGAGTTAGCGTGAGCAACTAAAACCACCCTGTAGCAGTTGACATACCCAGTAACTCTTACGTATTCTGTGTCTCTATAGATATGCTATAAAACAGTACGTTAACTTTTCATTGCTACTTGACTACAGTACAACACTATGAGATTTTAAAAATATTTCAAATAAAATTTAAACAAAAATATGTATATGCTCGCGTCTATATTTTCCGATGGGGTAGGAAGAGATTTCTAAATAACCACGTCCTGCCAGACATGTTTAGTCTTCCACCCAGAGGTTTCCCTGATGCGCTAAAGGTGACCACTTCCATCATGCATGTCTACCTGCTTCATAATTTAAAAAAATCTTATGTCCTAAGAAACATGACAATTGCCATCTACGGTATTCAGTTTTTAACTTCGTATAGCTACTGCTAGTTTTTGTATCAGAAAACCCATTAACTGTCTAATATATATATACGGGAAAACAAAAACAGAAACATAAAAAATCAACACAACTTTAGTAGGGGGCTCCTTACTTATATTTATCAATTAAATATTTTTTTATTAAAATATAACCTAATATAATATTATATTGAAAATATCAAGTGACCACTTTACGGTTCAAAATATTACAGCCATATTAAAGATAGACGGACAAACGAAGAAGGTAAAATAAGTAACGGGGTCTCAATTTTTTCAAGCTTCGAGATTACATAATCATACAATATATTAACAGTACTGATTTCGTTGTATGAAACATATGATACAGGAAAAAAAACTAATTGTACTATTACTTAACATATACTACTGTCAATTTTTATACAGTACCAATGGTAACAAAATCGTTCTCCCGCGCGTATAGGTTAATCATTTTATTCAACAATATACAGTTACAGAATTATTATTGACACACCGACTGCCAAGGGACGGCAAATTGAATGTATGATTGGAAAATCGATACAAGTTTCGTTTACGTAGTTCGGGGGTTTATTTGTTGTGTTTGTTTGTTTAGTGTTTCAAAGGTGGAATTATTTCGATGTTTGGATAAATCTCGTGACGTCATCATCTTCCTGCTCTTTCCTACCTACGAACGGTAGGTACAATATCTTTCGGTAACGTCACTGGACTTTTATCACTAAGCATTCAAACGTTAACTTTATACATTGAATACCGATTCAGTTAGTCGTTCAAGGGCCGTCCACAGATTCCGGTGATGCCCTTGATGTTTTGATTAGAGGCTCCACGACCTCTACGTTTCTCTATCATTTCACTTTTTGGTGATATCAGTAAGCTCTCATTTTTTGAGTGGGGAAATGCCTTTGCACTTCCTTACCACCGCCGGGCAGTGGAAGGAATGTGTGGGACTTGAACTTAATAAAACTCCTTTGTGAGCGTCCGTCGAAGTGGGGCAAGATAGGGTTGCGTTAACATCCACCATATCAGTCTTTGATGTGTGGCTTTGCCTGATAATAATCATTAACTTCAACACCAATAGATACGATAGTGTTCACAGCCTAGCCGAAGTAGTGGAAAAAGAATCGTCACTAACCAAGTACAAAATAATAGCAAAGATATATAAGCTTTGCTATATTTAATAAAACTATACTAAGAATCCGGCTTTACTCACAATTTGGGGCAATTTGTGGTTATTCTCGTTTTTGTTTTAATATTGACTTGTAATAAATTCTTGAGAATAAAATCTTGGATATTAATATTAATCTCGGCTCTGACCTATTTACAGATTTCAAAAAATAATCAATTCGATGAAAATATACAATCCATGTAACCTTCAGCGTTGTTGGAAAGTATAACCAAAATTTTATTAATACAAGATTATTTGTTTGAAAAAAATGATAGGTAAAAAAATACCGGATAAATAGATCGGTAATGAAGTTAGACGTTACAATCGATTCATTCGTTCATAAACAGTCTATCGTCCACCGTTGAACAAATGGGAGCGCAAATCTAGCCCGGATTTATTTCGTAGTTTTTTTTATGCCTGTTAGGTTAACCTTTTACCACTATCTCATCTGATGGTAAGTGATGATGTGGTCAAAGATGTTGTTTAGGCTAACCTAGAATTACGGGCGATAAAGGACATCTGCCGAAATACACCGTTCGACAGATTTTCTAGTAGTAGTAGCATAAGTACCTACATTAGTTTTTTGATTTAATATTTCATGACACCCGGTGCATACAACAAGCATATCTGATCAAACATGCGATTCTTTGGTCAGACAAAGTCCAAAAACTACAGCGAGGGATTGTTATGGTCTACTAGACTTAGAATTAATTCTTACAGTAATAAGAGTTGAAGGCATAGAATCAAGAGATTCAGGTCCGATTTCAGATCAAATAGAACTATTATGGTCGTATATTTTTTTCATATATATTTCTCCCTTCATTTATTTCGGTAGATAGCAATACTGTATCAGCCGAATTGTCCACTGCTGAACATAGCCTCCCCCGTTAAGAGGGATTGCTATAATCCCCATGCTTGGCAGGGGTCTTGAGGATCGCAGTTTAAGATAGCAGTTCCACAGAAAGCACTACAGTCCATCTTCTGGTATTTAACGTTTAGTCGCCTCTTACGACACTCACAGGTAGCAATGGGGGGGTGACGGTCTAGCCCAGTAGCCCACGGGGCATATTGCAGTAGAGTTGTCCCAAATTAAATAGAAAGGTGCTCAGCCTATGGTATATAGAGGACATGTACATAGCAATTTTGTTTGTTTTTGTTTGAACAGACTGTTTTTCTAAGGGCCCGTTTCAGAATTTCGTAATAATGTTTCGGGTTGGTATGCAACACATAAAATAACTGAATAATAAAAATGACAGTTAACATGCTGCGCGTTTCAAGCTTTAACCGATGGATAGGCTAAATTGACGACTGTGAAACAAAAAGCTAGGGTTTTATTTATTATTATACTCTAGGTAGTAAAATCGGAAATTACTCGAACATTCTGAAACAGGCCCTAAGAGTAATGATTATTAGTATGTATTTAATCGTGTAAAAATGTCAATGGAAAGATAGTATAGCCCGCCTTTTGGCCGAACTCTGTGTGAGTTGGTCAAAATTATACACATTCAAATTTTCTGCTTATGTGAGTCTCTTCATGATGTATGTATTTATGTCATTGTCGTTATAAAGGGGGCAGTTTAGATCAATTAGGAGCATGTAATGAAAAATAAAACAAAAGGAATGAATGAAATAAATGAATTAAATAAAGTTCAAACTCAATGCGCTGCGCTTGGCGGCTACAAACTTTTGTTTGTGCATAATGCGCGTTGAAATTTCAAAATTTTCAACATTGGTTTAGGTTTTTTGATTTTGATATGGATATAGTAGCTTCTAATTTAGCAAAAGTTAGATGTGAAAATTTGGTATCGTTAAGGAGTTCCCAAGAATAATTTAGAAAGCCATACTTTTGTTCTTTACCTATTACATTTTTATCAAGCGGTTATGAACATATAGGAATTTATTTTCAAAGGGTCTAAGTGCAGGGAATCGCCTCCTTAAAGAAAGCAAATCTAGCACAAAAATACCTATTAGAAATTTACAAGAAAAGCAGAATCGGAATAATTTCTGCTTATAACAGATGCATTTCGACACAAGTCACGAATTACACTGCGCCCGTCACCTTGAGACATAGTTCAATAAATTTCATGTGCCTTTAATTTCACTGGCTTTTAACCACTGCTGCTAGAACACACGTTAGGTGCTTGGCGACAGATTTTCTACTTGAGGGTGGTTAGTAGCCAGGCGGACATTCGCAAAATTCCCTTCCACCATGCGGTGAAGCTCAAGCCCGCGAGGGGATTCGAACCATATACCTGCTGCGCGGCAGTCAATAGCCAATGCCACAGAGTCATCACTGCTTCACAATTATACCTATAGTGAAATGTACGAGTATTTACTTAGGGCATTTTATATATCAACTACCAAAAAAACAGCTAAATAATGATTATTTTGATTCAAAAAAATATGTCATAACTATACGTTCTGGATAAAGTTCAACTGAATACTTCCGCAAAATTATATCAGGGCATTCAATCGACGCGCGTCTTCGTTGGAATGAAATCAATTTCAGAGTTAGTACCCGATCGAGATATCGAGTACCGTTCTTCATTAACTCGATTTTATCTCCAAAGATTTTTAATAATTGGAACTCGTCTGAGATTTTTGACGGGCGATTAAAGATTTTTAACTTTCTAAGATAAATCTTTTCCCTGATATCGGTTCTGCGAAACCGTTATCGAAATTGCCGAGTAGCGATCTCAAAAGATACATCGCCTTCAATTACTTGAACTTCCGAACTCTTGTTGTTCAATAGCAACGAAGATATATTAAAAACTTCTTCGAAATTACAGTGAAATACTAACAAAAGTTTTATTTACAACTCTCGTTCAAAATCAAATTAATTTTCTTTTCAGATTAAATATCTTCAACGATTGAACAATAACAAGAATTGACTTAAATTGCGTGATCGATCACGACGATCACGATACCATATCGAGTTTACAAATCGCGTAATAAATTTTGTATCGATTCAAAATCGTTACGATAAAACAAACATTGTATAATTTGTAAATAATACCAATGTAATGCTGGCGTATCTAGTCTACTAATC
The DNA here is from genome assembly GCA_963854805.1 of Plagodis dolabraria. Lineage (NCBI taxonomy): Eukaryota > Metazoa > Arthropoda > Insecta > Lepidoptera > Geometridae > Plagodis > Plagodis dolabraria. The sequence goes on along the minus strand of OY978452.1, from coordinate 10,274,901 downwards.
TAATTCACACTAACAATCGCAGTCATTCGAGCTTTGCATTTTATTGTTTTCAAATCAGCTAAGGCTATTACGAAGCGCGCCGCGTGGTCGTGAGATTTTATCTACGATTAACCAACTTATCTGTGCAGGTGGCAAAAAAATGAACTAAAAAGTCGTAAACGTTGTGACAGTTACTGTTTGGTTTTTATGTATCAGCAGTGCCCTCAGAAACTGAATAGTTAAATTGGTGCTTCTATAGCTAAATGTTTCGTGAATAAAATTGGTCGCGCTCGTTTGAATCGAAAGTCGATCGGGCGATCGGTTGCCGATATCGATACGCGCGCGATCTTATCAATATTACGTAATTATAGTTCTACGGTTGCTTTATTCAAGGAAATTTTAGTCGTGCATACATAATACAATCGATATTACCCGACAACTGATTATACTTTTTTGCCAATTAACCTGAATTCTAAAATATATCTTAAAAAAAATAAAACAGTGTTCTGCAATAAAAAAAATTTTTGCTCCCTTGGGTGGCGAGTCTATTGTCACATATCAGAAATTTGCCCTTCCACTTCTACAAACTTCCACAGTTCTGGACTCCAGATGGTTATCAATACTGTGAAAATTTAAAACCAGCCTCAGTGTGATTTAAAATAAATAGTAATGAAAATTGTATGCGTTTTCTAATAAAAACAATTCCTTAAAAACTCAATAACTGTACCAATACAAGCCCGTGGGGTGCCGGGCTGCCCGTAGGGTACCGGGCTAGAATGTCACTTCCTTTACATGTGGGTGTCGTAAAAGGCGACTAATGGTAACACACCAGAAGGTGGGCAGCTGCACTTTCTGAGGAACAGATATCTCACACTGCAATCCTCAAGCCGCCGGCCAAGCGTGGGGATTATGGCAAACTCCCCACATTGGGCGAGGCTGTGTTCAACAGTGGACTATCCGGCTGATACAGGATACGGCTATGTTGACCTTAATTGATGCGCGAACAAATCTACATACTTTTTATTATGTACGGCACAAAACTACAAGTACTTGTAAAATAAGACTAATGTACAGTACACTTGTAAGAATGTCAAAGAAACGTTGTTCCTTCAATCTTGAATGACAGGATTTTTTCTAGAGAACCCAGAAGCGATGAACCATCAAGATAAATTAAATTTACGATATTCAAGAAAATAAACTTGTTTCTTGAAGTTGCTTACAACAAGACCACGAGTAAAACAAATAGTGACGTATTTCTTAGAATTGCCTAGGTTTTTGACACGATAAAATATACAAAACATTGTGACTAAGTAAAACATCTTGAATAATTTAAGTTTCTAATATAGCTAGAAAGCGTACGCTGTGGTTTTGCCCTTCAACTGTCCTTTTTGCACGACTGCCCAATAAAAGGAGTGTTATGTTTTCAGGGTTCATAAATGTTTGTTTGTGTGTTTCATTATTCTACCATAATTTCTAAATGGCTTAAGGCATGACCACGGCGAAAATTGCTTAACTTTGCCGAACGGCAAAGCAAACTTTGCATCACAGATTTTCTATTCGAGCGTGGTGATAGGATATAGAAAAATACAAAAAACGAAATTGAGGACAAAGAAATGATGAAATAATCATCTAGAAGGCAACTTATTGTATAACGTTAAAAACATATTTATTTTTTTATTTATAAGGGTTGCGTTTTTGTTTCGTAAAATCCATAGTACACCAACCCTTCATGAATGGAGTAAGGATAAGAAGAAGAACATTTCTGAAATATCTATTTAATTAAATTTGAATAATCCTTCATTGAAAGCCAAATCCGTCTAATGATATACAAACGATGCTCTAATACTTGACCATTAATTAACGATATCAAATCAAGCGTTACAGTTTCATCTAATTTAGGGCGTAAATAATTAATTATGATAATCTAATTGGATTTAATCTGTTTATAGCTGGACCACAAATTATATTAACACATGTGTTGAGTTTACTTATATAAATATGTATAAACATATGATTCAGTAAAGCGAGGCTTGTGTGGGGTTCCTTGTAATGATATGGAACCATTATAGGTAGTCTATTGAAACTCTCATAAAATGTGTGCTGTCATAGTGGATTGCCTAACAATTAAAAAAATTAAAAGCATAAACAAAAACTCAAACTTGCAAAGATAAAATAGCTTAAAAATACAGTTCCAACAAAACTCTGCCTAAATGATGTGCAAATATTTTTAACAACATATTTTTTACAATTATACAATTGTACGATTATCAACTCTTACATAAATGTCTAAATGCTTTTATTGTAGTAGCTGTAGTGTTGTATATAGTTAACAGTATTTTGTCTCATAACGGTATACCGCCGAAAAAAAAAACTCATACATAAAATAATTATTAAATAATACAAAATAAATGCACATGTCAATAATTACTAAAGTTCAATGTCAATACTAGAATTTAATTTATACATAACTACACATTAAATTATATAATAACAAGATTTTTCTCATTTATGCAGTTAATTATTTTCATGTCAGTTAATCATTCTCGCACCATAATACATTAAAATTTTATTTTTTTATCGTTTATAAAGTCTTTTATCGAGTAATAACATTTTTCAATAATAAATTGAACAACTTTTTTTAAATAGATTTAAGGCATCTCCTTTGAATTTATCAGGTAAAATGTTATAGACTCGAATTGCCATGTAGTTAGTATTTTGCGAGGTAAGCACTAGTCGTTGATGTGGTACAGTCGCCTGCAATAAGAAGTATACACTTCGTAATTTTCAATATCGTGCCAAACACTTCTGTTTCTCTTAATAAACACAGAAGTATCTTAAAATCAAAGAATCATTTGTATATTTTTACTCACGTTTATATTATTGACTTCAATAATTCATAAACTAAGCGACATCAAATTGTTTTGGAAATTACTAAGTGTATACTTCTTATTGCAGGCGACTGTACATATAACTTATGTGGATATCTATTCGTACAAGCAATTTTTATAACATCACAATGTCTTTGAAATAGATACGGATTTTTCTTTACAAATACACATTATTTTATTGTGAGGGAACAAACTAGAGGCCAATCTGATGTTAAGCGGTGTAACTCTGCTTTTAACAGATGAATTTTATTACAAGTGATAAACTGCACTGCGCCCGTCACCCTGAGGCATACAGTAGTTAAGTCTCATCATGTGTCTGCAAATTTACTGGCTCTCAAAAACTGCTACCAAAACAGACTATTAGTTGCTTGGCGTAAGTTTAGTTCACCTAATACCATAGTGTCACATAAGGGCAAAACAGATGAATAAGAAGTAACGTGCTTCGCATTTCAATCGGCCCCATTAACCAGCGTCCCTTTTGAGATGCAAATGATTTTTTTTTTCTTCATAAAATCTCTTCATTGAATATTTCAAGCCGGGTTCGTGGGTGAATTTATTTATTTCCGCGTCGAGAGGAGAGAGCCGCATTGTCAACAGTTTTGATTTACGTAACAATTTGGTTAGATACCTGTAATACCGGAGAGTTTTTGAAGTCGTATTTGGTTAATACGAAATCGATCATGTATCTGAGACTCTTATTTGTGTTCAATAGGAGGTCACCTCTACAGCCCTGTCAGATGCATTCTTGAGATCCTCCTGTGTTCAAGTGGACGGGCATAGGGGACATGACACTAAGGGCCTGTTTCAGAATGTTCGAGTAAGTTCCGGTTTTACTAACCAGAACAAATTTAATAAATAAAACACTATCTTTGCGTTTCACAGTCATCGATTTAGCCTATTCATCGGTTAAAGCTTAAAACGCGCTGCATGTCAACTGTCATTTTTATTATGTGTTGCATAGCAACCAGAAACTTTATTAGGACATTCTGAAACGGGCCCTAAGTGTGCCATATTTTGCTCAGGAGACCTTTGGGTCTCCTGAGCAAAAGGGGGCCTGATAATTTTGCTGAAACGTATTAATTTCATTATAAGTTTATTTGTTCCGTATATGGTACTAAGTATATAAAAACTAACTGTACGTTTTACACTTAATAATATTGAATTGCTGACAAGTGGTAAATAGCTATACTTGAACAGATTTTTAACAAAATACATGTATATCTATATATGATTACAAGCACTATCGCGTGCTAAGTGAAAATCATATCAAACAAATTATTGGAGTACAAAATTGTATGTCCAAGGCGGGAATCAAACCCCCGTCCTTTGATATGGCGTCGAATGCTTAATACCATCTCAGCCACCTGAGACTTGGGATTTCTGCCGAAATTTTGTGCTTCAATTGTACTACTTTAACCGTCATAAGGGACGGTGCGCGGTCATCAACCAGACTACAAGACTTCATCTGATCGAATGAAGTATTTTTTCAAACACTTAACTCTCGGTATGATGTCGCTACCCTTCTATATTTCTAAATATAATTACAAGCACTATCGCGTGCTAAGCAAAAATCATATGAAATAAATTATTGGAGTACAACAAAGTCTCAGGTGGCTGAGGTGGTATTGAGCATCCGACGCGATATCGGAGGGCGCGGGTTCGATTTCCGCCTTGGGCATACAATTTTGTTTGATAAAATACGTGTAGTTTGTAAATCAATGTTAGATGTTGGATGCAGGCTACTTCAAACCATTCTATTTGGAAATCTATTGGGTTGTTCTATATGCAGCATTGGACGGTTGAAATGATGATAAATGAAGATTTAGTTTGTATAAGTCAGAAAATTTTAAGATGATTCTGATCATATTTTCTAAGGCAAACTTAGTTCTGAAACACTTTTCTTTCAAACTTTGTCAATAGGATAAATTGTAAATTTGACTAATTCTCAATTGTAATATATCTTCAATGTTGATGAATCTCTTGATATCTAGATTGTTGATGTATTTTTATAAATATATAGTAACAAAATAGAAAAACTTTGTCAAAAGGGACATGTACGATACATTTTTGTGTTAATAAGATTTCTTTCGCATTTCACCTAAACTGATTTTTACTTTCACACAAACGCCATTTTACCAAGGCTTCCTCTCCTTCACTCCTACGCACTTTAATAGTCATAGAATATCAGCATTTGTCAGAGTCGTAGTATGATAAAAATTGCTGAAGAATTGGTTTTTGAACTATATCTCACCTCACAGTAAGTCGTGAAGTGTTGCATGTTCGTAAATAGGCGTAATCTATAGTGGGAATTGAGTCTCAAGGACAGCTACTTACTGTGCTTGGCGACAATTTTTCTATTCGTTGGGTAAAAAACAATGAATGTAGTTTCTTCACCTTAATTCTCTCTAAAAACATTTATTTGTATCATATTATTTTTTTACCATGACGTATCTAATAATTAATGGTTTGAAAAAAACCCATTATAAATAATAGTAAAATAGAAAACATATTGTAAGCAAATATAAATTTATATCCTAGAAAAACAAACAAGTATTGTCACTTGTCACTAGATATGATTTTCAAATGTTTATCTAACGTAATAAATTGTAATAAATAACATTAGTTATCAGAAAATATTTTTTAAATAAATATATATTTATTAATTCAAAATCTGACATTCAAAAATTTTAATTTCTGTTTCGAAACCTAAACACACCAAAAGTGAAACACCACCGCGCGTGAATAGGGCAGACGCACCGATAATCGCCTATTGTGTCCCACACGCCCCAGCTCCATGTTGTCACATAATGTCAGTATCGGGAGGGCTCAAAGTGTCACCCTACTATGTCACAGATAGACGAGTGCACTTGCTACACGTTATCCAGATATGTTCAGAATTTGCCTCGGCACTTTGAATGACGGCTAATTCCATTGTTAACGCTTCGGCATATGGGCTACATGACAGGAGACGGTTTTGGCCCCATTGGCATTATTGAGAGCTTGTAATTTAAGTGGGGCGTTATTTGTACTTTGATTTTGATTGAATTTTCCTACGGAGTCGGTAAACTGGGTCTGGTATTTTAAAAATAATTTTTAATTAATTTAATAACTGAGCCAAAAATTTTTCCTTTGGCTTTCATAAGTAATTTAAGACTTTTTAGTGCTGAAAGTTATACTGGTCACTATCGACAATTTGCAATTACGAGTACTATATCATCCAGGTAGGCTTAATGGCAAATACTTATATTATTAATTAGGTGTAATTAAAAAACTGTCTACTCAACCGATATTAATGAACTTTGCATGGACATTAAAAAAAAGATGGCTGGAGAACCTTTCTATTTTTAGTCAGTTGGAAAACAGTGTGCTATATATAAATAATTAAAAATTGTATCATCTCATTGAAGAAGTCTAAACAACAACTGACGGAGATCAGGCCACGTTTGGTAAGTTTACCTTGTCCGCGTCTGGGGGCGACACTGAATATACTAGTATAGTACAAAATAAAGGCAGTAATGTAGATTTACTCAAAAATAATTCACTAAAACAGATCTAACAATTTTGGTTTTTTATTTTATAATACCTAGTTGTTATTGTTAATAATAGTTTTATTGATGATCATTTAGAATCTTTAATTTATGTAAATGCCTAATTTTAAATCAATTATCACGACGTTAGTTTTGTTAAATATTATATAATTGACATAAAATATGTTTGTGTAATATATATTTTAACCTTTTATATAAAGGTGTATTAATTATTTAGATTGATTTTCTTCACTTTTAACTATTAGGTTTTATTTGGTATATTCTAAGTTACTAATAATCCAATAATATTTGCGGCTGATCAAAATACCTGAAACCAAAGCTTCATGCAATACGATCTAATAATGTTTTAAATGTTGTCAAAACAAGATATTCAGTAACACGAATAAGTAGTAAAAAACCTACTTCCTTCATTTAAGTGTTATAAATTTACTCTTAATTTTGATTTTGTATAGTTAATATGGTAATAAAAAACAACGTTTTTTCTAAGAAATCATCAATTATACAAGCATATCAAAAATACTTTCAATAATTTATCAAGTGACCATTTTGCCTCTATTTCTTGGACGTTATGTCAAAACGCCATGTAGCCTAGCTGGAAAAGTAATAAAAGCGTTTTGATTCTACGAAACACCTTTAGGAGGACTTTACTGTTTAAGCGCACAATCGAGAAAGATTCATTTCTGGAAAGTTTAAGATTTTATTATTTTTATTATGGATTTCCAAAAATAGCCCCTGGATCTTTTAAATATATTAGCAGTCTGCAGTATGATTGGAGGTATAAAATAAAAAATAATAATCAATGCACTCATAAGACCGTAGACATATAACTGGCAAAATAAGAATATTTAATCACTAATGCATATTACCTACAAGATTACTCTGATAATAAACGAAAATTTACAAAAACAAGCTCATATAGAAGATGTACAAGTATGAATATTTGTTTTGGTTTGAGGACGAACCTGTCATTTTATTTTGAATGTACTTGATCACTCAAAATATGGCAACTTTCGTTACTGTACCTAGATTATAGTATACATTTACCCCATCACGGCCAAACGGTTGCAAGAGTTACCCTAATTTGTTATTACTGTCAGCCGTCGGTGTACTTGTGGTTTCGTTATGCTAATAATACTAGGTCTCCGCAATTGACAACGCCCTTGAATTTCGTATAATTTTTTCCCCTAAGCAGATGTTTGGGTAACACGCAAATCGGTAACGCAGAAGTAGTTTGTTCGTGTTTGAATAAATATAGGCCAAGTAAAGAGCTTCTGGCAAAAATGTTACACAATCATGCACATCACGTATAAAATTATTTTACCATATGTTTTTATTTAAAATTGTTTAGTTTAGTGATACCCATAGAATGTGATGAAAAATATTGTATTAAATATTTTCTTTAATTTTAGGGTCGGTACGCATGGTTCACTTTGTCATCCGTCTGTCTGTCAAGACGCTTTTTCTCAGAAACGCAAGTAGGTATCAAACTGAAATTCATAATAAATACTCAGGTCTACTGTCCCTTGAAGCTGTGAAAAAATCAAACTTCTAAGCCAACAGTATCAAAAGATAAATCCGTTTATGCCACAAATTTTCGACATTCGCAATGGAATCAAAACCTACTGGGTACTTCACGTGAACGTCTTGAAATTTGGTACGGTAAATTGGTAAAAATGGTAAAATTGCGAAAACCATACATTTTTAATTACAAAAACATTTTTATAATATTATTATGTTAAGAATTTCATTTAGCAATAAAATACCATAATTTTTACTTTTATATCTACAGGTTTGTACGGAACTCTTGGTGCGCGAGTCCGACACGCACTTCTTTTTATGGCTGATAGGCTAAACTACATCATTGCTTACCTTTAGTTGAGATAGTGATAAGCAGCTAAGAAACAGCTAATATAGCTTTTTTATTTTAAAACCCAGCAATTCTAACCCCCCTGTGTGGTGCCGGGTTACAATTGCACCTCCCCATATCATCCCGTGGGTGTCGTAAGAGGCGACTAAGGGAAACATACTTGAAGGTGGGCAGCAGCGCCTTCTAAAGAATTGCCATCTTACACTGCGATCCCCAAGCCACCTGCCAAGCGTGGGGATTATGGCAAATACCCCCTTAATAGGGGAGGCTGTGTTCAGCAGTGGACGATCCGGCTGATACAGTATATTATCAAAAAACCTAAACGCAAAAAAATATTTATGCGAATCGCATACATTTTAGGCAGCCTATTTAGAACCTGGAACCACAAGCTGAGCAAGCAGAGTCATTGCAAATGTAGTTGCGCCGTTGCGATATCGACAATTTGTCTTCGCAGATCTGCAACCATTTTCCATAGCATTGTTTTTTGATAAGAATGCTCTCAGAACAATATTAATCTTAGTATGATTCATTTGTTATCGCTTAAAGTTGCACGTATGGCTGAATGTAATAAATCAAAGCTAAAAAACGTATTGAGAAGAGGACACACTGATATTTATAAATAACTAGCTTTCCGGGCGCGGCTCCGCCCGCGCGTATGTCGGTTATCGCGCGAAAACATTAACCTCTTTTTGCGCAGTCGGATAAAAACTATCCTATGTTTTTTCCCGGGTCTCAAACTATCTCCATACCAAATTTCATTCAAATCGGTCCAGTAGCTTTGGCGTGAAAGCGTAACAGACAGACAGACAGACAGACAGACAGACAGAGTTACTTTCGCATTTATAATATTAGTACTGAAGTACTGATTATATAGTTTGACCACATGAAGTGTAACAAAAGGCATGTTTTTCCTTAGTTTGTAAATGTAGTAAACGAAACAATGTATTATTTTCCCAATTTTTATTATAATTAAAATTGCAACGTATATTTAGGTTTCAACAAAATATGTAAATTTAAAGTAGGATATTTTATTTAAGACTATATTTATGGAACAATGTCGAGGGCTGTTGTAAAGCGGTTACCTTAACCTATAACAGATGCAGATGTCACATGTTGTGAACTGCACTGCGCTCATTACCCTGACACATTAAGTAGTTAGGTCTCAGTTGCCTGGTTTATTGGCATTTGTATATTCATCAAATTCTACTTAACCGGCAGCTCGAACAGTGCAGGACAGATTTTCAACAAAGATTTACTATGAATAAGGATTTGAGCGAAAGTTCGGTAGCAAAATTGATTAACCTTGTGGAGGAGTTCCAACAAATAATTTTAATATTTTTATTTTCGCAATAACGCATGCCCAGTGGTTTAATTTACATAATTAAACATGTACGAGAGGATTTACATCCCCATACGATGCCGATGGTTAAGAAACAAGAGGAAAAATTAGAGTTATGAGTCATTGTAGTGATAGCTCAGTCGATCAGAGCATACCCCGGCTATTATAGGAGTGGATCAGGCGGGTTCAAATTCCGCACATGACTATAATTTTTCCTATATATGTAAATTAGTAATTCCAAAAATAACTTTAAGACCGCTGCACTTCAGATAGTTATTTAACCTATTTATCAAGCCTATGAAGAAACCTTTATTACGGATTTGTCATCAAAATGTATAATATATTAAACACAATTCTGAATTGACATAAAGACCCTCAGAAGAGGAATTCACCTTTAATTAAAGTGACCAAAAACAGGGAAACGCCCCCTTTACTCTTTTCTCCTTAACTTACTCCTTCGACTTCCCAACATCATCCTCAGCAGAAGTACCGGCACTTGCTTGTTGAATCTATAGAGTTCTATAAAAAAAAACACATTTTGCTTAAACATCACTTGTTTTCTCTTAATAGAATAAATTAACACTTGTATTCTACGTTGTTAATAACAATGAAACACGATTGAATACCTGTAACTATTCTCATTTTAATACGTTAATAAAATATCTAAGCCAAATATTGCTAAAAGATGTTATACAACTCTATTGATATTGCTGGACAAAGTTAAGCTATTTTAAATAACAGAAACAAATAAATATGGGTATATTATATTCCTCGGTATGCATGATTCATAGAAATTTCACCGTAAAGCTAAGGGGATAAGTCGTAACTCACCCAAAATCAATTCATACTGCGGTTTGAATCATCTTTTCTTAGACATTGAAACATATTAATATTTTTCATATTCCATTCCACGAACCGAAATGCCTCTGAGAGTGCCAATAAATTTTTATTTTGCATTTATATATTAGTTTCCAACTACTGACTATGACTTTTAAATTTAGTTATTACAAGCTTCCTTATAATTTGTCTATTAAACCTAAATGAAAATGTCCTATGTGTGTGGATCAAGAATACTTACGTCTAAACATTGTATCGAAATCTATTTAGTTTTTTTCTCTATCATATATATTTATATAATCTTTTAAGATTCACGTAATAATTTTATGGGTAGTTTCTTTACTATATACATTCAGTATGAATAAGAAATACAAAAGTCACTTAATATTCATATATCTACTCTTTTAGATTTGCATACATTTGTAACCGATATTTGATTTAAAATTAATATGCTCAACAATTCGGAGCATTATCAATTCCATTAACATTGACATGTTTATAGATGAATCCGCTTTAATTTTCGTAGAACCAAAATAGCCATGGCAATATATTTAACTGGAACGACAGTCATTTGATTATTCTTCGAGCCTTTTATTAAATTGAATGCCTATAAACGTAGTTTACTGAGTGTGAAATTGGATTGAAAATAAATTTACAAATTTTGTGCGCAGCTTAAAAATAGGGCGTAAATGACAAAATTAACGATTAAATAAACACCCTGAACAACGTTTAGTTCTTATCACTAATATTTGTAATGAAATAACGTTTTTTGTATTCATCATTAACCTATTTTTATTAAAATTTATCTTTAGAATACGTTTTTCTAACAACACGAAATACATGAACCCATTAAAGAAAGTTTTGTTTATTACCATAGTTAGTAATTTTGTAAATAAAGTTATGACTAAAATTTTATTGCCAGTTGCCTACCTGACTCCAAACTTTCTCGGAAATCATCTTTTTAGTCTCTACTTTTCAGTAAAATTATCTGAGAAACTGCACGATAATAATTTGAGTTCATCCTTTCAAATTTAAAGTATAAGAAAACTTGTTAAAAGCAATTACTAAGTTATACCGTACACTTTAATCTCCAACGTCCGTCTTTACAAATTTGGAAACAATAATAATGTACTATGCAAAAATGACACTGAAAAAAGTACCTCAATAACTTTTATAAATGTATCATTAGTAAGTTGGTATAACAGACATGTTGGCCCCGAGCTAACATGCTCCATAGTAATAGCCACTTTAATAAACATTTTTAATATCAAAGAGCTACAAGTCCTATACTTAAATTAAATATTAACACGCAAAACGTCTTTATAACAAAGCCCTTACACTACTTAGCAACACGATAAAACCGAATCAATAGTGCTCTCGTACCGTGCCAAGATGTAATAAACGCATGAAAAGTGAACATAGCAGAATCATTTGTTCTACGCTCCTACAACATTAACCTCATAACCTTTATTGCCACGATGTAGAGTTCAAAATAAAACAATATCATGTCTAATGTAAACATGTCAGTGCTAGAATGAAATTAATGATGCCAGTATTGCAAATCGTTTGTTTCGCTGGAAACTTGTAGCGTGGCAGACGGTCTTTGTTATGTGATTTTTCCCACAACAGCTGGATGTTTTAAAGTAATATATTTATCAGTATATTGATAGTGTTTTTTATTAAAGAGCAGTAGAAGAACTACTGCTTTAGTTCTTGAGTAATGAAAGTCTTGACGATGCAAGGATGGTTACGGACTCGACTATAAAAAGCTGTGTCAGTCCTTTATAGAGCCATAGATGCGGATTGTGTTAAAGATAATAACTATTTGGCGTTTGTGTTTGTGTTTTTTTTACAAGTTTGGCGTTGCTCGTGGGGTGCCGGGCTAGAATGTCACCTCCCCATCTCTATCCGTGGGTATCGTAAGAGGTGACTAAGTGTAACTACACGCCAGAAGGTGGGCAGCAGCGCTTTCTCATTAACTGATATCTTCAATTCAAATTCAAATTCAAAATCATTTATTAAATTTAGGCGTCTACGACGCTCTTATGAAGTTCAATTAAAAACTTTAAAATTGAAATATTCTACATTGTACTGCCACGTTCAGCAAAAAAATTTATAGAGCCACTGCGAGAAGAACGGGCAAGAAACTCGGGGCCATTCTTTTAAACGTCTGTTTACAATTTGTTATAAACAATATAATACAATTATTACAATATTTGTTTAAATTACGTAGGAGACAGGTGATGGCTTGGCAGAGGTGGAATTTTCCAAGCATTTTTGTCGTTTAAGTAATCACAAACTGTGTAGTAGGATTTCTTAATCAAAATGTTTTTCACATGTAATTTGAATTTTCCTTCTGTGAGCATTGTAATATGTTCGGGAATTTTATTATAAAACCGCACACAATTACCTAAAAAGGACCTTTTATTTGTCTTTGCTAATCTAAAACACGGTACCGTTAATTTATATTTGTTCCTAGCGTTGTAATCGTGGTTGTCACTGTTTAATTTAAATTTACTCAAATTTTTCCGAACAAACATAATATTTTCAAATATATACAGACTCGGTAAAGTTAATACATATATCAATTTCTTTAAAAAGATCCCTTAGAGATTGCATAGGATCCATTTCATATATGGCTCGAATTGCACGCTTTTGTAAGATAAAGATTGTTTCCATCTCAGCAGCAGCTCCCCACAGCAATACACCATACGACATAATACTGTGGAAGTACGCGAAATAAACTAGCCGTGCAGTAGCTACTTCTGTTAGCTGTCTTATCTTACAAACTGCATATGCAGCAGAACTAAGTCTTCGGGCTAGATCATGTATATGTGGATTCCACTGTAAAGTTGAGTCCACTTTGATTCCCAGAAAGACTGTCGCTTTGTCAATAAAGAGTTTATCTAAGCCAAGCTTAATGTTTGGTTCAACATAAGGAACATTTGGTAAAGAATCTCACACTGCAATCCCCAAGGCGCCTGAATGGGGGAGGCTGTGTTCAGCAGTGGATAATTCTGATACAGTTGTACAGTTTGGTATGAGATTTCAGTCAAGAATTTTAAGAAAAACCACCTCCTGTTTTCCGTGCTATCCGCTTCAAGTCCGTGATTCAACGTTGGACAGATTCCACATGGGACAGATTATATTTTTGACGGGTTTGGACCGTTATAGTAGAATCTCCACGACAACAAATTTAACGTTCAGTAGTTAAATTCTCTTTTCTCACAAGAGACAGATCACTTTATTGTTTCTCTAACATCACAAGAAGGTATTACAATTGCTATTTTATTGCAAAAATAGAAACAAGAACATATCTCTAAATTCTTCAAATATGGGCCTTGGTTTAACAGCCGATCACCCATTTGACGGCAAACTTCCTTGGAAATGGACATGTTAGTATAAAATCCGTTCAAATGTTTAAGAATAAGTTATGCCCCTCATATACATTATACAGCAACATACTCCTCATCAGTTTAATCAGTGACATGGTGCTCATTTGCCGCATTCTTTAAAAGCTTTTATTTTTGCATCCAACAGAAAGATGTGAATACTGGTCAGTATTCATATTCTTTAACCAAGAACTGTAAGGCCCCTTAATAGTAATAGGTGACGTTTTGTTTCTAATAGTAATGTACAAAAGATAAGTAATTTATTTGCTTTAATTCTCCAATCAATAAGTTTCAAGGCAGTGAAATCCAGAAACAGCGCATTGTCCCGTCGTTGGTCTGACAAGATGACGTCGTACAATTTATCAAGAGATATCAAATAATATAACTCAGGTATTACTAATATGGCTCTACATTAATTTATATCCCGTATTCCACTTTAAAATTAACCCACTATTATTTTCTGGGAAGCTATTTAGCGAGAATTACTAAAGTGGGTTAAGCTGTAAATGGTTTACTGTTGTAAGGAATACAACTGCAGTAGTTTCGGTTTTATTTTTGTTTTGCAAAGAGGCTAGCCTTTTACTGTAAAATGTTTCATTTGTCGGCAATTGATGTGATTGACGATAGTTAGAACTTATTGGAAACTTGTTCACAGAACACGAAGCAGTGATGGCTCAGTGGCATTGGCTATGGACTGCCCCGCAGTAGGTCCATGGTTCGAATCCCAACGTGGGCTTGAGCTTTATCGTATGGTGGAAGGGCATTTTGCAAATGCCCGCCTGGTTAGCGACCACCCTCAAATAGAAAATCTGTCGTCAAGCACCTAACGGTGTGTTTCGGAGCTGTCCGTGAAAGCCAGTTATCCGATAGGTTCAGCCTGTTAACACCTTCATCGACCTACTTAGATCATTACTTACCATCAGGTGAGATTATGGTCAAAAGCTTACCTACCTATAAGTGATAAAAAAAACACTGTTACTCTGCTTTTTAAACAGCTGGTGAATGTGACAGCAGTTTTAATAATATATATAATAAAATGGGCTACCCATAGACCATTAGCTGTTCTGATGCAAATACTACTTATAATGCCATCATAGATTAAGTTTTTTTTTATTTATAGCTGAGAGACTAGCCTTAGACCAATGACCTAATGCTAAGTGATTCGGTCAAAACTGTTGTTCGTGCTAACCTACACCTAATTACTGACTCTCAAAGACAGTTGCTGGAACACACTCCTAAATGATTCTTAACATCCTTAACAGATTATCAACTTGAGCTTGCTATGCGGGCAATAGTAAAATACCTTACCACCAAAATCATTCGTTCATATATTAAATTCAGATCTTTCCCAAAGTTACTGAATTACTTTTGCACTCGCTCGCAACGATGAAATTGAAGCAGAGGCACCAAAAGATACCTGGTGAATAAAAAAACACTTCATATCGTTACGCTTGAGGTCACTGAAATGTTGGCCAGTGTATTCTAACATCCACATTGTCAGATATTTTCTGGTCATAAGTAATGGGGGATGAGCCTAATGCCGTCTATTAGGCAAAGTATCTGACTTCAAATTGCTACTGAGACATTCTTTGTCAGAAAATGACAAAAATGTTCCATCTTGGAATTGAACAGTAGACCCCGAGGTACCAAAACAGCAATATCCTATATATCTGTCATTGTCATAAGTTGCTCACCGAACGAGGCAGACTTGATTCTAGTAAAACTTTGCGGCTTAGCTCTTTTCATACATTATCAATTTAGTACTCGAAGTACTTAAGAGTACCTCGTTCCAACTTTCATCGTTTTAGTGAATCGGTAATGCGACTCCTAAATCAGAAGTGAGACAGACCACATTTACATATACGAGGGGTGACAAAGAACAAAGGATTTCGTGCTGTTTTATTTATTTTCTTTTTTATTCTTTTTAAATACTGTCCGATACGATATCGGCAAAGGCGGTGCCGGCGTACCACTGGCTGTAAATCATGAAACCTTTGAAATATATTGTGCCCTGTGCCATACATTTTTCGCTCACGATAATTTATTCACTTGCAAGATAAAAACTCTAGTGATGTTATCGGTTGAAGTATGTGACAATTTATAATGTAAATAAAAGGATTTATTGACTACGACATTTTCAAAGAAATTTCCTGTACTTTAAAAAAAAGTTTGTGTGATTATATAGGTACTTATATTTTTTTTTGTAAAATGAGGAAAATATAAGATCAGAAGAACATGACCCTAAATGAAACCGGTAAGGTTCTACAAAAGATACTCTTCAATATTTTTATATAAAATTCAAAATGCTGTGTCAATAGATTTTTTGCCAGCGTTTGAACACTATATCACCTCACGTTATAAGTAATGATGTTGTTGAAGATGTTGTTCAGGCTCTCTGTTGTTAAATACCAAGTATTGAAACTTGGTGAAATATTGTCCTAAAGTCTAAAATCTATGCTTTTGATTTAAAAATAATTTTAATGGGAATTCTTATTTTCACATTAGGAGATAATATTGCAATAAAACGACCAAAAAAAAAAATGTTTACCAATAAATGGAACCGACTTCAACACCGAAAAGTGTGAAATAACTTGTTTAAGTCGGTACCATGATAGTTCAAAAGTACCTATTATAACAAAATTGTGCACATGGTACCGACTTTGACAAGTTATTTCACTCTTTTCGGTGTTGAAGTTGGTTCCGTTTTTTGGCAATTTTTTTTTTCACTCGTTTTAGTGACCCTTGCTACTTACGGGATCGATTCTCATTCATTGTCAACGACTATATCATCAAGATAGGTGAATATTTTTCAGTTATTGGAGCGTAACTCAAAAACGGCTTGACCGATTTCGATTAATTTTTTAAAATGGGACCAAACGACAAGCATCAGCTTTCAAACTAAAAAAGAATTTTGAAAATCGGTTCACCCAGTTAAGAGTTCTGAGGTACCAAAACTAAAAAAAAATTACAGACGGATTCAGAACCTCCTCCTTTTTTGGAAGTCGGTTAAAAACTGGCAAATCATGAAGCATAGATGTGAGGCTCAAGGAAGCGCTTGCAAAATTTCTAATAGTTTATACCCTTAGTAGTTACAAGTTAGTATTTAACATCTGACGAAACTACCTTTGTGTGAGAAGAGTTACGAAGAAATTAACCATAAAAATAACCGGAACACAACGTTAGGTTTGCGGTGACAGATTTTCTACATGAAGGTAGCGGTAAGTCAGGCTCGCATTCGCAAGATGCCCAACGACCATGTGAAACTATTTTGAAACAGGTGTTCTTCATATTTTACAAGCCTTACCATCTCACGTGATGGTAAGTGATGACGCGGATATTGTACAGTAACATAAAATTACTTATATTATTTCGCGTGATCAAAATGCTGGCACATATTTGGCTCAACGAATAAGCATTGCAATTCAACGGGGCAATGCTGCTGGGCACGCTGCCAGCTGGGAGTGGGCTGGAGCATTTGGACTGCCTATGAGTCTGCTATGACTTATAGGTTGTCTAAATGCTTTTATTGTAGTAGCTGTAGTGTTGTATATAGTTAATAATATTTTGTTTAATAAAGGCTTACCGCCGGTAAAAAAAAAATTACTTAGCTACAGCCGTTCTACTTGAGTACGATACTTAGCCAGGCTGGCATTCACCAACCAAGAGGACCAAGGATTCACAACAGCTGTTGTGATGGAGTACATTAGGTACTCAACTAGTACTAAGTTTTTTTATGCCTGATAGGTTAGCCTTCGACCTCTCTCATGTAATGATAAGTGATGATGTGGTCGAAGATGTTGTTCATGCTAACCTGGAACATGAAGTATGTAAAGTATAAACAAATGTTTACTAATAAATTTTCCGATCTTAGTAATCCCCCAAAAAACGATATCCAAATAAATGTTTCGCTGGCATGGCCGCACGGTAGAAATAATATGATTTACGCCACGAATAAATTTGTAGGATATACATGATAGATAAGTAGATAGTACATGATAGATTTTGTTTGAATCGGCTGTTAATTGATGTGATTTAGTTTATAGACGAATCTAACTAAGTGACTACCATATTATCAAACTTTTCATTATTTTACCCTACCATATATTCAATATCAGTGTTTTATTGATAGCCATTTAGCTGGAAACCTAGACTTTGACTATCAAAAGCATCATCGAAATCTCTGGTGTTGTTACTGTCCGTGGGCGACCACTAGGTCAACCGCCAAGTGCGCGCTCGTTTGCCTTCCTATCCCATACAAAACACTCGAGAATATTGTGTTGAGATTATTATAAAAATCAAATCTTGTAGAAATTTGGTTCTCAAAGAAAGATGTTTGAACACACTATTATGTACATGGCGACAGTTGTTCGCTACAAAGAACCAAGTATTCGATACCCAGTAGAGCATGTAAAAATGCCTTACAGCTACCAAAATGCGGTAAACTCAAGCCCTTGGCAAGATTCAAACTATGAAGACCTGTGCGGGAGTCAGTCAATGTCTATGTGGTGAACCAAGTACCAACCGATGATATAGTTACCAAAGGCTAATTACCAACTATAAAACACACTTTGTTTTTTAGTTAGTGTTACAAGAAATAATTAATATTTAAATTTCTACCATAGAACAAATTCTCCTGTTTATCAAGTACATGATAATAAAAATGCTAATACTATGTTTAAACATAAATAAATAATATAGATACACATAAGATTTCGAAAATTTTAAAGTTTAGGTCCACTCTAAATTTTAAAATTTCCGTAATTATTAATAATACTTAAATACTTTTAAAAGTATCCTAAAAAATAAACATTAAATATTGTTTAAATAAAACACTTAAAAAAGCATAAAATTATATATCTAGTGACAATTCCGCCTAATTTTCCTGTTATCTACGTGACGTCACAAACATCACGCAGGCTAACCGGAAGAATACCCGACTAGTTTCGCTTCTAAACGAAGCATCTTCAGGAGGTCTTGACTCACCGAGCGCACGATCGAGATTTATGCTTTTCTAAGTGTTTTATTTCAATATTAATTAATGTTTATTTTTTAGGATACTTTTAAAAGTATTGAGGTATTATTAAATATGGATTTCCGCAAAGTAACGCCTGAATCTATTCATTTCCGTAATTATTTTTTAACAACATTTGAATTTCATAATTTTGACAATGAAAGTAAAATAAATTAACAAGCCTGCAAACGCAATGCCCAACAAGTGTTTCAATGAGATTACATTGTGGGAAACAAAAAGCTAATATAAAGGATGCTCACAGTGAAAATAATTGTTTGTGAATTATGATACAAGTTTAAATTAATATTCCAAACACAAGCAACTATTTGTTCAATATAATTATTTGAACATAGTAGTTATGTTAAACCTACTATAGCTTAATAATTTATCATCGATGCTGTCAGAGTTGCGAAGCGTAGGTATACTAATGGCGCACGCGGCTGCGGTTGCGGTCAGCAGTGGTTATTTTTGTTTTATAAACGAGATTTTAGCGTTTTAGTGGTAAAACATTTATTTGGATATCGTTTTTTGGGGGATTACTAAGATCGGAAAATTTATTAGTAAACATTTGTTTATACTTTACATACTTCATGTTCCAGGTTAGCATGAACAACATCTTCGACCACATCATCACTTATCATTACATGAGAGAGGTCGAAGGCTAACCTATCAGGCATAAAAAAACTTAGTACTAGTTGAGTACCTAATGTACTCCATCACAACAGCTGTTGTGAATCCTTGGTCCTCTTGGTTGGTGAATGCCAGCCTGGCTAAGTATCGTACTCAAGTAGAACGGCTGTAGCTAAGTAATTTTTTTTTTACCGGCGGTAAGCCTTTATTAAACAAAATATTATTAACTATATACAACACTACAGCTACTACAATAAAAGCATTTAGACAACCTATGAGTCTGCTGCAGACTCATAGGTTGTCTAAATGAGATTTAATTTAGACAACCTATAAGTCATTATGACTTATTGGTTGTCTAAATGCTTTTATTGTAGTAGCTGTAGTGTTGTATATAGTTAATAATATTTTGTTTAATAAAGGCTTACCGCCGGTAAAAAAAAAATTACTTAGCTACAGCCGTTCTACTTGAGTACGATACTTAGCCAGGCTGGCATTCACCAACCAAGAGGACCAAGGATTCACAACAGCTGTTGTGATGGAGTACATTAGGTACTCAACTAGTACTAAGTTTTTTTATGCCTGATAGGTTAGCCTTCGACCTCTCTCATGTAATGATAAGTGATGATGTGGTCGAAGATGTTGTTCATGCTAACCTGGAACATGAAGTATGTAAAGTATAAACAAATGTTTACTAATAAATTTTCCGATCTTAGTAATCCCCCAAAAAACGATATCCAAATAAATGTTTTACCACTAAAACGCTAAAATCTCGTTTATAAAACAAAAATAACCACTGCTGACCGCAACCGCAGCCGCGTGCGCCATTAGTATACCTACGCTTCGCAACTCTGACAGCATCGATGATAAATTATTAAGCTATAGTAGGTTTAACATAACTACTATGTTCAAATAATTATATTGAACAAATAGTT
This sequence comes from Plagodis dolabraria, assembly GCA_963854805.1. Taxonomy (NCBI): domain Eukaryota; kingdom Metazoa; phylum Arthropoda; class Insecta; order Lepidoptera; family Geometridae; genus Plagodis; species Plagodis dolabraria. The sequence goes on along the minus strand of OY978452.1, from coordinate 10,254,478 downwards.
GCTTGTGTTTGGAATATTAATTTAAACTTGTATCATAATTCACAAACAATTATTTTCACTGTGAGCATCCTTTATATTAGCTTTTTGTTTCCCACAATGTAATCTCATTGAAACACTTGTTGGGCATTGCGTTTGCAGGCTTGTTAATTTATTTTACTTTCATTGTCAAAATTATGAAATTCAAATGTTGTTAAAAAATAATTACGGAAATGAATAGATTCAGGCGTTACTTTGCGGAAATCCATATTTAATAATACCTCAACACTTTTAAAAGTATCCTAAAAAATAAACATTAATTAATATTGAAATAAAACACTTAGAAAAGCATAAATCTCGATCGTGCGCTCGGTGAGTCAAGACCTCCTGAAGATGCTTCGTTTAGAAGCGAAACTAGTCGGGTATTCTTCCGGTTAGCCTGCGTGATGTTTGTGACGTCACGTAGATAACAGGAAAATTAGGCGGAATTGTCACTAGATATATAATTTTATGCTTTTTTAAGTGTTTTATTTAAACAATATTTAATGTTTATTTTTTAGGATACTTTTAAAAGTATTTAAGTATTATTAATAATTACGGAAATTTTAAAATTTAGAGTGGACCTAAACTTTAAAATTTTCGAAATCTTATGTGTATCTATATTATTTATTTATGTTTAAACATAGTATTAGCATTTTTATTATCATGTACTTGATAAACAGGAGAATTTGTTCTATGGTAGAAATTTAAATATTAATTATTTCTTGTAACACTAACTAAAAAACAAAGTGTGTTTTATAGTTGGTAATTAGCCTTTGGTAACTATATCATCGGTTGGTACTTGGTTCACCACATAGACATTGACTGACTCCCGCACAGGTCTTCATAGTTTGAATCTTGCCAAGGGCTTGAGTTTACCGCATTTTGGTAGCTGTAAGGCATTTTTACATGCTCTACTGGGTATCGAATACTTGGTTCTTTGTAGCGAACAACTGTCGCCATGTACATAATAGTGTGTTCAAACATCTTTCTTTGAGAACCAAATTTCTACAAGATTTGATTTTTATAATAATCTCAACACAATATTCTCGAGTGTTTTGTATGGGATAGGAAGGCAAACGAGCGCGCACTTGGCGGTTGACCTAGTGGTCGCCCACGGACAGTAACAACACCAGAGATTTCGATGATGCTTTTGATAGTCAAAGTCTAGGTTTCCAGCTAAATGGCTATCAATAAAACACTGATATTGAATATATGGTAGGGTAAAATAATGAAAAGTTTGATAATATGGTAGTCACTTAGTTAGATTCATCTATAAACTAAATCACATCAATTGACAGCCGATTCAAACAAAATCTATCATGTACTATCTACTTATCTATCATGTATATCCTACAAATTTATTCGTGGCGTAAATCATATTATTTCTACCGTGCGGCCATGCCCGTTAAAAATCTTACATCACGACGTATTATGCTCTTTGTATTTTCTACGCAATCAAAGTCAGTTATTATGTTGTTACCAATGTGCTACAAAAACATCTTTGTTACAATATTCAAAACAAATATTATTATTGTTTTTACTAACAAAAAATAATGCTTCTGTTAAATCTTTATTAATAGTCACACCTACGCTACGGTACCAATTATCACCCAACTAACAAAATTAACAAAAACATGCCAATTAGCAGCAATACCCTGACTTTATTAGGATTAGGCTATTGGCTGACGAAATATTTGAATCAATTAAAAATTAACAAGGGATTTGAATAAAAGACTCTAAGGTATGTTCATAAGATAGGTTTGTTGTTTTTGTGATGAATTTAATTTTACAATTGGTTCAGGAAATTGGAATTAATCTTCAAAAATTTTAGGGAAAAAATTAACTATACATTAATCATTACGCCTTCTTATCAACAAAGGGTTAGGCAGTGATGTTAGCACCCATATTTTGCCAGATATAATTTGGGACAAAGTTTTAAGGAGCGAACATAGTGCATTATCAATACTGAGACTGGAGATAGATACGAGTATACCGTAGCCTATTCAACTCTGCTTATATAGATTTGTATCTCAAAAAATAGCGCACTGTCCGACAAACGAATCCATCCTTGGAACATAAGATTCCAAAATATTTAGAAATATCGTCTTAGAAAATATAATCTAGTCGCTGTAACTATTGCCTACCGCGCAAGTATATAGTCCAGATGGCACCGTGAGTTTAACGTGTTGATAAGTAAAGAGGTACTTAACGATTTTATCAGCCTGAACCTAGGACTAGACCTAGCTCTGTAGGACAGCTGCCGACACACAATTGATTACTTCTTATTTGCTAATTTTCTACCTGAAAGTGGTAGTACTTAGACAAGCGATCACCTCCAAAATACCATCTACGATGCTGTGAAGATTAAATCCGAACAAAGAGTGAAAACCATGGCGCGCTCCTATGCTGCTAAAATGCTACACAGTCGACAATCAGCCTCCCACCATGGGTTCCAGCGATGGTTTACAGCTGTATGAACGGTGGTTTCCCACCAAATATCGTTTGACATTCCAACGCCCCTGGCGGGCGAACACACGCTGGCAACCGCGGTGAGCAAAACCAGCGTACTAATCCTCTTTAGAAATGCTTTTATTGGTATCTTACCTTACCTTTCACCCGCTACCTTTAGTTCATAAGGACCTTCAGATGGCAGGGAGCCCTGATTTGTTCGACGGATGTGCAGCAGTTGACATTGCCACAGGGCTAATTTAACATGTTATAAAAAGATGGTTAGGTTGTTGAGACATCGAAGTAATACACCTTAAAGGTTATTTCATCATCAGATTATGTTTCATTATACTCAATGCCTAGTACAAATACAGTAATGATGTTTCATTGGTCAACGTACATACTTAAAATATTCATCTAATTACCTTTTCCATAATATTTTATTTAACTTTATTAGCTATTCAAAGAATTTCGTTAGAAACTTCTTGACTACAAGATTTAGATGATACGGCGTGCGACCGTTTCAATAATCTTGAATAAAGTCCACAGAAGCTTTTTTAGTTGATATAGCGTTGAATAAGATTATGGATATACAGAGCACCAGTCCTCATAAATATTATAATAATGTTTCTGGCTACTGAACTACAATTTAGATAACACGATGCTGTGATACCGACTCCAGACCAAACTTCAACGACTTGTAATTTGATAGCGATGAGCCCGTTTGTAGAAGAAATACGGCCCATATTTTTGTTTAAATTAATACAAATGTTAGAAATTTTTGATGTCCATTCGTTTGATAAGATGATCCGTGATCTTAAAGTCTCACCGCTGTTGATGTTTAATATGCAAAAACATTATATTTTTATATAAAATACTTAATATATGGCATTTTGACGTTAAATAAATTTGTGTTTTTTATCTTTGAAGTGATCAGCTGATTAAAACTATTTCTATGCAAATTTAAATGATCGCAAACATACTATCCATACTCATATACAAATAAAGTGGCAATTGGCACATTTTATACTATTGAGAAAGTAATCAGGTGATGAAATAATTTCTATGATAAATTAAATCATAACAAATGATATATGTACATCACATTGTTTATGATGGCATTCTACAACAACTTGTACTGAATATTTTTTTTAATTTATGATTGGCTAATTATTTATGGCTTTGAGCGCCAGTAATTCTAGGTTAGCCTGAACAACATCCTTGGCCACATCATCACTAATACCATCAGGTGAGATAGTGGTCAAAGGCTAACCTATAAGGCATTAAAGAAATGTCCCGGTACACAAATGTGCCGTTGAGAGTAGGCACTACTGATATTTGTTCTCACTATTTGGATAGACACTACTTAAGATTTGGTATTTGTCTCAAGCTCACTAGCAAACTCGGTGTTTGATGAAGTAACGAATGTCTTAGCAATATCCTACAAACTACTCAAACTAACCTTAACATAATTACACTGATTCCCTTACCTACTTAATTTAATTTAACCAACATATTTATGACCATAATGATACCCAAGAAACCTATTTAAATATGCTTCCTAAATTTAGCTCATACATTACATACATATATCTACTTAGGTATAGATATAATCAAAACAACCATTCGGAATTAATAATGAATGTTTTCATGCCCATTGTTGCTTATCAGTGAACCCTTCCATTGTGAAGTTCGGACAATATGTCATAATTATTTAATTAATGCAGGCCCACCCCAGGTTATCGGCGACCTTTATAATTCAACGCAGCCTACATGGAGAGAATTCGAAATGACAATCGAGACTTTATAGAGGTATATCGAGATAGTATGTGTAAGAACACTTACTATTACGACTGGGATTATGGATTACAGATAATATTTTTTTCTTATTACCACATAATAAAACGGAAGGATCACTCCTTAAAGCCATTCTAATAAATAAGCGACTCTAGTTACGAAGCAATAAAGTGCACTTCAGCTCGCGGAGCACAGATTACCTAATATTTACCTAATTTTCACCTACAAGGCGTCTCTCTTTCTATCGCATAGCCGCGCATAACTCTGATCTCTTCTGATGCGGCACGCACCGTATAATAATCCCGTCGGACAGATACGCCGTTATACAATACAAAAAAATACAAAACTACTTATTGTACACCAAAAATGCTACAAAACACATATAGAGAATTCTTTAAGCTAAGGTACAATGGGCGTACTCGTCGCTTAAAGCGCTTCTTCCAGTAACTTTGTACCTAAAATGCGAAGTGAGCCAGGCCTGGTATTACAAAAAGACAGACCCCAAGTAAATTGTGGGAAGGATGATTCACGTCAAAATATCATAAGAGAAGACAACACTATTTCACCTATTAGACGTTTAAATGTTCTCTACGAATTATTTATTTTACTACATGGAATTATTTTACCTCTACATGTAGGTACTTAACAATGTAGAAGAACACAGATTTCTATACCACTTACAAGCAATGTACATTGCCAGCCGCCAACGCACGCTGTCATCCTATTCTTTAGACTACACGATGGTACAAGGCTTCACTGGAAATTAGCTGCCTAATTAGCTCGACTTTTCGAAACAAAGTGCGCATACATTCAGAACACTAAAATAAAATGAACAAGAGTAATTGACACGCATGTTCCTGTACACACAATCGAATAATTAAGATCGGCGTGGGCAGACGTGATCGCGGTTCCAAGCATTTGCGCATCGATGGTATTAATATCTTAAAGGGACACAGATTACAAAACGTTGTCATACAGTAAATATTTCATGTGCTGTGTGAGATGTTATTTAGATGGTATGTAAAGTAATTAGGGTAAAGCCGGATACTTGCCTCGGACGGATACATGCCTCGGTTTTAAGTACATTATGTTAGAACTATAAGATACGTTAATGCTTTACCACAATAAGTAGTGACCCCCTGCAGGCCTTATTGACGCATAAGCCATCGAAACAGGCGCACGTGTTTGGTCCGTGTGAGCAATCTTCCGCGGCGAAACTTTGACGATCGTTATAATTATATTGGCAAGTAATGTCTATGGAATATTTTTATTACTGATCGTAATTTCAGTCTAACTTTTCTTTCTTTACATGCATTAGAGTTTAAATTACATAGTTTAATATGTTTTATTGTTGAATAATTATTTTTTAATTTGTCAATAAAAAGGGCAAGTATCCGCATCAAAAAGGATAGTTGCCTTACTTACTTTCGGGGATAGTAGCCCCTTGAGTGACTAATGAAACATGTACACAATTTAAAAACTATTGCATGAGACGTGGAAAGTTAGACACATTAGCTTGTAGAAAAAAATGAAATACCAAAGTTAGTTACCAAATTGTTGTATTCTTAAGATAAAAGGTAATATTATATAATAACTTTCAAAACCTAAATTTTGAATAATATTTGTATACAATTCATATTATTAAAACTGAAAATTATTTAATAATGTTAATTAATATTTGGAATAGTATTTGATGAAAGATCTCAGTAAATTGAAAAGGCTGTAAAATAAATAATACATATCACTTTAATTTCTATAATTTTTATTTCCCAAATAATAATCATACCGAGGTTACTATCCCCGCATGAGGCAAGTATCCTCCGAAGCATTTTCTACGCTAGGCTACTATTCGCCATAGTAGGCAACTATCCCTTTTCTAAGGGGTGAAATAAAACAGTATTTATTCAAAAACTTTATTAATTATGTATACAAAAATAGGGTATTATAAAAGATAAAAGACCTATGTTTTAAGATACATACTGAATAATTTTCAGGAAGTTCATATTTATAATAAATTAAAATTTTTCGAAAACTGAGCTTTCGAACTATCCGGCTTTTACCCTAATTCAATAGCATGTATATTTTAACGTCGAAACTTGTAAGTGAAGTTTTAGAGAATGATAAACTTTTTATCTATCATAGTAAATTCATAAACTTGTAGTTTGTGTAGGTATAAGATATAGGAGTTTTTTTTATTGGGAAATAGTGTTATTTATTGACCGTCTTTTGAGCGCTGCTGCTAGTAAACTTAGGGTAAGCAATGTATGCTGCAGTCATGACAAGGAGTGTATAATACTACCCGTGCTTTGGTGGACATGTTAGGCCTTCGTGCGTCAGTCCCGGTCGTTGTCGTTACTGGGAGTTTCAATCTAGAGAGTAGTGCTAAGGGGACCTTTTATTTGTTTTTGAAACATAGTGTCAATAATAGCTTGTAAGTAGCGTTGCATTGCATTCACAATTTGAGCCTGTGTCAATATTTAAACTTCAAAGTAATAATAAAATTGTATAACTGGTATTATTTTAATGCCTTTCGTTATTTGAGCATTACCTAAACTAAAACACTTGACGTGTATAATGTAAAATACCAATACCAAAATTAATGTGTGTAACTTAAAAGTATACCCAGGAGGATTGGAAGTTTTATACAGGTAGGGCTCTGTCACTCTCAAATCTGCCGATACGCACCTAAAACGGTGGTTTTCGGCAGCCGTTCTTTATAATTTCGAGGTGGTGAAGCCTGGCCCATCCTCGACCGCATTATGGAGTATCTACCAATATACGCGTTGTCTTAAACGCGCATTGATCCTTGTCACGCATGAGAGTCTGGTACTAAAATACACATAGCATTATTTTTGGTTGTTCCAAGTATCTAAATATAGGTTAGTAATAGTCACACTTAATATGCCACCTGACCGTGACGGAGCACGTAGGAACAACCAATTTCAATATAGACACAGCCTAGGTAGCTAGTTTTTTTAATTTTGTGTTTGTATGTATTGGTTATGAGCGCAATAAAAAGTTTGGTATTATAAATTTTCTTCAAATAAAGTTATAGTCTGATATATTCATAAAGCATTCTTATGATCACAACGACCTAATCTCATATTCAACACAAGAAATTTCCAAATCGCTCTATCAGACAATAAATACGAAATATCAAAAAGGTCAAGTTCGTAAAATCTAGAGCAGTTACAATATCGAAGCCAAAGGGCGATGGATCCAATCATGACTCCCCGCGACATATGGAACGATTCGTGACAAATGTCACGGTCATAATGAATATTTACCGGAATATGAATGAGGTACAAGTGACTGCGATATTTATGAATTTGCTGGCTTTGATATACATTGGGCTGCTGGTTTAGATACATCATATTACTTAGATATATTAATGTATTAGCACATTTTACTCTAAGCACGTTTGCCTTTGACAGTAATCCCATACATGACGCATCGATGATGATACTCGCTCTCCTAGAATTGTCTATTTACTCTTGCTCTAAAGACACTCTGATAAATGAGAAGCAAACCGCTTTGTTCTAATGGCTTCACATTTCCTTTTGTTTGATTTTGGAGGTGTTGAATGGTGAAATTAAATTATGCACCTCCGTGGCACACTCCTTGAAATGTAGGTACCCGGTAAAACTACGAGTAGTAACTGCGCCCGAGGTTAAAATTTTGTTTTAGTACTGATTACATAATTTGATACAAAAATACTCGCAATTAATTACCATCAACCAAATTTTATTAACTAAGCTGCTTTACACCCGCTGACTTTACGCTTTTGCATTCTTTTAATTATTTTTTTTGTGTGGCGATAAACGTTTCGTAGACTATATTTTTAATATCATAGTCTAAGTAAACAAAGAGAAGCAGCAACACGCATATAAAAGAACACGTGGGTATCTCTCTATACTAACGGAAGACCAGCAATGGTTGCTGGTCTTCCGTTAGTATAGAGAGATAACCTTACGCACGTGTATACATAAAGTGCGCGTTCAAATAATATATGATTAACAAAAACAGAAACCCTGTTTTCCAAATGAACGTAAGTACTTTTAAAATTCAATTTACTCGTATTTACTACTTTACATTAATAATTCTAACTTTTACTTATTTATTAAACTAAATATTATGTCACTGAACAGTGTTTCTTATAAACATGAATATCACTACGTAAATTGCAGTTGTGTCTTAAAGAAGCACTTCCTCACTTATTTATTTTTGCTACGTTCAGCAGCAAGTGAGAGATATATACGAAGCGAGTGCACCCCAACCGCGTGGCGAACAACTGTGGATAAATTCAACATGCCAAATGATTTGGAATATTTTTATTCTTATGATTATAGATATTTTTAAAATTCTGACTGTCTAATTGGTGTGTTTTACATTTGGCTAAATGCAGAATACACTGAGTTCGGTTACGTGTAAAAGGGCTTTTATTGTTACTTCCTATGAAACTATATACCTAATAAAGTCTCCAGGAGGCAAAAAACTATTTACTAAACTTCATTCACATTACATTCACTGTCCATTACGAATGGAGTAACTGCTCAATATTTATAATATTTCATAACATAAGATTATGGTCTTAATAATTTACAAGAAGACCCCATAAGAAAATTCTATCCAACATTCTAAGCAATCTCATGCCACCACTGCATATTTCCGAGAGAGTCCATTCCTTTCTGCCGATGCAGCTTTCCCTGTAATTGGTTCGGAGCTATCTCCGTCATTACATCAGGTTTCTTCCGCTTTTTATACCGCTTTTTCCGCTTTCCTTCTCTGATCTCGGCCGCGAATATCGTTTGTTTTTGATTCAATTACTTTTTTATACCCTGATTGTGATCAGCTCTGAGATGATATTGTTTGTCTTTGTGATTAACGAGATGGGCGGATTTGTTTTTATGTCGTCTATGGTTGGCTGTATTAGCAACATTGATTATGTAAATTTATTTCGTAAGTTAATATTCACTGTTCCGTATTTTTTAGAGATAGCAAGTTTATGAGGATAAGTATTTTATAACGCAATTCTATGCTAATAGAATATTACTATTTTACAGATATTATGTCTCCAATGAACTTATACAAGTTGCTGATCAATACACTAAATATATTTAATAATTCATATCAATAGTCATAACGTCCATTGGTGAACAAAGACCACTAACAGGGATTTGCCAAATTGCACACGCTTGGCAGGTGTCTTGGAGATCGCTGTATCAACTGACAGTCCTTCAAAAAGAGCTATTGCCCATCTTCAGATATTTTTCTGTAGTCGCCTCTTTAAGCCGCTTCTTAGAATTGCACCTACTCCAATCTGTCTGTGGATGTCATCTTCAGAAAGACATATTATAGGATGGTGAAATTTTAGTATGGCACCCTGTACGGTGGAGCATATACTGTACATTATCAGCCGGATTGTCTACTGTTAAATACAGCCTAGTCAAGGGGGGGTTCGCCATAATCTCCATGGTTGGCAGGCGTCTTGGGGATCGCAGTGTAAGATAGCAGTTCATCAGAAGTCGCTGCTGGCCTCCTTCCGGTATTTAACCCTTAGTCTCCTCTTAAGACTTCCACGGGAAGAGATGGAGATGACATTCTAGCCCGGCACCCCATGGGCATACACGGAGCATATATAAATGAATAATTACTACAATATTTAGTTAAGACAATATGACGCCCATATAACGTTCAAACTGGCGTTTTTGTTGACTTCAAATTGCTTTCGTTCTACAATGTTTCATCCCGCTTATACTGATTATAACTTTAAACTAATGAAGTATATAGGATTTATAATACCAAGTAATATCTGCTCAGAGCTTACAAGTTATGAGCAAAAGCATGCTAATTTACTAACATAGAACCCTGAACAAAAGCCTATAATTCTATTAGCGCCAAACAACCTTCAACCACATCTAGATAGCCTTCCATTTTTCTCCACCCAACCTCGCTTATACTGTTTTAAGACGTTATTCTTAAGGACACTACATTACTCATATAGTATCGCGTCTCGGATCGGTATTTCACTAAATGAACGCTTCTCAAACGATATTTATAGCTGCGGTGGACATAATTTAATAAACAAAGCAGGCTCCAGCCGACATTTTAATGCCACCTCGGGCATAAGATCTGATAATGGATCATAACAGGTTTTCAGACTTGGTAGATAGCATTGTAAGGAACTAGTAACGAAGTGGTTACAGACTCCCGGTAAAATGTGCTGTGGCTCCAATCGCTAAGCGAATACCCTATCTGCGCTCGAGCTATTAATAATACACTGCGCTATCTGATATGCACTGAATAAATATTTTATACAATGTGAAATATTTTACTACATTTTTTCCATATGAATTGTTGGCAGCTCGCACTATTACTTGTCACTTTTTGTCGGCTCTTGCTGGGTATTTCAAAGCGTATTTCATACAAATTATTCCAAAACTATAATAATACGATTGATTGTAGATCATTATAGAAATGTTCGTAATTGAATTCCGTAATTTGATTCAAACTAGTTTGATTAAACTATGCGTAATTATTAACCTAATAAAAGTGGTTGATAGGTTTAATTAAGGAATCCAATGAATTTGGGTGTGTTTTATATAAAGCAAAACTTCACTACAAAAAAGATCTCTGTGACTTCAAAAATACTTTTATAGTTTTTGTTAGTTGCTGATGAGCAGAACAAAATTAGCTTAAACTTTTTTAACAAAAGAAATCAGGAACTGATGGCTAAGGGCAACTTACGTTCAAATGACGAAATAACCTATGCTCAGAATGTCAAATCCGTAATTTTATCACGAATAATGAATATCTATACAAGTTTATAAAAAAAACCTTCATGTTTTTTAATGACTTTTTAAATTTGCGCTTACTTGATGAATTGCGATAATTCTATGATACATATTAGCTCATTATTTGTGAAGATTTTCCTGTTCCTCATTCGGGTGTTTCTATTGCTACATCAGATATAAAATATTTCAAATACTTCACCTATACGCATGACAAATGACTGGCAGTCTCATATCATCCAAGATCAAAATCAGGCGTCCAACAAACGAGAGAGTATAAACATTTACATTTGAGCCGTCCAGCGGTCAAGAAACGTGCTTCATTTCGGCCTTATCTAGCAGGCTTTGTTTCCTTGACAGGTGCATTAGTGGTATCACACAGCAATTAAATGCATCGACGGTGCTGAATCATTGTGAGTCTGCGGTTTATCTAATTCTTCTTCATGATGCCGAAATGTATCATGATCGAACGATACAGTTTCATAAGCCTATTCGCTTGGAGTACAATCGTCATCGTTTGATTTGATCGTGGAATTCCTTTGTTTTGAAATGGTTGTTGGCCTGGCACAAGTCAAGGTCGAAATGATTGGTTATTATTGTTGCTGTCTTGTTATGGTCTCTATGGTGCTGCTAAGTATTAGCGATGTACATATTTGATATTATAACGCCTGTTTCTTTATATTTTTATTCACTGGCCTATTTAAACTTGATACTAAAACTATTAGTAAAATTGTAGAAACACGTTACTATTTTATTTTTACCATTTTAGGAATCAAACGTACTGTTATGTGGACCTATTCAGTTTTCTTAAAAAAACAACTTATGGATACATTTATTTTATTTGAAAATATAAAATTATTAATTTACACGATGGCTTACCAGCTCCCGCAACTCACTTTTGCTACAAATTTGGGCAGAGATTCCACCTGAAGGGTTTACTGATACTGAGTCTGGTGGCTCCTGGAATTATCATAATAAATCTGAGCACTTAATTTTGGAAGCCACCGTTTATATAGAGAAAAACACTGCTGACAACGCTTAAATAGGTTTGTGAGGGATTTGGGCCTAGGTCAGCAATATATTAGGCGTAACAGTACAAAATCCCGACTGCTTACTTTTCTTTTATCTTCAAAATTAGTTCATTTAATTCTTGTTTCTACTCGCAGCTTTGCACATTTGAAGTTCAGTTATAACTTATGTCCCGTTTCAACGGAAATACTCATTAAGTTGTCATAAAGAGTATCAATGATCTATAACAATCAATCTTATCAAAAAATAAATCTTACAAACAAAATACATTCAGCTGTTCCGAAGGTAAATGGCATAAAACACATACACTCGATTTATCATTCTTAATGCATAGTGTATCATAATCATTTTAAACGATAACAACTTCGTTAAGCATAACATTGTCCTTCAGTAATAAAACCTGTATAGCTTACGTTCAAATACGTCTTTACAGTAACATTTTGTTCTATTTTTTTATTTTTTGTGTTATAAGTTATGTCTCTTGATTTATACTGATGGGTTATTTAAACTCTAAGGCGAACAAAATGGATTCAAACATAATATGCTAATAAACACATCATCATTATTAGTGTCTCACCTGACGTATGATAGGTGTCTAGAGAAAGTATCTGTGCAAATAAGCAGAAAGTGCCAAAATGTACAGTACGCCCAATTAACAACTTAATCAAGCTATTTTAATGATAATATCATTGGCATCAATTTGTTAACCTCATCCATAAGTATGTTACCAACCATAATATAATTTGTGTAGGTCAACGCACTCTGTACCGTACTCATTTTAACATTACTTCGAATTAAATCTCGCTTCTTATAAAGCGATTTGGTCGAAAATGGAAAGGCAAAGAGCCTATTAAAGCATAAAGTGATGCCCCCCGGTTATTCCACTGATGTTTTGGGTAGGATTGACTATTAAAAGTACATATTTTCACGCATTCGATATAAGAAGATGAGTGTCTAAAAAGCTATTTTATAGTTTTTAAATAGCAGGTAACAGTTCGTTGCGGCTCCGTCGTAAAACTTCACCTATCAAAGTACTGTCCCATGAGATGTTACTTAAACTGAGTGGGTTGGTTCCATTTTGATGTATATTGACAAAAATTGGGTATAAAAATAGGCGTGACTCATTAAAGTTTTATGATCCCGTTAAAAGCTGGGGAAAATACGGCAATATAATACTGAAAGCGTATATTTTAACGTAAAACTTCCTTTTACTGAGTCCCTTAAAGTTTATTGGTTGGTCAACGATTTGTCGTATCTTCACCTATATTTAATATATTATTCATTGTGCTAGGTAACATCATTATAGTATATATTATATTACATCTTCCCAGCCATTTGCATATTAATGACAATGTTACCCATTTTTGGTTATTAATTAAGCAATTACATAAATATTGAGCGGTAATCTTATACTGCAAAATAATATATATAAGTTGATTTCTGAAGAATCCAGATAGTTATTAAATCACTGTTAGTATATGTTCTGTCACTGCTAAAAAGTAGCAGATGAAATTTTTTTGAGTTCGTCCGGGGAAGTATTGCAAAATAAGTACATATTTCTACCGCCAAGCGGTTATGTTCACGTTACTGTGTTGCAGTTTGAAGGATATGGGAGCCGGTGAAATTACAGGCAAATGAGACTCAACAATGTCTCAGAGTGATGGGCGCAGTGCCAGTGTAAGGTTACCGCTTAACACCAGGCCCCGTGCTTGTTTCATCACAATAATATAAAAAAACAACTTTTACACGCTGAATTCCATCATAAGGATGGTATGAAATTTATGTTCAAAACAGTATTCATACAGTCTTGCTGGTATGTATTTTTAGTATTTTATGTATTTTTAGGTTCCGTACCTCAAAACAAAAAAAAAACCCTTAAAGTATCACTTTGTTGTCCGTCTGTCTGTCTGTCAAGATCCTTTTTCTCAAGAACACGAATCAAGCTGAAATTCATATCAAATACTCAGGTCTACTGTCCCTTGGAGCTGTGAAAAAATCAAACTTTTAAGCCAACGCAATCAAAACATACAGCCATTTATGCCGTAAATTTTTGACACTCGTTAAGGAATCAAAACCTACTTGAGACTTTCCTTGAACTCAGAACCTTGAAATTTGGTATGAAACAACGTCTGATAGCGAAAGGCATATATTTTTAGTTACTTGATATAATAATAATATTTTTAATAATTTTAAACTGTTATGGATTTCATATAGCAATAAAATAACACTAACTTTTTTTTTACTTATATACTTACAGGTTTGTACGGAACCCATGGTTGTGCGAGACTGACTCGTACTTGGTCGGTTTTGTTTTTTTGTGTATACATTGCAAACACATGGTCTTAACATCTTTTGTTGCTATAACCGAATACACCATACTGCTAATTGCCATGGGATAATCTCATACCCTAACCATTTCCGCATAAGTTTCAATATACGAGCACCATTCGTTGCAGCATGGTCAGGGTAAACAAAATATCGAGCATTGCATCAATAAATACTCGAAGATCGGGGCATGCCGTGTTTGGTATAGGGCAGTGGGAGAGAGGTCATGAGCTAGGAAACGTAGGAGGGCAAATTGGTATGCAGATTTTGATTGTAATTTTGCTTTGCAAACATGAAAGGTTAAGTAAGTGAATTCTATTTCCTACTAATACTATTAATGCGATTTTATGCAATTGTATGCGAGTGTATTTCTTACCGCCGATCTCTGTGATTAGATTAATTATAAATATCAGATGAAAAATTTTATTTTGATTTAGCTCTGTCCAAATCTTTGTAAATATAATACTCCTTTTCAGTTGTTGTCTTGTCAACTGTGGAACGCCAATGAACCTCAACAATTCTACGGCCAAAAACACTTGTATAAAGCAGATATTTATAATTTGTATACTACATCGCTACCACCTTTTTTGCACATTTATTATGACTGGTAGAAAATGTTGTAGTTCTTTAAGCTATCCTTGTATAAAAAATATGTTTATTACGTGATATGAGTATATAGAGAGTATCACAACTTGTTACAAAAAGAAATCGAAATATCTAAAACAAACATCAGCTCAAGCATTATCATCAATTCTTCAGTTGCACCATTTCTGTTTACATACCTACTTCACATTAAAGGTCAGCATAAGTGAGCAATAAATAAGGTATTTAAACCGAATGTGTGTGGGCCTGGCCTTAACTGGTGGCACGATTCATGGGAAAGCTCGGGATTACAAAGGTTACTATTTATTCGGTACTTGAATTGAAGACGAGCTTGATATGGGAGACAGGTAGCCATTTTGGGAACTTTTAGAAGCTGTAACGTACATTACTTTTATATAAATCGACGTCAAAGAGTCCAAAATTGGTGTAGATGTAACATTGAATATCGTTGGACCAATATACAACACTTCGTAAGATAAGCCTATAACAAAATATGCCATATTGCGTTTGTATTAATAAAATCCCTATCAAGAAACCAAAACCGTGTTGGCTTATCTTCACGGCCGAACAATAAACAGGGACGTAAAAATCCTAAATAATAAAAACAAGTTCAAAAATAAAACTCCCACCGCACAATATAAAATGGAAACCCGATAAATGCGCGCCTCGAAAGCTATAAACAAACGAAAATATGAATCGAGATTACGGTAATACACGAACTAAGGTAGAACAGTATAGCTCTAGAGCGTGGGATGACTTAAATGGTAGTGAAGCGAATGTACAGTATGTGATACACTGCATCATTTGCAATTACATGTTATTGTACCTTTGTGCTATTTAATGTCCGGCGGTACGCCCCCCGTAATAAGAATGTGGTATTGTAAGCAAAATAGTTTGCTGTTCGCGTCTGCCAATTTAACTTGAAAGTTTTAATGGTGCAACATCATATAATAAAAATGTTTAAAAAAGAAGAAACCTACATCCAACCCTGAAAAAGATGGAATAATTTGTTGAAGTCGGTACTATGCTTATTTAAAACGCGGTACTGATCTCACATTATCACGGTTCGACATTCACTAATTAATCAATACTTTTCAGTGTTGGAAATATGTTCAAATGTTATCACTGTTTTAGTGTATAGCATTCAAAATAATTGCCACTCGCGTCAAATACGGTTCTAAGGGTACTGTAACAGCCGGGTCGTCCACTGCTGAACACAGCCTCACAGGGGGTATATGACATAATCCCCACGCTTGGCAGGCGTCTGCTATGAAGCAGTGATAGCTCAGTGGTTTTGGCCATGGACTGCCGCGCAGAAGGTCCATGGTTCGAATCCCGCCGCGGGCTTGAGCTTCAGCACACGGTGGAAGGGCATTTTTGCAAATGCCCGCCTGGCTAACGACCACCCTCAAGTAGAAATTCTGTCGCCAAGCACCTAACGGTGTGTTCCGGTAGCTGTCCTTGAGAGCCAGAGTAATTCTAGGTTAAGCCTGTTAACACCTTCGACCACATCATCACTTACCATCACGTGAGATTGTAGTCAAAGACTTACCTATCAGCAATAAATTTTTTTTTTTTAAAAGTCTTGGGGATCGCAGTGTAAGTTGGCAGTTCCTTAGAAGGCGCTGCTGCCCACCTTCCAGTATTTTTTCCCTTAGTCGCCTCTTACGACACCCACGGGATGATATGGGGAGGTGCAATTCTAACCCGGTACCCTACGGGGAACATACGGTTCACCATAGCAAAAGTTTCAATTATCATTACCTCATCCAGGTATGTAAATATTATGCAGGTGATCGACTATAAAAACTCTACAGATGTTGTTGAAATATAAATGGAATTAACTTGGAGGTATACCCAACAAAGCATAATCATCAAAATTTATTCATAATTGGCAGAGTAATCGCGGAACGTACATACAAAAATAAAACACTACAGTTAAACTATATTACGGTAGAGTTAAGAACTACCCAGCAAAATAACTAGCTATGGAGGCTTTATTATCAATGGAATCATTACGTAGCTGCTGCCATATATAATACGAGCCTACGCTCGTATTATTTTTTGTCAAACCTGCATCCTTACAATAATTGTTGATCAAGTCCTAAATTGAAAGTATCCCACGTTGGTACGCAATGTGGGTTGATAATCATTATTCTTACGAAATTGGTTGTTCTTGCTTACTCACGGCATCATTAGCTTACTCGGAAGCAGTATCAATATACCCAAAGATTACCACCTCTGACCTTTCACTGGTGACCTGACATTTATCCATTCAATTTGCCGTCCACCATCATTGAGTTCATTAATCATTCTGAAGGCTACCCGCCTAAGCAATTTGCCTGCAAAAACAAAGACGGTTAAAACATCGTGTTGTAATCAGGAAACCAAACATCCGTTAATCCTTAGCACAAGCAGGCATAGAGTACGCAAATCCTTCAAATAATCCAGTCTGAAAAGCCGTCAAGTCTCTGTCAACACTTGGCAAACGCGATTTCCTTAGCAAAGCGTCGAAGTTCTCAGCGTATTTACATTTTCACACATAAAGTAAATTTCTCGTATCCATCTAGAAGTTGGTGTGCGAGTAACGAAAATAGCGATTCATCACAAGTTTTAATCTGTTCTAGAGTTTGGCCCACTTGTGGTTACAAGTACGGTAGACGGGCGCGCGGAACGTTGGTCATAGTTTGAAACCAAAAAGAAATGCGACTAATCAAGAGACTAAGACAAGATTGATTTAATTATCCAGAAAATAAAGCAAAACTGAACCACTTTTTGAATAAAAGTCTATTATTAGCTTCAGACCGCAACTTTCTGGAATTTAACACTTATTTTTGCAACAACGCCTGCTCCGCGGATTGCATTATAAAATTACAACAGTTAAAATTATTATCATTAAGACTTGCTTTGTAGTACAACGTAAGTTGAACTATAGGTGTCGCTCCGCCCTCATACGAAGAACAAGACAAATTAGAGTTATGAGTCATATGTCATGTTAGCTTAGCGGTCAGAGCATGCCCCCGCTATAGGGGTGCATGACGCGGATTCATATCCCGCACATGGCTATATAATTATACTAAACATTTTCTTTACCAAGTCTCCATGGCCGAGCGGTTAAGGCAACAGTAGCGTACAGCCGCGGTCGGCATCCCACACGAGACAAAAAAAAATGTGTTAAACTTTATAAATATATCATAGGACAAAAATCAAAACATCAAATATCAAAATCCGTTAAGTTTGATATACACTGAAACGTACTTAGACGAGTATAATATATTGGAGGACTAGATCGTCAATGTTTATACAATTTTCATCAATGTATATGGTTTATGATATGGTTGGTATGTTTTTGCATGGCACATAGGTTAGGTATGTACATACATTCCCCCTCATACCCCGATGTTAATCAAATTGATTTTTCTGCCTACGGTTGCCTGGAAGAGATTGCTGCCTAGCAATAAGGCCGCCGATTGTACTATCTTTTTTATCTTAAGATGAAATATTTTGTTAGTAATATTAATTGTAATAAGAAAGTACAATAAAGTGTTCTATCTATATTTACCAACAACTTACATACCACAATCAATAACATAGTTTTTAATCCATTTTCTTTGTATTATTCCTTGAATGTGTCTCGTTAATACGCAACAGTATTAAAAAGTATAGTATTAAAATTATTGAAAAGCTTTGAAAACAAACAAACAGGTAATAGTTTATTTTCACTCACGTTAAGTTTTCTGTTTTTTTTCTCATAATTATACGAATTGTTACAAATTTCAGTCATTGCCAAAATAAAATCGACAAAGGTTGGTGAGTGCCTTAAACAACATAAACAATATAAAACAGATCAACAACCAAGTCACTGTCTAAAACACAAGTTAAAAGCGAATAACGGTGCATTTATTTTCATTCTGCATTCATTTCAACTAACAGTTACATAGATCATAAGTATGATGCTCATAAAGTTCAGTAAACAATGTTGAAGCACCTTAGTTGTGCCAAAGTAGGGGCTTACATCGCTCGACTTCCAATTATCGACCAATATGGTAGCAACTGCCTTGTCGTAATGTTGTATTGCATGGGGTATAAGACTTTTGTAGAATGTTATGTCTCTTGGATTTAATTTTTATAGTTATTGAACATCAAGGTTAGTTAACATTTTAATAGTTATACGAGAAAAGATAAACATGATGTTAATAAACTTTTGTACATGAGCTACAACGAAAGACTCATTTTTACCACCGAATTAAATAACGATATCTAAGTACCTATTGAATAAATGATTGTGACTTTGACTTTGCTTTAAGGCATAGTTTTAAGGCTGGCGTCGGTGTCTCAGTTATATTAAATCTAAGAACTGATATTCAAAAACATATGTTTTTGAATATCAGTGCTGATTGGAAAGATTAGTGACGTTGTGGAAAAGTTGCACGCCATAACTACTTTCAAGCTCCTTGGTGTCCTAATATCAGAATTGGATGATTTTAAAATCGATTTTCTTGAAGGGCTTTAAGAAACGTATCCACAAATATATATATATAACTTTCAGTTTTAATTTCAATGGAACGATAAAACGTTAAAACGTAAATAAATAATTTGTAGTTGGGTTTTTTAAGTTTTAATCAGTACTAATATTATAAATGCGAAAGTAACTCTGTCTGTCTGTCCGTCTGTTACGCTTTCAGGCCAACACTACTAGACTACTGATTTGAATGAAATTTGGTATGGAAATAGTTTGAGACCCGGGAAAAAACATAGGATAGTTTTTATCCGACTGCTCAAAAAGAGGTTAATGTTTTCGCGCGATAACCGACATAGGCGCGGGTGGAGCCGCGCCCGGAAAGCTAGTTAGTTTATACTTGTTCAACAGTGGTGTGTTTGGTATTCAAACTACATGGCAACTAGCTGGTAATTTGGGTATACCTGTAATAGGTGTACCTGTGTGTATTACTGTAATAGGTTCTTAACTTAATAGAGATATTTATTTCCATATGAAAATCTGTGTTATTTGGATAAGTATTTATCTGTCGCCAAGCACCTAACGGTGTGTTCCGGCAGCTGTCCTTGAGAGCCAGTAATTCTAGGTTAGCCTGAACAACATCTTCGACCACATCATCACTTACCATCAGGTGAGATAGTGGTCAAAGGCTAACTTATCGAGTATAAAAAAAAAAGTATATCTAGATGCCTGGATCGGATTCCGACCTGTGCCGCCACGCCGTGCACACCTGTCTACAGCTCCGCCAGTATCTCCCAGTGAGACCGCAATAGTCCCCGCACTATTGCCGTCTCACTCGGGTCATCGTTCCGACGCTAGTTGCAGACCAGTGCCTTGGAATACGCAGTCCTGACGAAGTTTTGTTTTGTGTGCAGAAGCTGAGCAGCCGCCGAACGCCGTGCAACGTGAGCTACGAGCTCGCCGTGCCGTCGCGCAGAGGCGCTCTAAGACGTCAGGCATTACCACCTACCCAAGTCCCTTGTTTCGGAACAACATCATATCGGGCTGGTGGTCTTGTTTTGACCGCACTTTTCGGTGCGCATTTCACAACTTTACTACTCGACACAACATTGTAACAGTGCGCGTAACAACACACTTTGTGCTGTTAAGCGACGTCGTTCAGGCGTGGGGTAGCGTCAGCCAAACCCGTCTGAACGATCAAATCCGCCATTTGCTGCGGTCGCAGTGTGACACCCTACGGTGACAACGGCCACTGTCGAACTTTTGGTTTAACCTTGCACCGTGGCCTTTCCCGCTTCACGGGTCAGCCGAAGCAAGTTGGGCTCCGGGATAACTGGCCTTGGGGTTGCCCCTAGTCAACCCCGGAGTAGCGCTTAGGAGCACCCCTCTCCGCCGAGAAAAAAGCTCGGAGAGGGTACACAACTAGGGCACACCCTAGGTACACACTCCCTCTCACACAGTGAGCTCACAAGGTGTGTGAGGGAATTCAAACCCTTGATAGGGCGTCCTGAGTATTCCCCTCAGGATGCAATCCCGTCCCTCTAACGGTGAGGTGCAGGTCCTTCAGACCTTCGCCCTCCGCCACCCCGATCTGTATGTTGCTCATATGCAACTCCTCGAAGAGGAAGCGAGTGCCCGCCTCACGGACACTCTTATTGCTCCCTCCGGGACTTCAATCCCGGAGGCCAACGTCCCTCCTCTGACCCGGTCCTTCTCAGAGGACAGTCCGCTTTCGCTCGCTCCGGGCCCAGACAACAGACGCACGGTGGCAGCCCCTCCCCGTGAGAGGTCTCGCTCGCGCTCACCGATCGGGAGGCCAGCGAGCACCCGTCCCTCCATCGCCGTTGTCGAGCCCACTTCGGACTCCGAAGCGGAGATGGAGGTAGATCCGAGTCGCGCCTTACGCACCGACTCGGACTCAGATAACGACGGCTATACCGTCGTAGATAGAAAACGCAAGCGTGCTCCTAAAGCCGCTAGTTGCGCAACTTCCGCCCCTCCCGCCAAGGCACCCGCTAAGGCCCCCGCCTCCGGCAAGAAGCCGACCCCCGCCCCGCGCCCCGCGTCTCCTCCCTCCGCTCCGGCCACCACTGCCGCGTCCCCTCAGGACGCGAGCGCGCGCCGCGAAAAACCGCCCCCGCCCCTGTTCATTCAGGACAAAACCAAATGGGACATGCTGTCCCGTTTAGTTTCGGATCGTGGGATCCATTATACTAATGCCCGCTCCACGCAGCAGGGCATTAAAGTCCAAGTGTCCACCATTAGCGACCACAGAGCGCTAACAAAGCTCCTCCGTAAAGAGAGCATAAGTTTTCACACTTATGCGCTCGAAGAGGAGAAAGTCCTCCGAGTTGTCATCCGCGGTGTGCCCAAGGAGGTACATACCGACTCGGTATGTGCCGACCTGAAAGCACAAGACTTCCCCGTACATGCAGTTCACCGCATGTACAGCGGGAAGGACCGCAGTCCCTACGATCTAGTACTCGTAGTACTAGATCGTACACCTGAAGGCAAGGCCATTTTTAATTTAAAAAAGGTCTGTGGCCTCTCAGGACTCGATGTCCAAGCCCCATACAAGAATGGGAGTCCCTCACAGTGCCATAACTGCCAACTATACGGGCACGCCTCCCGTTTCTGCTTCGCTCGCGCTAGGTGCGTTAAGTGCCTAGGCGATCACGCGACAGCAGCGTGCACTCGCACCCGGGATTCGCCGGACCCACCCAGTTGTGTTCTATGCGGTGCTCAAGGGCATACCGCGAATTACCGTGGTTGCCCTAAAGCACCACGAGTGAACCACAGGGTGGCAAGGCATAGGCCGACCCGTCCCTCTTATGACCGTTACCAACGGGTAAGCCCGGTAGTACCTGCCTCACAGGTAATACCCGCGCCGCTCCCAGCCCGTAACGCATGGTCTAAACCACCCAGTATGGTTAAGACCGTCGCTACCGCCCGCGCCCCGGCCCGCGCGCCCGCACCCGCGCCCGCACCCGCACCCGCCCGCGCCGCGGCCCCTGCCCGCGCACCGGCCCCAGCTCGCCCCGCGCTCCTGGCACCCGTTGCCAACACCATTCGCGCGCCTCCCCGCGCCGCTTCCCGGCCACAAGCTCCACCTATGCCATTGATGGCTGCCCCTCTTCAAGAGGCAATCAACCTAGTCAGCGATCTGGCTATGTCGGTTGACATCAATGAGGTACAAGAGCTATTTCACAAGATGCAATACGCTCAATCCCCAGCGGACGTGATCCAATACACATTGGAACACGCAAACTTACTAAGCGCCCTTAAGCGCTTCGTCCCCCAGGCCCCTCCCCAGTACAACCACTATGGGTAGTACAACCGAACGCACGAAACCGCACTCAGTTTCGTTAGCGTCATTTAACGCTAACGGCCTCTTCAGACAACGTGACCTCGTCCACGACTTTTGTTGTACCCACCTTATCGATATCATATGCGTGCAGGAAACCCTTCTAAAACCGGGGAAGGCGAACCCTAGGTTTGCCAATTACAGAACGGTACGTGATGATAGAGTGAACTCCCGTGGGGGAGGCACTCTTATCTATTACAAAAGGTCCCTGCACTGCATTCCCCTACCTACCCCGACTCTTGTTAATATGGAAGCATCTTGTTGCCTCCTAGCTATGACTGGTCATCAACCTATAGTCATAGCGTCCTGTTACCAAGCTTGCTCCAAGCCGATCGTCCGAGCTGACTTAGAAGCATTGTTCTCTTTAGGAAGCGCCGTCCTTCTGATTGGCGACTTCAATAGTAAGCACATCCTATGGAATTGTAACATCAACAATCCCAGAGGTATTGCACTTGAAAAACTAGTCGCAGAACTCAATTTTGACATAATTGCGCCCACTGAGCCCACTCACTACCCTCATATGGAAGACTTTCGACCTGACTTGCTTGACATGGCACTGCTCAGAGGCGTAACACTTCAGTTACGCTCCATAGAAGTGGTTCACGAGCTTCACTCTGACCACCGACCCATTATACTGCGACTAGGTCCCGACCCAACGACAGACCTCCCCCGCCCCACTAAGACAATAGTGAACTGGAAGCAAGTAGGCGATGCCCTAAAGGCTATCAGTTTACCGGACCATGACAAGATCCCTGACGACATCCTGACTAAAGATGACGTAACCCTTGCGATCGATTCGTTCACTAATCACCTCTCCACCGTAGTAGGTGCATCCGCAAAGGAGGTCATGGTGCCGGACGACCGGCGCCTTGTCATTCCAGCGGATGTGAGACGATTAGTAACGGAAAGTAAAGCAGTGACCCGACATTACGACTCTTACCCCAGTAAAGAGAACAAAACAAAGAAACGCCACTTTGAACGCATGGTTCAAAGTCGCATGTCTGAGTTGCGTGATCAACAATGGGGTGACAAACTTTCAAACCTCGTGCCAAGCCACCATGCTTATTGGGACTTGGCGCGACGTATGAAAGGTAGTAACCATAACGACATGCCTCCCTTATACAGACCAGTCCCACTAGTCCCAGCGTTCTTTGACGAAGACAAAGCTGAGTGCCTAGCTGATAGCCTAGAGGCTCAGTGTTCCCCTAACGTAGATCACGTTGACCAAGCTCACCTCGATTCGGTAGATGCTGAAGTCGAACGTAAAAGCTCTGTGGTCACCTCTGAACTCCCTCCAATCACCTTAGCGACTTACGCTGAGGTGACGAGACTGATCAAGGCCCTCCGACCGCGCAAATCCCCCGGTGCCGATGGCATCTCCAACAGGGTTCTTAAAACCCTCTCTCCTCCTCTCATCCATCTCCTAGTCAGCATCTTCAATGCTGCTATGAGCCACTGCTTATTCCCAGACACCTGGAAATGTGCAAATGTCATTGGCATTCACAAACCAGGCAAAAGCTCATCTGACCCCACCAGTTACCGCCCCATCAGCCTCCTCAGTGCCTTAGGCAAACTTTACGAGCGGTTACTTGCAAACCGTCTCCAGTCCCATGCTAAGGAACACCACCTTATTCCAGATGAGCAGTTTGGCTTCAGACCCGGACACTCATGCGTCCAACAGGTGCACCGCCTCACGGAGCACATCATTGAGGGCTTTAACAAGTACCCCAAACCCCAGACAACGCTAGCAGTCTTCCTCGACGTAGCGAAAGCTTTTGACAAAGTCTGGCACAATGGCTTGATTTACAAGCTATACCAACTTGGCGTGCCAGAACGTCTTGTGCTCATCCTACAAGACTTCCTTAAAGCCAGAAGCTTTCGCTATCGCGTGGAAGGCACCCTCTCCTCCCCCCACCCAGTCAGAGCCGGAGTCCCTCAGGGCTCCGTGCTATCACCCATTCTCTTCGCGCTGTATACCAGCGACATCCCACGCTCCCAGCCAGACGTCCTATTGGCCCAATACGCGGATGATACCGCTATTTATACCACTGGGTGGCGTATCAGCAGAAAGTCCATTTTCGCCCTTCAACGGGCCATCACCGAGATCGGTGACTGGTTCCGTAAATGGCGCATCGCGGTCAACCCAGTTAAAAGTGCAGCTATGTACTTTACTGAGAAGACTCGCCCCCGTTACCCGCAACCTTTAACTTTGTTTGACCAACCCATCCCCTGGGTTAGTAAAACAAAATATCTCGGAGTCACCCTTGATCGGAATCTCACCTTTAGCGATCATATAACAACCGTCCGAAACAGAGCGGCCTTTGTAATGGGTCGCCTTGGTCCCCTGATTCGCAAAGAGAGTAAAATGTCTCTTAGTAATAAGAAGACACTTTACACTGCCTGCATCCGCCCCATCATGACTTACGCATCAGTAGTGTTTAGTCATGCTAGTGAGGCCCATCTCCATAAGCTTCAAGTCATTCAAAACCGTTTTCTTCGTAGTGCAACCGGCGCTCCGTGGTATATCCGGAACACCGAGTTGCATTGCGACCTAAACCTTCCCTCTTTAGCGCAGTTCAATAAGGACTGCGCCCGCCGATACTTTGATCGAGCGCCCCACCACTCGAACCCATTGGTTGTCCAGGCATCGAACTACTCGACCGCCTCTTCTATCCCATTTTTCAAACCCCCCCGTCGCCGACCACGGCAGGTATTAGACGACCCGGATGACCCCATCGCAGTCATTACATTGGCAGCTTTAGCGTTATCCGCAAGTCGTCGAGGTAAAATCCCCAGGTGTGAGGTAATTAGAGGTCACACAATCAAACACCGAGCTCGCCGGCGAGCTCGAGGCAAAAACAAGGTCACGATAAATTGCTCTCCAAATAGTCAAAGAGTATTATTCAGTAGGGCCCAATTGTGCAACACTGCAGTTGCACAGAGGCATTTTGCTCCGATCCCCCCCATGTCTCTCGACAGCGAGACAAGCCGAGGTCCGAACCACAGTGGTGCCCTTGAGCTCGCTGTCAACCCTTCCTATAATAGCGGTACGTTTTCGGCGTCCGCAGGAGACGGAGGTAGAAAGCGCTTTTCGCCTTCTACGCCCGTCTCGGGAGAAGTGCCTTCGGCACTTCTCCCTCCCGGGCTATTGTAGGGCCAGGCCCTCGCCCAAAACCCGGTGGAGCTGGACGACCGCACAGGCGGTAGCCAGCATCTATGTCCTCCCTAAAAAAATAAAAAAAAAAAAAAAGATGCCTGGATAATATGGTTTGACTCACTCTTTCACTCATAATGGACAGATTAAACCTAACTAGTGGGCCTGCTGCCTACCATCATGCTGGTTTATCTACTAGGTTTCTAGGGTAGACAAGGTTGTAAAAACACCAACATGTTGCCAGAAGTTCTTTTTATTATTTTTTTATTTCATTCTTAAAATGTTACGCGAGCTAAATGATAACTTCAGGCAGGACTTCAAATTTTCTGTATAAAGACACATTCACTATTTAATTTTAACAGAATTTGATTTTCTGCTAAAATGTAAATAAAGTACTTAATGGTTTTTATAATTGTATAATTTATTCCTTAGGTATTATAGCTAAACTGTCTTCATACATTACACTGGACTAGTTTAAATCTGTTTTTTGTTTATATCTTGCATGGTGGTAGGGTATTTCTGCAGGGAGGTTAGGGAGGATTTTACGAATGCCTGCCTGAATAGCTACCACCCTCAAGTAGAAAATCTGTGGACAAGCACCAAACGGTGTGTTTTTTATATGATAACAAGCACAGTTGCAGCTGAGCAAAATTACATTTATAAATTACTAGCTTTGCGGGCGCGGCTCCGCCCGCGCGTATGTCGGTTATCGCACGAAAACATTAACCTCTTTTGGCGCAGTCAGATAAAAACTATCCTATGTTTTTTCCCGGGTCTCAAACTATGTCCATACCAAATTTCATTCAAATCGGTCCAGTAGTTTTGGCGTGAAAGCGTAACATACAGACAGACAGACAGACAGAGTTACTTTCGCATTTATAATATTATAGTACTGATTGGTGCACATTTTTTTTTGTTCAGGATGGTAATCGTACCGCATATTTCGATTTAGCGCCGGATGCTAGTCTTCTGTATCAACCAAATTGTCGACGGCTGAACACAGCCTCCATTAAGGGGGGCTTGCCATAATCCCCACGATTGGCAGTTTAAGAGATCAGTTCCTCAGAAGGCGCCGCTGCCTACCTCGCGGTATTTTGCGGTAGCTTTAGTCGCCTCTTACAATGCTGTACTTGGAATCTTATATTGCATGAAAAGTTTTTTATGAATATAGTTTTTGTCAGACGATGGCAAAAGATAGGTGAATACGCTTTATTACATAGATAGCATATTTTTTCAATCACATCTACGTATAATGTATTTTAACGCGCCTCGCGCCGATGTGACGATATATCGCCAACAAATTATAGGACAATCATCATCAAGAGTCATTTAGTCTACCGAATTAAGACCTCTTCCATCCTTTTCCAATCCTCCTAGGATTGACTATAATGTTCAAGTTTGGCAGGCGGCTCCTCATCAGCAGCAATCAGTAGGTCGTAGTTCGCTCGTAGCGAAGTTTGCTTAGCCATTTTGAATCGATCAGCAAAGTTAAGCAACGTCCGCCGCGGTCAGGAGTTGGATGGGTGACCGCTGGTGACATTACTACTGAGCGCTTCCATGCTTTGGAGGGCACGTTAAGCCGTCGGTCCCGGTTGTTGTCTTAGGACGGCAGTCGTTACAGCATGGTGGTAGGGCACTTTGCGAATGCCCGCCTGGCTAGCTACCACCCTCAAGTTGAAAATCTGTCGCCAAGCACCTAACGGTGTGTTCCGGCAGCTGTCCTTGAGAGCCAGTAATTCTAGGTTAGCCTGTACAACATCTTCGACCACATCATCACTTAACATCAGGTGATATAGTGGTCGAAGGCTAACCTATCATGCATAAAAAGAAAAAAAAAAAAGGTGTTCATAAGGCGCTGCGTATTACCTTATAGTATTTTTTTCTTGTTTGCCTCTTACGAACCTCTCCCAAGGGCCACAATTGTCCGATTTAGTATACCCTATACATTTCCTGAACCATGACCTTATTAATAAATACAACTTTTGGATCACTTCATGTAAGTCTGTCGCATGTACTAAACGCTCGTCTGCACTCTAACAATTTGGCATGCAATGTTTAGACGCGGGTTATCGCGGCTTACTTCTCCACCCAACCACCTAAAATATTTCACCTGAATTCCTGCTAACAAATAAAATATTTTAACTTTCATTGCGTGACGGCATATAGCACGCGACGCAGAAATTGATTTATACCCGACGTTATTATGGCGACTTTTGTTTTTCGAATGAAGAATACGGTTAATTAGAATTATGATTGCGTGAAAAAATTAAACAAAGGGCTTCAGTTACATCTGGTTTTGAATACTTTTAACAACTAAATCGTGTTAGCGTACAGAGTTACGTTCTTATTTACGGGAACAAGTGATGATTTATTTTTGGTTGCTTTATACTTTCCAGCTGGAATTTATAGGGACCTTGGTTTTATTCATAGTAATTATGTACTTAGATCATGGACGTACAAATCAGATTATTGAAATTAAATAATTACCATTATTTTGGTTGTATTGAATTAACAAAACTACAATCATATCAATCATCTGGAATCGTCATACATTTTTCTCCAAACATATAAGACAAAATGCTTTGGCTAATTAACTTCATGCCACTATTGATATTGATATTGGCGTAGTATTTAAGTTTTACTGCACATAAGATGCGGTATTAGACTCAAAATCATACTTGCGGACTCTTTTGAGCTATGAGATAGCGGATATACTGTACTGCATCAGTCAGATTGTCTACTGCTGAACACAGTATTAACGGAGGGTTTTCCGTAATCCCGACACCAGTGACTTAGGGACTGCAGTGTAAGATTAAAGTTCTTTAGAAGGTGCAGATGCCCAGATTTCGGTACTTTTCTTTAGTCTAGTATCAAGACATGTGAGGCTTCAATTCTAATGCGAATATCTATAGGGCTGGATGTATATCAAAATATAGCTAAAGCTGATTAGATTATGATATATTATTGAATGACACAGAATGGAACAGTTAAGCTTTATCATAATGTTTATTAGATAACATTATTATGTTTTACTTTTTACTCTTGAGCTTAACGAATTACTTCGAAAAATATATTTTAATCCATTAGTCATGTACAGATTCCAGCACTCGATCAAAAATACGTCGCTTATATCAACGGTATTAAAAGCTATTTTAATATTGATAGTCCATTACAGTAAGCTTCTACTTTCGTCTTTTGTAATGCGATACCGCCCGTCAAGTTCTAATTGATGCTGTCAGTCAGAATAAGCGGGCTCACAATACTGATGGTCTGGTGTACGTTTAATCGTCCCCTGGGAATCTTTGGTTATTCGATTAAAGATGTGTTCTTTTTGTGGCATGTGAAGTCGTAAGTACGTTGTGTACATGTGCTTAAGTCAATACAAATTAAGACGTTACTATACTATATTATAATATATCTGAAATACTTATGTAAATGTAAAATGACCGGGAGCGCATCATATTTGCCAAAACTTATCAGAGCGCTTGGTCGACGCGACGCCTGAATTAAATGCTGGCACCTATTTGGTTTAAAAAATAAGCATTGCAATTCAACGGGGCAATGCTGCCACCATGATGGGCACGCTGCCAACTGGTAGTGGCCTTGAGAATTTGGGCTGCCTGTGAGTCTGCAATGACTTATAGGTTGTCTAGCAGTAGTATGGTATATAATTCGTAGTATTTTGTTAATAAAGCTAAACCACCGGTTAAAATATATGTTTAATTTGCTGTGTGTAAAATATATGTTTAATATGGCTTTCAAATCAAGTAATAGTTGCGTATATGTTTCATAGCAAAAGATAACTGGATCCAAGCTTACCGTTAACAGATCCGTCATAAAGGAGATCGTAACTTTTAATGTTAGCATAAATAAGTAAAGGCCTAAAAGGAAGCAACAAAATGATCTCAAGATAAACACGGAGTCATCAGCAGAATATCATCATCATCAATAGCTGCTTATTCCCATATTAAATATAAGCCTCCCCGTTAGGAGGGGGATTTCCATAACTTGGCGGGTGTCTTGGGGACCGCTGTGTAATGGTAGCAATACAGAAGGAGCTCTTACCCACCATTCGGTTAGTTTTTCCTTAGTCGCCTTTTAAGGCATGTAAAGATCCCCATCGGTGTGTAAAATATCTATACATTGTGCCTGTGAGCGTGTACCTGACCACGGATTTTTAATTGCTACAACAGGGCATCTCTTTTTTTCGCTTCTATTATATTTATCGTACAATTGGCCTTTTCCCAAAACATCTCCAATATGGTCTGATTTCATTCACATAGGTGTTCTCTTTCTGTTTCAATACACGCACCTTGTACAAATAATCTTTGATTCCTCATCCCTTTTAAATATCTAAGCTATCTTAGTATAGCTTTGTAGACCAATGTCATTATATCCTCAATATAATTTTGTCTTCCAAAGTCACACTCCGCATACTTACTTTTATCTTAACTGTATTCATTGTACTTAAACTTTTCACAAGTACGAATCTTGTAAAGCTTACACTTAGAGATTACAATACGCCAACTAAGCGACAAAATTACTCCAAACAAATGATTTTTGGATATGTATAAGGTAAAAACATAGATTTTTGCATCAGCATGCAGATTAAAGAGAAGGCTACCATACATACGTTTGTGTTTTTAATAATATTAAACGTTTCTTTTTAATGAGGCAAACCTTTGTTGATATTTCATCGAATTTGGTAACCGGGCTAATCCAAGCATTGGAATTTTAAAAAAAGCAGCAGCTATCCAGGATTCAATTTTTTGTTTAGAGTCTGTAAAAAATATTTCAAAATGCTCAAACAAATAAATAGTAGCTAAACTTTCAGTTCAATACAGAGTAATAAAAAGTTCCCAATACAAATACTCCAAGCCAAGACGCACTCGGTCCCAAGTTTATTTACCAACAGCAAACTAAAATGGCAAATCAATAGTTACTGCATATTACTATCCTGTAGCAAACTCCGGACTGTTTTTCGATTTGCTATAAATCGCAAGTTTAATTGCCCGAGAAATAAGGGATTAAGTAGGATAGATTAAGTGGATCTTTCGATACAAGTTAAGGTTTCAATAAGACGTGTTTCTGAACCTTTGTATATACTCATGAGACAAACAAAACAATGAGTTTGGTTTGGTGGATATTTTACATGAAAAAATTTATAGGAATTATACTTAGCCGTTTTCTTTACCTCTGTACCCAAAGGGCTAAACGGAGCTGTATTTATGTCACTTTGTTATCTGTCTGCTCGTCCGTTTTGTCAAAGGTATCTTTGATATTTACTATGAATGAAATATTGATATTTGTTTAGTATATTGACCCAAAATTGTATGTCAATTTTTGATATGGATTCTAACTCAATATGAAACTAAAAGGATTATACCCACTTACAATAATATTGTAGTTTTCGATGGACAGACACTAAAATGACTAAAATTTATATTTTTTTATTATAAAAATTAAAAAATGTATATTAACAGTAATAAAAAACATGTGTGCAAATGCACACGCTAAGCAATTTACTAGCTAATCAGTTAAGTTAGCAGTTTTGTACAAAAAATCAACTTATATTAACTTATATTGATGACGAATTAGTTTTGCAGTACGGGCTGACGCTTCTTCTTCTTTACGTAGTGGTCCGTTTCATCATATAATGCTATATTTGCCAATATGTTCTGTGCCAGAGTAGACGTAGAACCACTAGTTGAAGTTACAAATAAGCTCATCCCTCATTTATTTGACGCTAAACGGTAAATATTGGACTACAATCATGCAAACTTTGACGTTTGATATGCATTACCGTTGTTACGATACAGCTAAAATTGTCAAAAAAATAAGTTTCATGAATGTTTCATTTTAATTGTTAATATACTACGCGTAGGTTGTTATTCTCGTATTTAACCACCATGCAAAGTTACACATAATATCCTGGGAAAAATTGAACTAGTTACTTATAACGGTTCCAAGAATACATACCTAGGTCAGACAGACAGACATACTGAGGGTGGATGCCTATTTAATTCGGTCATGTATATTAACTTACATAATCCTAAAAACTAATAATTCCTTCAATGTCTGCTAATTTCTGCTTTCAGTCCTTCTTTCACATCGTCAGCTCTGTATTCTCGGAAATAGTACAGACCTTAACATTCAAGAAAGCGCGTTTTTTGATATTTTTTGAGTGTAGTTACATTTACAACTACTACTACCTACCCAAGCGATCAAATTTCATATTTTATTGTTTAACTGATATTCACAGCAAGCTTAGACGTAGAACACAAATAAAGCTACTCGTATTAATAATTTACTGTGAAAGGGTGTGCCTGTGACTAGGATTTGTAGGCAGAAGTGATGAAGCACAACGTTTTACTAGAAACATTGTAATCAAATTTGCGAGTTTATTGCGATGGTAACTACCGTCACTATATACGACACCGTTTCACACTCAGGATTTCTACTGAAGATTTCCATAAAAAAGAGAACCAAAAATTTTTGCTGATCTGGGGTTCGAACCGGGGACCTCGGGATTGTAAAGCGGCGCTTTCACAAACACACCAACGACATTCACCTCATGAACGAGATATCACAAGAATTATGAAATACTAAGCAACAAAACAATAACTAAATTAATTATTAATTAATTAATTAATTATAACTAAATTACAAGCATAAACAGTTTGTGTAATTTTATTAATGAAGTGAATGTCTTATTGGTTTGTATTTTAAGCAGAATATGAAAAAAAAAATTATCACAAAAATAATAAATATAGAACAAAAAAAATTTACCTTCATTAAATTTTCTGTACTTTTTACTCTTACACCTACACTAATTCTACTTATTTCTACGCCATCTACATCTAAGGGTATACCCGCAAACATACAACTACGTGTTACGCTTACAAACTACAATTATATACAAAAAGGAACTTCTAGCATTCGTTCTAAAAAATTCATTTTCACGATTCAGAATTCAATACAAACTTGACAGCGTTGTTCCCGACAAGTGTCAAGTCCCTCAGAAATGGGACGGCGGCATCTATGTTCTGACTAAAGAAGCAACAAACTACCACACTGCGCAAGCGTAAGCTGTCAAAACCCTCAAATGTGACATTTAGTGATCAACTTCAAATTTGATTTTAGCTAAAATGTTGTCATATGAAAATATATTGTTTAATATCAAGGAATATAATATATTCAGATTTTATTTGAACTTTAACATCTGAGATAAACTTTGGAAACGACACAATACTCTCCGGCTTCTCCAGCAGTTACAAGTGCAGCAATCATGACGTTACTTTGGCAACTGACTGTGTTTGGGCAATTATTGCAATAGAAGAAGCTCACACGTGCCTTGGACTTGCACACCAAGTGTAGTTTAAAAAAGCCTATACGTTGGTAATATAAAACAAATTGCTAATCAAGTTCAAAGTAACAGCAAATTTCATAGGTTTTGGTGTGCCTACTCTGCTGTAATGCAAGTTTTAGTTGCTTTTATTGGCTTGTTCACACACCAGTGGCACAGAAGTGGTCCCGTTCAAGCTGTATGCTCCAATAGTGCCGTCTGTGAACACCTGGTAAATGACCACTCAAATAACGCCAAAAAAACATCGCATACAATCACTTTTTTTAATGTTATTGTGGCAAAACAAGCTCTAGTCTCACGTGCCTGTGATTTCACTGGCTCTCAAGGACTACTGCCGGAATACACCGTTAAGTTGCTTCGTGACAGATTTTCTACTTGATAGTCGCTAGCTAGGCGGGCATTCGCAAAATGCCCTTCCACCATGCGGTGAAGCTCAAGCCCGCAGCGGGACCATGGACCTGCTGCGCGGCAGTCCATAGCCAATGCCACTGAGCCATCACTGCTTCAAAATCACTACTGATATTAGGATTATGTCTTCCACAGTGCATAGCGATTGCATCAATGAAGCAATCGAGCATATCGACAGCAGACTTAGCATCAACATATACTTATGCATCGGTAAAAATTTTTGGATATGGTCCCAAAAAGGGTTCCGATTTCCGGCAATCCAAGTCTTGGCTTATCTACCGCATAGATTGTCAAAACGACTGGTCGCGCCGTCAGTAGTTTGGTTTCGAAAACTTTCTTCTAAATCAGCTACTACCTGTCGAACATTTAAGATTTTGGTCGTTCCACCACAATCTTCGCCAGCCAAGTCCTCATCCGTCAGCAAAACAGCTAGATTTAGGTCTGAGATAACCGTTTCTGGTATTGTAGTGGACACAGACTCGGTTGGTGCGTAGTAATAAAACCACTATTTGTTTCCTTCGATATTTCTTCGCTTTTTAATGTTCTTCCTTAGTTGGTCGGATGGTTACTGGATTGCAACTGGATGATTTTGCCTTTTTTTTTTTTTTTTTTAGGGAGGACATAGATGCTGGCTACCGCCTGTGCGGTCGTCCAGCTCCACCGGGTTTTGGGCGAGGGCCTGGCCCTACAATAGCCCGGGAGGGAGAAGTGCCGAAGGCACTTCTCCCGAGACGGGCGTAGAAGGCGAAAAGCGCTTTCTACCTCCGTCTCCTGCGGACGCCGAAAACGTACCGCTATTATAGGAGGGGTTGACAGCGAGCTCAAGGGCACCACTGTGGTTCGGACCTCGGCTTGTCTCGCTGTCGAGAGACATGGGGGGGATCGGAGCAAAATGCCTCTGTGCAACTGCAGTGTTGCACAATTGGGCCCTACTGAATAATACTCTTTGACTATTTGGAGAGCAATTTATCGTGACCTTGTTTTTGCCTCGAGCTCGCCGGCGAGCTCGGTGTTTGATTGTGTGACCTCTGATTACCTCACACCTGGGGATTTTACCTCGACGACTTGCGGATAACGCTAAAGCTGCCAACGTAATGGCTGCGATGGGGTCATCCGGGTCGTCTAATACCTGCCGTGGTCGGCGACGGGGGGGTTTGAAAAATGGGATAGAAGAGGCAGTCGAGTAGTTCGATGCCTGGACAACCAATGGGTTCGGGTGGTGGGGCGCTCGATCAAAGTATCGGCGGGCGCAGTCCTTATTGAACTGCGCTAGAGAGGGAAGGTTTAAGTCGCAATGCAACTCGGTGTTCCGGATATACCACGGAGCGCCGGTCGCACTACGAAGAAAACGGTTTTGAATGACTTGAAGCTTATGGAGATGGGCCTCACTAGCATGACTAAACACTACTGATGCGTAAGTCATGATGGGGCGGATGCAGGCAGTGTAAAGTGTCTTCTTATTTCTAAGAGACATTTTACTCTCTTTGCGAATCAGGGGACCAAGGCGACCCATTACAAAGGCCGCTCTGTTACGGACGGTTGTTATATGATCGCTAAAGGTGAGATTCCGATCAAGGGTGACTCCGAGATATTTTGTTTTACTAACCCAGGGGATGGGTTGGTCGAACAAAGTTATAGGTTGCGGGTAACGGGGGCGGCCCTTCTCAGTAAAGTACATAGCTGCACTTTTAACTGGGTTGACCGCGATGCGCCATTTACGGAACCAGTCACCGATCTCGGTGATGGCCCGTTGGAGGGCGGGAATGGACTTTCTACTGATATGCCACCCAGTGGTATAAATAGCGGTGTCATCCGCGTATTGGGCTAATAGGACGTTAGGCTGAGAGCGTGGGATGTCGCTGGTATACAGCGCGAAAAGAATGGGTGATAGCACGGAGCCCTGAGGGACTCCGGCTCTGACTGGGTGGGGGGAGGAGAGGGTGCCTTCCACGCGATAGCGAAAGCTTCTGGCTTTAAGGAAGTCTTGTAGGATGAGCACAAGACGTTCTGGCACGCCAAATTGGTATAGCTTGTAAATCAAGCCATTGTGCCAGACTTTGTCAAAAGCTTTCGCTACGTCGAGGAAGACTGCTAGCGTTGTCTGGGGTTTGGGGTACTTGTTAAAGCCCTCAATGATGTGCTCCGTGAGGCGGTGCACCTGTTGGACGCATGAGTGTCCGGGCCTGAAGCCAAACTGCTCATCTGGGATAAGGTGGTGTTCCTTAGCATGGGACTGGAGACGGTTTGCAAGTAACCGCTCGTAAAGTTTGCCTAAGGCACTGAGGAGGCTGATGGGGCGGTAACTGGTGGGGTCAGATGAGCTTTTGCCTGGTTTGTGAATGCCAATGACATTTGCACATTTCCAGGTGTCTGGGAATAAGCAGTGGCTCATAGCAGCATTGAAGATGCTGACTAGGAGATGGATGAGAGGAGGAGAGAGGGTTTTAAGAACCCTGTTGGAGATGCCATCGGCACCGGGGGATTTGCGCGGTCGGAGGGCCTTGATCAGTCTCGCCACCTCAGCGTAAGTCGCTAAGGTGATTGGTGGGAGTTCAGAGGTGACCACAGAGCTTTTACGTTCGACTTCAGCATCCACCGAATCGAGGTGAGCTTGGTCAACGTGATCTACGTTAGGGGAACACTGAGCCTCTAGGCTATCAGCTAGGCACTCAGCTTTGTCTTCGTCAAAGAACGCTGGGACTAGTGGGACTGGTCTGTATAAGGGAGGCATGTCGTTGTAGTTACTTCCTTTCATACCTCGCGCCAAGTCCCAATAAGCCTGGTGGCTTGGCACGAGGTTTGAAAGTTTGTCACCCCATTGTTGATCACGCAACTCAGACATGCGACTTTGAACCATGCGTTCAAAGTGGCGTTTCTTAGTTTTGTTCTCTTTACTGGGGTAAGAGTCGTAATGTCGGGTCACTGCTTTACTTTCCGTCACTAATCGTCTCACATCCGCTGGAATGACAAGGCGCCGGTCGTCCGGCACCATGACCTCCTTTGCGGATGCACCTACTACGGTGGAGAGGTGATTAGTGAACGAATCGATCGCAAGGGTTACGTCATCTTTAGTCAGGATGTCGTCAGGGATCTTGTCAAGGTCCGGTGAACTGATAGCCTTTAGGGCAACGCCTAATTGCTTCCAGTTCACTATCTTCTTAGTGGGGCGGGGGAGGTCTGTTGTTGGGTCGGGACCTAGTCGCAGTATAATGGGTCGGTGATCAGAGTGAAGCTCGTGAACCACTTCTATGGAGCGTAACTGGAGTGTTACGCCTCTGAGTAGTGCCATGTCAAGCAAGTCAGGTCGAAAGTCTTCCGTGTGAGGGTAGTGAGTGGGCTCAGTGGGCGCAATTATGTCAAAATTAAGTTCTGCGACTAGTTTTTCAAGTGCAATGCCTCTGGGATTGTTGACGTTACAATTCCATAGGATGTGCTTACTATTGAAGTCGCCAATCAGAAGGACGGCGCTTCCTAATGAGAACAATGCTTCTAAGTCAGCTCGGACGATCGGCTTTTGACAAGCTTGGTAACAGGACGCTATGACTATAGGTTGATGACCAGTCATAGCTAGGAGGCAACAAGATGCTTCCATATTAACAAGAGTCGGGGTAGGTAGGGGGATGCAGTGCAGGGACCTTTTGTAATAGATAAGAGTGCCTCCCCCACGGGAGTTCACTCTATCATCACGTACCGTTCTGTAATTGGCAAACCTAGGGTTCGCCTTCCCCGGTTTTAGAAGGGTCTCCTGCACGCATATAATGTCGATAAGGTGGGTGCAGCAAAAGTCGTGGACAAGGTCACGTTGTCTAAAGAAACCGTTAGCGTTGAATGACGCTAACGAAACTGAGCGCGGTTTCGTGCGTGCGGTTGTACTACCCATAGTGGTTGTACTGGGGAGGGGCCTGGGGAACGAAGCGCTTAAGGGCGCTAAGTAAATTCGCGTGTTCCAATGTATATTGGATCACGTCCGCTGGGGATTGAGCGAAGTGCATCTTGTGCGCTAGCTCGCGGACTTCGTTGATGTCAATAGACATCGCCAGGTCGCTGACTAGTTTGATGTCCTCTTGAAGAGAGGCATCCATCAGCGGCATGGGTGGGGCTTGTGGCCGAGGAATGGCGCGGGGAGGAGGGGCGCGAACGGAGTTGGCAACGGGTGCCGGGAGCGCGGGGCGAGCCGGGGCCGGTGCGCGGGCAGGGGCCGGGGCGCGGGCGGGAGCGGGTGCGGGCGCGCGGGCCGGGGCGCGGGCGGGAGTGATGGTCTTTACCATACTGGGTGGTTTAGACCATGCGTTACGGGTGGGGAGCGGCGCGGGTATTACCTGTGAAGCAGGTATTACCGACAGCTTAGGGCTGACCCGTTGGTAACGGTCATGTGAGGGACGGGTCGGCCTATGCCTTGCCACCCTGTGGTTTATGCGTGGTGCTTTTGGGCAGCCGCGGTAATTCGCGGTATGTCCTTGAGCACCGCATAGAACGCAGCTGGGTGGGTCCGGCGAGTCCCGAGTGCGAGTGCACGCCGCTGTCGCGTGATCGCCTAGGCACTTGACGCACCTAGCGCGAGCGAAACAGAAGCGGGAGGCGTGACCGTATAATTGGCAGTTGTGACACTGCGAGGGACTTCCATTTTTAAATGGGGCTTGTACGTCTAACCCAGAGAGGCCGCAGACCTTTTTTAAATTAAAAATGGCCTTGCCCTCTGGTGTACGGTCTAGTACTACGAGTACTAGGTCATATGGACTGCGGTCCTTCCCGCTGTACATGCGGTGAACCGCATGCACTGGGAAGTCTTGTGCTTTAAGGTCGTCACATACCGCATCGGTATGTATCTCCTTAGGCACACCGCGAATCACAACGCGAAGGACTTTCTCCTCTTCGAGCGCATAAGTGTGAAAACTTATGCTCTCTTTACGGAGGAGCTTTGTTAGCGCTCTGTGGTCGCTACTAGTGGGCACTTGGACTTTAATGCCCTGCTGCGTGGAGCGGGCATTAGTATAATGGATCCCACGATCCGAAACTAAGCGGGACAGCATGTCCCATTTGCTTTTGTCCTGAATGAACAAAGGCGGAGGCGGTTTTTCGCGACGTGCGCTCGCGTCCTGAGGGGACGCGGCGGTTGAAACCGGAGCGGAGGGAGGAGACGCGGGGCGCGGGGCGGGGGTCGGTTTTTTGCCGGAGGCGGGGGCCTTTGCGGGTGCCTTGGCGGGAGGGGCGGAAGTGGCGCAACTAGCGGCTTTGGGCGCGCGCTTGCGCTTGCGATCTACGACGGTGTAACCGTCGTTATCGGAATCAGAGTCCGTGCGTGAGGCGCCGGCCTGATCTACCTCCATGTCCGTTTCGGATTCCGAAACGGTCTCGACAATGGCGAAGGAGGGACGGGTACTCGCTGACCTCCCGATCGGTGAGCGAGAGCGAGACCGTTCACGGGGAGGGGCTGCCACCGTGCGTCTATTGTCGGGCCCGGGAGCGGGCGAAGTAGGACTATCCTCTGAATAGGATCGGGTCAAGGGAGGAACGCTGGCCTCCGGGTTTGAAGTCCCGGAGGGAGCGATGAGAGTGTCCGAGAGGCGGGCATTCTCTTCCTCTTCAAGCAGTTGCATATGTGCAACGTATAGATCGGGGTGGCGGAGGGCGAAGGTCTGAAGGACCTGCACCTCACCGTTAGAGGGACGGGACTGCATCCTGAGGGGAATACTCAGGACGCCCTATCAAGGGTTTGAATTCCCTCACACACCTTGTGAGCTCACTGTGTGAGAGGGAGTGTGTACCTAGGGTGTGCCCTAGTTGTGTACCCTCTCCGAGCTTTTTTCTCGGCGGAGAGGGGTGCTCCTAAGCGCTACTCCGGGGTTGACTAGGGGCGACCCCAAGGCCAGTAATCCCGGAGCCCAGCTTGCTTCGGCTGACCCGTGAAGCGGGAAAGGCCACGGTGCAAGGTTAAACCAAAACAACAACAGTGGCCGTTGTCACCGTAGGGTGTCACACTGCGACCGCAGCAAATGGCGGATTTGATCGTTCAGACGGGTTTGGCTGACGCTACCCCACGCCTGAACGACGTCGCTTAACAGCACAAAGTGTGTTGTTACGCGACTGTTACTATGTTGTGTCGGGTAGTAAAGTGGTGAAATGCGCACCGAAAAGTGCGGTCAAAACAAGACCACCAGCCCGATATGATGTTGTTCGTCCGAAACAAGGGACTTGGGTAGGTGGTAATGCCTGACGTCTTAGAGCGCCTCTGCGCGCCGGCACGGCGAGCTCGTAGCTCACGTTGCACGGCGGTCGGTGGCTGCTCAGCTTCTGCACAGAAAACAAAACTTCGTCAGGACTGCGTATTCCAAGGCACTGGTCTGCAACTAGCGTCGGAACGATGACCCGAGTGAGACGGCAATAGTGCGGGGACTATTGCGGTCTCACTGGGAGATACTGGCGGAGCTGTAGACAGGTGTGCACGGCGTGGCGGCACAGGTCGGAATCCATGATGATTTTGCCTTTTTTTTTTTTTTTTTAGGGAGGACATAGATGCTGGCTACCGCCTGTGCGGTCGTCCAGCTCCACCGGGTTTTGGGCGAGGGCCTGGCCCTACAATAGCCCGGGAGGGAGAAGTGCCGAAGGCACTTCTCCCGAGACGGGCGTAGAAGGCGAAAAGCGCTTTCTACCTCCGTCTCCTGCGGACGCCGAAAACGTACCGCTATTATAGGAGGGGTTGACAGCGAGCTCAAGGGCACCACTGTGGTTCGGACCTCGGCTTGTCTCGCTGTCGAGAGACATGGGGGGGATCGGAGCAAAATGCCTCTGTGCAACTGCAGTGTTGCACAATTGGGCCCTACTGAATAATACTCTTTGACTATTTGGAGAGCAATTTATCGTGACCTTGTTTTTGCCTCGAGCTCGCCGGCGAGCTCGGTGTTTGATTGTGTGACCTCTGATTACCTCACACCTGGGGATTTTACCTCGACGACTTGCGGATAACGCTAAAGCTGCCAACGTAATGGCTGCGATGGGGTCATCCGGGTCGTCTAATACCTGCCGTGGTCGGCGACGGGGGGGTTTGAAAAATGGGATAGAAGAGGCAGTCGAGTAGTTCGATGCCTGGACAACCAATGGGTTCGGGTGGTGGGGCGCTCGATCAAAGTATCGGCGGGCGCAGTCCTTATTGAACTGCGCTAGAGAGGGAAGGTTTAAGTCGCAATGCAACTCGGTGTTCCGGATATACCACGGAGCGCCGGTCGCACTACGAAGAAAACGGTTTTGAATGACTTGAAGCTTATGGAGATGGGCCTCACTAGCATGACTAAACACTACTGATGCGTAAGTCATGATGGGGCGGATGCAGGCAGTGTAAAGTGTCTTCTTATTTCTAAGAGACATTTTACTCTCTTTGCGAATCAGGGGACCAAGGCGACCCATTACAAAGGCCGCTCTGTTACGGACGGTTGTTATATGATCGCTAAAGGTGAGATTCCGATCAAGGGTGACTCCGAGATATTTTGTTTTACTAACCCAGGGGATGGGTTGGTCGAACAAAGTTATAGGTTGCGGGTAACGGGGGCGGCCCTTCTCAGTAAAGTACATAGCTGCACTTTTAACTGGGTTGACCGCGATGCGCCATTTACGGAACCAGTCACCGATCTCGGTGATGGCCCGTTGGAGGGCGGGAATGGACTTTCTACTGATATGCCACCCAGTGGTATAAATAGCGGTGTCATCCGCGTATTGGGCTAATAGGACGTTAGGCTGAGAGCGTGGGATGTCGCTGGTATACAGCGCGAAAAGAATGGGTGATAGCACGGAGCCCTGAGGGACTCCGGCTCTGACTGGGTGGGGGGAGGAGAGGGTGCCTTCCACGCGATAGCGAAAGCTTCTGGCTTTAAGGAAGTCTTGTAGGATGAGCACAAGACGTTCTGGCACGCCAAATTGGTATAGCTTGTAAATCAAGCCATTGTGCCAGACTTTGTCAAAAGCTTTCGCTACGTCGAGGAAGACTGCTAGCGTTGTCTGGGGTTTGGGGTACTTGTTAAAGCCCTCAATGATGTGCTCCGTGAGGCG
The DNA here is from genome assembly GCA_963854805.1 of Plagodis dolabraria. NCBI lineage: Eukaryota > Metazoa > Arthropoda > Insecta > Lepidoptera > Geometridae > Plagodis > Plagodis dolabraria. The sequence goes on along the minus strand of OY978452.1, from coordinate 10,212,676 downwards.
GTGCACCTGTTGGACGCATGAGTGTCCGGGCCTGAAGCCAAACTGCTCATCTGGGATAAGGTGGTGTTCCTTAGCATGGGACTGGAGACGGTTTGCAAGTAACCGCTCGTAAAGTTTGCCTAAGGCACTGAGGAGGCTGATGGGGCGGTAACTGGTGGGGTCAGATGAGCTTTTGCCTGGTTTGTGAATGCCAATGACATTTGCACATTTCCAGGTGTCTGGGAATAAGCAGTGGCTCATAGCAGCATTGAAGATGCTGACTAGGAGATGGATGAGAGGAGGAGAGAGGGTTTTAAGAACCCTGTTGGAGATGCCATCGGCACCGGGGGATTTGCGCGGTCGGAGGGCCTTGATCAGTCTCGCCACCTCAGCGTAAGTCGCTAAGGTGATTGGTGGGAGTTCAGAGGTGACCACAGAGCTTTTACGTTCGACTTCAGCATCCACCGAATCGAGGTGAGCTTGGTCAACGTGATCTACGTTAGGGGAACACTGAGCCTCTAGGCTATCAGCTAGGCACTCAGCTTTGTCTTCGTCAAAGAACGCTGGGACTAGTGGGACTGGTCTGTATAAGGGAGGCATGTCGTTGTAGTTACTTCCTTTCATACCTCGCGCCAAGTCCCAATAAGCCTGGTGGCTTGGCACGAGGTTTGAAAGTTTGTCACCCCATTGTTGATCACGCAACTCAGACATGCGACTTTGAACCATGCGTTCAAAGTGGCGTTTCTTAGTTTTGTTCTCTTTACTGGGGTAAGAGTCGTAATGTCGGGTCACTGCTTTACTTTCCGTCACTAATCGTCTCACATCCGCTGGAATGACAAGGCGCCGGTCGTCCGGCACCATGACCTCCTTTGCGGATGCACCTACTACGGTGGAGAGGTGATTAGTGAACGAATCGATCGCAAGGGTTACGTCATCTTTAGTCAGGATGTCGTCAGGGATCTTGTCAAGGTCCGGTGAACTGATAGCCTTTAGGGCAACGCCTAATTGCTTCCAGTTCACTATCTTCTTAGTGGGGCGGGGGAGGTCTGTTGTTGGGTCGGGACCTAGTCGCAGTATAATGGGTCGGTGATCAGAGTGAAGCTCGTGAACCACTTCTATGGAGCGTAACTGGAGTGTTACGCCTCTGAGTAGTGCCATGTCAAGCAAGTCAGGTCGAAAGTCTTCCGTGTGAGGGTAGTGAGTGGGCTCAGTGGGCGCAATTATGTCAAAATTAAGTTCTGCGACTAGTTTTTCAAGTGCAATGCCTCTGGGATTGTTGACGTTACAATTCCATAGGATGTGCTTACTATTGAAGTCGCCAATCAGAAGGACGGCGCTTCCTAATGAGAACAATGCTTCTAAGTCAGCTCGGACGATCGGCTTTTGACAAGCTTGGTAACAGGACGCTATGACTATAGGTTGATGACCAGTCATAGCTAGGAGGCAACAAGATGCTTCCATATTAACAAGAGTCGGGGTAGGTAGGGGGATGCAGTGCAGGGACCTTTTGTAATAGATAAGAGTGCCTCCCCCACGGGAGTTCACTCTATCATCACGTACCGTTCTGTAATTGGCAAACCTAGGGTTCGCCTTCCCCGGTTTTAGAAGGGTCTCCTGCACGCATATAATGTCGATAAGGTGGGTGCAGCAAAAGTCGTGGACAAGGTCACGTTGTCTAAAGAAACCGTTAGCGTTGAATGACGCTAACGAAACTGAGCGCGGTTTCGTGCGTGCGGTTGTACTACCCATAGTGGTTGTACTGGGGAGGGGCCTGGGGAACGAAGCGCTTAAGGGCGCTAAGTAAATTCGCGTGTTCCAATGTATATTGGATCACGTCCGCTGGGGATTGAGCGAAGTGCATCTTGTGCGCTAGCTCGCGGACTTCGTTGATGTCAATAGACATCGCCAGGTCGCTGACTAGTTTGATGTCCTCTTGAAGAGAGGCATCCATCAGCGGCATGGGTGGGGCTTGTGGCCGAGGAATGGCGCGGGGAGGAGGGGCGCGAACGGAGTTGGCAACGGGTGCCGGGAGCGCGGGGCGAGCCGGGGCCGGTGCGCGGGCAGGGGCCGGGGCGCGGGCGGGAGCGGGTGCGGGCGCGCGGGCCGGGGCGCGGGCGGGAGTGATGGTCTTTACCATACTGGGTGGTTTAGACCATGCGTTACGGGTGGGGAGCGGCGCGGGTATTACCTGTGAAGCAGGTATTACCGACAGCTTAGGGCTGACCCGTTGGTAACGGTCATGTGAGGGACGGGTCGGCCTATGCCTTGCCACCCTGTGGTTTATGCGTGGTGCTTTTGGGCAGCCGCGGTAATTCGCGGTATGTCCTTGAGCACCGCATAGAACGCAGCTGGGTGGGTCCGGCGAGTCCCGAGTGCGAGTGCACGCCGCTGTCGCGTGATCGCCTAGGCACTTGACGCACCTAGCGCGAGCGAAACAGAAGCGGGAGGCGTGACCGTATAATTGGCAGTTGTGACACTGCGAGGGACTTCCATTTTTAAATGGGGCTTGTACGTCTAACCCAGAGAGGCCGCAGACCTTTTTTAAATTAAAAATGGCCTTGCCCTCTGGTGTACGGTCTAGTACTACGAGTACTAGGTCATATGGACTGCGGTCCTTCCCGCTGTACATGCGGTGAACCGCATGCACTGGGAAGTCTTGTGCTTTAAGGTCGTCACATACCGCATCGGTATGTATCTCCTTAGGCACACCGCGAATCACAACGCGAAGGACTTTCTCCTCTTCGAGCGCATAAGTGTGAAAACTTATGCTCTCTTTACGGAGGAGCTTTGTTAGCGCTCTGTGGTCGCTACTAGTGGGCACTTGGACTTTAATGCCCTGCTGCGTGGAGCGGGCATTAGTATAATGGATCCCACGATCCGAAACTAAGCGGGACAGCATGTCCCATTTGCTTTTGTCCTGAATGAACAAAGGCGGAGGCGGTTTTTCGCGACGTGCGCTCGCGTCCTGAGGGGACGCGGCGGTTGAAACCGGAGCGGAGGGAGGAGACGCGGGGCGCGGGGCGGGGGTCGGTTTTTTGCCGGAGGCGGGGGCCTTTGCGGGTGCCTTGGCGGGAGGGGCGGAAGTGGCGCAACTAGCGGCTTTGGGCGCGCGCTTGCGCTTGCGATCTACGACGGTGTAACCGTCGTTATCGGAATCAGAGTCCGTGCGTGAGGCGCCGGCCTGATCTACCTCCATGTCCGTTTCGGATTCCGAAACGGTCTCGACAATGGCGAAGGAGGGACGGGTACTCGCTGACCTCCCGATCGGTGAGCGAGAGCGAGACCGTTCACGGGGAGGGGCTGCCACCGTGCGTCTATTGTCGGGCCCGGGAGCGGGCGAAGTAGGACTATCCTCTGAATAGGATCGGGTCAAGGGAGGAACGCTGGCCTCCGGGTTTGAAGTCCCGGAGGGAGCGATGAGAGTGTCCGAGAGGCGGGCATTCTCTTCCTCTTCAAGCAGTTGCATATGTGCAACGTATAGATCGGGGTGGCGGAGGGCGAAGGTCTGAAGGACCTGCACCTCACCGTTAGAGGGACGGGACTGCATCCTGAGGGGAATACTCAGGACGCCCTATCAAGGGTTTGAATTCCCTCACACACCTTGTGAGCTCACTGTGTGAGAGGGAGTGTGTACCTAGGGTGTGCCCTAGTTGTGTACCCTCTCCGAGCTTTTTTCTCGGCGGAGAGGGGTGCTCCTAAGCGCTACTCCGGGGTTGACTAGGGGCGACCCCAAGGCCAGTAATCCCGGAGCCCAGCTTGCTTCGGCTGACCCGTGAAGCGGGAAAGGCCACGGTGCAAGGTTAAACCAAAACAACAACAGTGGCCGTTGTCACCGTAGGGTGTCACACTGCGACCGCAGCAAATGGCGGATTTGATCGTTCAGACGGGTTTGGCTGACGCTACCCCACGCCTGAACGACGTCGCTTAACAGCACAAAGTGTGTTGTTACGCGACTGTTACTATGTTGTGTCGGGTAGTAAAGTGGTGAAATGCGCACCGAAAAGTGCGGTCAAAACAAGACCACCAGCCCGATATGATGTTGTTCGTCCGAAACAAGGGACTTGGGTAGGTGGTAATGCCTGACGTCTTAGAGCGCCTCTGCGCGCCGGCACGGCGAGCTCGTAGCTCACGTTGCACGGCGGTCGGTGGCTGCTCAGCTTCTGCACAGAAAACAAAACTTCGTCAGGACTGCGTATTCCAAGGCACTGGTCTGCAACTAGCGTCGGAACGATGACCCGAGTGAGACGGCAATAGTGCGGGGACTATTGCGGTCTCACTGGGAGATACTGGCGGAGCTGTAGACAGGTGTGCACGGCGTGGCGGCACAGGTCGGAATCCATGATGATTTTGCCTTTTTTTTTTTTTTTTTAGGGAGGACATAGATGCTGGCTACCGCCTGTGCGGTCGTCCAGCTCCACCGGGTTTTGGGCGAGGGCCTGGCCCTACAATAGCCCGGGAGGGAGAAGTGCCGAAGGCACTTCTCCCGAGACGGGCGTAGAAGGCGAAAAGCGCTTTCTACCTCCGTCTCCTGCGGACGCCGAAAACGTACCGCTATTATAGGAGGGGTTGACAGCGAGCTCAAGGGCACCACTGTGGTTCGGACCTCGGCTTGTCTCGCTGTCGAGAGACATGGGGGGGATCGGAGCAAAATGCCTCTGTGCAACTGCAGTGTTGCACAATTGGGCCCTACTGAATAATACTCTTTGACTATTTGGAGAGCAATTTATCGTGACCTTGTTTTTGCCTCGAGCTCGCCGGCGAGCTCGGTGTTTGATTGTGTGACCTCTAATTACCTCACACCTGGGGATTTTACCTCGACGACTTGCGGATAACGCTAAAGCTGCCAATGTAATGACTGCGATGGGGTCATCCGGGTCGTCTAATACCTGCCGTGGTCGGCGACGGGGGGGTTTGAAAAATGGGATAGAAGAGGCGGTCGAGTAGTTCGATGCCTGGGCAACCAATGGGTTCGAGTGGTGGGGCGCTCGATCAAAGTATCGGCGGGCGCAGTCCTTATTGAACTGCGCTAAAGAGGGAAGGTTTAGGTCGCAATGCAACTCGGTGTTCCGGATATACCACGGAGCGCCGGTTGCACTACGAAGAAAACGGTTTTGAATGACTTGAAGCTTATGGAGATGGGCCTCACTAGCATGACTAAACACTACTGATGCGTAAGTCATGATGGGGCGGATGCAGGCAGTGTAAAGTGTCTTCTTATTTCTAAGAGACATTTTACTCTCTTTGCGAATCAGGGGACCAAGGCGACCCATTACAAAGGCCACTCTGTTACGGACGGTTGTTATATGATCGCTAAAGGTGAGATTCCGATCAAGGGTGACTCCGAGATATTTTGTTTTACTAACCCAGGGGATGGGTTGGTCGAACAAAGTTATAGGTTGCGGGTAACGGGGGCGGCCCTTCTCAGTAAAGTACATAGCTGCACTTTTAACTGGGTTGACCGCGATGCGCCATTTACGGAACCAGTCACCGATCTCGGTGATGGCCCGTTGGAGGGCGGGAATGGACTTTCTACTGATATGCCACCCAGTGGTATAAATAGCGGTATCATCCGCGTATTGGGCTAATAGGACGTTAGGCTGAGAGCGTGGGATGTCGCTGGTAAACAGCGCGAAAAGAATGGGTGATAGCACGGAGCCCTGAGGGACTCCGGCTCTGACTGGGTGGGGGGAGGAGAGGGTGCCTTCCACGCGATAGCGAAAGCTTCTGGCTTTAAGGAAGTCTTGTAGGATGAGCACAAGACGTTCTGGCACGCCAAATTGGTATAGCTTGTAAATCAAGCCATTGTGCCAGACTTTGTCAAAAGCTTTCGCTACGTCGAGGAAGACTGCTAGCGTTGTCTGGGATTTGGGGTACTTGTTAAAGCCCTCAATGATGTGCTCCGTGAGGCGGTGCACCTGTTGGACGCATGAGTGTCCGGGTCTGAAGCCAAACTGCTCATCTGGGATAAGGTGGTGTTCCTTAGCATGGGACTGGAGACGGTTTGCAAGTAACCGCTCGTAAAGTTTGCCTAAGGCACTGAGGAGGCTGATGGGGCGGTAACTGGTGGGGTCAGATGAGCTTTTGCCTGGTTTGTGAATGCCAATGACATTTGCACATTTCCAGGTGTCTGGGAATAAGCAGTGGCTCATAGCAGCATTGAAGATGCTGACTAGGAGATGGATGAGAGGAGGGGAGAGGGTTTTAAGAACCCTGTTGGAGATGCCATCGGCACCGGGGGATTTGCGCGGTCGGAGGGCCTTGATCAGTCTCGCCACCTCAGCGTAAGTCGCTAAGGTGATTGGTGGGAGTTCAGAGGTGACCACAGAGCTTTTACGTTCGACTTCAGCATCCACCGAATCGAGGTGAGCTTGGTCAACGTGGTCTACGTTAGGGGAACACTGAGCCTCTAGGCTATCAGCTAGGCACTCAGCTTTGTCTTCGTCAAAGAACGCTGGGACTAGTGGGACTGGTCTGTATAAGGGAGGCATGTCGTTGTAGTTACTTCCTTTCATACCTCGCGCCAAGTCCCAATAAGCCTGGTGGCTTGGCACGAGGTTTGAAAGTTTGTCACCCCATTGTTGATCACGCAACTCAGACATGCGACTTTGAACCATGCGTTCAAAGTGGCGTTTCTTAGTTTTGTTCTCTTTACTGGGGTAAGAGTCGTAATGTCGGGTCACTGCTTTACTTTCCGTCACTAATCGTCTCACATCCGCTGGAATGACAAGGCGCCGGTCGTCCGGCACCATGACCTCCTTTGCGGATTCACCTACTACGGTGGAGAGGTGATTAGTGAACGAATCGATCGCAAGGGTTACGTCATCTTTAGTCAGGATGTCGTCAGGGATCTTGTCAAGGTCCGGTGAACTGATAGCTTTTAGGGCAACGCCTAATTGCTTCCAGTTCACTATCGTCTTAGTGGGGCGGGGGAGGTCTGTTGTTGGGTCGGGACCTAGTCGCAGTATAATGGGTCGGTGGTCAGAGTGAAGCTCGTGAACCACTTCTATGGAGCGTAACTGGAGTGTTACGCCTCTGAGTAGTGCCATGTCAAGCAAGTCAGGTCGAAAGTCTTCCGTATGAGGGTAGTGAGTGGGCTCAGTGGGCGCAATTATGTCAAAATTAAGTTCTGCGACTAGTTTTTCAAGTGCAATGCCTCTGGGATTGTTGACGTTACAATTCCATAGGATGTGCTTACTATTGAAGTCGCCAATCAGAAGGACGGCGCTTCCTAATGAGAACAATGCTTCTAAGTCAGCTCGGACGATCGGCTTTTGACAAGCTTGGTAACAGGACGCTATGACTATAGGTTGATGACCAGTCATAGCTAGAAGGCAACAAGATGCTTCCATATTAACAAGAGTCGGGGTAGGTAGGGGGATGCAGTGCAGGGACCTTTTGTAATAGATAAGAGTGCCTCCCCCACGGGAGTTCACTCTATCATCACGTACCGTTCTGTAATTGGCAAACCTAGGGTTCGCCTTCCCCGGTTTTAGAAGGGTTTCCTGCACGCATATAATGTCGATAAGGTGGGTGCAACAAAAGTCGTGGACAAGGTCACGTTGTCTAAAGAAACCGTTAGCGTTGAATGACGCTAACGAAACTGAGCGCGGTTTCGTGCGTGCGGTTGTACTACCCATAGTGGTTGTACTGGGGAGGGGCCTGGGGAACGAAGCGCTTAAGGGCGCTTAGTAAGTTCGCGTGTTCCAATGTGTATTGGATCACGTCCGCTGGGGATTGAGCGTATTGCATCTTGTGGAATAGCTCTTGTACCTCATTGATGTCAACCGACATAGCCAGATCGCTGACTAGGTTGATTGCCTCTTGAAGAGGGGCAGCCATCAATGGCATAGGTGGAGCTTGAGGCCGGGAAGCGGCGCGGGGAGGCGCGCGAATGGTGTTGGCGACGGGTGCCGGGAGCGCGGGGCGAGCCGGGGCCGGTGCGCGGGCAGGGGCCGCGGCGCGGGCGGGTGCGGGTGCGGGTGCGGGCGCGCGGGCCGGGGCGCGGGCGGTAGCGACGGTCTTAACCATACTGGGTGGTTTAGACCATGCGTTACGGGCTGGGAGCGGCGCGGGTATTACCTGTGAGGCAGGTACTACCGTTACTTTAGGGCTTACCCGTTGGTAACGGTCGTAAGAGGGACGGGTCGGCCTATGCCTTGCCACCCTGTGGTTCACTCGTGGTGCTTTAGGGCAGCCACGGTAATTCGCGGTATGCCCTTGAGCACCGCATAAAACACAGCTGGGTGGGTCCGGCGAATCCCGGGTGCGAGTGCACGCTGCTGTCGCGTGATCGCCTAGGCACTTAACGCACCTAGCGCGAGCGAAGCAGAAATGGGAGGCGTGCCCGTATAGTTGGCAGTTATGGCACTGCGAGGGACTCCCATTCTTGTATGGGGCTTGGACATCGAGTCCTGAGAGGCCACAGACCTTTTTTAAATTAAAAATGGCCTTGCCTTCAGGAGTACGATCTAGTACTACGAGTACTAGATCGTAGGGGCTGCGGTCCTTCCCGCTGTACATGCGGTGAACTGCATGTACGGGGAAGTCTTGTGCCTTCAGGTCGGCACATACCGAATCGGTATGTACCTCCTTGGGCACACCGCGGATGACCACTCGGAGGACTTTCTCCTCTTCGAGCGCATAAGTGTGAAAACTTATGCTCTCGTGGTGGAGGAGTTTAGTTAGCGCTCTGTGGTCGCTAATGGTGGAAACTTGGACTTTAATGCCCTGCTGCGTGGAGCGGGCATTAGTATAGTGGATCCCACGATCCGAAACTAAACGGGACAGCATGTCCCATTTGGTTTTGTCCTGAATGAACAGGGGCGGAGGCGGTTTTTCGCGGCGCGCGCTCGCGTCCTGAGGGGACGCGGCAGTGGTGGCCGGAGCGGAGGGAGGAGACGCGGGGCGCGGGGCGGGGGTCGGCTTCTTGCCGGAGGCGGGGGCCTTAGCGGGTGCCTTGGCGGGAGGGGCGGAAGTTGCGCAACTAGCGGCTTTAGGAGCACGCTTGCGTTTGCGGTCAACGACGGTATAGCCGTCGTTATCGGAGTCCGAGTCAGTGCGTAAGGCGCGACTCGGATCTACTTCCATCTCCGTTTCGGAGTCCGAAGTGGGCTCGACAACGGCGATGGAGGGACGGGTGCTCGCTGGCCTCCCGATCGGTGAGCGCGAGCGAGACCTCTCACGGGGAGGGGCTGCCACCGTGCGTCTATTATCCGGGCCCGGAGCGGGCGAAAGCGGGCTGTCCTCTGAGAAGGACCGGGTCAGAGGAGGGACGTTGGCCTCCGGGATTGAAGTCCCGGAGGGAGCAATAAGAGTGTCCGTGAGGCGGGCACTCGCTTCCTCTTCGAGGAGTTGCATGTGTGCAACATACAGATCGGGGTGGCGGAGGGCGAAGGTCTGAAGGACCTGCACCTCACCGTTAGAGGGACGGGACTGCATCCTGAGGGGAATACTCAGGACGCCCTATCAAGGGTTTGAATTCCCTCACACACCTTGTGAGCTCACTGTGTGAGAGGGAGTGTGTACCTAAGGTGTGCCCTAGTTGTGTACCCTCTCCGAGCTTTTTTCTCGGCGGAGAGGGGTGCTCCTAAGCGCTACTCCGGGGTTGACTAGGGGTGACCCCAAGGCCAGTAATCCCGGAGCCCAGCTTGCTTCGGCTGACCCGTGAAGCGGGAAAGGCCACGGTGCAAGGTTAAACCAAAACAACAACAGTGGCCGTTGTCACCGTAGGGTGTCACACTGCGACCGCAGCAAATGGCGGATTTGATCGTTCAGACGGGTTTGGCTGACGCTACCCCACGCCTGAACGACGTCGCTTAACAGCACAAAGTGTGTTGTTACGCGACTGTTACTATGTTGTGTCGGGTAGTAAAGTGGTGAAATGCGCACCGAAAAGTGCGGTCAAAACAAGACCACCAGCCCGATATGATGTTGTTCGTCCGAAACAAGGGACTTGGGTAGGTGGTAATGCCTGACGTCTTAGAGCGCCTCTGCGCGACGGCACGGCGAGCTCGTAGCTCGCGTTGCTCGGCGTTCGGCGGCTGCTCAGCTTCTGCACACAAAACAAAAACTTCGTCAGGACTGCGTATTCCAAGGCACTGGTCTGCAACTAGCGTCGGAACGATGACCCGAGTGAGACGGCAATAGTGCGGGGACTATTGCGGTCTCACTGGGAGATACTGGCGGAGCTGTAGACAGGTGTGCACGGCGTGGCGGCACAGGTCGGAATGATGATTTTGCCTTTTTTTTTTTTTTTTTAGGGAGGACATAGATGCTGGCTACCGCCTGTGCGGTCGTCCAGCTCCACCGGGTTTTGGGCGAGGGCCTGGCCCTACAATAGCCCGGGAGGGAGAAGTGCCGAAGGCACTTCTCCCGAGACGGGCGTAGAAGGCGAAAAGCGCTTTCTACCTCCGTCTCCTGCGGACGCCGAAAACGTACCGCTATTATAGGAGGGGTTGACAGCGAGCTCAAGGGCACCACTGTGGTTCGGACCTCGGCTTGTCTCGCTGCCGAGAGACATGGGGGGGATCGGAGCAAAATGCCTCTGTGCAACTGCAGTGTTCCACAATTGGGCCCTACTGAATAATACTCTTTGACTATTTGGAGAGCAATTTATCGTGACCTTGTTTTTGCCTCGAGCTCGCCGGCGAGCTCGGTGTTTGATTGTGTGACCTCTAATTACCTCACACCTGGGGATTTTACCTCGACGACTTGCGGATAACGCTAAAGCTGCCAATGTAATGACTGCGATGGGGTCATCCGGGTCGTCTAATACCTGCCGTGGTCGGCGACGGGGGGGTTTGAAAAATGGGATAGAAGAGGCGGTCGAGTAGTTCGATGCCTGGACAACCAAAGGGTTCGAGTGGTGGGGCGCTCGATCAAAGTATCGGCGGGCGCAGTCCTTATTGAACTGCGCTAAAGAGGGAAGGTTTAGGTCGCAATGCAACTCGGTGTTCCGGATATACCACGGAGCGCCGGTTGCACTACGAAGAAAACGGTTTTGAATGACTTGAAGCTTATGGAGATGGGCCTCACTAGCATGACTAAACACTACTGATGCGTAAGTCATGATGGGGCGGATGCAGGCAGTGTAAAGTGTCTTCTTATTTCTAAGAGACATTTTACTCTCTTTGCGAATCAGGGGACCAAGGCGACCCATTACAAAGGCCGCTCTGTTACGGACGGTTGTTATATGATCGCTAAAGGTGAGATTCCGATCAAGGGTGACTCCGAGATATTTTGTTTTACTAACCCAGGGGATGGGTTGGTCGAACAAAGTTAAGGGTTGCGGGTAACGGGGGCGGCCCTTCTCAGTAAAGTACATAGCTGCACTTTTAACTGGGTTGACCGCGATGCGCCATTTACGGAACCAGTCACCGATCTCGGTGATGGCCCGTTGGAGGGCGGGAATGGACTTTCTACTGATATGCCACCCAGTGGTATAAATAGCGGTATCATCCGCGTATTGGGCTAGTAGGACGTTAGGCTGAGAGCGTGGGATGTCACTGGTATACAGCGAGAAAAGAATGGGTGATAGCACGGAGCCCTGAGGGACTCCGGCTCTGACTGGGTGGGGGGAGGAGAGGGTGCCTTCCACGCGATAGCGAAAGCTTCTGGCTTTAAGGAAGTCTTGTAGGATGAGCACAAGACGTTCTGGCACGCCAAATTGGTATAGCTTGTAAATCAAGCCATTGTGCCAGACTTTGTCAAAAGCTTTCGCTACGTCGAGGAAGACTGCTAGCGTTGTCTGGGGTTTGGGGTACTTGTTAAAGCCCTCAATGATGTGCTCCGTGAGGCGGTGCACCTGTTGGACGCATGAGTGTCCGGGTCTGAAGCCAAACTGCTCATCTGGGATAAGGTGGTGTTCCTTAGCATGGGACTGGAGACGGTTTGCAAGTAACCGCTCGTAAAGTTTGCCTAAGGCACTGAGGAGGCTGATGGGGCGGTAACTGGTGGGGTCAGATGAGCTTTTGCCTGGTTTGTGAATGCCAATGACATTTGCACATTTCCAGGTGTCTGGGAATAAGCAGTGGCTCATAGCAGCATTGAAGATGCTGACTAGGAGATGGATGAGAGGAGGAGAGAGGGTTTTAAGAACCCTGTTGGAGATGCCATCGGCACCGGGGGATTTGCGCGGTCGGAGGGCCTTGATCAGTCTCGCCACCTCAGCGTAAGTCGCTAAGGTGATTGGTGGGAGTTCAGAGGTGACCACAGAGCTTTTACGTTCGACTTCAGCATCCACCGAATCGAGGTGAGCTTGGTCAACGTGATCTACGTTAGGGGAACACTGAGCCTCTAGGCTATCAGCTAGGCACTCAGCTTTGTCTTCGTCAAAGAACGCTGGGACTAGTGGGACTGGTCTGTATAAGGGAGGCATGTCGTTGTAGTTACTTCCTTTCATACCTCGCGCCAAGTCCCAATAAGCCTGGTGGCTTGGCACGAGGTTTGAAAGTTTGTCACCCCATTGTTGATCACGCAACTCAGACATGCGACTTTGAACCATGCGTTCAAAGTGGCGTTTCTTAGTTTTGTTCTCTTTACTGGGGTAAGAGTCGTAATGTCGGGTCACTGCTTTACTTTCCGTCACTAATCGTCTCACATCCGCTGGAATGACAAGGCGCCGGTCGTCCGGCACCATGACCTCCTTTGCGGATTCACCTACTACGGTGGAGAGGTGATTAGTGAACGAATCGATCGCAAGGGTTACGTCATCTTTAGTCAGGATGTCGTCAGGGATCTTGTCAAGGTCCGGTGAACTGATAGCTTTTAGGGCAACGCCTAATTGCTTCCAGTTCACTATCGTCTTAGTGGGGCGGGGGAGGTCTGTTGTTGGGTCGGGACCTAGTCGCAGTATAATGGGTCGGTGGTCAGAGTGAAGCTCGTGAACCACTTCTATGGAGCGTAACTGGAGTGTTACGCCTCTGAGTAGTGCCATGTCAAGCAAGTCAGGTCGAAAGTCTTCCGTATGAGGGTAGTGAGTGGGCTCAGTGGGCGCAATTATGTCAAAATTAAGTTCTGCGACTAGTTTTTCAAGTGCAATGCCTCTGGGATTGTTGACGTTACAATTCCATAGGATGTGCTTACTATTGAAGTCGCCAATCAGAAGGACGGCGCTTCCTAATGAGAACAATGCTTCTAAGTCAGCTCGGACGATCGGCTTTTGACAAGCTTGGTAACAGGACGCTATGACTATAGGTTGATGACCAGTCATAGCTAGGAGGCAACAAGATGCTTCCATATTAACAAGAGTCGGGGTAGGTAGGGGGATGCAGTGCAGGGACCTTTTGTAATAGATAAGAGTGCCTCCCCCACGGGAGTTCACTCTATCATCACGTACCGTTCTGTAATTGGCAAACCTAGGGTTCGCCTTCCCCGGTTTTAGAAGGGTCTCCTGCACGCATATAATGTCGATAAGGTGGGTGCAACAAAAGTCATGGACAAGGTCACGTTGTCTAAAGAAACCGTTAGCGTTGAATGACGCTAACGAAACTGAGCGCGGTTTCGTGCGTGCGGTTGTACTACCCATAGTGGTTGTACTGGGGAGGGGCCTGGGGAACGAAGCGCTTAAGGGCGCTAAGTAAATTCGCGTGTTCCAATGTATATTGGATCACGTCCGCTGGGGATTGAGCGAAGTGCATCTTGTGCGCTAGCTCGCGGACTTCGTTGATGTCAATAGACATCGCCAGGTCGCTGACTAGTTTGATGTCCTCTTGAAGAGAGGCATCCATCAGCGGCATGGGTGGGGCTTGTGGCCGAGAAATGGCGCGGGGAGGAGGGGCGCGAACGGAGTTGGCAACGGGTGCCGGGAGCGCGGGGCGAGCCGGGGCCGGTGCGCGGGCAGGGGCCGGGGCGTGGGCGGGAGCGGGTGCGGGCGCGCGGGCCGGGGCGCGGGCGGGAGCGATGGTCTTTACCATACTGGGTGGTTTAGACCATGCGTTACGGGCGGGGAGCGGCGCGGGTATTACCTGTGAAGCAGGTATTACCGACAGCTTAGGGCTGACCCGTTGGTAACGGTCATATGAGGGACGGGTCGGCCTATGCCTTGCCACCCTGTGGTTTATGCGTGGTGCTTTTGGGCAGCCGCGGTAATTCGCGGTATGTCCTTGAGCACCGCATAGAACGCAGCTGGGTGGGTCCGGCGAGTCCCGAGTGCGAGTGCACGCCGCTGTCGCGTGATCGCCTAGGCACTTGACGCACCTAGCGCGAGCGAAACAGAAGCGGGAGGCGTGACCGTATAATTGGCAGTTGTGACACTGCGAGGGACTTCCATTTTTAAATGGGGCTTGAACGTCTAACCCAGAGAGGCCGCAGACCTTTTTTAAATTAAAAATGGCCTTGCCCTCTGGTGTACGGTCTAGTACTACGAGTACTAGGTCATATGGACTGCGGTCCTTCCCGCTGTACATGCGGTGAACCGCATGCACTGGGAAGTCTTGTGCTTTAAGGTCGTCACATACCGCATCGGTATGTATCTCCTTAGGCACACCGCGAATCACAACGCGAAGGACTTTCTCCTCTTCGAGCGCATAAGTGTGAAAACTTATGCTCTCTTTACGGAGGAGCTTTGTTAGCGCTCTGTGGTCGCTACTAGTGGGCACTTGGACTTTAATGCCCTGCTGCGTGGAGCGGGCATTAGTATAATGGATCCCACGATCCGAAACTAAGCGGGACAGCATGTCCCATTTGCTTTTGTCCTGAATGAACAAAGGCGGAGGCGGTTTTTCGCGACGTGCGCTCGCGTCCTGAGGGGACGCGGCGGTTGAAACCGGAGCGGAGGGAGGAGACGCGGGGCGCGGGGCGGGGGTCGGTTTTTTGCCGGAGGCGGGGGCCTTTGCGGGTGCCTTGGCGGGAGGGGCGGAAGTGGCGCAACTAGCGGCTTTGGGCGCGCGCTTGCGTTTGCGATCTACGACGGTGTAACCGTCGTTATCGGAATCAGAGTCCGTGCGTGAGGCGCCGGCCTGATCTACCTCCATGTCCGTTTCGGATTCCGAAACGGTCTCGACAATGGCGAAGGAGGGACGGGTACTCGCTGACCTCCCGATCGGTGAGCGAGAGCGAGACCGTTCACGGGGAGGGGCTGCCACCGTGCGTCTATTGTCGGGCCCGGGAGCGGGCGAAGTAGGGCTATCCTCTGAATAGGATCGGGTCAAGGGAGGAACGCTGGCCTCCGGGTTTGAAGTCCCGGAGGGAGCGATGAGAGTGTCCGAGAGGCGGGCATTCTCTTCCTCTTCAAGCAGTTGCATATGTGCAACGTATAGATCGGGGTGGCGGAGGGCGAAGGTCTGAAGGACCTGCACCTCACCGTTAGAGGGACGGGACTGCATCCTGAGGGGAATACTCAGGACGCCCTATCAAGGGTTTGAATTCCCTCACACACCTTGTGAGCTCACTGTGTGAGAGGGAGTGTGTACCTAGGGTGTGCCCTAGTTGTGTACCCTCTCCGAGCTTTTTTCTCGGCGGAGAGGGGTGCTCCTAAGCGCTACTCCGGGGTTGACTAGGGGCGACCCCAAGGCCAGTAATCCCGGAGCCCAGCTTGCTTCGGCTGACCCGTGAAGCGGGAAAGGCCACGGTGCAAGGTTAAACCAAAACAACAACAGTGGCCGTTGTCACCGTAGGGTGTCACACTGCGACCGCAGCAAATGGCGGATTTGATCGTTCAGACGGGTTTGGCTGACGCTACCCCACGCCTGAACGACGTCGCTTAACAGCACAAAGTGTGTTGTTACGCGACTGTTACTATGTTGTGTCGGGTAGTAAAGTGGTGAAATGCGCACCGAAAAGTGCGGTCAAAACAAGACCACCAGCCCGATATGATGTTGTTCGTCCGAAACAAGGGACTTGGGTAGGTGGTAATGCCTGACGTCTTAGAGCGCCTCTGCGCGACGGCACGGCGAGCTCGTAGCTCGCGTTGCTCGGCGTTCGGCGGCTGCTCAGCTTCTGCACACAAAACAAAAACTTCGTCAGGACTGCGTATTCCAAGGCACTGGTCTGCAACTAGCGTCGGAACGATGACCCGAGTGAGACGGCAATAGTGCGGGGACTATTGCGGTCTCACTGGGAGATACTGGCGGAGCTGTAGACAGGTGTGCACGGCGTGGCGGCACAGGTCGGAATGGTGGAGTCGTGTGATGATTTTGCCTTTTTTTTTTTTTTTTTTTTTTAGGGAGGACATAGATGCTGGCTACCGCCTGTGCGGTCGTCCAGCTCCACCGGGTTTTGGGCGAGGGCCTGGCCCTACAATAGCCCGGGAGGGAGAAGTGCCGAAGGCACTTCTCCCGAGACGGGCGTAGAAGGCGAAAAGCGCTTTCTACCTCCGTCTCCTGCGGACGCCGAAAACGTACCGCTATTATAGGAGGGGTTGACAGCGAGCTCAAGGGCACCACTGTGGTTCGGACCTCGGCTTGTCTCGCTGCCGAGAGACATGGGGGGGATCGGAGCAAAATGCCTCTGTGCAACTGCAGTGTTGCACAATTGGGCCCTACTGAATAATACTCTTTGACTATTTGGAGAGCAATTTATCGTGACCTTGTTTTTGCCTCGAGCTCGCCGGCGAGCTCGGTGTTTGATTGTGTGACCTCTAATTACCTCACACCTGGGGATTTTACCTCGACGACTTGCGGATAACGCTAAAGCTGCCAATGTAATGACTGCGATGGGGTCATCCGGGTCGTCTAATACCTGCCGTGGTCGGCGACGGGGGGGTTTGAAAAATGGGATAGAAGAGGCGGTCGAGTAGTTCGATGCCTGGACAACCAAAGGGTTCGAGTGGTGGGGCGCTCGATCAAAGTATCGGCGGGCGCAGTCCTTATTGAACTGCGCTAAAGAGGGAAGGTTTAGGTCGCAATGCAACTCGGTGTTCCGGATATACCACGGAGCGCCGGTTGCACTACGAAGAAAACGGTTTTGAATGACTTGAAGCTTATGGAGATGGGCCTCACTAGCATGACTAAACACTACTGATGCGTAAGTCATGATGGGGCGGATGCAGGCAGTGTAAAGTGTCTTCTTATTTCTAAGAGACATTTTACTCTCTTTGCGAATCAGGGGACCAAGGCGACCCATTACAAAGGCCGCTCTGTTACGGACGGTTGTTATATGATCGCTAAAGGTGAGATTCCGATCAAGGGTGACTCCGAGATATTTTGTTTTACTAACCCAGGGGATGGGTTGGTCGAACAAAGTTAAGGGTTGCGGGTAACGGGGGCGGCCCTTCTCAGTAAAGTACATAGCTGCACTTTTAACTGGGTTGACCGCGATGCGCCATTTACGGAACCAGTCACCGATCTCGGTGATGGCCCGTTGGAGGGCGGGAATGGACTTTCTACTGATATGCCACCCAGTGGTATAAATAGCGGTATCATCCGCGTATTGGGCTAGTAGGACGTTAGGCTGAGAGCGTGGGATGTCACTGGTATACAGCGCGAAAAGAATGGGTGATAGCACGGAGCCCTGAGGGACTCCGGCTCTGACTGGGTGGGGGGAGGAGAGGGTGCCTTCCACGCGATAGCGAAAGCTTCTGGCTTTAAGGAAGTCTTGTAGGATGAGCACAAGACGTTCTGGCACGCCAAATTGGTATAGCTTGTAAATCAAGCCATTGTGCCAGACTTTGTCAAAAGCTTTCGCTACGTCGAGGAAGACTGCTAGCGTTGTCTGGGGTTTGGGGTACTTGTTAAAGCCCTCAATGATGTGCTCCGTGAGGCGGTGCACCTGTTGGACGCATGAGTGTCCGGGTCTGAAGCCAAACTGCTCATCTGGGATAAGGTGGTGTTCCTTAGCATGGGACTGGAGACGGTTTGCAAGTAACCGCTCGTAAAGTTTGCCTAAGGCACTGAGGAGGCTGATGGGGCGGTAACTGGTGGGGTCAGATGAGCTTTTGCCTGGTTTGTGAATGCCAATGACATTTGCACATTTCCAGGTGTCTGGGAATAAGCAGTGGCTCATAGCAGCATTGAAGATGCTGACTAGGAGATGGATGAGAGGAGGAGAGAGGGTTTTAAGAACCCTGTTGGAGATGCCATCGGCACCGGGGGATTTGCGCGGTCGGAGGGCCTTGATCAGTCTCGCCACCTCAGCGTAAGTCGCTAAGGTGATTGGTGGGAGTTCAGAGGTGACCACAGAGCTTTTACGTTCGACTTCAGCATCCACCGAATCGAGGTGAGCTTGGTCAACGTGATCTACGTTAGGGGAACACTGAGCCTCTAGGCTATCAGCTAGGCACTCAGCTTTGTCTTCGTCAAAGAACGCTGGGACTAGTGGGACTGGTCTGTATAAGGGAGGCATGTCGTTGTAGTTACTTCCTTTCATACCTCGCGCCAAGTCCCAATAAGCCTGGTGGCTTGGCACGAGGTTTGAAAGTTTGTCACCCCATTGTTGATCACGCAACTCAGACATGCGACTTTGAACCATGCGTTCAAAGTGGCGTTTCTTAGTTTTGTTCTCTTTACTGGGGTAAGAGTCGTAATGTCGGGTCACTGCTTTACTTTCCGTCACTAATCGTCTCACATCCGCTGGAATGACAAGGCGCCGGTCGTCCGGCACCATGACCTCCTTTGCGGATTCACCTACTACGGTGGAGAGGTGATTAGTGAACGAATCGATCGCAAGGGTTACGTCATCTTTAGTCAGGATGTCGTCAGGGATCTTGTCAAGGTCCGGTGAACTGATAGCTTTTAGGGCAACGCCTAATTGCTTCCAGTTCACTATCGTCTTAGTGGGGCGGGGGAGGTCTGTTGTTGGGTCGGGACCTAGTCGCAGTATAATGGGTCGGTGGTCAGAGTGAAGCTCGTGAACCACTTCTATGGAGCGTAACTGGAGTGTTACGCCTCTGAGTAGTGCCATGTCAAGCAAGTCAGGTCGAAAGTCTTCCGTATGAGGGTAGTGAGTGGGCTCAGTGGGCGCAATTATGTCAAAATTAAGTTCTGCGACTAGTTTTTCAAGTGCAATGCCTCTGGGATTGTTGACGTTACAATTCCATAGGATGTGCTTACTATTGAAGTCGCCAATCAGAAGGACGGCGCTTCCTAATGAGAACAATGCTTCTAAGTCAGCTCGGACGATCGGCTTTTGACAAGCTTGGTAACAGGACGCTATGACTATAGGTTGATGACCAGTCATAGCTAGGAGGCAACAAGATGCTTCCATATTAACAAGAGTCGGGGTAGGTAGGGGGATGCAGTGCAGGGACCTTTTGTAATAGATAAGAGTGCCTCCCCCACGGGAGTTCACTCTATCATCACGTACCGTTCTGTAATTGGCAAACCTAGGGTTCGCCTTCCCCGGTTTTAGAAGGGTCTCCTGCACGCATATAATGTCGATAAGGTGGGTGCAACAAAAGTCATGGACAAGGTCACGTTGTCTAAAGAAACCGTTAGCGTTGAATGACGCTAACGAAACTGAGCGCGGTTTCGTGCGTGCGGTTGTACTACCCATAGTGGTTGTACTGGGGAGGGGCCTGGGGAACGAAGCGCTTAAGGGCGCTAAGTAAATTCGCGTGTTCCAATGTATATTGGATCACGTCCGCTGGGGATTGAGCGAAGTGCATCTTGTGCGCTAGCTCGCGGACTTCGTTGATGTCAATAGACATCGCCAGGTCGCTGACTAGTTTGATGTCCTCTTGAAGAGAGGCATCCATCAGCGGCATGGGTGGGGCTTGTGGCCGAGAAATGGCGCGGGGAGGAGGGGCGCGAACGGAGTTGGCAACGGGTGCCGGGAGCGCGGGGCGAGCCGGGGCCGGTGCGCGGGCAGGGGCCGGGGCGTGGGCGGGAGCGGGTGCGGGCGCGCGGGCCGGGGCGCGGGCGGGAGCGATGGTCTTTACCATACTGGGTGGTTTAGACCATGCGTTACGGGCGGGGAGCGGCGCGGGTATTACCTGTGAAGCAGGTATTACCGACAGCTTAGGGCTGACCCGTTGGTAACGGTCATATGAGGGACGGGTCGGCCTATGCCTTGCCACCCTGTGGTTTATGCGTGGTGCTTTTGGGCAGCCGCGGTAATTCGCGGTATGTCCTTGAGCACCGCATAGAACGCAGCTGGGTGGGTCCGGCGAGTCCCGAGTGCGAGTGCACGCCGCTGTCGCGTGATCGCCTAGGCACTTGACGCACCTAGCGCGAGCGAAACAGAAGCGGGAGGCGTGACCGTATAATTGGCAGTTGTGACACTGCGAGGGACTTCCATTTTTAAATGGGGCTTGAACGTCTAACCCAGAGAGGCCGCAGACCTTTTTTAAATTAAAAATGGCCTTGCCCTCTGGTGTACGGTCTAGTACTACGAGTACTAGGTCATATGGACTGCGGTCCTTCCCGCTGTACATGCGGTGAACCGCATGCACTGGGAAGTCTTGTGCTTTAAGGTCGTCACATACCGCATCGGTATGTATCTCCTTAGGCACACCGCGAATCACAACGCGAAGGACTTTCTCCTCTTCGAGCGCATAAGTGTGAAAACTTATGCTCTCTTTACGGAGGAGCTTTGTTAGCGCTCTGTGGTCGCTACTAGTGGGCACTTGGACTTTAATGCCCTGCTGCGTGGAGCGGGCATTAGTATAATGGATCCCACGATCCGAAACTAAGCGGGACAGCATGTCCCATTTGCTTTTGTCCTGAATGAACAAAGGCGGAGGCGGTTTTTCGCGACGTGCGCTCGCGTCCTGAGGGGACGCGGCGGTTGAAACCGGAGCGGAGGGAGGAGACGCGGGGCGCGGGGCGGGGGTCGGTTTTTTGCCGGAGGCGGGGGCCTTTGCGGGTGCCTTGGCGGGAGGGGCGGAAGTGGCGCAACTAGCGGCTTTGGGCGCGCGCTTGCGTTTGCGATCTACGACGGTGTAACCGTCGTTATCGGAATCAGAGTCCGTGCGTGAGGCGCCGGCCTGATCTACCTCCATGTCCGTTTCGGATTCCGAAACGGTCTCGACAATGGCGAAGGAGGGACGGGTACTCGCTGACCTCCCGATCGGTGAGCGAGAGCGAGACCGTTCACGGGGAGGGGCTGCCACCGTGCGTCTATTGTCGGGCCCGGGAGCGGGCGAAGTAGGGCTATCCTCTGAATAGGATCGGGTCAAGGGAGGAACGCTGGCCTCCGGGTTTGAAGTCCCGGAGGGAGCGATGAGAGTGTCCGAGAGGCGGGCATTCTCTTCCTCTTCAAGCAGTTGCATATGTGCAACGTATAGATCGGGGTGGCGGAGGGCGAAGGTCTGAAGGACCTGCACCTCACCGTTAGAGGGACGGGACTGCATCCTGAGGGGAATACTCAGGACGCCCTATCAAGGGTTTGAATTCCCTCACACACCTTGTGAGCTCACTGTGTGAGAGGGAGTGTGTACCTAGGGTGTGCCCTAGTTGTGTACCCTCTCCGAGCTTTTTTCTCGGCGGAGAGGGGTGCTCCTAAGCGCTACTCCGGGGTTGACTAGGGGCGACCCCAAGGCCAGTAATCCCGGAGCCCAGCTTGCTTCGGCTGACCCGTGAAGCGGGAAAGGCCACGGTGCAAGGTTAAACCAAAACAACAACAGTGGCCGTTGTCACCGTAGGGTGTCACACTGCGACCGCAGCAAATGGCGGATTTGATCGTTCAGACGGGTTTGGCTGACGCTACCCCACGCCTGAACGACGTCGCTTAACAGCACAAAGTGTGTTGTTACGCGACTGTTACTATGTTGTGTCGGGTAGTAAAGTGGTGAAATGCGCACCGAAAAGTGCGGTCAAAACAAGACCACCAGCCCGATATGATGTTGTTCGTCCGAAACAAGGGACTTGGGTAGGTGGTAATGCCTGACGTCTTAGAGCGCCTCTGCGCGACGGCACGGCGAGCTCGTAGCTCGCGTTGCTCGGCGTTCGGCGGCTGCTCAGCTTCTGCACACAAAACAAAAACTTCGTCAGGACTGCGTATTCCAAGGCACTGGTCTGCAACTAGCGTCGGAACGATGACCCGAGTGAGACGGCAATAGTGCGGGGACTATTGCGGTCTCACTGGGAGATACTGGCGGAGCTGTAGACAGGTGTGCACGGCGTGGCGGCACAGGTCGGAATGGTGGAGTCGTGTGATGATTTTGCCTTTTTATTATTTATTAGGGAGGACATAGATGCTGGCTACCGCCTGTGCGGTCGTCCAGCTCCACCGGGTTTTGGGCGAGGGCCTGGCCCTACAATAGCCCGGGAGGGAGAAGTGCCGAAGGCACTTCTCCCGAGACGGGCGTAGAAGGCGAAAAGCGCTTTCTACCTCCGTCTCCTGCGGACGCCGAAAACGTACCGCTATTATAGGAGGGGTTGACAGCGAGCTCAAGGGCACCACTGTGGTTCGGACCTCGGCTTGTCTCGCTGTCGAGAGACATGGGGGGGATCGGAGCAAAATGCCTCTGTGCAACTGCAGTGTTGCACAATTGGGCCCTACTGAATAATACTCTTTGACTATTTGGAGAGCAATTTATCGTGACCTTGTTTTTGCCTCGAGCTCGCCGGCGAGCTCGGTGTTTGATTGTGTGACCTCTAATTACCTCACACCTGGGGATTTTACCTCGACGACTTGCGGATAACGCTAAAGCTGCCAATGTAATGACTGCGATGGGGTCATCCGGGTCGTCTAATACCTGCCGTGGTCGGCGACGGGGGGGTTTGAAAAATGGGATAGAAGAGGCGGTCGAGTAGTTCGATGCCTGGACAACCAATGGGTTCGAGTGGTGGGGCGCTCGATCAAAGTATCGGCGGGCGCAGTCCTTATTGAACTGCGCTAAAGAGGGAAGGTTTAGGTCGCAATGCAACTCGGTGTTCCGGATATACCACGGAGCGCCGGTTGCACTACGAAGAAAACGGTTTTGAATGACTTGAAGCTTATGGAGATGGGCCTCACTAGCATGACTAAACACTACTGATGCGTAAGTCATGATGGGGCGGATGCAGGCAGTGTAAAGTGTCTTCTTATTTCTAAGAGACATTTTACTCTCTTTGCGAATCAGGGGACCAAGGCGACCCATTACAAAGGCCGCTCTGTTACGGACGGTTGTTATATGATCGCTAAAGGTGAGATTTCGATCAAGGGTGAATGATTTTGCCCAAAACTCGGCTGTTTATATACAGTGGGCCCTAACATATTTCCTATTCTACTATTGCGTAGTGCAATCCTATCAATTTGTTACTTAGCCAATTACAACGTAGAAAGGGACAGAGATACTGTTGTCTAGCTCACACAATTTCTTACTGTTTAATAACCTATCTTTACCGGTCGGAGAGCACCTATTGCTTCTCGCTCGCTATCTATCTTTATCTAACACTTTATTTATTAACTAGTGAACTATTGCGATACCAATACAACCTTATTCTACGTATCCTAGCCTGACTACTAATTTACAAACATAATAATATATACAATTCTTAATCTAAGTTCGGAGTCCGCATGTAGCTAGCTCGGCGTCCTTTACATCTCTCCCCCCGGCGCAGCTCGCGTAGACTCCTCTTCTATTAACACGACGAGCTTGCGTACTGGCCGCTTGAAGGTGCCGGTTCGGGTGCGGACGTCAGCTACTCGAATGCCGCCGTCAGGTCCCTCGTAAGTGCGCTCGACGACTCCTCTCGGCCACACGTTCCGTGGCAGGGTGTGGTCGACGATGATCACGACGTCACCAACTCGGAGTGGCCTCTTTATACTAGTGGGTTCTCCACGGGGTACCAAGGTAGGTAGGTACTCCTTAACCCAGCGTCGCCAGAAGTGATCAGCGAGCGCTAGGCTGGCCCTCCATGTCCGTCGATCGTTCTCGTTGCACGGTCCGGTGAGGGGTAGACCATCTGACGATCCCAGAAGGAAGTGATTCGGAGTGAGCGCCTCTGGGTCTTCATGGTTCACGCTGACGTGTGTTAGCGGTCTCGCATTTATTGAGAACTCTGCCTCGGTCAGCAGAGTGCTCAACACCTCTTCCGTTGGTTCTCTCGTATTGAGTGTAGCGGCTAGTGCGACTTTTACTGATCGCACCAGTCGCTCCCATGCGCCGCCTTGATTCGGTGCTCCCGGCGCCGAATATCGCCACTCTAAGCGATGTCGTAGGCCTTCTTCTTCTAACGCAGGCGCCCATTCTTCGTGCGCGGCTCTAAGTTCGCGGTCTGCACTCTTGAAGTTGGTCGCGTTGTCCGAGTACATAATCTTCGGCCATCCTCTTCGCGCGGCCATTCTTCTAAGTGCCATTATCGCTGAGCTTGTTGAGAGCGAATTTACCATCTCCAGATGGATGGCGCGCGTTGTGAGGCACGTGTAGATCGCCCCCCACCTCTTTTCTCTGCGACGTCCGATCTTCACAATCATCGGCCCGAAATAGTCCGTCCCACAAAATGAGAAGGGACGATGAAAAGGCTCGAGACGCGCGCGGGGTAGGTCTCCCATCGCCGGTGGTTGTGGTTTCGCTCTCCTCGCCTTGCAGAGCGTGCATCGCTTTTCTATAGCGCGTACCGTAGGTCGTAGGTGAATGACCCAGTACTGTTGTCGTAGGTCATTTGTCACGCGCTCTCTATTAGCGTGACCCGATGCGCAGTGTTTCTTCACGACGATTAGTCTTGTGATGTGGTGCCGGCCGTCGAGTATGGCGGGTCGCTTCGTCTCTATTGGTGCTGTAGCGGCACCGATGCGCCCTCGCACGCACATCACTCCGTCTTCAATCACTGGGTCCAACCGGAACAAACGACTCGACTTGCTTATCGGACGAGATGCTTTCAGTCGTTGTAACTCGTCGGGAAAGCTGTCTCGTTGTGCACGGCGTATCAGTGCACGTTCTGCCTCTTCAATGTGTCGATTTTCCATTTTAGTCGCTCGGCGCCGGCACTTATCGACAAATGCCAGTACGCGCGCCGCAGCTCTGACCATCGTCTCGTATTTGGAGAAGCGCTCGGGGTTAGGTAGCCAATCGTCGCACGTCTCGTTGTCTTCGGTGACGTGCAAGAGTACCTCTTCTTCCGTGTCTTCCCCATGTGTCTCTGTTGGCCATTGGTCTTCAGGTTGATGCAAGAACTCTGGCCCCTTGAACCATCTGTCTTCAGCGACGATGCGATTGTTGGTGATCCGCGTCGCATCGTCGGCCACGTTTTCGCCGGTGGGTACCCATCGCCATTCTTCCTTGTGAGTTAACTCTGCCAGCTCACCTAGGCGATGCGCGACGAACGGAGTGTATCGCCGGGCGTCGTGTCGTACCCAGTGGATGACGGTCATTGAGTCGGTCCAATATACCGTCCTCTTCCCTTCGACGCGATGCTCCCTTTTGATCGCGTCCGCCAGTCGAGCGCCGATTACAGCCGCCTGTAGCTCGAGACGTGGTATGGTCTGTGCACGTCGGGGAGCCACCTTCGCCTTGGCAGCCACGAGACTCAGGCTGACACTTCCATCTTGTCGTTCGATGCGCCAGTATGCCACAGCAGAGTAGGCTTGGCTGCTCGCATCCACCAGTACGTGTAATTCAGGCGCGTGACGTACTTCAAGCGCGTATTGCCGTTTCAACCGTAGAGTGGAAAGGTTTGAAAGGTGACCAATCCACGCGGCAAACTGTTCGTTTTCTTCGTCTGGTATCGGCTCGTCCCACGACATTTTGAGCCGCCACAAGCTTTGAAGTATGATTTTCGCACGTACGGTGTAGTGACTCAGTAATCCGAGAGGGTCATATATTGACATGACCGCGCTGAGTGCTTCTCTCTTCGTTGGCGCGCGTCGTCCCGCTCGCACATCTGCCGATACTCGGTTCATTGAGATATTGAACCCAAGTTCATCTCGCTCGGCGTTCCAATATAGACCGAGGATCTTGTTCTCAGGCCCATCCTTTCCCCATTGCGTCGGCGTAGAGGCTTGTAGCTCCGCGGGCACGTCTTGTAGCACACTTTCTTCGTTCGCGCTCCACCCCCGTAGCGTGAACTTTGCTACGGCGTGTACTGTGCGTAGCTCCGACACGGCGCGCCTCGCTTCGTTGATGTCATCGTAGCTGGCTACGAAGTCGTCCATATAGTGACTTCGTGTTATGGCGTCGTATGCAAGCGGGTGCGTGTTGGCGTGCACGGTCGCATTGTAGTCCCTCACATGGTGCGCCATGAAGGGCGAGCTTGTTGCACCGAAAATCATGCTCGTCATTTTGTAGTGCCGCGGTGCTGTGTTTCTGTCGCTGCCTCTCCATAGAAATTGCTGCGCCGGTTGATCTTCGGGGCGTATCTTTATCTGGAGGAACATTTCCTGTATATCGGCGGTGATGGCGACTTGCTTTTCCCGGAATCTGAATAGTATTCCGGGCAGTGATCTGAGTAGATCGGGACCTTCTAGCAGATGGTCGTTGAGGCAAACTCCGTGGCTCTTCGCTGCTGCGTCAAAGACTAACCGCTGCTTGCCGGGCTTGTTGATGTTCTGTACGGCGAAGTGCGGTAGGTACCAACTGACATTGCTCTTCTTCTCGGTACCGTCGCATGGTATGGCGTACCCTTTCTTCAACAAGTTTTCTATTTGTCTTGTATATTCGCAGGCGAAGTCGGGATCGGCGTCCATCTTGCGTTCGATCTTAGTGAGACGACGTAGTGCCATGTTATAGCTCGACGGTAGTCGCATGCCGTCTCTCTTCCACGGTAGGCCGACCTCGTAGCCATTGTCGATCTTTTTTGTAGTACGTTCGACGATCTTCCTTGCTCGTGCGTCGGCGTCACTCACGCGTGGTTTGTGAGAGACACCTATGGCATCTATACCAAAATGATGCTCCACCAGGTCGTGGAGGCGTTGGTTCTGCTGCTCGTTCGCGTCTACACCGTGTTCGGGTGTGTAGACGTGCAGTACGCTGTCCTGGCTTCTGACCATGTGTCGTGGCATCGTTCCATGTATCACCCAGCCGAGTCGAGTGCGTGACGCGGCTGGTTGGTTCGGTTCGCCAACTCGTAGCTCTTGCGACACGATGTACTCCCAGTGGTCTGCCCCCACTAGGACTCCGGGTTGCACCGTGTCGTAACAAACTTGATGCTCTGGTAAGTTCCGAAGATGCTCTTGCTCCAGCAGTGTACATGGAATCGACTGCCGGAGCAATTTCATATTTTTCAGAGTTCGTGCTCGTAGTCGGTGTAGCACGTTATCGGCGCTTCGCAGATGTACGGTGACCAACTTGCTGTCCCTTTCCCGTTGCGTCGTGTTTACGCCTTGCATGCGCAGTGGTAGTGACGGAC
Organism: Plagodis dolabraria; assembly: GCA_963854805.1. NCBI lineage: Eukaryota > Metazoa > Arthropoda > Insecta > Lepidoptera > Geometridae > Plagodis > Plagodis dolabraria. Next base: position 10,185,551 of record OY978452.1, on the reverse strand, counting down.
CCTCTGCGCCAATGCTTTGTGCCAGTTCGCTGTCGATCAGAGATATCGTGGCTCCTTCGTCGAAGAGGGCGTAGGTGTCGACCTCTCCGCTCGGTCCGACGACTGTGACCGGACACATCTTCAGCAGCACTGTTTTCTGATTGGTGGCGGTTGACGTTGCCACCGTCAGAACGGACTCTGTGCTGCTGTTGTCCGCCTGCACCCCAGATGTAGTCGGGCGTTCTTCGTTCGTTATCTCCCTGTGCAGCGAAGCATGATGCGGGTGCGGGCATTGGTTGACCCCGCACGGCTTGGCTCTGCAGTTCTGGCGTCGGTGTTTCTTAGACACGCATTTGAAACACAATTTCTTGCCGCGCACTACTTCCCACCGTTGATCGGTTGGCAGAGATTTGTACTTCGGGCATTCTAGCAGGCGGTGATTTTTCTCGCAACATGGGCACGGCTCTTGTTGATCTTCTTCAGCGATGTTGTACACGGCGTTCGGTTTTCGCCGATTCCCCGTATGCACTGGGGTTTTCATTTCTCTTCTCGCAGTAATACTCGATGTTGACGACGACGGAGCATAGCTGTATCGTAATGCTCTATCTGCCTCTCGCATGAGGAAGCGAGACAGCACGATGATTTCTGGATCCGCAGTGCCGTCGTTTTCGCTTGCGTAGTCGCACCATCTTGCTCGAACGTGAGGGCTTAGCTTGTCAAGCACCTCCCTAGCCAGCATGGGATTGAAGAGGTACCCATGCCGGCCAATGCTTCGGAATACGCAGACTACGTTCTGCAGTTTCACGGCGAAGTTATTCAATTCCATAGCGGAAGACCCCGGTTTCGGCATTTTCTTCAACTCGTCCAAGGCCCGGTCGATAATGATTTCGGGCCTCCCGAAACATTGCTCCAGTGTCTTCATGATAACTTCGGGCTCACTGGCTGTATATAATAATGCAGCCACCATTTCTCGCGCCTCTCCCTTGAGGCAGCTTCGCAGTCGTTGTAAGTTCTCGGCGGGCGTAAGTTGATACACGTTGGTAGAATCCCAAAATGCGGCTTTGAATGCCAGCCATTCGTTGGGAATTCCAGTGAAGGTTTGCAGGTCTGGACATCTAACACGCGGTCGCGCTATCTTCTCTAGTGCCTCCGTGAGCGCGTCGACGTTACTCCTTGATTGCAAAGGTGTAGATCTCTCGACGCGAGCCTCTGGGACATTGAATCGTAAATGTCGTTCTGCTTCAGCCTTCGGGTTGGTCCGTCGCTCCCCCCGTGGAGCGGCGGTACTGTCGCGGAGCCAGGTGTCGACCTTCTGATGTTGCTCGTTCGTAGCTTCCCCTCGAAGGCTTTCCTGGTCTTCCTCAATAGCCGCTAGGTCCGCGGCCAACCTCTTCTGTATCAAATCCGCTTCAATTGCCAACTCCTGCTTGCGTAACGCGGCGAGTTTCTCAGCCGCTTCCAATTCTGCCAAACGCGCTCTGTTCGCTGTACTAGCGGTTGAGCGCTGTGACCTCACAGAACGAGCGGGAGATCGTTCCCTCACTCGGCTCATATGTGATGTCGCGGCCCGGGCGTCTTCATACGGCCCGAGCACCTCGTTGCCACGTAACGCCGGTGACGCCGGCGGATCCAGTGACATTCTCCTCCGACGTTCCTGGTCGATTCGCTGTATTTCGCTCGTGGAGGGTTGCATTGGATCTAGCGACCCTTGCCCGAGCTCTTCATCGTGACGCTCATGTTCATTAGCGTCGGCTTGACTTCTTGTGATGACCATGTTGAACTTGATCGGGATCCGTATCCGGCTCGAAGAGGTGATGTAGTGGACACAGACTCGGTTGGTGCGTAGTAATAAAACCACTATTTGTTTCCTTCGATATTTCTTCGCTTTTTAATGTTCTTCCTTAGTTGGTCGGATGGTTACTGGATTGCAACTGGATGATTTTGCCTTTTTTTTTTTTTTTTAGGGAGGACATAGATGCTGGCTACCGCCTGTGCGGTCGTCCAGCTCCACCGGGTTTTGGGCGAGGGCCTGGCCCTACAATAGCCCGGGAGGGAGAAGTGCCGAAGGCACTTCTCCCGAGACGGGCGTAGAAGGCGAAAGGCGCTTTCTACCTCCGTCTCCTGCGGACGCCGAAAACGTACCGCTATTATAGGAGGGGTTGACAGCGAGCTCAAGGGCACCACTGTGGTTCGGACCTCGGCTTGTCTCGCTGTCGAGAGACATGGGGGGGATCGGAGCAAAATGCCTCTGTGCAACTGCAGTGTTGCACAATTGGGCCCTACTGAATAATACTCTTTGACTATTTGGAGAGCAATTTATCGTGACCTTGTTTTTGCCTCGAGCTCGCCGGCGAGCTCGGTGTTTGATTGTGTGACCTCTAATTACCTCACACCTGGGGATTTTACCTCGACGACTTGCGGATAACGCTAAAGCTGCCAATGTAATGACTGCGATGGGGTCATCCGGGTCGTCTAATACCTGCCGTGGTCGGCGACGGGGGGGTTTGAAAAATGGGATAGAAGAGGCGGTCGAGTAGTTCGATGCCTGGACAACCAATGGGTTCGAGTGGTGGGGCGCTCGATCAAAGTATCGGCGGGCGCAGTCCTTATTGAACTGCGCTAAAGAGGGAAGGTTTAGGTCGCAATGCAACTCGGTGTTCCGGATATACCACGGAGCGCCGGTTGCACTACGAAGAAAACGGTTTTGAATGACTTGAAGCTTATGGAGATGGGCCTCACTAGCATGACTAAACACTACTGATGCGTAAGTCATGATGGGGCGGATGCAGGCAGTGTAAAGTGTCTTCTTATTTCTAAGAGACATTTTACTCTCTTTGCGAATCAGGGGACCAAGGCGACCCATTACAAAGGCCGCTCTGTTACGGACGGTTGTTATATGATCGCTAAAGGTGAGATTCCGATCAAGGGTGACTCCGAGATATTTTGTTTTACTAACCCAGGGGATGGGTTGGTCGAACAAAGTTATAGGTTGCGGGTAACGGGGGCGGCCCTTCTCAGTAAAGTACATAGCTGCACTTTTAACTGGGTTGACCGCGATGCGCCATTTACGGAACCAGTCACCGATCTCGGTGATGGCCCGTTGGAGGGCGGGAATGGACTTTCTACTGATATGCCACCCAGTGGTATAAATAGCGGTATCATCCGCGTATTGGGCTAATAGGACGTTAGGCTGAGAGCGTGGGATGTCGCTGGTATACAGCGCGAAAAGAATGGGTGATAGCACGGAGCCCTGAGGGACTCCGGCTCTGACTGGGTGGGGGGAGGAGAGGGTGCCTTCCACGCGATAGCGAAAGCTTCTGGCTTTAAGGAAGTCTTGTAGGATGAGCACAAGACGTTCTGGCACGCCAAATTGGTATAGCTTGTAAATCAAGCCATTGTGCCAGACTTTGTCAAAAGCTTTCGCTACGTCGAGGAAGACTGCTAGCGTTGTCTGGGGTTTGGGGTACTTGTTAAAGCCCTCAATGATGTGCTCCGTGAGGCGGTGCACCTGTTGGACGCATGAGTGTCCGGGCCTGAAGCCAAACTGCTCATCTGGGATAAGGTGGTGTTCCTTAGCATGGGACTGGAGACGGTTTGCAAGTAACCGCTCGTAAAGTTTGCCTAAGGCACTGAGGAGGCTGATGGGGCGGTAACTGGTGGGGTCAGATGAGCTTTTGCCTGGTTTGTGAATGCCAATGACATTTGCACATTTCCAGGTTCTGGGAATAAGCAGTGGCTCATAGCAGCATTGAAGATGCTGACTAGGAGATGGATGAGAGGAGGAGAGAGGGTTTTAAGAACCCTGTTGGAGATGCCATCGGCACCGGGGGATTTGCGCGGTCGGAGGGCCTTGATCAGTCTCGCCACCTCAGCGTAAGTCGCTAAGGTGATTGGTGGGAGTTCAGAGGTGACCACAGAGCTTTTACGTTCGACTTCAGCATCCACCGAATCGAGGTGAGCTTGGTCAACGTGATCTACGTTAGGGGAACACTGAGCCTCTAGGCTATCAGCTAGGCACTCAGCTTTGTCTTCGTCAAAGAACGATGGGACTAGTGGGACTGGTCTGTATAAGGGAGGCATGTCGTTGTAGTTACTTCCTTTCATACCTCGCGCCAAGTCCCAGTAAGCCTGGTGGCTTGGCACGAGGTTTGAAAGTTTGTCACCCCATTGTTGATCACGCAACTCAGACATGCGACTTTGAACCATGCGTTCAAAGTGGCGTTTCTTAGTTTTGTTCTCTTTACTGGGGTAAGAGTCGTAATGTCGGGTCACTGCTTTACTTTCCGTCACTAATCGTCTCACATCCGCTGGAATGACAAGGCGCCGGTCGTCCGGCACCATGACCTCCTTTGCGGATGCACCTACTACGGTGGAGAGGTGATTAGTGAACGAATCGATCGCAAGGGTTACGTCATCTTTAGTCAGGATGTCGTCAGGGATCTTGTCAAGGTCCGGTGAACTGATAGCCTTTAGGGCAACGCCTAATTGCTTCCAGTTCACTATCGTCTTAGTGGGGCGGGGGAGGTCTGTTGTTGGGTCGGGACCTAGTCGCAGTATAATGGGTCGGTGGTCAGAGTGAAGCTCGTGAACCACTTCTATGGAGCGTAACTGGAGTGTTACGCCTCTGGCCTCTGGCCGGGGCGCGGGCGGTAGCGACGGTCTTAACCATACTGGGTGGTTTAGACCATGCGTTACGGGCTGGGAGCGGCGCGGGTATTACCTGTGAGGCAGGTACTACCGTTAGTTTAGGGCTTACCCGTTGGTAACGGTCGTAAGAGGGACGGGTCGGCCTATGCCTTGCCACCCTGTGGTTCACTCGTGGTGCTTTAGGGCAGCCACGGTAATTCGCGGTATGCCCTTGAGCACCGCATAAAACACAGCTGGGTGGGTCCGGCGAATCCCGGGTGCGAGTGCACGCTGCTGTCGCGTGATCGCCTAGGCACTTAACGCACCTAGCGCGAACGAAGCAGAAACGGGAGGCGTGCCCGTATAGTTGGCAGTTATGGCACTGCGAGGGACTTCCATTCTTGTATGGGGCTTGGACATCGAGTCCTGAGAGGCCACAGACCTTTTTTAAATTAAAAATGGCCTTGCCTTCAGGAGTACGATCTAGTACTACGAGTACTAGATCGTAGGGGCTGCGGTCCTTCCCGCTGTACATGCGGTGAACTGCATGTACGGGGAAGTCTTGTGCCTTCAGGTCGGCACATACCGAATCGGTATGTACCTCCTTGGGCACACCGCGGATGACCACTCGGAGGACTTTCTCCTCTTCGAGCGCATAAGTGTGAAAACTTATGCTCTCGTGGCGGAGGAGTTTAGTTAGCGCTCTGTGGTCGCTAATGGTGGAAACTTGGACTTTAATGCCCTGCTGCGTGGAGCGGGCATTAGTATAGTGGATCCCACGATCCGAAACTAAACGGGACAGCATGTCCCATTTAGGGGCCTTAGCGGGTGCCTTGGCGGGAGGGGCGGAAGTTGCGCAACTAGCGGCTTTAGGAGCACGCTTGCGTTTGCGGTCAACGACGGTATAGCCGTCATTATCGGAGTCCGAGTCAGTGCGTAAGGCGCGACTCGGATCTACTTCCATCTCCGTTTCGGAGTCCGAAGTGGGCTCGACAACGGCGATGGAGGGACGGGTGCTCGCTGGCCTCCCGATCGGTGAGCGCGAGCGAGACCTCTCACGGGGAGGGGCTGCCACCGTGCGTCTATTATCCGGGCCCGGAGCGGGCGAAAGCGGGCTGTCCTCTGAGAAGGACCGGGTCAGAGGAGGGACGTTGGCCTCCGGGATTGAAGTCCCGGAGGGAGCAATAAGAGTGTCCGTGAGGCGGGCACTCGCTTCCTCTTCGAGGAGTTGCATGTGTGCAACATACAGATCGGGGTGGCGGAGGGCGAAGGTCTGAAGGACCTGCACCTCACCGTTAGAGGGACGGGACTGCATCCTGAGGGGAATACTCAGGACGCCCTATCAAGGGTTTGAGTTCCCTCACACACCTTGTGAGCTCACTGTGTGAGAGGGAGTGTGTACCTAGGGTGTGCCCTAGTTGTGTACCCTCTCCGAGCTTTTTTCTCGGCGGAGAGGGGTGCTCCTAAGCGCTACTCCGGGGTTGACTAAGGGTGACCCCAAGGCCAGTAATCCCGGAGCCCAGCTTGCTTCGGCTGACCCGTGAAGCGGGAAAGGCCACGGTGCAAGGTTAAACCAAAACAACAACAGTGGCCGTTGTCACCGTAGGGTGTCACACTGCGACCGCAGCAAATGGCGGATTTGATCGTTCAGACGGGTTTGGCTGACGCTACCCCACGCCTGAACGACGTCGCTTAACAGCACAAAGTGTGTTGTTACGCGACTGTTACTATGTTGTGTCGGGTAGTAAAGTGGTGAAATGCGCACCGAAAAGTGCGGTCAAAACAAGACCACCAGCCCGATATGATGTTGTTCGTCCGAAACAAGGGACTTGGGTAGGTGGTAATGCCTGACGTCTTAGAGCGCCTCTGCGCGACGGCACGGCGAGCTCGTAGCTCGCGTTGCTCGGCGTTCGGCGGCTGCTCAGCTTCTGCACACAAAACAAAAACTTCGTCAGGACTGCGTATTCCAAGGCACTGGTCTGCAACTAGCGTCGGAACGATGACCCGAGTGAGACGGCAATAGTGCGGGGACTATTGCGGTCTCACTGGGAGATACTGGCGGAGCTGTAGACAGGTGTGCACGGCGTGGCGGCACAGGTCGGAATGAGGTTAGCCCGTCGTCGACGATTAAATTGATTCATGATTTTGCCTTTTTTTTTTTTTTTTTTTAGGGAGGACATAGATGCTGGCTACCGCCTGTGCGGTCGTCCAGCTCCACCGGGTTTTGGGCGAGGGCCTGGCCCTACAATAGCCCGGGAGGGAGAAGTGCCGAAGGCACTTCTCCCGAGACGGGCGTAGAAGGCGAAAAGCGCTTTCTACCTCCGTCTCCTGCGGACGCCGAAAACGTACCGCTATTATAGGAGGGGTTGCCAGCGAGCTCAAGGGCACCACTGTGGTTCGGACCTCGGCTTGTCTCGCTGTCTAGAGACATGGGGGGGATCGGAGCAAAATGCCTCTGTGCAACTGCAGTGTTGCACAATTGGGCCCTACTGAATAATACTCTTTGACTATTTGGAGAGCAATTTATCGTGACCTTGTTTTTGCCTCGAGCTCGCCGGCGAGCTCGGTGTTTGATTGTGTGACCTCTGATTACCTCACACCTGGGGATTTTACCTCGACGACTTGCGGATAACGCTAAAGCTGCCAACGTAATGGCTGCGATGGGGTCATCCGGGTCGTCTAATACCTGCCGTGGTCGGCGACGGGGGGGTTTGAAAAATGGGATAGAAGAGGCAGTCGAGTAGTTCGATGCCTGGACAACCAATGGGTTCGGGTGGTGGGGCGCTCGATCAAAGTATCGGCGGGCGCAGTCCTTATTGAACTGCGCTAGAGAGGGAAGGTTTAAGTCGCAATGCAACTCGGTGTTCCGGATATACCACGGAGCGCCGGTTGCACTACGAAGAAAACGGTTTTGAATGACTTGAAGCTTATGGAGATGGGCCTCACTAGCATGACTAAACACTACTGATGCGTAAGTCATGATGGGGCGGATGCAGGCAGTGTAAAGTGTCTTCTTATTTCTAAGAGACATTTTACTCTCTTTGCGAATCAGGGGACCAAGGCGACCCATTACAAAGGCCGCTCTGTTACGGACGGTTGTTATATGATCGCTAAAGGTGAGATTCCGATCAAGGGTGACTCCGAGATATTTTGTTTTACTAACCCAGGGGATGGGTTGGTCGAACAAAGTTATAGGTTGCGGGTAACGGGGGCGGCCCTTCTCAGTAAAGTACATAGCTGCACTTTTAACTGGGTTGACCGCGATGCGCCATTTACGGAACCAGTCACCGATCTCGGTGATGGCCCGTTGGAGGGCGGGAATGGACTTTCTACTGATATGCCACCCAGTGGTATAAATAGCGGTGTCATCCGCGTATTGGGCTAATAGGACGTTAGGCTGAGAGCGTGGGATGTCGCTGGTAAACAGCGCGAAAAGAATGGGTGATAGCACGGAGCCCTGAGGGACTCCGGCTCTGACTGGGTGGGGGGAGGAGAGGGTGCCTTCCACGCGATAGCGAAAGCTTCTGGCTTTAAGGAAGTCTTGTAGGATGAGCACAAGACGTTCTGGCACGCCAAATTGGTATAGCTTGTAAATCAAGCCATTGTGCCAGACTTTGTCAAAAGCTTTCGCTACGTCGAGGAAGACTGCTAGCGTTGTCTGGGGTTTGGGGTACTTGTTAAAGCCCTCAATGATGTGCTCCGTGAGGCGGTGCACCTGTTGGACGCATGAGTGTCCGGGCCTGAAGCCAAACTGCTCATCTGGGATAAGGTGGTGTTCCTTAGCATGGGACTGGAGACGGTTTGCAAGTAACCGCTCGTAAAGTTTGCCTAAGGCACTGAGGAGGCTGATGGGGCGGTAACTGGTGGGGTCAGATGAGCTTTTGCCTGGTTTGTGAATGCCAATGACATTTGCACATTTCCAGGTGTCTGGGAATAAGCAGTGGCTCATAGCAGCATTGAAGATGCTGACTAGGAGATGGATGAGAGGAGGAGAGAGGGTTTTAAGAACCCTGTTGGAGATGCCATCGGCACCGGGGGATTTGCGCGGTCGGAGGGCCTTGATCAGTCTCGCCACCTCAGCGTAAGTCGCTAAGGTGATTGGTGGGAGTTCAGAGGTGACCACAGAGCTTTTACGTTCGACTTCAGCATACACCGAATCGAGGTGAGCTTGGTCAACGTGATCTACGTTAGGGGAACACTGAGCCTCTAGGCTATCAGCTAGGCACTCAGCTTTGTCTTCGTCAAAGAACGCTGGGACTAGTGGGACTGGTCTGTATAAGGGAGGCATGTCGTTGTAGTTACTTCCTTTCATACCTCGCGCCAAGTCCCAATAAGCCTGGTGGCTTGGCACGAGGTTTGAAAGTTTGTCACCCCATTGTTGATCACGCAACTCAGACATGCGACTTTGAACCATGCGTTCAAAGTGGCGTTTCTTAGTTTTGTTCTCTTTACTGGGGTAAGAGTCGTAATGTCGGGTCACTGCTTTACTTTCCGTCACTAATCGTCTCACATCCGCTGGAATGACAAGGCGCCGGTCGTCCGGCACCATGACCTCCTTTGCGGATGCACCTACTACGGTGGAGAGGTGATTAGTGAACGAATCGATCGCAAGGGTTACGTCATCTTTAGTCAGGATGTCGTCAGGGATCTTGTCAAGGTCCGGTGAACTGATAGCCTTTAGGGCAACGCCTAATTGCTTCCAGTTCACTATCGTCTTAGTGGGGCGGGGGAGGTCTGTTGTTGGGTCGGGACCTAGTCGCAGTATAATGGGTCGGTGATCAGAGTGAAGCTCGTGAACCACTTCTATGGAGCGTAACTGGAGTGTTACGCCTCTGAGTAGTGCCATGTCAAGCAAGTCAGGTCGAAAGTCTTCCGTGTGAGGGTAGTGAGTGGGCTCAGTGGGCGCAATTATGTCAAAATTAAGTTCTGCGACTAGTTTTTCAAGTGCAATGCCTCTGGGATTGTTGACGTTACAATTCCATAGGATGTGCTTACTATTGAAGTCGCCAATCAGAAGGACGGCGCTTCCTAATGAGAACAATGCTTCTAAGTCAGCTCGGACGATCGGCTTTTGACAAGCTTGGTAACAGGACGCTATGACTATAGGTTGATGACCAGTCATAGCTAGAAGGCAACAAGATGCTTCCATATTAACAAGAGTCGGGGTAGGTAAGGGGATGCAGTGCAGGGACCTTTTGTAATAGATAAGAGTGCCTCCCCCACGGGAGTTCACTCTATCATCACGTACCGTTCTGTAATTGGCAAACCTAGGGTTCGCCTTCCCCGGTTTTAGAAGGGTTTCCTGCACGCATATAATGTCGATAAGGTGGGTGCAACAAAAGTCGTGGACAAGGTCACGTTGTCTAAAGAAACCGTTAGCGTTGAATGACGCTAACGAAACTGAGCGCGGTTTCGTGCGTGCGGTTGTACTACCCATAGTGGTTGTACTGGGGAGGGGCCTGGGGAACGAAGCGCTTAAGGGCGCTTAGTAAGTTCGCGTGTTCCAATGTGTATTGGATCACGTCCGCTGGGGATTGAGCGTATTGCATCTTGTGGAATAGCTCTTGTACCTCATTGATGTCAACCGACATAGCCAGATCGCTGACTAGGTTGATTGCCTCTTGAAGAGGGGCAGCCATCAATGGCATAGGTGGAGCTTGAGGCCGGGAAGCGGCGCGGGGAGGCGCGCGAATGGTGTTGGCGACGGGTGCCGGGAGCGCGGGGCGAGCCGGGGCCGGTGCGCGGGCAGGGGCCGCGGCGCGGGCGGGTGCGGGTGCGGGCGCGGGTGCGGGCGCGCGGGCCGGGGCGCGGGCGGTAGCGACGGTCTTAACCATACTGGGTGGTTTAGACCATGCGTTACGGGCTGGGAGCGGCGCGGGTATTACCTGTGAGGCAGGTACTACCGTTAGTTTAGGGCTTACCCGTTGGTAACGGTCGTAAGAGGGACGGGTCGGCCTATGCCTTGCCACCCTGTGATTCACTCGTGGTGCTTTAGGGCAGCCACGGTAATTCGCGGTATGCCCTTGAGCACCGCATAAAACACAGCTGGGTGGGTCCGGCGAATCCCGGGTGCGAGTGCACGCTGCTGTCGCGTGATCGCCTAGGCACTTAACGCACCTAGCGCGAGCGAAGCAGAAACGGGAGGCGTGCCCGTATAGTTGGCAGTTATGGCACTGCGAGGGACTCCCATTCTTATATGGGGCTTGGACATCGAGTCCTGAGAGGCCACAGACCTTTTTTAAATTAAAAATGGCCTTGCCTTCAGGAGTACGATCTAGTACTACGAGTACTAGATCGTAGGGGCTGCGGTCCTTCCCGCTGTACATGCGGTGAACTGCATGTACGGGGAAGTCTTGTGCCTTCAGATCGGCACATACCGAATCGGTATGTACCTCCTTGGGCACACCGCGGATGACCACTCGGAGGACTTTCTCCTCTTCGAGCGCATAAGTGTGAAAACTTATGCTCTCGTGGCGGAGGAGTTTAGTTAGCGCTCTGTGGTCGCTAATGGTGGAAACTTGGACTTTAATGCCCTGCTGCGTGGAGCGGGCATTAGTATAGTGGATCCCACGATCCGAAACTAAACGGGACAGCATGTCCCATTTGGTTTTGTCCTGAATGAACAGGGGCGGAGGCGGTTTTTCGCGGCGCGCGCTCGCGTCCTGAGGGGACGCGGCAGTGGTGGCCGGAGCGGAGGGAGGAGACGCGGGGCGCGGGGCGGGGGTCGGCTTCTTGCCGGAGGCGGGGGCCTTAGCGGGTGCCTTGGCGGGAGGGGCGGAAGTTGCGCAACTAGCGGCTTTAGGAGCACGCTTGCGTTTGCGGTCAACGACGGTATAGCCGTCGTTATCGGAGTCCGAGTCAGTGCGTAAGGCGCGACTCGGATCTACTTCCATCTCCGTTTCGGAGTCCGAAGTGGGCTCGACAACGGCGATGGAGGGACGGGTGCTCGCTGGCCTCCCGATCGGTGAGCGCGAGCGAGACCTCTCACGGGGAGGGGCTGCCACCGTGCGTCTATTATCCGGGCCCGGAGCGGGCGAAAGCGGGCTGTCCTCTGAGAAGGACCGGGTCAGAGGAGGGACGTTGGCCTCCGGGATTGAAGTCCCGGAGGGAGCAATAAGAGTGTCCGTGAGGCGGGCACTCGCTTCCTCTTCGAGGAGTTGCATGTGTGCAACATACAGATCGGGGTGGCGGAGGGCGAAGGTCTGAAGGACCTGCACCTCACCGTTAGAGGGACGGGACTGCATCCTGAGGGGAACACTCAGGACGCCCTATCAAGGGTTTGAATTCCCTCACACACCTTGTGAGCTCACTGTGTGAGAGGGAGTGTGTACCTAGGGTGTGCCCTAGTTGTGTACCCTCTCCGAGCTTTTTTCTCGGCGGAGAGGGGTGCTCCTAAGCGCTACTCCGGGGTTGACTAGGGGCGACCCCAAGGCCAGTAATCCCGGAGCCCAGCTTGCTTCGGCTGACCCGTGAAGCGGGAAAGGCCACGGTGCAAGGTTAAACCAAAACAACAACAGTGGCCGTTGTCACCGTAGGGTGTCACACTGCGACCGCAGCAAATGGCGGATTTGATCGTTCAGACGGGTTTGGCTGACGCTACCCCACGCCTGAACGACGTCGCTTAACAGCACAAAGTGTGTTGTTACGCGACTGTTACTATGTTGTGTCGGGTAGTAAAGTGGTGAGATGCGCACCGAAAAGTGCGGTCAAAACAAGACCACCAGCCCGATATGATGTTGTTCGTCCGAAACAAGGGACTTGGGTAGGTGGTAATGCCTGACGTCTTAGAGCGCCTCTGCGCGACGGCACGGCGAGCTCGTAGCTCGCGTTGCTCGGCGTTCGGCGGCTGCTCAGCTTCTGCACACAAAACAAAAACTTCGTCAGGACTGCGTATTCCAAGGCACTGGTCTGCAACTAGCGTCGGAACGATGACCCGAGTGAGACGGCAATAGTGCGGGGACTATTGCGGTCTCACTGGGAGATACTGGCGGAGCTGTAGACAGGTGTGCACGGCGTGGCGGCACAGGTCGGAATGAAAAGATGATTTTGGCTTTTTTTTTTTTTTTAATTTTAGGGAGGACATAGATGCTGGCTACCGCCTGTGCGGTCGTCCAGCTCCACCGGGTTTTGGGCGAGGGCCTGGCCCTACAATAGCCCGGGAGGGAGAAGTGCCGAAGGCACTTCTCCCGAGACGGGCGTAGAAGGCGAAAAGCGCTTTCTACCTCCGTCTCCTGCGGACGCCGAAAACGTACCGCTATTATAGGAGGGGTTGACAGCGAGCTCAAGGGCACCACTGTGGTTCGGACCTCGGCTTGTCTCGCTGTCGAGAGTCATGGGGGGGATCGGAGCAAAATGCCTCTGTGCAACTGCAGTGTTGCACAATTGGGCCCTACTGAATAATACTCTTTGACTATTTGGAGAGCAATTTATCGTGACCTTGTTTTTGCCTCGAGCTCGCCGGCGAGCTCGGTGTTTGATTGTGTGACCTCTGATTACCTCACACCTGGGGATTTTACCTCGACGACTTGCGGATAACGCTAAAGCTGCCAACGTAATGGCTGCGATGGGGTCATCCGGGTCGTCTAATACCTGCCGTGGTCGGCGACGGGGGGGTTTGAAAAATGGGATAGAAGAGGCGGTCGAGTAGTTCGATGCCTGGACAACCAATGGGTTCGAGTGGTGGGGCGCTCGATCAAAGTATCGGCGGGCGCAGTCCTTATTGAACTGCGCTAAAGAGGGAAGGTTTAGGTCGCAATGCAACTCGGTGTTCCGGATATACCACGGAGCGCCGGTTGCACTACGAAGAAAACGGTTTTGAATGACTTGAAGCTTATGGAGATGGGCCTCACTAGCATGACTAAACACTACTGATGCGTAAGTCATGATGGGGCGGATGCAGGCAGTGTAAAGTGTCTTCTTATTTCTAAGAGACATTTTACTCTCTTTGCGAATCAGGGGACCAAGGCGACCCATTACAAAGGCCGCTCTGTTACGGACGGTTGTTATATGATCGCTAAAGGTGAGATTCCGATCAAGGGTGACTCCGAGATATTTTGTTTTACTAACCCAGGGGATGGGTTGGTCGAACAAAGTTATAGGTTGCGGGTAACGGGGGCGGCCCTTCTCAGTAAAGTACATAGCTGCACTTTTAACTGGGTTGACCGCGATGCGCCATTTACGGAACCAGTCACCGATCTCGGTGATGGCCCGTTGGAGGGCGGGAATGGACTTTCTACTGATATGCCACCCAGTGGTATAAATAGCGGTATCATCCGCGTATTGGGCTAATAGGACGTTAGGCTGAGAGCGTGGGATGTCGCTGGTATACAGCGCGAAAAGAATGGGTGATAGCACGGAGCCCTGAGGGACTCCGGCTCTGACTGGGTGGGGGGAGGAGAGGGTGCCTTCCACGCGATAGCGAAAGCTTCTGGCTTTAAGGAAGTCTTGTAGGATGAGCACAAGACGTTCTGGCACGCCAAATTGGTATAGCTTGTAAATCAAGCCATTGTGCCAGACTTTGTCAAAAGCTTTCGCTACGTCGAGGAAGACTGCTAGCGTTGTCTGGGGTTTGGGGTACTTGTTAAAGCCCTCAATGATGTGCTCCGTGAGGCGGTGCACCTGTTGGACGCATGAGTGTCCGGGTCTGAAGCCAAACTGCTCATCTGGGATAAGGTGGTGTTCCTTGGCATGGGACTGGAGACGGTTTGCAAGTAACCGCTCGTAAAGTTTGCCTAAGGCACTGAGGAGGCTGATGGGGCGGTAACTGGTGGGGTCAGATGAGCTTTTGCCTGGTTTGTGAATGCCAATGACATTTGCACATTTCCAGGTGTCTGGGAATAAGCAGTGGCTCATAGCAGCATTGAAGATGCTGACTAGGAGATGGATGAGAGGAGGAGAGAGGGTTTTAAGAACCCTGTTGGAGATGCCATCGGCACCGGGGGATTTGCGCGGTCGGAGGGCCTTGATCAGTCTCGCCACCTCAGCGTAAGTCGCTAAGGTGATTGGTGGGAGTTCAGAGGTGACCACAGAGCTTTTACGTTCGACTTCAGCATCCACCGAATCGAGGTGAGCTTGGTCAACGTGATCTACGTTAGGGGAACACTGAGCCTCTAGGCTATCAGCTAGGCACTCAGCTTTGTCTTCGTCAAAGAACGCTGGGACTAGTGGGACTGGTCTGTATAAGGGAGGCATGTCGTTGTAGTTACTTCCTTTCATACCTCGCGCCAAGTCCCAATAAGCCTGGTGGCTTGGCACGAGGTTTGAAAGTTTGTCACCCCATTGTTGATCACGCAACTCAGACATGCGACTTTGAACCATGCGTTCAAAGTGGCGTTTCTTAGTTTTGTTCTCTTTACTGGGGTAAGAGTCGTAATGTCGGGTCACTGCTTTACTTTCCGTCACTAATCGTCTCACATCCGCTGGAATGACAAGGCGCCGGTCATCCGGCACCATGACCTCCTTTGCGGATGCACCTACTACGGTGGAGAGGTGATTAGTGAACGAATCGATCGCAAGGGTTACGTCATCTTTAGTCAGGATGTCGTCAGGGATTTTGTCAAGGTCCGGTGAACTGATAGCCTTTAGGGCAACGCCTAATTGCTTCCAGTTCACTATCGTCTTAGTGGGGCGGGGGAGGTCTGTTGTTGGGTCGGGACCTAGTCGCAGTATAATGGGTCGGTGGTCAGAGTGAAGCTCGTGAACCACTTCTATGGAGCGTAACTGGAGTGTTACGCCTCTGAGTAGTGCCATGTCAAGCAAGTCAGGTCGAAAGTCTTCCGTATGAGGGTAGTGAGTGGGCTCAGTGGGCGCAATTATGTCAAAATTAAGTTCTGCGACTAGTTTTTCAAGTGCAATGCCTCTGGGATTGTTGACGTTACAATTCCATAGGATGTGCTTACTATTGAAGTCGCCAATCAGAAGGACGGCGCTTCCTAATGAGAACAATGCTTCTAAGTCAGCTCGGACGATCGGCTTTTGACAAGCTTGGTAACAGGACGCTATGACTATAGGTTGATGACCAGTCATAGCTAGAAGGCAACAAGATGCTTCCATATTAACAAGAGTCGGGGTAGGTAGGGGGATGCAGTGCAGGGACCTTTTGTAATAGATAAGAGTGCCTCCCCCACGGGAGTTCACTCTATCATCACGTACCGTTCTGTAATTGGCAAACCTAGGGTTCGCCTTCCCCGGTTTTAGAAGGGTTTCCTGCACGCATATAATGTCGATAAGGTGGGTGCAACAAAAGTCGTGGACAAGGTCACGTTGTCTAAAGAAACCGTTAGCGTTGAATGACGCTAACGAAACTGAGCGCGGTTTCGTGCGTGCGGTTGTACTACCCATAGTGGTTGTACTGGGGAGGGGCCTGGGGAACGAAGCGCTTAAGGGCGCTTAGTAAGTTCGCGTGTTCCAATGTGTATTGGATCACGTCCGCTGGGGATTGAGCGTATTGCATCTTGTGGAATAGCTCTTGTACCTCATTGATGTCAACCGACATAGCCAGATCGCTGACTAGGTTGATTGCCTCTTGAAGAGGGGCAGCCATCAATGGCATAGGGGGAGCTTGTGGCCGGGAAGCGGCGCGGGGAGGGGCGCGAACGGTGTTGGCAGCGGGTGCCGGGAGCGCGGGGCGAGCCGGGGCCGGTGCGCGGGCAGGGGCCGCGGCGCGGGCGGGTGCGGGTGCGGGCGCGGGTGCGGGCGCGCGGGCCGGGGCGCGGGCGGTAGCGACGGTCTTAACCATACTGGGTGGTTTAGACCATGCGTTACGGGCTGGGAGCGGCGCGGGTATTACCTGTGAGGCAGGTACTACCGTTA
The DNA here is from genome assembly GCA_963854805.1 of Plagodis dolabraria. Classification (NCBI taxonomy): domain Eukaryota; kingdom Metazoa; phylum Arthropoda; class Insecta; order Lepidoptera; family Geometridae; genus Plagodis; species Plagodis dolabraria. The sequence continues at coordinate 10,169,135 of OY978452.1, read as the reverse complement.
GTTTAGGGCTGACCCGTTGGTAACGGTCATAAGAGGGGCGGGTCGGCCTATGCCTTGCCACCCTGTGGTTCACTCGTGGTGCTTTAGGGCAACCACGGTAATTCGCGGTATGCCCTTGAGCACCGCACAGAACACAACTGGGTGGGTCCGGCGAGTCCCGGGTGCGAGTGCACGCTGCTGTCGCGTGATCGCCTAGGCACTTAACGCACCTAGCGCGAGCGAAGCAGAAACGGGAGGCGTGCCCGTATAGTTGGCAGTTATGGCACTGCGAGGGACTTCCATTTTTGTATGGGGCTTGGACATCGAGTCCTGAGAGGCCACAGACCTTTTTTAAATTAAAAATGGCTTTGCCCTCTGGTGTACGGTCTAGTACTACGAGTACTAGGTCATATGGACTGCGGTCCTTCCCGCTGTACATGCGGTGAACCGCATGCACAGGGAAGTCTTGTGCTTTAAGGTCGTCACATACCGCATCGGTATGTATCTCCTTAGGCACACCGCGAATCACAACGCGAAGGACTTTCTCCTCTTCGAGCGCATAAGTATGAAAACTTATGCTCTCTTTACGGAGGAGCTTTGTTAGCGCTCTGTGGTCGCTACTGGTGGGCACTTGGACTTTAATGCCCTGCTGCGTGGAGCGGGCATTAGTGTAATGGATCCCACGATCCGAAACTAAACGGGACAGCATGTCCCATTTGGTTTTGTCCTGAATGAACAGGGGTGGAGGCGGTTTTTCGCGGCGCGCGCTCGCGTCCTGAGGGGACGCGGCAGTAGTGGCCGGAGCGGAGGGAGGAGACGCGGGGCGCGTGGCGGGGGTCGGCTTCTTGCCGGAGGCGGGGGCCTTAGCGGGTGCCTTGGCGGGAGGGGCGGAAGTTGCGCAACTAGCGGCTTTAGGAGCACGCTTGCGTTTGCGGTCAACGACGGTATAGCCGTCGTTATCGGAGTCCGAGTCAGTGCGTAAGGCGCGACTCGGATCTACTTCCATCTCCGTTTCGGAGTCCGAAGTGGGCTCGACAACGGCGATGGAGGGACGGGTGCTCGCTGGCCTCCCGATCGGTGAGCGCGAGCGAGACCTCTCACGGGGAGGGGCTGCCACCGTGCGTCTATTGTCCGGGCCCGGGGCGGGCGAAAGCGGGCTGTCCTCTGAGAAGGACCGGGTCAGAGGAGGGACGTTGGCCTCCGTGATTGAAGTCCCGGAGGGAGCAATAAGAATGTCCGTGAGGCGGGCACTCGCTTCCTCTTCGAGGAGTTGCATATGAGCAACATACAGATCGGGGTGGCGGAGGGCGAAGGTCTGAAGGACCTGCACCTCACCGTTAGAGGGACGGGACTGCATCCTGAGGGGAATACTCAGGACGCCCTATCAAGGGTTTGAATTCCCTCACACACCTTGTGAGCTCACTGTGTGAGAGGGAGTGTGTACCTAAGGTGTGCCCTAGTTGTGTACCCTCTCCGAGCTTTTTTCTCGGCGGAGAGGGGTGCTCCTAAGCGCTACTCCGGGGTTGACTAGGGGCGACCCCAAGGCCAGTAATCCCGGAGCCCAGCTTGCTTCGGCTGACCCGTGAAGCGGGAAAGGCCACGGTGCAAGGTTAAACCAAAACAACAACAGTGGCCGTTGTCACCGTAGGGTGTCACACTGCGACCGCAGCAAATGGCGGATTTGATCGTTCAGACGGGTTTGGCTGACGCTACCCCACGGGGGTTTTGGGCGAGGGCCTGGCCCTACAATAGCCCGGGAGGGAGAAGTGCCGAAGGCACTTCTCCCGAGACGGGCGTAGAAGGCGAAAAGCGCTTTCTACCTCCGTCTCCTGCGGACGCCGAAAACGTACCGCTATTATAGGAGGGGTTGACAGCGAGCTCAAGGGCACCACTGTGGTTCGGACCTCGGCTTGTCTCGCTGTCGAGAGTCATGGGGGGGATCGGAGCAAAATGCCTCTGTGCAACTGCAGTGTTGCACAATTGGGCCCTACTGAATAATACTCTTTGACTATTTGGAGAGCAATTTATCGTGACCTTGTTTTTGCCTCGAGCTCGCCGGCGAGCTCGGTGTTTGATTGTGTGACCTCTGATTACCTCACACCTGGGGATTTTACCTCGACGACTTGCGGATAACGCTAAAGCTGCCAACGTAATGGCTGCGATGGGGTCATCCGGGTCGTCTAATACCTGCCGTGGTCGGCGACGGGGGGGTTTGAAAAATGGGATAGAAGAGGCGGTCGAGTAGTTCGATGCCTGGACAACCAATGGGTTCGAGTGGTGGGGCGCTCGATCAAAGTATCGGCGGGCGCAGTCCTTATTGAACTGCGCTAAAGAGGGAAGGTTTAGGTCGCAATGCAACTCGGTGTTCCGGATATACCACGGAGCGCCGGTTGCACTACGAAGAAAACGGTTTTGAATGACTTGAAGCTTATGGAGATGGGCCTCACTAGCATGACTAAACACTACTGATGCGTAAGTCATGATGGGGCGGATGCAGGCAGTGTAAAGTGTCTTCTTATTTCTAAGAGACATTTTACTCTCTTTGCGAATCAGGGGACCAAGGCGACCCATTACAAAGGCCGCTCTGTTACGGACGGTTGTTATATGATCGCTAAAGGTGAGATTCCGATCAAGGGTGACTCCGAGATATTTTGTTTTACTAACCCAGGGGATGGGTTGGTCGAACAAAGTTATAGGTTGCGGGTAACGGGGGCGGCCCTTCTCAGTAAAGTATGATTTTGCCTTTATTATTATTTTTTTATTAGGGAGGACATAGATGCTGGCTACCGCCTGTGCGGTCGTCCAGCTCCACCGGGTTTTGGGCGAGGGCCTGGCCCTACAATAGCCCGGGAGGGAGAAGTGCCGAAGGCACTTCTCCCGAGACGGGCGTAGAAGGCGAAAAGCGCTTTCTACCTCCGTCTCCTGCGGACGCCGAAAACGTACCGCTATTATAGGAGGGGTTGACAGCGAGCTCAAGGGCACCACTGTGGTTCGGACCTCGGCTTGTCTCGCTGTCGAGAGACATGGGGGGGATCGGAGCAAAATGCCTCTGTGCAACTGCAGTGTTGCACAATTGGGCCCTACTGAATAATACTCTTTGACTATTTGGAGAGCAATTTATCGTGACCTTGTTTTTGCCTCGAGCTCGCCGGCGAGCTCGGTGTTTGATTGTGTGACCTCTGATTACCTCACACCTGGGGATTTTACCTCGACGACTTGCGGATAACGCTAAAGCTGCCAACGTAATGGCTGCGATGGGGTCATCCGGGTCGTCTAATACCTGCCGTGGTCGGCGACGGGGGGGTTTGAAAAATGGGATAGAAGAGGCGGTCGAGTAGTTCGATGCCTGGACAACCAATGGGTTCGAGTGATGGGGCGCTCGATCAAAGTATCGGCGGGCGCAGTCCTTATTGAACTGCGCTAAAGAGGGAAGGTTTAGGTCGCAATGCAACTCGGTGTTCCGGATATACCACGGAGCGCCGGTTGCACTACGAAGAAAACGGTTTTGAATGACTTGAAGCTTATGGAGATGGGCCTCACTAGCATGACTAAACACTACTGATGCGTAAGTCATGATGGGGCGGATGCAGGCAGTGTAAAGTGTCTTCTTATTTCTAAGAGACATTTTACTCTCTTTGCGAATCAGGGGACCAAGGCGACCCATTACAAAGGCCGCTCTGTTACGGACGGTTGTTATATGATCGCTAAAGGTGAGATTCCGATCAAGGGTGACTCCGAGATATTTTGTTTTACTAACCCAGGGGATGGGTTGGTCGAACAAAGTTATAGGTTGCGGGTAACGGGGGCGGCCCTTCTCAGTAAAGTACATAGCTGCACTTTTAACTGGGTTGACCGCGATGCGCCATTTACGGAACCAGTCACCGATCTCGGTGATGGCCCGTTGGAGGGCGGGAATGGACTTTCTACTGATATGCCACCCAGTGGTATAAATAGCGGTATCATCCGCGTATTGGGCTAATAGGACGTTAGGCTGAGAGCGTGGGATGTCGCTGGTATACAGCGCGAAAAGAATGGGTGATAGCACGGAGCCCTGAGGGACTCCGGCTCTGACTGGGTGGGGGGAGGAGAGGGTGCCTTCCACGCGATAGCGAAAGCTTCTGGCTTTAAGGAAGTCTTGTAGGATGAGCACAAGACGTTCTGGCACGCCAAATTGGTATAGCTTGTAAATCAAGCCATTGTGCCAGACTTTGTCAAAAGCTTTCGCTACGTCGAGGAAGACTGCTAGCGTTGTCTGGGGTTTGGGGTACTTGTTAAAGCCCTCAATGATGTGCTCCGTGAGGCGGTGCACCTGTTGGACGCATGAGTGTCCGGGTCTGAAGCCAAACTGCTCATCTGGGATAAGGTGGTGTTCCTTAGCATGGGACTGGAGACGGTTTGCAAGTAACCGCTCGTAAAGTTTGCCTAAGGCACTGAGGAGGCTGATGGGGCGGTAACTGGTGGGGTCAGATGAGCTTTTGCCTGGTTTGTGAATGCCAATGACATTTGCACATTTCCAGGTGTCTGGGAATAAGCAGTGGCTCATAGCAGCATTGAAGATGCTGACTAGGAGATGGATGAGAGGAGGAGAGAGGGTTTTAAGAACCCTGTTGGAGATGCCATCGGCACCGGGGGATTTGCGCGGTCGGAGGGCCTTGATCAGTCTCGCCACCTCAGCGTAAGTCGCTAAGGTGATTGGTGGGAGTTCAGAGGTGACCACAGAGCTTTTACGTTCGACTTCAGCATCCACCGAATCGAGGTGAGCTTGGTCAACGTGATCTACGTTAGGGGAACACTGAGCCTCTAGGCTATCAGCTAGGCACTCAGCTTTGTCTTCGTCAAAGAACGCTGGGACTAGTGGGACTGGTCTGTATAAGGGAGGCATGTCGTTGTAGTTACTTCCTTTCATACCTCGCGCCAAGTCCCAATAAGCCTGGTGGCTTGGCACGAGGTTTGAAAGTTTGTCACCCCATTGTTGATCACGCAACTCAGACATGCGACTTTGAACCATGCGTTTAAAGTGGCGTTTCTTAGTTTTGTTCTCTTTACTGGGGTAAGAGTCGTAATGTCGGGTCACTGCTTTACTTTCCGTCACTAATCGTCTCACATCCGCTGGAATGACAAGGCGCCGGTCGTCCGGCACCGTGACCTCCTTTGCGGATGCACCTACTACGGTGGAGAGGTGATTAGTGAACGAATCGATCGCAAGGGTTACGTCATCTTTAGTCAGGATGTCGTCAGGGATCTTGTCAAGGTCCGGTGAACTGATAGCTTTTAGGGCAACGCCTAATTGCTTCCAGTTCACTATCGTCTTAGTGGGGCGGGGGAGGTCTGTTGTTGGGTCGGGACCTAGTCGCAGTATAATGGGTCGGTGGTCAGAGTGAAGCTCGTGAACCACTTCTATGGAGCGTAACTGGAGTGTTACGCCTCTGAGTAGTGCCATGTCAAGCAAGTCAGGTCGAAAGTCTTCCGTGTGAGGGTAGTGAGTGGGCTCAGTGGGCGCAATTATGTCAAAATTAAGTTCTGCGACTAGTTTTTCAAGTGCAATGCCTCTGGGATTGTTGACGTTACAATTCCATAGGATGTGCTTACTATTGAAGTCGCCAATCAGAAGGACGGCGCTTCCTAATGAGAACAATGCTTCTAAGTCAGCTCGGACGATCGGCTTTTGACAAGCTTGGTAACAGGACGCTATGACTATAGGTTGATGACCAGTCATAGCTAGAAGGCAACAAGATGCTTCCATATTAACAAGAGTCGGGGTAGGTAAGGGGATGCAGTGCAGGGACCTTTTGTAATAGATAAGAGTGCCTCCCCCACGGGAGTTCACTCTATCATCACGTACCGTTCTGTAATTGGCAAACCTAGGGTTCGCCTTCCCCGGTTTTAGAAGGGTTTCCTGCACGCATATAATGTCGATAAGGTGGGTGCAACAAAAGTCGTGGACAAGGTCACGTTGTCTAAAGAAACCGTTAGCGTTGAATGACGCTAACGAAACTGAGCGCGGTTTCGTGCGTGCGGTTGTACTACCCATAGTGGTTGTACTGGGGAGGGGCCTGGGGAACGAAGCGCTTAAGGGCGCTTAGTAAGTTCGCGTGTTCCAATGTGTATTGGATCACGTCCGCTGGGGATTGAGCGTATTGCATCTTGTGGAATAGCTCTTGTACCTCATTGATGTCAACCGACATAGCCAGATCGCTGACTAGGTTGATTGCCTCCTGAAGAGGGGCAGCCATCAATGGCATAGGTGGAGCTTGAGGCCGGGAAGCGGCGCGGGGAGGCGCGCGAATGGTGTTGGCGACGGGTGCCGGGAGCGCGGGGCGAGCCGGGGCCGGTGCGCGGGCAGGGGCCGCGGCGCGGGCGGGTGCGGGTGCGGGCGCGGGTGCGGGCGCGCGGGCCGGGGCGCGGGCGGTAGCGACGGTCTTAACCATACTGGGTGGTTTAGACCATGCGTTACGGGCTGGGAGCGGCGCGGGTATTACCTGTGAGGCAGGTACTACCGTTAGTTTAGGGCTTACCCGTTGGTAACGGTCGTAAGAGGGACGGGTCGGCCTATGCCTTGCCACCCTGTGGTTCACTCGTGGTGCTTTAGGGCAGCCACGGTAATTCGCGGTATGCCCTTGAGTACCGCATAGAACACAGCTGGGTGGGTCCGGCGAATCCCGGGTGCGAGTGCACGCTGCTGTCGCGTGATCGCCTAGGCACTTAACGCACCTAGCGCGAGCGAAGCAGAAACGGGAGGCGTGCCCGTATAGTTGGCAGTTATGGCACTGCGAGGGACTCCCATTCTTGTATGGGGCTTGGACATCGAGTCCTGAGAGGCCACAGACCTTTTTTAAATTAAAAATGGCCTTGCCTTCAGGAGTACGATCTAGTACTACGAGTACTAGATCGTAGGGGCTGCGGTCCTTCCCGCTGTACATGCGGTGAACTGCATGTACGGGGAAGTCTTGTGCCTTCAGGTCGGCACATACCGAATCGGTATGTACCTCCTTGGGCACACCGCGGATGACCACTCGGAGGACTTTCTCCTCTTCGAGCGCATAAGTGTGAAAACTTATGCTCTCGTGGCGGAGGAGTTTAGTTAGCGCTCTGTGGTCGCTAATGGTGGAAACTTGGACTTTAATGCCCTGCTGCGTGGAGCGGGCATTAGTATAGTGGATCCCACGATCCGAAACTAAACGGGACAGCATGTCCCATTTGGTTTTGTCCTGAATGAACAGGGGCGGAGGCGGTTTTTCGCGGCGCGCGCTCGCGTCCTGAGGGGACGCGGCAGTGGTGGCCGGAGCGGAGGGAGGAGACGCGGGGCGCGGGGCGGGGGTCGGCTTCTTGCCGGAGGCGGGGGCCTTAGCGGGTGCCTTGGCGGGAGGGGCGGAAGTTGCGCAACTAGCGGCTTTAGGAGCACGCTTGCGTTTGCGGTCAACGACGGTATAGCCGTCGTTATCGGAGTCCGAGTCAGTGCGTAAGGCGCGACTCGGATCTACTTCCATCTCCGTTTCGGAGTCCGAAGTGGGCTCGACAACGGCAATGGAGGGACGGGTGCTCGCTGGCCTCCCGATCGGTGAGCGCGAGCGAGACCTCTCACGGGGAGGGGCTGCCACCGTGCGTCTGTTGTCAGGGCCCGGAGCGGGCGAAGTCGGGCTGTCCTCTGAGAAGGACCGGGTCAGAGGAGGGACGATGGCCTCCGGAATTGGAGTTCCGGAGGGAGCGATGAGAGTGTCCGTGAGGCGGGCACTCTCTGCATCGTTAAGTGATTGCTGATGATCAGCGTAGAGTTCGGGGTAGCGGAGGGCGAAGGTCTGAAGGACCTCCACCTCACCGTTAGAGGGACGTTGCATCCTGAGGGGAATACTCAGGATGGCCTAACGGGTTCTGTCTCCCTCTCGCAACTCGTGAGCTCACTTGTGTGAGAGGGAGTGAGTACCTATGGTGTGCCCTAGTTGTGTACCCTCTCCGAGCTTTTTTCTCGGCGGAGAGGGGTGCTCCTAAGCGCTACTCCGGGGTTGACTAGGGGTGACCCCAAGGCCAGTAATCCCGGAGCCCAGCTTGCTTCGGCTGACCCGTGAAGCGGGAAAGGCCACGGTGCAAGGTTAAACCAAAACAACAACAGTGGCCGTTGTCACCGTAGGGTGTCACACTGCGACCGCAGCAAATGGCGGATTTGATCGTTCAGACGGGTTTGGCTGACGCTACCCCACGCCTGAACGACGTCGCTTAACAGCACAAAGTGTGTTGTTACGCGACTGTTACTATGTTGTGTCGGGTAGTAAAGTGGTGAAATGCGCACCGAAAAGTGCGGTCAAAACAAGACCACCAGCCCGATATGATGTTGTTCGTCCGAAACAAGGGACTTGGGTAGGTGGTAATGCCTGACGTCTTAGAGCGCCTCTGCGCGACGGCACGGCGAGCTCGTAGCTCGCGTTGCTCGGCGTTCGGCGGCTGCTCAGCTTCTGCACACAAAACAAAAACTTCGTCAGGACTGCGTATTCCAAGGCACTGGTCTGCAACTAGCGTCGGAACGATGACCCGAGTGAGACGGCAATAGTGCGGGGACTATTGCGGTCTCACTGGGAGATACTGGCGGAGCTGTAGACAGGTGTGCACGGCGTGGCGGCACAGGTCGGAATGCCTTGATGATTTTGCCTTTTTTTTTTTTTTAGGGAGGACATAGATGCTGGCTACCGCCTGTGCGGTCGTCCAGCTCCACCGGGTTTTGGGCGAGGGCCTGGCCCTACAATAGCCCGGGAGGGAGAAGTGCCGAAGGCACTTCTCCCGAGACGGGCGTAGAAGGCGAAAAGCGCTTTCTACCTCCGTCTCCTGCGGACGCCGAAAACGTACCGCTACTATAGGAGGGGTTGACAGCGAGCTCAAGGGCACCACTGTGGTTCGGACCTCGGCTTGTCTCGCTGTCGAGAGACATGGGGGGGATCGGAGCAAAATGCCTCTGTGCAACTGCAGTGTTGCACAATTGGGCCCTACTGAATAATACTCTTTGACTATTTGGAGAGCAATTTATCGTGACCTTGTTTTTGCCTCGAGCTCGCCGGCGAGCTCGGTGTTTGATTGTGTGACCTCTGATTACCTCACACCTGGGGATTTTACCTCGACGACTTGCGGATAACGCTAAAGCTGCCAATGTAATGGCTGCGATGGGGTCATCCGGGTCGTCTAATACCTGCCGTGGTCGGCGACGGGGGGGTTTGAAAAATGGGATAGAAGAGGCAGTCGAGTAGTTCGATGCCTGGACAACCAATGGGTTCGGGTGGTGGGGCGCTCGATCAAAGTATCGGCGGGCGCAGTCCTTATTGAACTGCGCTAAAGAGGGAAGGTTTAAGTCGCAATGCAACTCGGTGTTCCGGATATACCACGGGGCGCCGGTTGCATTACGAAGAAAACGGTTTTGGATGACTTGAAGTTTATGAAGGTGGGCCTCACTAGCATGACTAAACACTACTGATGCGTAAGTCATGATGGGGCGGATGCAGGCAGTGTAAAGTGTCTTCTTATTACTAAGAGACATTTTACTCTCTTTGCGAAGTAGGGGACCAAGGCGACCCATTACAAAGGCCGCTCTGTTACGGACGGTTGTTATATGATCGCTAAAGGTGAGATTCCGATCAAGGGTGACTCCGAGATATTTTGTTTTACTAACCCAGGGGATGGGTTGGTCGAACAAAGTTATAGGTTGCGGGTAACGGGGGCGGCCCTTCTCAGTAAAGTACATAGCTGCACTTTTAACTGGGTTGACCGCGATGCGCCATTTACGGAACCAGTCACCGATCTCGGTGATGGCCCGTTGGAGGGCGGGAATGGACTTTCTACTGATATGCCACCCAGTGGTATAAATAGCGGTATCATCCGCGTATTGGGCTAATAGGACGTTAGGCTGAGAGCGTGGGATGTCGCTGGTATACAGCGCGAAAAGAATGGGTGATAGCACGGAGCCCTGAGGGACTCCGGCTCTGACTGGGTGGGGGGAGGAGAGGGTGCCTTCCACGCGATAGCGAAAGCTTCTGGCTTTAAGGAAGTCTTGTAGGATGAGCACAAGACGTTCTGGCACGCCAAATTGGTATAGCTTGTAAATCAAGCCATTGTGCCAGACTTTGTCAAAAGCTTTCGCTACGTCGAGGAAGACTGCTAGCGTTGTCTGGGGTTTGGGGTACTTGTTAAAGCCCTCAATGATGTGCTCCGTGAGGCGGTGCACCTGTTGGACGCATGAGTGTCCGGGTCTGAAGCCAAACTGCTCATCTGGGATAAGGTGGTGTTCCTTAGCATGGGACTGGAGACGGTTTGCAAGTAACCGCTCGTAAAGTTTGCCTAAGGCACTGAGGAGGCTGATGGGGCGGTAACTGGTGGGGTCAGATGAGCTTTTGCCTGGTTTGTGAATGCCAATGACATTTGCACATTTCCAGGTGTCTGGGAATAAGCAGTGGCTCATAGCAGCATTGAAGATGCTGACTAGGAGATGGATGAGAGGAGGAGAGAGGGTTTTAAGAACCCTGTTGGAGATGCCATCGGCACCGGGGGATTTGCGCGGTCGGAGGGCCTTGATCAGTCTCGCCACCTCAGCGTAAGTCGCTAAGGTGATTGGTGGGAGTTCAGAGGTGACCACAGAGCTTTTACGTTCGACTTCAGCATCCACCGAATCGAGGTGAGCTTGGTCAACGTGATCTACGTTAGGGGAACACTGAGCCTCTAGGCTATCAGCTAGGCACTCAGCTTTGTCTTCGTCAAAGAACGCTGGGACTAGTGGGACTGGTCTGTATAAGGGAGGCATGTCGTTGTAGTTACTTCCTTTCATACCTCGCGCCAAGTCCCAATAAGCCTGGTGGCTTGGCACGAGGTTTGAAAGTTTGTCACCCCATTGTTGATCACGCAACTCAGACATGCGACTTTGAACCATGCGTTCAAAGTGGCGTTTCTTAGTTTTGTTCTCTTTACTGGGGTAAGAGTCGTAATGTCGGGTCACTGCTTTACTTTCCGTCACTAATCGTCTCACATCCGCTGGAATGACAAGGCGCCGGTCGTCCGGCACCATGACCTCCTTTGCGGATGCACCTACTACGGTGGAGAGGTGATTAGTGAACGAATCGATCGCAAGGGTTACGTCATCTTTAGTCAGGATGTCGTCAGGGATCTTGTCAAGGTCCGGTGAACTGATAGCCTTTAGGGCAACGCCTAATTGCTTCCAGTTCACTATCGTCTTAGTGGGGCGGGGGAGGTCTGTTGTTGGGTCGGGACCTAGTCGCAGTATAATGGGTCGGTGATCAGAGTGAAGCTCGTGAACCACTTCTATGGAGCGTAACTGGAGTGTTACGCCTCTGAGTAGTGCCATGTCAAGCAAGTCAGGTCGAAAGTCTTCCGTGTGAGGGTAGTGAGTGGGCTCAGTGGGCGCAATTATGTCAAAATTAAGTTCTGCGACTAGTTTTTCAAGTGCAATGCCTCTGGGATTGTTGACGTTACAATTCCATAGGATATGCTTACTATTGAAGTCGCCAATCAGAAGGACGGCGCTTCCTAATGAGAACAATGCTTCTAAGTCAGCTCGGACGATCGGCTTTTGACAAGCTTGGTAACAGGACGCTATGACTATAGGTTGATGACCAGTCATAGCTAGAAGGCAACAAGATGCTTCCATATTAACAAGAGTCGGGGTAGGTAAGGGGATGCAGTGCAGGGACCTTTTGTAATAGATAAGAGTGCCTCCCCCACGGGAGTTCACTCTATCATCACGTACCGTTCTGTAATTGGCAAACCTAGGGTTCGCCTTCCCCGGTTTTAGAAGGGTTTCCTGCACGCATATAATGTCGATAAGGTGGGTGCAACAAAAGTCGTGGACAAGGTCACGTTGTCTAAAGAAACCGTTAGCGTTGAATGACGCTAACGAAACTGAGCGCGGTTTCGTGCGTGCGGTTGTACTACCCATAGTGGTTGTACTGGGGAGGGGCCTGGGGAACGAAGCGCTTAAGGGCGCTTAGTAAGTTCGCGTGTTCCAATGTGTATTGGATCACGTCCGCTGGGGATTGAGCGTATTGCATCTTGTGGAATAGCTCTTGTACCTCATTGATGTCAACCGACATAGCCAGATCGCTGACTAGGTTGATTGCCTCTTGAAGAGGGGCAGCCATCAATGGCATAGGTGGAGCTTGAGGCCGGGAAGCGGCGCGGGGAGGCGCGCGAATGGTGTTGGCGACGGGTGCCGGGAGCGCGGGGCGCGCCGGGGCCGGTGCGCGGGCAGGGGCCGCGGCGCGGGCGGGTGCGGGTGCGGGCGCGGGTGCGGGCGCGCGGGCCGGGGCGCGGGCGGTAGCGACGGTCTTAACCATACTGGGTGGTTTAGACCATGCGTTACGGGCTGGGAGCGGCGCGGGTATTACCTGTGAGGCAGGTACTACCGTTAGTTTCGGGCTTACCCGTTGGTAACGGTCGTAAGAGGGACGGGTCGGCCTATGCCTTGCCACCCTGTGGTTCACTCGTGGTGCTTTAGGGCAGCCACGGTAATTCGCGGTATGCCCTTGAGCACCGCATAAAACACAGCTGGGTGGGTCCGGCGAATCCCGGGTGCGAGTGCACGCTGCTGTCGCGTGATCGCCTAGGCACTTAACGCACCTAGCGCGAGCGAAGCAGAAACGGGAGGCGTGCCCGTATAGTTGGCAGTTACGGCACTGCGAGGGACTCCCATTCTTGTATGGGGCTTGGACATCGAGTCCTGAGAGGCCACAGACCTTTTTTAAATTAAAAATGGCCTTGCCTTCAGGAGTACGATCTAGTACTACGAGTACTAGATCGTAGGGGCTGCGGTCCTTCCCGCTGTACATGCGGTGAACTGCATGTACGGGGAAGTCTTGTGCCTTCAGGTCGGCACATACCGAATCGGTATGTACCTCCTTGGGCACACCGCGGATGACCACTCGGAGGACTTTCTCCTCTTCGAGCGCATAAGTGTGAAAACTTATGCTCTCGTTGCGGAGGAGTTTTGTTAGCGCTCTGTGGTCGCTAATGGAGGAGACTTGGACTTTAATGCCCTGCTGCGTGGAGCGGGCATTAGTATAATGGATCCCACGATCCGAAACTAAACGGGACAGCATGTCCCATTTGGTTTTGTCCTGAATGAACAGGGGCGGAGGCGGTTTTTCGCGGCGCGCGCTCGCGTCCTGAGGGGACGCGGCAGTGGTGGCCGGAGCGGAGGGAGGAGACGCGGGGCGCGGGGCGGGGGTCGGCTTCTTGCCGGAGGCGGGGGCCTTAGCGGGTGCCTTGGCGGGAGGGGCGGAAGTTGCGCAACTAGCGGCTTTAGGAGCACGCTTGCGCTTTCTATCTACGACGGTATAGCCGTCGTTATCTGAGTCCGAGTCAGTGCGTAAGGCGCGACTCGGATCTACCTCCATCTCCGCTTCGGAGTCCGAAGTGGGCTCTACAACGGCGATGGAGGGACGGGTGCTCGCTGGCCTCCCGATCGGTGAGCGCGAGCGAGACCTCTCACGGGGAGGGGCTACCACCGTGCGTCTGTTGTCTGGGCCCGGAGCGGGCGAAAGCGGACTGTCCTCTGAGAAGGACCGGGTCAGAGGAGGGACGTTGGCCTCCGGGTTTGAAGTCCCGGAGGGAGCGATGAGAGTGTCCGTGAAGCGGGCATTCTCTTCCTCTTCTAGGAGTTGCATATGTGCAACGTATAGATCGGGGTGGCGGAGGGCGAAGGTCTGAAGGACCTGCACCTCACCGTTAGAGGGACGGGACTGCATCCTGAGGGGAATACTCAGGACGCCCTATCCAGGGTTTGAATTCCCTCACACACCTTGTGAGCTCACTGTGTGAGAGGGAGTGTGTACCTACGGTGTGCCCTAGTTGTGTACCCTCTCCGAGCTTTTTTCTCGGCGGAGAGGGGTGCTCCTAAGCGCTACTCCGGGTTTGACTAGGGGCGACCCCAAGGCCAGAATTCCGGAGCCCAGCTTGCTTCGGCTGACCCGTGAAGCGGGAAAGGCCACGGTGCAAGGTTAAACCAAAACAACAACAGTGGCCGTTGTCACCGTAGGGTGTCACACTGCGACCGCAGCAAATGGCGGATTTGATCGTTCAGACGGGTTTGGCTGACGCTACCCCACGCCTGAACGACGTCGCTTAACAGCACAAAGTGTGTTGTTACGCGACTGTTACTATGTTGTGTCGGATAGTAAAGTGGTGAAAAGCGCACCGAAAAGTGCGGTCGAAGCAAGACCACCAGCCCGATATGATGTTGTTCGTCCGAAACAAGGGACTGGGTAGGTGGTAATGCCAGACGTCTTAGAGCGCCTCTGCGCGACGGCACGGCGAGCTCGTAGCTCGCGTTGCTCGGCGTTCGGCGGCTGCTCAGCTTCTGCACACAAAACAAAAACTTCGTCAGGACTGCGTATTCCAAGGCACTGGTCTGCAACTAGCGTCGGAACGATGACCCGAGTGAGACGGCAATAGTGCGGGGACTATTGCGGTCTCACTGGGAGATACTGGCGGAGCTGTAGACAGGTGTGCACGGCGTGGCGGCACAGGTCGGAATGTGTGTGTGTGAAAAAAGTGATTTTGCCCAAAACTCGGCTTTTTTTTTTTTTTTTTTTTTAGGGAGGACATAGATGCTGGCTACCGCCTGTGCGGTCGTCCAGCTCCACCGGGTTTTGGGCGAGGGCCTGGCCCTACAATAGCCCGGGAGGGAGAAGTGCCGAAGGCACTTCTCCCGAGACGGGCGTAGAAGGCGAAAAGCGCCTTCTACCTCCGTCTCCTGCGGACGCCGAAAACGTACCGCTATTATAGGAGGGGTTGACAGCGAGCTCAAGGGCACCACTGTGGTTCGGACCTCGGCTTGTCTCACTGTCGAGAGACATGGGGGGGATCGGAGCAAAATGCCTCTGTGCAACTGCAGTGTTGCACAATTGGGCCCTACTGAATAAAACTCTTTGACTATTTGGAGAGCAATTTATCGTGACCTTGTTTTTGCCTCGAGCTCGCCGGCGGGCTCGGTGTTTGATTGTGTGACCTCTAATTACCTCACACCTGGGGATTTTACCTCGACGACTTGCGGATAACGCTAAAGCTGCCAATGTAATGACTGCGATGGGGTCATCCGGGTCGTCTAATACCTGCCGTGGTCGGCGACGGGGGGGTTTGAAAAATGGGATAGAAGAGGCGGTCGAGTAGTTCGATGCCTGGACAACCAATGGGTTCGAGTGGTGGGGCGCTCGATCAAAGTATCGGCGAGCGCAGTCCTTATTGAACTGCGCTAAAGAGGGAAGGTTTAGGTCGCAGTGCAACTCGGTGTTCCGGACATACCACGGAGCGCCGGTTGCACTACGAAGAAAACGATTTTGAATGACTTGAAGCTTGTGGAGATGGGCCTCACTAGCATGACTAAACACTACTGATGCGTAAGTCATGATGGGGCGGATGCAGGCAGTGTAAAGTGTCTTCTTATTACTAAGAGACATTTTACTCTCTTTGCGAATCAGGGGACCAAGGCGACCCATTACAAAGGCCGCTCTGTTTCGGACGGTTGTTATATGATCGCTAAAGGTGAGATTCCGATCAAGGGTGACTCCGAGATATTTTGTTTTACTAACCCAGGGGATGGGTTGGTCAAACAAAGTTAAAGGTTGCGGGTAACGGGGGCGAGTCTTCTCAGTAAAGTACATAGCTGCACTTTTAACTGGGTTGACCGCGATGCGCCATTTACGGAACCAGTCACCGATCTCGGTGATGGCCCGTTGGAGGGCGAAAATGGACTTTCTGCTGATACGCCACCCAGTGGTATAAATAGCGGTATCATCCGCGTATTGGGCCAATAGGACGTCTGGCTGAGAGCGTGGGATGTCGCTGGTATACAGCGCGAAGAGAATGGGTGATAGCACGGAGCCCTGAGGGACTCCGGCTCTGACTGGGTGGGGGGAGGAGAGGGTGCCTTCCACGCGATAGCGAAAGCTTCTGGCTTTAAGGAAGTCTTGTAGGATGAGCACAAGACGTTCTGGCACGCCAAGTTGGTATAGCTTGTAAATCAAGCCATTGTGCCAGACTTTGTCAAAAGCTTTCGCCACGTCGAGGAAGACTGCTAGCGTGGTCTGGGGTTTGGGGTACTTGTTAAAGCCCTCAATGATGTGCTCCGTGAGGCGGTGCACCTGTTGGACGCATGAGTGTCCGGGTCTGAAGCCAAACTGCTCATCTGGGATAAGGTGGTGTTCCTTAGCATGGGACTGGAGGCGGTTTGCAAGTAACCGCTCGTAAAGTTTGCCTAAGGCACTGAGGAGGCTGATTGGGCGGTAACTGGTGGGGTCAGATGAGCTTTTGCCTGGTTTGTGAATGCCAATGACAGTTGCACATTTCCAGGTGTCTGGGAATAAGCAGTGGCTCATAGCAGCATTGAAGATGCTGACTAGGAGATGGATGAGAGGAGGAGAGAGGGTTTTAAGAACCCTGTTGGAGATGCCATCGGCACCGGGGGATTTGCGCGGTCGGAGGGCCTTGATCAGTCTCGCCACCTCAGCGTAAGTCGCTAAGGTGGCAGGTGGGAGTTCAGAGGTGACCACAGAGCTTTTACGTTCGACTTCAGCATCCACCGAATCGAGGTGAGCTTGGTCAACGTGATCTACGTTAGGGGAACACTGAGCCTCTAGGCTATCAGCTAGGCACTCAGCTTTGTCTTCGTCAAAGAACGCTGGGACTAGTGGGACTGGTCTGTATAAGGGAGGCATGTCGTTATGGTTACTACCTTTCATACTTCGCGCCAAGTTCCAATAAGCATGGTGGCTTGGCACGAGGTTTGAAAGTTTATCGCCCCATTGTTGATCTCGCAACTCAGACATGCGACTTTGAACCATGCGTTCAAAGTGGCGTTTCTTAGTTTTGTTCTCTTTACTGGGGTAAGAGTCGTAATGTCGGGTCACTGCTTTACTCTCCGTCACCAATCGTCTCACATCCGCTGGAATGACAAGGCGCCGGTCGTCCGGCACTATGACCTCCTTTGCGGATGCACCTACTACGGTGGAGAGGTGATTGGTGAACGAATCGATCGCAAGGGTTACGTCATCTTTTGTCAGGATGTCGTCAGGGATCTTGTCTAGGTCCGGTGAACTGATAGCCTTTAGGGCATCGCCTACTTGCTTCCAGTTCACTATCGTCTTAGTGGGGCGGGGGAGGTCAGTCGTTGGGTCGGGACCTAGTCGCAGTATAATGGGTCGGTGGTCAGAGTGAAGCTCGTGAACCACTTCTATGGAGCGTAACCGGAGTGTTACGCCTCTGAATAGTGCCATGTCAAGCAAGTCAGATCGGTGGTCTTCCATATAAGGGTAGTGAGTGGGCTCAGTGGGCGCAATTATGTCAAAGTTAAGTTCTGCGATTAGGTTTTCAAGTGCAATACCTCTGGGATTGTTGACGTTACAATTCCATAGGATGTGCTTACTGTTGAAGTCGCCAATCAGAATGACGGCGCTTCCTAATGAGAAAAGGGCTTCTAAGTCAGCTCGGACGATCGGCTTTTTGCAAGCTTGGTAACAGGATGCTATGACTATAGGTTGATGACCAGTCATAGCTAGGAGGCAACAAGATGCTTCCATATTAACAAGAGTTGGGGTAGGTAGGGGAATGCAGTGCAGGGACCTTTTGTAATAGATAAGAGTGCCTCCCCCACGGGAGTTCACTCTATCATCACGTACCGTTCTGTAATTGGCAAACCTAGGGTTCGCCTTCCCCGGTTTTAGAAGGGTTTCCTGCACGCATATAATGTCGATAAGGTGGGTGCAACAAAAGTCGTGGACAAGGTCACGTTGTCTAAAGAAACCGTTAGCGTTGAATGACGCTAACGAAACTGAGCGCGGTTTCGTGCGTGCGGTTGTACTACCCATAGTGGTTGTACTGGGGAGGGGCCTGGGGAACGAAGCGCTTAAGGGCGCTAAGTAAATTCGCGTGTTCCAATGTGTATTGGATCACGTCCGCTGGGGATTGAGCGTATTGCATCTTGTGGAATAGCTCTTGTACCTCATTGATGTCAACCGACATAGCCAGATCGCTGACTAGGTTGATTGCCTCTTGAAGAGGGGCAGCCATCAATGGCATAGGTGGAGCTTGTGGCCGGGAAGCGGCGCGGGGAGGCGCGCGAATGGTGTTGGCGACGGGTGCCGGGGGCGCGGGGCGAGCCGGGGCCGGTGCGCGGGCATGGGCCGCGGCGCGGGCGGGTGCGGGTGCGGGCGCGGGTGCGGGCGCGCGGGCCGGGGCGCGGGCGGTAGCGACGGTCTTAACCATACTGGGTGGTTTAGACCATGCGTTACGGGCTGGGAGCGGCGCGGGTATTACCTGTGAGGCAGGTACTACCGTTAGTTTGGGGCTTACCCGTTGGTAACGGTCGTAAGAGGGACGGGTCGGCCTATGCCTTGCCACCCTGTGGTTCACTCGTGGTGCTTTAGGGCAACCACGGTAATTCGCGGTATGCCCTTGAGCGCCGCATAACACACAGCTGGGTGGGTCCGGCGAATCCCGGGTGCGAGTGCACGCTGCTGTCGCGTGATCGCCTAGGCATTTAACGCACCTAGCGCGAGCGAAGCAGAATCGGGAGGCGTGCCCGTATAGTTGGCAGTTGTGGCACTGCGAGGGACTCCCATTCTTGTATGGGGCTTGGACATCGAGTCCTGAGAGGCCACAGACCTTTTTTAAATTAAAAATGGCCTTGCCTTCAGGAGTACGATCTAGTACTACGAGTACTAGATCGTAGGGGCTGCGGTCCTTCCCGCTGTACATGCGGTGAACTGCATGTACGGGGAAGTCTTGTGCCTTCAGGTCGGCACATACCGAATCGGTATGTACCTCCTTGGGCACACCGCGGATGACCACTCGGAGGACTTTCTCCTCTTCGAGCGCATAAGTGTGAAAACTTATGCTCTCGTGGCGGAGGAGTTTAGTTAGCGCTCTGTGGTCGCTAATGGTGGAAACTTGGACTTTAATGCCCTGCTGCGTGGAGCGGGCATTAGTATAGTGGATCCCACGATCCGAAACTAAACGGGACAGCATGTCCCATTTGGTTTTGTCCTGAATGAACAGGGGCGGAGGCGGTTTTTCGCGGCGCGCGCTCGCGTCCTGAGGGGACGCGGCAGTGGTGGCCGGAGCGGAGGGAGGAGACGCGGGGCGCGGGGCGGGGGTCGGCTTCTTGCCGGAGGCGGGGGCCTTAGCGGGTGCCTTGGCGGGAGGGGCGGAAGTTGCGCAACTAGCGGCTTTAGGAGCACGCTTGCGCTTTCTATCTACGACGGTATAGCCGTCGTTATCTGAGTCCGAGTCAGTGCGTAAGGCGCGACTCGGATCTACCTCCATCTCCGCTTCGGAGTCCGAAGTGGGCTCGACAACGGCGATGGAGGGACGGGTGCTCGCTGGCCTCCCGATCGGTGAGCGCGAGCGAGACCTCTCACGGGGAGGGGCTGCCACCGTGCGTCTGTTGTCAGGGCCCGGAGCGGGCGAAGTCGGGCTGTCCTCTGAGAAGGACCGGGTCAGAGGAGGGACGATGGCCTCCGGAATTGGAATTCCGGAGGGAGCGATGAGAGTGTCCGTGAGGCGGGCACTCTCTGCATCGTTAAGCGATTGCTGATGATCAGCGTAGAGTTCGGGGTAGCGGAGGGCGAAGGTCTGAAGGACCTCCACCTCACCGTTAGAGGGACGTTGCATCCTGAGGGGAATACTCAGGATGGCCTAACGGGTTCTGTCTCCCTCTCGCAACTCGTGAGCTCACTTGTGTGAGAGGGAGTGAGTACCTATGGTGTGCCCTAGTTGTGTACCCTCTCCGAGCTTTTTTCTCGGCGGAGAGGGGTGCTCCTAAGCGCTACTCCGGGTTTGACTAGGGGTGACCCCAAGGCCAGAATCCCGGAGCCCAGCTTGCTTCGGCTGACCCGTGAAGCGGGAAAGGCCACGGTGCAAGGTTAAACCAAAACAACAACAGTGGCCGTTGTCACCGTAGGGTGTCACACTGCGACCGCAGCAAATGGCGGATTTGATCGTTCAGACGGGTTTGGCTGACGCTACCCCACGCCTGAACGACGTCGCTTAACAGCACAAAGTGTGTTGTTACGCGACTGTTACTATGTTGTGTCGGATAGTAAAGTGGTGAAATGCGCACCGAAAAGTGCGGTCGAAGCAAGACCACCAGCCCGATATGATGTTGTTCGTCCGAAACAAGGGACTGGGTAGGTGGTAATGCCAGACGTCTTAGAGCGCCTCTGCGCGACGGCACGGCGAGCTCGTAGCTCGCGTTGCTCGGCGTTCGGCGGCTGCTCAGCTTCTGCACACAAAACAAAAACTTCGTCAGGACTGCGTATTCCAAGGCACTGGTCTGCAACTAGCGTCGGAACGATGACCCGAGTGAGACGGCAATAGTGCGGGGACTATTGCGGTCTCACTGGGAGATACTGGCGGAGCTGTAGACAGGTGTGCTCGGCGTGGCGGCACAGGTCGGAATGACGAACGACTGGTGGCAATGAAATATACCACGGAGCGCCGGTTGCACTACGAAGAAAACGGTTTTGAATGACTTGAAGCTTATGGAGATGGGCCTCACTAGCATGACTAAACACTACTGATGCGTAAGTCATGATGGGGCGGATGCAGGCAGTGTAAAGTGTCTTCTTATTTCTAAGAGACATTTTACTCTCTTTGCGAATCAGGGGACCAAGGCGACCCATTACAAAGGCCGCTCTGTTACGGACGGTTGTTATATGATCGCTAAAGGTGAGATTCCGATCAAGGGTGAATGATTTTGCCCAAAACTCGGCTGTTTATATACAGTGGGCCCTAACATATTTCCTATTCTACTATTGCGTAGTGCAATCCTATCAATTTGTTACTTAGCCAATTACAACGTAGAAAGGGACAGAGATACTGTTGTCTAGCTCACACAATTTCTTACTGTTTAATAACCTATCTTTACCGGTCGGAGAGCACCTATTGCTTCTCGCTCGCTATCTATCTTTATCTAACACTTTATTTATTAACTAGTGAACTATTGCGATACCAATACAACCTTATTCTACGTATCCTAGCCTGACTACTAATTTACAAACATAATAATATATACAATTCTTAATCTAAGTTCGGAGTCCGCATGTAGCTAGCTCGGCGTCCTTTACAGGTATGATGTTTCTTATCACCATCTGCATCTTCGTACAGTATATCTAACACTTCATTGAAAGTGCAGTTGTACACGAACTTGTCGATATGAAGCAATGTGAAGGTAATATACATTTCTTATAACGCGCTTTTGCTTAGGGTTCCAATTGTAACGGCAAGACTACTGTTTTAATAAAAACTGACCAAGTCTAAGTCGGACTCGCGCACCGAGGGTTCCGTATAAACCAGCAGGTGTAAAAGTTATGGTTTTTATTGCTAAATGACATTTGAAAAATATTTTTAAGATACGATGTCAAAATTTATGCTTTTCGCTATTTTTCCTATATCTGTGCGATGTATATAAGACGTTGCTTCGTACCAAATTTCAAGATTCTGCGTTCACGGTAAATACCCTATAGGTTTTGATTCCCTTGCGAGTATTGAAAATTTGCGGCATAAACGGCTGTATCTTTTGATTGGATTAAAAGTTTGATTTTTTTACAGCTCTAAGGGACAGTTGACTTGCGTATTTGATATGAATTTCAGCTTGACGTGTTTTTTAGATAAAAGGTCTTGACAGACAGGCGGACAACAAAGTTATCCTATAAAGAAAAAAAAGGGTTCCATTTTTTTCTACCCCTAAAAGCCCGCAGCTTGCAAGATACAAAATTAAATCTGAATGTTTTTTCAAAACATAGTAATAACTAACGGAATATATACTTAGTAACTAAACAGAAAAATATCATTGCTATCTAAAATAAATTGGATATTATATTACTTACCCTTTTCTTGGTTAATTTTCTGTAGTTGTCAAAAGGTTTCGTGAAAGAAATGTTATAATCTCCGATATAACCTAAAATATTGGAATGACAGAAACATTTTAGCCTTTGACAATAAATACAAAATTGCCATAATATAGATTTATTCTACTCCTATTTTGGTACTATTACTGGGTTAATAACGGATAAAATCTTTTAAGTACTGTATTGGATGGTTGCTACAACAGAAAAGAGAAAACAATTTATATCTCCATGGTTTTTACATAATGGTAAGAAATAAAACGTATATTGTTACAATATACTAAAAGGACACAAAACTAGATTAAGCGAAATTATAGAGCTGTATTCATAATGTTTTTTGTCTATAGAAACCAATTTTTTGGATCAAGCATAGTATTTGTCGTATCGTTTAGAATATCAAATATTTTATTCATAAGTATGCAATAATAGAGGGCGAACACTCTTTCTAAAAAACATCTTCAAATTTGCTTTTTGACTCAATTCAGCTTAAAAACGACGAGGCAAGCTGAGTAACGAGTGGTTATATATATATAAGTATATATACATTACTTCGTCATTAGGTATATATGACCTACTTACTCGAGTCATGACTAAATAAACGTTGCTTAGCCTTAAACATAGAGCGCCCAACAATTTCTTTTCCCAGACCTTTATCAATCACAGTCTAGATTAACTCGGCTGGATAAGATAGCTTATATTAAATCACTTATTTCTTTTATTTGAGATGTATTGGTTTAGAATTAAATCAAGTTAGGTACTTAGTAACCAGCTTGTTGTGGCTATTTACCAAGTTTATTGGATTTCAAATAAAATTCTCTTCACACATATACTCGTATATATTATTGTTTATTGCTGAAAGGCCTTCCTTTGACCACAATCTCATCTGACTGTAAGTGATGAGGAGTTTGAAGATGGATGATAAGCTCAAGCTTGATGAGGTTGCTCTCAAAGACACCCCATCTTCATGTTGAAATCTACCGCCAAGCGCTAGTAATCTACTGGCTAGTCAGTCAGAAGGGCACTCGCAAAATGGCCCACCACCATGTAATGTGTCTGAATATTAAGGCTGTTTAAAGTTCTGCTACAAAAACTATTGGAACATTTTAAGACGACAACCGAGACCAAGCAACGGCGCAACGATCCTTTCGAACCACGGAGACGCTAATTCAAAGGTAAATGCAGCTAACATCAAGGATTTCAAGCACTCGAATGCTAAGAAATTATTTGCATTTAAAAAAATCTTAGAACACATTATTTTCTTCTCATTCTTTTTGTACCCAATCTAGGTTTTACACACCAGACGCATGAATCGCTTGGCCAGCAATACGGATAGAATAAGAAATATATATATAATTTTGTGCGTGATACAGGGAGATGCGTACTCGATTACAGCTTGAGATAAAAAGTTTGTACTATAAAAATGTGTAAAGATGACTGCTTTTGCGCGTTCATTGGTTGAAAGGAAATAGGCTCCGCTACAAGTGCTTCTAAAATTAGCTTGGAAAATAATATATATTTCAAAAAGAAATGAGAATGCAACTTATATATACAGGTTTATGGATCAAAGTGTTGGAACAATGTCATCAACATTGGCTTAAAATTTTGATGGCCAATGAATGCGATTAGCAGAACAAGAGTATTAAGCAAAGCTCTGATTACGAGAGCATTCCCAGAGAGAGTAGTCGGTAGGCTGCTGGCCATAGCTGAAACTAAAACTTTTCACAAGTTTTGTTTCGCATATACGCCACACGATATTTCGCGCCTCATAGATAATCATGTTTCGTCTACACCACGTACAGTATTGGGTCCAAAAATATGATAAAATATATAAATTGTGTTATTGTGGTGCTGCGTTATAAGTAATTAATTCATCTATATTATACAATGTTTCTTTTAGTACAGTCATTATAGTAACTATATATCTGAATGGATTGAAAATACCTACATTATGCAATTACTAATGCTATAAAATCGTAACTATTTCTAATGAGAACGAGTAGAACAGGGAATCACGGGCAATAATACACCTTATAGACGTTGGTATATATGCCATGTTAGGGTATCTACTCATTCTACTTGACAAGTTCTTGAGCTGTCACTTGTGTGTTAGAGAAGACAATTTGTACCGACCCCAGATGAGTAAGATAAGGGTTGGAATATGGTGATTATTTATTCTATATTGTCACTTCCCCATTTCTTCGTGGTTGTCGTAAGAGGCAACTAAGTAAAAGTGCGCCAAATAAGCAGCATGCCACTTCTCACGTGGTTATCAGTAAAGTGTTGTGTGCATTAGACGCACAACAGGGTTGTGTATCTTCTTAGTGCCCTGCCAAGGTTTCATACAATATGTTCGTATGTTCCTGTCTTATATATTGTTAGCGTAAACAAAGTATCCGTAATATGTTCTGGTGTTTCGTACAGTGTGTTAGAGAAAACATTTTTGTATGACCCTGAAACTGTGCCCGGTGAATGGCAATAGGCTCGCCCCCTATTAAATGGGACGTACACCTTAAATAGAAAAAAATGGGAGTTTACAGACCTCTGCCTTCCTCTTCGGTGAATAGAGGCGTGATTATATTATGTATGTACGCATGAAAACGCCACAGCTCACAAAACAGGAAGTATGTTTGTTTTTATTCTAAGTTTTTATATTGATACCCACTACCGATTCAGCCTTGTCAATGACTGTACCATTAAATTTGAGCTTTCAAACTACCTAAAACTTGAATATAGCAATACTCAAGCTCGTTTACGACTGCAAATTAGTCTAAGCATAGCTCTTAAGCCGTATACAATGCAAAAAGTCACAATTTTACAACACTCATAAAACATTCAACTCCTGTTTACGTGTTTTGAAAGCTAAACCTAATAAGGGTATTAAATTTATACGAGTGTAGCCCAACAGGACGTCCAACAATGACGTAACGATTCCGAAGTATGTTTTCAAACACACCGGGTCGTATAATTTTATAATACTTGCCCACAAATATTATTCTACTCCTAAATAGGAAATACTGTACAAAGTTCAACCTTGTTACTCACGAAGTAAGATACAAATTTGTAACGCACTACATACATAGTAGTAAATGTTGAGGTGACCATTAGAAACCAAACGGCAATGGTATGACCATCTTTGTCAGTATTCTCTCTAATCCTACCGATACTAACATCTACACGTCGCATACAAAAAAATCCAGTAATTCTAAATATTCGGCTAATAAAATTTTACGATACATTTCTTCTTCAATATCTATAAAATTAAAGAAACGGTTTTTAAGGAGAATTCTATTATGAATAGATGTGATTAAATTTACGTCGTAAAATGGTAAGTCTCTGTTTACGGGCTTGTTAAAGCCGATCAATTCGCCGGTTTGTTGGTACTTTTTATGATGAAATTGCGGGTATCTCATAATTTATGAGCGATATAAATTTTACTTATTCCATAAAAATATTGTAATGCAAGGAGATTTTATGTATTGCTTCGTTAATGACTGTGCAACAAAAGCTTTATTATAAGCGCTGCAGATGCTTTAGCTAGCTGAAGTTTCATTGAACTCTAGGGGCTCTTTAGTGCTATATATGAAACTGGTTCCAAAGTGTTGATAGTATCTAAATATATTATAAGTCATATAGGTTTATATCATGGGCATATTTTTTGTTTTTTATTCTAAACTGTTTTAAGTTTTTCTTGTAAAAACTTTCGTATATTGAAACGCTAACAGTTATAATAATTTCCGAATTCCTATATTTTTCACCCCAATTTTTTATTTTACTGTTGTCAGGTCAGCTTTTGATCAATGTTGTGATCTTTGATTTATGATTACTTCTGGGTATAGGTAAGGATGTGGTCGAAGATACACGAGGAAAATACACAGGGTTAATCTAGAATGGGAACTGACTTTCATGAACAGCGGAAGAAATACACGGCTTAGTTTCTTATTGACAGATTTCCTAAATTAGGGTGGTATCTATCCAGATGAGCCATTTCACCTTGCGAGAAAGCTCAAGATCGCGACACATTTTACCCATTGGCATGCATGGTTTTTAATTCTGAGATAATATAACTCAAATTATAAGCAGTGAACAGTGACTGGTGCAAAATTTACGAATGTTATGTAAGATTATGATTTAGATAAAATGGAATGAAATCGTCACAGCCACCAAAATAAAACGTGTTTCCCAATACAAGAGTTGAGGGTATTTATTTATACAAATCGCTACATCATTGCAAACGTTTTATAATTATACATAAACATTTAATACAAGTTTATAACTATCATATAAACATCGAAGTAACACAGCGTGTCGCCTTATGCCGTGACAAATTCATAATCGACACGTCCCGCACGAGGCAATATTAACCGCACAATTTGTATGCATTTAATAATCATCTTTATTTTTTACATAGATACGTGAGAGTGTAGAAAAAAAAATATTTCTAGGAAGGAACGCAAAAAAATTAAACAAGTAATTTCATGTTTATATAATATAACTTTTTATTATCATAGTTAAGGGAAAAGCAGAGGCAAAATGAACCCGCAACTAATTAAGGCAATTTGTTGCCGGTGCGTATCTAGATATGAATCAAATTTCAGTAGTTTTTTTAAACCATTGTACGGTTTCAATGTAGCGGTAATATCAATTTTTAAGGTTTCAATGTAGCGGTAATACCAGAATTCCAGAAAATAATAATGTTTTTCTTGTTTGTTATGTTTTTATATGGAATTGAAGAAAATGAAATAAATAAAATCAAATGGAACAATACATATTTTTAATTAGGTCACAATTTGTTTTCTTGTTTCAAGTATGGTAGCCACGTGATAACAGCTATGGACTGCCGCAGCGCAGGTCCATGATTCGATCCCCACCACCAGTTTGAGCTTCACCGCATGGTGGAAGGGCATTTTGCAAATGCTCGCCTGGCTAGCTATTACTCTCATGTTGAAAATCTGTCGCCAAGCACACTTACAGCGTGTTGCAGCAGCAGGTCTTGAGAGCCTGGATAATTACAGGCATAATATTCTAACTACTGAATGTCTCAGGGAGGTGGGCGTTGTGCCATTCATCACTTAAAAAAGATATATCTGTGATAGGCAGAGGTTAGTCCACTTAACATCAGGTGGGCCTCGCACTTGTTAAGTTACAATAACATAAAAAAAACTACGTTAGTCAATGATTTTTAACGGATACGTAATAAATATACAAAATAAATGATTACTTATGTGGTCTGTGTTGGGTAAAGTATATGATGAATAATACAATTTATTTGCGATCTATCGAGTAACTAAATATTGTTTAGGTTCCTACAACCAATTAGTTCTTCAACACAATTAGCGTAAAATATTGATTTAATAATCATTCATTTATTACGTAAATAATCTCTAAACGCTTATAATATTGATCGCTTATAATTTTTTAAGTCAGTTCTGTTTTTTCAATTTTTTTGATTTGTCAAATTGTTAAGATCGACTTTCACTCACCCACAATATTATCCCACATTGACATGAGTTGCAGTTTTACTAATAAGTCATGCAAGTGTTTATTTTATGTATTTTATATTGACAAGCGGTTAAACAAATATGTTGGTTAGTTATCAAGTAAGTACTAGCTAACGCCGCGTTGTTATTGGCTGTGTTGCAATCTTTCGGTAACTAATCTGTAATTAGAGATAAATATAACTGTCCTCATTCATTCATCTCGTATCAATGGCTAATCATAATAATATAAGTAACTGTCCTAAGTCAGGACCTTAGAAAGATACCAAAGTTTGATCAAATCGGTCACACACGCGTACCTTAATTTCAGCACTTATTAAGATATATATTATATTGTGATTAAGATAACTACCTAAATTGTAACAGCAATAAAGACCAAATTTGAGATAATTAAAATGTTAACAAACTCTCGGTTTGTGGTGCCTCTAAACAGTTATTTGTACCAACATATCGTCAAAATGTCTCAATTAGTAAGGGCAATTCACGCATGACTTTCAAATACGAAGTTTATGATACCTCACCGCATTACGAAATAATTACTTTGAATTTTTAAAGGGAACAACACCTAAGCAGTTTCCGCAACTGTAAAATTGATATACGCTCTATGCTACTCTCTCTGTAGAAAATAGTATATTTATTCCTTGATAGTACACGAGTTATTAGGACGATGACGCTAACAAAATGCATCTTTTTGCTGATTTGAAAATAAATAATTAAAAATATTGTGAGTAAGATAACTTCTCAAATTGTAACAGCAATAAACACCAAATTTAAGATCCACGCTAATATTATAAACGTGAAAGTAACTCTGTCTATCTGTCTGTCTCGCTTTCGCGCCAAAACTACTACTACTACTTACTACGACCGATTTGGTTGAAATTTGGTATAGAAATAGTTTGATACCAAGGAAAGGACTTAGGATAGTTTTTATCCAACTGTGCAAAAAGAGGTTAATGTGTTTACGCGATAACTGACATATGCGCAAGCGGAGCTGCGGCCGGGAAGCTAGTATAATAAAAATGTCGACAATCTCTCGACTGGTTTCTGGACCTTCAAACAGTTGTACTGACATATCTTCAAACTTCATCCCGTGAGGTGCCGTGTTGGAATCGCAATCCCCATATCTTCATGTGAGAGTCGTAAGAGAATATCAGATAGTTTGCAACAGCACTATCTGAACAACTATCATTTTATACCGCAATCCCAAGACGCCTGCTTAGCATGGAGATTATGGCAATCAACAATGAGATTTTTGTTCAACGTGACATATAACGACTGTTGATGTAATATTATTTCTCTATACAGGTGTAGATCACTGAAATCATCGTTAATGACTGGACTGATTTTCATTTAAAAAAAGTGTGTATTCGAGTGAATCCCTGGATGGCTTAGGTTCATTATTAGACCGGAAAGATGGCGCTCCGATCACTGATAATTCAGAATATGACTGAGGTGACTGAGAAGAATAGGCATCTGACGGGAGGAGGCGTGTTTGATTCCCGCCGCGAACAAAAATTTTGTATTCCAATTATTTGTAAATGTGATTCGCTTAGCACGCGATAATGCTTGTAATCATATTTAGAATCATGTACATGTAATTACATGAACATAATTCTAAATATGATGATCTGGTATTTTTTTCTGTGTAGTCACTTGAACCGCTTAAGTTTGTGCACAAAAAAAAAACAGAGACAAACATTCGGTTAATTTTATTTGCGTGGGTTTTACGAACTCTTGTTAAATATTTACTTATTTGGAAGAAAAAGTTTCGCTTCTTAAACATGCTCTTTCATTGAACGACGCTAATGAAGTCCTCTTAAATTTGTTTGACTTTTTGTCCTTTTTAAGGATAATGTACTAAGATGTTGTGTTGCTTTTTATCGTAATTAGCAGTCGTAACTACTTTACTATAACTTATATACTTACTTATACTACTACTTATACTTTATTATAAGAAATTCAAAATATGTACCAGCTCAGTTAACGTTGAAAATTTATTATAATTTTTTAAATCCTGCGCCTGCTAGGCGGAATTTTGTAATTAATAATTAATTTAAAATCATGGTTTATGTGACCACATTACATCCTCATATAAACGTGCGATAAAACATGTATGTGTATGTAATTGCGCACTTCCGAAACAACTGATTTTAACGATGAAAACATTGGTACGTCAAGGACACTAAGGGCCTGTTTCAGAATGTTCGTAAGTTTCAGTTATACTACCCAGAACATATTTACTAAACAAAACACTATCTTTGCATTTCACAGTCATCGATTTAGCCTATCCATAGGTTAAAGCTTGAAATGCGCTGCATGTTATTCAGTTATTTTATGTGTTGGTTAGCAACCCGAAACGGACCCTTAGTTTCAGATTTTTTTTACCCCGACTTATTCAACAAGGATTGAGAGGGAGCTTCATTTCTACTATATGACCAACTCACACAAGGGGTGAAGCTGCAGGAAAAAGCCAGTAGTGATTTAAAACGGTCGTTCTCTAAGAGTCTCACAACTACGAACGGAGGGTAATGTCTTTCCCAATTATAATCATCTAGGGTAGACGTCAGAAAAGTGGTTGACAATAAATAAGAATTGAATTTTGATAAAATAATTCTGCATGTATGAAAATTCCATCCCATTTTAATAAATAATACGGGATAACTCACGTGAATCAGTCAGACAGCTCCGACTCGCAACAACCTATGACGTCACGCGCGTTACGAGCTGCCGCCCGCAGTGCTATGCGAGACTTCAACGCGAGCGTCCCTAGCTCTCCTTGAAAAAAAAACCACCGAATGTGGTTGAAACTATAGTCGGAACTATCTGACTGATTCATGTGAGTTATCCCATATTATTTCCTAAAATGAGTGAAAGCCACGTTAATAATTCATTAAAACTAATTTAAGTTTTACACATACTAAAAGACATTTTGAGCCGATTTAAGTTACGGTTTTTTCGGTCGAAACGCCTTCTCGACCTTAAAACCGTAAGTTGAATCCGCTCAAAATGTCTTTTAGTATATAAAACCACGTTAATTTTTATAATAAAACTGCAACCCACTGTATACATTCATTGTCAGCCTCAATTTCTCGATGATTGTTGATTAACATGTTTTCAAAGTTGGCCTATATAGCATCGATTTCACCTTATTTATTACCAATACTTACGACTTGTCGTCCTTCTCACGTAATGGTAAGTGATGATGTGGTAAAAAAGTTTAAGTCTTAAACTAGTTCGGGAACTGGATCTCAAGGACACCTCACCATTTGGATTTTCTACTAGGATATTCGCAAAATACCCTACCACCGTGCCACATTATTTTTCACGCAGTTTCCTGTAGGTGCTGCCAACTATATGTATCTTTAACACAAAGCAAGTGCATTATGGAAC
This sequence comes from Plagodis dolabraria, assembly GCA_963854805.1. Taxonomy (NCBI): domain Eukaryota; kingdom Metazoa; phylum Arthropoda; class Insecta; order Lepidoptera; family Geometridae; genus Plagodis; species Plagodis dolabraria. The sequence continues at coordinate 10,138,387 of OY978452.1, read as the reverse complement.
AAGAAGCATAACCGTGTAAGTTAAAACGTATATGATGTATCAATTTATAAGCGCCGGTAATTTTAATGGATTTATTTAGTACTCCACTTGTGTTTAATGAAAATCATTGCGATTGTACAGGTTATAAAACTTAAGACGATGAATAGGGCACTCTTTGTTTTGTACTTTAAATGGTCGCCGCGGGCAAGTGTGGCATCTTGAACATGCTTTATGGATTACAGTTGTATAGATGTGATATATATAAATGCCTCGTGGTTGAGTGAAGCTTTTGCTAGCCAGAGGGATTGCATGGAGTTATTTTCAACTGATATTGTTGAAAAATTCTTGAATTATCAAAAAGTGCTGCACTTTGTTCTTATTCGTAGTAATAAAATATGTATTAATTTAGTATACTCTGCAAGTATAATATATCCGATACGTACTCGCGTTTTGTTATCCGCTTTTAGTTCCTTAGCTGTGGAAGGTGTGAACATATTGTCATGTACCGGTTCAATTCAAAACCTCTAGATTACTAATAAGAATTTTTAGTCCAAAAAAAACAACAATTGTTGAGTTATCATACAAGACTTACCCCGTAGGGTGTCAGGTTAGAATTGGACCACCCTTTACTCTTCATATCTTTCTGTGAGAGTCGTGATAAGCGAAAAGAAAATACTAGAAGGTGGGCAGCGCCTTTTGAAGCGTTCTCATCTTGCACGCCAAGCGTGGAGTAGGGTCAGATAACTTATTACTCCCCTATATTTAATTTTACATGTAATTTGAATATATACCATTTGAATATACTTGGATAAAATGAATCAAAGAGATATTTTAAGCCCAGGAAAGGCTCCTAAATCATTTGCTCTTCAGATTAAACAAACTCCTTAAGAGGGACTATTCTGTAATTGAGTCCCAATCGGGCTAAAACGTGGTGGGTAGCAAGTTTAACCCAGGAATCGATTTCATATGACTTACTTGAAAATAATATCTATCATGTCATGAATATTACGATATATAAGACTGCATTAACCGTATATTCATTAAGATTCTGGATGAGTAACGCAAAACGGCGTTGTATAGATTTTGTGTTTGTTCTAGACACTGTACGTGCTGAAAGATAACTTTTATTTGCTCAAGCTGGCCGGTACTGGATTAAAGTAGGAGCAATAGTTTAATAGACATGTCATCACCTCGTCCCAAGTTTCAACTGCCGATCAGCGTTTCGCCAAACATGGCTTTATAGGAATATTAACTTAATGCTTACTTTCAAAATGAACAATCAGTTTCTAAATTGTGTAATTTTTTTAGCATTAACGGTACGGTTCATTTTAATAATAATCATTTTTTATTAACAGCAAAATAAAGTTACAAAAATTATGTAGAAAGAGAAAAAAAACAAAATACAACAATACGCTAACACATTATGAAAATATCCGTGAAATATGAAACACTTTGCTAGTAGATTTTGATATCAGTTATCTTAAATATCTGGTACATTTCAAAACCGCATCACCTGGGCAAGATCTCCGTCGCTGAACTAAGAGTTAACTTGTATTTCAGGGTTCGAAAGATTCAACACCAAGCAACCATAGGTCCAGAATGTTACGCTCTATAATGAAGCCAAAAAATTACCTAACCAACAAATTATAGGTTGTTTCTTCCCTTTATTCGTCTACGTAAATATCCTTGGAAGATTCTTGAAGAATCTGAGGAAGGGCATCTTATGAATTCCTATGCTATTTACAAAGCGGCTGACGTGCTGTGTTGATTTAAAGATATGACATTAAAACTGTCTTTACAAATACAAACATAATAATTTTTTTAACGAAAGGCTTTGATGCTAGCAAAAAAAAAACAAAAACAAAACTAAATAACATGGTACAGCTATCACATTAATATAATAGTTATTGTCATCTATAGTAAAGAGAGTGTGATGAATATGGATGCAAATTAATTGTGTGTGACGAGACGTGTAGAAATTTTTAGGTGTGTGCTGTATTGTGTATGAAGTAGGAGTTAAGTTAATGATTAGGTTGTGTGCATTTGTATGATTGGAAGCTTAAAGTTTAAAATATTTTCAGTTTCTGTGTAGTCTAAATTTAGTAACCCAATGGTTATAACTTTTTTGACACTAAATTAAACAAGAGGATAGATATTTAATATTTTATTGATATAGTTATAAAGTTGAGAAGAGATTATTGGGTAAAATCGGGAATAAAAAGTACAAACTATATCAAATCTCCTTTTTATAGATTTGAGATGTGGATCAAATACAAGTGGTGACCACTTGCGAAGAGTTATTTGAAGCGCTCGTAGCGAAGTTAGCTTGGCCTTTCTGAATCGATCAGCAAAGTTAAGCAACGTCCGCCTCGGTCATGACTTGGATGGGTGACCCGTGGTGACATACTACTGAGCGCTTCCGTGCTTCGGAGGGCACGTTAAGCCGTCGGTTCCGGTTGTTGTCTTAGGATGGCAGTCGTTATAGCATGGTGGTAGGGCATTTTGCGAATGCCCGACTGGCTAACTACTACCCTCAAGTTGAAAATCTGTCGCCAAGCACCTAACGGTATGTTCCGGCAGCTATCCTTGAGAGCCAGTCATTCTAGGCTAGCCTGAACAACATCTTCGACCACATCATCACTTACCATCAGGTGAGATAGTGGTTAAAGGCTAGCCTATCTGCAATAAAAAAAAGCACGAAAAGTTGTCAAACGGACAACACCTTACAGTCGGAGTACAGTTGTATTGTTGGATACTGGAATGGTTCCTTGGTGATAACTTCCAACACTGCTCTTTGTGCTCTTTCTTTTAGCTATCGATATGAACACCAAGATATTTCATAGTATTTGTTCTTACCAGATACGTACAGGAACAGTCATGAACAGAACTTAAACGAGTATGTGGCTCTATATCATATTGTGGTGGTGGTTGCGTCGATAGCTTAATGGAGAAAATATACTTTGTTTTGTCTAAGTTCAAAGTGATCAGATTGTCAGCTATCCAAGACATAACCGTCCTCATTGCAGCCTCAGCTTGAATTTTGGTATCAGTAAAACTGTTAGCATGTACTAATATAACAGTATCGTCAGCATAACAAAATATATCACAGTTCTGCAGTGAGAGCCTACACAGATCATTTAAGTATATTTTTAATAAAATAGGACCCAAAATGACATATACAGAGCTTGTAACGGAATTAAAACAAAACATGAATAAAATGGAGTTCAATCTGAATCCACTTTGCACGTGGTGGCTACGGCCATTCATTTATCTGACATGCGCGAAAATCAGAGAAAATAATATTTTTCACATAGATGCGAATAGCTGATTTTAAAATTTTCTACACGGATTTGTTAGCTATATAAATAGTAACGTTGGATCGAAAGGTAGATGTGATAATTCGTTACCGTTGAGAAGTCCTAAAAAGTTATTTTAAAATATCTGCTCTGCAGTTTTGTTTTACCTAGTCTGAAAGCAGTTATGAAAAAACCTTTAGCTCGAATTTTTGTCAAAATGTTCGTAAATATTTTTTTTCTTAATCTAAATAATGAGTTCATCTTCACAGTCGCCTAAAGTCAAGGAATCGCCCCCAAACGCTTGTTTTTTTTACTGCCGATAGGAAAGACTGACCACAATCTTACCTGATGAGGATGAAGGTGTTAACAGGCTCTCAAGGACAGCAGCCGGAACACAACTTAAGGTGCTTGGCATCAGATTTTCTACTTGAACCCTTAAGTAGGTCTAGCTTATTAACTAATTTATCATGCTATAATGAAAGGATAATTTGGTCATGGTAAAAAAGTCCTTCCTTTGACATTTTGTTAGTATATAAATTATCTAAGCCGTTGTGGAGCACACAAAGTCAAGGACATCCAACTTAGAACACCCTCATTTTTCCACCTGGAGATAAAAAGGTAGCTGATAAGAAAGTTATAATGTTATCTGAAATCTGACAAAACATGGATAATTCCAATGAAACATGCTCCAGAGACATATACAAGAACCAACAATTAACTATAATATACCTTCTAATGCTGCCATTCTGTCAGATTCCACGACCCTTCTCTATTTGCGCGATCTCTATGTACTTCATGAGGAAAATCATTAACAAGTTATTACCACACATTTATTTTGGTACAGTACAAAAACTCGACACGTGCTGTCCAATTAATAGTCAGAGTTGTACAACATTTTCGCTATTTCCATCACAGCGCGTTATAAAAGTCATGGACTGTCACGGTCAATGTACGAAGCGATGTCGAAATAAAATATAAGCGGTAGCGATGTAAGGCTTTGTTATTTTCCTTTTTACAGTAAGTAGTTATTTGTTTATAATATATTTACTGAGAATATATTAAACATTAGGTTTTAAAACTTATTTGCTTTATATAAACATATATGGCATTTGTACCATTATTATTTTGATTATTTGAAGTACGCGTACTGGAGAAAGTGCAATTGTTCTATTGCATATTGGGACACTGTAATACTTAAAGAAATTATGCAATTCAGGTATTAAATAATAATAAGATAGAAGCAAATACAATCAATAACTATTCGTTTTCTTGGTAGCTACATAAAAATAAAATTAACATAACAATTTGTACAGAACCAAAATACTGCTAATAAAGATTCTATGGCTCACTATTTTTATTTTATTCAGGTAAATTTTCAATTTCATGTTTATTTAATATTTTTGCCGTTTACTTTCACTTCATACTATTGTTAAAAAAAACAAGTACCACATTATTTGAATCAAATTTAATGACTTTGACTGAGTCATTAAATTGGATACAAATAATGTTTGACTGAGAATGTAACAAACAAAGTCCAGTTTAATTGCATTTAGTGCTGACTATTTTTTCACTGCCATTTCATCTTGTTGTATGATTTTTTAACCATTGGCAATGTTTCGTAATACTCAACGCAATGATATTCTACTTTATGACTTTTTGCTTACAATGATCTTTTTTTTTATATGCCTGATAGGTTAACCTTTGACCACTATCGCACCTGATGGTAAGTGATGATGTGGTCGAAGATGTTGTTCAGGCTAACCTAGAATTACTGGCTCTCAAGGACAGCTGCCGGAACACACCGTTAGGTGCTTGGCGACAGATTTTTCAACTTGAGGGTGGTAGCTAGCCAGGCGGGCATTCGGTGCCCTACCACCATGCTGTAACGACTTCCATCCTAAGACAACAACCGGGACCGACAGCTAAACGTGCCCTCCGAAGCACGGAAGCGCTCAGTAGTAATGTGAATTCAATATATACATAAGTAGTATATTGACCTTCTTTACTTTTATTTTATCATATTATTATATACACTACACAGTGATAGTAGCAAAAAAATAATAGTGATTTGTTGAGTTTGTAAATTTCTAAATTAAATAAAAAAAATCATATCGTTCCAAACACTTTACACTATTCATAGTTCTTATATGCATGTTAGTAACTGTGAAGTATATTAAATAATACAAACATTTTAAAAAGCAACACAAAAACATGGATCGCTGCTATCTTGAAACTTAAAGCCTAACTTAAAGAGAAGCAGTGATATGGCTCTCGTATCATCGGTCAATTACAAAAAGGTAATCCCGGGGAGGCACTTAATGAATCATTATGGCCGGCGGCCGTCGGACGCGGCCGATGCACGATTTATAGTCGGCTTACGATAAATTGAGTTTTATTTTTTGGTGAAAATGTTGCCAACGTCTGACAAGACTCGGTGACAGTGACGCAGGGTCCTATGGGGACGATTTGTTGTGGAGTTGTTCTCGCTGGGAAATATTGAAAATACCTTTCGATTAGATAAAAGGGAAAATAATACATTATTCACCGGTTTTAATACTTTTATAGCCATAAATAAGTCACTACATATTAATAAAATTCCCTTATGTATTTTGCCACTAATAGTACATTATGCAACAAGTGCGCGTTGTTGATTATTACAATTGAGACGGGTTTAAGGCCTGAGATGGAAGATCAAAGTAGGTATCGTAATAAATAACGCGCACGAGTTTAATACTACGTTTTACAACACACTTGCGAGGAACGAACACGAAAATTTCGATATGAAAATATTTTCTCGATCTTTTTGATAGCAATAATAATCTCATTAAGAAGATTTATAATAAAATCTTCTAAAGTCCTACTTCAGTATGTCAAAAATTCTTTGGTTTATTTTAATATGAAAAAAGATAATCTGATAAAGAAGGTTTATAATTAAACCTTCTAAAGTTCTACTTCAGTAGGTAATAAACCCTTTGGTTTTTTTTTATATGAAAAACGAACCGTTGTTTTTCAGCCTCGATAAAAAATAGTCATTTTGAATATGCCATGACGAATTTTGGTCCAACAACATTACAATAACCAGGGCTACTTATCTAGTAGTAAACATTACTAACGTGACCTTGCATACACATTTTTGTACACCTACTTCCTGAACTATAGTCTATAATGAACCGAGTCTTGATCATCTAGCAGGAGTCAAAGGCGATGCGCGTCAACATCAGTCATCTCACCCGGTCTGACCCCGCCTTTATTCCGTGAAATGTAGGCGTTGGTGATGGACACCTGACCGGTGTGGTACTGCCTAATGTTAGACGCATTTTGAGAGGTTAAGGTTAGGAAGTTACTTGCGCTTTATCTGTGGTAAAGTCTCTATTTAGCTTTATAAAATATAATAACGTCATCGTCTTCCTATCTTTATTGCTTCTGAACCATGTTGCGTTGATACGACATAATGGTCTCAATAAAAGAGGGTAAGTTTATTGTCATCTGGTAGGTCGCAATTCATACACCGAATTATAGCCGATATTTTTTTAGACTAATTCAATAACTAACTATCCAGGTGACCAAATGCAATAAGCTGGCAGGTGACAACCAAGGTTCTTGCGACCATTCCTTGCCAAAATACTGTGAAAAGGCGAAGCGTTTAGAAATGTCCAATTTAATAGACCGAAAATTTTTCGACAGTAACATATGTTAAATAATCAGTTTGAAATAATAAATCAATTTTCAATATTATATGGATATATATTGTATTTACTTAGGGTTCGTTTTTACCACAGTCTTATCTGATGGTAAGTTATGATTCGGTCAAAATTGAAAGACACTGAACCTAGAATGGAAACAGCCAAGGTGCCAGGTGGGCATTCGCAAAATACCCTACCACTATGCACAAACGATTGCCATCATTGGACAGCATTTGGAACCGACGGCATAAGGTGTTTCGAAGCGCGAAACCGAACGCAGCAAATTTTGCTTCACCTAATTGATCGGTTAAAAATAGGCAGTGGAATTTCAACATATATATATGTATATCGTAGTATATATATTATTTGTATATATCTAGGTCTCTATTTATCATCAACAAGCATTGGAAATGTTATTCGCACTAAAAGAAATTCAATCTGAATCTCCATTTGCAACATAAAAATTAGGAGCCATTTGCCTTAAAATGCGCCTCCTCTGATAAAACATTTCAAATTGGGTTTTGAATATTTATTTTGCCAAGTGGAATCACGAATAACATTAAATATATAGCAAGCCCACTTTTTGCCAAAGAGTTCAGAAAATCGTCGTGTAATTAATAATTTACTAAGCTTTTAAAGAAACCCAGGTCTGAGGTAATGAGCGTTGGGAAAAAAATAAGGGCTAGAGTGAGTTTGAATTCTAAAGCAGTTTGAAAAATGTCTCTAAAATGCTCGTTATTTCGTTGAAATGCTACCTTATTTAGAATAAAAACTTTATATAGAAAGGAAATATGTATGTTCTGTATTTAAAAATATATTTTTCACGTTACATACAAGTTCGAAAAGGTGTTGCATTATAATCTTAAATCAGCGGGGATATTTGAGGAAGGTTTTTAAATTTGAAATCTTTATAACAGTTTAAATAAAAATTAAAAAACACGCCTGCCGTACCAAAAAGTGAACGAAAAAATTACAAACAAGTTACATGATTTTAATGTTGAATGGCTACAATGTAGGTACTAAATAGATTATATTTACTGTGCAATTAAAACACCATTGAACCCAGAAATGGAGAATAGATAACCAATATTTTCATCGAAGTCGGGGGACATGTAAAGAACTATTCCAAGGAACTGTCCCCCGACTGCAATGAAAAGATTGGTTATCTATTCTCCATTTCTGGGTTCAATGGTGTTTTAATTGCACAGTAAATATAATCTATTTAGTACCTACATTGTAGCCATTCAACATTAAAATCATGTAACTTGTTTGTAATTTTTTCGTTCACTATTTGGTACGGCAGGCGTGTTTTTTAATTTTTAAATTATTTCTTATTATTTCGTACCTTTTAGTGATAAAACAATATTTTTGCAAACGCACAATGTGCCACAAAACATAACTTATATTTTTTTGGAAATTAATATCACGCAAAAGATAACGTGAAATATATTTTTTTATGATTAATTAATTATTAATGATAACTTTGAGGTCTTTCAGTTCTTGCAGAGACTTTTTGTCATGGGGCTCGTTGATAAGCTTTCGTGGATCTAAAACACCAATTCTTCTAGCTGTCTGACGCGACTAAGAGCGACATAAACTTTCATCATCGTCATCATCAGCCGGAAGACGTCCACTGTTGAACAAATGCCTCCCCCATAGAACGCCACAAAGAATGGCTATTAGCCACTTGTGACCATTAGCTACCCGCGACTTTTATGATATCGTCAGTCCATCTAGTGGGGGGCCTACCAACTCTACATCTTCCGGTGTACCATGGTACCCACTTGAGAACCTTTCTTTCCCATCGCTTATCAGTTCGTCGAGCAATGTGGCCTGTCCATTGCCACTTCAACTTGCAAATTCTGAAAGCTATGTCGGTGACTTTGGTTGTTTGGCGAATATCCACGTTCCGGATTTTATCGCGCAAAGTAACTCCGAGCATAGCTCTCTCCATGGCTCGTTCAGTGACTCTGAGCTTGTCCATAAGGGCCACTGTTAAGGACCACGTCTCGGTGCCATATGTCATCACTGGGAATACACACTGGTTGACGACTTTGGCCTTCAGGCACTGCAGGATCTTTGACGAGAAAATGTCGCGTAACTTCCCGAACGCTGCCCATCCGAGTTGGGTTCTTCGGGCGTTTTTTTTTTCGAAGTTGGGCCTACCTAACTGGACAGTCTGTCCCAGGTAAAATTACATAAACTTTGCCCCTTGGCAAAAATTTTAGCGCCTAGATCCACGACGGCTCTGTCCAGTGTCGTTCCTTGCAGGTTGTGCACTGTCACAGCCTAACATAATTTCAGTGGTAGCATGTGCCGCTCGACTTTACATTGACCCCGTAACGCGTCAAATTCGACAGCGCTAGGCTCAATTTTGACACCCAAACTGACTGTGTTGCCACGCATTGTTTTGTCATAGAACTCAACGAAAACGGCTTGCGGTAACTCTCCCGGTTACGACGTAGCGCTGGCCATACGAATTATCGGATGACTTCCATAGCGCCATTTACCAAGCCGTGTCCAAATTTAATATTTTTCCGCAACATTACCCTAGTACCAATGGTAACTTTTAAGAATGGAACAATACCTCCTGTTACGTCTTTTATTGTGTAGTTTTAGTGTCTTAATACGTCTTTTATTGGGATCAGAAAGTATAAATTCGGGTTTTGGCCGCTGTCATTTGGTTTTGGCCTCTACGGATGTATCTGATGCTACCACGTCAAACAACCGGCAAATTTTGGCGAGTTCGATGGTCATCGTTTGATTTTGATTTGGTGGTTCGATTCATCCACCTGTCTTGTCGTGGGAAATTTTCGCACATACTCGCCATCTGGTCCAGTAAGTGGTACTCTACGATGATCCAGGATTTTAACCCGTAAACTATTCAAAATATCGACAAATGTGGTGTCGTCTGCTTGCCTCACATTCTGTGGCAGTTTGCAGAAGCTATATAACGTCCATAAATCCATTTCAGCACTTAAATGTGGCGGTTGTTTAAAGCAGTAGTATGCAATAAATGATTCTGATTCTGATTCAGTAAGCTCCGCTGACAGATTTAGCTACTAGTGGAAGCTGCATCAAGTCACTAAACAGTAAAATGTTAACACCGCCAGAATAATCATTTCTTGTAGTTGTGTATGAAATGCCTTTCTCTCTGAAGGCGTTCTCCGGTTCTCAAAAAACGCATGGTCTCTGTCCTGCCGCATGCCGGTGATTTATTTATTTGTATTACTTGTGTCTACAAGAAGCAAGAGTAGAAACGGATGAGACAATATTTATTACTTTGGATATTAGTTAACCAATGTATATTGAATACTACTGTTATATATTTTTGTTATGTACTAAGCAAGCTCTAGACGGTGATAGTAAAATTTGTAAAATTTTCACGTTTTTTTTTTTAATTTTATTTTAATTTCATGAACTATGGCCCCCTCTTTAAATTTTTTTAAACATTCACTAGCCTATGTTACCCGGAATAACTCAACGCTTCTAATGATATGACAAACATCAAAATCGGTTCAGCCGTTACGAAGTTATGGTGGAATAAAGAAACTCACAAACATACATGAACCCTAAAAACATAACTCTCCTTTTTTCAGGCAGTCGTGTAAAAAAATAATTGTTAATGATTTATTAAGTGATATAGTTAATGATATAGTGAATATAGTGAGTTTTCTTTTGATTTATTATACATTGATATATATTAAAACACGTTTACTATTTTATTTCAGCTGTTTATCTTGCACTCCTACCATTTTCCTCGCTTTAGTGAGGCAGTAAAATTATTTTGCGTCGTGTATGTTAAACACAAGTACTCGCATAAATAGTATCTTTACAATATTAACAAATACTTTTAAAAGTATCCTAAAAAACATTAAATAATATTTAAATAAAACACTTAAAAAAGCATAAAATTATATATCTAGTGACAATTCCGCCTAATTTTCCTGTTATCTACGTGACGTCATAAACATCACGCAGCCTAACCGGAAGAATACCCGACTAGTTTCGCTTCTAAACGAAGCATCTTCAGGAGGTCTTGACTTACCGAGCGCACGATCGAGTAACTTTACAGCTTTCCGTAACAATAAACTATTAAACACTTACCTTGTATTATAAGATTCAAGAAAGTATTGAGTGTTTTTTTCTCAGAAGTAGGTATTAGTTTTGTAGTGTGTAGAGAAGCTTAGTAAGTAGGTATAGTATAGTAGTTTTTAAGTATTGTGTATGCAATGTGACCCTGCAGTATTAAATAATATATGAAACTCTCCGAACGTTTTACAGTATCGTACGCACATCCAAGCCCCTCAAACCACCAAATCTGATATTAAATTACGACTACGCTGCAGTCGATGATCCACAAGACGCCTGCCAAGCCCAGCTAGCACTTCAATGAAATAACGAGCACGATTATAGCTATGGCTAACACACCCTTAATTAGAGACGAGGCAATCTTCAGCAGTGAACATTCCGGCAGTACAGTACACAGGAGTCAAGACGCTAACTTAAGTTTTTTTTTTGACGTCACTATGCTATTCTAGATTTGATCTCAGGAGTTTTAAAATTCCAGTTATGGTGCATCTCGTATAGTATGTTGTAAAGTCATAAACTTCTTTGGTCAAAACCATTGTAAACAATAATCTATTAATGTTTGTGATATCATGAGCGGCTTCTACTAAGACAAAACAAGTCACTTTCTTCGTCTCAATGTCCCAAGTCAGTCTCTTGGCTTGTTGTGTATGTTATAGTTTAAGAGTATCTAATAGTACAGTCTTTGCCCAGAACATAACGTAGGACATTTGATATCCCTACGTTGAGTACAAATAACTATAAAATTGTAGCTAGAGATTTCAGCAATATATAGTTCCATATAAAGTGTTCATCTTGATTGATCTCGATCAATGAATTTATAGGTCCAACACCGACTACTTAAATCTTTAAATAAGTGAGAGGTTTTTTAAAATTAGTTCAAATCCGTATAACATTGCTTAAGAGTTGAAATTAACGGGAGTCTTTGTACAGAATTTCAACGTGTATATAATCTTTTTTAAGAATTTACCTACTGGGATATGACAGCAGAGGTCAATGTACCAAAAGTAACCGATTTTCACGACAATAACTTGGAGAATATGGAACAGTTCTAATATATTGAAGCAGTGATAGCTCAGTAGCTTTGGCTATGGACTGCCGCGCAGCAGGTCCATGGTTCGAATCCCGCCGCGGGCTTGAGCTTCACCGCATGGTGGAAGGGCATTTTTGCGAATGCCCGCCTGGCTAGCGACCACCCTCAAGTTGAAAATCTGTTGCCAATTCCGGCAGCTGTCCTTGAGAGCCAGTTATTCTAGGTTAAGTTTGTTAACACCTTCGACCACATCATCACTTACCATCACGTGAGATAGTGGTCAAAGGCTTACTTACCTATCAGCAATAAAAAATATAAAAAAAAATTAACCGTATTGTTATGTATATACACGCAACTGTTCAATGATTCATTTTTACTATTATTTTATTTCTCGGCGATCTACAATCATGAAATCTATAGCTGGAAGCTATGCAAAATTTTCCTATAAGACTTCCAGTTTTGTTTGAACCACTCATATCTTCATATGTAGCGCCAATGGGAGTTACTTGCTGAGGTCAGGCTAATTTGGTTATTATTAATTTGTTCATAGAAACTAACAGTAATAAGCAAATATGAGAATAACAACGAATAATATTGAATAATTATGACAAATTATTCTGAGTATAGAAAGTTGTTTGTGAAATGTATTTCAGAATTGTTGTTTTATAAGTTATAAATATATGCATAATATTATATATTAATAAATGTAATAATATTATTACAAAATATACCGGCGGTATGCCTTTATTAAACAATATACTATGAACTATATACAACACTACAGCTACTACAATAAAAGCATTTAGACACCTATATGTCATAGCAGACTCATAGGCAGTCCAAATGCTCCAGCCCACTCCCAGTTGGCAGCGTGCCCAGCATGCTGGCAGCATTGCCCCGTTGAATTGCAATGCTTATTCGTTGAGCCAAATATGTGCCAGCATTTTGATCACGCGTCGCATCGATTATTATTAAATTAAATTATTATTATTACATCATTACAAAATTATATATTTACGACAGGAAAAATTATAGCCAAGTGCGTTATGTAATTTTGTTATGTACCTAATCCGCAGAGCATGCGTTATTGCAAAAATAAAAATATTAAATATGCATTTTTTTATGCTTGATAGGTTAGACTTTGACCACTATTTCACCTGATGATAAGTGATAATGTGGTCGAAGATGTTGTTCAGGCTAACCTAGAATTACTGGCACTCAAGGACAGCTGCCGGAACACACCTTTAGGTGCTTGGCGACAGATTTTCTACTTGAGGATAGTAGCTAGCCAGGCGGGCATTCGCAAAATGCCCTACCACCATGCTATAACGACTGCCATCTTAAGACAACAATCAGGACCGAGGGCTTAACGTGCCCTCCGAAGCACGGAAGCACTCAGTAGTAATGTCACCAGCGGTCACCCATCCAAGTCATGACCGAGGCGGACGTTGCTTTACTTTGCTGATCGGTTAAGAATGGCTAAGCAAACTTCGCTACGAGCGCTGCAAAATAGCCTATTATGTTTTAATCATGGATGTCTTACTATTTTTATCATTGCATAGTGTACAATAACATAAAATTACCTACAAGAGGATAAATTATTGCCACAAATGTCTTATTTTTCACTACTTTTCGATTATATATACAAAGTTGTTTTATGGTTCCCCAATTTTTCCATCTATCGATCTGAATACACATTCGGTTGAAATTTTTTTTTTGCAATTACTCATGCATTACAAAATTATGCGGCAAAAAAATATAGTATACATGACAAATTTTTCCTCTCATGATTTTGTAATTTGTAATCGACGCATATAACATTTATTTAGAGTTAACAATAACACAAGGATGACAAATAGGTCGCGAAATCTCGTAGCTTTAGTAATTAAATATTAAGTCCAAAACGTACATGAACAATATCAGAATACAATATCACCTAGTTTCACATATTATACAAAAAGTGACGACCCCATCTCCTTACTAACATCATCCCATGTCCCTTTGGTTTCTGATTACGACAGTAAGGGACGTTTCGAAAATAAAATGCTAGGACCATACGCATGTCATTTGTCAGCGTTTCGTTCTCATGACGCGAGGTAATTTACGATATCCCTCACATCGCGTTTGCTTTCAGTACCCGATTTATTCGGGAACGGAACGGGATATTGGTGACCTATTTTTGTGACAACTCTGTGAAAATTATAGGTTGGAAAAATGTAGGTACTTTAACTCTACTTTGAATACATGTTACGTATACGAACAAATAGGACACTGTGGCATTAGATCTAAAAAGTAGAATTTATATAATATGTATCTCGGTAGTAGTGATGATGAGATTGAAGATGTTGTTCAGGCTAACCTAGAATTACTGGCTCTCAAGTACAGCTGCCGGAACACACCGATAGATTATTGGTGACAGCTTTTCTACTTGAGGGTGGTAGCTAGCCAGGTGAGCATTCACAAAATGCCTGCTACGATTGCCATCCTAAGACAACAACTGAGACCAACGTTTTAGGAATTTTCATGCCCTCCAAAGCACGTGCACGCTCAGTAGTAATGTAACTAGCAGTCACTCTTCCTAGTCATGACCGCGGTGGACGTTGCTTAACTTAGCTCGGTTAAGAACAGCAAAGAAAACTTTGCCACGAGCGTTTTAATTTTTTGGATTGTGTTTATTGTGATCTTGTTTGATGAGCTCTGTATTAGAAAGTGTTATCATACACCTTATTAACAAGCATATGGTTAATACTTGCCAAGAAGATACTTAATCTCTCTGCACTTGAAAAATCCCGCAAAATATATAGTGGAAGTACAATTTGTGAATGAGTTCGGCCGAAGAAGTACAATAACTATTTTTACCGCCAATCAGTGAAGTACGCATTACCGTGTTCCGTTTGAAGTGTCTGGTTGCGGTGACATTACAGGCACAGGAGACTTAACAACATTTTGTGTCAGAGGCTATATTATTATTATTATATGTTCTATGTCAGAGGATGGGTGCAGTACAGTTCGTCAGTTCTGATGAAAAGAACTTGCCGTTCCCTCAAAATCACATTAAAATAATGTTTTTACTTTAAGAAGTAGCTGTCGTTTGTAGTATTTTATTAATAAACACATAACGCCGGTTAAAATTAATATAAATATGTTTATTTAATTAAAGATTTTTATGAACTTTTTGTATGGGCTTTTATACCTGCAGGTATAAAAGCCGCAAAAGTATTATGTAGGAACAATTCTATTATTTTTGAGATTATTTTTAAAGTGAATCCGTTGATTATTCAAAAACAGTTTTGCACAAATTTAATATTATTGCTACAAAGGATCTAATTTTGAAGAATTATGTTTTTGGTACGGCAAATGAGAGGCTCTTTATCTCACTTATGTATCATTTTTTAAAAATATTGTATGAATGACGCAAAAGTAGGATTGAAAAATAAATAAGAAGTAATAATTATTAACTAAATATAGCGGCTAGCACTCACGGTGTTTAGTCGAAATCTCCGAACGGTGTTCACCAATGTGTAATCATGACAACTCACGTTAGTTTTTTTTTGACAATAAGAAGTAATAACTTTTCCAGATAAAGTGTTCTATGATACAATCACAGTTAATAATTATTTTAAATATAAACATGCAATATGTTAATAATATATGCAATAATGTTTCGACTTTCAAAACAAATTCCGAAAACGGGAATGGAATTTCAATGACAAGACTCTTAACTAGATATTACCTTCCTTTATCGAGTGAATTACCAGCTGCTCTAAAAAAATCATATATGTATTTACGTTTCTACAGCATTATAGGTTGCTTAATAATTTCTCAAAGGAAAACAAGCGACATAACGTGTTGAATATTGTACGGTTAACTGACTAGAGAGGTGAAAAGTTAAGTCCGAATTATGAGACATGTCGACATTTCATTCAGCTGTACCTACAATGATTATTTTCTTGAAAACATCATGTTCGGGCATGCTCATTTAAACCAATACCACAGAATAAAATGAACCCAATACACCCTGTTCTGTGACCAAATACATCTTTTTAAGTAATTTTATTTAATTAGTAGTAGAAATATTCTGTAGTTTTTTTTTATTGGGATTTATTGTGACGACTTTTCCGGCAACTGGTATATAAATATCTTAAAAATAATCTGTTTTGCATGAACGATATAGCGAGAAATGTAGTTTGAAATAAATTATTAAATTTTTCATAGGTATTCACGAAAACATATTTTTACGGTGTAATTTACTACGTTTAAAATATTTTCTAGTTCACTTATACACTATTTAAAACATTTTCAAGTTGTTTGATTACCGTTTAATGATTATTATTTTTAGGATTTTTTGGATAATAAGTTTATGTGGTGAGTTTTATTTATTAATTTTATTAGTTTTATAACCAGTTTTATTATATATATATATATATATCAAATAACTTATAGGTATTTTTTTATTTATTTAGTAACCATTTCGGTTTTTTGCAGTTACACTCACTTACTTCTATATTGAAATACCTTTCACCTAATGCTTCTAAAGTGTTTTATCATTACATCGCACGTTTAATAATAAACCGGAATAAGTCAAAAATTAAGGATTCCCACTTTTGTTAATAAAACGAACTAACTCCGATTGAAGAATCTATCGGTAAAATCCCGCCGTGCGAAACAAACCATAATGGCCGATTTTTAGATCACCCCTCTCTTTATTACAAAAGCACGCGAAAAGTCATTTCATACCATAAAGAATCATTCAGTGATGCGGCGATCGTGTTGTGTGAAATGTAGCGTTGTTTTGTGACTATAGTGGAGTAAGGTAAAATAGTTCGGTTTATTTTCAAACACAGGTGAAATTATTTTACTTCATTTTTTTATAGACTATCATGTTTTCGTTTTACTTCACTTCAGTTGAAAACGGTGTTACAATACAGCATGTACTATTTGGACTTGTTGCAGTTTATCATTAAATTATAAGTGTATAGTTAAGAAAAATTGCGTATTAGTGCGTTTTAGCATTAGATTATTACTTTTATTCGAGAATTAATTAATTTTACACCACTTTATTGCCAAAGCTATCGCTAAATTTATATAATACTTGTATTTATTTCGGTTTACATTTAACATGATCCTAAAGTCTAAAAGTAATCTAGCCATTGCTGCAGTTTATTACAAAATGTCCTTTAATTTTATTTTAAATACTGATTGATAAAAAGTATTAAATCACTAGTTCCATAGTTTAAATCCTGTAGAGGACGCCTTAAAATAGGAACCAGCATCGCCTAAAACTTTTTGTAATAAGTGTTAATGCTTGATGTACTGATAACGATACAATGTTGGATGTACTGTTACGAATAATTCTAAGCCAGCCGAAATATAAATAACGTCGTGATTACGTACTTACATGTGCATTACCCCTAACTGTAAATTTACAAATTAGGAACCGTACTATCACGTTTGCGTTAAGATTTTTACTATCACCCTTATGTTTTTACCATCATGATCTTTGAGTAAAATTTTAACGCAAACGAAATAGTTAATTTTACTTTCTTTCAATCTTACATTCCTCGGGGTACAGTATCCATAATACATTTTCACGTAATATTCTCTGAATTATTTTAGTAAATAATACAGGATAACTCACGTGAATCAGTCAGATAGCTCCGACTATAGTTTTAACCACAATAGGTGGTCTTTTCCAACGGAAGCTCGGGAAGCCTAAGTTGACGTCTCGCTTAGGTCTAGGTTAGGTTAGCTATGCGATGTGGTTGAAACTATAGTTGGAGCAGTTTGACTGAATCACGTGAGTTATTCCGTATTATTTTCTAAAATAAGTGTTAACCACGTTAGTTTCTCTGAATTAATTGAAAGTTTTACCTTTTTATTTAATGTTGTGTATAAATTCTTTAAGAGTTTGTTTAATGAAACAGACGATCAAGTCCAACACAGCATACAAAAACACAAGATCTCCAGCTCACGATGGAAGAAGTCAAGGCCGCCACGTCAAAATCACCACCATTTAGAAAGTTCAGGTTGCCAGCGTCATCATACCACCACGAAAATAAGTAAGCGGTACTTCAAAGTGGATACAAAAGTTAGCCAAACGTTTACGTAACAAGATATCAAAATACGAACGCAGATTAGGTATGTCCGAAAACCCAACAAAGCCTATTATTTTATTATTGGTAATTAACAAATTAGATTCTTTAAACTTTTTTTCAAAGCTACCTTGAACATTTTGATTCGAAAGAGATGTGTGGTGAACACAGCAAAAAACAGCAATAACTTTATAGTACGTGGAAAAAAAATTGTAATTATAACAAAATAATCCCAAATTGATAAAAGGTTTATTAAAGAGCAAATAAATATATCTTTCTTCCGAACTAAATAAATGTATGTATCATCTTTGTTGGTCCTATAAAAAATCAACTTTGGAGCAAGCACAAGGGCTTAGTAAAAATATGACCAACATCGTGAGTACAAGATACTGAGTAGAGATGAATAAAAGCTTGATCGAAAAAAAAATCTGATAAAAAAATACCGTCTGGTTCATGATATACTTTTATATCTAGGAAACACAAATTACCATCACGATTTTCTTTAACCGTTACCTATATTTTTGAGTCTGATGAAATTAAATGGGTGTAAAATAACGGCAACTCTTCTTTGGCCATCGAAGACATCATCTACATAATGCCACCAGTAACATGGTTTTTCACTAGCGCTCCTCATGATCTCCCTCAAAACGTTCCATATAAAAATTGGCCACAACTGGCGCTTTAGGAGAGCCTAGGTGACTCCTTCCATTTGCATGTTATAATTAATTCGCTAAAGAACCGTTTGACACAAAACATTCACTCAGCTCTGTGTAGTCATTGGGCATATCAGCTCCGTGGAGTAGGTCAGTAATGATTTTTATAGCTTCTTTCAAAAACACATTTGTGATAAGTGATGTCACATCGAAACTTATAATTATTTCCATCGGCAGTATACGTACATCTGCTAGCAAGTTAACAAAATGTCTGGAATCCTTTACGTAGGTTTGGGTTTTGCTTGTAACTGTTGCAGGACATTTGCTAAGTATAGAGACTGTTTGTATGTAGGTGCATTTATTTGACTGACAATAGACCTCAGAGGCTAGTTGGTAGTAACTGAGTCGTTTCTTTTGAATCTCTAAATAGCTCTTTTTGGAAGGAATTGGATGCGAAGCTTGATTGAAATAGGTACGTGCATTTGGAAATACTTGGAGCACATTAGTAAGGACGCACAAGAACCATTGAACATTATTTTTTATTCTGATAATGTGCAGGTCAGAATAAATATAATTTTATAATGACAATTTTTATGTATGCTGTTTATCTTTTTAAAATCCAAAGCATCACTCCTAATTCATGATTCGAAGGCATACGCAAAATAAAGCAGACAACATAGGTATACAGTCTGATAGACAAGAAGTTAAAAAAATGTTAAGTCATTCCAATCTTTATATAACAACCACCAACACCCAGTTCAATATATAACAAAATTTAACCCCCCGATCAACCAGTATTTTGGATCTTCAACTGTTACAAGAAGAATAGGACTTAAATTTTTGTACAGACGAAAGCAACTGAAATGTGAACTGCAATGATATAAAAGTATTATTATACTTAAAGATATCTTACAACGACGACAACTTAATAAGCGAAATAAACCAAGGCAGATGAAATCAGTCATAGAAATAACCATGAAGGCAGCATATACGCAAAAACAGGAGATAAGTGCTTATAAAAATTAAGACTAAGACTTAATTGCAAAGGGGCTGATTTCATTTTATGTTATGTATGTTTTTACAACTCAATTCTTATACTTTTTTGATAAGTTTTGATTAATATTTTGAGAAGTCACAACTCACGAGATTGATTATGACGAATAGGTAAAATCTACGACAAATAATTCAAAGTAGACATTTATTATAAGTTCCTAATACGACTGATTATTAAAATAATATGATTAGGTTAAGAAAGCAGTTACAGTGACTTTTAAAATGTATTTTACTTTACCAAATTATAGGTATATTGCAAAATATTTCTGTATTTTTGTTTCCATTTTAATTTTAAAGTGTATTAAAAATTAAACATCTGATAAGATCTTTTTATTTATTAATACTGTACAGAATTATGACATATTAGTTTACACATTTTTTGAAACTTGATAATTGATTTTTACACTAAACAGACATAAGTCGAAACAGTAGAAAATAAACTTCATTTATTCATTTGATATAAATAAAATAATTATATTGTTATGTCAGCTATATTCGCTATACATCTGGCTTTAATTTAAGACCAAGAAAGTAAAAATAACACTAAAAACACGTGAAAACCATCAAAATGTTTTCAACAAGGTAGATACTCAAAACTTTGAACGCGATTTCCCAAAAAAGTAAATTTTTGTCTTATTCCGGTTTATTATTAAGCGTGCGACATAGTTGAAAAGGCGTTAACTATATTTGCATACAATTTGATCTAAAAAAACATTCCATTACTTTTGAATACTAAACAAACACATATTTGATACTAAACAAAATTATACTGGCCTTTTTAGTATCGTTACACATATTAGATTTATGTTTTCATTTGATCAATTAAAAGACATTTTAATTTTTAAATAACATAAGATTCCTAACAGCATCTGCAGCTCTCCTTCAAATCAAAAGACATGGAATACACAATAGTATAACGCAGAAAATTTGTACTAAAAAGTAAAGAGGTACAATGGACTTTTTGTAAGAGTCTTGAACTCATTCCCATCACTACTTATAACAACTTGGTCCAGTACTCGCACCCGTACCAGTAACTTATAATCTGGTACAGTTAACAATCACATTGAAGCAAATTGTCCCCGCAAGCTGTCTTCCGAACACGCATTTAGAACTTACTCGCTCGAGGCTGCCATACTCGGGTAATATGATCTTAATATTATGGTATCAGATTTTTAAGATTCCTGTTTTGAATGCGGAATGCCAGTATGTATTCCTCTGTTGATTATTATTGCTTTTTTCTATCGGCTATGAAATATAAAAGTACCTACTATGGACTTCAATATTTATTCAACACAATGTTAGTTTACTATACTTAACTCGGCTTTTGTTATCTAAGTTATTCAGATCGTATTTTTGTGTAGTTAACTTGCTTCAGTCACCTCGCAAACTAGGGTTGGTTATGGATAAAAATGACCTCGTATCCGCAAAAGGTCAGAAACTGTATCTATACCAAACATTACAAGTAATAAAATTGAAAATAATATAAAATTCTTTTTACAAAACCGCTGTAGATTTGGAATAAAAACCATTTGTGTTCAAATCCGAAACGATTATTCTTATAATAATTAAAAATTTCTCCGTGCTACATGGTGCGTGTCTGGTACGAAGGCTCTTGGTATTTGTATGCTTAGAATCGAAAAGGATGATCGGTGTTTCCTCAAACATGAATATTCAATAATATCAAGACATTCGAATAATATAAATAGCGTCAATATTTTTTCACCTATTTCGGAATTTTTATAGCTACAAGACTGGCAAAGGGCTCAAATGTTTAAGTTATCTCCTATGATATTCGGGTTCATCTCTATCGGGTATCCTTACTCTATTATTACTATTTTCTAACATTACAAATACACTTTTACAAATTTTAGAAGTACAAAATTTCTCACCACGACTTGGAATCAAAACACCGTCTTAAAATTAACTAATATATCTCTAAATATTTGTCTTCTCTTCTTTTGCGTCGGCGCAACCACTGTGTTTAATTTTGCTTTATCATAAATCTGCCAAAAATTTGTGAAAGTGATTTTTGCTTGGCACCCGTTAGTGCTTGTTCATTATATTCAAATATTACATATATTTTTCAAATTATTACATAAGGGGGATTCTGAGAATAAAACTATTATCGTCACTCTTGTATTTCCTGAAAAAAAATAGTCAGAGATGCAAGAGGTCCAAGGGGCAATTGCTATCTACCAGACATATATAGTTGGCATACATAAGTGAATGTAGGATGATAAGGATGTTTACCATAAGATTATATATTATTATATAAACATAAAGTTTTGTGCAAGGTATTAAGGGGACATATGGATCACTATACTCTGCAATGTTCTTATTTTGAACGTGATTAATTTGCTGATCATTTTGCTCAAGTCAACTTCGTACTTACGGTCTCATCCATCAAGAATAAACGACTCTTTTGCATACATCCCATACTTTTCATTGGTACTTTGGTATAATAAACGCTCTTTATATCATGCAGGTGCAAATTTTATGTGACGTTTACTGAATAATAAGTTGGAAATTGCTGGCGACAATTACTCAAACCTGCGCTTGAGCGCCAACCACACGTTATTCTTGTACGTTTACCATACATAATGTAAGACTTAAAGTCGTTGCGATCATAGTCATGATTCCAATGATTCGTTACATATTATATGATGGTTCTCTGTTTTTTTTTTTAGATAAAATGAATTTCCGTTTTTGGTAAAATTGTAACATACGTTTATAATTTGCAAAGAAGTCTAGGAGAACTTATTTTTATCAACAGATAGATAATATACATTTATGAACAATCTTTGTAATACGAAAAAATTAAACCGAATTTTTTTTAACAAAAATGCTGACTATATGAAAGTACCTACTCATATACTCGTACATGTGACATATAAGTGTTGTTCTTGCCGTTAATACGAGTATTTAGTTCAATGTTCTTTATATATTTTTTCATAGGATATTGCCATATGTTAATATCGTTCTGGAATTTAAATTATTAATATTGTGGTAACCATAAAAATTAAAGAGCTTGAACCTTTGTGACTTTTAAAAAGTCCCAAGTAACTTATACTGACTTCTATATCTGATGAGAGTCAATGTGAAAATTTGCAAATTATTCTAGTATTAATTATTTTTTTTTTTGCCTATTTTACGTTAACACTAGGTTCAACTGTGTATCCTGGTACTATTTTTAGTCCCGCTGGCAGTTATCTTTCCCATCCACAAAAAAAAAGTTTTTGCTTAGCATACGATTATGTGTAAATAGTGCTCGATATGAGCATTATACAAAATTATAGGCTGGTTTAAATACTTAAGTTCAGTTTGATGGTCAGTAAAAGTATATAACAAAACAGAAAATATACGCGCTTTAAGTGTTAATTCAGTTAAATAATTGCCTGGAATACGGCACAAAGCAGCATACGATTATACAATATACAGTAAAATATAAAAAAATGTGTTGTAAATACATAATTGGCCATTCTCACAAACAATGGACCGGGTGCTAGCGCCTCAAGCCACGAGCAAATGAAGCATGCTCTCACGTATTAACCAACCAATTTTCCAAGACCTTCCACTACACTTTTGTATCTTTACTTACGAAGCTCATTTAGGGGGAAACAAGGCGGGTCCATATAAACTGGTTCCAGTGGTCTTGGAACAACAAAATGCCATGTACGCAGCAAACCTAATGGAAATTCTGTTCCGCATTAAAAGTCTGTCGGCAGAAGGAAAATGTGGATAATGGGAAGGTGTGGTGTATCTTTTTTCCTACACTACCGTTGAAGATAATTATAGGGAAATACTATCACGCAAGAGTAATTTAAAAAGAAAATTGTGTTGTAGGTACTTTGAAATGATCCTACACAAACTCAAGTTTTAACTTTACGTGGCATGTAACTGGATATGGTTATTTACCGTTCCGCCGAGAAAACGCGTCCCTATTGCTAAACCTTCGCTACCTTTACGTCCATCAGTCCGTTATAAACCACCCATAGTCCCAGTTCTGATACATACAGCTCTTATGTATTAGAACTCGGACGATGGGTAGTTCGTACCACTATAAGATAGCGTTTTTTGAATACATGTGACTACGTCGTTTCCGAGAAATAGTTATTTGTTAACAAGGCTACAAGTTATTATTTGCGCGACTGCTTTTATTGATTCTTGAGGAAGCGAAAGATTGAACTACGAGCAAAGTGAGTTGTTCAAATATAGAACCCTAAGCATACCAAAGGTTTCAAAGATGCGAGACTCAAAGTTACTTTGACAACGCGCGCAACACCCAATTTTTTACCTCATTACTGCAAGGACAATTCTATGTGAAAGAAAAACAACTTAAATAATATAGTCAATTTGCGTTCATTTATAGTCAAAATTAAGTGAAATTACTAAAATAGTAACATTTAGAGTAAATACTTTTTTCCGAAACTTGTATAGAGGTTCGTAGTTCAAAAACCTTTTCCACGCTGGCGGATAAAAATAACTTTTCCACGCAGACTTCTAATAATTAACAACTATTTTCCGATTTTGTGAGGTAAAAAAAGATAATCGTACGTATTAAGTGACTCTATACAAGAATATATCTCCCCGTGGGGTGCCGGGTTAGAATTGCACCTCCCCATATCACCCGTGGGTGTCGTAAGAGGCGACTAAGGGAAAAATACTGGAAGGTGGGCAGCAGCGCCTTCTAAAGAACTGCCAACTTACACTGTGATCCCCAAGACGCCTGCCAAGCGTGGGGATTATGGCCAATACCCCCTTAAAAGGGGAGGCTGTGTTCAGCAGTGGACGATCCGGCTTTTACAGTACAGTACAGTATACAAGAAAATTATTTTTTAACGTTTCGTGTTTTTGTTATAACGCAAAAAACAAGCTTTCGAGGTAAGTTCAAGCTTGCAAGATATATCTTCAGTACGGCAGTCATTGTCACTAGGTCACCACTGCTACTTATTTATTTTACGTTCTCTTTATATAGCTCGTGACACCTATATCATTTGCGGGATTCGAAGCGTCATCCATTGTTTGTAGTTTTGTTATGTAATCCGCAGAGCATGCGTTATTGAAAAATAACAATATTAAAATTATATGAACTACATTTACAAATTGTTGGCGCACTAAATTGTTGTACTGAGCGGGAACTGAACACGCGTCCCTTGGATTCACGCAGGAAATATGGAAAATAGATTTTTTGAGCGCAACTTATATATATATGAAATTTTAATGGGCCCACTTCAGAAATCTTAACTACAAAAACAATAAAATATCGTTTCAACGAATTCATAATTGGTGATGTAATCCAAACATACAACTAAAACAAAGTTAAATTAAAAACCTCCTTCTTGTTTTAATTCACTTACGAAGAATAAGTAGCAAAATTTATTTTAGTATGTTTTTCGCAATTTGTTTTAACGAGATCTTAAACAACGTTGGCCAAACTACACGTTAGTTAAACATAAATGCCTCCCACAGGCATCATACACGTTGTTTAATCCACCCATTGAAATATATCACGTTGAGTTTATTAATGTGCTCCTTGTTTTGTTGCTAGCGATATAAACATAGCTAAGGAAATATGTATGCATTATGAAGTACGAGTAATTATTTTTACTCAAATAATAGGCGTACAGAATTTTATATCTATTGAAAAGGACTGGGTAGTTCTCCAATGCTTAGCCATCATCCAATAAAAGGATTTTTGTTTTTGAATTATCGTTAAAGGTGATAAAGGTGAAGTCGTCTTTGAAAAATTTCAGGCTGAGGGCGTAGGACGGCGAGACCTCGTTTTGCATGCGAGTGAGTGAAACAGAACTAAGCAATATTTAAATAGCATGAGCTTACTTAAATAGCATTAGCATGATATTACATAGATTTCTTTTTAAATAAATTTATATTAAAAATGAAAAAAATCTTTAACATACTGTATCACATGATTGCTACATAACAATTAGAAAAAAAATATTTGATACGATTCACTATAGACATAAAACTTGAATTAGCGAATTAAATCTTTCAAAATTACGAGTGCAGTGCAATATTCGAAGCGCTCGTAGTGAAGTTTGCTTAGCCATTCTGAATCGATTAGTAAAGTTAAGCAACGTCCGCCTCGGTCATGACTTGGATGGGTGCCCGCTGGTTGGACATTACTACTGAGCACTTCCGTGCTTCGGAGGGCACGTTAAGCCGTCGGTCCCGGTTGTTGTCTTTGGATGGCAGTCGTTACAGCATGGTGGTAGGGCATTTGCCCGCCTGGCTAGCTACCACCCTCAAGTTGAAAATCTGTCGCCCAGCACCTAACGGTGTGTTCCGGCAGCTATACATGAGAGCCAGTAATTCTAGGTTAGCCTGAACAACATCTTCGATCACATCATCACTTACCATCAAGTGAGATAGAGGTCAAAGGTTAACCTATCAGGCATAAAAACATAAATGCAGACCGGTGGCCCTACAACTGCAATGGGAAGGCGTGATTATTAAACATCAAGTGGTTCTAATAATCAATCTAGTAACATCATAATAGATTAAAAAAATGTGCTAAGCTACTTGTATTCAAAGCTATACTTTAGATCACACAATAATAGTTGCAATAGAAGCGGCTATAAAACAAGAGCCAAAACGATTAAAATAGTTCTACTGTGTTTATGGTGTTGAATTCAAAATTCAAATTCAAAGTTTTTATTAGCGGACAACAGAGATCCATTTTGTTACCTCAGAAAAAATATGTTAGAAGTTACTTAATTAAACATTTTAAGATATAATTTCATATGCAAACACATATTAAAAGGACATATACTTACGAGGCAACTTGTGTCCAATTATTTTTCACACGAAATGCTTCAGTATAGGCGCCCTCATGTCATCTGCTACCACCTTCAGGACATTGTTGTTACTTCCCCGTACCTTCCTCATCAATGATGCTACTTCTTTCCTAATAACGGCATGAAAGCCGTCAGCATGGGCTTGAGCAAACATCCCGGAGGCCCTGCAAAGACAGGGAAGTCTCAACATCATAACACATTTTGATTTACGCGCAGTGATTTACCACAATCACATGCTTATCGTATGTCACATCCATAACTTAGTAAAAAAGACTATGAACCCTCTGGGCTTTTGGTCTGTGTCTATAATATTCTGAAGTAAATATTTGAAAATATTCTCTTGCCAAGTATACTCACTTTAAAAGTATTATGTAATATGGGGCTAAATCAGAAATAAATTTTACTTGTGGCAAAAATGGTATTTTTTTGTATTTGGGACCAAACAGGTCGCACAAAGACGTTCAGCACGAGATTAATGGACAGCCCCTAGGTATACCCGTTTGACCTATGTTTTCATATTGTTAATTTTTACTACATAGATTATACCGACTTCATACACTTTTTTTATGCGATCGTGATGGAGCGAGCACGAATCCCACCTGGTGTTAAGCGGTAACCTATAACAGATGCAATTCATCAGTAGTGGCAAATTGCACTGCGCCCATCACCCAGAGACAAAGATGTTAAGTCATGTGCCTGTAATTTCACTGGTACCTTTTCATTCCGGAACACAGTAAGGTTCACATTACTGCTTGGCGGTCAAAATTAGTATGATGGCAGTACTCCCCCGAAGGAACTTCCACAAAGAGTTCTACTGATACTAAAATTTCTACTAAAATCTTCCCATGCACTAATGTACACTGTAAGATTATGCCTGCACTGTTATAACATTCAAAATTTATTTATTATCACGAAGGATATTTGTTGGCGAGTTTTTCACATCGCGTCCTGGTAGTTGCCCGAGCCCAGTTCTTAAACAAGAACTTTGAAGAATTGATAAATATTGTAATTGGAAATCACATGTAAACAATTTATGCCCAAAATTGGATAGATTTGTGTATGTTATGTACCGACTCCGACAAATAACAACCAATGAAGCAGCCTTAACCGCCTATCATGGCTACGTCTCTTCAAGCTTAAGATACGGCATTGTACTGTGGGGTTTTTTCCGTTGAGGCTGACAGGGTGTTTATTACGCAAAAAAAATGTATACGATGTCTATGTGGGGCGGAATATATGGATAGCTGTGAGCCATTGTTTAAAAAACTTAAGATTCTTCCTGTGCCTTCATTGTACATTTACGAAATAAGTGTTTTTGTAAAAAAAAACCTGGTCTATTTGAAAAACAAAGCAATGTAATAAAAAGAGCTTGTCCGAGTAGATATCCTCATAAGTTGTTCACGCCAATTCAACGATTACAGCTGACCAAACGAAATGCTAATTGTATGGCAATTCGAGTGTATAATACTTTACCTGACAATATTAAAGGAGCTGCTTGCTATAAATGTTTTTAAAAAAATGTTATTTGACATGTTATTACAAAAATGTTACTACTCGATCAAGGACTTCTTAGAAGATAAAAAACTAAAATAAGTATATGTAATCTGACTTGTAATTATTGACATAAATTTAACATGACATTTTATTTATATTAATCCTAATTAGGTATTGACTTCGATCTTTTCATTTATTTTTTAAATTATATTATATATTTATTAATATCTATGAAAAATGTAGTCAAATAATAATATATATGTAAAGATCAAAATATTTGCACACCGTTTAGGTAAAGTTTTGTTGGAACTGTATTTGAATGCTATTACAACTCTGCAATATTGTACCGAAAACTTTAGCAAATAAATATTCATTCATTCATTCATTCATTTGAACTCAGATACATCATTGATGACCAAAGGCTATACCATGAGCAGCAAAACAAGACATCGTTCATTGAACTCCACGTCAAAGAAAAATATATGAGACTAAATCTATCTTAATAAGAGTACAGTAGTATCTTAATCAACTAAACAAAAGGCCTGCCACCGACCAAGGTTGTCATTTATCACATAGCACTTGCCTCTATCCTTGACACAATTAGTCCTTTACATCGCTCAATGTAACCTTTCGGAATGTACATAGAAAACAGTAGGTAATTTCTACACATTCCTCAGTTACTCTTTCCAAGCTAAAATATACCTTATTATGTAGGGATAAATATGTAAAATGACTACATTATTTTAGATTTTTGACTAATGGTTCCACTTTAGCATTCTTTGGCTTAATATTTTGGCATGCTACTGTGATATGATTACTACATGTGTTTTAACAAAACTCCCTCATTCTTTCGAATCTCGAACTTGGTCTCTGGATGGAACTTCTACTGAGCTTTTAGTTTACTCTTAAATCAATTACCCGGTTCAAACAAAAATATACCTTATCACATAGGAATAAAGATGTAAAAGTTGTGAATTATTTTAGGTTTTTGACTAACGATTCCACTTCATCTTTAGCTTTCGAGCCATTGTTCACCTGACAAGGTTCGCGATAGTATAAAATATCGTATGAATGGAACATCGGTCTGTCTATCTTCTATTGCTTCGATACACACAGTCTACAAGTGTGGACAACGTAACGATGTCAGAAAAATCATTGAGAAGGATTTTAAATGATTTTATAATATTATGGTACGGAAATCTGTTATAGAATTTACTTATGTATTTGTTCTCGACATAGAACAAATTGTTAAACATAAAAAAAAAAATATCAGATTTAACCTCTACGCTCAGGTAAATTTTTGGTCAAAATTATGGGGCCCGCATGTAATTTTTGTATTTTTTTCAATTCAAACTGAGCTGGAATAGATCTATTCCAAAACTGTGAAAGCTTAAATGATACCAAGTTTGAAGCTTGTATGTATTATTTTTTTTAAATAAAGCAAAACGAAAATAAGTGAAAACGAAACACGTTTCTTGTAAAACTTCTCGTGCACGTAAAGAAATACATCATCTGTGAAAATTTCAATGTCTCACTATAACGGTTCATGAGATGTAGCCCGGTGAGAGACAGACAGACGGACAGTGGTGTCCTGGTAAAAGGGTTCCCGTTTACACTTTGGATACGGAACCCTAAAAATGGAGATGAAAAGAGAGTAAAGGTCGTAGAACATAATATTTTATGCCACGTCAACTGTTTAATTGTATTGTTCGCGCTTACACATATTACTGATATATATACAAGCTACTGACTTCGACCACAAAGACAGCGAGAAAACTATAGAATAGAGACTGTTTTTGCAAATTAATTGACAGATTCCAATACCTTTTATTAAATAGCTCGTCCTTCGGCAGATGTTCACAAGCATGGTAATATCAAAACAAGCCTCATTGGAACCTTGATGAGCCTGTTCAACTACATTTTTCATTGCAATTAACTATGTAAGTATTTGTACAGTATTTATACTTACATAAGTTGACGACGGATTCTATTCCTTAAATAAAACTAATAGGGAAGGGTTTTTGCCAACCTGTATGCAAGTTAGGTAAAAGTTGAATATGTGCAATTGAGATGAGAACATTTAGATATAACGTGTGGTGTGACTTTTGAGGATGAAGTAAAATAAAGCGAGGTGAAGTAAAAAGGATAATTTTTTCTACCAAAAAATGGAGCCGACTTCAACACGGAAAAGTGTGAAATAACTTGTTGAAGTCGGTACCATGATAGTTCAAAAGTACCTATTATCACAATATTGTGCGCATAGTACCGACTTCGACAAGTTATTTCACACTTTTGGGTGTTGAAGACGGATCCATTTTTTGGTAAAAAAAATTGTTCACTCATTTTAGTGACCCTTGCTACTTACGGGATCGATTGCCATTCAATTTCGACGACTATATTTCAGTTATTAGAGTGTAACTCAAAAACCGATTTTGATGACATTTAAAATGGGACCAAATGACAAGCATCAGCTTTCAAACAAAAAAACACACGAATTGAGAACCTCCTCCTTTTTTGGAAGTCGGTTGATAACTACCGAG
The DNA here is from genome assembly GCA_963854805.1 of Plagodis dolabraria. Classification (NCBI taxonomy): domain Eukaryota; kingdom Metazoa; phylum Arthropoda; class Insecta; order Lepidoptera; family Geometridae; genus Plagodis; species Plagodis dolabraria. The sequence goes on along the minus strand of OY978452.1, from coordinate 10,107,660 downwards.
ATAAAAATGCTGAGATAGTTTGAACATGTACAAAGAGTGGTCAAAGGGAGATTAAAAAGTAAGTGTACATGGTAATTTACCTAGATACTGTTGAAAGGGGAGATGTTCATTGCGTATTCCCACTACAACGAAGACGTGGTCATGAGTATGTTGAATATATCTTAGTAAGACAATGTAAAATGTCAATGAACGAGCTTTGACATCTTGCACTATCTTACTAATAAACAGAAAAAAGAATAACATTATTATTAATATATTTTCGAATCCCAAAGGTGTTTAAAATTGTCTACTAAAGATATATCACGACTGAATTTTGTTACAAGAGTGGCCATCCAATACTACAAATGAACAAAAAAAGACGAGTCTGTTCACAATAGCCTTAACACTTTTCTTGGCAGCAAATTATAATTTCGAGTGTGATCCAATTAAAAATATTATCATATCCCGACGTGTACAAAATGGCAGCCAAAGATGTAGCCTATTGATTATGAACAAGTTCAATAAAAAAGGGGTTATTATTTCTTAAACTAACCACCCGTATGTGGTTGATATTAACACCAATATCTTGCAACCGTATGATTAGCTTATTGTTAACGGGCTACCGTTTCTTTTACAAGGCCGATGTAATAAGCACTTTTGAGATATAATTATAAGTGCCTTTACGTTTTGTATTAGAAAAGGCTTACATAACTCGATTGGCAGTTTTATTGTTACGCCGACCATTAGTAAATCAATATTTAGATGTTTCGTCATGATAGTTAATGTTGTATTGTGGTTGTACTGGGTATGAAATTGAAATTCTGTAATTTGATGGGCGTTGAATGTCGGTAATGATAATGTTGGGTGGTTGGTTGAGGGAGTAATTTATACTTCTGACCTTACAAAAGGTGAAACAGTCGTGAAGTTTGAAATAGCCTGACACCTTGACCTATTTATATTGATGATGTTCTCAAAAAAATATTGATAACTACATTATCAGTTAGTGGAAAAAAAAATTAACAAAAAATGGAACCGACTTCAACACCCAAAATTGTGAAATAAGTTGTTGAAGTCGGTACCATGATGGTTCAAAAGTACCTATTATCACAATATTGTGCGCATGGTACCGACTTCGACAAGTTATTTCACAATTTTGGGTGATAAAGTCGGTTCCATTTTTTGTTAAAAAAAATTTTTTCAATCTTTTTAGTGTATCTCAAAAACAGCATGACCGATTTTGATGAAATTTAAAATGGGACCAAACCATCAACACAAGCGTCGGCTTTCGAACAAAAAAGAATTTTCAAAATCGGTTCACCCAGTCAAGAGATCTAAGGTAACATACATAAAAAAAATACAGACAAATTGAGAACTTCCTCCTTTTTTGGAAATCGGTTAAAAACCGGTATACTCCGATATTTCCCGGGAATAAGTAAGACCCTAAATTGACTTTCTGGGGAAGAAGCTCAAAAAAAATACTGTATCAGCAGGATTGTCCACTGCCGAACACAGCCTCCTCCATTAAGGGGGGATTTGCCATAGTCCCCGCGCATGGCAAGCGTCTTGGAATTGTAGTTAATATTTATATCAGTTCCTCAGAAAGCGATGCTGGCCACCTTCCAGTATTTTACCTGTAGTCGCCTCTTACGACACCCGCAGGTAAAAATGGGGGTGATTTTAAAGCACGAAACAACACGGGCCGAAAGTACGGGGCTACAAAAGAAGTTGTATTATTGGGCACAACACCATGAGCAGCGCTTAGTAAAACTACAGCTCACCTTTCAACATTCTTCAGTCCCCACACGAACATTGAAGTTTTCACCGCTATTGCTTGCGTTCTCTCTTGTCTTTGGCAAGTGAATACCTGGGGAACAATAAAAAAATGAAAACGTATGAAATGCAATAAGAAGGTGGCGATGTCTCATTTCATGGCCCAACTTAGTGATATCACATTTAAATGGCAATAACCTAAAATATACCTACTCATGAAATATTATAGGACACAAATTATCCCAAATTTACGGTTTTTAAGCAAAACTGTTTCTGAGTCCTTGGGCTTTGATTTGATCATCTATTTAAAATTGAATGCACATAGCTCGAGACATTATTTGGTCTTAGTATAAACATACAAAAACACAACATCATACTTATGCCCGAAGGAATATATCATAAATAACTGAGCGATGATAATTGTTATTAATAATAATTATATTTAGTGACTAGGTACTCGTGCGGGACAGGCCGTACAACTGATATCAATCTGATGCTCAATCCATAAAAGTACAAACTATTGGTTACACTATATTGCACTCGTAACCCCTTGAGATATATTTGCATGTATGATATTTTATATTTCTTTACAAGAATCAATCATATTCGTTGCAATATGGTCTTAATCAAGATTTTACATGTTCCATATCTTGCCTGATATGGCCTACAATATTATATAGTAGATACATACTAGAATTTAAACATAATCTAAAACAAATTAACTCAGATTAAATCATTTGTTCGTAGTTCGTACTATAAATATTTTATTATTAAGAGGATTATATAGCACGTACTTCTACATACAAAAAGAAAAAGCTCTTTTCTACCTCTTAATATTGCCCGATTTCGGTGATTTTTGTGTTCATGTATTGAAAATATCATTGACTAGGCTTGCACGTTTTATTTATTCCAGTTTTCTAAATAACTTTAAAATTAGAAGAAATTGGGCAATATTAAGATGTAGAAAAGTGCTTTTTCTTTTTGTATGGAGAAGTACGCGCTATATAATCCTCTTAAATACTATAGGAAATTATGTCAAGTGTTTTATCATTACAGGGACTTAGGTTCATTAAAACTATTGCACAATTATAGGCATATTCTCAGAGACAAATTTATAACTGTAGGTAGTTACATTTGAATACTGTGTCGGTGCCACATCCGGTCTAAAAACTCTGTCAACAAAACAACAGACACCGCCGTACCATTAAATGTGAAATTGTACCATGTCCCAGGTAAAATTAATACAGAAGTACATATTTTACAATGGTTATATTAGGGACATAAAATATAATACGTCAAAGAAATAATGGCTGTTATTGACGTACAGATGTTGAAATGGACGACGAAACAGGAATAAGCGAATTACCTGTAATTGTTATTCTCGTAATTAGTCGGACATTCTCGTGAATCAACCGACTGTGCAGAAATGAAATATTAAGGTGAGTTGAATAAGTATAATCTGTATATATAATAAAACTGTAACAAAAGCCATGTCTGTAAGTATAAGATCATGAGAAAAATATCATTTGTTGGTATGGTGGCATAATAAGTAAGAATATGGTGGTAAAATAAGGTAATATAAAAAATTATCACTTTGAATTTTTCGCTCAGTCTGTGGTTTTATCTGGATGCCTGTGGGTGCCAGGTTAGAATGTTACCTCCCCATTTTTTCCTGTGGGTGTCATAAAAGGCGACTAAGGGAAAAGTACGCCAAATGAACAGCATACCACTTCTCACGTGGATGTGAGTAGGTTGTTGTGTGCATTAGACGCACAACAGGGCAGTGTACCTTGTTACTGCCCTGCCAGGCTGCATACAATATGTTCTTGTGTTCCTGTCGTACACATGTTGTTAGCGTATACATATTATTTGTAATATGATCTTGTATTTTGTCTTGTGTGTTATAGAATAGTGCCCGGTGAATGGCAATAGGCTCTCCCCCTATTATATGAGACCAAAACCCTAATGGTGAAACTTGGGTGTTAACACACGTCTGCCTACCCCTTCGGGGAACAAAGTCGTGATTAAATGTATGATTATATGTATTTTTGTGTTTAAACATCATGCATAAAATAATGAATTGATTTAGAAGATAATTTTTGAGTTATATTATATAAATTCAAATTCTAAATTATTTATTCAATTAAGGCGTCTACGACGCTCTTATGAAGATGTAGAATCTAGAATAGCCATGATTTTTTTCAATCTGGATCAATCCATGCGAAAGAAAACTACAATTTCGTTACACAAATTCACATTAAAGACGAAATCCAAACATCGAGCATATTATTGTATTTTATTTGTTTGATGATGATTATTTCAGTAAAATACACAAGAACATAATATAAATAAAAATGGCCATTTTCCAATCGCTATCATTCCTTAGGGAATGTTTTTGTTTGCAGTACAGCAGCTACTTTTTGGGTAATCAAGGTGGTATGATGGTGAGTCTATTCCGTTCATAGAGTATGATTCGCAATGGATAATAACATTGTCACACTACAAACAGGCATAGGTACATGGGGAATAAAGGTCCTGGGTTCCAGGGCCCTTATTTTCTAAGTTACGTTGTCTCCGTGGAATGGTCGTGAAATTGTATTTTACATGACACTTTCAACTTTGAGAGAACGTTACGAGCACGTTATCTGCGTGTTATAAATTGTCATGATAACCAACACTGCTCAATAATACCAACTTTTTCGCTATGGATTCTGTGGAGTAAATGTAATAGGTAAAATACAAATTACCTACATGGTGAAGTGAAGCTAAACATTACACGTTCAAATACTCGCGCAAAATCTTCAAGTTTTAACTGCCACGATGATAAATTATGCAATAAAAAGGCTTACTACCGTATATGGTAAAATGACTGTTGAGAGGGATATTGGTCCCCAAACGTAACTCGTGAAAACTTGAATTTGATAAAGGAACTAGCCATAGACAACTTACCTTGTGGTACACAGAACGCCCTTTCGAGGTTCCCTGATTATATCAAACTCTTTATAGTATACTGCACATTGTGACGTCACGCGTTATGTGCAAGGAACCTCTAGTATTTTAGCACACAAGGGCCCAGTACACGTAAAAAAAAGCTACATATATGGTAGCTACAAAACAAGACTCATTGACGTCTTAATGCCAATATTAGATGTACGCCAGCAGGCACTTATTACAACGCGTCCTGAGAAAAACGTACAAAATTTGTTACGGATACAATGCTACTTGGTGGATTCTTTAGTAACACTGGGTTGAATAGTTTTCAAATTTGGTGTCACTGCTTCGAAAACTAGGATTATGCTTTAAGAAATCTATTTAATTAATCTTGCACCGCGCGTCCGGGCTATCGGAATCGATACTGCTGCTTATTTTAAACTACCTACGTAAAACTGGCTTGAACCTAAAAGTATCCTACAATTTCAATTTTATTTATTTGTTCAGAGTATTGCCGACAGATGGCACCATAGGTAACAAAATGAAAGAAAGAACGATTGAACTGTCTTAAAATTTAATAAAATTACAAATTAAACGAAAAATTTAGACGTCGTCGTCTACAAAATTAATTATGTAAGTATCATAATCACTAGATAATATCATAGTGAGTATCATAATAACTGAAGACTAAAACTAAAATATTATTTCTCAATAATATCAAATACTTTCAAAAGTATCCTAAGATAACATTAAATAATATTTTAATAAAACACTTAAAAAAGTATAAAAATATATATCTAGTGACAATTCCGCCTAATTTTCTTGTTAAGCTTGCGTGACGTCACAAACGTCATGCGGCCTAACCGAAAGAATATTCGACTAGTTTCGCTTCTTAACGAAGCATCTTCAGGAGGTCTTGACTCAACGAACGCACGATCGTGCGCTCGGTGAGTCAATCGAGACGATTAGGCGGAATTGTCACTAGATATATATTTTTATACTTTTTTAAGTGTTTATTAAAATATTATTTAATGTTTTCTTAGGATACTTTTAAAAGTATTTGTTATTATTAAATATGGATTTCCGCAAAGTAACGCCTGAACCTATTCATTTCTTTTCTTTATGTAAAGGCATCCTTAAAACGACTAGGTATTAGCCGGCCTAACCACGTCTAACTCGAAAAAAAAAAATATCCTGCGCACACAGGCAAAGCCACGGGGAAAAGCTAGGATATCAAAAGGAAGTAGTAATCGTAACACTTGAACATAATTAACATTCAAGCACCTGCCCGCTACTTCTTCAGCTGGAAATCAAATTCTTACTTTATCTCATTTGGAGTCGGTGTGTCTTCCATAACAATAACAACACGAATCTAAGATTTCACAGTACTTAGTTTTAAAAATGTTTTCACTAAAAAATCTCCCCAATTTCTTCCCGTGAGTGTCGTAAGGGAAAAATGAAGAAGGTTGGAAGCAGCACGTTGGCGAGACCTTGTTCAACGGTAAACGTTTGTTTGTAGTACAATGTAAGTTGAACTATAGGTGGCGCTCCATCTTCATACGATGGTTATAAAACGAACACATGGCTTTAATTTCTCCTCTGGTAATTTTGTGATTTTGTAATGGTAGAGGTTTCGGTTGATGATGATTATTTCAATAAAATATACAAGAACATATTTAAAGAAAAACTGCCCATCTTCCAATCGCTATCTTTCCTATGTTTTTGTTAGTAGTATACAGCACCAACTGCTACATTTTAGATAATCAATGTTGATGGTGATTAGCCTTGTTATATGCACAACATGTAGCAACAACCCACTCACAGTAAACACGTTTGGAGTGGCATGATGTTCATAACTAACATATTTTTTAATTAGTAGTCTTTTACAACATCCATCGGCACTATATGAAACTCTTCGTTTTTTTAAACCGAAAACTTATCGGCTCTTCTTCTGCTTGCTGTTGAAGTACAGTTATTTATGACGCGTTTCCAAAATGCATATAACTTAAACCTTATACTTTCACTTGTTAGTATTGTACCTCATTATTTTTCTCTAATATCTAAAATAAGCATCACTTATTTTTTGAAGCGCTCGTAGCGAAGTTTGCTTGGCCGTTCTGAATCGATCAGCAAAGTTAAGCAACGTCCGCCTCGGTCATGACTTGGATGGATGACCGGTGGTGACATACTACTGAGCGCTTCCGTGCTTCGTAGGGCACGTTAAGCCGTCGGTCCCGGTTGTTGTCTTAGGATGGCAGTCATTATAGCATGGTGGTAGGTCATTTTGCGAATGCCCGCCTGGCTAGCTACCACCCTCAAGTTGAAAATCTGTCGCCAAGCACCTAACGGTGTGTTCCGGCAGCTGTCCTTGAGAGCCAGTAATTCTAGGCTAGCCTAAACAACATCTTCGACCACATCATCACTTACCATCTGGTGAGATAGTGGTCAAAGGCTAGCCTATCTGTTATAAAAAAAAATGACTTAAAGCTTATATAAATTTTCAATAGATTTTACACAGTGAGAGGGCATTTTTCAAGTCCTCGCCTGGCTGGCCACCATGATGTAGCAAATGTGTCGCCGGACGGAGTGTTTTGGCAGCATTTTTTTTATTCAGAATAGGTTCGCGTTTAACCATACTTTGCCTGATGCTAAGCATTGATGTGGTCTAAGATGGAGCACGCTTACCTAGAAGAAACCTATTTACTCTAGATTTGAAGACACCCATGTTGTATTCATCGGGAAAAACAGACCACGGCAAGTAGTTTTCTTTCGCAGTACGCACGAGGGACGCGAAGCACTTCGCACGAGTCCAGGGAATATCAACCATGTACGGGTGGCGCCTCTCCGTTTGTCTGGACGTCCAGCATTGATCTATACAAACAATGATAGTAAAAATCAATGATAATTTTGAAGAACACAAGAAAATGACATTGAACAAATTACATAGATAATATCGCAGTGCTCGCAGACTGTTATGACTGACATTCGTTTCCAGCCTAGAGAAATTAAACAAAAAGTGAAAATTGCATACCTAACCACTAATTCAAATCCTTCATCGTAACGTCATTTAAATTATACCTTGTGCAACAAACTAAAAAACCTAGCACGTATTGCGTTTTGAAGTAAATTATAGTAATCAAACTAGTTTGCGTGCGCTTGAATAAGGGTGGATGTGATAAGGTGTCAAAACTATGATTCCCGTGGGGAAAGGGTTATTTAAAAGCAATTAGACAGGTGGTGTCTATCATTAAGTGTTTGATAACAGAAGGTTTGATTTAGCGGAAGTTACGTATTTGAATGAAATTTTAATGAAAACGAAATAGACTTTATAGACCTGTGGGCCCCTAACTCGCACTTAAGTCACGCTTATCCGTTATTTAGGTAGTATATTAAATTCTAATCTATCGATCAAACATATCATAATGTTTTTGGATTGGACTTGGCTATGATATGAAACTATGGTATGAGTCAATTTCAGTTATATTAAACATTGTAAGCAAGTGATGACTACACATCGCCCACTATCCACTCTCTGCTGCAGTATGGTGAGGAGTTCTGGGCTTGAGAAGCAGACTGGGAGAGAGCCTTCCATTTACAGAAAGGTGCTGTGTGAGCAATTGTCAGAATACCATAGGATACCCTAGCAAGACCCTGCTTTAGGCACTTGTCCCACAGCCGACGAGAACACGAGTAACTATCGACTATTTTCTGGCTCAAGAAACGTACAATAGATATACATTCCGTGTAAATAAAAGAGATGCATATACAAACAGTTGATCGTTGACTGTTCACACTGTCAGCGAGCACTCGCTTCACTGGTTTGTCGCTGAGCGACAAGAGCTATGAAAAATAACACTCGCTCAGCGATACTCGCTAAGCGAATAGAACACGCCGAGAGAGCAACCAGAAGATAAAATATTAATTATTTCAGAAAAGAATACAGCGAGTGATGCGAGTAATCGCTTGCCTCACTCGCACACTCGCTTATAGCCGAGCTACACAACTATCGGAACTACGCACTCGCTTCCCGCGGCTCGCCAACTCGTTTATAGCTATACTCGTTAACTCGGCAGTGGTGCAACCGCTGCTGGCGAGAAAACGAACAACTATCGGCGATTTTCTCTCACAAGAATAGCACAATTAATATACATTGCGTGTAAATGAAGGAAATGCATACATAAAAAGTTGCTCTTTGACTGTTCACACTGCCGGCGACGACTCGCTTTACTAGTTTTGTCGCTGAGCAACAAGAGTTTTCATAAATAAACCGCTCAGCGATACTCGTCCAGCAATGCTCGCTCGCTTGAGTATTACTTTTCCTAGTCATTTCTAAACAGTGCGGCTATGAAAGTACACGTATGGATATCTACTGGGTGAACGGGGCATCGCCCAACTTATCATTGCAACTCTCATTGTTGTCTAGTTCAGACGATGACGATGATACACATTTTAGCAGGTTTGCATAGGACTGAGCGACCGCGGGCGAGTGGCACGAGTAATCGCTCGTCGCACGACAAAACTACACACTCGCTTCCCGTTGATCACCAAATCGTTTATAGTTTCTAGTTCTACTTGTTTCTCGTTCATCGTCGGCGGTCAGACAACTGCCGGACTTAAGGACTTTGGTATTTTAACATTACCGTCTAATATAGACGGTGATGTTATATCTACCAGGTAGCAGTGCATACAAGACATCAACTTGAAGCTTTGCTAAAGTAGGCGATTCCCATACATGCAATACCAGCAATTGGGCAGAGCTATCCGCAGTATCACGCACACTTACCAAAGCGACCAAGTTGGTGCGCTTCATACTCGTAGGTATCAAGTTATATAATAAATTACCTGAAGAGTGTAATGTTAAATTACTATTACCTGAAGAGGTTAAAAATGCACTAAGCATGAAGTCATTTACGTTGAAGGTAAAACGCTGTCTTATCAACCAATTTTTTTACAGTTGCAACGAATTTCTTGGTATGAAATGTAAACTAGACTAAATGTAGGTACGTACAGCTTAAAATACGAGTATTAAGAGTAATTTGATCTAATTGGCAGTATTGAAATTAATTTAGTATTACATAATAATAAATGTTGAAATGTACCTTCGTACTAGAGTAACGAAGATACTATTATTATATAATGACGTCTATGACATATATGAATAAGTAGCTATAACTATAAACTTGTCCAGAATAAATGCCGGAAGTTAATTTAGATGGAGTTGTTATTTAGTTTTATTAACATTATTAGCTCAGAAAGTAAAGGAACTACACAATTCCTTCAGAGTAATGGTAATGGTAATTTAAATTTAAATTTTCAAATTTTAGTTTTGTCTTGAGCATCTCGTTGCAGTGCATTGTGGGTTGATTGTGAATTAAAGTGCTTTAAATAGTATCTTGATTACTTGCAAACAATGAATGCATATGTTATTTCTATTAGTCATCAATAATTTATTTTACTCTAAAAATGAAGTGGTTATCAATCATTTTAGTAGATAATACGAGATAACTCAGTCACGTCAATAAGTCAGACAGATCCGACTATAGTCTCGATTAGATATCACACTGGTGCTAAGCAAGACTCCATCGCGGGCGTCCCGAGCTTTCCTTGAAAAAGACCAGCGGATGTAGTCGAAACTATAGTTGGAGCTATCTTCACTTGAGTTAATCCGTATTATTTACTAAACTATTAGTCTTTTATAGAAATAAAAAAAAACCGTCGTATAACTTGTACATGGGAAGTAGTCACTTTGAAATTGGTGAAACCTGGCGCCGAAAAAGTCCTTGACTATAAAACCTTACCTAGATACAAGGTAATCAAAACATTCTCTGTAGACAAGTTTCTTCCCTAAAGTGACATTCTATACAAAAATCAGGCGCGCATTGAGAACGGCTGACGGTTTGTTTAGCGACCACAATGCGCTACGCTAACGAGTCTAGCGTCTGAATAAAACATTGTTATATCACAGTTTAACGTAGAAGCGGTAGCGTTTGTACAGGGATTATTTTGTTTTGGAAATTCTAGCTTTTTACGGAGTGTTGGCGCGAGTATGGCTATAAACTTATTTTGTAACGGCATTACCTCATGCGAACTAATTTTTCATAGACTAGCTTTTGAGCATACAGGATAGTAAGTAATAATATCAAAGTAACAAGTGTAAATTAATTAAAAAGTAAAAAACCCGACTGCAAATTAATTATTTTAAACGTTTTATTGTTCCATTGAACGTAAAACATCAAGTTATAATATTTATGGAATCGTGTATTGAAACCCTTCATTTTGGTACCCAATAGTTTGAGAGAGGAAAAAAATCTCACAACATGGCGTCTTAAATCCGATTTTTTAAATTTTTTATGTACTTTGTCACTTGAACTGTCAAGACAAATATAACGATATCTATTAGGTACATAGAAATCGGCTCGGAAGTTATGGTGGGATTAAGAAACTCACAAACATACATTAACTCTGAAACATAACTCTCCTTTTTTGGGCAGTCGTGTAAAAAGGCTTCACTAAAACTGAAAATTGAGACTCAAGAACAGTTTTTGCAATATACCATTTAAAGGAAGTGTTTTCAAGGCACTTTTCATATAAGCGTAGTTTAGACATATTTTAATATTGGACATCCTATTGTAATTTAATTGTGAGAATGTAGTCAGGGGGCTAGTTTCGTCTTTTTGTCATCCCACACCAAGTGGGAACGTCTTTTTCCCACTTAAAGTGGGTCCCCACTTTGCGTGGGAAAGCACAACGTATATTCTTTCCACTATTCTGTTGCTTGTCATTTCTATACTCACACCTGTCACTAATAGATTCATCTTCGAGCAATTTATTCGTTAGCCATGACACATCCTTCTTTGATCTCTTTCTACCTAAATATCTTCTCATTTTTATACTACATTAACTTTTTTCTACGTTTTTTATCCCTCCTCATGACATGACAACACCGCGCTAGGCTCACGACCCTTTTATTTATCACTGATGCACTTTCACTAGACTTTCAAACATGTTCCTACATTACCATATAACATATAATAATACTACATTACTTATCTTGTCTTTTATAATTGCTTTAGACTTAATATCTCTGTCACATGCACTCTACTCTTCTTTCGTTTTATTAAGACTTTTATATGTTTTTTAATACCTTTATATGATAGCAATACAAATCAGAGAACCACAAAGCCCTTTTCACTCAAGCCACACGTTAAACGGCAACGTTTCATTTTGCACAATAGCCTCGGTTTGGCTGTAACCTAAATATCGAATTGCAACGCGCCGCAAGCATGCCGCGTAAATGTTGCTATTTACAATATGTGAATAAACTTAATGAAGCTTAAAGATTTCATTACAAGGGTATCAAATAATTATGAAACTGTTTCTAATTGTTCCTTTTTCGATGATCGAATGGCGTTAAGCATAGCTTTGGAGTCTCGAAGTCTTCAGAGTTGAAAAAGTGGTTTGGTCTGTGCCCGGTGGATGGCAGCAGAATCCCTTGTTATATACGAACAATATATATATTGGGAGACGTGGCGGGTCCATACCTTCAGGAGTATAAGTATGATTTATGTTTTTATCATCTTCCTACCTCTATCCCTGTCTAGCCTGAGAGAGCCTGATACAATATGTTTACTATACTTACACAATTATAACGTTTTGGCTTTGGTTTTATGACCTAACTAGTTTATGATATTTTCATCATCATCATCATCATTTCAGCCGCAAGAAGTCCACTGCTGAATATACGCCTCCCCCATAGATTTCAAAATAGAACGGTTGGAAGCGGCCAGCATCCAGCGTCTTCTTGAGGCCTTAATAACGTCATCCGCCCACCTTGTAGGTGGTCTTCCGACGCTGCGCTTGCTTGTTTGAGGCCTCCTTATGATATTTTGAACCAAACTTACTACAAAATAATACAAATTCCCGAAGGTGTATTTTATTTTTTATGTTATTGTGACGGAACAAGCATGAGGCCCATCTGATGTTAATTGGACCAACCTCTGCCTATAACAGATGCATATCGTCACAAGTGAATTGCACTTCGCCCGTCACCCATGAGACATATAGTTGTTAATTTGCATGGGCCTATAATGAAAAGGTTGGTAGTCAGCCAGGCCAGCACTCGCAAAATGCCCTTCTATCAAGCGGTGAAGCTCAAGGGTGGCGATAGAACCATGAACCTGCGGCTCGGCAGTCCATAGCTATTACTGTTCGGCCATCATTGCTTTATAAGCTAGAATAAGCAGATATACATAAAAATAACTATATGCGATAGGTTTTAATTTCATAATACCCCTTGCCATCTACTGGGAAATAATCTAGACCTAACACTGTCAAAATGTATTTGTTAGAAAAACCTAATAACTTAATAACACGGGGTTCTGAACCTCGGCACACCAAAATGACACTCAATACTAACCGATCAAGTAGTAGTAATTTTCTATCATAAAAAATAAACACTACTAATGTTACTCTTCAAAATAGAGAGGAATCCTGGAGATGTTGTTTAGAAACACCTTATGTATACTGCATCAAATCATTACAACAGTTTTGTTACAGAAACGCTGCCTAGGAGCGGCAAAATACAAAATCATATACATAAACGCATAGGTACTAAAAAAATAACTCGGCTTCCAACGTCAATGTTAAAACGTGTCTACGGATGACACATGGATAGCCTTTAGATTAATTCGCTCGAAAGGAAATTAAAGCGCGCTTTTGCTGCAATTACTGACATATTCTGATCTATTTTTAACTGGCAGCTGGCCGAGTACTTAGTGATAACTTGTTTATCTAGTTTTGATGTTGTAGCTTTTAATAGGAAAGATGGTGACTTTAATAGATTTAATGATTTTAACATCAATATATGTATATCTTTAAGTAACACGCAGTCTAGTGAAGCACCGGGCTAGAATGTCACCCTGCTACCTGTGGGTGTCGTAAGAGGCGACTATGGGTATATAACAACATAAGGTGGGTAGCAGCGCCTTCTGAGGAACTGATATTTTGGACTGCGATTCCCAAGACGATTCCAAAAAGATTAAATGGGGTAGGCTGTGTTCAGCAGTGGACAATCAGGTTGATAAAGTAACATGCATATTATGAAATCCAATTACCAAACCATTTCTAGCAGATAAATAATTTTCAACCCACAGACCAATATGTACCTCTTTGGGAATGTACTTCTTTTAAAATTATAAATCTATCAATTCAGTATATGCCTCTATCAGTAGCTGTAGACCTTATTACAGCCGTAGAACTCTTTGTAAACGACTTTGTCTGGGGAGGTACTGCTACCCGGAGTACTGCTGCTGCGGTAGAAATAGGTATATTTCTACCGCCAAGCAGTAATTTGCATTACTGTCAGTTTGAAGAATGCCAGTGTAATAAGAGGCACATGAGACTTGACAATTCTATGTCTCAGGATGATAGACGCAGTGTAGTTATTCACTTAGGATGAAATGCATGTTATAGGTAGAGGTAACCGCTTAACACCAGGTGGGCCTCGTCCACTCCTTAACATTGCCTCCCCTATTATTGAGGTTTGTCACAATCCCAACGCTCGGCAGTCGTTTTAGGGATCGCAGTGCGTTATAATGAACGAATACTGTATCAGCTAGATTTTCCATTGCTGAAAACAGCCTCCCCTATTATGGAAGGTTTGTCACAATCTGGGGTGACAAACCCACGCTTGGTAGGCACCTTGGGGATCGCAGTGCGATATAATGAACAAATACTGTATAAGCCGGATTGTCCACTGCAGAAAACAGCTTCCCCTAATATAGGGGTTTGTCACAATCCCCACGCTCGGCAGTCGTTATGGGGATCGCAGTGCGTTATAATGAACGTATACTGTATCAGATAGATTTTCCATTGCTGAAAACAGCCTCCCCTATTATGGAAGGTTTGTCACAATCTGGGGTGACAAACCCCACGCTTGGTAGGCACCTTGGGGATCGCAGTGCGTTATAATGAACAAATACTGTATAAGCCGGATTGTCCACTGCAGAACACAGCTTCCCCTAATATGGGGGTTTGTCACAATCCCCACGCTCGGCAGTCGTTTTGGGGATCGCAGTGCGTTATAATGAACGAATACTGTATCAGCTAGATTTTCCATTGCTGAAAACAGCCTCCCCTATTATGGAAGGTTTGTCACAATCTGGGGTGACAAACCCCACGCTTGGTAGGCACCTTGGGGATCGCAGTGCGATATAATGAACAAATACTGTATAAGCCGGATTGTCCACTGCAGAACACAGCTTCCCCTAATATGGGGGTTTGTCACAATCCCCACGCTCGGCAGTCGTTTTGGGGATCGCAGTGCGTTAAAATGAACGTATACTGTATCAGCTAGATTTTCCATTGCTGAAAACAGCCTCCCCTATTATGGAGGGTTTGTCTCAATCTGGGGTGGCAAACCCCACGCTTGGTAGGCACCTTGGGGATCGTAGTGCGATATAATGAACGAATACTGTATAAGCCGGATTGTCCACTGCAGAACACAGCTTCCCCTAATATGGGTGTTTGTCACAATCCCCACGCTCGGCAGTCGTTTTGGGGAACGCAGTGCGTTAAAATGAACGTATACTGTATCAACTAGTTTTTCCATTGCTGAAAACAGCCTCCCCTATTATGGAGGGTTTGTCTCAATCTGGGGTGGCAAACCCCACGCTTGGTAGGCACCTTGGGGATCGTAGTGCGATATAATGAACGAATACTGTATAAGCCGGATTGTCCACTGCAGAACACAGCTTCCCCTAATATGGGGGTTTGTCACAATCCCCACGCTTGGCAGACGTCTTGGGGGTCGCAGTATGCGTTATAATGAACGAATACTGTATGGCTGTAGGATTGTCCACTACTGATCAGAGCCTTTCCCATTAAGGGGGGGGTTGCTTTAATCCCCACACTTAGCATGGTGTCTTGAGTATCGCAGCGTGCCAATTTTCTGGTTATTTACTACTGTTGTTGTTCTAGAGGGTGACATTCTAGCCCAGCATCCCACGGGCACTTATTCTACTACCATTACAGAGGTTACATTGTAAATTCATGTTTTCAAATGTAGGCTCCACATTTTTTGTTGTCTTTGAACGCAGCTGACGAATGATGGAGCCTCTCACCATTGTAAAGGGTTACAGAATTGCTTGTACAGATGTGACACTTCGACAACCAAGTCCCCAAGGCCTTATGGATAATTTTGTTTCTTAATTCAAGTTTTATTCATACGCCTTTTTGTTTGCGTCTGTCAGTACTGAATTCATAAATATTTTTCGTCCTTTGCTGACAAAACATAAAGTTTTGTGAATTAAATATCACAATAGATTTAATGAATTAACAAAGATTTTTGTTTCAAGTATGATTGATCGAGCGCCTTTTAAATATTTTTATTAAAAGTTCATATAAAAGTGAATATAAGCGTAAAGTATAAGTGTTAAGAAATGAAGAACTGTATTATTTGAAAGTTTCATGATTAAAGTTGGCCATCGTGTATGTTACTGACAATAGAAGCTATCCAACACTCTAACTTATATAGTGATAGAACCGCAAGGTGTGCACTTAAACTTGTGTAAAGTGAAATTTATATATGCAGTATCGTCTTTAGGTTTGTTGTAAATGTCTCGACGTGCACTCTTTTCATAGTTGAACACTATATTCGTCTGTATATTTTTTTCCT
This sequence comes from Plagodis dolabraria, assembly GCA_963854805.1. Lineage (NCBI taxonomy): Eukaryota > Metazoa > Arthropoda > Insecta > Lepidoptera > Geometridae > Plagodis > Plagodis dolabraria. The sequence goes on along the minus strand of OY978452.1, from coordinate 10,091,306 downwards.
TCATTGATATTTCATAAATTATGGATGGTATTAAAATGTATATTTTGTTTTATCAAATATCAAATTGAACTCGGATACTTTTCAATAACTTCGATTTTATCAAAAAGTTAAATTAATTTTTAGGTTAGGTTTAATTTTAACTTACGTTTAACTTTTTTTATCCAAAACGATTAACCTGGATTATAAAATAAAGGCAGCTATTGCCCATAATGACCGGTATTATGGCAGAGACATAATTGATTATGTTACTAGTACGCATCAGTCAAAGGATTGAAATTAGAGAAGAGCGTTGAATAAACGAACTAGTTAATTCGACCGTCGACGTCCAATAGACGAACGGACAGTTCATCGACGATGAACGGACTAGTAGAATCTGTAGACGGCAGGACGGCTAAATTGTAGTCTATACAAAATTCATAGCGACTGTCAACGCGACGACGACTCGTGAACACAGTCGGTTAATATATTCATTCATTGGCCCGTTACACAACACGCTCGATGTTATTATCAACTCAGAGTTGCTACATTTAAAGTTCAATTTTGTCTGCATGGACGGTCATTTTAACGCGTTGAAATCGTTGAACCGACCATGCAAACAAAATTGAACTTTAAATCTAGGAGCTCTGAGTTGATAATAACATTGAGCGTGTTGTGTTGATCCTCCGTCATAGACGTAGACCGGCCGCGCGGCGCCTTGACTACAGTCGAAACGCGAACGATGCACTTATTAGAAACTTTCTTATTTCGTGTTTAACCAAATTACGTAATATAGTTTCAAAATTTGATTAAATGTTTGTTACATACGAGTATTTTATTATTGTGAATAGTGTAAATTATATGTAAATAGTTTAAAAAACTTTCAAAACTTTATGGTAGATTTTAATAAGTAGATAGGTGATATACCTAACTGAACTTTTTAGTGTAGGAAACAGTAAAATGGCAGGACGAAATTTAAGTGAATTATGGCATCACTTTAAAAAATCAGACATATCTAGTGGAAAGGCGATTTGCAATCTATGCTAAATATATGTATGAAAAATTGGCGTATAAATCTACTGCGGCAAATTTGAAAAGCCATCTAAAACGGAAGCATATATCTATTTTTACGTCATTGCCGTCGTAAATATTGTACATAAAACACATTTAAAAAAACAATGATTGTAAATAGAATCAGTTGATCTTCTAAATACGCCTAAATAGGGAAAATAATCGACTATTATAAATTCTATTTAGCCAGTCCTTAGCCTGGAAAGAGTATGTAGGGAAGGTCAAACTTTTCAATAATATGCTTGTGATACGTAACATATAAAACTACGATACAAATTTCATTTAACTAGAATACTCATTCATTACTACTACTAATGCGTCTAGTCTAGTTGAATAGTCGTACGTAACGGATCGAGTCGACTAATCGTCCATAAAGAAAACGCCGTCGGTATAAATCAACTAGTCGATGAATTTAACTAGTCGATCGACTAGTCCACGAAAGAAAATGAACGGTCTAGTTTCGTCTACGTTAAATGCGTCGACGACCCATCTCTAATTGAAATTAAATAAACAGTACCACGCTGATTAAAATATTACGCCCACCCATGGTGCGACTTCTACGAATTTTAATTTTCATATTTTTTAAAACTTTCAATTCGTTTCAATTTTTATATATATTTTATCATTTATGTTCTATATGTAGAAAAAAATACGAGTAACTAAATAAATACAGAAATATATACTAACCAATTTGTAATTTTGTAGTGTATTCCGCAGAACAGGCGTTATTGCAAAAATACAAATATTAAAATTGTAGGGTTGCGTCATCATTATCAAATTTAAAGCTAAATTGCCAAATTAGTCTTGTTTGTAGTACAACGTAAGTTGAACTATAGGTGTCACTCCATCCCAAAATGATGATTGAAGAACGATAAGAAAAACCTGAGTTATAACTCATTGTCATGTTAATTCAGTCGGTCAGAGAATGCCCCGGCTAAAGTGGTGGATAAGCGAAACTAGTCGGGTATTCTTCCGGTTAGGCTGCGTGTTGTTTGTGACGTCACGTAGATGACAGGAAAATTAGGCGGAATTGTCACTAGATATTTAATTTTATGCTATTTTATAGAAGAATAAATTCTTATTCTCGATCGTGCGCTCGGTGAGTCAAGACCTCCTGAAGATGCTTCGTTTAGAAGCGAAACTAGTCGGGTATTCTTCCGGTTAGGCTGCGTGTTGTTTGTGACGTCACGTAGATGACAGGAAAATTAGGCGGAATTGTCACTAGATATATAATTTTATGCTTTTTTAAGTGTTTTATTTAAATATTATTTAATGTTTTTTAGGATACTTTTAAAAGTATTTATTATTAATCCCCAGATCGTTATTACAAAAATACAAATATGAAAATTTTTAGAATTAGATAAACTTACTCTTCTAAAATTGTACACTTAACTATTCTTTTAGTCAACATAAGTTATTTACGAAGAACATGCAGGTTCTTCAATCAACAAGAGAATATTATTTAATGGCAGTTTTTGCCAACTCTGTCGCGAGCCTCAAAGCAATTATTGAACTTACCTATTGCAAACCTCTTACAATGAGTACATACATAACTGGTTCCCCACTGGCCTCTGCTTGTTGTCATACCTTATAAAAACTTAAAGGAATAACACCTTTAGTAAAACAAAAACAAGGCTTAAATAGAATTCATTCTTCGAAGTACAGATTGATGTAGTAGGTTCCTACTTTTTGTTTATTTTCGTTAATTAACGACATTTACACACATTTTTTTTCACTTTTTAACGTTTTTCGCCTTAAGACAAACCTTATAGCTTATTTTACTGAGTCTAACAGCAGTAAATATTGCGCAATTATGATAGGTATTTCTTTAAATTGTAGTATTGTAGAGGAATCCTGTTAGTTTTAGTAGGAATTTTAACGAAGCATGAAATACCAGCCGTCAAATTATAACATCCTGTGTTGATGGTATTAAGACTGAGAAAGAAATGTTTAATATTACTGAGACTTATTAAAAGAAGCATATTCAATAACAGACATCTACATAACGATTTCATGAATTTGGTGTATAAGTACCTATTTATGTTGTCTATGTCCCAAAAAGTCAAAATGTATTTAGCACCACATTATGACCCCGATAGGGTTATTTCTTTATCTATCTAAGGACCAAAGCTGTGTGCACATATTTACACATAGTCATATCATAAGTTGAAATCAGTAATAAAGTTGCATACAATTAGTAGTAGATGTACAAATTTTGGACGCCCCGGTAAATGCATTTTGTGAATTATGGGTGGCAAATGTGGTGAGTGGCCAAATTGTTGGCATAGTCTAACCAGACAAATCCTTCACACCTGCGACCAAATGGTGCTTTGCTTTGCACCTAAATGTAGCGTTATTGCTTTTGTGAGATTTGATTTAGGAATTGGTATAAATATATTTTTTTTTACCCTAAAATTTATTATTTCAGAGATATATATTAGGATACAGAGAAATAAAGATTTTTACTTGATATTGGTAGGCAATATGACTCAACAAATGAATTAACCAGAAACGGTTATGTGGTTAATTTATATGCTGTAGAAGTCGGAGCAAGGGGGCTATACCAGTGAAATACCTATTTAACCTACTAAAAAACCGTGGCCTGTCAAGAACAACCATAACTTCCATCCTAGAACGTGTATCCAAGGCGGCATTCGTAGGATCTTACCAAATTTGGTTGGGCATGGGAAGAGCCTCGAGCGGTAAAAGGGAGCGTAGATGCATCATAAAGGGTTGCAAGTCCCAGGCATCTTGACTTCAGCTTCTTCCTCTGCAACGCTATGGACCCGGCACCCACGCTGTGAATCCATGGAATACTAAGTAAATCCGTATGTCGTTCCAGTAATTAAAAACTGTAAAAAATGAGAGAAGGTAGGGTTAATACTCAATTTTTAAAAATGTATTTCTTGCATAGTTTTAATTTTCGCTACTTGTGACTTTGCTTGAAGCCTTCTGTTAAGACCTTTCTGTGAAAATATATGAACTACGATATCTTTTAGCGGCAAACTAATTTCATGTCTCAAAATAGAATTACTTATACTTTCACCAATCACTAGATTGGAAGTTCGGTTGCAAAAGTGCAATAAATTAAGTTGAGAAGCAATATCCGCGGAGTAGCTGAACATCAGTGGGTAGTGGTGTTTTGTAGGGTAGTCATACGCTATAAAATATTTTACAACATGTTTTCACCTGTACGCAATTTTTTTATGGTATTGGAATGTACTTATGTCACAAGTAATCAAGAGAGCAGTCAAATGGCAGCCAGGAAACGAGCACAGCCTTCTAAATTCTTAATTTGTATAATTTTCTGTTTATTTTGAATGAAAGGAGATGTTGGGTCTACAAGGATCGAATGAAAACTCCCGAACTTGTATTTATGTTGTTTTTTTGCATTTTAACAATACTTTAGAATAAAATTTACGGAGCACTGGTTTCGTTACGAAGTCCAAGAATTTGAGTGAAAAAAAGTGGAGGTATATTAAAAAACAGAGATAATATGATGTTGTCGTAAGGGATAGCGTGTGTACATTGCTCTAAGAAATATAGCAGGCGTTAACAGGAGAGTTTCTATGGATCATTATATGTGGGATTCTCTTTTTCTTATTAGTGATGTAGTGAGTTTGAAAGGCGTGTTTTCGTTGAGGCTGAAGGACGAGCTTTTGCACCGCGAGACTGAAGACCAAGCGGATGGCCAGCAAGCCCGCAGTGTGAGCGCCAGGGTAGGCCATTGTAATTTGTGAGGCCGAAGGCCAAGTTCCAGCTTGATATTATTTTCCACGTCTTCGACTGGCCCCCATGGTCGTGAAAAGTCTACACCATGCGATAACCGAGTCATTTAGCTACGTGTGGGGTTCCTTAACCAAGATAACTAAGAACCTTGGTACAATTCTGTCCGTAACACTAATTTTATGTCAGTTGGTATGGTAACATGGCGGCTACAGGACGATTGTCTACTGTTCTAAAAGTTAGTATTCGATGACATATTTTTCTTGGAGTATTTTTTATGAAATCAGATTTTTCTCACTCAATTACTATTATTGATTAAGAAGGAAGGCCCATCACTGTTTATTCTTATCTGTCCTAACTTGTAAACAAACATCTTTTTATGTCTCAAGATGATAGGCGCAGTGCACCCCAACTGTTATAAGCAGAGGTTACAGGTTAATACCAGTTAAGGCTCGTTGTTCCATGACGACAAGAAACAAAAAATAAATACATTGCTGCGGTGTGTAATCTAGATTTTTCGTCATAATTACTCAAATCATCAATGCACAATTACTGTCTAGAGTTAATAGAAGAAACACGGATGCTTCCAAACGTACAAATATAATTAAAATTAATCCATTTGCGCGATATGAAAATATAAATTTATTTTGCTTATGTATATCTTTCATATATTATGTATCACTTGGATTAATTTTTTTTTAACCCATTAGATAAGATATCATGAAAGTTTATTATAAATACTGGACAGCAGGTACATTTTTGCTTTATTTTAAAATACAACAAAAAGCTACTTCAAAAATATATACTATCCTTTAGTGGTTTTGGTCATTTCTTATAGTATTGTTCAATTAATGGCAACAACAGCTACGTTGCTTAATTTTTTTCACATTTTAAAAGTAATTAAACTATTAGATTCAACATTTAGACTGCGTATGGGCTTGCAATGCCTTGTAGGTTGTCTGACTGCTTTTGTTGTAATTGTTTGTTGTTTAGCTGTAGTGTTGTTTAATAAAGTTCGTTGTGTTAAGTTAATAAAGGACTACAATCAGTTAAATTGATATAAATTTTCATTGTAGAATAAAAAATACACATTGATTTAATTCTCTAAATCCTCAACTACAAAATCTTCGTTAGTTTACTAATCTTGTTGAAATTATTGCAATATATTTAGTGTTTCAATAAATGACGACTGACGTAAAAAAGTCAACATTAACAAGAATGTATTTTAATTATTTTAATGTCAAACTGAGATAAAATTACCAATGTTACTTACTCCTTTGTCCCTTCTAAAATCACATGGCATTTTGTTCCGTTAAAAAGTGAGAGGGAGTCGGTTACAAATGCCAGTTGGCATTTTATTTGTCACGTACAAGATGGTAGATTGCAACACCATAGCTATTGGTATTTACGAGTAGTAGTTAGTAAAACCTACAAGATCTATTTGTAGGAAGGTTGAGATTCCCAGTTGATAAAGTTTCTGACAATTCTATTAAATGATAATGAAAACACTGACGAGGGTAAAGCAAAAGGAAAAATCTATAAATAAAACCAAATTCCAATAACTTCTATCAAATCACAGTAATTAGTTTCCATATCAAAATGTGGGGTCTGTCCATCAAATATTAATTATAATAAAGACATATTATTGGTCGGAAAAGGTTGAAATTTTATTTTGTGAGGTGCAATATGCATGGTGGAATGGAATTTTGCGAATGCCCATCTGGCTAGCGACCACCCGCAAGTAGAAAATCTGTTGCCAAGCACCTAACGATGTGTTCCGGCAGCTGTCCTTGATTGCCAGTAAATCTAGGTTAAGCCTCTTAACACCATCGACCACATCATCGCATACCATCACCTGAGACTATGGTCAAAGGCTTACCTAACAGAAATAAAAAAGTATTCCACTTGAGGTATCTTTTTCAGGAGCACGTAGGTACAAACTGAGCAACACAAGAAAACCATACTTTGATGAACGATTAATATCTTAACTTGGTCATCAATGTCGAATCAAATTGGCTCATGAGCAAATCTGCGTATTGATCCAACGGATTATAGGCATAATATCTTACTATTCCTTTAAGCAGTCGTGTTCTAACACTAAAAAAAATCGGCCGGGTGCGAGTCGGACTCGCGCACGAAGGGTTCAATATCATTAGCAATACAACATTAGTTTTTTTTTTTATGCTTGATAGGTTAGCCTTTGACCACTATCTCACCTGATGGTAAGTGATGATGTGGTCGAAGATGTTGTTCAGGCTAACCTAGAATTACTGGCTCTCAAGGACAGCTGGTTTCAGCAATTCTAGGTTAGCCTGAACAACATCTTCGACCACATCATCACTTACCATCAGGTGAGATAGTGATCAAAGGCAAACATATCAAGCATAAAAAAAAAAAAAAAAAAAGCTGCCGGAACACAACGTTAGGTGCTTGGCGACAGATTTTCAACTGGAGGGTGGTAGCTAGCCAGGCGGGCATTCGCAAAGTACCCTACCACCATGCTGTAACGACTGCCATCCTAAGACAACAATTGGGACCGACGGCTTAACGTGCCCTCCGAAGCACGGAAGCGCTCAGTAGTAACGTCACCAGCGGTCACCCATCCAACTCATGACCGCGGCGGACGTTGCTTAACTTTGCTGATCGATTCAGAATGGTTAAGCAAACTTCGCTACGAGCGCTTCAAATTTTCACACTTTTCACTTCATATTTTAACCTTTTTTTGTTTAACGTGCGCGAGTCCGACTCGCATTTGGCCAACTTTTTGTATTTGTTGTTCTAGCATCAACAGAAATACATCATCTGTGAAAATTTCTACTGTCTGGCTATAACCGTTCCTGAGATACAGCCTGGTGACAGACGGACGGACGAACAGCGAACCCTTTGGTTACGGAACCCTAAAAAGGCTTAGAAACACCTTTTTTATGTTATTGTGACGGAACAAGCCCGTGGCCTACCTGATGTTAAGCGGACTAACCTCTGCCTTTAACAGATGCATATCAGTCACGAATTGCACTGCGCGTGAGACATAGTTGTTAAGTCTCATGTGCCTGTAATTTCACTGACTCTCAAGGACTGCTGCCGGAACACACCGTAAGGTGCTTGGCAACATATTTTGTACTTGAGGGTGGTCGCTAGCTAGGCGGGTAGTCGCAAAATGCCCTTCCACCATGCGATGAAGCTCAAGCCCGCGGCGAGATTCGAACCATGGGTCTGCTGCGCGGCAGTCCATAGCCAATGTCACTGAGCCAACACTGCTTCACAATTCTACTTAATGGAATTACTTATACTTTCAGCGTTAGACAAAAAAACAGACTATATAACATAGATCACTGGCTGAGACGGCATATGTTATTATAATTTTTTATCTTACACTTTGTAAAGTTGTTGTTTGTCGTTCGAAGAGTATTTACTTCTTTTTATAAATAAATTAAGAGTATTTTTGTTTAACCCTGAGGAAGCGAAATATTTTTGTATTCAGCCATGAGCGAAGCGAGTATTAAAAAAATATAGTTTAAAATTATAATTCTGAGTGCAGTAAAGGTTTCAACGGTACGAAACGCAAAATAACTTAGCTGATTAATGCTAGATACAACTGAAATAATAAAAGTATTTCACAATAAAAATTATAAGAACAATTACCTACTACAAATGGTGATATAGAAAATCATTTTATTTTGCAGGGCCTATCAGGTTCAAATTTTTAAAACCTTTTCCACGCTAGTGCATAAAAACTATTTTTCCACTCAGATTTCTAATAATAAACAACACTTTTCCGAGCTTGTGCGGTGAAAACAATATTAAAATTTGTTATATAGTTCTCATCTGATTGTAAATCGATTTGATGACTAAGTGCGGATAGAAAGGTTGCACTGTGTAACTATTCTATTGCAATCTTTCTAGCATTGTAAAGGTTAGGCATAAGGTTAGTCAGAGACCATTCACTGACATCTTAATAATTACCTGAATACGGAAAAGATCAAAGCAAAACCACGCATAACGTAAAAACCTTTGGTAGGTTTTGGTGCCTTTTATACATTAGTTTAATATAATATTGCCATTATTATAAAAGCTTGGTAGATTGATAGGACGCCAGTACAAAGAAAAACATTGATTCGTCAGAGATATATCTGGTGTATGGCGAAACTGAAGACTGTATTAAAGTTTGTAGATATTTTGAAATAAATAACAGTATCTGTTAAGAAATAAAACACGTCTGAAAATGAAATAAATCACCTCCTGCAGCTAGCATTTACGGATATTATGCCGTTGCTGGAAAATTATATCATCACAAGTTTTCATATGTAAAACGATAAATTATTTCCATGAAAACACAGTTACATTTAATGAATAATAATAATACATATTTTTAAAAGTATCTTAAGAAAACTTAAATAATATTTTAATAAAACACTTAAAAATATATGTCCAGTGACAATTCGCCTAATTTTCCTTTTAAGCCTGAGGAGGTCTTGACTCACCGAGCGCTGTCTAGTCTCGATCGTGCGCTCGGTGAATCAAGACCTCCTGAAGATGCTTCGTTTAGAAGCGAAATTGTTCGAATATTCTTCCGGTTATTAACGTAAAGTTTGTGATGTCACGTAGGCTGAACGGGAAAATTAGGCGGAATTGTCACTAGATTTACATTTTATACATTTTTCAGTGTTTCATTAAAATATTATTTAATGTTTTCTTAAGATTTTTTAAAAATTATTTGTTCTAACTGTAATATTTATCTATACTTATAATAAAACTGTAACAGGTCCAATTCTGTACATGGAAGATATTTTGAAAAAAAGAAATGTACAGTACTCTGTAGCTGATACTGATGCCGAATCTGCATTTTTTTTTATTTTTGTCTGTCTGTCTGTCTGTCTGTCTGTCTGTATCCCGGCCGCGTATCACTCCAAAACTACTGAATGGATTTCAATGAAACTTAGCATGATTGGAGTTCATACTACAAGGTAGGATAATTTAGCTTTTTATCCCGAAATTCAGCATGGTTCCTTTGGGAGAGGGGATGAAAGTCAAAATATACAGTTAGTTGTAATTTATTAACGCGTAGCCCGATTTCATACGTTCTTTTTAGGGTTCCATACCCACAGGGTAAAAACGGTCTGTCCGGCTGTCCGTCCGTCCGTCTGTCCGTCCATCCGTCCGTCCGTCTGTCACCAGGCTGTATCTCAAGAACGGTGATAGCTAGACAGTTGAAATTTTCACAGATGATGTATTTCTGTTGGCGCTATAACAACAAATACAAAAAGTTGGCCAAGTGCGAGTTGGACTCGCGCACGTTAAAACAAAAAAAGGTTAAAATATGAAGTCTAATGTTGTACGGAACCCTTCGTGCGCGAGTCCGACTCGAACTTGGCCGACTTTTTTAATTAGAATAGTGGTGCTTTAAAAATTATCACGTAAATATTTCAAAGTCATCGGGTTTGCAGTTCAGAAATTACAGATATCACAACCTAAATATTACGTTCCAAATAACTTGACACCCAAAATGTACAGAAACCTTTGAACGTACGGCTCATCTTAAGCTGGCGTTTGCACTTTATCGTATATAATAGATATGTCTGTAGTCGGACCTCTCCAAAAGACAGATTTTACAAACGATAAAACACAGTTTTTTTTATTACGATAACCACAAATTCCCTACGAATATTTTTCATAACATGCAATGCTCTAATCAGTCTAATCTATACCTATAACAGGTTGCAGAAGGCGGGTAGGGAAGCGCGAGGGGTAAGACGCATACATTTATCTATTTATACTTATAACAATACTGTAACAGGTCCAATTCTGTACATTGCAGATATTTTGAAAATATGTTTTGAGAGCAATCTGTAGCTGATACTGATGCAAAAACTGTTTTTTTTTTTTTCTGGCTGTCTGTCTGTATCCCGGCCGCGCATCACTCCAAAACCACTGAATGGATTTGAATGAAACTTAGCACGATTCGAGTTCATACTACGAAGAAGGACATACGATACTTTTATCCCGAAATTCAGTACGGTTCTCTTGGGAAAGGGGATGAAATGTACGCATAGTTGTAATTTATTAACGCGTAGTCCGATTTCAATCATTCTTTTTTTGTTACAATAGTGGTAATTTAATTATTTTTCCCGTAAATATTTCAAAGTCCTCAGTTTTGCAGTTAAGAAATTACAGATATCACAAACTAAATATTTCGTTTTAAATAACTTGAACCGCGGAATATTGAGAAACCCTTGAACGTACGACTCATCTTAAGCCCACAGGCAGCCCGAAACCACACGGGAAGCCCGACACCCCACGGACAGACCGGCATCCCACGGGCAGCCCGGCACCCCACGGGCAGCATGGCACCCTTATTTAGTTTTGCAAGCTTGCTACTATAAACTCTAAAATGTGGTACATTCACCACAATCAGTTTTTAAAACTACATATCTTTCTTTTGTTTTGGATACATTTTGGAGACTGCGCAATTGAAGTGCACAATGTTGTCTTAGGTTTTTGCGATTGCTACACTTAGAAATTAAACAACTTTAAACGGTTTAAATCACGTATATTTATCATTATTTTTTTCCGGACGTTTAAAACACTTTGTAGTGATCGTGGTCACGGGGTGACTGTCGGGACAAAAATAATGATAAATATACGTGATTTAATCCGTTTAAAATTGGAAGTGCACCACTTTAGTAGATTGTTATACAAGGGTCGAAAGGAATTGGTAACTTTCACCCGCGGTCAGCTCTCTATTTTTCATTTCGAATTTAAAGAAGGTAAAAAAAGTAGCTTTTCTAAAAATCATTCATTGAAAAAATAACATACTTACTAAAAAAATATTGAGAGGTTAGAACTATTTGGGAAATTTTACGTAAAATTTTGTTTGGAATATTTACAGGTGCTTATGGCCCGAATAGGAATCTCTCTGCTTTTCACTACTAATATAAGGAATAACGATGTAAAAATAGTATGTTTTTTATATTATTTAATAACATGAGCAGTACCTTTTTAAAATTAATGCGGCTATAGTCCAAGTAGGTATCGATGACTTACATCCGTGTTAAACACTCTACTTTTCATTTAAAATATGAGAAGGGTAAAAAATAGTAGTTGCATGGTGGTAGGGCATTTTGCGAATGCCCGCCTGGCTAGCTACCACCCTCAAGTAGAAAATCTGTCGCCAAGCACCTAACGGTGTGTTCCGGCAGCTGTCCTTGAGAGCCAGTAATTATCTAGGTTAGCCTGAACAACACCTTCGACGACATCATCACTTTCCATCAGGTGAGATAGTGGTCAAAGGCTAACCTATCATGCATAAAAAAGTTTTTCTAAATATTTACTAAAAATAATAAACATAAGTAGAAGATACAAAGATACACTAGGAGTTAGAACAATGAAATTTAGGGAAAGTTTTAGTTAGTTTTTTTTAACCTACACTTTTTACCTTATATTTAGTTACTACTCTGCCAAACATAGTTGTTATTAATTGTTTTATAACAACAGAGTATTTTACAACGAAAAATCTTAGACATATAACTTTGTTAACACCAATGGTTACCATGGTTACAAGTCATTCCGGCCCAAGAGAAGGAAGCATTTACTATGAGTTTTTCCCGGCCTTAGGTGGGAAGGAGCGTCTCCCACCCGCTACTCAGATCAAACAAACACTACTTTCCAAAAATGAGAAATAAAAAAAAATCGATCTACCGTCAAACAAACCGCCGCCGTTTTAAAGTCGAAATTCTAAAGAAACACACAAGGTACTTTGCTTCAACATTTATTGTGCGAACCGGGAAAGAACTCTCTGAATTACTTAACTACTGTCTTCTGGAAAATACAACCCGGGAGTTTTGAAATCCAAAGTAGAAAGCTCCATTCTGAGCTATGGTTTACTATAAGAGTGCTTCACCGCAGACCACAGTGTTGCTTAATATGAGATAAACAGTGCACAAATGTGAATAATTAGTCTGCAGGTACGACAATCGCGAACGAAGTCGCGGGTACAGCTAGTTTAATAATATAAACTTGCTCTCCGTCTGACATTTTCGTTGTGCAAATTGGGGCTTATTCTAGGGTTCCGCATTGCAATAGCTTGTAATAGTTAACTAATGAGTGTATTTTTGATAACAGCTTCAAAATTTCATTAAAATATGTCGTTTTCAGAAATTTTGTCTCACTGTCTTTGTCATTCATTAAAACGTATTATATACAATTAGTGAGTTAAGCTGTGTGCATTTTATGTATATGTTAATTTTTCCCACAGGCAATTAACCATACATTCAGAGCCATTTTTCAATCGGCTACCGATTTTCCTTCCAAAGAAACAGCTCTTTAAAGGTCGGACAAACGAACAGACAGCGTTATTAAAAAAGGATTTTAAAACATAATTCGCCAAATGAAAGAACATATCCTTCAAGCGCCACAATAAATCATTTCCTCTTAAATCATGTCAATTTCGAACCTATTAACTGTACTTCATAATGAGTCAAACCACTGAGCTCAAGAAACAGGTGCGTAATAAATAATTGAGTGTTTTGCAGTTACACGTTAGGTTTCGCTTTCAATCAAATCAAACAACCGCACGTCATGTCGATGAGAAAAAGAGAGCTTTATGTTTTGTTTTCTCTTTTCTGAAAATTTAGTTTTCTTTTTGACTGACTTTTTAACAACATAATAATATACCAAACTGTAACTGTATCAGCCGGATTGTCCACTGCTGAATACAGCCTCCCCCATCAAGGGTGGGTTTGCCATAATCCCCACGCTTGGTATAGGCGTCTTGGAGAAATCAGTATATGATATTAGTTCTTCTGAAGGCGCTTCTGCCCACCTTCTAGTATGTTACCGTTGATCGCTTCTTACGACACCCATGGGAAAAATTGGGGGGCGGAGGGTGACATTCTAGCACCTCACGGGCATACAACACGGCTGTCTCCAAATTTGCCGTTGTGTGCTCAGCCTATATGCATCAATCTTCATAAAGACTGAGGATAAACATATTTTATAAACGGATTTTCAACCGTGAGAAAAATACACTATACCGATAAAATGTTAGACGGCCAAATTCAGAACAAAATAAATAATATTTGGATTTCCCCGTAAGATAGCTAGAAATTACCCTCCACCATATCTCCTATGGAAGACTCAAGAGGAGATGAAAGGAGTTTTAGTTTTCGTACCCAGAGAGGGGTGCTGGTGAGCCCCGTGTGGTGCCAGGCTAAAATGTCACCCTCCATTGATTGCTACCTGTGGGTGTCGTAAGAGGTGAAATAACGGAAGATAAGCAGCAGTGCCTTTTGAGGAACTGATATATTAATCTGCAAGCCTCAAGATTACTGTCAAGCGTAGGGATTATAGCAAACCCCCTTAATAGGGGAGGCTGGGTTCCGCAGTGGTCAATTCCACTGATACAGTACAGTACCTGTCGCCAAGCACCTAACGGTGAGTTCCGGGCACTGTCCTTGAGAGCCAGTAATTCTAGGTTAGTCTGAACAATATCTTCGACCACATCATCACTTACCATCAGGTGATGTAGTGGTCAAAGGCTAACCTATCATTAAAAAAAATGTAAAGGGCAAAATTGACCTAATTATGAGTTTCCACTGTCTGTCTCTTCGCCGTCCATATGTCACGGGTCTCTAGGTCATTAACGTTGTATCTATAAGTTAGTAACCTATTCCACATGAAATTTGAATCTTACAGCTTTTAACGTAAGATGAATATTGTACTAAAAATTCTATTAAAATAGTTTCACCGCACAAGCTCGGTAAGGTCTTGTTTATCATTCTAAATCTGCGTGGAAAAGTGCTTTTAAACCACAAGCGTGGAAAAGCTTTTAATATTTGGTACTTTGTGACAATTCCATTAATATTTATTTGTTATGCAAGGCTGTAGTTTTTATTTGGCGCGAGTAGTTTTATTGAATTCTAAGGAAGCGATGGATCTTAGAATTAGTTCAAAATATAGAATTCTGAACGTACCGAAGGTATCAAAGGTATTGCACACAATATAACAGCCGAGAATCAAACAAATTTTCACCTCATTTCAGCATGGAAAATCTTATATGCAAGAAAGGATTTCATTATGTAGTAAATTTGCATCAATTTATAGTACACAATACTATACATATATAAAGTCAAATATTTTTCCAGAACTTTTAGAGAGGTTTGAATTTCAAGAATCGGAATGAGTGTTATAAAAAGCACTCATCCACGCAGATTTCCAAAGCTAACAATTACTCCTTTCACAGCTTGTGTGGTGAAAAATTAATTTTCTTTCAATATTGCCAATTGTAGTATGTAGCTGTACTATTAATTTATAATGTGAATTTACTGTAACTATTAAAGCTGTACCTAGAATTTTCCTCGCCGGAGTGATGTGAAAAGCCATGTGTTTTGCTCGGCTACAAAGTTATTTTGCGTCTCGTACCACTGAAACCCTCGCTTCGCTCAGAATTCTATTTTTGCTGCCTCAGATTCAATAAAAAAATACTCGCGTTAAATAACTACTTAAAGCGTTATATAACATATAGCTATTTTAGAGAGAATTTACTAACAAATAACTATTTTAGAACAAAAATATTAAGAACTCTAAGCATGTGGGTTGTCAAGATCTCAATGATTTAAGTACACGTATAGATTTTGTATATAATTATAAATTAAAAAAGTTCAAGTTGTCAATTGTTAAAAAACTATTTTGCGTGTTTGAAATCTGAAATTTCGCTATAATATGTACCATATCGTCTTTTTAATGAATAAATATTGAAAACAACGAAATAAAATATAGTTTTAAAGCTGTGATTAAAACCTAATAATGGGAAATTATCTGCCGCCAAGCATTTAACGGTGTGTTTCGGCAGCTACCCTTGAGAGCCAGTAATTCTATGTTAGCCTGAAGATAATTTTTGACCACATCATTACTTACTGACCTACTAACTTACAAAAACTTGCGGCAGCATATCGACTCGCACTTATTTTATCAGTTTTATTGTTTTTTTTTTATTCAATCACCATTGAAAACAACAAGACGTCCAATTCCATTACCGTCAAAATTTAAAATGCACAACTTATATAAATCCCAAAAGTCTGAACAGCACACTTGGCGCAAGTGTAGACAATGTACGTTATAATATTTCATAACTTTAAAAGCAATATCAGACCACTCTATAGTCTCAAAAGAGCTCAAAAACTTTGCCAAATGGAGTGGTACACTCAAGGCCCATGCCACCAATATAAAGTTAACTATACGCGGGTATTTACTCCAAGTATACTAATAGAGCATTAACATACTCGTATATACGATAAATAGGCCTTGGCTATTATACAACGTCAAACCCATGGCAGTTTTAAATTTGTTGAAGTTCTGATATAGACAAAAAAATTGGTAAAAAAAACAAATACATAAACAATAAAATTGGTTTGATATTTTCAACGTATGACAGCCACTGTGGGCATAGAAATAAGGTGTTTTACCAGCTGTAAAAAAGTTGCCATATTCGTTTTTAGATTCATAGGGTTTTATCGCCAAACTCGCCGGTAGAATTTTAATTATTTAATCTTGGATTTGATTTTTTCTGTTTGCCTGATAACACTTTTTATACATTTCAATATCTTGGTAACTTTCCAACATTATTAGACATCAAAAGCCTCTCATATTTTGTTGAATACAAAGATTAAAGTTATCTTCGTATAGTTATACTTTAGATTGGTAAAGTTGACCCTAAATAGTTTACTATAAGTGCATTGTTACAGTAACTTTGTACTCTCTGGAAGGACTTAGACTTGGAGTCTCTATTAATTGGCTAAGTAATTTCAGTAACTAGTTAAACTATTAGGAGCTTAATGTTTATGGAAAGGACGGAGAGATCAATCATAATTTGAATTCTGAAGTTTGTTTTGGAGCCAAATTGTCTGGTGAAGTTTTGTTTAGGGTTGGATTGAAGTTAATTACGTTATAATAGAAGTAGTGTAGGTTTTAATTAAAATTTAATGATCATTATCACTTTTTGACTTAAAAAAAGAGGAGGTTATCGATTTTTTTTTTTTTTTTATGCCTGATAGGTTAGCCTTTGACCACTATCTCACCTGATGGTAAGTGATGATGTGGTCGAAGATGTTGTTCAGGCTAACCTAGAAATTTCGACGCATTTTTTCGTTTAGTGTAAAAAACACAGCATCAAAATCGTCTACCCTTTAAAAATTGTGATGTTACCTCATTTATACATTCGAAAGCTCGTGCTTGCCATGTGGTCCCATTTAAATTTGAGTGAGATTTGACGAATAGTGTTTATTTGAGTTATCCCTAATAATGAGTATTAAATTTGCTTCGACTACATTGATTATGTTACTATATTATTATATTATTATATAACTTGTAAAATTGTTTAAAATGAACTATAAAAATAGTATAATATTTACGTTTGGTTTACTTACTTTTATATGGCATCTTTTGTTTTAGAATATTTTCTGTTTGGAGTTGCATTTTTTTGTTAACATTTTTATGAGAACCCTAAGAGAAAAAATAAGAGAGATAGAACTTAGGACTCGTCTGTCTATTTGTATGTCAAAATAAGAAGAATATTGGACAAGAAATTAAATGAAATTATTTTTCAGGGCAGTAATTAAATATATTGTATTACATTACGAGGTAACCAAAAAAACTATGCGCATATACCAGCCAGAATTCATACAGTCTTGAATTCATTGAGTCTTTCTCAGTTTTTCATGTTAATGACATATATTTTTATACTATATATTGGGAGCCGTCAGTTGTACATTTTATACTAGTTTTGTTCACTACATCACATCAATCGGTAAATTTCCATTTGTCACCTCTTACGACACTTGCGAGAAGAAATGTAGTGGTAACATTCTAGCCCAGTAACCCACGGGTAACATACGAGTAACTTGTTGAAGTCGGTACCATATTGATTCAAATTACTGACCTCACATCCGCATGGTCAGACTTCCACAAGTTATTTCATACTTTTTAGAGTTGGAAGTCGCGTTACACACACAAAAATAATATATACTTACAACCGAATTGAAAGCATCCTCCATATAAGAAGTCGGTTAAAAATTTAAATAGCTAATTCGATTCAGGAAGACAGTTTTCCTGTCAGTTATACGATACTTTAGGATACGTATGTAATGAGCGGAAAACAAATTAGTTTTACTACAAAATTACAAATTTACTAGAGAAAAAATTATAGTCATGTGCGGGATTCGAACCCGCGTCCATCCACCCCTTTAGCCGATGGTTAAAGAACGAGAGCAAGAATTACAGTTATGAGTCATTGTGTCATGTTAGCTCAATTGGTTAGAGCATACCCCGGCTTAAGGGGTGGATGGACGCGGGTTCGAATCCCGCACATGACTATAATTTTTTATCTCGTAAATTTATAATTTTATAGTGTAATTCGCTTAGCAGGCGTTATTGCAAACTTAACAATATTAAAATTAGTTTTAGTTTTTAGATAAAACGTTTTTAGATTTGCACGTTAGTTACTGAAAAAACCCGTCCAACAAACGAAGTATACCATAGAGCACTCGACCATCCAAAGTTACCCATGACACATTATTTCCAGAACTTTCGAACAATATTGAGCAAGACGACGTCCCGGAACGTCGAACTTCCACCTCCATTGTGATAAACGCCAAACAAACTTCAAACTGGGCCAACTTCGCGAATTTTGGCCGAAAGGTGCACTCGTAAACAAACTTGGCCAAAGTTTTAATTGCAGTTGATTGCAAACCTTGGGTCAACATATGTATAATCTAGTTGCATGTGTAATATTCGAGCTTCAAGAGTAAAGTACTTGTGGCCAGTCATTGCCAGTTCGCGGTAGGTAACTGTAACTGGCAATGCTGTTGACATCTGGGTTGCAAAGGCTAAGTTGAGAAGTCCAACGACTAACTTAATAAGTTTTGCAAGTTACAGACACGGACATTCAAAGATATTTTAGTAGCGGTAGAACTATTTGTGCGAGTTTGTCAGAAGACTGCCTTCGTACTTATTTCTGTCACCAAGCAGTAATGTTTATATTACTGTGTTCCGGTTTGAAAGGTATGGATGCCGGTAAAATTACAGGCACATGAGACTTAACAACTTTATGTCTCATGTTGATGGGCGCAGTGCAGTTCGTTAGTTGTAACATACAGCATTTGTTAGATGCGCAGTTTACCGCTAAGCCTCCCACTTGATCGATTATAATCGCAAAAAACTCATACGGGCCTAAAGCAAATGGTCTTTCATATTATTTTTAATTCGTAACCAACAATAGATTTTATTTATTGCTGATAGGTAAGCCTTTGACCACAATCTCACCTGATGGTAAGTGATGATGTGGTCGAAGATGTTGTTCAGGCTTAGAATTACGGCTCTCAAGGACAGCTGCCGGAACACACCGTTAGGTGCTTGGCGACAGATTTTCTACTTGAGGGTGGTAGCAAGCCAGGCGGGCATTCGCAAAATGCCCTACCACCATGCTATAACGACTGCCATCCGAAGACAACAACCGGGATCGGCGGCTTAACGTGCCCTCCGAAGCACGGAAGCGCTCAGCAGTAATGTCACCAGCGGTCACCCATCCAACTCATGACCGCGGCGGACTTGCTAACTTTGTTGATCAGTTAAGAATAGCAAAGCAAATTTCGCTACGAACGCATCAAATCTTCCTGCGGAACGTGTTCTGTTTATTTATTTGCTACAAGAAAGAAATTACTAACTACTGATATATTTATATTCATCAGGTGTCAATCCACTAGCTTACCTTAAACACCAAGGGCACATAATCTACATTGTCAATACAACTACGTACCGTACGGAAATAAAGAAGTTACTTACCAACATCAAAGTTACTTTCCAAGAAAAAATAATCAGAAATCTTTATGACAATCTCACAAACAGTGGTGACTTGTTTACATGTTTACATTTTACAATAAATTAGCAATATCAATTTAAATATATACAAGGCTACGAACACAACCAAAGGCACATTTCACAACACAACAACAATAATATAACAGCGTCATAAAATTCATATGTAGGACACGTCACAATACTACCCTCATTTTTTTATGCGCGTACACCAATCCAAGCCTACTAGCCACGCCGCCCGGCCGTTGCCGGGTATGCCAGCGACTTCTTATCAGCGGCCGGAGCCGTGGCCGGAGCGTCAGGAGATATTATTATGTTGCAAAACGGGAATTAAGCCAGCCACACACTGAGCACAGGTTTTATTAATTTAAATGTAATTAATGTACATGTAAAAATACAATATTTTAAAACAACATAATTTTTGCAATAGACATTAAATATATATACTTTATCTATTTATACTTTACGTAATTAACAATTTAGATTAATTAGTTATATTTTTAATATAAAAACGTAAACTAAATATATTTAGGTAATGTGATGATATCGCTGGTATAGTAATTACGAGTAGATGTATCTAGACGGTTTGTTATGTGGTTAGATAATTAATATATACATTCATCAATTATAAGGTTGGTCCAAAAAAAAAAAAAAAAAAATAATTAAAGGTATGAATATGTGAACATAATTCATTATTTTGTTGTGTTATGTACATTATATTTATTTTGTCAAAATTTTATCGATGTTATTGTTTAACTTGTATTAGTTTTTCTGTATTTAAGTAGTTCATCTGAGAAAGCCATTTTGATTATTTTCTTACATATAAACGTGAGACAATTGACGATATTTAGCTCTTTGTTCGCTTGTCTATATAGATGCGGTGCAAGGAAAGATGGAGACCTCTGAGCAAATTTTGAGTTAAAACAAGGTACTCCATGATGTTACACGCATTAATCTTTGCGATTTTTTTGCATTCTGGTTAGATGTTTTGTAAAAACCTAAAATTATGTTCAATATAAATACATGTAGGTGTCGTAAGAGACGACTTAAGGTAAAATACCGTTTGGCTTCATCCATATTGGATTAGAGTAGAATCGATATGGAACTTTTTGAAAAAAAGTTACTTAAGAAAATGTTACCTGTAAATCAAAATAGTAGAACAATAATTGATCAATCGTACAATTTGTTAATGAGAACACGTTTTACGATTTGTTTATCTTAATTAGTGTCTGTATTACCATATTTTGCAAGAAGTATCGAACAAGTGCACCCACGTACGTCGCAATAGTCATACCTATTCGACTGAACTCAATTGAACTAAATAACTTATCAAGGAATGAATAGTTATTGCGAAGACTATTATTTTATTTAAGATAAAAGTGGTTTGTTATTATCGGCTGTAGTATAAAACATACATTTGACATTCGTGTTGTGCGCACACAAATTTTTATTCCTGGCAAGCTAGTACTGCAGCAATGAATTAAAATTATTAATGAAATGTTAGATATTGTCATGTTTATTATCCACACGAAGGTGTGAAGTGATTATATGGTCATATTGTACTGCCAAAAACGGACATAATCTAGAATTACTGGTATTCAAACACAGCATTCATAACACACCATGAGCCGAATTTTAAAGTGTCATCTCAGAAAGTGTTGAGATAAGTTGTAGTATAGCTCCATCTCGTAGATTAAAAAATATACGAGATGGAGCTATATGAAATAATAGAAAAAGGCAATATCAATTCATAAAAAATAAACATTAAGTCGCGTTTAATTTTCAGGAAAGTCGCTTGTGTAACTTAAACCAATCCAAATAGTTTTCTAACTATTACGATTACAATGTGTATTCCTGTGCTATCATAGACAGTCCAACGTAGTAGCAAATATTAAATTTGTCGGGTACCTGTAGTAAAAAAAAAATTGGTTATACTTATTACGCTGTGGACCTAGAATCAGTATGTAATATGTGCTGTAGCAAAGTGGCCATCTTTGTTTTTACTTTATGGAGCTATACCGTCAATAGTTGGAGAGCCAGCTGCAAAAATGCCTACCTCATCGGATACCCCAATAAGCTATCTTTAGATCATTAACAGACACTTAAACACTTAAAGAAAATTAAGACTGCCAGAGATGCCAGAGCCGATGCTGCCGGGTCATAGAATTAATAAATTTTTTAAAGTATTTTTTTGTGAAAATTACCATTTATGGTACCCGAATTAAAGTGATGACAACAGTTAACTCAAAGCACTGCACTAATTACACGGACGACAGCTCGGACGCCATTGGCAGATTCATGAGGCGGGCAACGGAGGCAAATGGAAAAGCAATAAGCGAGTACAACCTAAAAATGGCCATAAAAAACCGGGACGAAGGGTTTGTAGAGGCTCACATACAAACATCAAGGGCAACGCTGGAACCAGTGGCCGGCCCTACAACCTAGGATGTAGACTGTAGATGTACTGTAAATATAAATTTAATGTAAATGTCGGCTGCTAACAAACTAGATATAAGAAAAATATATATAACAAAACATGTACAATATAAAACAAAAAAAAAAAAGGACTCACCCTAGTGTTAAGATTGTTACTTACTAACACCCTTCCCTTCAGGAAGACGATGTATTGGAGACGACAAATAACTTATAAATTGTAATAAATTGATAACAAAAAGGAAAATCTAAAAAGAGTACGGACCCAGAGTCTGTAGTAAAAAGATTGAATAAATAAAAAAAAATAAAAATAAAAAAAGAAACTGACGATAGCCTATTGGCGTACCCGATGAGGTAGGCATTTTTGCAGCCGCCTCCCCCACTACATGTTCAACGATATACATCTGGGATAAATTATTTTCAAATACAAAAGCTGTCAGCCTGGCGTCACATTTAATGAAATACAATAATGAATATTATATGATACATTTTTGGTATTTTTTTTAAAAACTCCTAAATCATTGAAAGTCTATGTTTACAAAGACTACATTTTATTGTTTTATGGCATTGAACTTATAAAAACGGGAGAAACGGCACCCGCACCTCGAACATGGCAATGTCAAATCAGGTGACGTCAGGTGAGTCTCAGTAGTGTGTGCATGTGCGTCTATTGCATGCTTGTCTTCCTCTCTTTATAATTCATCAAAACGTATCATAAACAATAGACGTGTACCTGTGTGCATTACATATGCTTGTGTTAAATTTTTGGCATATTATATTGTCGTGACAGCGTTCTCTATCTACCTATTTTTATTCAAATTATAGTTATGTGTTAGCCTAGATTAGTGAACTTAGCCCTAAGTGTAACAAGGGATATATACTATTAGCTTTGATCTCCAATGTATGTAATCCTGAAACTATCGACGTATGGTAATGTAATCCCGATATTGTATTGAGAGACACCTAGTTAATATTGTTACCTCACCCGCATGATGGACATGGACGTCGGCTGTTGACGTCTAAAGAGATTAAAGTTATACATTCTAGACACTTCATGTACAGGAAAACTCTCAGGTCATTATCAGCTGGAAGACGTCCACTGTTGAACAAAAGCCTCCCCTAGAACGGCCTATTAGCCGTTTGTAACCATTGGCTACCAGCGACTTTCACGATGTCGTTAGTCCACCTAGTGAGCTCTCAGGTAACCTATACTTATTCATAATGTTATTCGGACTATAATTCACGATCCTGTGTATTCCCAATCTCCAGGCATAGGTCCATGTAACATCGATACACAGCAAAACCTTCCTAATTTTACAGCTCAGGCATAGAATTCTTTTGAGGAAGTGTTTATGGGAAATAATGCGCTGAATAAGCAGCAAGCTTTTACTGCTTAGGTACGTTGATGTTATTTGTATTACTGCCTGTTGGTTGGGAAGTTGCTGGGCGACGTTCAGGAAATAACAGAAGGGGGGTGGCAGTGCCTTCTGTCGATCTGGCATCTTACACTGCGATCCCGCTTGGTGAGCGTGGGGATTATTGCCCTTATGAAAGAGGATTTTGTTTTACTATAGATGCTATGGTTCATGATGATGATATGAAAATATTGAATAAGTGTGAATTTCACCAAATTTTTTTTACCTTAGGTATATAATTTGTCACTTTATTTGTTTTCATTATAAAAAATATATATTATACAAATTATTGGAGCACAGAATTTTATGTCATAAAATTTAAGTCATAACATTTTGTGCCCCAATAATTTGTCTAATATGATATTAGCTTATCACGCGGTTGCCTGTCATCATATTTAGAAAAAAAAAATCTAAAAAATAGACTATTTTATTACAGAGTTTATCTCAAAAAACTGACCTAGTTTTGAATCTAAAATTTCGATAAATTATGTACCATTAAATCATTATTTTTTAAATACAGTGACCTTTCTTAAGCGGAGTCTGACGGGCACTTCATCAGTTTTAATTTTTCTTGTTTTATGTTAGATATAGGACTACAATCATACCAAGTATGGCGCTCTTTTGTATTACCATTCTTTTGATATATCTGAAAGAAAACATGTTAAAAAGCACGTTTCTTTTATGGCGAGCTTTAATTTTTATTATCATTTGTCAAGCAATACACCATACTAACATATATTATGTGTATACTTCAACTGGCTACCTATTACCGTTCCATAGATAGTACAGCCCTTTTTAAAAATCGGACGAACGGACGGCCCCCGTTTTCTAGTAAAAACCTTAATAATGCTTTAATAAGAGTATAAATTAACTAAATAAGTAAAAAACCTGATCGCAAATTATTAATTTTATTGTTAAGCGTTTTATCGTTCCAATGAAATTAAAACTGCGTGTTATAAATATTTATGGAATCATTTTTTAAGGCCCATCATTTTGATACACCACACAATGGGATAAGAAGGAAAAAAATCTTAAAATATGCGTCTATAATACACCAGTTTAAATAGCTAGTGCTACTTTCGCTGTCAAGACGAATCTAATGATATCTCACACATTAAAACGAGTTAAGTTGTTTAAAAGTATATATTTTATGGTTTTTTTTTTTAAGGGAGGACATAGATCCTGACTACCGACTGTTCGGACGTTTAGCTCCACCGGATTTTGGGCAAGGAAAGGCCCTACTATATAGCCCGGGGGGTATGGAATAAAGAATCTCACAAATATACATGAACGCTGAAAACAAAACACTCCATTTTTCGGGCAGTCGTGTAATAAGGCAGTTTCATTTGATCATGTAAGTCATTGTAATCAATATAACCAATTATTTTTACCCTTGATAAACAAATGTAAGTAGAAACGATATTATTTTTTAAACAAAATAAAACTATAATGAGTCATTTTCAACCAGATAAGACACTAAAATTGAAGTAAAATATACATAAATGCAATCTTGCAAGTTTTTGCGAATAAACGCGAGTATACCGGAATCGCATGCGTTAAATGCAAACTCTGGTGGTACCGGTAACCGCTCCAGTTCCCAGGCTTTGTGGCCCGGGTCTCTTTGTGACTTGACTCTATCTGGATCACATACAGCTACCGGCGATATGGCATAAGAAGCAGACTGCGGAGAGTTATTTTAGTATTATCTTAATGGGCGACTGTATTGAAATTCAACGTGCTAGGAACAAACTATTAGTATTATTATACCGGAATATTATTTAATGTACCGGAAAAGATTTAGTAGTATGTCGTATGGGGTTTTTCCCTCAAAATCTTTTATATCATGATCGCAATAAGGAATAATTTAATTGCATTTCATTTGGTGACTATGCTGACTATACTTTTTATGTACAAACCAGCAATGTACCGAAATACTGTACACAGGTTTTTGTGCCTTTTTGTGAATTTTCGCCGACTGGATCACACACAGCTTCTGTTTTTTTTGTGTTTTGACGGAACAAGCATGAAGCCCATCTGAAGTTAAGCGACAAGCTCTGCCTGTAACATATGCATTTAGTCACTAGGGCTGAACTGCACTGCGCTCATCACCCTGAAAGATACAGAAGTAAAGTATCATGTGTCTTTAATTCTACTGGTTCTCAAGGGCTGCTACCGGAAAATACTGTTTGGTAACAGATTTTCTACTTGAGGGTAGTAATTAGCCAGGCAAGTATTCGCAGAATTGGTATTACCATTACACCATGCCCTATCATGAGCTCAAGCTGGCGGTATATAATATGACCTATGAAGCATAAAACTATAACTTATTTTTATAGCATTTAATTTGATAACTATGCTGATTCTGCTCATGATAGTTATTATACACCTACTACCGGAATCATGCTGCACCTGCATAGGTGACAAAACATGAAAAGCCATAAGATATAAATAAAGTGGATGAGATTGGAGTAGTAGCGTGTTTTGCATATCATATGCAAATTATAGGCAAAACACGCTACCGCTTTTGTCATAACACGTCCGTCCGCATGGTACCACTTACACTTGATTGTTTGTTTGTTTAGGGAGGACATAGATGCTGGCTACCGCCTGTGCGGTCGTCCAGCTCCACCGGGTTTTGGGCGAGGGCCTGGCCCTACAATAGCCCGGGAGGGAGAAGTGCCGAAGGCACTTCTCCCGAGACGGGCGTAGAAGGCGAAAAGCGCCTTCTACCTCCGTCTCCTGCGGACGCCGAAAACGTACCGCTATTATAGGAGGGGTTGACAGCGAGCTCAAGGGCACCACTGTGGTTCGGACCTCGGCTTGTCTCACTGTCGAGAGACATGGGGGGGATCGGAGCAAAATGCCTCTGTGCAACTGCAGTGTTGCACAATTGGGCCCTACTGAATAAAACTCTTTGACTATTTGGAGAGCAATTTATCGTGACCTTGTTTTTGCCTCGAGCTCGCCGGCGAGCTCGGTGTTTGATTGTGTGACCTCTAATTACCTCACACCTGGGGATTTTACCTCGACGACTTGCGGATAACGCTAAAGCTGCCAATGTAATGACTGCGATGGGGTCATCCGGGTCGTCTAATACCTGCCGTGGTCGGCGACGGGGGGGTTTGAAAAATGGGATAGAAGAGGCGGTCGAGTAGTTCGATGCCTGGACAACCAATGGGTTCGAGTGGTGGGGCGCTCGATCAAAGTATCGGCGAGCGCAGTCCTTATTGAACTGCGCTAAAGAGGGAAGGTTTAGGTCGCAGTGCAACTCGGTGTTCCGGACATACCACGGAGCGCCGGTTGCACTACGAAGAAAACGATTTTGAATGACTTGAAGCTTGTGGAGATGGGCCTCACTAGCATGACTAAACACTACTGATGCGTAAGTCATGATGGGGCGGATGCAGGCAGTGTAAAGTGTCTTCTTATTACTAAGAGACATTTTACTCTCTTTGCGAATCAGGGGACCAAGGCGACCCATTACAAAGGCCGCTCTGTTTCGGACGGTTGTTATATGATCGCTAAAGGTGAGATTCCGATCAAGGGTGACTCCGAGATATTTTGTTTTACTAACCCAGGGGATGGGTTGGTCAAACAAAGTTAAAGGTTGCGGGTAACGGGGGCGAGTCTTCTCAGTAAAGTACATAGCTGCACTTTTAACTGGGTTGACCGCGATGCGCCATTTACGGAACCAGTCACCGATCTCGGTGATGGCCCGTTGGAGGGCGAAAATGGACTTTCTGCTGATACGCCACCCAGTGGTATAAATAGCGGTATCATCCGCGTATTGGGCCAATAGGACGTCTGGCTGAGAGCGTGGGATGTCGCTGGTATACAGCGCGAAGAGAATGGGTGATAGCACGGAGCCCTGAGGGACTCCGGCTCTGACTGGGTGGGGGGAGGAGAGGGTGCCTTCCACGCGATAGCGAAAGCTTCTGGCTTTAAGGAAGTCTTGTAGGATGAGCACAAGACGTTCTGGCACGCCAAGTTGGTATAGCTTGTAAATCAAGCCATTGTGCCAGACTTTGTCAAAAGCTTTCGCCACGTCGAGGAAGACTGCTAGCGTGGTCTGGGGTTTGGGGTACTTGTTGAAGCCCTCAATGATGTGCTCCGTGAGGCGGTGCACCTGTTGGACGCATGAGTGTCCGGGTCTGAAGCCAAACTGCTCATCTGGGATAAGGTGGTGTTCCTTAGCATGGGACTGGAGGCGGTTTGCAAGTAACCGCTCGTAAAGTTTGCCTAAGGCACTGAGGAGGCTAATTGGGCGGTAACTGGTGGGGTCAGATGAGCTTTTGCCTGGTTTGTGAATGCCAATGACAGTTGCACATTTCCAGGTGTCTGGGAATAAGCAGTGGCTCATAGCAGCATTGAAGATGCTGACTAGGAGATGGATGAGAGGAGGAGAGAGGGTTTTAAGAACCCTGTTGGAGATGCCATCGGCACCGGGGGATTTGCGCGGTCGGAGGGCCTTGATCAGTCTCGCCACCTCAGCGTAAGTCGCTAAGGTGGCAGGTGGGAGTTCAGAGGTGACCACAGAGCTTTTACGTTCGACTTCAGCATCCACCGAATCGAGGTGAGCTTGGTCAACGTGATCTACGTTAGGGGAACACTGAGCCTCTAGGCTATCAGCTAGGCACTCAGCTTTGTCTTCGTCAAAGAACGCTGGGACTAGTGGGACTGGTCTGTATAAGGGAGGCATGTCGTTATGGTTACTACCTTTCATACTTCGCGCCAAGTTCCAATAAGCATGGTGGCTTGGCACGAGGTTTGAAAGTTTATCGCCCCATTGTTGATCACGCAACTCAGACATGCGACTTTGAACCATGCGTTCAAAGTGGCGTTTCTTAGTTTTGTTCTCTTTACTGGGGTAAGAGTCGTAATGTCGGGTCACTGCTTTACTCTCCGTCACCAATCGTCTCACATCCGCTGGAATGACAAGGCGCCGGTCGTCCGGCACTATGACCTCCTTTGCGGATGCACCTACTACGGTGGAGAGGTGATTGGTGAACGAATCGATCGCAAGGGTTACGTCATCTTTTGTCAGGATGTCGTCAGGGATCTTGTCTAGGTCCGGTGAACTGATAGCCTTTAGGGCATCGCCTACTTGCTTCCAGTTCACTATCGTCTTAGTGGGGCGGGGGAGGTCAGTCGTTGGGTCGGGACCTAGTCGCAGTATAATGGGTCGGTGGTCAGAGTGAAGCTCGTGAACCACTTCTATGGAGCGTAACCGGAGTGTTACGCCTCTGAATAGTGCCATGTCAAGCAAGTCAGATCGGTGGTCTTCCATATAAGGGTAGTGAGTGGGCTCAGTGGGCGCAATTATGTCAAAGTTAAGTTCTGCGATTAGGTTTTCAAGTGCAATACCTCTGGGATTGTTGACGTTACAATTCCATAGGATGTGCTTACTGTTGAAGTCGCCAATCAGAATGACGGCGCTTCCTAATGAGAATAGGGCTTCTAAGTCAGCTCGGACGATCGGCTTTTTGCAAGCTTGGTAACAGGATGCTATGACTATAGGTTGATGACCAGTCATAGCTAGGAGGCAACAAGATGCTTCCATATTAACAAGAGTTGGGGTAGGTAGGGGAATGCAGTGCAGGGACCTTTTGTAATAGATAAGAGTGCCTCCCCCACGGGAGTTCACTCTATCATCACGTACCGTTCTGTAATTGGCAAACCTAGGGTTCGCCTTCCCCGGTTTTAGAAAGGTTTCCTGCACGCATATGATATCGATAAGGTGGGTACAACAAAAGTCGTGGACGAGGTCACGTTGTCTGAAGAGGCCGTCAGCGTTAAATGACGCTAACGAAACTGAGTACGGTTTCGTGCGTTCGGTTGTACTACCCATAGTGGTTGTACTGGGGAGGGGCCTGGGGAACGAAGCGCTTAAGGGCGCTAAGTAAATTCGCGTGTTCCAATGTGTATTGGATCACGTCCGCTGGGGATTGAGCGTATTGCATCTTGTGGAATAGCTCTTGTACCTCATTGATGTCAACCGACATAGCCAGATCGCTGACTAGGTTGATTGCCTCTTGAAGAGGGGCAGCCATCAATGGCATAGGTGGAGCTTGTGGCCGGGAAGCGGCGCGGGGAGGCGCGCGAATGGGGTTGGCGACGGGTGCCGGGAGCGCGGGGCGAGCCGGGGCCGGTGCGCGGGCAGGGGCCGCGGCGCGGGCGGGTGCGGGTGCGGGCGCGGGTGCGGGCGCGCGGGCCGGGGCGCGGGCGGTAGCGACGGTCTTAACCATACTGGGTGGTTTAGACCATGCGTTACGGGCTGGGAGCGGCGCGGGTATTACCTGTGAGGCAGGTACTACCGTTAATTTAGGGCTTACCCGTTGGTAACGGTCGTAAGAGGGACGGGTCGGCCTATGCCTTGCCACCCTGTGGTTCACTCGTGGTGCTTTAGGGCAGCCACGGTAATTCGCGGTATGCCCTTGAGCACCGCATAAAACACAGCTGGGTGGGTCCGGCGAATCACGGGTGCGAGTGCACGCTGCTGTCGCGTGATCGCCTAGGCACTTAACGCACCTAGCGCGAGCGAAGCAGAAACGGGAGGCGTGCCCGTATAGTTGGCAGTTATGGCACTGCGAGGGACTCCCATTCTTGTATGGGGCTTGGACATCGAGTCCTGAGAGGCCACAGACCTTTTTTAAATTAAAAATGGCCTTGCCTTCAGGAGTACGATCTAGTACTACGAGTACTAGATCGTAGGGGCTGCGGTCCTTCCCGCTGTACATGCGGTGAACTGCATGTACGGGGAAGTCTTGTGCCTTCAGGTCGGCACATACCGAATCGGTATGTACCTCCTTGGGCACACCGCGGATGACCACTCGGAGGACTTTCTCCTCTTCGAGCGCATAAGTGTGAAAACTTATGCTCTCGTGGCGGAGGAGTTTAGTTAGCGCTCTGTGGTCGCTAATGGTGGAAACTTGGACTTTAATGCCCTGCTGCGTGGAGCGGGCATTAGTATAGTGGATCCCACGATCCGAAACTAAACGGGACAGCATGTCCCATTTGGTTTTGTCCTGAATGAACAGGGGCGGAGGCGGTTTTTCGCGGCGCGCGCTCGCGTCCTGAGGGGACGCGGCAGTGGTGGCCGGAGCGGAGGGAGGAGACGCGGGGCGCGGGGCGGGGGTCGGCTTCTTGCCGGAGGCGGGGGCCTTAGCGGGTGCCTTGGCGGGAGGGGCGGAAGTTGCGCAACTAGCGGCTTTAGGAGCACGCTTGCGCTTTCTATCTACGACGGTATAGCCGTCGTTATCTGAGTCCGAGTCAGTGCGTAAGGCGCGACTCGGATCTACCTCCATCTCCGCTTCGGAGTCCGAAGTGGGCTCGACAACGGCGATGGAGGGACGGGTGCTCGCTGGCCTCCCGATCGGTGAGCGCGAGCGAGACCTCTCACGGGGAGGGGCTGCCACCGTGCGTCTGTTGTCAGGGCCCGGAGCGGGCGAAGTCGGGCTGTCCTCTGAGAAGGACCGGGTCAGAGGAGGGACGATGGCCTCCGGAATTGGAATTCCGGAGGGAGCGATGAGAGTGTCCGTGAGGCGGGCACTCTCTGCATCGTTAAGCGATTGCTGATGATCAGCGTAGAGTTCGGGGTAGCGGAGGGCGAAGGTCTGAAGGACCTCCACCTCACCGTTAGAGGGACGTTGCATCCTGAGGGGAATACTCAGGATGGCCTAACGGGTTCTGTCTCCCTCACGCAACTCGTGAGCTCACTTGTGTGAGAGGGAGTGAGTACCTATGGTGTGCCCTAGTTGTGTACCCTCTCCGAGCTTTTTTCTCGGCGGAGAGGGGTGCTCCTAAGCGCTACTCCGGG
This sequence comes from Plagodis dolabraria, assembly GCA_963854805.1. Lineage (NCBI taxonomy): Eukaryota > Metazoa > Arthropoda > Insecta > Lepidoptera > Geometridae > Plagodis > Plagodis dolabraria. The sequence goes on along the minus strand of OY978452.1, from coordinate 10,060,004 downwards.
TTTGACTAGGGGTGACCCCAAGGCCAGAATCCCGGAGCCCAGCTTGCTTCGGCTGACCCGTGAAGCGGGAAAGGCCACGGTGCAAGGTTAAACCAAAACAACAACAGTGGCCGTTGTCACCGTAGGGTGTCACACTGCGACCGCAGCAAATGGCGGATTTGATCGTTCAGACGGGTTTGGCTGACGCTACCCCACGCCTGAACGACGTCGCTTAACAGCACAAAGTGTGTTGTTACGCGACTGTTACTATGTTGTGTCGGATAGTAAAGTGGTGAAATGCGCACCGAAAAGTGCGGTCGAAGCAAGACCACCAGCCCGATATGATGTTGTTCGTCCGAAACAAGGGACTGGGTAGGTGGTAATGCCAGACGTCTTAGAGCGCCTCTGCGCGACGGCACGGCGAGCTCGTAGCTCGCGTTGCTCGGCGTTCGGCGGCTGCTCAGCGTCTGCACAGAAAACAAAACTTCGTCAGGACTGCGTATTCCAAGGCACTGGTCTGCAACTAGCGTCGGAACGATGACCCGAGTGAGACGGCAATAGTGCGGGGACTATTGCGGTCTCACTGGGAGATACTGGCGGAGCTGTAGACAGGTGTGCTCGGCGTGGCGGCACAGGTCGGAATACTTACACTTGAGCAAAATTATTCCAAGTACCCCCGACCTTGCTTTCTAATAGTACACCGATAGATCGAACTATATAATTTTAATGAGCCAATAATAACCAAGGTTTCTCATTTGACCAATGCGATACACGTAGATATTAGCATAGTAAGCTGCGGACACCGTATTCTTTCACCCGTATTCTAAGGTAATAAGGTTCATAAATTCTAAGATTGTTGTTGAATATGTTTGTTTCTTACCTAATTACCATCTAGGCTACTTGAAGATAAAATCTTTGTCTCGCTTTTGTCGTTTATCTTGATCTATTTGTTTGGTGCTATCGTGATCGATTGTGTAACGGATACCTTTGTAGGATATTATGCAAGTCCAATTAAGAGGTTTGCCAGTGGTTTGCCCGTCATAGAAAATAGATTTGTATCATTGTACTTCAATTATTTTATATTAAGTTGTAATGGTTTTATAATAAATATATTTACCAACAACTAGGTATGTTCAAGCATTAAGTTTAAAAAAATCAGTTACTCACCCTAGGTGGTAACTAAGATCTTCGTTCTTGACCTCAATCAAAACGACTTAGGTACACAAAATAAGAAGATAAATAATTATTATTTTATTGTGATACGACCCGTCAAATACTATTTAGGCTACCAAAATCGGTAGTCAGATATTAACGATATAAAATGGTGGTATATCTCCAGGCTGATGTTTCATGTTGTAATATTAACCACAGTTTTTTAATGAAATAAGGATACGAACGGACAAGATACTCGCACAAGATGTTTTTTAGATACATAGGTAACTGCCGAGAAGGAGTAATCTGCAGTATTTTATTGTAAAATCAGTACTTCATAATATTATAAATGCGAAAGTAACTCTGTCTGTCTGTCTACGTACGCTTTCACGCCAAAACTACTAGACCGATTTGAATGATATTTGGTATGGAAATAGTTTGAGACCCGGGAAAAAACATAGGATAGTTTTTATCCGACTGCGCAAAAAGAGGTTAATGTTTTTGCGCGATAACCGACATACGCACGGGCGGAGCCGCGCCCGGAAAGCTAGTTATAATATAAACCAACTTCAATCATTATGCCACATGTCGTTTTTTTTTGTGATTATGACGGAACAAGCACGAGGCCCACCTGATGTTAAATGAACTAAACTTCTGCCTAAACTGATGCATTTCGTCCAAACGAATTGCCCTGCATCATACAGTAGTTAAGTCTCATGTTCCTGCAATTTTCTGGTTTTGAAGGACTGGCATATATTATGGTGAATATTCGCCATATTAGTAACGCGTGCGCCCCACGATGTTTTGTTCCGCATAAATAATTCTTAGTTCAACCCATATAATTACATGCCACTTGCTTTACTGTTTACACATATACTTAGGCAGACTGTTTTATTTCTTATTTTCATTTATTTAAGCAAAATAATATATTCATATTACAAAATTACATGGTTTCAAACCAGCAATGCAAATGCTATCCATCTAATATTTCTCCTTAAGACATTCGGCCTAGATATTGACAACTGAATTCCAAAGCAATCAATCATCACTATTCAATTTGAATTTTAATAATGCTATTAAAACCTCACCTCTGGGCAAGTCAAATCTGTCACAGATATTATAATTATTACAGTCATAATAATTCTTTGTTAGGCAACAAAATGACCTTAGAACCAGTTTCTACCTATACACGTATATCTCACACAATAGAAACGAAAGCATACTTAGTATTGTTCACACTAAATATGATTATTGAATACAATTTTTGAAGCGGTCGCAGCGAAGTTTGCTTAGCCATTCATAACCGATCATCTAAGTTAAGCAACATCTGCCGTGGTTGTGACTTGGATGGGTAGCCGCTAGTTACATTACTACAGAGCGCTTCCGTGCTTCGTACGACGGCAGTTGATATAGCATGGTAGGGTAGGGAATTTTGCGAATGACAGCCTGGCTAGCTACCATACTCAAGTAGAAAATCTGTCACCAAGCACCGAACGGTGTGTTCTGGCAGATACCCTTGAGAGCTATTAATTCTAGGTTGGCCTGAGCAACATCTGCAGCCCCATTACAAAACATTTAAATATATAGGTATATGTAATTATATATAGACACATATATACATATACATAAATACATATTAAAATGACGATTTGAAATCTGGAGGTTAAACAAAATCATCACAAACAAAGAAGTGAAAATGAATTAATTAAAAAAGTTTAAAACTCGACTACAAATTATTTATTTTCGTTAAACAATTTATCGTTTCATTGAAATTAAAACTGTAAGTTATATAATATATTTATGGATTTTTTAAAGCCCTTCAATTTGATATCAATATTATTTATTATATTATATATTTGATTCAATTTAAGTCAGTGGGTTTGGAAGAAAAATATTTTTTTCACCTCACCATATGGGATCTAAAATCCGCCAGTATATTTTTTTATTTTTAAGTGTACCTAGTGTTACTTGGGTTATCAAGACAAATCTAACCATATCTCGTACATCAAAATCTTAATTCAGAATTAGAAGTCTCAATTAGAAGTTATGGTGGAATAAAGAAACTCACAAACATACATACATACATGAACCCTGAAAACATAACTCTAATTTTTTTGGCAGTCATGTAATAAGATTAGCCACATTGTCTATATTGACAACATTAAATGGTTTCGATGGAGTTTTGAATGAAATCGATGTAGACCACAAGAAGATGAATGGTAAAAAATTGCAAGCGGAACTGAATGTCACAGATGAGAAGCATTTGAAAAAGATATCTTACCAAGCCACATAATTACATATTATAAAATATATCACACTATATATATATTAAGACAAGACAGGAACATGATCGTTAAGATATAGCTTAATTTTCGTGGCTGTACAGTCGCCTGCAATAAGATGTATACACTTCGTCATTTTCAAAATAATGCAATGTTACTATATTCTGAATAATCGTAGCTTACATAAACATGAATAAAAAAACGACAAATTATTCTTTGATTTTATGATACTTCTGTGAACATAGAGAAAGACAGAAAATTTTGCCACAATTTTGAAAATTACAATATGTATACTTCTTATTGCAGGCGACTGTACCTAATTGCCATAGACAACTTTGTCTATACTGATGCTAACCGTCCATAGGAAAGTTCTGGTTGATGTTATTGAAATTTAATATCTTCTAAGATTTTCGGAATGTAATTCTTGGTATCACTAGTTATACCTTTCAAAAAATGTATATCAAATGACTCACTAATATAAAATAAAATCGGCTGAGTACGAGTCGGACTCGCACACGAAGGGTTCTGTACCATCATCTATACAACATTATACACTATATACTGTACTGTATCAGGCGCATTGTCCACTGCTGAATATAGCCACCCTTTTAAAGACATTTCCCATAATCTCCACGCTTGGCAGGCGTTTTAGGGGGGGCAGTGTAATATAGCAGAATCCCATAATTCCACAGAAGGTACTGCTGCACCTTCCGGTATTTTTCTCATAGTCGCCTTTTACGATCTCCGCCGGAAATGGTAAGGGGGTGATACACTAACCCGCACCTCTCAGGTAACTAACGGACACTACCTATATTAAAACCTTATTTTTAGTGTTCACGAAGGGTACGGAACCCTTCCAGCACGAGTGCTACTCGCACTTGGCTGATTTTTTGTATTTGAAATACATCATCTGTGAAAATATAAACTGTCTAGCTATTACGGTTCATGAGATACAGTCTGGTGACAGACAGAGATACAGATAGACGGACAGTGGAATCAGTAAAAGAGTCCCGTTTTTATCCTTTGGATACGGAACCCTATAAAACAACTACCAAGCCACCGTCATTGGCGTCATTACTTTTTGTACCAAACATCTAACTTTTTACCCTCACTTAGCCCAAAGGATATAATTTGCCTGCATTATAGGTAATTAATACAATTGTCTATAATGGTACTACGGTGTTTCCATGTTATCTTTGTAGCCCATCTGTTAGTCAGGGCTATTTGTGGTTCGTATTTCTGAGAATTTGCAAAACATCAGCTTTATTGCGATGATCACCTCAGGGTATGAGTTGACGGTGCTGCTAAAGAGGATGTAGGAAATGAGTCATGTTTTAATAGCTTATTCAAACACGAGCTCAAATCTATACATTACTAAATTAAATACCTTCTACCCGCATTACCGCTTCTGCAATGATAATTATTAAGTTGATTACAGGTTGCTTTACGCTTCCGCTGATATGTTCAACTTCTAATTTGGTATTATTATTGTTTTTAATGACAAGCTCTGTCAAAAAAGAAAAGTTTATTCCAAGGGGAAATCATTGGTTTTTAACCGACTTCCAAAAAAGGAGGAGGTATTCAAATCTACTGCGTATATTTTTATTTTTATGTTTGGTATCTTAGAACTTTCGACTGGTTGAACCGATTTTGATGATTCTTTTTTTATTTGAAAGCTGGTGTTTTCCGTATGGTCCCATTTAATACCATCATAATCGGTCAAGTCGTTTTTGATTTACACTCAAATAACTCAATAGTGTTCTCCAATCATGATGACATAGTCATTGACAGTGAACGACAATCGATCCCGTAAGTAGTAAGGGTCAGCTTAGTGAATAATGGTGAAAAAAGATTTCTTACAAAAAAAAGAACCGACTTCAACCTGAACTATGTTGTTCAAAATTACCTATTAACACAATATTGTGCGCATGGTATCGACTTCAACAAGTTATTTCACATTTTTCAGTGTTTTAAGACGGTATCATTTTTATGTTAAAAAAATAATTATGATATCAAATGACGGGACGAATAAGTCTTCTATATGATGAAAAGCATTACGGATGCCCATTATACATAAGTATACAGTAGTGACAAGCACTGATCTACTTGACAATGCACTGCACTTGTCACCGCGAACTATTAGTTGTTATGGGTGGTTTATCGTGTTATTTTAATTAATACAGTGCTGTTCAAACTCGTAACATAGTTTTGAAGTGCTCGTAGCGAATTTCCTTAGCCAGTCTGAACCGATCGGCAAAGCTAAGCAACGTCCGCCGCGGCTATGAGTTGGATGCATGACCGCTGGTGACATTACTACTGAGCGCTTCCGTGCTTCGGAGGGCACGTTAAGCCGTTGGTCACGGTTTTTGTCTTAGGATGGCAGTCGTTATAGCATGGTGGTAGGACATTTTGCGAATGCCCGCTCGGCTAGCTACCACCCTCAAGTTGAAAATCTGTCGCCAAGCACCTAACGGTGTGTTCCGGCAGCTGTCCTGGAGAGCCAGTATTTCTAAGTTATGTTAGAAACAACATCATCGACCACATCATCACTTATGATCAGGTGAGATAGTAGTCAAAGGCTAACATATCAGGCACAAAAAAGAAGTAGTTTTTGCTTTTGCACAGTACTTCTTGGAAAGCTATTTTTAACTACGAACGTGGCATCCAAGGCGAATTATTACCACTAGTTAAGAAATCTAACTTTTTTTTCTGACATTGTGACCAAACTAGTACGAGGTTTACTGATGTTATGCGGACAGACCTCTGCATATCACAGATGCACTTTTACTGGTTTTCCCGCTGCCGGAACACACTGTTAGGAGCTTGGCGACAGATTTTCTACTTGAAGGAATGCCTTTCCACCATGCGGTGAAGCCAGTGGTAGGGTTTGAACTGTGGACCTGCTGCATGGTAATGCGGTAAGGTAGGGAAATGTCCTAACACCATTTATCTTATTTGATACTTTTTGTTATATTCTGATGGTTGTGACAGATGTATACATACGAGTAATAAGCCTGAAAGTTTTGTTTTGCGGCTATTGACCATTGTTTATATCTTTTGAAATGCTTGTGAACAAACTAACAAATAAGTTTGACTATGTATATATATAATGCTTTAGAAATCCTAGCAATGAAAATGACATAAAACATTAATGTTTTTAAATTTTGTAGAATAATCACTGAAACACTTACTCGCTAATATAACACAACAAAATGCATTTGAAGTCTTGCTTCGGCAGTCGATTTGAACGGACGATAAATTGTGACATTGCGAATAAGTAGGAAGTGATAAGTATGTGTGTGTACCTATATATATACATATATATATATATACACACATATATATATATATATATATATATATATATATATATATATATATATGTGGTAATTTTTGGAATAAGGTACGTACATAGTTATTGGTGGGTTTTCTTAGAAAAGAATTGTCCTCAAAAATAAGGAACTCCCACCGCGCGGGGTAGGGGCTGGTTCGATAGTTGTTTATAGTAGGTAAGTGTAGGTTAATTGAAGCCTAGAGAAGGGGGTCCTATACAAGAGATTCCCAAACGCAAAGGAGGTTCTTAATTGAGGCTACTAAAATATATGTACATACCATAGTTTTCTCCACCATCTCCCGTAGTCGGAGTCTCCCTTGCAGAGGCCGCGGTGCGGTCAATTTCCACGCACGTCACAAAATATCACGTAGCAACAAGTAAAACAGTTCTAATAAGTAATTAATGATAACACGGTGCGGTGATGAGGCAATATTTGCACTTATTTATATTAAGAATGCGACACCGTCGTGGTGTATGGCGCGGGGTGCGGTCCAACGACGACTCTCAGTGGTACTGGTCAGCCGCGGCGAAGCGAAACATCATTCGCGGCTCGTTGCGGGTAGTATGAAAAAACTATGCATGCTTTGACATACAAATAGTAACCAGAAAAAAGAACCATCCCCCCGGCCTTCAGGAAATGAAGATGTCTCCTGAATCAATAAGAAATTGGAGAAACTAGACGTTCCTCATGTAAGCTATGCGGATGCGGGTCTGCTCCATGTAATAGAGAACATTGATAAGCTCATAAAAGAGAAATTTTTGCTATCTAATATAAGATTGCGGATGTGATGCGGATTATGTGCGACTAGTACAGTGCTAGGAAAATTAAACTATAGAAATTAACTAAGTATAATATCTTAAACAATAGAGGTACACCGTGAATGGTGCGCGAGATAAGTAAAATCATTTATTGAGAAGGTAAAACGCAGAGTTTTACTACGGGTCTAACGTAGACACCATTCTTAGTGCGGACCGTCACAACTCTAACAATTCCGTCTGAAGAAGCATGGATATCTTCTATAATGCCTAGAGGCCATTGCAGCGGCGGTGAATTGTCAGTTTTGATAAGTACTACCATTCCTTTCACTATCGGATTAGAGGGTGTATTCCATTTAACGCGGGTTTGTAATGTGTTAAGGTATTCTCGCCTCCATCGATTCCAATATCTCTGAACGATTTGGTCTAATAAATGTTTATTACGTATAAGATTTTCCGGTGTAGGTTGAAAATGTGTTTCTGAATGGAATGATTTAAGCGGACCGAAAGTCAAGAAATGCGCGGGTGTTAGAGCCTCAGGTTCGGCTGGGTCTGAACTCAACACAGTCAGAGGACGGGAGTTAAGCACAGCCTCGACCTGAGTAAGGACGGTGAGTAATTCTTCGTAAGTCAGTAATATGTCACGTAGAGAACGTTTTAATAAATTTTTTACGCTTCTAACGCACGTCTCCCAGGCAGAACCAAAGTGTGGTGAGCTAGGTGGTATCATCTTCCAAGATACGCCTTGAGCTAGCGTTTCCTCGGCGAAGGAATCGCAGAAGGCCTTGGACTTGAGAAACCCGTTCAACTCGTCGAGTTTAGCCTTGGCGCCGACAAAATTGGTACCGTTATCGGAAAATAATTCGGTACAATTTCCACGACGCGATATGAAGCGGCGAAAAGCGCGAAGGAAAGACTCGGTAGTCAAATCTACAGTTAATTCTAGGTGTGTTGCGCGAGAAACGAGACATGTGAACACACAGATGTATGCCTTCACCTTACGGGCTCCGCGGTATCTGCTTAATAATATATTAACGGGTCCTGCGTAGTCTGTTCCACATTTTGAAAACGGAAAGGCAACGTTAACGCGGGATGCGGGCAGGTCTGCCATGAACGGCGCATCAGAACGCGGACTAGCCTTGAAACAGCTGTTGCAGAGGCGAAAGCGTTGTTTAACCGTACTACGGCCGGCGATAATCCAGTACTTTTGTCTTATAAGTGACAAAAGTAAATGCGGGCCAGCATGAAGGTACTTGCGATGATAATAATCTATTATGAGATTCACAATATGATGTTTTTTTGGTAACAATATTGGGTGTTTGCTGTCGAAGTCAAGTGTAGTTTTTGTGAGTCGCCCACCAGTGCGAAGTAAACCATTTTCTAAAAACGGTGATAGCGGTAATAGCGATTTTGAAACCTTGCGGTTATTAGAGAGAGCGTTTATATCGTCTTTAAAGTACTGTTGCTGCAGAGCCTTTATTATAGCGACTTCTGCAAATTGTAAATGCGAAAGTTCCATTCTATTAGAACGCGGGATTTTTCCTAAGAAGCGATATAAATACGCCACGATGCGAAGTAATTTAGACCAGGAAGATACTCTCTGGGCCAGTGTGCTAAGCAAGTGTGGCGGTTCGTCAGTGCTTATGAAAACCTTCGGTTGTTTTTTAACTTCCATTGTCTTCTCATCAGCTGTGTGTTCGAAAGTGAACCTACAAACTGGCCAAGTGCTTACGTCATCACGAGCCCAAGAAGGGCCGTGGAGCCAAAGTGGATGTTCCAGCAGTTGTTGTGGGGTAGCTCCCCTACTAAGGATATCGCTAGGATTCTGCGATGACGTCACATGGAAAAAATGTTTAGGATCTAAATTATCCTGTATTTGTGTGATGCGATTTCCGACGAATGTATCAAAGCGGTGCGGCGCGGAGTGAACCCAGTGAAGGGCTACGGTTGAGTCACTAAATGCAAAAATGTCATCAATGTGACAGCGGGGAGAAATCGTTTCGATTACGAATCGACATAGCTTTGATAATAACAAAAGAGCGCAGAGCTCTAAGCGAGCCAATGATACGACCTTAAGAGGCGCGACTTTACTTTTAGCACAGATTAAATTAACCTCGTTCGGTTGCGATGCGGTTTGTATACAAAGGTATACTGCACATCCTAGCCCACGCTCGCTTGCATCAGCAAATGATAGCAAGATAACACGGGATTTGGCGGTGACCCCTAAGTAACGCGGGATTTTAAACTTTTCTAAGGCGGGAAGTTCAGATAGGAAACGACTCCAAGCTACACAAATATCACGCGGTGGTTGTTCGTCCCAATCGATCTTGGCGATCCAAAGCGCTTTAATCAAAAGTTTGGCGTATAAAATTACAGGCGCACAATATCCGTTGATGTCCCATAATTTAGCAATCGTTGAAAGCATTAAACGTTTGGTACATTTCGACTGTGGATTAAATTTAAGCGCAATCGAAAAATTGTCATCAATGGGAGACCATATGAGACCTAGAAGTTTCATATTGTCTTCCTTGTCAAATTCCAAAGTCGAGCATAACCGGTTTTCAGGCGGGATCGCGTTTATGACGTCAGCGGAGTTACTCATAAATTTTATCAAGTCGAAATTGCCACGTTTAAATAAATTGATTAAGTCGCGGGCAAGTTTGATTCCTTCGGCAGTTCCGTATACGGAAGTTCCCAAATCGTCCATATACAAATCATTAGAAGCTACCTCGGAAGCAAGCGGAAAGTCCGTTTCGTCTTGAGCGAGTTGTTTGACTGTTCGCATTGCGATAAATGGCGAACAGCGTAGGCCAAAACACAAACGTTCGTAACAATATAATTTAGCGGTGTCATCGTCGTTGAATTTATAAAAAATATTTAAGAAACGACGATCCTGTTCTCGAATTCTAATATTTAAAAACATTTGTTTAATATCTGCGGTCAAAGCGACAGGAAACAGACGAAATTTCAAAATTATCGCTGTTAAATCGGCCTGTAAATTTGGCCCAGAATGTAAACAATCATTCAATGATATGTTAGTATCAGTTTTTTCGCTCGCGTTTAAAACAATGCGTATGCCTTTGTCCGGTCGGCTTACGCCGTGATGCGGTATGACGTAATGATCTTCTGCGGTGGTCCTAGCGGGTGCGGGTGAAATAATTTTATTTTTAAGATAATCTTTTATAATGCTGTCGTATTCTTCCTTTAAGGCAGAATTTGTTTGAAATCTGCGATCTAAACAGGCATATCGACGCGATGCGATTTCTAGTGAGTTCCCTAATTTTGTAGTAGGTAGCGAAAATGGTAATGCGGTGACATAACGTCCAGAGCTATCACGATGTGTATTTGATACAAAAAATTCTTCACATTCTGCTTCTGCTTTAGACATATGTATTTTAGTCGGTACTGATTCTAACTGCCAAAATTTTGAGACCAAAGTCTCAATTGACTCATCACTAGACGTAAAAAAAGCGCGTGAGCGTTGGTTGTCAGTATTGATAGGACGCGGTTGAGTTGTAGGTATGTAGGCAGTTGAGCCCATAACTACATAACCAAAACTCGTTTCTAATGCATCGGGATGTCCCGGCGGCCCTAGTATTTTGCCTGATTTTAAGATTTCAATAAATACTTCAGAACCGATTAATATATCAATAGGTCCTGGGACATTAAATTGCGGGTCGGCTAGCGGTATCTCTCCTAAATACTCAAGTATAGTGTGGTTGTCCAGCTGGCAACTCGGTAGGTCACTTGAAATAGTTTTAAGGACGAGCGGTTGGATATGCAAACAATAGTTCGGATCATGCCGAGAAAATAAAGTTAAGTTAGTTATGCCGTATATAGTCTGGGAGCTGTTACCGATCCCCATTACGGATTTTTCAGAACAGTCATTAAATATGCGAAGCCCTAATCTTTTGCAGGCATTTTGACTAATTAAGTGATTTTGAGAACCATTGTCGATTAATATTCTCACTTGACAAATCGACCCCTCTCGACGCTTAACATCAGCGAGGGCGGTACCCAATAAAACGTTTTGGGATTTTCGCGGGCGGGAATTATCAGTCATACTACAAAGAGAAACGATATTATCTTGGGGCTTATTCAAAGTAGAAATCGACGATGCGATAGCAGATGACGAGTGAATATTTGTTTCAGCGGTGCCTCGACTAGAATCAGTTGCGGGCTGATAACAGACCGGTCGGACGCCAGGCGGCCGATCAGCTATCCTATTAATTTTATTTGTGTCAGAGAAGTGCAACATGGTGTGATGTCTTCCGTGACATTGTTTACATGTGACTTCTGACTTACATGCGGGCGTAGTATGTTTATTACTTAAGCAATTTACACAGCGATTTTGATTCTTAATGACATTATAACGTTCGCGGGGTGTTAATGATTGAAATTTAGGGCAGGAATATAGCTGATCATGATCTGATTTGCTACATAACATACAGGAGCTATTATTGTTGTTAACAACAAAAGATCGTACATTATTTTTTGGCGCGGAGTTAGCGGGTAATTTGGGTTTCGATGTAAAGTCTGAATCTAAAGAATTATCACCAGTATGAGTCAATATCTTGACACGGTCGCGTATAAAAGTAAACAAGTTTTGTAGATTCGGTAATCCGTTGTCTCGGTTATCCATTTCAAAAAGACGCGCGGTTTCTTTGTCTAATCGCTGCAAAGCCACGTATGTTAATACAAAGTCGTATAGATTTTGAATTTTTAAATTATTTAAAGCTAAATATGCGTTCGCGAATTTATCAACGAAGTTTTCTAGGCTTTTGGCGGTAGCCGATACAATCGGCTTCAATGTAAACATCTGATCTAGATAAGAGACGGCTAAACTACGCTTATCTTCGTACTTAACTATAAGCGCGGTATATATTGACATATAGTTTTCGCCACATGGAATGATTCCGGTGCAGATTGACTTTGCTTTTCCGGTTAATTTACCCACCAAGTAATACATTCGCTCTGTATCTGTGAGTGACGCGTTCAGATGAACTGCATTATTAAATGTTGCGTAAAATAAAGGCCAATTTTGGCGGTCGCCGTTGAATTCACATAACTGAATTCTTTCTAATTTAATTCCTTGCAAAGAAACTCCGTGGTTTGATTCTGATTTGGCATCAGAGTGCGCTTGTTTACATAGTGATATTTTGCGTTTGATGCGGCAATAAAGATCTTCGAAAGCAAGCCAAGTATCAAAGTTAGGCGTTGCATCTTTATTTATTTTTAATGAAATGCTGTTTATTTCATTCACAGCTTGTTGATAGTTAGAGCGGAGTTCATCTAATGTCTCAATTAAACAAAGAAAATTCTCAAGTTCAACCGGATCGTTTAAATCCTTGCGTGAGCTATTGTAAATAAGTTGAATACGTTCGAAATATAATTCACGCTGTTTTTCAAAAATTCTAAGTTTCTGTTCGTTCGCCATGATAACCTACAGTGGCGAGCACCACGCGGTAAATAATTGCAAAATGGCTACCTAATAATTCGTGAAGAGATGACGAAATGCGATGGAATGCGGATTGGTGTAAATACCAATATGTGATGCGAAGTTAACTAATAATAAATATATTACACCATTAGGTATATCCCTGGATAATTCAAGGAATGAATAATAAAGAAAGAAAGATGCGAATTGTTAAAGATGTGACAATGCGCAGAAAAATATGGCGGCGATTGCTGCTTAGAAAATATGTAGGCTAGATTAAACCTAAAAATAAACAACATCCGTGCTTTGAAGGACCATTAATGGTGGGTTTTCTTAGAAAAGAATTGTCCTCAAAAATAAGGAACTCCCACCGCGGGGGGTAGGGGCTGGTTCGATAGTTGTTTATAGTAGGTAAGTGTAGGTTAATTGAAGCCTAGAGAAGGGGGTCCTATACAAGAGATTCCCAAACGCAAAGGAGGTTCTTAATTGAGGCTACTAAAATATATGTACATACCATAGTTTTCTCCACCATCTCCCGTAGTCGGAGTCTCCCTTGCAGAGGCCGCGGTGCGGTCAATTTCCACGCACGTCACAAAATATCACGTAGCAACAAGTAAAACAGTTCTAATAAGTAATTAATGATAACACGGTGCGGTGATGAGGCAATATTTGCACTTATTTATATTAAGAATGCGACACCGTCGTGGTGTATGGCGCGGGGTGCGGTCCAACGACGACTCTCAGTGGTACTGGTCAGCCGCGGCGAAGCGAAACATCATTCGCGGCTCGTTGCGGGTAGTATGAAAAAACTATGCATGCTTTGACATACAAATAGTAACCAGAAAAAAGAACCAGTTATAGTTAGCTATAGTATATTTTTGTAACACATTGTTAGAAGACGTTTTAAAAAATAATGGCCCCGAGTTTCTTGCCTGTTCTTCTTACAGAGGCCTTATAAATTGTATGTGTTGAACGTGGCAGTAAAATTAAGCAATAAATGTTTGAGAATCAATTATGGTGCATTCTTTTATAATTAAGTACTTCCCCTTCAATTGCAATGTCCTTTACCTTAGTATATAATAAAAAATATCTAACAATACGGACTATCATACGGTCTATAATAACTATCATATATTGATATGTATATGTAAAAGTTGCGTTATAATAATAACCCTTACTGCACCTCATTTTAATCTTGCCTTAAATCATTTTACTAATCCCACATTTTTTACAGGAAGAAAGAAACTTTTAATGGAATCCCAGAAAGTGGTAATACCTGTACCTATTAGTTACTCATGTCAAAAAATATTATAAAACGTACAGTTTGTTCATTGGAACGATATTTATAACGACCGTATATTTCGTCCTACATTTAATGTCCATATGAGGAAACTATTCCCTTTACCGCTATCAATAAACCTTAATCCAACCTGTTGCTGCTATTACAGCTATTTAAAGCTAACACAACATAAATCGCAAGCAAACGAACAATACTAAAGCACTGTTCGACTTGCTTTTCCATGTGATAACTGTCAAAGGAACTAAGAATGTTTAAACGAAGTCCTAGGTTATCAATTGAAAGCGAAGCTATAAAACGCTACTATTTCAACACGACTATATTAGGTCCATCTCTATATATGTAACGGAATTTAATAAATAATCTTGCAATATAATTTTATAAAATTTTATATTCTCTTTCTCTATCGTCATAAACAATAGTGTGTTCTAATGATGATAAAATAAACAGTTATAACAGATCTGTTTCTAATAAATACCACATTCTAATATTAATACTAGGTTTTACTTTTTCAAGATATTTATTTTATAATCCTAACAAATGTCATTTTACTACTTGATACCAACAGAACAAATCTAAACTAATTGTCATTCATGTCCAGTCTAATTATACTCTATTTAGTATTTTGAATACCATGGTTTCAAAATTATGCACATAATATGCATTTATTACTAATATTTACGACAAAGGTTTAGGAGGAGCATGTGGTATAATTAAGGCAAAACAAAAAGCAGATAGTAGCATATATTACTTATAACTATGAGTAATACAACTAGTCAAGACAATAGTCTTGATTAGTTTTATGCTACTAAGGCCTAATTTCACCATACCATGTTTGTTTACGCTAAATCAGGCATTACCTAATGGGTCTCTAAAAATAACAGAGCTGTTAAATCAGTCCACGTTCTATGAAGTTAACTGAATTAATCATCCATTAACAGTTGGTGGGACACTCGGTTCAGTTAACAGTCCGTTAAAAGGATTAACAAGGCGTCAAATAAATAACAGAGTATGGTGAAACTAGGCCTAAAGCTCTTAAACTTCTCTCTATAGCGGATCAAAGCGACGCGAAGATGATGTCAACGTATACTATTACTTTGTCGCATCGCATTGCTTCATGTTTTATCGCTTACCCAGGACAAAACCTTAACTGCAATACAATAAATTCAGGCCTTAGACGACGGAAGACATTTTAGTTCTCAATGCATCTGATGGTTTCTCGATTGTAATTCCACGAGTGTGGGTGTTGGTTAAAAAGTAACGGGTTCAGCTATTAGTTATACTAATGTGAAAGGCACAGCTTGGTAATTATGATGTGACACAAATGTGTAGGTTTTTATTTTTATCTATTGTGAGATACGATCTTCACACGGAGAGTGAAGTAGGTACCTACTTGATTTGTTACTAATGGTTTAATTCTTAATTATAGTCAAGCAAATTGGGATGATATCAAATTAAAAAAAACAAAATGATATACGTATAAATACACTTGTTTTATATTTATTTTTTTATATGCCTGATAGGTTAGCCGTTGGCCACTATCTCACCTGATGGTAAGTCATCATGTGGTCGAACATGTTGTTCAGGCTAACCTAGTATTACTGGCTTTTAAGGACAGCTGCCCTGACAGATTTTCTAATTGGGGTTGGTAGCTAGCCAGGCGGACATTCGCAAAATGCCCTACCATCGTGCAATACCTTTATGAATTATAAAACTCTGACCTGGGAAGGCAGTGTTTTTGAGTTCGTTTTTTTATCGTATTATATTACCGAAAGTAACATGAACAATTACAGTTGTGCTAAATTGACAAAATTGCAGGCAGTTACTTGATAGCTGTATGATAAGTTTAATTTTTAAATCAGTCAAACCAGCAAGGAATTTATTTTCCGACTTCATAGATATGTTTCAGTCTATGTTCACTTACTACGTGTTTTAAAATATTATCCGCTTATTAAATTTAAATTATTATTCTTTTATTATCACCCAAAAAAATGATTCATCTGTTGTTTCTTAACCTGTAAACTACGAGTTAAATTGTGATTGATGACTGACACAGTTATTAAGAGTTCTTGATTGTCTTCAACATGTATTCATAAAGGAATACATGAATGCAGATTTTATTTAATGCTTCATAAATCAATAACTGACTTAATGCCACCTGGATCAGACGCACGCTAAGTGATTAGATATTAATTATGTTTATTGTTTTATGCGCCGCTGCCCTCAACTTGTAAGAGTTTTCGTTACTTTATTTTGATAGGAAATTCTTGTTTCAATCCACCCTGACTCATTCCAATAGTTATTGGTCATCCATTTAACCCCAAATCTTCAATCTGACGGCAATATATCACCGAAGGCTCAGAAATGGCTGTGCATAAATCGCAGACGACATGCTCGGACGTAGGACATACTTAGTTTATACGTGGACTAGTCGGATACTTGATACGGGACATGTAAAGAAGTCCTATAAATCATGGACAATTCTACAAAGTTTACATTCAAAATTATATCGGAGATGCTAATTTATTTCACTTTAAACGGCGAAATGCCTTTATTTAACAAAATACTACGAACTTAATACAACACTACAGCTGCTACAATAAAAGCATTTAGACAACCTATAGTCATGGCAGATTCACAGGCAGTCTAAATGCGCCAGCCTACCAACAGTTTGGAGCGTGTCCAGCATGCTGGCAGCATTGCCCCTTTGAATAGCAATGCTTATTCGATTTAATTATA
Source organism: Plagodis dolabraria (assembly GCA_963854805.1). Lineage (NCBI taxonomy): Eukaryota > Metazoa > Arthropoda > Insecta > Lepidoptera > Geometridae > Plagodis > Plagodis dolabraria. The sequence goes on along the minus strand of OY978452.1, from coordinate 10,043,028 downwards.
TTTTTCCCAATAATATTCAAATTATGAGTTCTTTCGTAACAAACGTCTTTTAAAACCTAACGTAGATTTATAATGATGGGAAATATTTAGAGTGTAAGTGTTCGTACTAAATTACCTTTTTGGATGTGTATGCTTTTATGCTATTGCTTTCATAAAACATTTCTTTCTTATGTTGCGTTTGTTCCAAGCCTGTATTTTGTTTAGTCACAAACTGTGGCTTTATATATTTTATTTTACTTGGCAACTTTAGTTTTCCATCTGTAAACAGTAAGTTTCATTAGTAATTTTACCATGAAAGTACTTTGAGTTCGCATTTGCTAATATACCTCTGACACCGCTATATTACCTTAATTGCTATTGTTGTAATTATGTATGAGTGTCGCTATTTATCTCAATTTCGGTATAACCTAAGATTTAATTAAATTTTTAAAATAAGTTTTGGAGGATATGGCCGAGTTTTAATTATGAATAATAAGTATGTGTGAGAAGACACACAATCATTACAAAACTTGTGTTGCAGATCACGGCGATAAACAGACTTCAAAATGAAACATTCATAATTCGATTTCGATTTGGACTCGTCGAAGAAACCGAAAACGATCTTGACTCTGATGTTTTTGGGGCCCACAGTAGTTTTCATTTATTTACCAAATTAAGTGTCAGACTTCAGACTTTTACTAACTACCCTGTAGAAAACCATTTTTTACCCGACCTTGGTACTCCACCCGGCACCTTACTGTACCTCGTGACGTACATACCACTGCACTAACGAGGCAGTCATGAAACGAAAGTTATGATTTAATTCACTGTACTTCGTTATTGTTTCACATAAACCACAGAATAACAAAAATTACGAAATGAATTGTACGTTCAATTTTATATGAAATGCAAAGCAATAATCACATAAAAAAACTCATTAATTACGAGTCGACCTCCGAGAATATTATTTGATATAATTAATTAAAAGCTTATAATTAATGAAATGGCAATACATGCTCCGTGCATGCCGAGGCAATAAACGATAGTACCCGTCGTAAAACATTATATATTTAAGGGAACATTTATTTTGCAATAATTTAAGTTTCTCTTTGCAAATTATTGACTATATATATTAAGCACTTGCCACGAATATATATAGTGAAACTCTCTCTGTGGCGTTTGTATTAATATTTACCATTTATATAATAGACTTCAGGGTTTTAAACCTTTTTCATTTTGCTTATGAATCAATAGTTTCAAAATAAATTGGCCAAAAAATATCAACTTTTTTTTAATTGCAGATAGGTGACCCTTTGACCACGTACTCACATGATGGTAAGTGATCATGTAGTCGAAGGCGTTATAAGCCTTAACCTAGAATTAATAGTTCTCAAGGACAGCTGCAGGAACACACCGTTAAGTGCTTGGTTTAATTAACACAAGTTAATTTTCTCGATAGAAACAAATTCGATAGCTATCTCGTTAGCATAAGTTTTTTTGAAACAGCAATGAAACTCTCATGTGACCTCGTATCAAATAATTGTTACTTCGAAAATCAGATCATAATTCCTAAGATCTTGCTTAACATAATTTCGATTGATTGTGTAGTTTCCGTGCACATTCTCAATACCTTTATATTCATGTGGAAGTCTATTGCGATAATAAACGCGAGCCTAGGATAAAAAGATATTGATTATTTCAAATAAATTTATACAGATTTTGAATCCTCGTTATTTTCATTATTGCTGGATCCTTAAGACTCAACTTTTTTTAATTGCGGATAGGTAAGCCTTTAACCACAATTTCACTTGATGGTAAGTGATGCATTTGCAAAATGCCCTTCCCCCATGTGCTTTAGCACAAGCCCGCGGCGGGATTTGAACCATGTACCTGCTGCGCGTCAAACCATAGCCAACGCCACTGAGCCATCACTGCTTCAAAACCTATAATTAAATCAGTGTCAAATCAGATATATCATAACTATTTTCACATGCTAACAATATAATAAATCATATATTATACGAATCAAAAATTTCCAATTACACAGAATAACCTTTGTATATAAATATGTTTTGTGTACTTCAAAAAAAAAATGTTTGGTGCCTTAATTATGGAACAATAAGTAAAAAGAATTTCTACGAAGAACTAGTTTTAGTTCATTTTGCAATTCCTTGGCGAAGCAATTCCATTCGTTCTGCACTTAAAACAGAAATAACATTTTAATTTCTCCCTGCAACCTCCAACATTAAGACGTAAGTAAAGTAACCAGATGTAAGTAAGGTTTTCCGATTGCAATAATATGTATTTTTCAAAATTTATGTTCTAAGGTATAAATATTCGTGAACAAACGTAAGCAGTATAAAGATTTAATACTTTTTGTGGTCTTAGCGAGATATATAACTTTTGGTAATCTGTATATTGACAAAAATTTTATCCATTAGTTTACTTTTTTAACATTAAGTAACAGTGTGGTGTCCCTGAGCAAAATATGGCACACCTACTGTCATGTCCCTAGTGCCCGACCACCTGCACACAAGATGATCTCACGTATGCATCTCAAAGGGCCGTGCAGGTGGCCTTCCATTGGGCAAACATCATCTAAGGTTCAATTATTTATTATTATTTATATTATTATGATTAGCCATTGATAAGAGTTAAATGAATGAATTAGATAAACAAGCATTTGTGCACACGTAACTGATGGAAAGCGTTGAATCGGTCAACGCATGTTTTCCAAGAGTATTCGTGTCACCGACGACCGAGAAAATAGGTATCACTTGTACTGAACATGACTGTTATAGAACTACATGGCAGCTGACTATTTCAATGCAAATATAACTTGATATAAACTACAACCAATTCAACATACATAAAAAGTAACAATATTTTTGATGACCGGAAGCAGAAGAGTATTTTGGTGACAGCATTCAAAAATTCAAAATGGCGGCTTTTAGATGACCAATATTCAGATGCTGGTGCAATGTGGCTTGGACTTAAAGAGAAGAGCGTTTTGAATCCAGCGGCAAATTTTTTTTAGATGTCGCTGTCATTTTAAAAATTTTGTTTTTGGTTCATTGCTTCGCCCCATTAGAGCAAGACCTATAAAAGACCAACCACTTGTTTGATCTAGTACACTGGCGTAACCATATATTATTATTATCTTAATTTATTAAAAGTAGCACGTGAATGATATAGAATATAAGTGCAAGATATATAATGATAATTGATATTCCAATGCAATGCTATGTAGCCACTTAGCTACCTAGACAGCACTTTCTTTCCAATCTAGAAATTGTGGGTTCTATTCCCAAGTCAACTCAATGTGCAGATGACAATTTTTTCCTCTAGATTATCTCTGCTTCGATTTAAAGACATAAGCACCATTTTATTACCTGTATAAATTAACCAAGTTGTTAAAAAAGCTTGTCAATTTGTGTAGCCGCATGAGGAATAACCGTAGGCTAAGGCCTATAATGAGGATTTTGAAGTTTTACATCAATATAGCCAAAAAAAAAAATTAATAACGGTGTACATTTAATACCAATACCGAATGGTACTAGTATATTAGTTACCTCACTATAAATAATCGTACTCGACTTATTAGCATCTAATTCTAGTTTATTATTTATCTATTGCTATCGCAATGTGCCCCGTTTCGTATCAAAGGTATCTCTACTTTGATCTATTGCGCAAACATTATTTAGCTTTGAGACACATTTTAAATAGAGCAGTATTGCGACTCCAATCACTTTAAACGAGGAGACTTTGGAAGTTTAAATTACTTATGAAAATATCTAAAAGTAAGAGAATATTATTTGGATTAATAATTTGACGCAATTCATGAAATATATTTTATATACACGCTTTTGTTACCGTGTAAGTTGGTAATGGAATCTAAGTAAATGAAATTTACCCATTTTTTCATACAGTATCATGATCTTCAGATTTTGTATTGTGTAGATGATATAATTTTATGTGTAGATCTGATAATAATAAAATATTTAAAATCAATTGTCGATTGATAAAACTAAAAGGAACATGGGTAATAAAACCTTCAAATAATTATTGAACCATTGACCTCATCGGATTTGTCTTACAGAGTATCGGCCCCAACACTCATCACTTATGACAATGTGGACCTGTGCATTTTTTATTTTTTTATAGTATTTTTTGTATGGTCTAAAGGCATTTTGCGAATACCCGCCTTAACAATCTCATACCTTACCATCGGGTGCACTGCATTAGTGAGCAAAATCTAGCCTATCTAAACAAAACATATAAGCATTCGTGAAATGTTATAGTAATTGTTTTAATGAGATATATTTTAGCCATGTCTGATGTTAACCTTTTTAAACATGAATATTTGCCGTTGCTAAGATATTCATGTTTCAGCACAGCATTTTGCTAGCTAGGATGCTTTAGATTTGAACCAAAATGTTTGTTATCTCAAGACATTGCTAGATTCAACCTCTTATATTGTCAAAACCAGTTCAATAGACGGTATAAAATATTTGTATTTGAAATATCATCATTATCATACAAACCCTTCTTGGGATTAGCTGTTAGTTTAATAGTCATGAAGACCCGGATTCCATTCTGTGATCAAAAACTCCTATAACAAATTTAAACAAAATTATTTTCAGTAGTTTGCAATAGGCTGCAAAACCTTATCAATATTTTTTTGGTAATGTTTGGATAGCTCTGAAGTAAGGTTGGTTAAATACGCATTTTACCAACCCCACTTCAGAACCCATCTCAGAGGTGGTATAAGGGATGAAAGATTATGACTACAGTTTGAGATTAGTAATGTTTTATGGTTGCAGCTTCCAAACTAATTAATCCATTGAAGCATGACGGTGGATGTCTTGTATAGGATTACGTATCGGTGACATTTTGTTGGGTCGATCATTTGCATAAATAGTTGATTGAAATGAAATGTTGTTTTGAAGGTGAGTTACAGCGTTTCGTACTTGGAAGAAATTTTATGTTTACAGTAGATTTTGAATTGAAATATATTGAGAGAGGTACGTATGAAATTTCATGAATCTTAGGATTTTATTATTAATATTTTTGTGCGTATTTATTTCTCTGTATCACTTTTTTCTGTGACAGATTTTCTGTGAATTAATACAATTAACGAATTATTTTAAATCGTATATTATGCTTTTTGCCTCATTCAAATATCCAGGGAGCGTGATATAAAATAAAATTACTAACAACTCATAACAAGTTTTTTATTTAAGTAATGATTATATAGATATATAGATCTTATCTTGATTCTGGTTCAGACAAAGAAATTATATGTAACAGTTTGTATTCTAGAAAATTAGCCAGTAAATGGGATAAGGCTCCTTTTTTATTACATTGAACCTCTAACGGAACGTAAGTTTTTGACATATCTGCGTACCCTTTCAGGGAAATACAGATGTGACAATATATGGCGTATGTTGCTCGAATTTCCTAGAGTTCAGAAGATATTATATAAATTTGGTGCAAATTGAGATATAATAGCAGGTATTTTTACTTCAAATATTGAAACAACAATGGCAAGTATATTCACATCTAAATTTTACAAAGCTGTAAAGTTATTTTATCATACTTTTAAATTTAAATTACTTAAGCCCTCGTTAATAAGAAATTAACATGTTCATGCAAAAGTTAATTTTAACTCTATAAACTACCCACCCCGAAACCCGTCGGGAAAGTTTTAACCATCAGGAGTCCTATTCTGATACTTTATCCTACATGACGACTTTTTAATGACATGTTACGGGTCTAAAACAGTAAATCATTTACCTTGAACTAAGGTACTATATTTTTAGTCGATGAGCATCGAATAAATTATTATATTATATATTATGGCATCGAGAACCTACATAGTTTGATGCTTACAGGATTTAATATATTTCGGTCTGCATGTTTATCTATAGGTACTTAAAAAATAGACTGATTTTTCCATTATATACAGACTCAGACTCAATATAGACTGTTTAGTTTAGGATGCAATTTTATTCGCAGATATAGAATCTGTAGGCCTGACCTGAATCGAGTCTAGCATTTGTTCCACGTACATAGGTATGCGATAAAATGTCTGAGAGCAATGTAGTAAAAGTAGATGTAATAAAAGATCTCGTGGTCCAGGAACTGTCTTTGAGAATCAATATTTTTTGTAGTTTTAACCAATTAATATGTTCAACTTCACCTTTTAATATGTACTATTGTGATAGAAAGCTCATTAATAAAAAATATTTAAGGCCATAGTTAGGGTACACACGCTCACGAGTTTCATACGCACTTTTTCAACACCGTTGCGAGGAAAAAAAACATATATTGCACAAATGCGATACAGACAACATACGAAAATTATGGAAAATAGCGCGCACGTTTTTCTATTACGCACTAGTGTATAATATTATTATGCACGAGGGTGTTATAGTTTAGTTTATGGCCCTAAGAACGATATAATAAAGCTCACTTTACGAGCAAGGGTGTTGAAAAACATATTATATAACCAAATTTTCACTAATCTCTTCATTTTATTCACGATATATATTAACATACTTTATAGAATCTATGTTTATAGGCATTGTGTTTTTTTTTTTTTTTTTTTTATGCCTGATAGGTTAGCCTTTGACCACTATCTCACCTGATGGTAAGTGATGATGTGGTCGAAGATGTTGTACAGGCTAACCTACAATTACTGGCTCTCAAGGACAGCTGCCGGAACACACCGTTAAGTGCTTGGCGACAGATTTTTGACTTGAGGGTGGTAGCTAGCCAGGCGGGCATTCGCAAAGTGCCCTACCACCATGCATCAATTATGAAAGTAAATTAATTATCTGTTATTAAAATTATCCTTGCTGCATAGAAAAAAGAGTCTAGCCACGTAGCACATTTTATATTATAAGATAGCGAAAAAAACACTTCATCAATCGATAGGCAATTAAAACTGCTGAAAACTCTTGTCGCTCACAAGTCTGGCTGTTTATAATACTGTGTACCAGTAGCTGTCATTAAGTGCAAGCTGCAATTCCATGATTACTAAATTAATGAGAGATACCTGCCACTGGCTTGATCTTTACTGCACGGCGGTAGGATATTTGAAATTGCTCGCTTGGCCAGCTGCCACCAACATGTAAAAACGAGGCACCGAACACCTAATCCAGCAGCAATACTTGATACAGCTGAGATTGTGGTCAAAACCATCAGTAATAAAAATAAAGTAATACATCTGTTACCAATATATCATTATGATCCTCTTCTAACAGCATAATGTTCGTCCAGCACCTACTTGCTTCAATTCATGGACCCAACTTGACAAATTCATGGCACCTCGTTTTAACTTAACCGAGCACAAGTTGGATTAAACAATCAATGAAAAGTTTTGCTTAGTTAACGTTCCGGTCACGGATTCGAATAATATTATCTTTTGTATCTCATTATATAATTTGATAGAAAGAAGACATGTTTTGGAACGGGGTCTTTAGATAACCTTATTGATACTATATGTTTCCGTTCAAGTTACAAATTGATATCATATGTCTTGATTTTTTCGCCTATGGAACCAGGACTTCTTTCGACAAGGACTTTAGTTAGGAATCAAGGTTGTGTCTAAGCAAAAGTCTTTATATAAGTGGGTATAAATGGTAAGTTAACGAAATAGCCCTTATATATTCATGGACTGCGACGCCGAACGTACTGCCAAGTTGAGAAATGATAAGCTTTCGACGTTAATTATTACAGAAATATGTATATAAGCAGATACGCGTCAAAGACGACACACGTCCACGCGTCGTGCAAGGTGCCAGTCAGTCGCATAGAACGAACACATAAACTTTCGCCATTATAGTATTAGTGCAATTTATGTAGTTAAATATTTTTATATATATTCTTCAATCGCTCTAAGATAAGAAATTAAACTTTATAAAAAAAAATGCAGGATATGTTTTTACAGCTTTAAAATATATGACGTATTTATCAGTTCTCTGATCACTAATAGAAGTAGTATTTTTTAGTAGTGTAGTAAAGGTTTTAAGCTTTGCGGTTATATCAACCCACGAGTTTTTCCCTTGCATGGGATTTTCCATATTGAGTCATATCAATAAAATTTCTAATAGAATTTAACATAAACATATATCACGCAACAAAATTAGATCATCATAACGCTATATTCTAAGTAATTTTTTCCCACAATTTCACATAATATCTTTTCTAAAAAGCGTGTGTCACCTGGGCTCACGGACATAGTGGTCGTTATAACGCGGCGATACAAAGCTTAAAATGTTTGTGAGGACATAAAGCCACTACCAAATGGTTCCGGATTGCGTGACGGTCCGGTTTAAGCTACAAGGTCTGAGAGATTTACAATCCAAATGGTCCGACTTAACAATGAATAAAAAGAAGAAAGGGAAAACACCGTCGACATTTAATTATATTTTAATTTATTTTCCATTTGCATTATGTACGTAGATATTACTTATAATGCGCTCATTGATTAACTTTTTTTATTTATTGCTGATAGGCCAGGATTTTACCAAATGCTAAGTGATGATGTGGTCTAAGATGATATTACGGGTTACTTAGAATTATTCATTCAAGTTCGCAAAGGCAGCTGCTGGAACCCACACACGCACAAAAACACGTACTTACAATACTTTTGTATTCACATTATAAGTAGCGTAAGGCTAGCTGATAAGCCTATAATGCGTTTTCTTTCAAAAAAAATTTCATAAATATGTTTCATCATTTCATAACACCAAAAAGAAATAAATATATGTTCAAGTTGTGAAAATCTTTAAGTTGTTATGGTACTTATAGACCACACAATAACATGAAATACAGCGAAAGTCCGCTGTTCTCTCCTTTCTTAATACCACCAAAAGCAATAAAGAGGTGGACAGCCCGCAGCAATTGTTGATGTATGAAACTGGTCGGAGTGAGACATAAGATAAAAACATCACGTGAATGTAACCTGGTTGTAGTTAGTACGGTCTTGTTTTATGTGAGTGAGGTATTGTCCGAAATAGTGTTATGGTCTCGAGTTATGGAGGCTTTAAGTTTTGTGTTTAATGAACGCCACTTTGAGATTTTATGTTCGGCAGGTTTCTGGGTATGATATCAACGGACAGTTTTGTTTAAAAATAAATAGTGACTACGTCATTAAGTCTGTACCTGTATTTTCCAAAGTGGATTTGAAGCAGTGATGGCCCCCCAGTGGCAATAGTTATGAACTACTGTGCATGGGTGCAAAGTACGAATCTCACCACGAGCTTGAGGTTCACCGTATGGTGTAAGGGCATTTTGCATATAAATACGCGCTATGTTACGAAATATTTTCTTCATGAGCGTGGTATCTAGCCATATACCACCTTCAATTACATAATATATAGCCAAGCCTGGCTCACTCTGCACTTTAGGTACAAAGCTACAAGTAAATTGGCGTATCCTTCCGGACGGGATTATTCTGCGGTGCGTGCCATGTCAGAAGAGATCAGAGCAATGCGTGGCGATACGATAGAAAGAGAGACGCCTTGTAGGTGAACCGTGCTTTGCGAGCTGAAGTGCACTTTATTGCTTAGTAGCTACAGTCACTTATTTATTGGAATGGCTTTGCTGAGTGATCCTTCTGGTCCTTCTTATTCTGTTTTTGAAGCAGTGATGGCTCAGTGGCTTTGGCTATGGACTGCTGCGCAGCAGGTCCATGGTCCGAATCCCGCCGCGGGCTTGAGCTTCACCGCATGGTGGAAGGGCATTTTTGCGAATGCCCGCCTGGCTAGCGACCACCCTCAAGTTGAAAATCTGTCGCCAAGCACCTAACGGTGTGTTCCGGCAGCTGTCCTTGAGAGCCAGTCATTCTAGGTTAAGCCTGTTAACACCTTCGACCACATCATCACTTACCATCACGTGAGATTGTGGCCAAAGGCTTACCTATCAGCAACAAAAAAAAAAAAAAAAGATATCGCTAAACACATATCCGTGAGTTCAAGCAGCTATGCTTGAGAGTCAGCAATTCTAAGTCAAGCATGTACAACACGCATGGGAACATCATTACCAACTAGGAACATTGTAGTGAAAGGCTAACCTATCAGTAATCATCTGTAAAACAAGGGTAGACAAAGATTTCTAAAAATCCACGTTTCTGCAGACTAATAATAGGAGACCATAGCGCCAGACCCATGATGCCTAATTTTTTTGAGGTTTTGACTGTCTGAACCAAGCATCGAAGGTAGGACTTCGGATTCCTTGGGACGCTCTTGACATTCCTCCAACAAATTAGTGTCTATAGGTGTAATCTTTTCTTTACATTTTTCTACAATCAAAAAATGTCATATCGCTAATTTTAAAAAAGAAATTATACATTCATAAAGAGTACAAAATGATTTTACAGCCGCTTTGGATATCAACGGTATGGTATAAAAAGTTTTATTATTGCAAAATTACAAATTTCCGCAAAGCATGCGTTAATGCAAAAACAAAAATATTAAAAATAGGTTTTATTATGTTCGGCTTTATTGCATTTATACTTATTCAGACGAAATCATTTCTGTAGTATATTATCATCATCACATCATTAGGGACGCACACCGTTGAACAAGTCTCCTTATTTGAGGGATTTGTTTTTTTTTTATGTTATTGTGACGGAACAAGCTCGAGGCCCACCTGATGTTAAGTGGTTACCTCTGCCTATAACAGATGCATTTCGTCACAAGTGACGAATTGCACTGCGCCCGTCACCTTGAGACATAGTTGTTAAGTCTCATGTACCTGTAATTTCACTGGCTCTCAAGGACTGCTGCCGGAACACACCATTAGGTGCTTGGCGACAGATTTTCAACTTGAGGTTGGTTGCTAGCCAGGTGGGCAATCGCAAAAAGCCCTTCACCATGCAATGAAGCTCAAGCCCGTGGCGGGATTCAAACCATGGACCTGCTGCGCGGCAGTCCATAGCCAATGCCACTAAGCCATCACTGCTTCAAAACTTTCTTCTTTCTTGTTGTTGTCTGTAGTATATACAAAATGCAAAATACATAGGTGCCGTGGTCTATACATGGATGAAATCAAATCAAATCATGGTCAAATCTTCTACAAATGCACATTACTAACAATACGAAGACCTAAGAACATATTAAAAAAATGTTTTCGCAAGCAAAACATCGGCCAACATAAGTTTATTATTATGGTGTTTAGTATTATGGGCTTCGGTTTTGTGGTCTGACTCCGGCCCTCAGAGGGATTGCACTCCTTGGTTATTTGCCTGGGTCCTCTTACACAGGTCATCACTCACATTGACGTAGTAGGTGGAATGCTGCTCATTAGCGCATATTATGTGTTTTCTTGCTTTTTACGACAACCAACAAAGGGATATAGCAAAGTCAAAGTTTAATGAATCCAAAGCGATTAAAATAAATTTAATCAAATCACAGACTTGCAATTAGTGTAGTATTTCGTAATTTAATACCATCATATTTTTACATTTAATTTTTTAAATTTAGGTCTACTAGACAAATATTTTTTTTTTATTATTGTTTGATATGGTACGATTGTACATTACCATTCGTAAACTAAAGTGTACTGAAGTCTTTAAAGTATCGGCAGTAGTAATGCCCCGGGTTACAGATATTCATAAGCGGCAGTGATCGCTTTCCGTCTAGCGCTTAGTTAGCTTGTTTGCACAGACACTGAAACTGTTAAGTTATTGTTTTGGATCCCGCTTATAGCCAAATCTTTATCTTTGCATTTTTTAAATTTCTTTAATCCTAGAACCTTTTTTGATCTGTTTTATGTACTCTTATTCCCCGTGGGGTGCTGGGTTGGCATTTCACCTATGGATATTGTAAGAAGCGACTAACGAAACAATACTACCTAATATACTAGAAGGTGAGCAGCAGCGCCTTAACACTGCGATCCCCAAGCCGTCACCCAAGCGTGGGGATTATGGCAAATCCCCCCTAGAAGGGGAAGGCTGTATGCATCAGTGTAGGATCCAGCTAATACAGTAATGTACTTAAATAATTTAATAGTTATTTTAATTCCTAATGAGTTTTTATGACTGCAATCTAATTAAGTAAGGTTGTCCTTACTTAAATAGAAGATTGTAGTATTAATTAGATTGTGTATCCGATAATTGTAATACCGGAAAGTAATTCAAAAAGTTTCTATCTATCCTTACAAGGAACTGGACAATTGAGGAAAAGGATATAAAGTCAAACCTATAAAACTGACATTATTAAGAGGCGACAAATATAGAACATGCTAACACCCACAACAGAACATGTTTCTCAAGCTAAGATCGGATCGAATATCCTCAACATCTCAGGAAATAACTAGATTTTACTGGTTTCTCACCACTTCCAAGAACATACTATATCGGCTTACTATACACTTGAAACCGAAATCGTGATCTGTACATATAATTTGCAGTTCTATTTGAAGTTGATATTACCCGAAACGCTCTGGAAAATTTACTACCATGTAAACTTTTTAGCAATTTTCTTTTGCATAAGATACAGCCAGCTATATACTTGTCCCCGTCATTTTTTTTTATGAGCGACTAATTACCTTTTGCTCAAAAACTATGACCCTGAGAATGACAAGAAAAATACAAACCCACTTTATCGCCACATTCAGAAGACCACAAGACAAATTTGAACTGTTTTGTGTAAAAAAATAAACTATAGTCTGTTTTTTTTAGCAAACGAGTACCGAAAAATTTAAGGCTTTGTTATTGGCCCATGTAATCAATATAAAGTCCGTTTCACAAGAACTCTGTAGTTACATTCCGTTGAGTCTTTGACTAACTGCGCGTCGAAAATATTGCGTAAAACGAATCAATACAATAGTTGCAACTTTTGAATGAGGGTAAGCGAAACAAAGGTCGTTTTGAAAAAATGTTGTAGCTCAGGCAACACATACGTTTGCCGACGTATCACTGTGAGCTCAACCAAATTGAACTCGTTTGGTCTCAAGTGAAGGGTTATGGCAGGAAATAACAAAAGCTATAAAATATTTGCAGTCTGAACTCTTTTCTTACCAGGAGTAGTTAAAGTGGATAAATAAAAATGGTGGACATGTCTCAATCATGTGATAACCAAGACAGAAACAAAAATTTACGGAGTCAACAATAATGTACAAAATATGTTAGAGCAATTCAAGAAAGTTCTTTAGAATATTTTTTAAGATGACAAGAATTGTAGTAGAATTATTTGATTTATATGTTCTAATGCATAATATATATACTATTACAATATTGTATTATATCATAAACGCGAACAGAAAATTTTGTTATGATTATACTAAGTATGCAAATTTAAAACATAATATTATAACGTAGGTAATTTTTTCTACAGTACATTTTAGAAGTATTCAATATGAACGGGCCTTAATATTTTTAAAACAAGAACAAAGGAATTGACCAATGATAGCAATGACCCATCTCATTCTGTCAATATCGGAAATGTGCAAGAGACATACTCAGTACTCGTTTGTTAAAAAAAATAGACAATAGAAGCCTAATTAAATTATGATGCTCAGATCTACGAATAAAATGTAAAGAAATGGAAGTCAAGCTCAAAAATAATAGAATGCAAGACATTATCGCGACTGGTATTGTTTAAAAAGTGTAAGGTAACATTCTTAGAGGTTCTGTTCATTCTTGTTACGGTGCAACAACATTACCTGTAAGAATGTTAGAATTTCGAATTTGATGTCAATTAACCAATCAAATTGAATTTAGATGTTTGTTTGTGTATTGTTCAAAGTGAGCTTGTTAAATCTGAAATCAAAGCGGTTACTGAATGAAATTTACACTTCTTGACATATTTATTCCTAGGCTAAGATTAATTCAAGCGGCTCAGTTTTGGAGGATAAAACATGTGAAAACAAATACGCCGGCCGGATTCTTCCCTCTTAACAATCTACACAACATACTCGTAATGTGCATAAAATAATAACTACCTATCATATTGGATCCGATCTTAGTTTGTGAAACTGTATATGTAGTGCACTAATACTTTAGCGAATAAGGTTACAAAAATATCCCACTTGGTCCAAATTCCTCCTTAATTGTAATTTTTAGTCGACATAAATATATTTAACTTGCAGTTTTCATTAATATGAAATGATAAATTTTTAAACGAAAATAAATAGTTTGCAGTCGGATTTTTATTTTTTTTAATTGATTTATACTTGTGTACGCTACAGTTACACACAATATATGAAGTTTAATGTATAAATAAATATCCCCATATTATAACAGTATCTGCTGACAAAAAATAGAATAAATCTATTATATTCAAATGATTGTCTTCATTGAGCCATGATACAACACCTCACAAAATCAATCAAAAAATGCACGTCTCATACTCACCAATTTCATTTCGTAACTCTTATTGAAATCCTAATTTCGTTGCTAAATTCCACACAACAATAGCAACATCAACTCTTACTTTTACGTAATGCCTATATCGCAGACTGTGTAATTTTGCTCCATAACTACTTATTGCAATTTGATGATGACAAAATTATTGGTTCTTTTGTACACGCGTCTTAAATAATTGTATGGCAAGTTCACTTTCAACAGATGCTAGTTAAGGTTAGTTTTGGTTAATGCGACAGCGCAGTTATGACGTGGGATATAACAAATTAAACAAAATTACTAAAGTAGAATAATTTGGTGTTAAGCAGAAACCAGTCGTACGACCAGCCATCCTTAGAGCTGGGAGATGCCCTTTCAATTGACCCATAGTTCAAATTTATCCTCTAGCTCTGCGATGAAATATTTTGATTGAAGCTCTCGCTCCTGTTTATTAACCTAGTTAACGCAATATATAATAAAAACTTCATGAAAAACGTGGGTTTGAATCAAATTGGTTAATAAGTTCTGAAGTACAATACCATTGTAATACAAGTCAGATTTTTACTGAATATTTCCATATTATTTGTTACAAATAAAGCCCGTATGTAGAAACTTGTTCATTTAAAGTGTAGGAGGATGAACGAGCAATCTCACCTGGTGGTAAGTGATCACCATGTCCCATGGATACCCTTGGTTCTGGTTTGTGGATGTCCGCAACACCAGCGATATCAAGGATGCGTGACAGACGTCGCAGCAAAAATCCCCCTTATCGATGCTACTGCAACAAAAAAAATCGATTCTAGCGAATGGCGATATATTAATTACCATCGATCATTAATCGTTTGAGCAACGTGAATGTATTTAGGTCAATGATGTTCACAAACTGTCGGCTTCTTAATTTAGACCTTTGCTTCTGTCAGTTGTTATATTGATTAGTTATTTTAATTACATTTGAGATATGCAGTGTTGAAATTTGTGATATATTGTTTGGGAACTTTGAAAAGGATATCGTGAGACTTATACAAGTAAGAAACAGCTGTAAGAAGTGAGCTGTAAGGAAATTAATAAGTAACCCTCTGTGATTTTGTGTGATTACAAACTGTGTATATTTGCTATGTAAGCATCAGGAAAATATTTACTATCAAACTTGGTAGCACCTCGCATCCAATTTAAATAAGAAATCAAATAAAGAAAATATTAGAATTATATAGAGAATAGTATGAAAAAAATCTTACAAACTTTATTAAATGATACAATACGTTCACATGGAGTAAGCTTTCTTATGCTTTTGGTTTCGAAGCTAATATCACATTTAAATTTTTTCAGACTTTCGTGCTCTGACAAATTGTTAATGTGTTATTTGCTTAGCATATTATGTTATTGCCATAAATATTTTTTCAAAATTTAGATGAGTAGCGACGTTATTACGAGTAGTGTTTGAAAATGGTATTCTGATGAGTATGAAGTTCAGTAAACTGATGGATAAAAGCACCGTTTCCCTTTATCTGTAAAAAAATAACTATAGCTAAAAAAATATCTAATTCCTCCTGACTGGGATGCGGATTTGATTTCCACCCAACATAAATAAATTATATTCTACAAATTTGCAAATGTAATAATATAAGAATCTTCTTTAAGTGTAGAGTAAAATAATAAGGTAAGTTCCTGATTTCAAATTCTTGACCTACTCTTATCCTCACATGATATTTAAAAAAAATATTGTCTTAAAAAACTAAAAACCTATAGTGGGCAAATGATTAATAACCATTAAAAAAAAAATACCCGAGCCTGCAAACAACTTAAAAAGTCGTTTCCACCGCTCAATTGCTCGTCATAATGTCCCACACAACACCATCTGCCTATTGACCCCATTTCCACCATATTTCCAAAAGTCCCTTCATTTTCGGATTCCACAGCGTACTTGAAACAAAGAACGAACGTCATCTGTTGCCCGAAGCCTCTGGCTCTCTGTAATCATCGGACATTTTGAGGCAAGTAATTGGTGGACTAATGAGTGAGCCTTAGGCGCAGCGGAATTATAGCAGTAGGTACTCTATATAGTATACTTTTGGTACCTCGGCTTTTCATTTAGCAAGTATGTCGTTCTCCTAGGGCTGTCAAAAACAAACCTTTGAAATTTTCCGTTTAAGACCGAGTCGCACTTTTTAGGGTTCCGTAGTCCTGACAAGGAACCCTTATAGTTTCGTCATGTCCGTCTGTCTGTCCGTCTGTCCGAGGTTTTGCTAAGAGACCGTAATTGCTAGAAAACTGAAATTTTGTACGGGTACGTAAATCAACCACGCCGACAAAGTGGTAAAATAAAATATTGAAAAATATTTTTTTTTAGGATAGCTCCCATACATGTGAAGTGGGAATGGAATTTTTTTTGTTGTCTAACCCGTCGTTGATTAGGTATTTAAAATTATTTAGGGGTTGCTAAGATTTCGATCCATGCTCCATTTACGAAATATTAAGCTTTAAAGTGCAAATTTTTGTTCTAGCAGGGCGTCCCCCCCCTCTAAAAGCTAAACTGCTGGCTTGAAAAATCTGAAAAAAATTCATGATGATAGTGCAGTTCATGAACTTTAAAGGAAAAGTATAGCAATTTAGATAACTTTATTGGTTTAGCAGTAATAGTCGTTGAATTTGGGTGTTGGATAATTTTGTACCAAATATAAAATCCTAAGAATAAATCCTTTTAAGTGACTAATATGAAGTAGTTGGTTGTTTTTCAAGGGTAAATACTCGCATTAAAAATATAACCTTAACTAAAAAACTGAAAATTATAACTATGCCCTATGTCTTACCACTAGATGGACTGACGATATCGTGAAAGTCGCGGGTAGCCAATGGCTACAAGTGGCTAATAGCCGTTCTTTGTGGTGATCTATGGGGGAGGATTTGTTCAGCAGTGGACGTCTTCCGGCTGATGATGATGATGATGATGCTGATGATGAATATGTCATACCTAATAGACTAGCTTTCCAGCCGCGGCTCCACCCGCGCATATTACGGTTATCGCGCAAAACTATTTACCTCTTTTTGCGCAGTTAGATAAAAACTATCATTTGTCCTTTCCCGGGTCTCAAACTATTTCCATTAGTATAGATATAGATATGACAGTACAAAGATTCGACTTATATAGGTATAAAGTACTTTTTGGACCTTATCTTCGCCGTACACTGGAAGTGTTTGCTGTCTGTACCTGTCGTACCAAGGTCATTGATCACTTCATTTCACACATCATCAATTTGCTAATTGTAGTGCTCTTCAATAGTGTAAATTTTTTCATCGGTAAAGAGGATATTTCTGTGCCATTCACTTGCGTATCGCAACGGAAGGCACGCTATTTAATTTTAAAGATTGATTTAGGGTATGTACTGTATGTCGACGATAAGCACCGAGCTTCAGGTCTTGTTTTATAACACGCGGCATTTCACTAGCGGGAATCTTCATTTCTCGCAATAAGATTAGTATTGAGTTATTATAATATTTTTATTTCTTAATGGGATTTCGACCAATTCTGGCTTTATCAGCATTAATTTGTAGTTCTAAGACACGCGGCTGCCCTGATCTTTTATGGTCTTCGATAGAGGAAGTGTTGTTGTATCTGTTGATATGACGATATACGAACGGCTGATACCAAGCTCTTGAAATGTCTGGTATATGACTGACGCGACGGCTCAATACCTTAGTTTACCCTACTTTGCACAAAGCAAATACTCCTATCCCATTTCTTAAACACCTCATTTCATATTGTTATTTGATAATGAACACGAAATAATATATGAAATGGAGCGAAATCGAAAGAAAATTGTAAAGTAATGAACGCGTTCCAAATTCTAAATAATTCTTAAGCTGAATGGTTTTTTAGTTACAGTATTTTTGGCCAAACTAGTTCTATAGTATAATAGCCCATTTATAAGCTTACTTGCATATATCGGTGTATACTTTTTATTTATCTTTCATATATATATCAACTATTTTATAAAAGAATAATTATTTATGATAAAGCAAATAAGTTACATTCAAATTCTTACAATGTACCAATGGATTCTGAATCGCGCTATCGTTAGGTTTTCATTCGAGTCTCTACCTATATAATTCACAAATAAACGAATTTCGTTTAATTTTCGAATTACAATTGAAATAATAACTCGGCAGCAATCGTACTCTTATTTCTTAGATTTAGCAGAAAGAAAGTGGAGGAGAATAAAGAACTACAGAATCGTTCTATATTATGATAACGGGCTTCTACGGAACCCTACATTGTGCGTGGCTCGACACGCATTTGACGTTTTATTATTATGGTTAAATCTGTGAAACTTTTTTGAAGTTCAGCTTTACTCATATCTGCTACAATAGATATATAAAGAAGTGTAATTATCAAACGGTTATCGCTTTTATTTCAAAGTTTTCAAGCTCCAATCAAAAATACACGTACAATCTTTCAAATTCAATTGGATTGGTTAGTTAATTTGGAACTAAGAAATGATCGCATCCGATTGGCCGGTCAAGGTAATGTTGTTGCACCGCGCGGTACACTTTAAACCACGCCCGCCGCGGTAAGGTTTGGCGTTCGACTGTTTTTGAGCTTGATATATATGAATATGTTATCATCATCATCATATCACCCGCAAGGAGTCCACTGCTGGATATAGGACTCCCCCTGTTATACGCAGGTAAAAAATATACGTGACCTATTTGCCGTTCAAAAGCAGAACTTGCCTAGTAATTCTTAAGCCGATTGTCTAGGTTTTAAGCAGTGTTCACTGCGTTTATTACTTGGTAAGCAATCGTTGTTGCCAATGCTTTTAAGTACTGATTGCCTTCGTGCTTTAGGAAGAGGTTTAGAGATACGTTAGCCTATACTGGAGGCCTTTGGGCGGCTGGGTAACCCCAACACTTTGCATGGCAATATGGAATTTCGAATATTTTATTTCAATTTATTTTATTATTCGTATATTTTAATAACATAGCTACTACTAAATAGCTAGGTAACACCAGCAAGTAGGAAAACTTTTGCCAAGCGGGCATGTATGGAACGGAGTGTTCCGGCAGCCTTACTTGAGGGTCAGTTCCAGCATGTTCATCTTCGGCCACGTCATCAATTACTTACCAGCAGGTGATATTTTGGTCAGGGGGTTGTTTAACAGCAAAATATAATTTGTAAAACAAACTTTTATCCTATAAATAATAAAAAAATGTATAACGTTTTATTATTAAAACCCTCAAAATCTTTTTCTAGAACGGGGGCTTATCATAATTGAAAACATACTTCAGCATCTACAATAAAAGAGTTAATCCACAATCCTCTCAGATACTACAATGAAAGTGTAAATGAAAGGTAGAATCTGATAGAGTTCGTTGAATTGGAATGCAATAAATCAATGTTATTTTTATTTAATTTTTGCAATTTATGTCTCGTATCGCATGGACCAGTCTAACACACTGATGAGAATCTTAATCCTTGCAGACCAATGATTCGAATTAGGAGCTGCAACCAAAAGAAATACTGTCGTGTAAATTATTCTGACCCTTAATCACACAGGCTCTTTGTGTCCCCGAAATGCCCAAAACATGAATAAATCTGCGTCTGTGTCGAATTTTCTTACTAGTACAACCGAAAACTCTACACAAGCCTAAAGCCAAGCTCCAGTTTGCGTAATGAAAATCAACTGTGTCACTTATGACCGTGTTTAAAGGTGCTACGGTAAATAAACGCCTTAGGTTACTGAGCTGTTCATGTTCTTAAAAGTTTGCGTGTCATTATTACTTGTGTCCGCTTACGCGTTCCTTTTTGTTTAATATGGAACTAGGAGTCAATTCAGCTTTTGTTTGCAATAAATATGTACAGTTTTTATGTTATTGTGACGGAACAAACTCGAGGCCCACCTGATGTTAAGTGGACTAACCTTTCCCTATAACAGATGCATTTCGTCGCAAATCATGAATTGCACTACGCCAGTCACCTTGAGACATAGTTGTTAAGTCTCATGTGTCTGTAATTTCACTGGCTCTCAAGAACTGCTACCGGAACATACCGTTAGGTGCTTGGCGACAGATTTTCTACTTAACGGTGGTCGTTATCCAGGCGGGCATTCGCAAAAGGCCCTTCCATCATGCGGTGAAGGTCAAGCCCGCCTCGGGATTCGAACCATGGATTGGCTATGGATTGCCGCGCAACAGCCCATAGCTAACGCCACTGAGCCATCATTTCTTCAAGTACTTGGTGAAGTTTCTGTGCATAAGAGTGTGAGCCTGAAATAAAAGTGCTATATAATATACATTCTGTATGACAAATACCGTGGTGTTGAATTTTTTCTTAATAAGACCTTTACACCCTTTTTTGTGAGTCAATCGCTTTACAAGAGACTGCAAGCTGGCTTTATATCATCTTTAGAGAAGAAGTTTGTTTATCCAAGACTTGAATCTTTTCATAAAAGCAAACACAGTCAAAAAACTTTATACAAAAAATAAGCTTCAGGTTCATTGAAATGCATTCCATCAATGTAGATGTATAGAAGATGATATAAGGGTACCACAAGCTAGTCGTTTTATAATAATTTAAATATTATGTTACATTTCTAGCATGTTCATTGATACAAAACATTGCCATGTTTAACAATGACAATTATTAAGAACAGACATGTTCGTATTTGAAATTTTATATCAAGAATCAATAAGAAAAAAGTTAAATACCTAGACTAAACAGATCAACAAACGTAAATAAGGAAAACTTCACACGAATGTATTTGACAAACAAATCCTATTCTTCACACATGAAATATCGTTATTGACACGAAGTAAAATGGTAGCTTCACGCCGATAACCGATAAATCTATGTTTACGTTTAATGTTAGTTTTACGTACGCTCGTATGCACCCGTAAACCGGCTGTTGTGTAAACTGACCTCAACGTCAGTTTGATCTCTATTTACAAGTCCTTGTGTAATGTGTACTTTATGATAATAAAAGAAACAACATATGGACACATTTTATTCGCAAAATTAAATTATTAAGTTTACAAGGGGATTTACAAGTTCACGCATCTCACTGGAAGCCATCGTGTAAAAGAAAAAAATACTACTGACAACGCGTAAATAGTTTTGTCAGAGATTTGGGCTTAGGTCAGCAATATATTAGGTGTAACAGTACGCTCGAATGCACCCGTGAACCGACTGTTGTGTAAATTGACCGTACATCAGCCTGATCTGAGTTTACAAGTCTTTGTGTTTATGTACTTTAATCAAGAACTATCAAACATTATCGTAAGGCAAAAGTTCTACGGTCAAGTAACATAAGCGTCAATATGAAATCTGAGGGTCTTAGGTTCGCAATCCCTGTTTCTTTTTTTTCCATGGCCGTTAAACTCATTTAACTGGCAAGGAATATTCTCTTGATTGAATCTCAAATTGGCTCAACCCTAACCCTAACCCTAACCTCAAACACCTTTACGAAATGGTAGGTCTCTTTAACAAGAATCCGTCTTAGTGGGCAACATCGCTATATCATATTCTTCCTCGCAGCAGAAGTGTGCAATCTACTTTGACATATATCATGCCTCTTTCCCGTAGGGTTTGGCAGAGACCACAGATTTCTACTTGCTACGATCCTTGCTTATCTCTTTCGCTTCATCTACACTCATCAATCCTTTCATACATAAGTGTTGGTTTAGGGTACTTCTGACCAGGCCTTTTTTCAGAACGTCTTCAATTTGATTTCGGAACGCCTAGGTCTTCACGTCCAACACTCCCGTCACTTCCTATTCACTTGTCCTATGTATACCTGTTTAGTCATTCTCATTTTATACGCTTACAAGTCATCTTGGGGATCGCAGCAGAAGTTGTCAGTTCTTCACAAGGGTGTTAAACTAACCCGGCAAATTGATACATGCTAAGAAACTGCTTCTACTTTTTCATCAAATGGGATCACACTGCTGAACATATGTGAATATATATAAAGGCACAAATTAACAACGTCATTCAGGGGGTATAAAGCGTTTGCAAAACTTTTGAAAATCACGTATACCCGTAAATCGGCAAATTGTAATAAATTAAATAATTATACAAAAAAATATCCGATTTTAATGTAAAAAATCTTACAATATAATGTATATTTCTTAGGCATTTGTGTGCGGTTTAATAATACAGTTCCCAAACATATTACAACGCTTACAGAAGGAAAATTCCTACACAGTTTGTGATCACTTAAACGACAAAAATTCTTGAACTGTTTCGCCTCCGCCCGCCAAGCTATCGCCTGTCACCTACGTAATGTAAACAAAAATATATAATATATGTATAATATGTAACACACTATTATAAGAAGTTTAAAAGAATGATCCCAAGTTCTTGCCCGTTCTTCTTGCAGTGGCTCTATAATTATTATTTTTTGCTGTACCTAGCATTACAATGAAGAATATGTCAATATTAAAACTTGTAATTGACATTCATAAAGGCGTAAATTGAATAAAATTAAATGATATTAACTTCGTTTGAATCTTGCGTTTTACGCAATCAAGTTCAACAAATCAACGAATTGTTATAATTTATACAAATATATATTAAAATTTTGAATTTCCCGACAAAGACGGCAGGAAGTCAACCCTAAAACTCGATTGAATTGTAAACTTAGATTCATCGTATTTGTTGAATCATTACATGATCAATATTTACCTTTCGTATTGAAATGTTGTCTTTGGAGCAGACGATGTATTGGTTGCTTAGCATAGACTTCAATTTACAATAAAACTAAACACAGTAAAAAGGGTTATAAAAAGGTTTTTCTATAGTAGATATATCAGCATTGAAATTATAAAAACAGTAGAAATGGCACCCGTACCTCGAAAATGGCAAATTCAAATAAGGCGACGTCTCCTGATTAAGTCTTAGTAGTGTGCGTAGGTATGTGTGCGTCTACTGAATGCTTTGTATTCCTGTCTATGTCATTTATTAAAACGTATCGTATACAAGAATAGTGTTGCTGTGTGCATTATATGCTTGTGTATGTCTTCTCCACGCTATATTTGTATCGTAATATTAGCACACCCAGCTTCCTTTTTTATTTAAATAGATATTAAATAAATAATTATATTGATCTAATTTTTAAAAGTATTTCTAATTCCATTTGGGTTCTTCTTCTTCTCGGTCGGGCACTCTTGACAGAGTGGTCGTGGTTGATAAGATGGTGGTAAATGGTGACATACAATATATACACACCCTCTTTCCAATATAAAATGTCATTTACATAA
Organism: Plagodis dolabraria; assembly: GCA_963854805.1. Taxonomy (NCBI): domain Eukaryota; kingdom Metazoa; phylum Arthropoda; class Insecta; order Lepidoptera; family Geometridae; genus Plagodis; species Plagodis dolabraria. The sequence goes on along the minus strand of OY978452.1, from coordinate 10,019,444 downwards.
ACTAAGTATTCACGAAGAACATTTTTAATTTACGATACGCCTGAAGAAGAAGACAACTTAAGCTCCACAACTTTATTGGCACTATTAATTCTCACTCAATTGTGAAATAAGACCCGATTTAATTACCATAGTATTTTAGTGTTCACAATAAGTGTCTCTTTGAATTTAGTGTCGAGTAATCTAGCCTAATAACTATTACAGTTTATGGTTCCAACCCACGTTGAATACAATCGAATAAACGGCAAAATTTAAGGCATACTTTCCAAGTAAATTGAATTGAAAATCTAGAATAGTGGAACCATTTGGTGTTGGCAGTTGTCTGTAGGTTTTGTTGTAAAACTGTCACCATCACGATATCGATAAACTCAGGAGACATATTATTTAAAAGCTTTTCGGCTTTTAGAGCCATGTTGTATACATCGGCCGTTTTGTCCGTCATACAGTAAAGTATTCGGTCTAATCTGTATGATAACAGAGTTCTTTGAAATTGAAATGAAATGAGATTTATTTGCATAAAATATGGTGTGACAAGTTGTTGTACAAGTCATAATAATAAGTGTATCACATATTTAGTCAGAAACATAACTGATATGCAAAATTAAAATTACCAAATTAATTACAAATGAGGATATAAAATAAAATAATACAAATTGTTTAAGATACAATGTCAGAGAAAATTTAATTACAATAAAAATAAGCATTATGTCATTACATTATATAATTCGATATTTTAAGATATCCATTGTTTAGTTAATAATTCGGATACATTGTAGAAATTTTTGTCATAAAGCCATTGGAAAAGTTTAAGTTTAAATTATCTTAGTGTCAATTGTCGTGTCTCTGGGTATTTTATTAAATATTCTCATTGACATAATATAATTATTTTTTGAAAATAGCGCAGGATTAAGATTAGCACAGGCGTAGGATAGAAACAAAAACCATGTAAGATACATGTTTTTCTTTTGAAACAGTGATGGCTCAGTGCCATTGGCTATAGACTACCGCGTAGCAGGTCTATGGTTCGAATCCCACCGCGGGCTTGAGAGCTTCACCGTATGGTGGAATGCCATTTTGCGAATGCCCGGCTGGCTAGCGACCACTCTCAAGTAGAAAATCTGTTGCCAAGCACCTAATGGTGTGTTCCGGCAGCAGTCCTTGAGAGAGTGAAATTACAGGCACATGAGTCTTAAGGTGACGGGCTGTTACACCTAATATATTGCTGACCTAGGCCCGAATCCCTCACAAACCTGTTTACGCGTTGTCAGCAGTATTTTTCTCTATATAAACGGTGGCTTCCAAAATTAAGTGCTCAGATTTATTGTGATAACTCCAGAAGTCACCAGACTCAGTACCAGTATACCCGTCAGGTGGAACCTCTGCCCAAATTAGTACCAAAAGTGAGTTGCGGGAACGTTTAAAGTCAAGTTTAAATTAATAATTTTATTTTTCAAATAATATAAATGTGTGTGTGTCCATAAGTCGTTTTTTTTTAAGACAACTGAATAGGTCCACACAACAGGGCGCAGTGCAATTCATTAATTGTGACAAAATGGATCTGTTATAGGCAGAGGTTAGTCCACTTAATATCAGGTGGGCTTCGAGCTTGTTCCGTCACAATAACATAAAAAAATATTTTATTTTTGTTTGAGTTTTATACATGTGTATGCACTACTTACTTTTTTATGTTTTTAAGTGATGAGACGGACATGTCAACCACCTGATGGTAAGCGGTCGTATTTGCCCATTACCCCTTTAACATCAAATTAGACCCCGGGGTCTAAAAATTTTTTAGGCCGTTAGAGTCAAATTAGACACCGGTGTCTAATAGAACCGTTCGCAACGTTCAGCCTTATATCTCCAAAACTAAGCCGTATTTTTGAACGAAACTTTCTATGGAATGAAGATAATAAAACAAAGAATGCATTGGGGTGCTTAGTCAGATCTGTGCCGGAACAAAATGTGTAGTGTTCACAGTGGGAATGTTTACTACGAAATTGTCAGTGCCGAGAAATCGCTGTCGAAGTTTGATAGAGATAAAAAGTAGTGAAATATTGTTAAATTGGTAAGTTGTTATGTAATTCTTATTATTGAGTGTTTATATAATCGATATACATAACAGGAATTATGTATTTATTGTGTTTTGTGCTCATAATCGTAAATTTATTTTGGAGCGGTCCTGTCACCGGCAGCCTATTTTACAAACGAATTTTTTTTCAAACGCCCGTAGAATATGAAACAAACATAAGAAAACATGTTATTTATAGATATTACAATAGCCTAGTTCATTGGCTTTCTAAAAATGTGACTTTCACTGATAAGAGTCCAGGGACGCGTCAAATATTACAACATTTGTGGAACAACTTCCCGCTCACGTTTTCGTCGCCACAGTCGCTTGGTATAGGCTTATAGGCCGTATAGGCTTATAGGCTCGCGGGAACTATGATCGCAAAGGGAGAAGCAGATCTTCAAACTGTTCTGCTTGACATGATTGGAGATGTTAGTTCGTGTGTTTTTTACCAGTAATTTCACTTGCTACGGTGCCTCAACACCCAAACACAATTGCTGAAGAGATCAGCCCACTGATTAAATATATACGTAATAAGATAAAGTGCAAAATTTAATATAAAACAGGTGCTTTGCGAGTCATACTTGCACTAAGAATCTCGAACTAAAAAATAAACTTTAGGCTTAACATAAAGTAGTCTTGCGGGATTCGAACCCGCGCCATTCACCCCTATAACGTGTCTATAACCCCTATAGCTCCATCTCCATAGAGTCACACGTCATAATGTCCTGTTGGCTAAGCATACCCCAGCCATAAGGTTGGACGGCGCGGGTCCGAATATCACACATGACTTTAAAATTTCTTCGTTGTAATTTTGTAATTTAATCCGCGTAACATGTGCGACAGAAAAATATAAATGTTTGAAAATAAAGAGGTAGGTATTGAAGCAAATACTGAGGGCCTAGGATGGAGAGAACGCTTATAGAGCGTTAGCCAATTTATTAAAGTAAAATCATACAAATGTTATCTTTGTAATAATACAAAAATCTGCTTGGTTACTACAATACATAATGATAAAAAATAAAATTTGTATTGTTACAATTTACTTTATAGACACAAAACCTGTTTCGATATAGTAGTAGGTACTTCTCCGTATATATCCAACATTTTATTTTTTTTTATTATAATATTATAATTATTATTTTTTCTCTTCAGAGAAATATAGGGAACTAGCTTTTCGGGCGCGGTTCCGCCCGCGCTTATGTCGGTTATCGCGCAAAATCATTGACCTCTTTTTGCACAGTTAGAAAAAAACTATCCTATGTTTTTTCCCGGGTCTCAAACTATTTCCATACCAAATGTCTTTCAAATCGGTCCAGTAGTTTTGGCGTGAAAGCGTAACAGACAGTCGGACAGACAGACAGAGTTACTTTCGCATTTATAATATTAATAGTACTGATTGTGTCATCTTATCAGGCATTTATCGTATATTCTAGAATCTGATATATTTTATTCATATATTTACGTAAGGAATCATGTAAATCGAACACTCTTTCTAAGAACATGTTCAAAATTTGCGTTTTCAAGACTCACTTTACCTTATTATGTTATATAAGCGGACTAACCTCTGCTGCTATAACGGATGCATGTCATCACAAATCACGAATTACACTGCGCCTGTCACTTTGAGACATAGTTGTTTAGTCTCATGTGCCTGTAAGTTCACTGGCTCTCAAGGACTGCTGCCGGAACCCGCCGTTAGGTGCTCGGCGACAGATTTTCTACTTGAAGGTGCCTACTTGTGGGGGTTTCTGCGTGAGGTGAAGTGCCTTTCCACAATGTGGTGAAGCTCAAGCCCGCGGGATTTGAACCATGTACCTGATGCGCGGCGCTGAGCCATCACTGCTTCCGTGTCCTGCAAATTTTGGCAGGCCTGTAAAAATTGACACTTTTTATAAAAACGGTAGGTTTTTTACTTTGACAAGTAAAAAAGTTTCAAATATAATTTTACGAATCAAATCTTGAGTCGTTCGGTCATTGTATTTTAATCACTTCTCTCTTAATTTTCAAGCCCGAGAGCCAATATGATAATACCAAACAAGTCCAAATACTATTACATAGATTCTTATTGAATACATCATGTTGTGACAATCAATTACTCAAAGGCTCTGACGTTCCGGAGCTACATTAGTATCAATCAATGTCAATTTAATTAGATCAGATACGCCCACCTATAATGTAGACGAAATACTGATATCTACTGATATGTAGAATTTAGGAGCTCTTAAGTAGGGGTGCACTTTATTCTATTAGTAACGTTAGAAAACGTTTTTATTAATGCGGAAAGATAATGATACCAAATTCTTCTTAAACATGGTGGTGCTTTTTACTTCATTCTTACGTTTGTTACTTCATTCTCTATTTGTTATTTTGTCATATAAAAATAAAAAATTGTCACAACTATATACATTGTGACCAAATACACCACATGGTAATTACTTTTTAATTACTTTTTATTTTCTTAATATTTAGATGTTCTTCCTAAATTTTAATAACAGAAGTTACTTCTTACACAAGTGCTAAGAAAATGAACCATTTACTTAATTATTGAGCTGACATCTGACTTTATTCGCATAATTGTACATATTACAATATCAGGCACACATACACGTAATAACTTCAAAAAATACACACTACATCCACAACTGAATAGTATGACATTAGTGTTTTTCCAATTATTTTGATTTAATAACCAAACTAGTGAGCTGTATTGATAAAATTTTGATGAAAACTAATGAGAACGTAATATACTTTCAAATAAAAAAATATTTTTTGTGATCGGGTCTACAATTTCAGGGTTATAAAGTAAAAAAAACCGATTGCAGAACCTTATAATATGAGGTAGCATATTAAAAACTATTTAAAAAAAATATAAGCCATACCAGCACCTTGTTTAATTTTAAGTAATTTGACCAAGTATTTTCTTTTACTTGGATAGATGCCTAGCCTTTGACCTCTATCTCACCTTATATGGTTGGAGATGATACGGTAAAAATATTGTTCAGGTTAACTAACCTAGAATTACTGACTTTCAAGGCTGTCTTTGGGAGCTATCTCCCGGAAGATATAGTTTAGTAATTTACGATAGGTGTTGTACTTGTGGGTTGCGAACACGCAATATCCCATACCGTCATGCCATCCTAAGACTCCATCGGTATTTGGAGGCACGCAGCAGTCAATATAACAACGGTCACCCATCCAAGTAATGATTCAAGTAATTAATACTATTGGACTGTGCTACTTTCTAGCTTTCACTGTTATACTGATTCATTTCTGATTTTATCCATTCTAGGTACATCCCATAATAATCATGCATTTATACTATTACTCACGTCTTAGTCAATGTCGTCATCAAGATATCAAAAAAAAATTAATAACTTATCGATACCAATAAAGAGCACCACGCTGCTTTTCCCCACCCTCTTTGTGTTCCACTGTTTCTAAGATAAAACCATGCTGTGGTTGTAATACGTAAACTAATGAATTATGAAGTAAATTTGGCTTGGTCTAATAAGTTTTGTCTTATGCTCTCAACGAAAACTGTTTAAATTAAAAAGGCCTTGTAAACTGTTAGGCAGTAACTTATTTCCAAGTTTTGTATGAGAATGTAATGACTCAATGATATTATACTTATTCAATGTATCTAGGTACATCTTTAGCAAACGTTCAAATAGGTGACTTAACCTATGAATCAAATGAGACCACTTCAAAGCAATATATTAATAGTAGAAGTTTTTTTTTAAATTGCAGAAAATGTGGCACGTTCCATTAATATTAAATGTAACACTTTAAGCACACACAAACTTCTAACGTATTTTATTCCTATTAATTTAGCTTTATATATATGTAGTACAGTTATTGAATTTATTTGAACAGTTATACATTTAAGAAGTCATAAACTGCACAAGTTATAGTTAGTAGTAAGTTGGCACAATAGATGATAATGTCTACTTTGCAGCGCGTTCAGTTGAGTTTCGGTTACCTCGGTGTCCTTGAGACAGCCTGCGCAGGGTGTTTGCACTGAACGATAGTAGAACAACATGGTGGACACTGACAATCAGCATGTGGATTTTAATCACAAAATGGCGTAACATTTTACGCCATTTTATGTTATTTAGTTGCGATTGGTTTTATTGGCTTTATTTGTTTATGCTCTTGACTTTGTTAACTTTTGGTTGTAAATAATTAAAGAACTAATTGGCACAACTTTGAAGTGGATCATAAACGTTGAAAATCCCTTAAATTTTAAGTGGGTGCTCTTGGAATCAAACATCGTATAAATGAAGACAAACAACTGAATAGAGTTGCAAGTTTACGCCATGTTATGTTACTCACAGAGTCCTTTGTAAGTATCTTAAATGAATAATTATCTTTTTTTCCTCAAAACTCTTGTCGGTACATAGCTGGTGTCGCGTCAGTTCAACTGAAAATAAATAAAATATACCTGTACTGTAGGTTCGAGTTTAAATGGCTTATTCTGGTCTTATAAATCATAGCGGCTAAATTGCACTAAGGGAACGTTACACATTACATGCTGATATGAGCGTTAAGTTTTGCACAGTAATGATTATTAAATGTCTATAAATTCAACAAAAACAATTCTAGATGTATGATATTGCGCTAATGCAAAGTGTTAGTTGAAAACGAATGCAAAATGCAAACATTTTATTCCTATAAACTGTAGAGGCACCCTCCTGCACTAACAACACAACAGACCCTGTTGGAGGAATAATTGTTTCCCGTGACTTTAATTTTTTTTTTAAATACATTCACTTATTGTACTATTATTATTTTATTTTATATTTTTATTGGAATACTACTAATAGTTAAGTTTGAATTAACTAACTTTTGATTAGGATTTCACTAATATTTTAATGACCATTATAATGTGATTTTTTGATTCTAAGGTATTTTGAAATGTTAATAATAATATTTTGGATATACATTTTATGGTTAAATAACTGATATAAATTATTATTATTATTATTTACCAGTACTGTACCAGTGATCCAAAGATACAATGTACCTATTATGCAATAACAATGTTGATCAGACCAATTGCCCAATGATGAATGAACATTTTGGGTATTGATACACACAAAAATAATATCCACGTTATTGTGCAGTTGAACGAAAACGGAATTCGTATTATTTATTTATTTATAGGAAGACCTACAGCTTTTGTCTACAGTATAGTATCTTAAAAATAAGCATCATTGAGCCAATTAAAGGTCCTTGCATCTATGTCGTAGTTTATACAATCATAACGTGAGCATTCTTATTCTATGTAAATTGAACGTAATACGAAAAGTAACAATAAGAACTAACACCTTCTTTGCTTACTTCATACAAATATCGGCTAGAAATATATAAATTACAATAATTATTACTGATCCAGTTGCTGATCAAAGAATTGACTGCTCAGCAGCTGGCTTACTGAATTTACGCATGTGTAAAAAAAATCTAAAGACTCATTCTCCTTATGTAACACGTTCACCCTGTTGATTATAGAGAATTTAAACGACAATGCACCATGGACATTGAACATGAACTGTTGAAGGCATGTTGAAGGGTCCTAATATACTGATTCCTTCTATGTGAGATCCAAGATGGTTGCTTTTTTCACAAAAACTTTATAATTTGGTACATTAACGCGAGCAAAAGCGGCTAAAAGCTAGTTAGTATAAAATAAAATAAATTTTATCGGGATCGTGGATGGAACATTCCGCCGGCCTGAATACCAGTCCTTAACATTTGTGATACGGCATCGGGGTGGAACCGCGAAGAGGATAGTAAAAGTGTAGTGTGTCAACATTCCCTTACCTACCAAAACGACAGTGACAATCACAGTGATAGTGACAGAAGTGACAGTTCGGACGGAGGAATCCTGACTTTGACAGCTGCGGCGCAAACGTCTCAACGCCAGTTACGTGCTGAGGCCCGCACTCGACGCTGTGCACAATCGTGACTCCCAGACGAAGAACTTCAAATAAGTTCGAAACTGGTCGGAGCAATACCCGGTAAATATTACGCGAGTCCTAGTCGGTTACTAAATAAGAATTATAGTATAAAATAAACTGAATAATTGAATTTGTCAAAGAAATCACCAAAATGAGTATGTATTTTCATTTTAAATTAAGCCGCCTTTTAATTATCTCAATCACATCCTAACAATGAAATTAACGACGAAAAAAGAAAAAAACAATTTCGCTGTTATACGGTTCTATAACTCAAGAGGTTCATTCATTAATCAAAGCCATAAAGCCTTAATTGAAACATACCTTGATTCCTTTTCCTTTTCAAGCAACTTTCAGCTCAAGTGTGAGAGTGTTCTTAATTATCGGACTCGGAGTCTAAATCAATCGTTAATAAAGCCAGAGGGCTAATGTTTCACCGACGGCAAAAATAACAAATAAAATTCAATCAGTAAATGGCCTTTTGATGCGTGACTTGTTCGGGTTGAGTTTTATGGATTTACTCGTGAGGATTAAGTGGACTTTCTTGACTAAAGGTTTATGCTAGTTAGATTTAAACCTACTGATACAGACTTATTGTTTATACCTCCTTAAAGATAAAATGGATGACACGTTCAACAGTTCCCATTAATTGGACAAGTAATGACAGATTAGTCCTAAATGGTTTTCAAGTAAGTCAGTCATGATTGCATGACAAAAAAAAATACATTTGTGTGGCTACACGTTGCACAAAGTATTGTAATTATATGTATAATAACATAACATGATTATTAATCGTTAAAGGTTTCCTTTTTATTATACATATATTAATCATAAAAAATGATATTTCTAAGCACATATAAAGCATGGAGTAACACAGGCTGGCTTAGTTAACACAAAACCCGAGAGATGACGTTAATTTTTATAAAGGCACTATTCGTTTTGAGTCTATCTTTTCATGAAAATATTTGCCTATAACTGACCTTTCTTGTTGTGGCTTAGACGGAATTAGATTTATTTATTTGATAAATAAATCTAATTCCGTCTTCTTCTACAGTGCTTGGTGATTAACGATAGAGGTTAGTCTATTAACAATTGTCCCGTGTTGATCTACCGAATTCCAATCTTTGAAATCAGACGGCAAATTTATATACATATAGACAACATCGTTCATATCATGACACGATTGTACAATAACTAACACAGCTAGTTGATTATCTAGTTATGAAAAATAGTGATACATTTTTTTTAACAGAATATGGAACCGACTTTTAACACTGAAAAGTCTGAAATAAATGCTGATTAAAGATTTGTGATCACATTTTCATGGTCCGACTTCAACAAGTTCTTTCATCCTTTTTAGTGATAATTACTGCTTTAATAGATCGATTTTCACTCACCCACAATACTGGTCACAATCAACAAATCTTGCAACTATTAATCATCTAAGTATGTTAAGCATTTTCAGTTGGTTGAGTGTAACTTTAAAACTACTTTACCTATCAGATATTTAAAGTTTTAAAGTGGATTCCCCAGAAAAATATTTTTTTCTTTCTGCTGCATCGTAGAAATGATACACACAGGGAAGCTTCAAACTTGATGTGATTTATAATAAACACCTTAAGGCACAAATATGAAAATATTAAAAATAGAAAAGCGTGAGTCGAATGAAATATATAATGTAACTTGCAGGTACCACAAATATCACTGTAACCTGGTATATAACTCCGAGTCGCTACCGATTTTTTTTTAACATGAGTCATTCAAATCGTCTAAAAATATTCTGAAACGTTAAGAATGTCGACGAACATTAAAAGGATATGGCCAGCGTAAATCGTGCACAATGAGCTCAGCAGGCCGCTTCCACACAAATGCTTCCTACACTTTTTATGAGGCGAAGAACAATGGCAGTGTTTTGAAAAATTAACTCGTGGATTAATTAACATATCCAGTGAGCGTGTCTAATTACCCACCCTTTTTAATTAAAACTTTAAGCCTTCTATGCTTTATTTGCTTCCGTCCAGTATGGTCGTAATCTTGAAATGGCAACAGTGGATTTGATTCCGCTGTTACGACCATAATGACGTTTCAATGACATGTTTTATTGGACTTTGTTGACTTAGTTTTCTTTTGTCGCCTAGCACATGCGGAGTGTGATTGCAGGTACTAAGAACTGTCAAATGTATTCGCTATCGGATCCATGAATATATTTGTGGTTATTGAACATTATATAAAAACACTGAGCTTATTAGATTTTATCAATATTAATAATGCTGAACCGCAGTCATGCCGCTTGCTGGTGTGAGTCTCGTAGGCTTTATTTCTTAGTCCTTTATGACTCAGTTGGAAATTTTTAAGAATTGCGATGAATCTTAATTTGGTTAATGAGTTTAACCAAGGTAATATAACCACACTGTCACATAGTAGAAAGTGAATATTAATATGCAGCAACTGCTAATAAAATGATTCAACCTTACGTGTGTTAAATAAAATGATTCATATTAAACGGATGTTAAATTGCTATTTCTAGAATTTAGTTAATGTAGATGAAGGAATATACAATAGTTTTGAAGTGATATGAAAAATAACAAAATAAACAGCTTCTAATATATACTATACAGTTCTCGTCATAAAAATAAAGAAATATTTTTTCCATATCTACCTACCGGAGACATATTAAATGGATGTTAAATTGAGATTTCTAGACACTAACTAATGTAGATGAAGAAATATATAATGCGGTATGAAGTGATATGACAAAAAAACAAATAAACAGCTTCTATTAATAATATAAAGTTCTCGGTTAAAAAATATAATAATATTTTTCCATATCTACCTATCGGAACTCGTAAAATGGGACTTAAGGAAAGAATGCATCTACTACTCATAAGCAGCAATCTACTACTCATGTTGAAGCGAGCTATGCAGCTATTTGGGCGCAAAGCAGGATTCCTTACCAACTTTACGCCCTGATTACACTAAGATATACTACCAACGAGAGAGTCCCGAACAAATGTTGTCAGGAAAGACATATTGTAACGATCCCACGTAGGGTGAGGTCAGGAAAATGATTATAAAAATTGTTCAGAATTGTTTTTAACTTTTTGGTATAATTATTATTTGTAAGGCAATCTGCTATACATACTGTTCTGTGAAAATTACAATCAGCTACATACTACGGTTCCAAAGTTCTTAAAAGTCCTTGAAACCATTAAAAGTCAGACGGATGGACCAACGAACACCTGAGGCTTAGTAATGGAGCCTCGTTTTAAACTACTTTTTTGTGGATGGTAAATGTCTTCGCACTGACCCTCCACCATGAGGGTAGCAGAAGGGGCCGTGTGGGACTTGAACTCACTAAAACCCCCGGGAGCAGTACACCAGTAAGGTGGGGAAAAGATGTGGTCGCGTTAGCGTTCACCATCTTGCATCGGTAGCAGACCCTAACTTAATCGGGCCTCTGCACCTATGGAAGGGCGACCTTGCTCACCAAGAACGCCCCTGACTAGGACGTACGGAACCCTAAAAACTAACTCAAATTGAATTGGGATGAGTTGACCTCTGAATGAGATGGGTGAACCCTAAGGCGCCGTTGACTTTTTATACCTAAAGTAGAGAACACAATGTAATTGATACACGTAAAGTACATTAGTGATTTTATCGTCGCTAAATTTAATTATGCTAAAAGCGATGGATATTCTTTGGGAAAAACAAATGCGCTCGTAGCGAAGTTTGCTTAGTCGTTCTTAACCGATCAGCAAAGTTAATCAACGTCCTCCTCGGGTTGGATGGGTGAGCGCTAGTCACATTACTACTGAGCGCTTCCGTGCTTTGGAGGGCATATTAAGCCGTCGGTCCCGGTTGTTGTCTTAGGATGGCAGTCGTTATAGCATGGTGGCAGAGCATTTGGCGAGTGCCCGCCTGGCTAGCTACCACCTTCAAGTAGAACATTTGTCGCCAGCACGTAACGATATGTTCCGGCAGCTATCCTTGAGAGCCAGTAATTCTAGGTTAGCCTGAACAACATCTACGACCATATCATCACTCAGACCAAGTACAAAACACAGTTAAACTGGTAGGATTTTTGTACTATGAAGTTTAAGTAAGTATATAACCATAGAGTCAAAGTGGGTATGGACTGAGAATATGTATATTCGACTATATAATTATACAACGTCAATCAACACATGAATACCAATTTCAGTATTACATAGATATTCAAACCGATGTAAGGTCATACTGAGAAATAAAAAATGAACTCCAATATCAGTACAGTTTAGTGCTTGACAGTGTACGAAATTCAATTTCAATAAATATACGTACTAGATATCCATACACTTTCCGACAGAATCTACAGACTGTATCGTGTCATTTACATTTTTGACATTTACAATTATGAATAACTTACAAACAGACAGACTCACCTTTGCATGTATATTATTAATATCAGTAAAAGCACGCAGGTAGTTATTTTGTGTTCCGTTTACATGTTCTACTCAAGTCTTTGAAAGTGGCAGATACTCTATACTCAGCATATAATGAAGGCGCTGGTAGGCCTCTAGTGTTTTAGCCAATTACCTACCGTTGTGCTAATAGCGCTTGGCCTTTTCCCCACCAGTGGGTCAATTATATCGTACGTATTTGTCTTTGCAGACTAAAGGAATCTATCTAATGGTAATGATATTTAATTAGTGAAAAACCATTTGAAAATTCAGAAAAATACAATGGAAACATTTCTCTAGACTCGTCTTTCAACCAAGTTTCATGGTTAAGCAATGTTCACTGTAGTTATTATTAAGATGGGTGACCGCTACAGGTATTTATATATACTGAGCGCTACTGAGCTTCGATGGGTGTGTATGAAGCCAACCTTCAGTGTATTTAGGCTATATCAAGGGCCAATACTGCTCGCTAGTCACTACTAGACTTTATTTCCTTTGTCTCGTTTGTCAAGTAATCTCACTTGCTGTAGTGCTAGTCCAGCCTTAACATAGTATTAGCACACCACTGCTTCACCTCGCCATAAAATTAAGTATTTAAAAAAATCATTTGGAATAATCGTTTTGTATGTGAATTCTTAGTGTCCAATTTTGATGTAAAATTAATAATAAAACGAAACACTGGAACAGAGATATGATGCTCAAAGACATACTTGCAAAATTTTAATGATTTTAAACACTTAGTTAAAACATGAAGAAACAACATTTGTATGTAAATAATTACGAAGACATCTTACCTGGAAGAACTGTCGGAAAATGCGCGACAAAGGTTTGGCAATAGAGTCCCAATTTTTTGAAAAGATATTTCTAAATCTTATCTAAATAAAGTATAATTATAAACCCTTACTAACTAGAGCATATACAAAGCTCTATTGAGATATCTATTGATAAACAAGAGAAAAAAATTAGATCATCATGGTGATACAAATAATTTACTACATATAACCAAACTTTCGAAAACCGGCAAATTAAAATTCCAGATTATTTTCTGAGAATCTCGACAGAATACCGCAACTCATTTCAATCCAATCTCCATATAGGTATGCGATTTGTCACCTTTTATCCGTATTTCTAATTAGTCAGCTAATGTTTAAAACCAGTTCTGTTGTAGGCGTATGGTTAAACTGTGTGATATTTTACTAATCATGACAATCTTTTTGACAAGTTAAATTAGTCATACCTAATATCACGCCTGTTTCCCGGATGGGTAGGTAGATACACAGAATTTTCTAAGCTACTACATCATTACCCGTGGGTTCCGGGCTAGAATGTCACTCCCCCAGTGCTACCTGTGGGTAAAAGGAGACTAAGGGTAAAATACCGGAAGACGAGCAGCAGCGCTTTCTGAGGAACTGATATCTTAAACTTCGATCCCTAAGACGCCTGCCAAGCGTGAGGATTAGAGCAAATCCCCAATAATGGGGGAGGCTGTTTTTAGCAATGGACAATCCTAAAATTTCAGTTTAATCTAGTTTTGAGTCTACATAGTAAATTGTATAACTACAAATTATTTATAATTATTGTGTACATAGCTCACTTAATAATATGAATTTATTTAAAAAAAAATCACTCATGGTATTTAAATTTGCGCAGTTCTGCCTCGCATGCTTAACCAGGTCTATCCGTATTACCCCGATCATTTTTCAAAAAACCATTTCTTCGCTGCAGTCATTATATGCATACCGAGCGTATTCATGCTTCGTTTTATTTTGGATTCCAAATGCCTGCCTGGCTAGCTACCACAATCATCTTGTAGAAAGTCTACCACCATATATCTTACAGTCTGTTCCGCCAGCAGTCCTTGAGAGTAAATTCCTATTCTTAATTTAAATCTGTGTACCACTGTTGAACGAATCATCACTTACCATCAAGCGCGGTTGCCGACTAAGGCCAACATCTGTAATAAAAAAAATCTCCGTTGATGTCTCTACAGTATCAGCCGAATTGTCCACTGCTGAACACAGCCTCTCCCGTTACGGTTTGCCATAATTCCCATGCTTGGCAGGTGTCTTGGGGATCGCAGTGTAAGATATCAGGTTCTCAAAAGGCGCCGCTGCCTACTTTCCAGTATTTACCTTTTATTTACCTTTACTCGCCTCTCGACTAAAGGTTGTGATGGGGGGATGACATTCTAGCCCGGCACCCCACGACGTGATGTCTATAGTGGTCAAAAGCTTAATAACATCCACATAAAAGAAGTTCACTGCTTGAGATTGAATTGAGTAATTTTATACCTTGCAAAAAATATGGGTTCGAAATGGTACTAATTATGGGCAGGGCCATACCTTAACCACCTACTTAACGTATTTTTGAGCATAAAATAAACAACTACAAATGTTAAACAACTTAAGCAAGCGTTGAAACTCTGTATTCACGTGGGCGGATGTTAAGCAGCGCGATATTTCACCAATCGCGAGTGTTCTCATTATAATACAGAAGGCATTAGTTAGGTAGCAGATAGACAAAGATACCCAGTATCGGATATCAGATGTAAACTGTGGTACGGGTTAACAACCGAAGGCGGCATTCCGAGTTAGAGGTTTAATGATGGAGATCTATATAGAGTTGTTAGGACAGCTGTGACAAGATACTTAAGGTGGGATTACAAAGTCGCAATGATATTGAAAATTGTATGAAAAATATGTACAAGTTATTGATTGAACCTTAATTAATATACAATTCCAAAAACTATATATTATTATTTTTAGCTTTTTTCCTTGTTAATACTGTCGTAGAGTAATGATAAACAAAAACTCTTACACATTTTTTTTAATACAAAGGTTTCAACGCGCTATCAATAGGTATTGTTATTTATATAAGTATGTCTCGATATATGCATTATAAATAATTTAATAAATAACTGATAACGACTTGTGAAATTGTTACGTCCATAGCATGCCAAGCTCTTCTGTTGCTGGTTCAAAAATAAGTTTACTTCTGCAAATTCAGATAAAAATCATAATTGAAAAAAAATTACTAATCTTATATAATATATCAAACGTTTATATTACTTAGCGAGGATAATGTATGAGCGTCGTGTGAAGAATCGCAATTCTTATAACAATTCCAGTGAACTTAATCTTCATATCCAAATCATGCTTAGATATACTGCCTGCATGGCAGCTGGTTAAAACTTTCACTGCTAACACTAAAAAAATTAAGACGTGAGAACATAAATATTGTAATAAGAACATTATGTACGCCTATTGCAATATTATATAGTTTTTTTTTAATTTAAAATAGTGGTGAGACTAACAGGTCTCCTACTAATGGTAAACAATCATACCTATCAATCACAGTTGCAGTGCCAACAATCTCGTTTTGCACTCACAGTGCTCGTTCCTCCAAGATGTTAGTTGTTATATATCGTTTGTACCTTACTATAGTAGTATTTGCTATCTAAAGGCAGAATATATGACATTTTGATGGTACTCGCAAAGCAGGATACTTTCTGAAGTGATTTACCTGATTATATACAAAAATCAAACGTGAATTACGAGTATTAAAAGCACAGCTGCTATTCTAATATGATGTTTTGTAATAGTTAATAGATAGAGAGATAACACATTATTGCACTTTTAAAATTATTAATACTGGTTACAAAAAAGATTAAAACGTAAAAACTAAAGCCGAGGAACATGAAATATTAGTATTTGTTGCTCAAAGAATTCTTAAAGCTTAAACGTATCAACAGCTCTATAAAAATAAAACAATATCCAAAGAAAAGGAAGGTCCCATACAGATAATACAGAATTGGAGCGGTGTACGGCAGCTATTAAACGTGAATGCGATTCAATTCCACACTCGCGTCCGTCCTATAACGAAGTGTGCGGCAAACCTATAATGAGGTAAGGGTGACTTGCCGATAATAAGTGAATGCGTAATGGAATGTTTATCTCGAACCGTTTCGGAGATAGACATTTTATCTGCGAACGTTTTATTAGAATCAATATTAAATTAACATTGGTACGCTTTTTCAATCAACATTATTGGTTTTTACTTACTATGGTTAGTTACATTTACTCTTTGCCTTAGCTTGAGTAAAAAGTTTTAATGGTCATTCTGTCGTGTTTGGATCCAAGAGTTCAAAAACAAAGAAAACGGGTTATATTGTCGAATTTGTGAGGGAGATGAAAATGTTGGATATATGGAACTAGAAAGGACAAGGTTTGTAATAAGTACAAATATACAAGAGCTTGAAAGTAGTTTCATATACGAACAATTCAAAAAGAACTGGTGTGGATTAGAAGGCGCTGCTGCCAACCTTCTGGTATTTTTCCTTTCGTTGCCCCTTACTACTCTCACGACAATATGATAAGGAGGTGCCAACCCTAGTCCGGCATCTCACGAACTCAGCAACTCGGGGGCAACGAGGCATTTCAGTTCACGAATACCTACTTTAAAGTTTAGTGTTCATGCCAGGCCTGACTCACTCCGCACTCTAGATACAAAGCTATAGGTACATCGGGGTATCCGTCTGGTCGGGTGCTTATTCTAGGATGCATGTCGCAATCAGAAGAGATACGAGCTATGCGATAGAAAGAGAGACTCCTTGTAGGTGAATATAAATATTAGGTACTCCGTGCTTTGCGAGCCAAGCTGCACTTTATTGCTCTGTAGCTAGAGTCGCTTATTAATTGGAATGGCTTCGCGGAGTGATCCTACCGTTTTTATTCTGTATTCATGCTAACTTAGGTGTTAGTAGTTATGACCATCTACCTGTCTGAAGTGGGACCTTCAACTAAGTTGTTTGTTAAATAAGCTACAAACTTGGCAGACAATAACTATTAATGAGTTAACAAAGTGAACACCTGTTCCAGTCTCTATAAGCATAGAAAGGGATTTCTCCAACTTTCCGAAGTCTAAAGCTCACAGCTTGAGCATTGAACCAAATTGTTTATTGTGCCTGTATATTATAAGTTGTACTAAGTACGAGGTACAGTTTAGAGACCGATGAATAACAACAATTAATATTTATTGGTTAATATTACCAAGTATGGTAATTTTGTGATTACAAATATAGATATAAAACGTTTGGTTATAATTATTAATTCTAAGATGATGATAAAAACAGTTTTAGTCGGATGATTCCTAGAAAACTTCCGTTCATCTGTCTCTTGTGTCTGTTTCTTGTGTCTTTGGAGCAGTAATAGGTTGCTGGTTGGAATTTTCACAGAATGTGTCATTATGGCAGGTTGCTTAACAAATAATAAAAATTACAAAAAGTAAATGGTTACCATACAAAAAACGATACTTTTACAGCCCAATGTCAAACGAATAACAGCAAATATTAAGATCCGGCTACGTGCAGGTGCCCCGTGGGGTGCCAGGTTAGAATTACACCTCCCCATATCATCCCGTGGGTGTAGTAAGAGGCGACTAAAAGAAAAATACTGGAAGGTGGGCAGCAGCGCCTTCTAAGGAACTGCCAACTTACACTGCGATCCCCTAGACGCCTGCCAAGCGTGGTGATTATGCCAAATACCCCCTGAATAGGGGAGGCTGTGTTCAGCAGTGAACGATCCAGCTGTTACAGTACGTGCAGGTTAGATTCAGATAAGGACCAATAGATATAATGACACATGTATGGTTGGTGGAATGGTACGTGGTACTGTGATATTTCGGAACCCTAGGAGTCCAACTCGTACTTGGCCATTTCTTCATATATTTATATATATGATGCAACTAGGACATGCAATGAACTAGTCACTAAAGGGAGTAGAGTTCCTCGGCTTGATCTATAGATGGACTTTACCCCCTAATAGCATTTCTTGGACCTAGTAATTAAAATACCTGTAAAACCTATAATAAATATAATGCCATCAATCCTTGGACTAGTGTCTCTCAAAGTTGTTACAGAGTAAAAATTCACAGGGCCACACTCTCAACGGTACAACACTGCAGTTGTACCTGGCAATTAGTTCCGATCTCCCCAACTTCTCTCGGCAAGCCGAGGTCCGTACCACAGTGGTGCTCTTGAGCCCGTTGTCAGCTTCTCTTTTGGTAGCAGTGCGTATTCGGCACCCAAAGGCGCTTTTCGCCTCCTACTCCCGAATTAGGGCTCCAGGGTTATAAAAGGGCCTTCCCTCACCCAAAGTCCGGTAGAGTTTTATTATCAGCGGTGGAAAGATATATCCTTGACCTTCATAAAAAAAGCATAATATGCATTTCTATATATTATGATTACAAGCACTACCGCGTACTAAGCGAAAATCATAAATTTACAAATTATTGGAAAACAAAATGTTTTGCCCCGGGCGGGAATTGAACCCGCGTCCTTCCGATTTCGCGCCGGATGCTTTATCTACTAAGCTACCGGGGGTACGGCTGCTTTGCCGAAATTTTGTACTCCAATCGTATTTCTTAAACCGTCATAGGGGACGGTGCGCGGCCATCAACCAGACTACTAGACTTCATCTGACCGAAAGAAGTGTTTTTTCAAACACTTAACTCTCGGAATGATGTCGCTACCCTTCTGTATTTCTATATATTATGATTACAAGCACTACCGCGTACTAAGCGAAAATCATAAATTTACAAATTATTGGAATACAAAATGTTTTGCCCCGGGCGGGAATTGAACCCGCGTCCTTCCGATTTCGCGCCGGATGCTTTATCTACTAAGCTACCGGGGGTACGGCTGCGTTGCCGAAATCGGAAGGACGCGGGTTCAATTACCGCCCGGGGCAAAACATTTTGTATTCCAATAATTTGTAAATTTAGCATAAAATGCAGTTTTTTTTTTATACATATTTTACAAGCAAGCATTTGACCGCAGTCTCACCTGATGGAGAGTGACGACACGGTCAATGGTGTAACATGCTTGCACAGCAGATACCTCATAACTCTGTACTTGAAGACTATATATATTCTGTTCTGTTCTGTTTGTAGTATGACATAATATGCTACCCGAAGAATCTCTTTTGGGTAGTTGTTATGTTCATTATGTGCGCTTAGTATCATATTCTGTCTTAAAGCCGATATATTTAAGTTTTAAATAAAAAATCGGCCAAGTGCGAGTCGGACTCGCGCACGAAGGGTTCCGTATATTAGCTATACAATATTAGACTTCATATCTTAAACTTTTTTGTTTAAACGTGCGCGAGTCCCATTCGCACTTGGCCAACTTTTTGTATTTGTTGTTATAGCGGCAACAGAAATACATCATCTGTGAAAATTTCAAGTGTCTAGCTATCACCGTTCTTGAGATACAGCCTGGTAACAAACGGACGGACGGACGGACAGCGAAGTCTCAGTAATATGGTCCCGTTTTTACCCTTTGGGTATGGAACCCTAAAAATGATAGGCTTTATCAAAGGGTTGTTAGAGACAAGGTAAGTTTCATATTGAATTATTCAACTTCCTCAGGTGGTCTTATCGCAAAATATCGTGTCTCTTTTAATGCTCATAGTAAATGCAGCTGTTATGTTCCCTTTAAACCAGTTTCGAAATTGTTATCCAGTTCTGAAGTTGTTTAGAAAGCAGGTTTTGTTGCCGATAACTGCACATAACACAAGTTTTGTAGATCAAAAAGTGACAATAATGTTATATCCTTATTACATTATTACCAGGTGTCAGGTGTCTTTCCAGGTTAGTGGGTACCACCTAGAATAAATTCTGATATTCTGCCTCGAAGAAGTAGTATGCAAACACAACTATATTTAGAAGCGCTCGTAGCGAAGTTTGCTTAACCATTCTGAATCGAACAGCAAAGTTAAGCAACGTCCGCCGCGGTCATGAGTTGGATGGGTGACCGCTCGTGACATAACTACTGAGCGCTTCCGTGCTTCGGAGGGCACGTTAAGCCGTCGGTCCCGGTTGTTGTCTTAGGATGGCAGTCGTTACAGCATGGTGGTAGGGCACTTTGCGAATGCCCGCCTGGCTAGCTACCACCCTCAAGTTGAAAATCTGTCGCCAAGCGCCTAACGGTGTGTTCCGGCAGCTGTCCTTGAGAGCCAGTAATTCTAGGTTAGTCTGAACAACATCTTCGACCATATCATCACTTACCATCAGGTGAGATAGTGGTCAAAGGCTAACCTATCAAGCATAAAAAAAAAAAGAAGGAAAGGGCAATTATTACAGCAATTTAAATTATTTTGCGAATGAGACATAAGAGTTGAGGTCTAGAAGTGACGAGTGCAGTGCAGTGTCAAGGAGGAAGAGAACGGCGACGCTGCAACTGTAATAAACAGGCGTTATATGATAACTCATGCCTACTTTGTCAATAAATTCGGCGCCTACAAAGTACTTCATTTGAAAACCAGGTATACAGTGTGATATATGACATGCTTGATTATTACTTTGAGTGTCCAACGTTTGCTGACATTATTATTTTATACCAAGAACACGCTCTTAAGATGTTTTTACAGCAGTTAAAAAAAATTTAATTATTATCTTGTCTATGTCTGATATAGGCAGGCATCCTCGGCATTTAGTAGTTAGTCACTGCCCTTACATCGTCTGGAAGAAAGACCTCCCGATATCTTCAAATGGCACGCTTATTTTTCTTATCACTTGCAAATTTGGTTATCAAGTGTTTGTGTACGTAAAAGAGCTAAAATAGTAATTGACTCGGTTTTACTGTAGGTAACTAGTTTGTGCACATGAAGCATTCGCCATCGTTGAATTCACCATCGTTTCCCGGCCGTGTTACAGAATTTGAAATGATTATTGTTCACTAAATACAAATTTACTATACAAAATTACGAAACAACAAATTGTAATATTAAATTTATTCACAAATTAAATTGCCTTCATATCTAAGTCCACTTATTTCCCGTATGTGAAACCACTATTTGCCAGCAGCCACCAAAAAAACACATAATCATTGGTATGATTGTGTGTTTTTTTGGTGACTGCTGAAAACAATAGAAACCATGTATGGTAAATGTAATCAAATTTAACAAAATCGGGGCCCTCTGGGATGGACCCTTTCAAGATCGGAGGCCCTCAGAAAACAAGCCTATTAGTTCAACTTAGTATCCCCGTTCTGCGCGACACTGCACTGCTGTTCTTTCTCCCAGACATAAGTACTTACTGTTATGTCTCGTTATCCCAGTAGTTTAATTTACTACAGTGCCCTTCAATCTTAAACAGTTGCACACTACCTACTGCTTTGAACAAGTTTTCTTTACATGATATTGTGATGGAACATGCACGAGGCCTTACTGGTGTTAACATCTGTCTTTAACAGATGCAGTTCCTCTCAAGTGGCGAACTGTGCCCATCACTATAAGATATAAATTTGTTAAGTCTCATGTACCTATAATTTCCCTGGCACCCTTCAAACCAGAGCCAGTAATTCTAAGTTAGCCTGAAAAACCTATTCGACCTCGTAATCACTTAGCATTAGGTGAGGTAGTAGTCAAAGACTAGCCTAACAGATATAAAACGAACACAGCAGCAATGTGAACATTACTGCTTAGTAGTAGAAATAAGAATGGAGGCAGTACTTCACTGGATGAACTCGCACAATGAGTTCTTCTGCTACTAAAAGATCTGAGAATAAGATACCTGAGATAGTGGAGAACCCACCAAGAAAGACTCATACTTAAGAGGCTCATCACCTGGCAAAGTTTGTAGATCCAAGTGCATAAATCAGTGACTAAAATCTATATAAAAACTTTGTCGCTCCTTTCTTGCGCGTACTTGTGGGATGTGGAACAACCTTTCTCCGAGGTCTTTCCGCGAAGCTATGACATGGACCATCTCAAAACGTGCATCTACAAATTCCTCTCTGGGCAGGCAACGCATCGGCAGCACAGCTAGTGTTGCAGATGTCCGTAGGCGGCGGTTACCGTTTACCATCAGGTGGGCCGACTGCTTGTTTGTTACGCATAATATAAAAAAAACACTAGTAAATAATACGGTATAACTCACGTGAATCAGTCTGATAGTTCTGGCTATAGTTTTAACCACATTTAGTGGTCTTTTTCAAGGAGAGCTGGGGACACCCGCGTTGATATCTCGCTCAGTAGGCGTTTGACTGATTCACGTTACTTATCCCGTATTATTTACTAAAATGAGTGAAAACCACGTTAGTTTAATTATATATTTTTTTAGATTTTATTTTTAGACAAGTTTTTTTTTAAATGTTTTTGTGACGGAACATGCTCGGTGCCCACCTGATGTTAAGCGGACTAACCTCTGCCTATAACAGATGCATTTCGTCACAAGTCACGATTTGCACTGTGCCCGTTATCTTGAGATATAATTGTAAATGATCATGTGCCTGTAATTTCACTGGTCTCTAGGACTGCTGCCGGAACACCGTTAGGTGCTTGATGACAGATTTTCTACTTGAGGGTGGTCGCTAGCCAGGCGGGCATTCGCTAAATGCCCTTCCACCATGCAGTTAAGCTCCGTCCATAGCCAAAGCCACTGAGCCATTACTGCTTCAAAATTGATAGTAATATTGTAAACAAACAGACAATTCACTTGCTGTTGATTGGGGTATCAATAACAAGTGTTTATTACAAATACTGAACTACATAGTATGTTAGTCTAGAATAGAGTCTAGAATCACACTCTTGACTCTAAGCTGTTAACTAAGTCTAACATTTCTATATTAACCTGACAACTTTCTATACAATCTCCCGCTGC
Source organism: Plagodis dolabraria (assembly GCA_963854805.1). NCBI lineage: Eukaryota > Metazoa > Arthropoda > Insecta > Lepidoptera > Geometridae > Plagodis > Plagodis dolabraria. Next base: position 9,996,324 of record OY978452.1, on the reverse strand, counting down.
GCATTGCGTTTGTCTTACAATATTATGGTTAAGGTAATAATGTTCCTCAGGTTTGACTGTTGAGGCTATAACATGTTAAAGCATTGTTGTAATTAATGTTACTTTTCTTTGTGGAAAACGTGTGAACTGGCAGCATAATTGGATGTCCATTACGATCAATTCTGTCGCAGCGTTTTTTTGTTTTTGTTCCTTACTCTGACATTATTATTCATCATTGTCTATATTATGACCTTATACTATTATTAGATTTTTTTTATATTTGTACGGTTAAAGACGAGCCGTACTTGATGTTAGGCCGACTTAACTCTATCTCTAACATAGATCGCTCGGCCATTATTGCTTGCGGTCGTGGAAATTAGACCATATATCCCAGGATCCTATTGATAAGAAACGCATGTGATATCAAACATTTTTATTGCTTTATTGTGCTTTGGTACGTAGCCCTCGGAATGCAAATCTAACTCGCACTAAACAGGTGTATTTGTTCTTGTATCTGTCATGCTATTGGTGTCATAAAACACGTAGAGTTTCTATTGAAACACTAAGTTAGATTGCTTATTAAATAAGATAACTAAATGATTATCTTTACAACATTTAATGTAGAGTGGCACATGGCATGACAACTTATTACTAGATAGTCTATTATTATCTAGATTGAATTATTTCACTTGTTACTATCAGGCCTTATTGAGAACCAAACGGCCTTGTCACAGTTGGTTGCCTAACGCTTTATGACAGTGCTGGTTCGATTTACATTCCTCTGCTAAAGCCCACTTTGCTTGAGCAATTGCACAATTAGGTTTAACAATTTTCATTGTGAAACAAAATTTAAACCTTAGAGGAATACCTCTTTACGAAATCTCATAATCTAATAAATATCAAATCTAAATTCTTTCCGCAGAGCTTTCCAAGTCGGTCTTTATCAATCGATTAGATTAAACAATTTACTTTGAATTTATTAATATATTCAGGTGTTACTTTGCGGAAATCCATATTTATTATTAACTAATGTTTCAAAAATATTTAACAAAAACACTCAATATATAAGCAAATTACTTAAAATATATAAAAATATTGTAATAACTAGTAAGAATTTCACCTAATTCTTCTTCTAAGCCAACGTAACATCATTTCACTTCTACACGAAACTTCTAGCGTATCTGACTAGCCGAACTGGGCGAAGAATATCATCAATAATAAAAGATAGTCGTTATCATTCAGGCAAATCAGTTATCTTAATTATTTAAAGTTATTCTTATGTCCTGAATTCATAAGTCAATGGATACATTCTTCTTTCACTTCTTTATCAAAAAAATAATTATGAAATGGTTTTCGTAACATCACTTTATTTCTAGAATATGTTAAAAATAGAATAATACTATGATAAAACTCCTACGATTTTAGTATTCACTAGAGTCCTTTATTTCTTTATTTTATCGTCCTTATTTAATTTCCAAGCTTCTTAACGTAATGAAATTACCTATTACGCTATGATCCCTATATAAAATAGGCGGATAAAACTGAAACCTCTCAGATAAAAGAGAAAGAAAAATTCGAGTCCTTCAACTTTACGCAAATTGGGATGCGTACCAACACAATTTCCTGTGCGAGGAGGAAGCGCGTCAAAAATTAAATTCTGTCAGAAAACACTAAAAATCCTCTCCCGTCTACCAAACTCGACTTTAATTTCTTTTTAAGAGATTTCCCTAGCTTGGACATTATCGAATTCGGCGGACGAAAGTGAAAATGAAACAATTATGCAAATGACCAACAAAATAAAACTCATTTTATTAATAATCAAATAACGGGCAAATGAAATAAAATTTCGTAAATGGTGGCATTAATTGTCAGGATTCTGAGAGGGGGGTATGTCCCTTGCCTCCCGGCTGGCTTCTATCAAACACAAGTTTTCTCAAAGGGGCGAAGTTTTAATAAAATTCCGAATGCCTCGGGCAGTTAGGTATAGAATCCTATATGCCATCGTTAAGTTATAAAGTAGCAACTCCACTGAAAGACTTCTCCGCTTGAATAGATGCCTTTGAGACTTGAATATTCGTAGTCAGTCATATCCGCGGTGATTTACTGAGTATTTGATCTCGTAAAATTGATAAGTTCTTTGAGTTTCGCAGTTTAATATCTCTTTTAGTTGAAATTGTAGATACGAAAGTGAGGGAAAGAATTTATTAATGGAAGGTATACCTAAAAACCTGGTCAAATGCGAGTTATGTCACTTTAACTACTTTTTGTGTTTTATATTTATAGTTTTTAATTTTTTTATTAAATACCCGTGCCAGCCGGGGCGGGTCGCTAGTATTAATATATAAATGAAATAAAATAGTCTTTATTGCTGTTTCTTTTCTTACAATTAATACATGCTTAATTCCTAAAAAAACTAAATTGTTAAAACTAATATTATGACTTAACAAATAAACTAACCAAAAACGGTCATGTAGCCATTCATGATCAAACAAATATATTTGAAACGCTCATTGCGAAACTTGCCTATACATTCCTAACCAATGAAGTACCAAGGCATGGAACATATAATAACACCAAGGTCCGCGGCTGTGGTCATGACTTGGATGGGTAACTGCAATATTACTGAGCACTTCCGTGCTTTTCATCGTCGTTCCTGTTGTTGTTGTCTTAAAGTGGCAATCGTATTAGCATGGTGGTAAGGTATTTTGCAAATGTCCATCTAGCTACCCACCTTCTTTAAGTAACGAACATGTTGCCAAGCACATTACGGTGTGTTCCAGCAGCTATCTTTGAGAGTCAATAATTCTAGGTCAGCCTGAACAATGTCTTCGACTGGATCATAGTTAAGCATCAGAAAATATTAAGATCAAGGGTTAAGCTACATATTGCCAGTAAAAATATATCCTTTACAAATAAACGAGTACCTATTCATTTTTCATACGCCACTCTGGTGATAAACAATGGAACTACTTTTTCTTGATCTTACTTTTATGCCAGGCTTAATTTTGTCGGCACATTGTGTATGTATTCAATACTAACAAAAAAATTATGAAAACATAACATAAGTATAAAAACAAACACTTAATAAATATAAATATCTATTGACAATTCCACCTAATTTCAAACCGGAAAAGTTGCCTACGCGCTTTGCTTCTAGACGCAGCATTCTCAGGAGGTCTTAATTCTTCAGTGCGGCCAGCCGGCGCGGCGGCTCGACATTATTTCTTTCATTTTTGATCGTGCGATTCGGAATTGTGACTAGATATGAATATCTAGATTGATAAATATACCATTGATAAATTTTTAGTTGACAAATTTAAGCAGAATATATGAATGTATTATTTAAGATTATGTAATTGATGACATTTTGCATTATTTTATATTGACATTATTTTATATACATTTTGAAAATTTTGATTTTAATAGTTTTAACTTATATTTATTGAATTTTAAATTATTTTTTGTAGTTTAGATTAATCCATAGTGTAATTATTTTTATGTACTACAATTTTTATAAATATTTGTATACCGGCAGCGGTTGAATATTGGACTTGACTGATTATATTATAAGACCTTATGTACCTACAATATTCTTATGAATAAATTTATTATTATTATACTCACTTCACTTCCTCTCTATCAGTTAACAAAATATCTTAGTACTTCCACCTTTTATACGAGTTAATGTAAATAAGTAATGTAATGCATGGTGGTAGGGCATTTTGCGAATGCCCGCCTGGCTAGGTACCACCTTCAAGTAGAAAATCTGTCGCCAAGCACCTAGCGGTGTATTCCAGCAGCTGTCCTTGAGAACCAGTATTTCAAGGTTAGCCTGAACAACATCTTCGACCATATCATCACTTACCATCAGGTGAGATAGTAGTCAAAGGCTAACATATCAGGAATAAAAAAAAGTAACGCTGCATCTATTAATTATCTTGTGTATGTATTCTTACTCAACTTCGTCTCATCAGTTATCAGTATACCTTAGTACTTCCAACTTTTATACGCGTACATGTATTTCATATTTACTTTATGATACGAGCTTGTAAATCTTATTTAAAAAATCGCAATTAAGTAGCTGAAATGATCCTAAGGCTCAATTAAAACGTTAGCGAGGCTAAGTAAATATTTCGGCGCTACTTTGCCCTATTTATTGCCCTTCTAAGGTTTAATTAAGCGGTCTTTGATGTTCAATCTGTTACACAAAACTCTGTAATTGCGTAGGTAGCTTGGCGCGCGACTAAGTGGAGCTTTTCATTATTTACGTCCAAATTTAAGGTAATTAGTTGTATCTTTCTCATACGACTGCCTTGTTTGTGTGTGTAAAAGTGCTGCTTTGAAATATCGAGGTGATGGGTTCGATTCCTCTTTTGGCATGATATCGGAGGCTTTAATTTCAAAGAAACTTTTAGTTACAGTCTGATTTCTAGGACTGTGCCCGATGCATTTCAATAGGTTCTCCCTATATTACATGAGCCGAAACACGGGACGAACATGTCAACATTACAAACCATCACTTATTTAGTATAGTTACACACATATAAGGCAATAGTTTGAGTTTAAGAATATGCAAAAAGTTCTTACATTAAAATCTGTGATTTTGCGTTTCTGAATATTTGTGCATCGTAATATAAAATACCTATATATATATTTTTTACTAGTTTTGTAGTAGATAGTATTTCGTCTTTATTATAATATGATACTTTTTAACCCTTAATGCTGGAAACAAGTGATTCTTTCAGATATTTCAACATACTGTAACCTAGGATCCCAGGCTGACAAAATTTCATTTCAGTTAATTTAGTACTTTAAGGTGTTTTGAGGCAGTACTGACCGTAGAAGGATAATAGTGTCAATACTTTTATGGGCTTGAGTTTCACTACATGGTATTAGGGTTTGGTATTTTGTGACTGCCCGCCGGGCTAGATGCCACTCTCGAATTTGTTCAATAAGTATCGTATGAGGCCTTGCTTAGAAAATTTTATAGCACAAAAGATTAATTTGAAGCAGTGATAGCTCAGTGGCTTCGGCTATGGACTGCCGCTCAGCAGGTCCATGGTTCGAATCCCGCCGCGGGCTTGAACTTCACCGCATGGTGGAAGGGCATTTTTGCGAATGCCCGCCTGGCTAACGACCACCCTCAAGTTGAAAATCTGTCGCCAAGCACCTAACGGTGTGTTCCGGCAGCTGTCCTTGAGAGCCAGTCATTCTAGGTTAAGCCTGTTAACACCTTCGACCACATCATCACTTACCATCACGTGAGATTGTGGCCAAAGGCTTACCTATAGCAGTAAAAAAAAAAATTGGATAAATCAGTCAAACTCCGTCTACAATTGATACACATATGCGTCTTAACTCTTTGGTAACGAGATAGAAAGATGGTGCTAATTTGTGGTTAAATTTATAATTTTTGCCATTATGACGTGTGGCCGTCATCCACTGTTTGGACTTCGTCTAATAAAAAGTAGCGCTTTTTCAAACACTTTTCTCTCTTAATAGGACTAGTATAAACCAGTATTGCCAAATCGTATAACCTAACAATATATTCCAGCAGCTCTCTCAAAGCTTGAGAGCCAGTTTTCATTCTAAGTTAATTACTACTTCCACTATAACATTAATTACCAACACGTGAAATTGAAAAAAAAACACAGGTGAAAATATATCTAACATGGCATCTCTACCTCGGCCCTTCTTTCCGTCACCTGATCTCCCTGTAATGATACTGTTTAATATCAAGTCATAGAAACGGAACGATACTTTACTGCCGCGTTCATTTCGTTTCACTCCATCCGCGAGACGCTCGACGCCTCCTGTAAACGTGACATGTATGAATTAAGGAGCTGCCGCGGATAAAATGCCAGATATAGAAGATATAGATGTGATAATAACATATTAAATATCGTAAGAAACAATACATTCTATAGAAAATGTTTAATGAAATATTTCACTAAACATTTTCTATCAAATTCAAAAATTCTAATTCAAATTCAAAATTATTTATTCAATTTAGGCGTCTACGGCGCTCTTATGAAGGTCAATTACAAATTTTAATATTGAAATATTCTACATTGTACTATAGAAAGTATTGTGAGAAACAAGTCTAGAGATAATTCCGCCTAATTTTCCTGCTGAAACGACAGACAAAATAAGCAACGCAGCTCGATAAAACTCGTGAATTAGAAGACTCAATACCTACAACATGATGCTAAGTGTTTTCTTAAAATATTTATTATTATGAAATACGGACTCTCGCAAAGTAACGCCTGAATATATTCATTGACATAGTTGTCGATTTATATTATTGACATAGTTGTCGATTTTAAGTCTATGAATTTAAATATTTCTAAACTATAATAGTTCTTATTCTGTTCACACAAAAATCCTTATTCCTGTAACACTGGAAATGGCCATTCTAAAAATTGTATCAATTATATCAACGCAAATTTGCATCAACTAAGAAAAAAAACATGTTGCATAAGGACTAAATCTGCGTAAAACATACCAACAGTTGAACAATTTAGTCAACTTTAAGGATTTGCAAGTGGTATACGAATTTAGAATCTAGCTTGAACAAAATAATAACTACCAAAATTTAAAGAATGTTAATGAATTGACATCATCATATGAATGATTACCTTAGTACCAACGAATAAATTATTTATTCGTAGCTTAGTACTTATTATAATAAGGAGCCCTCTATATTCTCAAGAGAACCAACCAACGAAATTCAGAGGCACTTCTAGCCACGTAGCTCTTCTATGCGTACACGTATGCCATATATTGCGGGTAGCTGTATCCTCATTCTGGAATCATTACACGAAATAGTATCACCGTACCAACCCTCTGGGGAGGGGAGGTGACTTTGTGGCTGTTTGTTTATACACTCCCATATATATTTCGGTTAATTAAGTTTTTGTGAGGTCGCGGATTAGTATGGTGGGGGAGTCTAATCGTGATGGAGTGTGGAAGGTATTTAATGGAGGGATGTAAAGAAATGAAAAAATATTAGCGGTTTTAATGACCTTGATGAAAAATTGGTCGGGGATTGTAAGCATTTTCTCTGCTTTAATCACACTTATATTATTAACGTGAAATAGCGAATTGAAGCATGAAACTTCGTACATTCAATTCTTTGGGTCCTGCACTAAGACTTTCATGAATTACCGAGTAGTCCTTGAAAGAGGCCTTTTCATGTATTGTGCTAATTCTATGCAGAATAAGTCGCGGGCGGAAGCCAGTATTAGTTTTAAAAATCTTTAACATTCAATTCAATGTGAGAGTATAGTGTCTGTATGTTTGTTGCTACTCACCTTCGAAATAGTTGAACGGTTTTTTTTTACATTTACAAATAGGTGTTGGTAGGACACACATACAACGTAATCAGTAATGTTCGCATTTCTGTATTCCGATTTGACGAGTATGGACGCCGGTAAAATTACAGGAATGTGAGATTTCACAACTCTATGTTATAGGGTGATAAGCACAGTGCGATTTGTCACTTGTGACGAAATCCAGATGTTATAGGCAGAGATTACCGCTTAACAACCGGTGGACTTTGTACTTATTTTATAACCTAATCACTTAAAAAAATAACAATCTGTATTAAAAAAAATGATATCTCTTTGACCGGCAAACTTATATTAACTTAAGAAAATCTTATCAAGTTAACACACCCTCATTTCCCTAACATAACTCATTTTCCCATTTCCATAATTGAATTCAGAATTTTCACTAACTCGCTGCTGCCCCACACTCAGCACGCACACATAAAACCCCTTTTATATGGATATTTGTCTCAATGAAAACGGAATTACGAATACACCCCCTCACTGTTATGGGTAAAAGAAAAATTTATATGCAGTACCAACTAGGCACAACAGAGACGTAAAGGATCCGGCCACTTATTCGGCAAAAAATTTCGTAGAGTAAATGTACTACTTTAGTGTCAATACATTCCGTCCGTTCCAAGTGGTCGTTTTTGCCGCATACCGTTAAAATGTGGAATGATTTTCCTTGTTCGGTCTTTTCTCATAAATATGACATGGGGTCATTCAAAAAGGGGATGAACATGAGTCCTTAAGGGTTGTAAGAATTCTCTAAATTCTCTTATGGCATTGCAGATGTCTATAGGCAACGATAGCTGCTTACCATCAGGCAGACCGTATGCTTGTTTGCCGCTTAAAACATAAAAAATATGTAAATTTGTACATATTCAAATAAGACTTTTTCAATGATAAAAAAAATTAAGTAGGTAGTGTGGTTAGTCATTAGCATTAATTACCTTTACCTATACTAAATTACCATTACCATTATACAATATTCAAGTTAACATGAAGCACTGTTGAAGCACAAAAGTGCTCTTAACTCAAAAATATTAACAATACAATGGATACTCATTCGGTGGGTATAATTTCTTACAGATATCTTTTGGATAGACGGTACATACGCGAAAGATTGCAAACAGTGGTGTGCAACAAGAAATAATATATATAAATGTATAGGTATATAACAATAGATAAACGAAATATACAATACAAACCACGTATTTCACATCATACATAACATTAAATACATAAATAAATATATTATTCTCATATAATATGATAGATCGTGAGTTGCGACTGAAAAACTTCGCTATGGTTCATTTTTGTACCTAGCATATGCTGAGTCGGGGTTCATTTCTGACGTCGCGCAACATCGACATTATTTTAATTATGTAATATTATGTATTTTGGATTTGTTTGTGTATGTTTGTTCTTTTATTGATTGGTTTTTTTATTATATGTAATTTTTTTTGATGTTATGTTTTTAGAAATAAACGTATTTTCTTTCATTATTTATTTATTTCATTCATTCTTTCTTTCAATATAATACATACATAGTATAAATAAACAACATTTAGTATTGTCAAGCTGTAGTTTTAACAGTTTAATGATAAGCTGGACAAGTAATGTTCTTTGAGTATTTTTTAAATATATCTAGGGAATTAGCTAGCCTTCCATTTCCTGCGAGTCTGCAATGGCGTGTAGGTTGTCTAAACATTTTTAATGTAGTCGCTGTAGTTTGTATATAGTTCGTTAGTACTTTGTTAATAAAGGGATACCGCTGGTCAAAAAAGGCATTCCATAAACAAGTAGCCTGGACAGTATAAGTATATTTCTAAAACTATTCAGAGACACGGGTAACTTAAAAATAAGGATCGAGCACATGGGCCTAGAAAAGGCGTCAGCTATCAATTCAAATTAAACCATTAGATTAAAGTTTACCTTCCAGGATATCAGTATCCGGCAATCGGCCTAATCATAGGCAATCACAGACTTATCCTAAAGGAATTTTTCATATGCGTTATATTGTTTTTAAAATATCGCAGCATAACAATTCTCTTCATATAAAATATTATGCTTTTTATAGGCTCGCCTTTTAGACGAGTTTATTTCTTTGTGTGTGCTTTCAAGATTAAGTTGAGATGTTGGTTTAGGCCCTGTTTAAACATTTATAATGGAATTTTATTGCCTAAGTCTACTCAATGTTATATTTTAAAGTTGCAAAGTCAATTTCGAAATTTCCTTTTTATTATTAAAGCTCTTTTTTACCCGACAGCCAAGGAAAGGTCCTGTTTTCGCCTGTATCTTGTATGAATGTCTAATTGTTTGTAAATTTCTTTATTACCTCGTATCTTCCAAACGCTTATGTTGATTTCGGCAGTTAAAGTGCAATCTGAAGTAGCCCTTAGGTGTTATGTGTTTACAAAATTGGAGGATTAATTACAGTTGGAAGTTGAAATTCGTTGGTAAAAAAATTACTTTAAAAAAATAACCAAACTTATTATTTTATATATTTGGTTAAGTTTATTTTAACTTTGTTTTCTATTTTCAATCTTGTTTTAGTCTCTCTTGTGCATTGCTTTAAAATTGTCCCTTAAGCAGTCGGCTATTTGATTTTTTAAATAATTTATGGCAACATATGTTATATGCTTATACTGATAAAATATAACTGTAATATAAAAAAACGTAAAAATACGTAATATGAATTCTTTTACGTTTTTGTATTTCTAAAGCTGTAATTTTCATGAACGCTAGCTAAGTCTTTTTATATGGCTTAGCTAATAAACAAAACAGAAATAAAACAAACACAATGCATCACCGCAAGCAAGATTTCCTCGCACGAAGATGTTTCGGTTACCATAACAAGTGTAATTCTTCTCTTTTTTATCTTAACATTCTATAAAAAAAATTAATAAAGTCTTGTATGAATTTTTGTTTTTAGATTGAAATTTATCATTGAAACATAGTGGTGTACAACGCTTATTTATATTCAATTTTACTGTTCTTACGTAAATCAATTCTTATATAAATAAGTATATTAAATTGATACGCAGCAGGTGTAAGATATGTAAGAATGCAAATAAGAAGTTGTTTCGCTTTCTAAAGAACTCATTAAATCAAAAATAGATTAGGTACAAGCTTTCTGTGCTCTCAACCACAGACTCCCAAAGCAAATCAATTTGCCCATAACAAGCATTCAAATTAGATCTGAACAACCAAAATTTCCCTTTCACAAAAACGACAATAAATTCTTCGTCATTTAACGTGCAGAATCTACTTTCAAATTGTTTTTTTTCTTAGTTATTTAAACATATTTGTTTTAACCAGCGCGTCAGAAGAACATTGATCAGTAAAACACGAACTAAAATTTCATTTATGGAGCACTGAGATTTAACGATTTTATGTCTCAGGGTGATAGGCGCAGTGAAGTTCGCCACTTGTGACGAACTGCATATGTTGTAAGCTGAGATTCCGGGTTCGCCTCGTGCTTGTTCCATCGCGATTATTCACGATAGCATAAAAAAAACCTACACCGGAAATCACACGAATCAAAAACTATGATGGCGGGTTTTTGTCATGAGAGCTTTGAAATAGTATACTATACTCGTGACTAAAGTTAATCTGTGAATGTAAAATCCAGCAGACTTATTATCAAACCAGAATCGCAATGGCGATAAATTTCATTATGACATTTTAAATTTTCAATGCAGTAGCTCGTGAATGTATTTGTATTAGCATACACGGACACATACACACCAATAGGCGTAACGAAGACTTTTGAACAAACTTCTTTACCATAACCATACAGCCACCATGCTTAGCAACCTGGGGAATCTTATAATATATCTCTAAGGAGCTCTGTTAGCGCTGAAGGAAAAAAAAGGCCCTGTTGCCCACTTTCTGGTATTTTTCCCTTGTCGCCTCCCACGACTTCTACAAGAAGACAAAGGATGTGCCATTGTATCCCTCACGGGACCTTACCGCCAAATTCGTACATACTACTAACGCAATACCTCAACATTGTACTGGTAGTATCTTGTTAATCATTCATTCAACTTAGTAAAACTTATTAAGTTATATAATCCTCATTGATAATTGCATACCTTTGATAATTTAAACAAACCTCCCCAACTTAGAACTCTACTCCAAACCCAAAGTCCCCTGCTAATAAATGAGACTAATTAATCCAGAGTGACGTCTGTCATGCTAAAGAACAGTCCCCTTGCCTGCAGGCTGCAACACCGGTAACTGACGCCAAGTAATTGCTTTGTTAAATCAACAGTCCTTGGAGACTAAAATTTGAAAGCTAATTGCTTGATTATGTTAAGAAAATGGACGTCTCTAAATCGTGACTGGCTTATAATATATAACAATGTTAGCGTAAAGTCTCGAATGCTAATTATTGTCAATTAGATTTTGAGTAGGTTGGTATAATAATTTTGTTGAGAAAATTTTGATATTTTGCGTTACTTGAACCCGCAGCTCGCAACACTAAAAATATGTTCATTACAAAGAGAAACATTTTACTATCCATAGCTTCCATAGCATATTTTGTAATGAGACAAAATGTTCTCCTAGGATTACGGGTCTTAGGCCTGGAAGCCATCTTTTCCTTTCGTAAAAAATCTGTTTAGCTTAGCATAAAATAATATTAAAAAATGAGGGAGTTTCATCTAATGTGGTATTTTTGAACAAAATATAGATATCAAACAAGCAAATGGTTGGTTGATGGCAACATATTGATAAAAAAAGAGAAGTTATAAAAAAGCCTGAACTTTAATTGCTTCATCGTCACCCGAAAGACGACCACTGTTGAACCTCCCCCATAGATTGCCACAAAGAGAGGCTATTAGCCACTTGTAGCCATTGGCTACCCGTGACTTTCACGATATCCTTGGTCCACCTAGTGGTTAATTGCTTAGTAATTCCCAATGCTAACAAATCAATTCTCTGAAAGTTCCACTTCAAAAATGTTTCTGGTGGGTGTAAAATAATTTTATAAACATTAAAGAGTAAAATGCTACTAGGGATCTCCTTTACATACTAGGACAGCTCTGTTACGAGTGATGCAAACACGCACTTTTAGCCCACGCCAAAGTAACTTACTTTCATTCGAACAAAAGGGCAATAAAAAACTTCAAATTGATATAAAATTATCATTAAATAAAGAATCCATTCATCATAACCGCTGAACCGGAACAAAACGGCAATTGATACGATAATTTGCTTAACAATAACTTGACAGCAACATAACAATAAACTATTACACAACATCACAATTTGGGTGAAACAATAGACACTTAGCGCCACGCCGCCGTAGAAAACAAAATAACAACATCGTCATACTTACATAATGCTCGAACAAGTGCATTTTAGAAGCGGTTTTTGCTTTACAGTAATTCATCTTAATGTTTTGAAGTTGCTTGATGCAAAATGCAAAATGAACATACTCGTAGAATCAAGAAGGAATGAACATTGATGCAGCCGTAAGCTACCCTAATCGCCTTCCCTATCATGAATAGGAGATGCTTTTTCGCAAACTGCCATATTTGACCCACAATTTCTGCCCGTAAAAAAATAAAAACTATTTTAGTCAACGTACTGTTTTTATTCCGTATACATATAACATGGTATATTTATATTATATAGCAAACATTAGTTATTTGTTACGCAAGGCTGCAATATTATTATTTGGCGCGAGTACTTTAAATCTGAGGAAGTGAAGGATTCTAGGATTGAAGCATGAGCGAAGGGTTCAAGTACAAAACCTTGGCGTAAGGAGCAAAATATTTTACTATCGAGTGAAACATTTTGGTGGTAGGTATGCAAATTGGTAGATAGTAGTTTGAACTTTGCAAATGCCCGCCTGGCTAGCTACCACCCTCAAGTAGAAAATCTGTCGCCAAGCACCTAACGGTGTGTTCCGGCAGCTGTCCTTGAGAGCCAGTAACTCTAAGTTAGTCTGAACAACATCCACGACCACATCATCACTTACCATCAGGTGAGATAGTGGTCAAAGGCATAAAAAAATAAAAAAAAACACAAAACTTTTTACATTACACGGAAAATGTTAGGTGCACGAAAAACAGATGAAATCAGAAACAAAAAAATTATAAGCTTTTTGAGCAACTACTGTCCAGAGGTAATAGAGTCCAGAGTAAGGCATTGTCTTAATTCCGCCTAGCTAACGACCAACCTGAAGAAGAAAATGTTTTGCCAAGCACCTAACGGTGTATTTTTGCAGCTGTCTTTAAGAGCCCGCTATTGCAAGGGTATAAAACTACATAGTGAAATATGAAAAAAATAAATTGCTTCGAAACTATTTTTGATGCAGATTCTAAGATTTGTGTAACTTATGAATCTAAAAACGCAATAATTATCGTTATTGTTATGCAACAAGCAGGTTATTTGCTTAATGCTAATCTTATTATTTTCTGATATAAAACAAATATAACAAATTTACTAAGTGCGAGTCATGCCTCGCTTTCACAGCTTCAAAACCACATTATAAATTGGCGTTGTCAATATTTCTTGATTTACAAACAGAATATTTTATGGTTCATAACATAATATTCTTTTCCTATTTTTGAGGGGTAGTGTAACATAAATAATATATTATTGACAACTTAAAATATATATGTATTCTACCTAATGAGCTCTAGAACGTGTCACACCATATGCAAAATTACTATTTTTGTTTTGCTTTACATGTATTGGAACCGCCTGAAATATAATTTAATTGAATATATATACAATATTTTGTCCAATACATCACCGTTTTAGACAACTTTCAATAAAGTTCAAGGCTATGAGTATACCAGACTACTTACTGTCGACAATATCGACGTTATTGATGAAAAGCTTTTTAAGCTGTAGCTCATGTTGAAAAACAGTTTATTTCAAATGCAAATTACTGGTCTTGCCCATCACAACTTCTGAGTGATGATTTTGCCGTCGCAAATGCCTATAATGACTAATATTTCATTTTTATGTTGCTTGAAAGTTGTTCTAAAAAGGAAGGACGATATAACCGAAATTGAACGGTTTATGTTTACCGTTAAATTCAAAATTTTGGAGTAAAACAGCTTTAATTGTTAGGTGGAAGTCGATTGTTACATTTAATTGTCCGATATAGATAATTATATATTTTAGATTGCTGTAGCAGGCACAGTTCTCGGCAAAACAATAGGTCTACTCTATATATTCCAGTTGGATGTTGTAATAATGTGACTAAGGGGAAAACTTAACTAATGACCATCATGCTATCGTATAATCATGCTATGGTATCTTAAAAGGTGACAAAGGGTAAAATACTGGAAGGCAGCGCCTTCTGAGTAATTGCTTTCTTATACTGAATAATGGCAGCCTCCACTTTTAATGGGCGAGGAATTAGAAAAATTCAGGAAGGTACAGTATACGTTTTTAAAACCCTAGCCAGCCAGCCTAGCCTGCCATCAATTAAATTTTTAGAATTTAAGGGATAAAATTACCACGTAAACATAAACGAAGATTTAATTATAGTACTAGTCTAGTTATAAATGATTTCTATCGATAAGTATTTTAAAAACTGTGTACTTTCTCTAGTCTAGTCTTGTAACTTTACTCCGAAGCGCTCGTAGCGAAGTTTGCTTAGCCATTCTGAACCGATCAGCAAAGTTAAGCAACGTCTGCCGCGGTCAGGAGTTGGATGGGTGACCGCAGGTGACATTACTACTGAGCGCTTCCGTGCTTCGGAGGGCACGTTAAGCCATCGGTCCCGGTTGTTATCTTAGGATGGCAGTCGTTATAGCATAGTGGTAGGGCACTTTGCAAATGCCCGCCTGGCTAGCTACCACCCTCAAGTTGAAAATCTGTCGCCAAGCACCTAACGGTGTGTTCCGGCAGCTGTCCTTGGAAGCCAGTAATTCTAGGTTAGCCTGTACAACATCTTCGACCACATCATCACTTACCATCAGGTGAGATAGTGGTCAAAGGCTAACCTATCAAGCATAAAAAAAAAAAAACTTTATTAAAAATAGTAACCCCAGGAATAAAGATAAAAAAGTAGACCCTGGTATTAGATTGGTAAAGACAAAAAAAAAACAGAGATATTAAAACGCTCGCACAAGAAAAAAATTCAAACTGCACGTGAAAAAAATATATCAGTCAATTTTATGATACTTATATTTATGTAGTTTCTAATACAAAATGGCCCAGTTTCTTGCCCGTTTGTTGAACGTGGCAGTATAAAGTAGAATAATTCATAGTAAAATTTATTATTGGCAATCATAACAGCATCGGAGACGCCTAAATTGAAGAAATGATTTTTCCTTTGACTATGGTACAACCACTGATATCAGAAAAAAACATACTGATTTTTGGTAGTGATTGATTTTATACCGTTTTTATATCCACTTTTTCAGTCCGCGTTAAGAAACCTCATTACGCCAGTTGTGAGACGCGAGCAACCTGTGATTGTGCGATCGTAAATGTCGACTCGAATAACTGTTTATGTCCAATATTTTTGAATAATCGATTTCCTTTGAAGATCAACGACTAGTTTCATTACTGGCTATTATTATTATTCAATATATTACTTTCTTTTCATTTAGATAAAATCACCCGTCGAAGTTTGAAAAGAATTGCGCCAGCTTAAGATTAAAAATTTATTCAAGAAATTTGGTGCTAGGAGTTCTCTTATGATGGATTTTACTGTCGGCATATCGAATCTCTCAGAGGCGACATGGACAGTAACTAAAAATATGGTTCAACTGCAAAGAAGTTGGTAAAGTTCATACCTACACCTACAAAGTCTGCCTGACTGATTCTATTCTTTTTGATATTTTTTTTACCCTCCATGTCTAAATAATAAATATTTTCTTTTTTATTCTTCTTTATTATGATCGTATTATTTCTTTATTATATTCCTTCTACTATTAACATCTAAATTTTCTACAGATGCTTCCATTATTAAAGGGATTTTGCCATAATATTTACACTTGACAGGCGTCTTGGTGGTTTAATTTTTTCTAACTTTAATGAGTATTACTCATCTTGTAAACTGTTTAATTTTTAGCTTCATACAGTTTGTAATGTGTGTAAGTTAGTTATAGTGCTTAATCTACATTTCCTACTTTAACTAAAATAGAATTCATCATAACGTTAACGCTATGCCCACGCATGCAGATAGAAATATTGATAAAACTTTATTGCATTTGAGTTAATTAATACTAGTTACAAAAAATTTACCTACATTAAAAATTAGCTTTCCGGGCGCGGCTCCGCACGCGCGTAGGTCAGTTATCGCGCAAAAACATTAACCTCTTTTTGCACAGTTGGATAAAAACTATCCTATGTTTTTTCCCGGGTCTCAAACTATTTCCATACCAAATTTCATTCAAATCGGTACAGTAGTTTTGGCGTGAAAGCGCAACAGACAGACAGACAGAGTTACTTTCGCATTTATAATATTAGTACTGATAGAACGTTGGCCTTATTTATAGGAAGGCAACAATCTCGTGCAAACAAACTTACGCTAAATATATACAACTAGATTGACATGGAGGATAAGATGATAGTATAATATATTTCTTCTTTAAATACATACATTAAATATAAAATAACTGACACATATTTGGCTCAACGAATAAGCATTGCAATTCAAAGGGGCAATGCTGCCAGCATGCTGAGCACGCTGCCAACTGGGAGTGGGCTGGAGCATTTGGACTGCCTATGAGTCTGCTATGACTTATAGGTTGTCTGAATGCTTTTATTGTAGTAGCTGTAGTGTTGTATATAGTTCATAGTATTTTGTTTAATAAAGACATACCGCCGAAAGTAAAAAAAAATAAAATATAAACAACTTAATATATGAGTATTATCTACCTAGTAAAATGAATGAGGCATTGATACTCCAACATGATATACATATATCATAAAAAATGCAGGTTTATCATATATCTTTTTTTACATCTTACACTTAAGATATAACTCTGTGTGTTTGAGATTGAAATTCATAATAGAATATTTTGCATTTACTACTTAGTGAAACTTACAAGAGCTATTTTATACATTGCCTTAATTTCAGCTGCCGTGAGAAATAACTTTTGCTTTATCGTAAGTGCAAAGCTGGTTAAGGCGATTTATTAATACAGAAAAGTGGGTTAAATATGAACCATTTAAAATCACTTTATGGCTTAAAGCTTTGCGATATAGACAATAAATTCGAAGAGCAAACGGCGCATGACTACTCGTAAATTCCAATTCTTCAATATATCTGTTTGGAGAAGAATAATCTCGACAGTGTTAAAGCTTTTTGAAAGTTTATTCTTACTCGATTACAAACACAACAATGTGGCCCATCTAAATGTTAATTAACATCTATGCTCTTAAAGCAATGATAGCCGAGCGGTAATAGCTATAGGATGCCGTGGTCCA
Source organism: Plagodis dolabraria (assembly GCA_963854805.1). Classification (NCBI taxonomy): domain Eukaryota; kingdom Metazoa; phylum Arthropoda; class Insecta; order Lepidoptera; family Geometridae; genus Plagodis; species Plagodis dolabraria. The sequence continues at coordinate 9,978,601 of OY978452.1, read as the reverse complement.
TCGATTCCCACTACCGCTGGTTGAAGCCAAGCTCAAACTTCACCGTGTAGTAGAAGGGCATTTTGCGGATGCTCACCTGGATTGCTACCCAAGTAGAAAATCTGTCGTCTTGCTAGTAGTATGTTCTGACTGCAGTCCTTGAGAGCCAGTAAGTATGTAATTATGAAATTACAGGCACACCTGAGACTTAGCAACTTTATGACTCAGGGTGATGTGCGCAGTTCGTCACCTGTGGCGAAATGCTTCTGATATAAGGCAGGTGTTACTGCTTAACAACACGTGGGCTTCGTGGATGTTCCATCACAACCAAATTAAAGAAAAAAATGTTCAGTACAATGCTGCAACCCTTTGAATAAACACATGGTCTTTAGTTACCGTATAGTGTTTCCCAATCGAAATGCAAAAATTAAACCTACGTCTTTTGAACTCTGTATTTGCCGGATGGTCCATTGCTGAACACAGCCTCCTCTATGAAAGTGGGTTTGCTATAATTCCGACACTTGGCAGGCGTCTTGGGGGTCACAGTATAATAAATATACCAGTTAAAAGGCGCTGCTGCCCACCTCTAGGTATTTTACCCTTAGTCACCTCTTACGGCACCCATGGAAAGAGACGGGTGGGTGATATTCTATCCCGGCACTCAACGGTGCAAAAAGTCCCGCACTCCAGTAGTTCTGATCAGTTGAACGCAATAAACAATCCACTTCTTCTGACTTCTGAACATCTTATTTCAAATTCTGAAATATCTCACTTTCTATCTCCGAACACAAATGAATATTGTCAAAAGCTCCGTCACTGTTTTGCACTGTACTAGATCCCATAATACATCCGCAGGCGAGGCGTGGGCAATATTTTAAAACTTATTCAGAGTCATCGAAAGAATTCCCTTTGTTTTTAACACGTAAATTTCACTCACGGCTAACTCTATCCAAGCATTTGACGTATTTTTTTTTACCTTTAACTATCTGAGATAAAAGTTGTCTTTCGTAAGAATTTTATTCACTTTTACTTTACTGTGGAGTGGGTTAAAGAATTAAACCTCAGATGTTTTTTCTAGTGAAATTGAATGGAAAGTAACTATTAAACGATATTTTAATATCGCTATTTGCCATGAAATACATCGTAGTCATGAAACTTTAATATTATAATAAATAAACATTAAAATATCCAGGCTAAATTTATTAATAATGAAAAGATCCACCCCTAATCGTATCATGAAATATTACTGAATTAAATTACTAAGTAATATTTAGAAAATAAATAAATAATTTTATAATGAATAGATGCAGACGTTACTTTAGGGAAATCCATTTTATTTAACAAATATTTTGATATTTATGAGATATAAGAAAATAATAATTGTATCATAAAAAAAACTCAAAAATTATAAAATATATAATCCGGAAAATTCCGCCTAATTTTCCTGCTAAGCCTATATCATAAACGCCACACAGTCAGACCGAAAGAATTTTCGAGTACTTTCGTTTCTACACAAAGCAGAAGCACGATCTAGAGTGCGTTTTTTAGTCCCAAGTGTTTTTTCTAAAATATAATATATAATGTTTTCTTAAAATATTTGTTATCAATAAATAATGTTATATGCAATCGTTAATTTAATATAGCTCCTATATTGCATTAAACTGAAAGTCTGACTAAGATTAAATTAACTTATGAATCAATAATGACCTTGTGGTAATGGTCATACAAGGGCAACCGCGCAAGGGGTCTATAGTGTGAATCTTTCTATGGTGAGCTTGAACATCACGTGATGATAAATGATGGAGATAAATCGAGATTTAGAATGGCCTGGGCCTAGCACCCTTTTAATCTGACGCCAAGCACCTAACGGTGTGTTCCAGCAGTTATCCTTGAGAGCCAATAATTCTAAATTAGCCTGAACAACATCTTAGAACACATCAACACTTACCATCAGCAGAGATAGTGGTCAAAGGTAGCCTATCAGCTAATAAAAAGACAAACAGTTATATAGTCTTATGTGCCTGAAATTTTAATGGCTCTCAAGGACTGCTGCCGGAACTCTCTGTTAGATGCTTGACTACAGGTTTTCTACTTCAGTGTGGTAGCTTGCCAGGTGAGTATTCGCAAAATGCCCTCCCACCATGTGGGTTTCTCGTAGCTTAAGCTAGCGTGAGGCACTGCAGTCCATAGCTATATCCACTCGGCTATAATTGCTTATCGCTTCAAAAGAACTATCAAAAAAAACAACAGCAATTTTATGTTATTTATACCTTGGCAGATACTGATTTCTTGTTCTGAGAGGTGCTGCACTAGTAATGGGCAGATAAAACTTAAGCTTAGGCGTGTCGCTTGCTCGTTTCCTTTATTTTTAAATAGAATGAAATTGGGTCAAGCGACAATATGGCGTCGAGCTCGACAGGGTGGCGGCGACACAACTCCGGTCGTCCATTTGTCTTTCCCAATTACAATCATATTATGAACATTGAGTGACGTCAATAGTTTTGCCACATTTTACTGGTTTGTTTTGTATTTGATGAGATAGCAAGTATCTGTAACAATAAAGTAACTAAACTCCTCAGTAGATAAGATTTTATCGCGTTCCCGTTTTGAACCATTGATGGCTCAGTGGCTTTGGCTATGGACTGCCGCGGAGCTGGTCCATGGGTGAAATCCCACCGCAGGCTTGAGCTTCACTGCATGGTGGAAGGGCATTTTTGCGAATGCCCGCCTGGCTAGCGACCACCCTCAGGTAGAAAATCTGTCGCCAAGCATCTAACGGTGTGTTCCGGCAGCTGTCTTTGAGTGACAGTAATTCTAGGTTAAGCCTGTAACACTTTCGACCACATCATCCCTTACCATCAGGTGAGATTGTGGTCAAAGGATTAAATATCAACAATAAAAAAACTGATAATTAAGTGGTCAAGTCTTGTAAGGTTTATGGTTAACTTTTAAATTGAAGGAGAACTTAAGCAACCCATATTCATGAATATAATTATATAAAATAAAATAATATATATATATTAAATGAATATATAATACTTCATGAATAGTGACCCGACTTATAAGCCCCGGTGGTTTGCGAAGAGATTTTTTTAAATACTACAAACACATCTATTTAATTAGTAAATGCGAGCATACTGGGAGCGCTGTCTACTGGTAGCAGGCTGGAGCATTTGGACTGCCTGTGGGTCTGCAATGACTTGTGGGATTGTCAATTTTAAACGCTTTCAGTGTAGTAACTGAAATGTTGTATATAGTTCGTAGTATTTTATTCATAAATGCATAATGTCTACAAAATAGTTAATTACAACATATTCATCATAAAACACTAATTGCCAACGACGGATAGGCAAAAAAAATTACCCACATTTTTCCAAATATGTTTTGGTTTCATGTAATATGAGATGAGCGCACATAATGACGTGCACAATTCTTCATCTTTTTACATCACGATGTCTCAGTTTAAGTTAAGATGCTCGTTTCTTATTGACTTAGTTATGTCTATTATTGGCTTGATATGAGAATTTCCAACAGTATGTTAAGGTATATTTAGCATAATCCTAATCATGATAAAATTACTTAGGAGTTAGTAACAAAGTCATTTACGTGTAGGTGATTTTGTATCGATAAGATAAACATTTATTTGCATAAAACATGAGTATTATACATAACAAACGTATGTATATTGGTGTCATAATGAAATATAGTGCTCATCATGTTTTGCCCAGGTAGGCGGTTTTTTGAGAGGCGGCAATGAATTGACCAAATTAACAATAACAAACGAGAAAAAATATGATTTAGGAAAATATGAAAATATGATTTACTTGAACAATTAACACAAGTTACAATATAATATCAATAATAAAAAAATATTTAGATGTTTGTCAGTCAAGAATTCGCTTTCGTTATAATAACATATCTCCAATAATATTTTATAAGCTTAATTTTAAATAAATTATTATATATCCTTTGAAGAGCTTGGTATCTGGATGTAAATTTTTGATCCCATACGAAAAATACATTTTTGTATAACAATCGAATATAATAATTTATGCAAATGTCATATAATAGAAGGTATGTTTTAATACCTAATTATATGCAGATGCATACACTACTTTATTAAGTCTCATGGCTATAGGTAGCTACATTAAATAAAATGCAATATAAAAACCAGCGCGTTGCACGCGCAGCGCGCTCACCATAGATAATGAGTACCTAAATTGAATTGAAACCTCCTTTGTTGGGACACATTGTACTTTAATAATTAAAACATTGTTTTAAAGCATTGTTTTGTTAAGAGAATAATTCTTTAATTTAACTTTTTAATTTTCTTAAAGAAGTATGTAAATAAAATATGCCAATAAAAGTCTGTATTTCATTTCATAATTAGAATATTACCGAATGAGATTATATAAAATATATTAGACGCAGTGAATATCGAAATGGTATTATTATGTTTAAACACGTAAAAAAGAAGTCAATTTGAATTTGACCGGTCAACAGCATTGTACACGCAACATTATGCCAATATTGATAAAAGGAATCAATATTCCCACCATCATGAGCTCGGTAACCTTTCACAGCTCTGCTTAAGCATGACCATTTTAAGACAGTAGCTAATATTCCTCGTTTATTGAAATTGGCCGGTTCAGCCTCTTTATTTCTTCTAAACGATATTTTTTTATATATTATTAAAATTATATATTGATGGATCGAATAGAATGAATAGATGGAGCCTTCATCTTCTCCCCTAATAGGAAGGTTTGAATGTCTAAAATGCTTTAGCATCAGATCATATATTTTTCTTTAGCGCTATAAAGAATTAAATTAATAACTATTGAACTGCTGACAAGGGAATTTGGACTTAGTTTACTATATGAGGACTCAGAGAAGATAGCAGGGTTTTGTAATTAAACAAGAAATATACGCAATACGTACACTATTGAATTGAATCGCGTTATGTATGTTTTTTTTATATTCAATCTTTATTAATATTTCAAGATTATGAGACTACCCGTGGCTGTAACTGCTAAATAGAAGTAATATTTATTATATAAATTTCTCTTCAAATTATATCAAATTTTCTATAACTTTACTCAGTTTTAATCCATTACTACATAGCGCTAAGTGCAGTGCGAGGGCTTTTTAATCTGAATATATTATTATGTGATAAGTATGTCACTAAACACACAAAATATACATTTTTATGACTATTTTAAAGCTAGGATGCAACGGTACATACTGAAGTCAGATACAGTAAGACAACGGTTACCCTTTGCCTTCAGGGTAAACTTTGTTTGGATCTTGGCTTGAAAATAATACGAACATACTTTTTTTATTCAAGGGTTGCAAATAAGTGTTTTTATATTTTGCAAGCATGTTATATCAATTAAATTTATATGCTTGGTTGAATGAAGTGTGCCGTTTATGTAATTATTTATTCACAGACTATCAGAACTTTTCTTTCTTTGTATATATTTGTAAATACCCAACTTCTATCGCGAGGAAATTTGAGAATTTTTGCGGAGGCAGAATTTAATTTTTGTTCCAATATAGAAACAAACTGTTATCAACTAAAACCATATGTTTATGAAATCAATTTATTTCAGATAGTTTCATTACTGTCTCATTCACTACTAAAGCCTGCAAACATGCTTACGGATTTCTTTGTATTTTATCCTTAGCAATTTCACAATCAATTTTCAACTTTATTACGTAAAGAATAAGTCTTGCTTCAGTGGTCATAACACTTCAAAAAGTTGAATATTGTTAAGCTAATATAAAGCATCCAAGAGAGTTATCGGATCCACGATTTTTGGGCGGCTTTCTTCGAAATTAAGGGACGTTACTACATCGACTGGCCTGCCAGTTTAATCAAACTTAAAGCTCTTATAGCTGTTGAAGAATGTTTAACATAACTTTAAAGAGGTTGATTTAAGTTGACAGTGAGCTTAGGGTTCACGTGACTCGCCAAATTGGATTATTAAAATTTTCTGTGAGAATGTGTTCATTATGGATGATATGAGGTGCACCGAGTCAAATCTGCTGTAGAAAAAACAAAATTTAGTGACTTGTGCGTTTATTTATTTTAATTTTACTTTTAACTATAAGGAAATTGCCACATAAAGTTCAGAACGGATCCCCATTCATGAAATTCCACTGTCTGTCTGACTGCTTGTCTCTCCATCCGTCTGGTGGACTGTCTGTAACTCTGTACGTCACGGGTCGTCCACCATCCTAGCATGTGTTATTTGTTATCATATTGTAATCTCATTAAGGAGCATCATAATAATTTAAAAAGTTAAGAGACGGTCAAAGATGTTAGTAATGGACCATTTTTGTACGAGTTGTTTTAACTAATCTATATAATAAAATTAACTGGTTTCTGAAGCAACTGGAATCAGAAATTTTGTTATGTACTCGTGTGTAACATATCCTTTGTTTAGCAAAAAACGAATAATACGGTGTTATATAATGTATCTATATAAAGTTCTGTTTTATGCGAACAAACAAACATACATAATAGACTTATAATCATTTTCATATTTAGCTCATTAATAAGTAGGACAGCTATAGTTAACCTATATTTTCATAAGTATCTTTTAAACACCACAATTTAAAATTATTAAAATTTACATCCCGAGAGCGCTCATCGTAGCAAAATTGTTATTTGTTGTTATGCTTCCATTGTGTACTTGCACATAGGGAACGTTTTATTTTAAATTTATTTGCAATAAAACCTGAAATTCAAATTTGTATTTGACCCTCATAATAGAATCCTAGACACTTAAACTGCATAAATTCTTCGGACTTTACCATAAAAAAAAGTTTATTTAAATGCAACAATCTCGTAAATTCCAATTATTAATTTATATATATATATATATTTATCTAATTATTTACATGCGTGACGTCCGTAAACTATAGCAGATTTAAAGACATTGAGCTTATCTACCACAAAAATACATAAATAGCATCTAGTTGTATCAACACAATATTAATATCACTGACGTACTTTCTATTAAACACTTAACACTTTTTTAATTTACAGACATGACCCAGTTCAACACTTACTAAAAGTCCTATAAAGCTGATAAATTTGAGCTTCATATTGATTTCTATTGTATCAAAATGAAGTTGAATAGTTAAAACTGGCACAGTGAAAATTCTATTCTTTTCACTTGCACATCCAATTAGGGACACCTTCGAATAAAAAAAACAATAGAACCTTCGATATCGCACGTTAAAATTCTTTGTTAGGGCGTGTGGTTACAAAGCGCGATTAGTAAACCTTGACAGAAAATTAAAAGGCGTGATTCTTGAACTTTATTCCTTGTTTCAATAGATTAATCTTGTATGGTGGTAGGACATTTTACTAATGCTCGCCTGGCTAGCAACCACCCACAAGTAGAAAATTGTCACCGAGCTTTTAAAAGAGCCAGAAATTCTAGTTGCAGCAATAGGAGTTGCAGTTTTGCTTTGTGCAAAACTTTATGTGTTATGCTTTCATTGTAGTAGTTGTAGTGTAGTATAAACAAATGTGGATATAAATATAAATTCGTAATTATTAAATAAACCCCGTCAATACAAGCTAAAAGCATTTTACTTAAATCATTGCGTTGTATTGTATACCACCAATTAAAGTAGTAGAAGTCATCATTTCCGTAAACTTTATAATAATGACAAAAACAATAGTAAAAAATAGTCCTGTTACTGAATCCCAATGAGTAACTAAAACACAACAGCTTGGCTAATAATGGGGAATCAATTTTAATTAGCGCTAATGCATATCGACTTTAACACCGCTCAAATATGATTTTGTTATTAAGACCAGTGTTCGCTCCAAAAACCATTTAAAGCTCTCTTTCACCAGCACCTCACCTAAATCCGGATGCACACAGGCACGAACCGTTGGCTTGGCTTGAAATACAGCACCAATTAAAGTTGACACACCAACGCCTCGGAACAGTTTGCACCTCGCACGTAAACGAAACCAGTGAATCGTTCGATCCTTTCTCACGTGATTGTTTATTTTTGCATGGCTCTGAAGGCTCATTACATGCATTTCATGAGCCAACGTCGGCTATAAACTGTAGACGTTTAATGGATTTAATAAGATTGAGCTGTGGAGATAGGCCTTTTATATTGTTTATTTATGCAAGAAATGTTTGAATAATGAATAAAAAAAGCCCTTGCATAATCACTCTAGCGAAAGTGGGTCAATTTAATTTGATTTTTATATTTCTCTTAGAGTTGTAAATAATTCGATATATGCTCGGAAATGTTAGAACAGCAGATGTTTTGTATAATAAAATTTTTTTTTACAAAAAAAATGGAACATACTTCAACACCCAAAAGTGTGAAATAACTTATTGAAGTCGGTACCATAATAATTCAAAAGTACCTGATATCACGATATTGGTGCATGGTACCGACTTCGAGAAGTTATTTCACACTATTGGGTGTTGAAATCGGTTCCATTTTTTGATAAATAAATACTTTTCACTCTTTATAGTGACTCTTGCTTCTTACGGGGTTGGTTTTCATTCATTGCCAACGACTACATCATCAAGATAGATAAATATTTTTCAATTATTGGAGTATAACTCAAAAACAGTTAAGAAAATTATAATGTTTAAAATCGGTTCACCCAGTCAAAAGTTCTATGGTAACAAGAAGAAAAAAAACACATGAATTGAGAACATCCTCCTTTTTTGGAAGTCGGTTAAAAATGGAGCTCAAAACGTATGATTTATATATCATTTTAAGTTGTAGTGAATTGAATAAAGTAAACAATATCAACTCAATATAATTAAGCAATGGTATGACCAAACTGGTACTGATCTAACCGACACTGACTTGCAACTAAGGTAGTGAACTGAAGTAATGATAGCTGAGTGGCTACAGCTATCTGAGGTGCTGTAAGTCCACGGTTCGATCCGCACCGCCGGCTTTAGCTTCATCGCATAGTGGAAGGGAATTTTAGAATTAGTTAGCCAGGCGGGTGGCTAGCTACCAACCTCTAGTAGAAAATCTATCGCCAAGCACTCAACAGTGTGTTCTGGCAGCAGTCCTTGGTAGCCAGTAAAATTGCAGTTTGTCACTTGACGTAATGCTTCTGTAACAGGCAGAATTTATCGCTTAATATCAGGTGGGCCAAGTGCATGTTCAGTCACAATCACACAAAAGAGTGACAAGAACTGCAAAAAATATGGTGAACTATTCTTAAATATAGAGGATATATAAGAAAGACATGGTTGAGAAGAGAACTGGTTTTTAACGCTAATAATTAAACTTGTCAAATGATTCAACTTAAGATATTATGCTAGACACAATAGGTATTGCGTGCGTAATTTGTGCTCTGTAAAACGTGGGTATAGGTATAAATATTACATTTCACCAAAGTACAAATATTTATGATAAAGTTCAAACATTTTATTTTTGTTTCTCCAATAATACAAGTCTATTCATCTGTACCTTTATTTATCGCAATAATACAACCATATTGAACAATCAGCGACACGAAGCCATTCCTGTCAATATGGAAGCCCTTTACAAAGAGAACTATAGTCAAAGCGTCGTCTCTTTATTTTATAAAATGGTGGCGTGAAACAAAAATAAAGGTTGCCATTATTAAATTACATCTAATTATTGTTTTTTTTTTATAAGAATTAGCTCTTGTTTCTTTATAAGCGCCTCTGATATGATTTGCTTATAGTCCAAGAAAAATGTGTTCAAGACATGTTGGTAATTAGAAATAATTAATTATATTTTATTTAAAATAAATAAATAATCGTATTAGAGAAAAGTATAGAAAATATAAGCAATCATCCGATTGCTTATATTAACAATCACTTTTATATATTTACAAATTATTGGAATACAAAATGTTTTGCCCCGGGCGGGAATTGAACCCGCGTCCTTCCGATTTCGCGCCGGATGCTTTATCTATTAATACGATTAATAGATAAAGCATACGATTGGAGTACGAAATTTCGGCGACATAGCCGTACCCCCGGTAGCTTAATAGATAAAGCATCCGGCGCGAAATCGGAAGGACGCGGGTTCAATTCCCGCCCGGGGCAACAAAACATTTTGTATTCCAATAATTTGTAAATTTATGATTTTCGCTTAGTACGCGGTAGTGCTTGTAATCATAATATATAGAAATCACTTTTATGATTGGTACGAAGCAATCAAATGCTGTACTGCAACCACCCTCATCTCTACACCCTACTTATTTCGGGATTTCAACAATGATGTCCACGTTTCTTTTATAAACTCTTTTATAACTAGCAGATAATGATACTTGTAGCCTTGCTAAAAGCAATATTTACAATGTAAAACTTATTAGAAAAACTTCTGTCTAGAGCCGTCAACAAAGGAAATTATACGGGGTGTTTATATTTATATTGAAAACTACGGCTGTGTTACAACGTACTAACACAAGCAGTAGGTCAATTTTATTTTACAAAATTAAAAAACGAGAGGAAAAATTTGAGTAATGTGCGGGATTTGTAATTTTGAAAGGTAATCCACAGAGCATGCGTTATTGCAAACATAAAAAAAAATATATTAAGCTCAACTTTAGTTATTTCATATGTATTCTAAAGTCAGCCAAAGATGATTCCACTTTGAATTCAAATATTTATTTGTTGAAAGTAGGTACAAATAGTTCTTAAGATAAATTTAGTTCTCTACAGTCTACCAGTCCACTGGTGTACAAATATGGAAATCAGAATACATACATCAATATTCATTTCGTTAATATATATATATATACCATGCATTAAATAAGACGTGAAATAATTAATATCATAGAATTTGAATAAATAAATGTCATTATCTTAAAACCTACAACGCATTTCTGTATGCATAGAAGCGACACGAACCTTTCTTCAAAAAATCGTCAATAGTATAAAAACTTTCCTCAACTAACCACTTTTTTAAACTTCTACAAAACCTGTTAAAAGGAAGATCGACTATATGACTTGGTAACGAATTATAGATAAGAGGTGCCATGTATACACAGTTTTTACGAAACATGGTCAGTTTGGGGGCTGCCATATTTAGACGTGTACGAGTAGTTGTCCTGTGGTTTGTATTATCCGTAGGTTCGAAAAGCGACATGTTACTCTTAATAAATTTTGCCATCTCATATATGTAAATGCAAGGAACTGTGAGCAGTTTCTTTGCCTTAAAAACTGGTTTACATGATTCAGTCCACTGCATGCCATACATAGCTCGAACACATTTTTTTTTGTGCTATGAAAACTCTGAAAATATCGGTAGCATTTCCCCACATTATTATACCATAGCGGATTGCTGAACATACATATGCGTGATACACCATCAGAACAGAGGCTAGGAGTACATTGTTTCAGCTTCTTAAGTGCAAATGTAAATTTATTTAGTTTACCACAAACAAAGTCAATATGATTCTTCCAACTTTAGTGTGCGTCAATATGCAACCCTAGAATTTTTACAGTATTGGCCTGTTTAATTTTAATAGTTTTATAATTAATATTTAAATTTATAATATCCCGTTGATACGTTTTGAAGTCAACAATTGTAGTTTTATGTAAATTTATTTTCAGTTTATTGTTATCTAGCCAGCCAATTATACTACTTAAGCAACTATTAATGTCAGGTTCATATTTTACTAGATCATTACATTTGAGAACGACTGTGGTGTCTTTGAAATTAAGGGTTAATAAAATTTGCAGTCATTTTATGCTCAACTCCGAACATTTTGCTCACCTGCTGATATATTATGATATCATCGATAATTTTAGCAAAATTGACGTAAAATAAGTACTGATGTTTGAGAACAGCTGTCGAAACCCATCTACGTAAGTTTCTAGGTGACCTATTTAAAATGTCAATGTTGGTGCATAATAAACACTTCATACAACGTAACATAACCTACAAATACATTGTGATTTGTGACCTGGATCTTGTATAATTTAAAGAAACACACACATTTTCTTGAAAAATTATATATAAAAAATACTAAAATAAACAAATATTTGAAAACTGAGAGCTATGGCTGAATCGTATTTTGTTGAAACCAACATTTTTTTCTACAAAAATTTAAAAAATAATTATAGTCATCATACAAACACACTTCTTAGTTCATAAGAATGTAATCTGATAATAAGATACTCGTACAATTCTATTTACAAAAGAAAATCAGTTATATTTCATGAGTTATACAATCTGTAAATAATATAGCTCTGTAGATTATGTTAATGCATTAATATAACTATGAAATTTTCAAATTCCATTTGAGCAATAAATATATATGTATCCGTAGTATTTTTTACAATATAAATATATTTTTAGAATTCGAATCACACAACAAGACTATATAAAACAGTCTCACTGTCAATGTATACAGCGCTGCATTATAAAATATATTAATAATTAATTATATTTGAATAAGACAATAATATTTTAGTAAACAACGCTTTTTTTTTTAAATCGTTAGAACGCTAACCAAACTGGCTCATCCACCATGAAACGGAAAATGTCTTACCAAGCACATAAAGGTTATGATCCGATGACACAGAGCTAGTTCTTGTTCCAGGTTTAACCAGCTTATACTTCGACCACATCATGTACTCGTACTTAACAGTTTTTTTTATCACAGTTGCACGTAAACAGTATCTATATAAAACATTCAGGTTAACTTGGCCGTAATACCCCATATAGTCGAGCTTTATTTTTGTCATGAAACCCAAGGTCGGTAAGTATTTTTTTATATTTACAGCACAGCACACAGGTTATGCAAGTTTAAGCATAGTTTACATGTAATTGAAAAATTATCTTCAATTCTTATATAACCAGGAATTTCATTGCAATCTCGCTACATGTTACTTAAATACTCAACTTATATTCTTGATAGTAACTAAACAACTTTAAATGTTTTAAATCGCGTATATTTGTCATTATTTTGTCCCAACGTTTCAAACACTTTGCAGTAATCACTTTGCGTGGTCACGGGCTGACTAATTGGTTTTATTTGTCACATGACTTATTATGAAATTATTTGGTCTACCGTCAGAATTTTTTATATTAATCATAACGTTCCCTATTCACGCAGTATTCGCTCAGTGTCCAGAGAGATTTGTGTCGGCCAAAATAATGACAAATATACGCGATTTAAATCGATTAAAATTGTTCAATTACTATGTGTAAGAATCGCGAAAGCTATGTGTAACGATATTATGTTTTTGATAATCGATTTTAATAATTTTTGTATCAAAACATCGAAATATTTTTTTTTTCACATCGTCATGGCTGTAAGTATACCTACGTAAGTATTTGCCCTTTATGTTTCTGAACGAAACATTTGTAAAATATGTGGTGTGGGCTAACGGCCCGCTGTTACCCCTTACTTACTTAATATAATATCATAGCTATACTATACTAGTGTAAGCTTTATGTATTTAAATAACATTATAAAATTCATATTTGCCGGTCGAATGTTGCGTTGTTAATGATTTATAATATAAAAGCAGTTAGTTTACAGGATGTTGACAAGTTTGGTTTGTTTGTTTAACGTTTTTAAGTATGGATTAATTCGATCGATGTTTCTTAAAAATTATGTAAATAACGTAGCAAATAAGTAATTAATTATTTTATCGTACGTCTATTAGTTATAAATTTAAATTCAAATAATGTAAGTATTGCCATTTCCGGTACCGCACATATTTTGCTGTATTTCCTGACTTTATTTCCTACACTATATAGTTTTTTTATTCTTATTATATACAGTAGCAATGTTTTTTCTGATACATTCTCCGATAAGCCAACTAGTGTTAAAAAAGTTAAGTTACTGTTTCCACGAACACACAATGTTTGGATCATACACGATGGCTCCCCTGAAGGGTGTTATGGCGTGACATAAAGAACGCTTTCATGCAAAGTGGATTTGTGAAAGTTTTCGCTTGAAATAATATTTGAATTTGTAATTTTGACGTCATCCTGTACGCAAAGAAAGATGGATGTTGTCTGGGTTGGAAACACGCGAGGAAAATTGATATGGTGGCTTTGGAAAGGTAAAGTTTGTAAACGAAATATTTTTATATCCAAGACATTATGCTGTATGTGTATTAACGCCTACGACATTTTTTATTTGTGTCTGATTATGACTGAACCTCAAAGGCTCACCTGATGTTAAGCGGACTAACCTTGCCTATAACAGATGCAATTCGTCAAGTGACGAATAGCACTGCGCCCGTCACCCTGAGACTGATAAAGTTGCTAAGTCTCATGTGCCTGTAATTTTACTGGCTCTCAAGGACAGCTGCCGGAACACGCAGTTAGATGTTAAATTTTCTACTTGAGGGTGGTAGCTAGGGGGGCAAGCCAGAGGAGCAGTCTCAAAATACCCTCCGACCATGCAAATTTTCATCGATTTGTGACATATTATCTTACAAACGTAGTTTCGTCCATGTTTAATTAGTTTTAAAGGAAGCAACTCAATAAATAAAAGTAAGGGTCGTATGAATCTATGATAATACTAGTTTATTATCATATATATTAAGTCATACCAAATCTAAACGAAAATTGCAAATCTGAAAATAGCTTTCATATGCCTATGTGCTTGTTCAGATAGAAATACTTGCAGAAGTGAAGTAACAATAAACATGTAATAACATGCATGTTCTTACTTCACTTCATCTCTGCAAGGACTCTGAACCTAAAAGCCCTGAGGCAGACATAGGATGCTCATTAAACCGACATGAAACAGGAAATATCACATCATTCTATGCAAGCGATACCAGGAAACGGGCACTGGTACGGATACTATTTATTTAGAATGAACAAATGAATATGTGAAATAATCAGTCAAAAGCAGGAATACGAGTTCATTAAAATACTCTCAAGTTCGAAATCACGTTCATAATTCCTTTTTCTAAATGAGAAGGTGACAGCTGCATAACATGCTGCAATTTAGCAGTAAGCCACTACTAACGTCAAAATAACTAGTGGCATGTTGTTTGAAATAAAATTCTCGTGAGTTTCACACATGTATTTAAATATTATAAATTAAACCGGTAAAAACACTCACGTTGGAGACCGAATACGTCGACGCGGGTTTCGAGCATATCATCAGGGCGAGTGCGCAGCTCGTATTTAATTAGTGGCATGTTGCTCATTCAGTGCATTATTTTCTGTAGTTACCTAGTACTGTCGTACTAGGTAACTACAGAAAATAATGGATGTCTGGATGTCTCCAATAGTAGGAATATGAAAAATCCATATACAATTTTTAAATAATAATTATTATTTTAGTAATAACGCATGCTCTAAGGATTACATTACAAAATTACAAATTGAGAGGAACAATTATAGTCATGTGAGGGATTTTTCCTATCGTAAATTTATAATTTTGAAATGTAATCCTTATATTCTTTAGAGTTTGAGACGATATACAACTTGACTTTGTATATACTTGCTATCTAGTTTTATTAAAGCAGACAATAGCACAAGTCCATCTGCAAACTTTACAGTCGACGCATAACAATAAAATTATTGCATACATTAAGATTGAAATCAAGAACGCAAAGACCATCAAATTTTGTTTTTAATTGGTTAAATGTCAACGTTTGTCCACACTCTCTCCTGATTTTAAATGATTTATTGGTTGAAGGCGTAAAACATGCTTAACATACAATGAAAATTGGCACTCAAGGTTAGCTACCGAAATATACTGTTAATTGTTGGCGACAGGTTTTCTACTTGAGGCTGTAAAATATCCCTTTCTTCTTATTCGCGCTGTTTGAATGCTATTAATATACATTACATATTTTTTAAGTAGTGATGGCTCAGTGGCATTGTCTATGGACTGCCGTGCAGCAGGTCCATGGTTCGAATCTCGCCGCGCCGCGGGCTTGACCTTCACCGCAAAGTGTAAGGGCATTTTGCGAGTGCCCACCTGGCTAGTGACCACCCTCAAGTAGAAAATCTGTCGCCAAGCACCTAACGATGTGTTCCGGCACCTGTCCTTGAGAGCCAGTAATTCTAGTTTAAGCCTGTTAACACCTTCGACCATATCATCACTTAGGTACCATCATGTGAGATTGAGGTCAAAGGCTTTCCCATCACCAATAAAAAAAACATAGATAATTTGTTAGTCCGTTTTAGTAAAAGTTTTCTTATCAAATTTTTATCATTAAACGTTCAATGGTTATTGATATTAATTATATTAGTAGGAAGAGAAGATTGATATCTATGTAATAAAATTTACGATCGCATTAATAGATAGAAGCAATGTTGCAACACACGATATGGGCGTTTTAACGTGACTACGCTTCCGCTGAAACCAGATAACTTTAGATATAAATCACAACAAATCGCATGGAATTTGTCCCATGGATTCCGCGGGGTCAATGTCCTTACATATTTCACCCTTAGCGCCACCCACTTCCCCGTTGCAAACGTTTATGATAAAGGAATAGTTTTTTAGCCCTGCGTAAGGAAAAGCCATAAGTTTTGTTATATTCTTCACGAGGTTGAAATTGCTTTTCACATTTGCAATTTGTGCTTGTAAAACATTTATAACATTTCCACAGCAGGTATTTCCGTTTATGCGTAGATTTTTGAAAATGTTCATTTTAATCTGCGTGTTTCGATTTAACTCCTAAAATAAGTGGCCCGGAACTGGTAAATTTTTTTACAAGCACTAATTGCAAATGTTAAAAGCAATTTGAACCTCGTGATGAACATAACAAGACTTATGGCTTTTCCTTGCGCAGGGTTTATACAACTATGGTCTATTCTACTATATATGCCCGCACCCTATTATTATAGGACCAAAAAATATCTAGCAACACGTGGGCATTAAGACAACACTGCCTTAAATAAGGCGTGATATTTTTAAGCAGTGTTCAAAGTATATTATGTCTATCTTTAAAGTCATTGGTAAGAAACATTATCCTGAAAATACAAGTTTTTGTAGGTACAGAGCCTCGATTTGACTATTTTTTACTCAGCGATTTTTTGTATTTTTTTTTGTAGCTTGTAGGCTAGCCTTTGATCACTATACATACACGATGGGAAGTGATGATGAGGTCGAAAATATTGGATGGCTAGTCTAGAATTACTGGCTCTTAAAGCCGGCTGCCGTAACACACCGGTTGGGTTATTGGTGGCAGATTTTCTACCTGAGGGTGGTAGCTAACCAGGCGGGTCTTCGCAAAATGCCCTACCGCCATGCTGTAACGACTGCCATCGTAAGACAACAACCAGAAACGACAGCTTAACGTGCCCTCCGAAGCACGGAAGCGCTCAGTAGTAATGTCACCAGCGGTCACCCATCCAAGTCATGAGCGCGGCGGACGTTGCTTACTTTGCTGATCGATTCAGAATGGCTTAGTAAACCTCGCTACGAGCGCTTCGCTACTAAGTAGGGTTGGCATAACAAGGTATCAGCTTACTCCATCCTATCAGCTATGGACGTCGATCCAAAAATGTGTAAATTCTACCTTGTTACAGATGTATATTTGTCATCCCAAAATAGGAACCTCGCCTTTTGACCCAAGCAATTCATGAATAAATACATGCGCTCTGGACTAGCGTCTCATAACCTAAGGGAGGCATAAAAAGTGTCTTCAAGATATGTCCGACGTGGTAGGAATACAATATTACAGTAGGGTTGAATTTTATGAGCCCTTTTAACGACATTTGTATGTTTTATTTAGGTTTCGCTTATCATTTTCTGTGACATATTTTCTGAGGAGCACGAAGAATTCCAAATAACTGAAACAGCGCTATTTTATTGTTTGTTTACAGTAAACTTGAAACATTTAAGGAATAGCATTACTGTGTAAGCTTTTTAGCTATGTGAATGGTAACATTACCTTGTTTAGTAACAAAACGTAAGATATATTATTTCAATTATAAAATTTAAAATTATCTCAATTGAAAAATATTATGTACGTATTTTTACAATTTGTAAATTTCTTTAAATTGTTTTTTAAATATTATGATTACAAGCACTACCGCGTTCTAAGCGAAAGTCATAAATTTACAAATTATTGGAGTACAAAATGCTTTGCCCCGAGCGGGAATTGTTGGGGGGTCCCCCGGAAGCTGAGCAGTTTAGGCATCCGGCGCGAAATCGGAAGGACGCGGGTTCCATTCCCGCCCGGGGCAAAACCTTTTGTACTCCAATAATTTGTAAATTTATTCTTTAGGATGTATTATTATGAGAAATGTACCGATGTGTATTTAATGAGCACTGAGTAATAAAATATTATTAAATTATTAGTATTATATATTATACATTATATTTTTATTCTCTGACTATAGAATGGGAAGTTCAAATCTTTTGTTTATCTGTGTAGAGTGGGAAAAGTTTACACATTCCATACAATGCCCTACCACCATGCTATAATGACTGCCATCCTAAGACAACAACCGGGACTGCTGGCTCAACTGGTGTCTTCCAAAGCATGGAGTTATCAGTGGTAAATGCCACTAGCGGTCACCTATCCAACTCATGACTGCAGCGGACGTTGTTTAAAGAACGACTTAGCAAGTTTTACTACGCAGGTTTTGGCTGAAAATAGGTATGTCAAGACATATGACGGTAAAAACTAAATTGTAGAGGTTAATAACCCGCTGTACCCACAGACATAGATTTTAAGCAACTGCCGGTTGAGTAACGCTGAGAAGATGCAGTATCGTTGTGGTGTATAGGCGTGTATTCACCTAAGAGAAAGCATTGTATTGGAACTGCACTATTTCCAAGTCTCTGAGATATACAGTTGTTGAGTCTCATGTGCCAGCCCTTCAAACTGGAACACAATAATACGCATATTACTGTTTAGAGGCAGAAAAAGGCATGACGTCAATAATTCCCCGACGAAAACTTTCACAAATTAGCTTCTTCCGGCCGCAACGGAAGACCAACTATGGTTGTTAACGATCAGCACTATGTTGAAATGGAGATGATTTGTGACAGTGCTGCCAGATTAATTTTGTTTTGTCTTATATTTATTGCTCGGAATTATGGGTCTTGGTGTCTAAAGTTTTCATATGTTTTTTGCCAAATAAAGCCTAATCTATTATTGTATGAAATAATAATGACTATAACGTAATATATGTTGATAGTAAACGATTTTCTATCATAAAGTGTAGAATAGTTAAAATGAAGTTACAGCCAGATAAATCCAATAGGGCCTCCGTTAATGGCTGTGCCGTTACCTTTTTGCTGAACAGCCATTTTATATCCCAGCTATGATGATACGGGAACATAAATTATTATATCGGCTTGTGGCATAAGTTTACTATAAAATGGATATAAATTCCACTTATTACGGGGAGAAGGGTGAACGCACATAAAATTTGTCTGAAACTTTCCATAAAAGTTTTTCAATAGCTACTTATTCTTTTTGGAGATAAAATTTTACGTTATACTACTTCGGTTGAATTGAATTTCTAGCAATAGATTTAGGAATTGTCAGCGGAGATATCAAACCGTGAAGGTGACAAAACATTGGTCTGTGACCCCGAACTTTGAACTACGAAATTTTAAGATGGTAACTGCCCGTGGGGTGCCAGGCTAGTATATCACCCACCCATTGCCCCCTGTGGTCGTAGTAAAAGGTAAAATATCGGAAGGTGGGCAGGAGAACCTACATAGGAAATTATATTTTAAGCTGCGATCCCCAAGACGCCTGCCAAGCGTGGAGATTAAGGTTAACATAATGGGCGAGGGTGTGTTCAGCATTGGAAAATCCCGCTGATACAGTGCGTGCCAGAGGACGCCCACCATTAATGATGCCCATGTGGCAGCCAATAACTGATAATCAAAGAAATGGCATCGAAAGTGAATAATTGTTTACTGTACGGCTGTAAAATTACAGTAGATTTGAGATTTTTGTATTTTCTTTGTTGTTATTCAACTTGTTTACCTCCATTTTTCTTCGTTAATTGCAACCACTGATTTCGAACCATCCTTCGTTGGTTTCACGTCAATAAGTATAAAACCTAAAAAGTCCTTAGCGTAAGTTTGGCGAATTTATTGAAAGTTTCGACATATAGGTAGATAATAAATTCATTTCTAAATATTTTCTGTATTTTCTCATTTCAGTAAACGCGAGCCGCGATCCCCGTTCATATCCCTTATCGTTGACGGAACGAACAGTGCTATACTGTTTGAAATTTAAGTAATAAACTGGATTATTCATACACTGAAATTCATATTAGGTACCTATACTACTCCCCATACATTCGGAGAATAAAACCACATTGTAAAATGTACCTATTGTATTAAAGGTTGTCCTTTGTGACCACTATCTTGACTGATTGTAAGTGATGATATGGTCGATGATGTTGTTCTGGCTAACCTAGAACTACTGGCACTCAAGAACAGCTGTTGGAAAGCATTGTTAGGTGCTTGGCGACAGATTTTCTACTTGAAGGTGGTAGCTGGCCATGCGGGCTTACGCAAAAGGACCTACTACCATGCTGTTGCAACATGCCTGCCATCCTAAGACAACAACCGGGACAGACGGCGTGCTCTCTGAAGCACAGAAGCGCTCAGTAGTAATGTCACTAGCGATCTCCCATCCAAGTAATGACCACAGCCATCGTTGCTTAATTTAGCTGATCAGTTAAGATAGGCTTAGGAAACTACAGTACGAGCGCTTCGAATTATGTGCATTTTGTTGCAAGCAGCCAACAAAATTACAAATTTACGAGAGAAAAAATTATAGTTATGTGCGGGATTCGAACCCGCGTCCATCCACCCCTCGCGGGTTCGAATCCCGCACATGACTATAAAAATTTTTCTCTCGTAAATTTGTAATTTTGTAATGTAATTCGCTTAGCAGGCGTTATGGCAAACTTAACAATATTAAAAAAAAGGCCAACAAAATTGTTCTACAACATACTTTTATTTTATCAAACTTTTCTAATTATATGTAAGTTTTCTAATATTTATATAAGCTCAAAGCAGTACTCAACGATATTTTATGACTGAATTAATTGAAATTGTTTGAGAACTTTCGTCGATATCACTGTATAATACTTAACTATTCTAATCGATTAAAACCAACCTGATTTAAAATTAAGTGGCCATTTTGCTTGCAAACTAGCCTATAACAAGTTCGATTGGCATTGTCCTAATAATCGAACCTGATAATAATAGATCTCGTTTTAGAGGCAATAGGAGGTATTTTATCATGCGGATAAATTGGAATTCATAGGTACGAGTATATAGTGAGAAAATAGATTTGGCCGGAGAATCGAATTTCCGGAAACACAATTTGCTTTATTTTGAATGGTAAAGTGATTAATTTCAATGTTTAAGCCGGATTTTGTCCCATCATCTCACATTAACAGCCATAACGTTGAATAGAAGTCTCCCTAATGAAGGGGGGTTTTTATAATCCCTATGCTATGCAGGTGCCTTGGGGATCGCAGTATAAAATGACAGTTCTTCAGATGGCAGTGCTGTTTCACCTTCTGGTAGTTTCCTAGCTTCTCAAAAATCCGACAGAATGATATGAGGGGATACAATAACCCGGCGCCTGACGGGGATTGTCCTATACTAAACATATTTCACAAAATTCATGAAGCATCGCTTTGGGTGACAAATAGATTTAAGACAAAACTATTGCAATCATCTTTAACTGTAACCTTTTAGACCTTATAATAATCCTAATAAGACTATGTCTAATATAGATAATTTATATTATTTGCTTTTAGTAACTGTTATATATTTATTCCTGTTTCAGCATATGATTATTTTTTATTTAAGCTGTTTATCATGTTTTATTAAAATGACTGTAAGAATAACATTAAGGACTGGAACATAGCTTGTTAAGAAAAGCTCTGTGATGTAACTTAGAAAAATATAAAGCTCATCCTGATAACTAGTTTTTTTTTTTTTTTTTTTTTATTTCTGATAGGTTAGCCTTTGACCACTATCTCACCTGATGGTAAGTGATGATGTGGTCGAGGATGTTGTTCAGACTAACCTAGAGTCACTGGCTCTCAAGGACAGCTGCCGGAACACACCGTTAGGTGATTGGTGACAGATTTTCAACTTGAGGGTGGTAGCTAGCCAGGCGGGCATTTGCAAAGTGCCCTACCACCATGCAAAAACCACTCAAATAATGAGATTAAAATATTCTATGTCTCTCTTTTGACCAGTTGTCTTTGTTACGTCATCCAAGCCAGTTGTTATTCACATCTGCGAAACAGTTTCTAGCTAACAGCGAAATAGAAATCTCGATAACTTTTCCGTACAATGGGAATACTTATCTTTCTTTTTACTTAAATAAGAAAATAATATATATAAATTCATACTTCAGTAGTCTTTCTACGAAGAGTTAGTTCCAAAATAGATCAAAGTAATTTCGTTGAAGATCTGAAATGAAATAAAATCGTTACAATTTCTTTTTGCAAAAGTAACTGGCAATGAGCTTTGTAAGAAAACTTGGATAATTAAGAGCTTTGCATCATTTAACTTTACAAAAATCCGTCATTAAAAATTCAACATCAATAATTAAAAATGACTTCTTCAGCTTTGAACACGAGTCAAAGACTCAGCTGTAATTGTCGCTTGTCAATTTAAATCGTTTAAAGTTGGCGTCAGTCTGGTAAGTTTTTAATTTCTTCTGATTCCCTTAACTTTAATTAGTTTAACAAGAAAATACTCAAGTTATTAAATTCGAACTTCCACAATGTTTCACAATTCCTTTGAAGAAGGTTCACGCTCTTGTGAGACCTTTTAGTGTCAAACTCGTTATTGTATTCCGTATAAAATAAATAACCTGCCAAAGCAATATTAAATGGCACAAACAACACACGAGTTGCGCGACTGTACACTTGATAATAAAATAATTTGACTCAGATGTCTTGCTCAACCAGCTTTCCGAGACCTCTCATATTAACGACCTTCATGATTGCTTATTCAACCCTTTATCGCCAAAGCGGATCAATCATATCTGGACAAAGATGGGCATCAAGAGAGAATGTGATATGAGTGCGTGGTTTTTTAATTACTTTCCGTCAATACGACGCGTAATCATCAATCAATAAGTCAAAAAGATTGATGAATGTGCTTGGAAAATCAATTTCGTTGCGATGATGCGTTATTGTTAATTTGACACTAAACGTATACGATGCTTACCAAATGTCTCATATACCGCTAGTGAATGTTATTTAAAAAGCGATTAGTAACATGTGTAAGTTGAAAGTATTTAACTTAACGATACGTCAAATTATGACTATTAAGCATCAGCATGTTTGAATAAAACATTGTATTCAAATAGTTTGTAAATGGTTTAAATAAAAAGCTTAATGTTGAGCTCATCAGTCGAAACAGTTGACGTTTATCAGGAGTCAAATCGCGACGGTGTGAGTGGTCTGTGGCACAATGAAGCTCTAAATAACGTCTGTGGACGTGTGCGTCAGCGCGGCGCCTCAGTGACGTAGTAAACGCGCTTACATTTAGACTGACGGACAATACGACGGGTCTGACTGGCCGCCACTTGCATTCGTCCGCTGCACCGGGCGGATTTCACCCGCGTCCGCGATTAAAGGTTATTCGACTGAGAAAAGATAAAGATTTTTACGTGGTATTGAAATGTTAGTATATTATAATAGTTGGTTTTTTAATGCAAAATATATAGATATAAATATGCATTCAGCGTAATTTAATACTGACTTTAATACTAACAAAAATATGAAGTTAATTGATTAATTTAGTTTGGGCAGTTATTTGCGTAGTACCGATTTAAATGTGTTTCACTTTAAATAAAACTACTGAAATCATTTATATAGATTAATATTTAATTAGATTTAACTGTGGACTGTTTTAATTTCATGTCAGTCTTTTAAGTAATTGTAATTACTTACTACAATTGCGTTTTTACAAAACATAGTTATTAAATCAAATTTTTCTTAATGTCTTTAGACCATTTTTTTAAATAAATTTATACTATTTCTTGTTTTTTAGTCTGTTTGTCGTTCCGGGTAGAATCCTAACTGAAATTTTGAGTATTTCCCGATTAGCTAGATTTCCAGCTGAAACTATCAGGGTAGCTCACAACTCCACTCACACTCTTTCTTGTTTGATTGTCTGGAGTCCGGGTGGAATACTGTCACTCAAATATCGAATGCTTCCTAATTAGTTTTATACTTTTAAATGATTATTAATTTATTTATTCGTTACTAGTGATAACATTACTTTATTCTGCGTATAACAATCATTTTAGTTATTCCAAATATGGAAAATCTGTATTTCTAAATATTATGATTACAATCACTATCGCGTGCTAAGCGAAAATAATTTATTTTACAAATTATTGGAGTACAACCGTGTACCGTCCCCTATGACAGTTTAAGTAATACAATTGGAGTACAAAATTTCGGCCAAAAATGCCAAGTCCAAGTGGCCGAGTGGTATAGCCATCCGGCGCGAAACCAGAGGACGCGGGTTCGATTCCCAACTTTGGCCTAAAATTTTGTAATCCAATAATTTGTAAAATATGAAAAATATGGCCAAGTGCGAACCGTTTTCTCAGAAAGTGATAAAATAGCCTTCAGAAATAATATTTATCCTAAAATACTGGCGTCGCTTCGACCATAAATATAGGCAGTTTCAAAGCCTGTCTTCAACTTATTAATGTCATAAAATATTATGATGATAACGTTATAATGAGACATAAAATAACACAACTACGTACCTTATCGTGGCAACACTCGTGTCAGGTGTCAGTTACATAACGCTATTATTTATAATATATCTATTTTAATATATATGGCATTTTTATAATAAAATCGATTATCGACTTACACTACAGTATAACCGCGTTTTGAACATTATTGACACTTGATGAAACGTGGCCAGTTTATTCTAAATTAAAAGTTTAACCTTGTTATGCATTGATATAAAAAGCTTTTTTCCTCGTTGTGCGTGGGGTGCCGGACTAAATTTTCACCCCAACCCCCCTCCCCATTTCTAGCCGTGGGTGGTGTAAAAGGCAACTAAAGTTACAATACCGGAAGATGGTCAGCAGCGCCTTCTGAGGAACTGATATCTTAAACTGCAATTCCCGAGACGCCTGCCAAGCGTGGGGATTATGGGAAATCCCCTTCTAATGGGGGTAGCTGTGTTGAGCAGTGGACAATCCGGATGATATAGTAAAAAGCTTTTATATTTCATTAACAAGGAATACGCGTGTTAATAGAATAATAATTTGTTGAAGATTGATTTATGTTTTTTAGTTATAAGCAACAATAGTATAATAAATTAATTCAAGTTGGCTGTCCAGATGGCGTTAACTTACTACCAGGCAGGCATTTACTGTAGAAAACATGTAAATTTTCTCAAACACTGCTTATTTTTAATCAAAAATGTATCGACGTTAAATATATGAACACGACAGGTAATACAATTTTCTCAAACGTTACATACGTTTGAAGCAGTGATGGCTCAGTGGCATTGGCTATGGACTGCCGCGCAGCAGGTCCATGGTTCGAATCCCGCCGCGGGCTTGAGCTTCAACGCATGGTAGAAGGGCATTTTGCGACTGCTCATCTAGGTAGCGACCACCCTAAAGTAGAAAATCTTTCGCCAGGCACCTAACGGTGTGTTCCGGCGGCAGTCTTTGTGAGCCAGTAAAATTACAGGCACATGAGACTTAACAACGTCTCAAGGTGACGAGCGCAGTGCAATTCGTAACTTGTGACGAAATGCATCTGTTATATATAGGCAGAGGTTAGTCCGCTTAACATCAGGTGGGCTGCGAGCTTCTTCCGTCACAATAAAATTTAAAAAATCTTTAATTTAGATTCCGTTGACGCAAAATTTATAAACGCAGCAGGTGCTAACGAACAAAGTTAGTAATAAAAGCAAGTAACCAATATAGGCATGTATTAAAAATAAAACTATCAAAGATTAAAGACAGCGACAGTACAATCGTCTACTAGAAGCCGCAGCATGCAAACGAGAATCATCATGGAAGCAAGCAACTGTGCCCTGACACTTCAGAGACGCGGCCGTGATTGCGCTCCCTGTCTCGACATTCTGAGATATTAGACTTGCTCTCTCGCGACACTCGGCCAGGGAAATAAAGCGCGGGATGTGGCAGCCCTGTAAGGGTTAAATCTATTGTTTAGCATGAGCTAAGAAATTGCTTTGTGACTTCGCTCGCTTTCGCTTTGTCTGTACTACGAATGCTGGTGCATTAAAGCGGGAACGGGAAAATTAAGTCTTCCTCATTCCGGTCTTGTGATTTTATGCGGAAAATGTATTTGGTGAGATGAAAATTGCTTGAAGAACAATATTGAGATTTTTTAATAATTTAATATTGCGTCTTTGTAGGAGCCTTACCGTCTTGACTGGAACTTCAGGATATTATATTTTGTAAGTTTGATTTGTTTATTTTATGGTATGTATAAATATATTTAGGGATGTCATCAATTGTCATAATTTAACGTGCCTTTAACTTTTATATCTAGGTTTTACTAATTGTGAGAAAAAAAGTGTAGATATTTTTTTTTAATTTATTTATATATCTCTAACATTTACATATTTATTTTCTCAAGTCCTACAAAACCAATTATGGTTTGACGTAGGACTATGTATCGCTTACTAGCGCTGCCTTATATAATAATCTTATATTAAGTACATATAAGCATGCATAGACAGGTCTATTGTTATCCAAAGAAAAAGTTACATAAAAAATACCCTTGTTTTACAAATACTAACAAGTACAATCGAGCAATGAATGAAAAGAAAAGATGGATTCCATCACCATAGTTCATCAACCAAGATGATATGCATGCTATTTCTTTCTATGCCAAATTAGTGGGGTGGAATAGTTAAAGCACTTTTTTTATTTCATATAACATCACATATACGTCATAATGATCAAGAATTTTGACATTAACTAGACTATTTATATTATTTTACTCTGGAACGCCATTGAGAATTCATTATCAAAAAACCCCTATTTATTGTTCCAAACAAATCCAGGGCCTAGCAGTCAGGCAACTTACGCAACTTAGCCAACAAGATAGTCTTAATTTCTAGTATGATCTTCTCTACGAACACTTAGGAAAATACCATGAAACGTTGTGTTTTTTAGATAGAGGTCCTTTTACAAACTTAAGTGATCTATAGGCTCGTTACACGACTAAACATAAGTAATATTTATAGCTAATAACAATAACTTCGCTAATTATGATCCACACCTATTAGCCACATTCAGTATCTCTTAGAACCGAACTTAACTTTCGTCTTCGAGATTGTAGCTAGCTGGTTATTAATGTAGTTTTAAAATGTGCGCTCTTAATGACTTTGCCCGAGTTAAAACCGCGTTAAAACGTCTCTTTGTGCTCGTAACAGCGCTATTTAATTCATAAAGACGTGAATAGCTATGATTCGTAGACGTTATGAAAAGAATTTTCTTTAAGAACCGCATTAGTTGAATCTGAATGCTACATGCATGTTGGTCGTTCTTTCAGTAGTATTCTTTAGGCGGTTAAGTAAGAACCGACGTACATAGAAGAAGCTTTTGAGGTTCCCTTTTTTACATGTCATAACAAATATTAACTCGTATGAGTTGATATGTTTGAAAATTTAAACGACATAAAATTTATTGAAGTTTCAATACTCTTTAGAGCAATAATATGTTCGGGTCTGAATTTTACAAAGTGAATTTAAGAACTTTATATCACTTTCCAGTCATACTTTTTTAATATAATGTGTTTACGTTTTTCTGGTACAATTTAAAAAGTTAAAAAAAACTAAACTATGGGTTTGTTATTAGACTTTAAATAAATGAATAGCGCAGTAAATATAATGCATACGATCCCTTGAGGGTTATCATAATATCTAAAATTATAGAAGCTAAAACACTTCAACAACGAAATAATGATCACAACCATTCGTTATCCTGAACGACGTTACCCCCAACTTTTTCCCTCCCTTTAGCGAAATTTATGTGCAAATATTTTGAAAGTCTATACATTAGTTAATGAATGCAGTCTCTTGGCAATGTGTACGCAACGTCTTTGCCACCCTTATTCTGAAAAATATTAGATTATTCCGAAGGGTAACGGAGCGAGTCTGGAGCATCAATTTACTGCTGATTTCTAACGCTTAGAAACTTGTTCTATACATATTCGTTATGTATTTGATATTTAGCTTATTTGATAGCTCGTGGGGTGCCGGGCTAGAATGATTCCCCTATCTCTTCCCCTGGGTGAAGTATGAGGCGACTAAGTGTAAAATACCGGAATTTATTATATTCACGCGCTTTGAGGAACTGCTATCTTACACTAATATCCTATAGATGCCTGCCACCGTGGGAATTATGGCAAAATCCCTTTTAATTAGGGAGACTCTGTTCAGCAGATCACTATCTGGCTGATACAATATGTATTTTTTTTGTTTATATTTAGTTACAGAATATAAAAACAAATCTGTCACATAAAAACCAAAGAGCGAGAATTAAATATATTAATAATGTAAACTTACGAGCACCATAAAGGTCCGTGATTATATGATAAACAAATCAAATTTGATTATCACCTAATTAACAGCGAATATAATTATATTTCAGTAGAGGAGCATCGGAAGCCTCTTAGTTCTAGCAACAGTCCAAGCCAAGGTTCATAACGCATTGGTGTCCGCCTGAAGCGTTTGCCGCAGAGGTAGTACCGTCTCAGCTTGAGAACTTTCATCACTTGCATCTCAGGGCTATTGAGTGTCTTAAAAACAACTAGTCCTTCAAAAAAAACATAGAAGATATTAACTGGCATCACGTTTTTCAGGTAAGCCGATCAATAAATTTTGAAGCAATTATGGCTGAGCGGTTATCCCTATAAAATGCGGTGCCGTAAGTCTATGATACGATCCCCACTGCAGACTTGAGCATGGTGGGAGGGCAAATGCTCGACTGGCTAACTACCACTCTCAAGTAGAAAATCTATCGATAAGCCCCTAACAATGTGTTCCGGCAGCAATCCTTAAAAGAGCCAGTTATGTTCCAGGTTCATGAGATTCAACAACTGCGGGCAGGGAGAAGGGCGTAGTGCAGTTCATCACATATGACGAACTGCATCTGTTATAGGCAGAGGTTACCGCTTAACATTAGGTGGGCCTCGTGCTCCTCCTCATCCTCCTCAGCCTCGTCTCAATCGCATTAAAAAAATGAAATAAAACCACATTCACCTTTTTCAACAGATTATACTTGCTTATCTGCTGCAGCACGTGAAAAACATTTTGATTAAGAAATCCTACTACACAGTTTGTGATTACTTAAATGACAAAAATGCTTGGAACATTCCGCCTCTGCCAAGAGGCGGAATTTTCCAAGCAAGATAAAGGTATATATACAATTTTTTTTCACCTGTCTCCTACGTACTTTAAACAAATATTGTAATAATTGTATTATATTGTTTATAACACATTGTAAAAAGACGTTCAAAAGAATGGCCCCGAGTTTCTTGCCTTTTTCTTGCAGTGGCTCTATAATTTTTTTTGCTGAACGTGGCAGTACAATGTAGAATATTTCAATATTAAAATTTGAATTTGAGCATTATTAGACGCCAGAATAAGGCCGCAGTTATAATGGATGGCAGTGAGACATTCACTTGACGCACCCCTGCATCACCATTATACACTGAACAGCGTGAAGGCTGTACATTGTATAGCTCACAGGCGACGGATAATTCAGTGTTTGTCCAGATACTTAATTGAAATTACCTTAATAACACTAATACATGCAATTGTTTGGAAAGTATTCAGTATTCCATTACTTATACAGGGCATCCCACGGCGATGCCACATGGAGGGAAAGTACCTTGAATATTGTAGATGGAAAATTTTACTGCAAGATTATTTGAATTTAAAAACCAACTTAAACTGCTTTCATATATATTTTAATAATTGCATGGTTTAACCGGGAATCGAACACTCAAAAAAATCACTCTGTAGTTTTATCATCGAAATATTTAATTATAAGGATTATATTTTGCTACATAATATAGTGTCAGGAATAAAGGGAAGGCCATGAATAGACAAATATTTTACAAGTATTTTAGGAAAACATCAAATTTATTCTGAAATAAAAACACTTTAAAAAATATTTAAAAAAAAATATATAGATTGTATTATATATACTCGTATATTTATCATATATATATATATATATATATATATTATTATATATATTTATTGTGACAATTCAGCCTAATTTTCCTGTTAAGCCGACGTGAAGTCACAAATGCCACGCAGCCAAACCGGAAGAATTTTCGTCGCTTTTACACGAAGCATCCTCAGGAGGTCTTGACTCTTCGAGCGCACGATCGAGACAACTTCTCGTTTGAGTTTAATCTGGTTTGATATTTTGGTCACACTATCTTGTAAGTTACAAAAACCTGACCATACGAGTAGATAAAAAAAACGGCACTATAAAAATACTTATGGAACCAGTTTTTCTTGACAGCTGATAGATATTTAACGACAAAAATCTACCATCCCAGGATCCTTGCCGCCTTCGCCTTAACAGTTTTTTTTTTTTTTTTTTTTTTATGCCTGATAGGTTAGCCTTTGACCACTATCTCACCTGATGGTAAGTGATGATGTGGTCGAGGATGTTGTTCAGGCTAACCTAGAGTTACTGGCTCTCAAGGACAGTTGACAAAATCGTTGCACATACCCAAAACGACTAGGTGCAAGTGATTAAAATTTATATTTTCAGTACAATTTTTATATATAAAGTATAGCTATACTGCATCAAATAACAAAAGGTTTACTTTTTAAAACAACAACAATTTTTTAATAATTTAATAGCTACCGAATAAAAATCATTACCTACGCTCATTACTTACGATATGTAGGTAGTAAAATTTTATAGAACC
The DNA here is from genome assembly GCA_963854805.1 of Plagodis dolabraria. Lineage (NCBI taxonomy): Eukaryota > Metazoa > Arthropoda > Insecta > Lepidoptera > Geometridae > Plagodis > Plagodis dolabraria. The sequence continues at coordinate 9,947,722 of OY978452.1, read as the reverse complement.
ATAACCAAATATTACGAGAAAGGTGGATAACATTTCACTCTGTTTTATTTTTATTGATGTTTGGTGTCTTTGAACTCATTAAAAATGTTTGTCTATACAAAAAGATTTTCTTTTCAAAAAGATAAGTACGGACAATTTATTAGTAATTTTTTTAAATTGATAGCATAGGTACTATAAAATCTGGTTACGTTATTAGTCGTCAAATTATAGAGTTGATTATAATATTGGATAAAATTAATTTATTTTGGGTTTGCGTTATTATGATCACAGACTTCCATTTGTTATAAGACATGGAATATTTTTTACGATTTACTAGTCATTTCTTCAGGAAGTGCGTTATAATTGATACAAACTGCTTTTGTTTACGCGCAGGAGCCTTCATTAATAATTCCTATTTTGTCATTTGTTTTATCGAAAAAATATAACATTAACATACTTGCCTGAAATTAAAATCCAAAAATACACATCTCAATGTTAAATATTTTATTCAGCGGGCACAAGACACAGAAAAAAATAATTGCGAACGGTTTTCGTTCTGCACTTGAATGCATATGTTTTTAGAGTTACCAAATTAAACTGAGCCGCTTTCTACCAACTTAAATTTCAACAAAGGATTTCTTTAGTACCCAACTTACGAAATATATTGAATAAGAAATGTATTAACCTATTTCTAGGTATGACCGCTATAAAATATTTAAATTTCTTTGGCGCATACGTAAATGCACCTAAAAAATAATTGATACAACTTTTTGAACCAATACCTACTCCATTGAAAGACGCGCAAAAATCCTCACTGGATGCGATGTTTAGGTGAAAACCAGACTGGAAAGCCTTGAATACGTTGCAAAGTTGCCGGTCTTTTAGTGTTGAACAGGATACATTTCGAAGAGTGTGCGATGAAGTTGCATAACTTAATTCCTGCATCTCGAACAGTGAAGGAACATCCTCCCAGCGTCTTTGTTTCCCGAGAGCTATAATAATCTGGAAGTTTTCAAGTCTAGAGTGAATAAGTATCTTCTAGACAAGCATGCTCCATCGTCAACCACGTCGTCACGATCAGGTCAGACTGCAGTCAAATGCATGTCTATTCGCTATAAAAGAAAAAAGTTAACTGTGAACTCAGACCTCTTTCTGTTTGTACCGAATCTTAGACATTTATAGACTTCAACACTTTACTATGTAAGTAGTACTGTACTGTATCAGCCGGATCGTCCACTGCTGAACACAGCCTCCCCTATTAAGGGGGTATTTGCCATAACCCCCACGCTTGGCAGGCGTCTTGGGGATCGCAGTGTAAGTTGGCAGTTTTTAAGGCGCTGCTGGCCACCATCCAGTATTTTTCCCTTAGTCACCTCTTACGTCACCCACGGGATGATATGGGGAGGTGCAATTCTAACCCGGCACCCCACGGGAGATGTGAGTAGTAATTGTACTAAATTAAGTGTTTATAAGTTATCATCGTACATAAAAATATCCTCCCTACAAGCCACGTCAACCCCGATCAATAAGACGCCTGCCTTACTTTACTAACTGGCGGTATCACTTTACTCGCTACACTTTGTATCGATAACATACAGATTCTTTACCAAACGCCAATATTTTAATGAGCCCTCCCTGACTTGAGTGCTATACGTAGGGTTGGATAGGCGGGGATCAGAACACGGGACGAATAATGAGTTAAAATGCGAGATCTTGAACGCAATATAAGGCTCAAAATGTTTTTGTTTTTAATCGAAAGTATTCGACAAATGGAGACATGAAGGCGTTCCCATATCAGTACTAGTTAAATATAGCGCACAAATAAAACACGCATTGACTAGTCAAGTAGCGGCTAATAGAACACTAAATGAAATAGGTTTTCTTCTATGTAATAGATATGAATATACATACATATTCAAAATTTTATTGAAAAAGTATTTTGAATTAGTCTGATTTAATTATTATGTTATAGTATAAGGTACGCTTAGTACATTCAAAACCATTGCCCGTGGGGTGCCGGGCTAGAATGTCATCTCCCCATTTCTACCCATGGGTGTCGTAAAAGGCGACTATAAGTAAACACAATCAGAAGCGCTCGTAGCGAAGTTTGCTTAACCATTCTGAATCTTTTTTTTTTTTTTTTTTTTTTATGCCTGATAGGTTAGCCTTTGACCACTATCTCACCTGATGGTAAGTGATGATGTGGTCGAGGATGATGTTCAGACTAACCTAGAGTTACTGGCTCTCAAGGACAGCTGCCGGAACACACCGTTAGGTGCTTGGCGACAGATTTTTCACTTTGAGGGTGGTAGCTAGCCAGGCGGGCATTTGCAAAGTGCCCTACCACCATGCTGTAACGACTGCTATCCTAAGACAACAACCGGGACCGACGGCTTAACGTGCCCTCCGAAGCACGGAAGCGCTCAGTAGTAATGTCACCAGCGGTCACCCATCCAAGTCATGACCGCGTCGGACGTTGCTTTACTTTGCTGATCGATTCAGAATGGCTAAGCAAACTTGGCTACGAGCGCTTCAAAATCAGCGTCGTCGTCAGCGGACGTCGATCAGCAAAGTTAAGCAACGTCCGCCGCGGTCATGACTTGGATGGGTGACCGCTGGTGACATTACTATTGAGCGCTTCCGTGCTTCGGAGGGCACGTTAAGCCGTTGGTCCCGGTTGTTGTCTTAGGATGGCAGTCGTTACAGCATGGTGGTAGGGCACTTTGCGAATGCCCGCCTGGCTAGCTACCACCCTCAAGTTGAAAATCTGTCGCCAAGCAAAAATAACGGTGTGTTCCGGCAGCTGTCCTTGAGAGCCAGTATTTCTAGGTTAGCCTGAACAACATCTTCGACCACATCATCACTTACCATCTGGTGAGATAGTGGTCAAAGGCTAACCTACCATGCGTAAAAAAAAAAATCAGAAGGTGGGCAGCAGCACTCTCTGAGCAGCAGCATTCTCACATTGTGACCCCCAAGCCGCCTGCCAAGCGTGAGGATTATGACAAACCCCCCATATTGGGGGAGTACAGTACTTTGAAAATGTGTGCCCGAATCTCATTTTTTTTTTCATAAATCGTAAAAACGAGTGACCGCTCGCAGTTGCACACGCGTGTTGATGGTTGATGATAATGGTGGTTGAATGGTGGTCGTATGTGTTAATCCAGTGCTTTTTCTATCTCCATAATAAATGTGAACAACATTGGTTAAGCCGTTTGGGCATGGAAAAGTAACAAACATGCAACGACACTCGCAAACTTTCGCCTCTATAATATTAGTGTGATATTATATAGAATCCTTTTATATGTGCCGTGAACACATAAACTACTAAAGCCTTATCGCGAATCTCCAATTTTGGAATAACGCTATGTTTTATGATTAAACAGTATAACTTTTACTGTATATTGTCAAAATGTTACAAATCCAGACAACAAAAAGAACAAAGACAAATTGACAGACGGTAACCTTCGTAAAACTCTTTGTTTGATGCAGACGATAAAATTTACAAGTCTACAAGCATGATAGTCAACCGCATGAAAAGTGGAATGTCAAAACCGTCCCTTGTAGTAACTATTCCAGCTACTTGGCCAAGTGTTTTGTCTATTTAGTAGATACTAAACAGACTAGGGAATCTCTATTTCAACAAACTACATGGTACCTATACTTCTTACTAATTTAGTTATAATTGAAATTTGAAGCGCTAGTAGCGAAGTCTGCTTAGCCATTCTGAACCGATCAGCAAAGCTAAGCAACGTCCACCGGGGTCATGAGTTAGATGGGGCAGAATTGCACCTCCCCCCCCCCTCATATCATCCCGTGGGTGTCGTAAGAGGCGACTAACGGAAAAATACTGGAAGGTGGACAGCAGCGCCTTCTAAAGAACGACCAACATTACACTGCGATACCCAAGACGTCTGCCAAGCGTGGGGATATGGCAAATACCCCCTTGATAGGGGAGGCTGTGTTCAGCAGTGGACGATCCGGCTGTTCCGGTTGTTATGCCCGCAAGCTGGTTGTGTCAAGGATACGAAAGGCCTGTCTTGCTCGATCCTCAAGAAGAAAATCTATCGCCTAGCAACCTTCACTTTACGCACTGTGTTTCGGCGGTTGTCCTTGAGAGTCAGTAATTCTAGGTTAGACAAAACACTTATTGAACACATCATCAGTTACCATTAGGTGAGATAGTGGTCACAGATTAACAAAGATATTATCAGCTTAAAACAAAATAAAAAAATTGTGAAGGTTATTGCTTAGGCATTCTACCGTATTATTTTTTGAGAAGAAGAATTTGTCACTAAATATATTTTATATTGTTAAAATATTCGCTATTATGTATTAACGGTACCTATTCTAATTTATCGACGAAAATGCTAAATTCAATTAAAATAGTCTAAAGCTGCTCGAGTAGTTCTAATTAAAACCAAGAATACTGACATTGTACAAACCCAGTAAGAAAGACGGCTGAATGGATACTATGGCGTTACTTATAATTCAGCCATCAAGCGTTATATAAGTACAGTAGTATTCAGGTTTGAAAAACAGATTATATTGTAGTTCCAAGGTTATAAGATTGAGCAAATCTAATGAGGTATAAATAAAATGTTATAATACTTTATTAACAACATACGAAGTCTCAACATTTTAAAGTTCGTAAGGTTACAATTTGGATACAGTAGATAAATTCAATAAATTCAAGGTTCGGGCATCGACATGTACAACCTTAAATAGATTCATAGTGAACTTATGGATCTATGAAACCTACTATGTCCATGTAGTGAACTTTGATATTTGGCACCTCATCATTCGTGCGAACTATGCAGTATAGCATGTTAAGTTGACATTTTTAAACCACGTCTTGCACTATTTTCTGATTTTCACGTGTTTCAGTTGTGGTTTTAGTATCACAGTCACGCAATCTTAAAGGTAGATGACCTTTACATAGGTACCTGCTTAGTTTATATGATGGCTCATAAAATACTATTAGCAAATGACATTCCACTTTTTTCACCACACCTAAAGACTTGATATTGATATCTTTCAGCAATTCTTTCGGTTAGATGAAGCACATTCTGGTTGATGGTCGTATGCACTGACCTTTATAACGGTAAAATAATAAATTGAACGTCTGACTCAGTTATGAGTCAGTTTCAAAAGCCTAGCTGCTAAAGCCGGGTACGTGTAGCTGGTAGACGTGGGTTTGAATCCCACCCGAGACAAAATATTTGAGCATTAAAAAATTGTGAATGTGATATCATATTTAGAAAATATAGTTTAGATTTTCAAAGCAAATGCTCCATGTGTAGGTTTTTATTTAAACTTTAATGCCAAATATTCCTTGCGGGGAACCAATGCTAAGTACGAGTAAGGAATCTGACATATTTTACAATCTTATAACTAATTTATAAGCATTGCAATTCAACAGGGCAATGCTACCAGCATGCTGGGCTCGCTGCCAACTGGTGTTGGGCTGGAGCATTTGGACTGCCTGTGGGTCTGCTATGACTTATAGGTTGTCTAAATGCTTTAATTGTAGTAGCTGTAGTGTTGTATTTAGTTCGTTTTATTTTTTTAAATAAAGGCATACCGCTTTTATAACTTATAAATTAGTGTTAACCTTGATCATCAGCGCTCGACTACGCAACGGTTCTCTAGAACATTTACACCACGTACTATAAAGATTTTCATGGAACATCCCGCCGAGGTCTTGCCCTTAGATACGTTGTGGGGTTGTTTCAAATCGGGCGTCCTAAGATTCCTTAGAGATCAACAGCGCGTTGGTAACCTTGCTAGAAATACATGTTGAAATGCAATGCACATCTCTAATGTTATGTCTCAATATCTCTACATCTTAAATAGTCTTTGTCAGTCGTACGTTAAAATAATGTCAGCCTAGATTTTATGTAAAAAAATGGAAAAGGAATAAGTGATTGTACAGTTTGTAAACTAATTTGTATTTTCTAAAGAAGTCCACGGCAAATCCAACAATACAAATGTCCATAGGCGACGGTGACCACTTCCCATCAGGTAGATTGCCTGCCTATCTGTCAACAATTAGGCAATTAAATGTATAAAAAAATATTATAACCTGACTTCTTTATATGTTTTTATATCCATTTATATATTATCAATGACATGTGTTAATTTGAAACCTGGTTGGGTCAATGCTATTATTTCCATGTATATATGGCACTGACTTTGACCTAATCATACAAAGATAAAGCCACGGGTAGCAATAAGTATTTTTTGATTTAACGAAGAACCCCAAAATCTGAATGAAATTCATCTCCACATCGTAAAAAACATATCATCAGCAATACAATAGCATTGGAAGTGCTCCTCTGCCTACAATATTTTCCATCTAAAATTAACTCTCCCACATAAAGTATTTTTCTTTTTCCCGTACATTATAGCACATTATCACGTTACTGCAAATAATGCGTTAACCTTTCACATTGTGACGTAGCTAATGATGGTGAAAAATAAGCCAGGCTCAGCTGATGCAAGCGAGAGAGTTCAAGGTTTGGACATCTTGAATGCGATCAGCGGTGGTGGCTGGGCAGCTGTAGGTAGCTCCGCAGAGTTTTATGATTTTGGGAGACATTACCTGTATGTTAACATAAAGCTTCCTTTCAACCATTTATCTTACAAAACAAAAGACAGTTACCTCAGTGTCAATTTAAGTGCAGACTTAACAATCGTACGAGTTTATTTGCGATCAACAAAAATAAACTCGTACTTTTCTAAAGAAAATCCTTGAAATTTTTAAACTGTTTTGATAACGATATACGAAATAGCTGAGCGATGAGGAATCTAAACTAAGTTGCCACAATTACTTCAGATTTGCTACGTACTTAATATTTGATATTCGCTAACAAAATGATTTATTGAACCCCTTTACGTAAGAGAGACGGAAAGTTAAATGAAACGGTAAGTTATATTTTAAGTTCAATGTACACAAGGTAAATTGAGTAAATATTTCTATAATTGAGGTGATATAATATATGAAAAATGTTTCTTTGTATTGATTGAACTTCAGTTAGGAAGGCATCTTTTGATTCCATCCATATATTTTTATAAGCTATTTTTAAGCCTATAACCTTCTGACTGATACTTGACTATTCGTACTACAAAATATAAACAAATCTGCCAATCGCTGTAAGGAAAGGCAAACCTTAATCAGAGTAGGGTGCGTTACTGATATATCGCGCGTCATATTTCCCGACAATATTACTGCGTGTAATGCAAAAATAATGGTGACTTTTCGTTTTGATACCTTGATGTAATAATTTCCTGTACTTTGCCTCCTTTGATATGAGAAATGTTAACCTCAAAATATGTTTTCGTTCAAAGGCATTTGAGAAAGTAATTTGGTTACTTTTTTTTAAGTTTTTGATAGTGTGTTATCTATGTATATATTTCTTATGAACACAACGGAAGCCCCATGAATACATTTGCAGAATATATTTTCACTAACAAAAAACATGCAGGCGACCAAGTGAAAATGTAAGGTATAGTATCTGCCTATACTAAAAGTTTGTCACAAATGATTTACTGCACTGCACCCTTCAACCTGGCACAGAATCGGTAGGTCTCAGGTGCCTGTATTTTCACCAGCACCCATACTCTCCTATCGGATCACTATGATGCACACATTACTAGTCTTACCAGTCTATTAGTCTTAAAATAGGATATAGTGGTAGTATAGTGGCAATACTTCTTCGGACGAAATCGTTCACAAAGAATTCTATGGAGGATATGCTCCATAAAATAGGAGGAAAGCTGACCTTAAAATATTAAAGATTAACTCGTATTATTTGGTAATGTACGTCCCACCAGTATAAGAAAAACCTTACACTTTGTATATGGTATCTATAACAAATAATTTCACACAATATTGCATTTGCGTTTGGAATATTTTTGACGCTCTGTATGTTTGAGTTAAGAGTTTGGAAAATGTCTTCTGGAAGGAAGCTATTCACTAACCCGACTTGTCAGATATCTGCATTATCTGTTTCATGCACACAATAAGGCAAATCCATTATTTACCGGCACACATGTACTTAAATTGGAATCAAAGAGCTATGTGTAGAATCTTCACTTCGTTACAATGTCACATTCTCTTCAAACCTAATCATACTTTGATTAAGTTGTATATTTGAAGACAAAGCGAATATTGTACGTTAATAACGTCAAAGGTTTGTTACCTGGCATACTTCCCAAGATATCTTTATTTCAAAAAGTCTTCTTTTTGGATCCGTGCTGTCTTTATTGAAAATGTTCTCGGTGGCCACTACTTGGATGGGGGACCAATAGTATCATTGTGCGATTTTCACACATTTTTTCTATTCAATAATAATATTGGATTGTATACGATGAGTACTGTAATTAGGTGAGGAATGGATCGATTCGAATTCCGCAAGGTAAAGGGAGCAATTGGAGATTCCACCAACCTTTTATCCACGCAAGCCGATGGCAGCAGCATTCAACGCAGATTAGGTACAGATTTTCCGCGCAGTCGTTATCACCGAATTCAAACAGCCTCTTCTTCTTGCAGCACTTAACACTAGAAATTATTGTCTAGATATGAAAAGCGATTTCCAAGGACACAGCACATTAGGAGTTAAAATCAGAAGAGTCCCGCACGTTTCAGCATAACGTGCACTCGGTGCGGGTCGCAATGACAGATTGTCTCCTACCGTTCGACGGTAGGAGTATTGATGGAGATTTTTTTCAATCTACCCTTACTATCACACTAAATCACCTACAAGGACCGAATAGACGTCTAGTAGGTATTGATAACTTCAATGTCTTGTCTTAATAGAAAAGTAAGAGGCCTTTAGGTGACCTGGAAACTCCGACACTTTTCATAGGACCAACAATCAAAAAAAAAATTCAAATCAATATTTATTTGTTAACTAGAACCTTCAAGTAGAAAATCAGTCTACAAGCATCCAACTGTGTGTTGCAGCTGTCCGTAAGAGGCAGTTTCCATTCTTAGTTAAGCCTGTTTAACACCTCGGATCACATCATAACTTACCACCAAGTTTAGTAGTTTCAAGAAAGACAATAATCAAAATTAAAATTGTTTTCTTTATTATTTACTACCCTCAAGTAAAAATTTGTCGCCAAGCACTTAAAAGTGTTTTCACAGCTGTTTTTAATTCTAAGTACAGCCTTACACTTTTGTCTTAAACCATATCACAAGTTACCAAGATGAAACGCTAAAAATCTCTATGAGTAATGAAAAAGTACTTATCTAGAGTCTATAACGCAGTCTAAATTTCATTCCCAATTTATTTCTACGTTCCAAAGAGCAATAATGTGCCCATGCGTGCTGCAGTGATAAATAATAAAGCTGGCATTTAAAAACTGTGGCACGTGTGTTTATTTATGCAGGTAAATATTTTATTTTTTTAAGCCTACGTGCTAGTCGGAACTCACGGAGCGGGACGATTGAATTAAGGTGCCTGTGCTTCGTGAAACACGCAATATGGCGCTGCAATAAACGAAGATTCACTATAGATATACCTCGCAGTCCTACCCTTATCCTACATACCAGTGCCGATACAATACATTTTGGTTCATTGGTTTATTGTTTCTCTAACTCATATTTTTCGACATCTTATGAATGAAGAGGACATCACTTATATTCTATATGCGGAAACTGCATGGCACATTAATAATATCCCATAAACATACATAAACAAATCTTATGTAGGTATGTTGTCGGCTCTCAAGGGCAGTTGCCGTGGTAGGTGTGTATTTATTATTTGTAAAAGCTATTTCTTAATATGATTGAAAGCATTATGGGTTGCTAAGCGAAATATTCATTATAATATTTTAAAGCAAAAAAAAATGCATTTCGAGGTAACCGTATTGTAGCATCATGCAATGATTTTTAAAGCTAATTTTATTAAATATATATAAAAAATTGTTTTAAGAACCTCTTATTAAAATTTTTCTTGCATATGTTACGAAAAGAATTTGTTAAATAATATTAAAATTTCCATGATTTCCTTCAAATTAACCGGTTCACAGTTCAAGCCCAATAGTGAAAATGTACACGTCCAATTGTGTATTTGAGAAAAATTGGTATTTTAGCGTTATAGATAAGTGCCAATGTTTAAAAAATAGTAAGTAATATTCCATAAGTCATATTTTTTTTTAGAAGACCATATGTGGTCTGTAGCCATCCTAGGAAGACATTGCCTAAAAACACCGAGCGAGTTCACAGATCGTACGTGGTATGTGCATATTTTCCCAATTTTATTACTGGCTGGCAACATCAAATATGATATAATATAGACAATTCATAGCATTTGGCATGATGGTGTAAGAACCTTTTATTCCAGTTTTTTTTACATGTTAAGAAAATAATGTGTTCAATAATATTGAAATTTTAATGGTTTTTCATTCAAAGCAGTTTATTTTTAATATTCAGCGAATTTAAAATATTCATAATATTTAAAAGCGTTTCGACACGCAAACAGAGGGTACTTTTACGAAGCTTTGTTTCATTACCCTTGTATTTGTTATTTCCAACTTTGATACCGTTTTACGATGTGATAATGAAGGCGTAAATTATTTTTGGACGTCGAGTGGCACGTATAAACATAGGAGCGGTAAAATAACAGTAAAATAAAACAATAAAGACGCTGAAGTTCACGCAATTAATTCCTTTCGTAATGGGAAGTTTTATAACCCACTAGTGTTTACTATGGCAATAGCATTACCTTAATTAATTTCAAAAATGCTTTCCTTACTGCGGTTTAATTTACAAAGAAGTCATTATACTAAATATTATTCACGTTTAATTGAATATCATCATCCTACCCCTTTCCTCGTAAAAATCCGATAAACACAGTAGTATATTATGCCATCTTAAAATGTCTGCCCTCCTGGTACTTTGAAAATTATTAACAATGTATTATTTTTTGTGAAATTCTAAATTTATCTTGCAAGCCGTATTTAACTAAGTGTCTAAATGTATTGCAGAGTCGGTGGGATCAGAACGGAATAGTAAAATAATTAAAAAATACCGGATCCCACTTTAAATTATACCATGTGGTATCTTTTCTTGGGATCGCAACGGAATACCTAGCCATATCTTCCTGTGGGTCTCGTAATGGGCGACTTCTTTGACAGTGATACCTTTAACTGCGATCCATAAGAGGCCTGCCAAGCCTGGACATGATGGTATATAAACCCCTGAGAGAATGAGATCTTTCCCATAGGTTGTGTTCAACAGTGGACATTTTCGTGCTGATGATCTTATCATATTGCTACGATTTAGACGCGTGAACTCACCTGATGAAGGGCATTGGATATGCCCAAAACCTAGGTCGAAAATCTCGACCAATACGCATGAGTACAGCCGGTTATGTAAAATATTTATTATTGTAAATTTCTGTAACTAAACCTCTTCAGGAATTATCATTGATCATAAACTTGATACCAGTGAGCTAATAAAAATGGGAATGATTTCTATTGTGGGCCGAATACACAGCAATAACCTAATATACTTAGAACTACATTTTATACCTACAACTATATTTGCCCTTATAGGCATGCTGTTTATTTGATCATTACCGGATTAGGACTCAGTTCTAAAACTGAGTCCTAAGCCGGTAAATGATTTTAATTTGTTTGATTACTGAACGGACTGATTGTTTTTTTTTTTCAATATAGACTCGCGTTTGACTGCAATCTAACCCGATGCAAAATTACGATGCGGATGACGATATACATGATACACGCTCAGCAAGGTATTTTCTAGGGTCAAAATAGGCATCTATTCACTCAGCTTTATGAATGTTCTTTTTCTTTGGCTGTATGAATGTTAGGATTTTTTTTGCTTGAGGTATTGATTTAGATTAACGTATTATGGGGCTCAAATCCCATGTCTTCAAATTATCAAGATAAGCAGACGTAATTTTTTCTAGCTTCGAATATTCATATCACGACCCTTCACTAAAAAATACTCATATAACGCGCTATTTCTGTTACGCAAATAAATTTAGGCATTGAGTAAAGCCAGCTCTCACCTAGTTTTTTTTGATTGCAGCTAGGTAATCCTTTGAACACAATCTCACCTGATGGTGAGTGATGATATGATCGAAGAGGTTGTTCAGGCTAACCTAGAATTACTGGCTCTCAAGGACAGCTGCCGGAACATACCGTTAGGTGCTTGGCGACAGATTTTCTACTTTAGGGTGGTAGCAAGCCAGGCGGGCATTCGCAAAATGCCCTAACACGATGCTGTAACAACTGTCGTTCTAAGATAACAACTGGGACTGACGGCTTAACGAGCCCTCCGAAGCACGGAAGCGGTCAATAGTACTGTCACTAGCGGTCACTTATCCAATTCGCAACTTGGATGGGTGATCGCTAGTTGCTTAACTTAGCCATAGAGAAATAATAACATTTATCTATGACTTAGCGGATTGGTTAAGAACGGGTAAGACAACTTCGCTTCAAAATAGCGGTTGTAATATTGCATAATAGTTTTTAGTGTAATTTTCTACATAGCGCGCCATGAAGTAAAGAATATGGATGATATAATATTATGGCCGTGCCAGGCGCGAGCCGCACATCGTACGAAGCGTGGATTGCAAATGTTATTTTACCAACATTTTATGCGAAAATATAAATATAAACTTTCGTGTACCGACTCCAATTTTACTGTGTGCTATCTGAGTTATGGATGAGCTGTACTTGAGTCTCAGAATTACCCTAGCTTAGGAGCCACCCTGAGTTGATTCTGAGTTACTCATCCTAGTAATTACCGCAGTGAACATTGCTAGCCTAGTCAATGGATTAAGAATAACTACGCAAGTTCCGCTGAAAAGATAATGACAACATTTCAAAGGGCTCATAAGATAGAATAGCTTGGGAATATTAATTCGTGTCCGGCGCAGAGCTGTGTAATATTACCATTTTGAAGCAACGATAGCCAAGCGGTTATACCTATGGACTGCCGTTCCGCAGGTCCATGGTTCAATCTCCACCGCCGGCTTGAGCTTCATCGCATGGTGGGAGCGCATTTTGCAAATGCCCGCCTGGCTAGCCACCACCTTCAGGTCGAAAACCTGTCGCCAAGCACCTAACAATGTGTTCCGGCAGCAGTCCTTGAGAGCCAGTAAAATTACAGGCACGTGAGACCCACAATTGTTGGAGTCTCAAGGTGAGGGCGCAGTGCAGTTCGTTACTCGATGAAATGCATCTGTTATAGGCAGAGGTTACCGTTTAACATCAGATGGGCTTGTTGCTTGTTCCGTCACAATAACGTAAAAAAATAATGAAATATTATTAACTGAAGAATAAACACTTAGGTTTTGGCGTAACGAGCGCAACTGTTGTTGCCTTGGTATTAGCAACTACGGGTAAGTTCTATTCGAAGTAGTACATCTTGATTTTTGACGTAACCCTACTCAGCAGTTCAAGATTCTGTCTAATTTACAAGTCACCTTGTCTTTCAACCCAGATTTATAGAAATCAACACCGTAAGTACAGCTTCCTGAAATTGACAAACAAGGCAGTGGTACTCATAACCAAATATCTGTTTCTAATGTAATGATGTATTGGCAGTTGAAAATGACAAAATATACGTATCTTCCAAAAAACAATCAACAACTGTGGGTAATCAACGTCTCCTTCGGTCCAGTACAGTCTTTTCGGACGCGTCGAAAGCGTAGGAATTAATGACGCTAATAAAATAAATGTGCGACATTCGTTTACACGTCCCTGTGTTTATGTCTCATTTAAGACGACATATACTTTTACAACTGAGCAGTAAAATAACAGTACTAGTTTTAATATAAGTACTTAAGTTCAAGCATGTTTTTAAAATGCTCGTGTCTACGGGATATTTTGAAATTGTGTGTATTAAAAATACAGTACAACACACAACCGTTACTACAGTAAAAGCATTTAGGCAACCTAAAGGCCATTCTAGATCCACAAGCAGTCGAATTCTCTAGCTTACTATGAGTTAGCAGTGTCCCCAGCATGCTGGCAACATTACCTCGTGGGATTGCAATGCTTATTCGTTGTGCCAAAAATGTGTTAGCATTTTGATAACACGTTGCATTGATCAAGCACTCTGATAAGCTTTAGAAAATAGGAAGAACTGGCCCCCACGGAATCATTGTCCTACACCAAAAGGTTCAAATATGTAACCAATAACTTAGATTAGCTTAATTACGCCGCTTGTGATGCTCGTTTCACCGAAGTAGACGCAGCGCCAGCCCTCGCGTTTTTTTTTCAGAAAGACGTAAGATTTTGAAATTTGACGTACAGGAGCAAAAACATTTGTCTTAGTATGGATGTTTCCAGGAATGAAACCGGGGATCAGTCAAAAATCATATCAATATTTTGTTCTAATCTTTTAAAAGTATTATTCTGAGAAAATAATATATTACAGTACCGGTAGATTTCGGACTTCGTCTATTGTTAGTTCTTCGTCTGTTGAAAATAACGTTTTTTTCAGACGTGATTGTGTAATCACGTCTGAAAAAAACGTTATTAAAACGCTATGATGTCGCTGCTACTGACAACAGTTAAACATTTTCGACTAAGCTTTGTTACTGTTTTCCACAACCATCACGTCCCATGTGGCATGTTATATCATCCGGGACTTAAGAAACCAATTCTTATGAAGCTGTCTAATGACACGGAATGACTGACTAACAGAATTTGCTGTTACTGTTTCGCCTTATTTACTAATTCAATTTCCTATAAAGCTATTTCCCATGTGGAAATAGTATTTTTCTTTGAAATTTCACCGCTTTTGTCGTACTTCGTATATTTTTATGATGTCCTCGTTATTGTTATTGTATGTGAGATTTAATGTATTGTTTTTCATTGGTAGTTTTGGTTTGATGCAATGTTTTAGGATTTCTTCCTAGAAAACAGGACCCTACTACTGATATTAGACGATAGTCGGTCCTAAGTACCTACATAATATAATGGTAAATAACTTCGAGAGAATCGTTTCTAAACTACTGCTGGGATGGTACAACACGGTAATTAGACATCAGTTTCGATTCGTGTATATAGTCTAACAAATATATAGCTACCGATACCTTCTTATCTACAGCCTCTACTTCATCTTCGGAGGGATTCAATGATTCATGCGGGGCTTCATTACTGAGCGAAGCGACGAGCATGGGCTTCAGCGCGTAACTCAGTTAATGCATTGAATCCCTTGCTAGTCGTTACCCGCAATCGTGACTCCAAGACGAAAGACTTCAAAATAGCCCGAAACTGATTGGAATCTTTCCGGTAAATAGAACGTGGCGCGTGGGTCCTAGTCGGTTAAGTTAAATAGTAAATAATATCATATAACTTTTTTTATATTTTCATATGCGACTGATTGTACTTCGTGTGAGGGAGAGAGTCACGAATTATATATAACTAGCTTTTAACTGCTTCTTCGTCCGCGTGGCCTATCCCTCAGGAACCGTTACCGGTTTTTGGGAGCCGAGTAAAACGTGTCATATATAAACAGGTAACTTTTTAATATTTTTAAATTGGCCTCGTAAAACGCGGTCGTTTTATAGGTTGACCTTCAGTTCCAAATTTTCCATTCTGGTTCACTTCGAAAACATAGGTATATACTTGCCCCGCAGCTATGAGTTTAAACGTAGTGCCCCATGTCGAGTGTTATAACATATCGATAGAGTACTCAGCCACAGTGGTGAAATTGTCTCCGGTACACTAAGTATCTTAAGGACAGGGATTGAAAGTGGATCTGCTCATCGCTTAGTGACCTCGCCCTTGCTCAGTGGTGAGGCACCACGTGATGGATAGCTACACTATACTCGAGTTATACTCGATGAGTGACAGACGTCTCATCCGAATCCCGTTGCTCAGCTTGTAGCGTGAAAAAAACATTGTAATAATGACAGATATGACAGATGGACAAACAGGCCGAGCGCACGTGGTTTAGGTTCAGGTGACAAACTTTCCTCCCCAATTTTCATCCTCATTTTTACCCGGCGTTGAATTTCAAAAAACTTTTTTAGTACACCCCTAGGCACCAATACCCTGCAAATTTCAAGTCTCTGTGACCAGCGGTTTAGGTTCTGTTAATCAGTGAGTCAGGATTTGAATTGTTATATATATAGATATTGCAATTATATCCAAACCAAGCGACAAAATCTTAACCTTTAGCTGTTGTCACTGAGAAGATTTTTATTTTATTTTTTCAACACATTAGTATCTCTTGTATCATTTATTTTATTCCTTCGTTAAATCATTGCTATCGCAATGCTATAAATTAAACCTTCCATTTTGGAACACATCACAATAAAAACCGTAAAACATGATATCTCCCCAAAATGATTTACAACTCACAATTAGCGAGATTTGAAGAGAATCACGATCGTATTAAAGAGCGAAATCGTCCATTACTAGCGTTGTAAATATTTTGTCGGCTCAATGGGCGGCCGATGTCGCAATGGAAAATAAACTGGCCGCTTTTAATTTCCATAACACGTTATGTATCATAAGTATATTAATTAGATTCAAAATTGCTACCCCATGACAACTTTGGATCGACAATCGAGTGCTCCTTTGGAAAATCAAGAAATTAATATTTTACACTTGTATCACATAATTTCGTGATATTAATTTAAGCTAAAGGTAAGATTTTGAATACTGAATGAAAAGTTAATGTCAAAATACGTATTGTACGTGATCATGAATCGTTTTGTTTTAGGGAGGACATAGATGCTGGCTACCGCCTGTGCGGTCGTCCAGCTCCACCGGGTTTTGGGCGAGGGCCTGGCCCTACAATAGCCCGGGAGGGAGAAGTGCCGAAGGCACTTCTCCCGAGACGGGCGTAGAAGGCGAAAAGCGCTTTCTACCTCCGTCTCCTGCGGACGCCGAAAACGTACCGCTATTATAGGAGGGGTTGACAGCGAGCTCAAGGGCACCACTGTGGTTCGGACCTCGGCTTGTCTCGCTGTCGAGAGACATGGGGGGGATCGGAGCAAAATGCCTCTGTGCAACTGCAGTGTTGCACAATTGGGCCCTACTGAATAATACTCTTTGACTATTTGGAGAGCAATTTATCGTGACCTTGTTGTTGCCTCGAGCTCGCCGGCGAGCTCGGTGTTTGATTGTGTGACCTCTAATTACCTCACACCTGGGGATTTTACCTCGACGACTTGCGGATAACGCTAAAGCTGCCAATGTAATGACTGCGATGGGGTCATCCGGGTCGTCTAATACCTGCCGTGGTCGGCGACGGGGGGGTTTGAAAAATGGGATAGAAGAGGCGGTCGAGTAGTTCGATGCCTGGACAACCAATGGGTTCGAGTGGTGGGGCGCTCGATCAAAGTATCGGCGAGCGCAGTCCTTATTGAACTGCGCTAAAGAGGGAAGGTTTAGGTCGCAGTGCAACTCGGTGTTCCGGACATACCACGGAGCGCCGGTTGCACTACGAAGAAAACGATTTTGAATGACTTGAAGCTTATGGAGATGGGCCTCACTAGCATGACTAAACACTACTGATGCGTAAGTCATGATGGGGCGGATGCAGGCAGTGTAAAGTGTCTTCTTATTACTAAGAGACATTTTACTCTCTTTGCGAATCAGGGGACCAAGGCGACCCATTACAAAGGCCGCTCTGTTTCGGACGGTTGTTATATGATCGCTAAAGGTGAGATTCCGATCAAGGGTGACTCCGAGATATTTTGTTTTACTAACCCAGGGGATGGGTTGGTCAAACAAAGTTAAAGGTTGCGGGTAACGGGGGCGAGTCT
The DNA here is from genome assembly GCA_963854805.1 of Plagodis dolabraria. NCBI lineage: Eukaryota > Metazoa > Arthropoda > Insecta > Lepidoptera > Geometridae > Plagodis > Plagodis dolabraria. Next base: position 9,929,975 of record OY978452.1, on the reverse strand, counting down.
TCTCAGTAAAGTACATAGCTGCACTTTTAACTGGGTTGACCGCGATGCGCCATTTACGGAACCAGTCACCGATCTCGGTGATGGCCCGTTGGAGGGCGAAAATGGACTTTCTGCTGATACGCCACCCAGTGGTATAAATAGCGGTATCATCCGCGTATTGGGCCAATAGGACGTCTGGCTGAGAGCGTGGGATGTCGCTGGTATACAGCGCGAAGAGAATGGGTGATAGCACGGAGCCCTGAGGGACTCCGGCTCTGACTGGGTGGGGGGAGGAGAGGGTGCCTTCCACGCGATAGCGAAAGCTTCTGGCTTTAAGGAAGTCTTGTAGGATGAGCACAAGACGTTCTGGCACGCCAAGTTGGTATAGCTTGTAAATCAAGCCATTGTGCCAGACTTTGTCAAAAGCTTTCGCCACGTCGAGGAAGACTGCTAGCGTGGTCTGGGGTTTGGGGTACTTGTTGAAGCCCTCAATGATGTGCTCCGTGAGGCGGTGCACCTGTTGGACGCATGAGTGTCCGGGTCTGAAGCCAAACTGCTCATCTGGGATAAGGTGGTGTTCCTTAGCATGGGACTGGAGGCGGTTTGCAAGTAACCGCTCGTAAAGTTTGCCTAAGGCACTGAGGAGGCTGATTGGGCGGTAACTGGTGGGGTCAGATGAGCTTTTGCCTGGTTTGTGAATGCCAATGACAGTTGCACATTTCCAGGTGTCTGGGAATAAGCAGTGGCTCATAGCAGCATTGAAGATGCTGACTAGGAGATGGATGAGAGGAGGAGAGAGGGTTTTAAGAACCCTGTTGGAGATGCCATCGGCACCGGGGGATTTGCGCGGTCGGAGGGCCTTGATCAGTCTCGCCACCTCAGCGTAAGTCGCTAAGGTGGCAGGTGGGAGTTCAGAGGTGACCACAGAGCTTTTACGTTCGACTTCAGCATCCACCGAATCGAGGTGAGCTTGGTCAACGTGATCTACGTTAGGGGAACACTGAGCCTCTAGGCTATCAGCTAGGCACTCAGCTTTGTCTTCGTCAAAGAACGCTGGGACTAGTGGGACTGGTCTGTATAAGGGAGGCATGTCGTTATGGTTACTACCTTTCATACTTCGCGCCAAGTTCCAATAAGCATGGTGGCTTGGCACGAGGTTTGAAAGTTTATCGCCCCATTGTTGATCACGCAACTCAGACATGCGACTTTGAACCATGCGTTCAAAGTGGCGTTTCTTAGTTTTGTTCTCTTTACTGGGGTAAGAGTCGTAATGTCGGGTCACTGCTTTACTCTCCGTCACCAATCGTCTCACATCCGCTGGAATGACAAGGCGCCGGTCGTCCGGCACTATGACCTCCTTTGCGGATGCACCTACTACGGTGGAGAGGTGATTGGTGAACGAATCGATCGCAAGGGTTACGTCATCTTTTGTCAGGATGTCGTCAGGGATCTTGTCTAGGTCCGGTGAACTGATAGCCTTTAGGGCATCGCCTACTTGCTTCCAGTTCACTATCGTCTTAGTGGGGCGGGGGAGGTCAGTCGTTGGGTCGGGACCTAGTCGCAGTATAATGGGTCGGTGGTCAGAGTGAAGCTCGTGAACCACTTCTATGGAGCGTAACCGGAGTGTTACGCCTCTGAATAGTGCCATGTCAAGCAAGTCAGGTCGGTGGTCTTCCATATAAGGGTAGTGAGTGGGCTCAGTGGGCGCAATTATGTCAAAGTTAAGTTCTGCGATTAGGTTTTCAAGTGCAATACCTCTGGGATTGTTGACGTTACAATTCCATAGGATGTGCTTACTGTTGAAGTCGCCAATCAGAATGACGGCGCTTCCTAATGAGAATAGGGCTTCTAAGTCAGCTCGGACGATCGGCTTTTTGCAAGCTTGGTAACAGGATGCTATGACTATAGGTTGATGACCAGTCATAGCTAGGAGGCAACAAGATGCTTCCATATTAACAAGAGTTGGGGTAGGTAGGGGAATGCAGTGCAGGGACCTTTTGTAATAGATAAGAGTGCCTCCCCCACGGGAGTTCACTCTATCATCACGTACCGTTCTGTAATTGGCAAACCTAGGGTTCGCCTTCCCCGGTTTTAGAAAGGTTTCCTGCACGCATATGATATCGATAAGGTGGGTACAACAAAAGTCGTGGACGAGGTCACGTTGTCTGAAGAGGCCGTCAGCGTTAAATGACGCTAACGAAACTGAGTACGGTTTCGTGCGTTCGGTTGTACTACCCATAGTGGTTGTACTGGGGAGGGGCCTGGGGAACGAAGCGCTTAAGGGCGCTAAGTAAATTCGCGTGTTCCAATGTGTATTGGATCACGTCCGCTGGGGATTGAGCGTATTGCATCTTGTGGAATAGCTCTTGTACCTCATTGATGTCAACCGACATAGCCAGATCGCTGACTAGGTTGATTGCCTCTTGAAGAGGGGCAGCCATCAATGGCATAGGTGGAGCTTGTGGCCGGGAAGCGGCGCGGGGAGGCGCGCGAATGGTGTTGGCGACGGGTGCCGGGAGCGCGGGGCGAGCCGGGGCCGGTGCGCGGGCAGGGGCCGCGGCGCGGGCGGGTGCGGGTGCGGGCGCGGGTGCGGGCGCGCGGGCCGGGGCGCGGGCGGTAGCGACGGTCTTAACCATACTGGGTGGTTTAGACCATGCGTTACGGGCTGGGAGCGGCGCGGGTATTACCTGTGAGGCAGGTACTACCGTTAGTTTAGGGCTTACCCGTTGGTAACGGTCGTAAGAGGGACGGGTCGGCCTATGCCTTGCCACCCTGTGGTTCACTCGTGGTGCTTTAGGGCAGCCACGGTAATTCGCGGTATGCCCTTGAGCACCGCATAAAACACAGCTGGGTGGGTCCGGCGAATCACGGGTGCGAGTGCACGCTGCTGTCGCGTGATCGCCTAGGCACTTAACGCACCTAGCGCGAGCGAAGCAGAAACGGGAGGCGTGCCCGTATAGTTGGCAGTTATGGCACTGCGAGGGACTCCCATTCTTGTATGGGGCTTGGACATCGAGTCCTGAGAGGCCACAGACCTTTTTTAAATTAAAAATGGCCTTGCCTTCAGGAGTACGATCTAGTACTACGAGTACTAGATCGTAGGGGCTGCGGTCCTTCCCGCTGTACATGCGGTGAACTGCATGTACGGGGAAGTCTTGTGCCTTCAGGTCGGCACATACCGAATCGGTATGTACCTCCTTGGGCACACCGCGGATGACCACTCGGAGGACTTTCTCCTCTTCGAGCGCATAGGTGTGAAAACTTATGCTCTCGTGGCGGAGGAGTTTAGTTAGCGCTCTGTGGTCGCTAATGGTGGAAACTTGGACTTTAATGCCCTGCTGCGTGGAGCGGGCATTAGTATAGTGGATCCCACGATCCGAAACTAAACGGGACAGCATGTCCCATTTGGTTTTGTCCTGAATGAACAGGGGCGGAGGCGGTTTTTCGCGGCGCGCGTTCGCGTCCTGAGGGGACGCGGCAGTGGTGGCCGGAGCGGAGGGAGGAGACGCGGGGCGCGGGGCGGGGGTCGGCTTCTTGCCGGAGGCGGGGGCCTTAGCGGGTGCCTTGGCGGGAGGGGCGGAAGTTGCGCAACTAGCGGCTTTAGGAGCACGCTTGCGCTTTCTATCTACGACGGTATAGCCGTCGTTATCTGAGTCCGAGTCAGTGCGTAAGGCGCGACTCGGATCTACCTCCATCTCCGCTTCGGAGTCCGAAGTGGGCTCGACAACGGCGATGGAGGGACGGGTGCTCGCTGGCCTCCCGATCGGTGAGCGCGAGCGAGACCTCTCACGGGGAGGGGCTGCCACCGTGCGTCTGTTGTCAGGGCCCGGAGCGGGCGAAGTCGGGCTGTCCTCTGAGAAGGACCGGGTCAGAGGAGGGACGAATTTGAATTCGTCCCTCCTCTGACCCGGAATTGGAATTCCGGAGGGAGCGATGAGAGTGTCCGTGAGGCGGGCACTCTCTGCATCGTTAAGCGATTGCTGATGATCAGCGTAGAGTTCGGGGTAGCGGAGGGCGAAGGTCTGAAGGACCTCCACCTCACCGTTAGAGGGACGTTGCATCCTGAGGGGAATACTCAGGATGGCCTAACGGGTTCTGTCTCCCTCTCGCAACTCGTGAGCTCACTTGTGTGAGAGGGAGTGAGTACCTATGGTGTGCCCTAGTTGTGTACCCTCTCCGAGCTTTTTTCTCGGCGGAGAGGGGTGCTCCTAAGCGCTACTCCGGGTTTGACTAGGGGTGACCCCAAGGCCAGAATCCCGGAGCCCAGCTTGCTTCGGCTGACCCGTGAAGCGGGAAAGGCCACGGTGCAAGGTTAAACCAAAACAACAACAGTGGCCGTTGTCACCGTAGGGTGTCACACTGCGACCGCAGCAAATGGCGGATTTGATCGTTCAGACGGGTTTGGCTGACGCTACCCCACGCCTGAACGACGTCGCTTAACAGCACAAAGTGTGTTGTTACGCGACTGTTACTATGTTGTGTCGGATAGTAAAGTGGTGAAATGCGCACCGAAAAGTGCGGTCGAAGCAAGACCACCAGCCCGATATGATGTTGTTCGTCCGAAACAAGGGACTGGGTAGGTGGTAATGCCAGACGTCTTAGAGCGCCTCTGCGCGACGGCACGGCGAGCTCGTAGCTCGCGTTGCTCGGCGTTCGGCGGCTGCTCAGCTTCTGCACACAAAACAAAAACTTCGTCAGGACTGCGTATTCCAAGGCACTGGTCTGCAACTATCGTCGGAACGATGACCCGAGTGAGACGGCAATAGTGCGGGGACTATTGCGGTCTCACTGGGAGATACTGGCGGAGCTGTAGACAGGTGTGCTCGGCGTGGCGGCACAGGTCGGAATCTGTCCCCCGAAAGAGATTGTGTGTCGATCATGAATCAGCGACACTAAAACCTTTATTTGTGTCAATATTATTACAAATATAATTAATAGCGTCTCTGCACGAGGAACGAGCTTTTCCCTTAACCTGAGCCCAATCTCACACACTAACTTTTTGGTCTCAGTACCCCACGAACCCGTGGTCTCTACTGCATTGGGCACAAAATATTGAATGATATATATTGATTAAAAATAGTATCACAATTATTATCACTAATATATAAATTGTATATTATGATAAATTGTAATAAAATAATAATATACTTTTCTATGATATAGTTTAATATACCTACCTCTTCTGCTTCTTTTCATCCTATGCTAAATAAAGCCAGTACAACAATTGTATGTATATTACGTGTATATAAATATGTATGCATAACATATATAGGTACTTAGGAATATACCTGTCATCGCAGTATATTCTTAGGTCACAGAAATTTAAATAAAAAATTATTTATATTTCTGTGACTTAGGTTATACAGAATGTTTGACGTACTGCGGTCACTGTCCTTTGGTCTTCATGCGATACTGTTATGTAATGTCCTGATATGCTGAAAAAAAATACAACCATTTTCTTAACAATGCTTCGAATTTTCATAACTCTCGTCGGTAAATCCTCATAAGGAAAGACCCTTCTGCCGATTGGCTTTTTCTTTCATCATACAAACCCAATGACTGTTACTGCACCACTCGACACGCACTTGTTTCTGGTGCTCCGTTAAATCATGCAGTAGTGTGCAAATCTTCTAAATCTTCAGATGCACAATTCAATTCATTAATACATGTTTAACAACTGGCTCATTTTCATGCTTAAAACAGTACTGTATATTATGTTGACCAGTATTTTTTTGTTAGTTTCAAGTTACGGTATCAATATTAGATTCCGTAACCGCAGTCGTCGGCCAACTTTCACGTACATGGCCATGTAGATGATCTCGTCCTCGTCTAAATTCTCTAAACTACGAATACAGAGCTGAGATATCAGGTTTCATCACCAAATGCAAATAAAAATGTCTGGCAACACTGTTATTGTTTTAATCCACAGCGAAAATCGTACAAAATCATTGAGCAAATATATTCACTTAATTTATATAAGACTTAAATTCATTGTGTTAAGTACGCCACATAGAGAAAACAAACGACTGTCTCACGATTTAAAACGTAAAATGTTTCTATAGTTATTTTTTTATAAAATGAAATAGTCTAATAATCGGTAAATTTGTTATTTTTACAGGTGTTTTTGCTTTTGTTTTTTCCGGCCGCCTTCTCAGAAATATTTACTGGATGACAAATCGAAGCGAAGGATTTTATTATATTATGTTCTATGGCGAAAGTATGTGCGATATTTTTATATATGCACGTTTGTGTGGTACCTTCCTTTTACATGAAGTGATAACTTCTTTTCCAATATATGTTGCCAGTAATAACACTAAGATGGTTCATAACTAAGAGTTTTTTTTTAATATTATTTAAACTCAGAGGTGCTTATTGAGCACTGGGGTAATGAGGCACCAAGCTAAGGTTGAAATTTCTTGCAGTAAAATTATCCAGCGACATATCAGTTAGACCAGAACATTCTCGAAAACCTTGATGTATCAATAAAAAAATGGCTACTCAAAGAACTGGAGGACAAAGAATAACTCTTCAACTAGATGGGTCTGTCTCATCGTAAAGCGCAAGGAGCAAAAGGAAGTCAATAAGGTAATATTTGTTAAGGTTGATGTTCAAATAATGAGATTTATTTTCATAACTGTGGATATTGTCCTACGTTTGAGGCTATTGATAATACTTGGTATATTTTTGCTTTATATAGCAGTTTTCACAATATGCCTGCCAGCACAATACCACCATAGACAAAAGTCGACTAAACTAATGGGATCTAGTAAAATCACGAATTATGCAAGCGACTACGAAACGAGCTCACTGTATGGAAAACAATAAAGCTAACACACGGCATCGTGCGAAACCTGGTGCAAAATGGTATTTATCAATAGAGGTGAAAACATACATCGATAAAATAATGACTTGTATATTTTTATACATTTTATGCCGTTGTTTGACAGTTTTCACGATCACAGTGGCTTATTTTAGTGTGGATACCTGAATACCTATTTTGAGTGCCTATTTCCAAGTAAATATTTTTTAAAAGAATAAGTTTCAATGAAGTTTCAAGTTTTAGGGCAAGAATAGATCTAATAAACCTGTGAAGGGCGTATCAAATTGTTTATACCCCGCGTGTAGTTTGCATCATGATCGTATTCACATACCGCATATCTAAACAAGATCTTTTAAAGAACATTTTGGCTCCAGTTATGCCAATCGCTTGGCTGGCGTCAATGTTATTCTGAAATGGTCATTTAGTTTAGTATACTCGCTACCTTTAGAATAACGAAGTAAATCAGATTGTAAAGAGCCTATTATGTGAGCCTATAATGTTATATAGTAATACCCTGCTCAAAGTGAGTTACTAATCACTCAAAATAATGTTATTTTTTACAGCAAGCAAAAAAGATAAGCGGATATTTCATGATTAAAAATTAACTTTTACTAAACCTACACCTGCAAAATAAGAGTTGATATACTTATCCTTGTATTATTATATATTGCACCATACCTCCTTTTTACTCTCACGATGTAATTTGTCCCAAATCAAGGGAATGCCTCGAATGATTGGTGAGCGTTGAAGTTCTATACAAGGAATACTAATCGGTTTGAGCTGAGGTGATGTTGAAACGATGGCCGGTGGATTAGTCTGAGCATCATCATTAGAGCCTAAACGTTTAGTTTATTAAGATCGTAGTTACTAAACTCTGATTATTATATAAGATTACTTAAAAATATATTATGTCCAAAATTGGAGGTCACAGTTTATATTTACAGTTCAAAAATTGTTTTACGCATGAATTTTAAGTAACAGTTCTAAGTATAGTACTTTGACTCCTAGGATACGGAAAAAAGCTCATCTCATTTCACGTTGTAAAGAAACGTTTGGATTAAATTTATGTGCATTATAATTACCTCCTCATACAACTTATGTTACTCCCAAGTTACTGCTCCAAAGTAATCTGTAGTCACTTCCAACATTATTTGTATCGATATATAACACAGTACATCTCTAGTTATCGAGCCATCTAATCGGATTCGTGCCCCGCACCGCATTGATATTGCGGTGTTGCCAATAAGAAAATTGCAGTTCACCTATTGTTTTCATAAGATCTTACGATAGTGCACCCCATGGTTGCGTTATGGAAATTTGGCATCGATTTATATTTATATCATTGTTAGGAAATGATTGTAACAGGAAACTAAGGAAAAATTGCGCCAAAAGGGCAGCATGTCTCTTCGATGTAACTGTTGTGTTGTTGACATGTATGTACATGATGTTGATGTTGTTTAGTACCATATCAGCCTATTGACTGATAGGAGACAGTCTATGAAGGCATTATAAGTTGAAATCAAGCAAGCGTTTATCTAAATTCTTGTATTATTTAATGGGGACAAGCCCATTACCTTCTATTGTACTACGTTCCACCTCATGTTACTTAATTATTTAATAAATAAAATGCATTTAATATCGTACTAGGGGATTAAATACGGGGTTATTGGATTCTAAGGTAACGCATACCATACCACTCCACCATTTGTCCCAAAATTATTGATGAACTGAGAATTTCTGTAGGTTGGTTTAATTTGGAATATAAATAAATTTTAATTATATTTACTGCAACAACAAATTTTGTATATAGGTATCCTTAATTCCATTGCAGGCCTTTAGGCAGTCTAAATGTCATCCATAACGCAACCAGTTGGCAGCGTTACCAGTATTCTTGCAGCATTGACACGTTGGATTTGAGTGCTTATTCACTGTGCCCAATAAGTGTCATAATTTTGAACATGCGTCGCATCACAATGACCAAGCACTATATATTGTTACTAGATATGCTTTTTAATATAAGATGTGTTCCCAGTCTCCACGGACCCAATGCTTCGATGTAAACGTATATGTATTCGTTGTAGTGACTGTAGTATAGTGTGTAGTTTACAGCATTTTATGAATGAAGGCTTACTAAAGATATAACCTAATATCTATTGACATACTAGCTGTATCTTTTGGAATTTACTACTAAATATAAACTTTCATTCACTTATTTTTAGCATTTTTGAAAGCAAATATAGGTAAGAAGTAATTATTATAACAAATTAAAATAAGACATCACAAATAAACATAATTATGTTTACATTATAGCAGGCCGTGGGGTGCCAGTTTAGAATAGTACCCCTTATATCCCCCTAAGATGATGATGCGACAAAGGAAAACACACCAGAGGGTAAAGATTAGCTCTTGTTGAAGAACTACCATCTCCTTACTCTGCGAACTGCAAGCCACCTATATATACCTCAAATATACAATGCTATATATACCATAGCATACAAGAAAATTTACGAACATAGTAACACTCGTATTCTCCAAAGGATCGGTGCAAAAACAACCCCTAGATATGCAAATCCCACAAACTCAAGCAACTTATTATGAACAATTTCCAAAAGCAACAATAGGGTTCATCCGCTGAGTAAATTTATTTCGAAGGCAACAGTTTAATGCAAAATAAAGCAAAATGTTTGCACAGCGTTCACAAACACTTATAATGACATACCATTAACACTTGCTGATGCATGTTTACTCAGGGGAATACGTTCGTGTATGATGAGATGAACTATATTACATTTAGGGCATAGAGATAAGGAAATAAACGAATTGTAAACATGAGCAGAAATTATTATTTTAAATACCATAAAATGCGTTTAGGAGTACGTTCCTGCAAGATTTTGACTAAATATTGGCACAACCTTTATAGCTATGACAAAATATGAAATTGTTTTAGGTGGTAAAATATTTTCTGCATGTTTTGGACGCTACGGTGTTAAACAATAATAATTTTGTATCGAATCCTTGGCTAAGCTTTTAGAAAATTTATTGTCTATTGTAAAACCTGTCGCATTTGACAACTAGCCAAGATTTGGTCCATTCAAAAGGTGTTAAATTTTGGCTAGGCAGAGCAGAAGAGACAGGCTGCCCGGAACGGGTATGATAAAATCTTTACGGGGTCAAATTAATTCTTCATTGGAGCGTTGGAACGGCGTGTATCAGCGCTTAGAGCAAAATATGCCTTGGCCGAAGAAATGCAGGAACCTACCCCCATACACATAGGGCAAAAGTCGGGTAGTCCGCCCGTTTATCACGTATGATAGGTAGATAGATTAACTCTTTATTGAAACACCAAAATTTATACAAATATAACATCTCGTATGCTCGTAGTTTCAGTCATTTTTTGTGAACATTGTTGACTGTCCATTATCGGTACAAATGAGAGTGACTGACAGTTTTGACTCAATTTTAAATAAAAAAATTACGTCTGTATTTTTCAACATTGAACTTGAAGAAGTTTGCAGAACTATGGAACTATAGACCTGCGGTACAGTAATTCATAGCTAGAACCGCTCGACCATCATTGCTTAACAGTTAATAATTAATGAATATGTTATTTTTGATTTAAAAAAAATAAAATAGGAATTAGTTATGACATAGGTAATTGTATTGTGTTGGTACGGAAATTTAAGCGTGTGTGTCCGACTCCCATTTGATTGTTTTTTTTGTCTCTGATAGCATCATAGTTATTATAACTACTTAAATAATCAATATGCAAACGAGATTGACAACTAGAAAGACATTACTTAGTGCCTATTGCACGAGAATATAAAACTTCTATACACCAGCAACAAGGTTAAAAATTGAAAAACAAATCCAAAATTACTTCGTACGTCGCATGTTGTAGTCATTAACGAGATAATTCCACAAGGGATACGCTAGAAAATGGAACAAACATGCTACTGAATTGCAAATGTAGGAACTTATTTACTTTACCAACCACATTGGTTCAGCGGCGACACTCTTAGTGTAATTTTCTTGTAATTATTTTCAACAACAGTCATATTCGTAGTACCTTCCTACTTACTGAGTATTATTTATTTTAATTATAGTTGTTTGTGTACTGAATATACATAGAAACGACTTAACATACAACAACTCCACATTTTAAAGTAGAAATCACCTAATGCAATCTATCAAGCGTAGCTACGAGTAAATACTCCTGGCTGAGTGCAAGTATTTTTTCAAAACTACTCCAGTATCATATTTTGATACAAGAATCGAGTTTAGAATTACAAACTCAAGATTCCTATTAAATTTAGAGCTCGCTTCTTAACCTAAGAAGCAGTCAAGTTCAATTACTTAGAACTTTTGAAGCGCTCGTAGCGAAATTTGCTTAGCCGTTCCTAAGCTAAGCATCATCTGTGGTGGCCATGACTTGGATGGGTGACCGCTAGTGACATTCCTAGTGAACGCTTCTGTGCTTCAGAGGGCATGTAAAGCATGGTGGATGGGCATTTTGCAAATGCCGGCCTGGCTAGCTACCACCCTCCAGTATCAAATCTAGCACCAAGCACCTATCGGTATGTTCCGGCAGCTGTCCTTGAAAGCTAAAAATTCTAGATTAACCTGAATAACATCTTTTACCACATCATCACTTACCATCAGGTGAAATAGTGGTCAAATTCTAGCCTACGAGCTAAAAAATAATATTATTTAAAATAATTATATATTTATTTAGAATAGAATAGAATTATTTATTGGCCTTATAACATCGACAGCTACACTAGGCAAGTCAATTTACACTATACATTTGTAAATGATAAGATATTTAACTAATTATACAATGTATGGTTCACAATATTGATATAAAATAAAATATAAATACAATTTCAAAATAACTTAATAGGATTAATAGTAACAATGTCTCAAATTATCTTTCAATAAAAATTGTCCACCTATTTAAATTAATTCAAATGTCAACAATACATAACAATTATTATTTCATACAATAATTATAGTAATTTAAATTCTGATTTACATTAAGTATACGTTATTATTATTAGTCCCATATATTATACTCATTAAGATAAATTTCAAATATTTAATTTGTTACACAAGGCTTATTTGTCGCGCAAACGAAGATTCTATAAGATGCGTTCATATTAAGGGTTTAATTCAAAAAATAGCTTTATGTTTCTTTTAAATTGATTTGCGGGTAAGACTCTTATACTAGATGGCAACTTGTTGAACATGCAAATTTTGGTATAGATACCCTGCTTTTTTACTTTTACTAATATAGTACTTGGTTTAGATAGATTCTCTTTGTTTCGTAGGTCATATGTATGTACTTCTTTGTTTTTTGTCAAATTAGCATCATATATTTCAAGTAGACAGTTGTATATATACATCGATATAACTGTCATGATTTTGTTATTTTTAAAGTGTTTTCTCACTGATGTGCGTTTCCTTAAGCCCAGCATTATTCTTAATGCCCTTTTTTGAGATCTTAATACTCTTTTTATGTCTGCCCCTTACCCCAGACCGTGATAACATATTTTATTATTGAATGTACATTTGCAAAATATACAGATTTAATAGCTTTTTTATCTATTAAAGGTTTCAGTTTCAGAAGTGCATAATTGGCACTGGCAATTTTTTTACACAATTTTTTAAAGTGAGTTGCATTACTGATTGTGTGTCTATTGTATAGCCCAAGAATACATTTTCTTTAATATCAGCTTCACAGTTCAGACTCTTTCGCGTTTGATAATGAATAATGACACTTTTGCTATCGTTGAGAATTATCCCGTTGGCATTGAACCATTCTTTTAGAGCATGCATTGCGTCATTTATTTTTATTTTTAAATTGTCTTTAGATTTGTCACTAACTCCTACATGTGTGTCATCGGCAAATAAGTTAATGTAAGTCCAGTCTGGCATAGATTTCACAAGGTCGTTTATGTAAATTAAAAACAAAACTGGTCCCAACACTGAACCTTGGGGTACCCCTATATCAATATAGCCCAGAGATGATTGAGCTTGATTTACTGATACAATTTGACATCGCTTCTGCAGATATGTACGCATCATATTTAGTTCAGGCCCTTCAAAGCCATAATATTGTAATTTTAAAATTAGTATATCGTGTCTTAGACAATCAAAAGCTTTGGACAACTCGCAGAAAACACTTGCGCATTTTCGCGATTTGTCCATTGATTCAAGGATATAGCAAATAACTTTTCTGATTGCCATTTCCGTCGATCGACATAACTCTTCCTGTTTTAAGGCAGTTAGGAAATACTCCTTTTTCAATACAATAATTAATAATATCATAAAGCAGTTCAATAATGTGTTTGTTTGATAGAATTAATCATTTTAATGTCATGGAGTTCATATCATAAATGTCAGGTGCATTGTGTTTATATATAATTGTACCTACTAGGATAGCAAAAGTTTCTGTATAATATACAAGTCTTTGCTAGATAGATAGCATTATCGTATTAAAGCCGTGTTTATCATTCATTTATATTTCAAACTTCAGGAAATCAATCTCGATGCGTTTATATTGGATTCATTAAGTATGGAAAAAAACAAACTTGAGTTCTTACTTACTTTTAGCAATCTTCAGTAATCGGTCACTACCCTAGGAAATAACTGCAAATGGCTCTAATAAATAACTAAAAATTATCATAATTCAGTATTAAAATTCTCAAATTACATTCAACCCTTCCCCGCAAATAAATTACATCACTGAAAATACACAGCAACCTAATAGCGCACTCACAACGCTGAACTGATAATTTGATATACACCATAACACCAATATAATTGCCCAATTTACAACTTTATTACATTGCAATAAGGCTCATCTAAATGTGCCCAGTAGGCGATATAAGGGGGTCTAATGGAAGCGTGAAATACGATAGCATTCTGGAGAATACATTATTCAAATTTAGTAACAACGTTTTTATTATATTTTGAAGATGTTAAGACGAGTGTGCTTCAGAAATAGCCACATTTGATTAAGAAAGCAACACACGCTTGTTTTTTGGAAGTGTATACTTGCTTCAATCCACGCATCCATGAAATAAGACAGCTTCATTTACTTTCTTCATTTAAGCCTATAGGTTTTAAAACGCCTTGACTTTTGCCAGAACCATTTCTATTTGTATTTTTAATCGACGTCTAAATCCTTTTTTTCATCAATAGCTGATAAATAAGGCTAGCCGTTGACCACTATCTCACCTGATGGTAATGAAGAGGTCGAAAAGCTTTTTCAGGCTAATCTAGAATTACTGGCTCTTAAGGCCCTTGGGTACGTCAAATTCGTACTTTCTAAAGCGAACTCCTCCGTAACCGCTGAAGTTGAAGACTTGAAAAAAATATATTTTATAGATGAATTCAAGTACAACATTTGCAACATATGATTTTACGGTATTACTATTACTTTTGCCTTAAAAAAAATTCAAACTACATACTATTTCTTGACTTACATGGCGAACTCCTTCTAAACGGCTACGATTTTTGAAAAATAAATTGTACCATTAAATTTCTAGATTGTTATACTACAATTATAACATAGCATTTGTAAATCCATTGATATTTTCCTAAGAAAATGTCGAATTATTCAGATTCAGAACGCTTGCGGTTCCGAGGTGCTTTGCGCGGACGCGGGCGGCAGTGTTGCGCAAGCGTTGGCACGGGGAGGCTGTGTCGCTCGTAGCTCCGCTCGCGCTTTCGACTGATAACGATCTTGTCTTTGTATTAGTGCATTGACCGCGAGATTCGAAGCTGTGTGCGTGCAATGATTCGCTCGCTGCAGAGGGCCAACTTGATTGCGACGTGAAGTATGCGCGGTGACGCTTTATTATTGGTATTTTGTAGACAAATTTTATTCGAATTGTCTCACATATGAAAAGAATCAAAACTTGAAATTGACAATGTTGTGGGTAAATTACAATGGGCGGCCTTATCAATAAGATCAATGAAAAGTTTTATAATATATGTACAAAATTAATTAGTAATGTCTATAACGCTCTCATGTTATAACTGGTTAACTAAAGATAATATATTTTTTATATTATGGTAAATAGTTTCCGGCTTTAGTAGTTTGTAGGGTACAAAATGGTTCTCTACTACATTTAGAGTTTGTATGGGGCTACATACATCTTTTGGAGTTCTAAGCTTTTCTTGATAATTGTATTAGGTGTTTTGATATAGGTTAATTAATACTACATAAAGATAACGTCTGCCAAGTGAAGATGGATAACATATCTCGAAAATAGTGAGAGATAGGTAAGGGAGATTAGCACCGTGGGGTGCCGGGTTAGAATTGCACCTCCCCATATAATCCCGTGGGTGTCGTAAGAGGCGATTAAGGGAAAACTACTGGAAGGTGGGCAGCCACGTGGGGTGCCGGGTTAGAATTGCACCTCCCCATATCATCCCGTGGGTGTCGTCTGAAGCGTCTAAGGGAAAACTACTTAAAGGGGGGCAGCAGCGCCTTCTAAAAAACTGCCAACTTACATTGCGATCCCCAAGACGCCTGCCAAGTGTGGGGATTATGGCAAATACCCCCTTAAAAAGTGAGGCTGTGTGCAGCAGTGGACGAACTGACTGTTACAGTTACAGTACTGAAAATCGATATATAGGTTTTCTGGACGTCCTTATTCCAAATTTGGAATTTATTTTTCGATGACGTCTGCCAAGTGAAAAAAGTTAGTCCGATATGGCTGAAAATCGATATCTAGGTTGTGCTGTGCGTCATTATTCCGAATTTGGAATGTATATTCCGATGACGTCTGCCAAGTGAAAAAAGTTACCTAGATTTGGCTGAAATTCAAAATCTAGGTAGTTCTAGACGTCTTTATTCCGAACTTGGAATTTAATTTTCTATGACGTCTGCCAAGTGAAGAAAGTTACTCCGATTTGGCTGAAATTCAAAATCTAGGTAGTTCTAGACGTCTTTTTTCCGAATTTGGTATTTATTTTTCGATGACGTCTGACAATTGAAGAAAGTTACTCCGATTTGGCTGAAATTCAAAATCTAGGTAGTTCTAGATGTCTTTATTCCGAATTTGGTATTTATTTTTCAATGACGTCTGCCAAGTGAAGAAAGTTACTCCGATTTGGCTGAAATTCAAACTCTAAGTAGTTCTGGACGTCTTTATTCCGAATTTTGAACGTATTTTTCTATGACGTCTGCCAAGTGTGGAAAGTTACTCCAATTTGGATGAAATTCAAAATCTAGGTAGTTCTGGACGTCTTTATTCCGAATTTGGAATGTATTTTACGATGACGTCTGCCAAGTAAAAAAAATTGCTCCGATTTGGCTAATAATCGAAATCAAGGTTTTTCTGGACGTCTTTTTTCCAAATTTGAAATTATTTTTTCGACGACATCTGCCAAGTGAAGAAAGTAACTCTGATTTAGCTGAAATTGAAAATCTAGGTTGTTCTGGACATCGTCATTCTGAATTAAGAATAAATTTTTTGAAGACGTCTGCCAGGTGAAAAAAGTTACTCCTATTTGGCTGAAAATCGATATCTAGGTTTTTCTGGACGTTTTTGTTCAATATTTGGCATACATTTTTCGACATCTGCTAGGTGAGGAAAGTCACTCCAATTTGGCTAACATTCAAAATCTAGGTAGTTCTGGACGTTTTTATTCCGAATTTGGAATTTATTTTTCGATGACGTCTGCCATGGGAAGTAATTTACTCTGAATTGGCTGAAAATCAATATCTAAGTTTTTCTGGACGTCCTTATTCCAAATTAGGAATTTATATTCCGATAACGTCTGCCAAGTGAAAAAGTTCCTCCGATTTTGCTGAAAATCGATATCTAGGTTGTGCTGTGCGTCATTATTCCGAATTTGGAATAATTTTATCTATGTCATCTGCCAAGTGAAGAAAAATACTCAGAATTGACTAAAAATGGATATCTAGGTTGTTTTAGACGTTATTATTCCAAATTTAGAATTTGTTTACGATGACGTATGCCCAGTAGATAAAGTAACTTCGATTTAGCTGAAAAGATCGATCGTCTAGAACAACCTAGATATCGATCTAGGTTGTACTAGACGTCTTAATTCCAAATCTAGAATTTATTTAACAATGACGTCGGCCAAGTGGAAAAAGTTACTTTGATTTGGCTACAAATCGATACTTATCTTGGTTTTCCTGGACGCTTTTCTATTCGTACTATCGATATTAATTGTTATTAACTTGTTGTGAAGTGCGTGAATCCCTCTAGGGTGAGTTCCTTATTTATTATTGTTATTTCATAGTGCTGACTAAAACCTATGTAACGTAAACAGCTGTGCTGCCCTACCGCGCTAGACTGTGAGTTTTAAAATGTGAGTCGCTGGTAACAGTACCACGATCGTGTCAGCGCGGCTTGGCAACAGTTGGCTGAGGAATATCAGCTACTAAGCCGGTGTCTTCCTTCCAGAATTCCACTTCACTGATTTAATCCGAGGACGGGTGTTTCGAGCACTCACTACCGAGATCCAGAACTATCAGCTGACGCCAAGACCGCCACATCTGGGACCTGGATCACGTGTACTATCAGGCCAGTGTCTCCCTCCGGTCTATGTAACTTCAGTAGAACTGTGCGGCTGTGCAACCTGATAAGGCTTGGCCTAATAAACTTTTCAAACCTACTCCCTGAGTTTACCTACCTACCTGCTGACCGTGGGATGATTAGCAGTTCCCTATCGCCGCAGTACGATAAGAGTAGGAAAATTATGATTACTTATCAAAGACGCACGAATTAACATCAAAATAATATTTTGACTAACCTCGACGTTTCGATCAAGTTGCATTGACCGTGGTCACGAGTAGACTGAAGAAGCGGGTGTCATCGTCTTGAGGAGCGGCGGGAGCGATTTAAATCTATCTCGCTTGGTTTTCGTTAATGTAATTTAGAAACATGAGTTTAGTTCACGAAAGTTTAAATAAAAGTACTTATAAATCAATTATTCAAATCTCCTAATAAATGAGAAAGTATATCGGTTACCTTTTCACGATGGAACCAATCTTTACAATATAGCTGTAGATAAATTGCCCATATTATTATTTCCTAGACAAGAAATTATTCATCTCATATCTCGTACCCGGAAAGTAGTGTTTGTTTGATGCGAGTAGCGGGTGGAAGACTGCTTCCCACCTATGGGCGGGAAAATCTAAAGGTAAATACTTCCTTCTCAAGGGCCGACATGTCCAATAGCACAAACGTTGGCCATTTTGTATTTTTGCGTACGACACAGTCGTCCCTATTCTTATTTTTCAATGTATTTTCGCCATTATACAAATCTTCCTTTTACATCGTCGTTTTTAAACGAGTAAACCCGCGTCGGCTATAATCTCATTTATAAGGAGATTTGAATAAACGATTGATTATTACAATTTTCTTACTCTTATCCGATATATCTTAGCGTTTTAAAGATACGTCATCTATTTTTACTTAGCAAACGTCATTGAAAAATGAAATCCAAATGTAGAATAATGACGCCCAGCACAACCTAGTAATCGGAGTAACTTTCTTCCCTTGACAGACGCCATTAAAAAAATAAATCTTAATTCGGAATAATGACGCCCAGCACAACCTAGATATCGATTTTCAGCCAAATTGAAGTAGTTTTTCACTTGGCAGACGTCATCGGAAAGTAAATTCCAAATTTGGAATAAGGACGCCCCGAAAACCTAGATATCGATTTTTAGCCAAATCTTAGTAACTTTTCTCACTAGGCAGACGTCATCGAAAAATAAATTCCAAATTTGGAATAAAAACGTCCAGAATAATAATAATAATATAAACAATAATATAAATCTTTATTTAAGCCAATAACACTTTTTCCAAATCTTGTATTGCTGGTGGTCTTCACACTTCGACGTTGAAGTTTGTATCGTTAAGACCTTAATTGATAGCTGTACAGTGCACAGTTGACTTCAGTACAATTTTTCACGCAAAATAGTTATAAACATAAATTTAACTTACAAATTATCCATAAAATAACATCTTGTTGAGTTTCATACATTTTTTTTTATAAATTATCCACACAGGTGGTGTTTATATTTTAACTAAATTTGTGTTATTTACGTGTTTGTATGTATGATGCTATATGGTGATATATAAACTGAAAAATTCAGGACTTGATTATATAAATATGTTTTAATAAAAGGGCTAAATCTTCTTGCAAAAGTTGTACGAATGACAGGTTATTTTAATTGGAAAACTCGTTTATGTAGCATATTACTAAAATTTGCAGATTTTTTAAAGAGTCTGTGTGCGAACTGAAAACTACCTAGATATCGATTTTCAGCCAAATCGAAGTACATTTTTCACTTGGCAGACGTCAACGTGAAACAAATTCTTAACATGGAATAATAACGTCTACAACAACCTAGATATCAATTTTCAGTCAAACCGTAGCATTTTTCTTCACTTGGCAGATGACATTGAAAAAATAATTCCAAATTCGGAATAATGACTCTCAGCACAGCCTAAATATCGAGTATCAGACAAATCTGAGTAACTTTCTTCACTCGGCAGATGACATTGAAAAATAAAGAAAAGGAATAAAGACGTCCAGAACAACCTAGGTAGGTACACTATACATTTTCATTTGACGACTGATCTCAGTCGCAGTTGCAATTGCGGATACTCACTAGAATCGTACGTTAGGAATATAAAGTGCCATGTTACCGGAGCGCATCGCGCATCTGCATATTCTTTGACCGTTATATTTGTGCAGCGATCGCGGAACGTATGCGGCGATGCGCGAGTAAAGTAAGCTCGATTAGGTCCAGATGCTCAAGGCCATTGGCGACTCTAATCGCCTTAAGGATAGCTGCTGGAAAACACCGTTAGGTGCTTGGCGACAGATATACTTACGTAGCTAGCCAGGCGGGCTTTTGTCGTTACTGTGCTATAACGACTAACACTGTGCTATCCTAAGACAACAAACAAGACGGGCGTCTGTCCTATAGAGCCAGTATTTCAACAACATACAATAAGTGTTTAGTAGGTGAAATGCATCAACATACCTAACATGCACCTACATACCTAAACAACTGTGATTACCTATATGATCTGGATCTGTCTATATCTTCGTGATAACTGTGTGAGCTAAGACAAATGTCATTACATAACACCGCAACGTCTGCAACAGATAGTCACACTACGTCGTTTAGAACAGAATGCATGTAACGTTTTTTTCTCACACAAGAAATCTGTTTGAGTCGAACAAACACACGTCTTTGATATCTTTATGTTTGCGGATAAACAAAGTTCCTCAGCTATTCCTCGAGTAAACGATGTTACGTCATTGTCATCGTGTGTCAAGTTAGATTTATCTTACTATCTACATGTTTGACTTCAAAGAATATTAATTTATGATACTGCATTGCTGGGAAACTAGAAAAATGATTTCTAATTTTTTGTCTAAAAGTCTAACTTAAATGCTAAGCGATGAAAAAAGCCAATATGTTAAGTGGTCCTCTTTTTTTTGTCATATTTTATGATTGATTTATAATATAAATTCAACAAAAAATTAACTATACATATATCTGTAAATGTACAATTCCAATTTAACTACTTCTGCTTGCTTTATAAATTATTTTTTGCGTTTGTAAATTACTTTTACTACTTTTGTTGAGAGTATTCGTATCCTAAGAAAATATAACCTTTTGCTTCTTTAAAAAATACGGTTAAATAGAAATGGACTTTTAAAAGTTAAGATAGTTCATAAGGCATGTATAGAATGTTTAGAATTCTTATACAGATATAGCCTATTCATTCACATTGAACGAACATGAAATGAATAAAAAAAAGCAACGTTCACATCAACTACCACAGGCAATATGTTTTGACAGGCCACCACCTCTAAATCTTTTCGCATCGCTTCGATCATTGAGGAGTTGTCTTATCGAAGTAGGTGTTTAGATTTAGAGTGGGAACTGCCACACAAAGACACTTATATTTTGTAAATATATTATTATACTCATTCTTAGCCAAATCTTCATAATTACAGTTATAAGTATTTAACAGGACTTAATCGCGATATAACATGTATACATTTATTTACATCGACGTAAATCAAATGGGGGTTGTTGGAGAAAATACCCGACTTTCAAGACGTTGACACCCGCCTCTTCAGTCCGCTCGTGACCATGACCAAAACAACTTGGTCGAAACGTCGAGGTTAATAAATTTATACATGTTTTATCGCGATTAAGTCCCGTTAAATACTTATAAGTATGTGTTCAATTCATAAAAGTTTTAAAGTTACTATCTTTATATATACATACGTACAAGTGTTTGTTATATATACTCAACACCAGGCAAACCACAAGGTGAATGACAATCAATGTCATGGAAAAATAGCTTCACAAAATATATCACGGTAGAATTTTCATAATTAGTATCTTGAAAGTAATGTTACAATCATAATATACAAATCAATCGTAGACTAGTGAAAGAAGGTAGTGGAAGCAGCGTATGGGGTCAAAAGAAGAGCCGAAAGATTCAAGGATATATTATAAGATGAGGAGTACTGGGGAATGAGGTCCAAACGAGTGGAATGGATCAGTGGGGTGGAGATGAGACGCTCGTAGCGTAGCTTTGTAAGTCATTCTTGACCGATCGTTTATGCTATGAAACTTCCGCAGCTGTCATGACTTCGATGGGTGACTGCTAGTGGCATTACTACTTAGCGTGTACATGCTTCGGAGAGCACGTGCTGGACGTTAGTTCTGGTCGTAGTTTTTGGGATGACAGTCTATATAGTATTGTGGTAGAGCACTTTACGAATGCTCACCTGGCAAACCTACAAATACAAAATCTACCGGAAAGTTTAGGCAGCTGTCCTTCATGTAATTATTATAGTACTGCAGGGTAGGAACATAGGTTGTGGCTCGGCTCTTGCAAACAGTCATTTTTAGTTGTTGAAATCAAATAGTCCCGAGAAGTGCCGGGTTAAAATTCCAATCTCCGATGTCTTTCTGTAGGTTTCAGGTGACGAAAGAGAAATAACAAAAGATGGGCAGCAGAGACTAAAGAACTGCTATCTTACACTGCAATCCTCAAAACGCAAACCCCACTCAAATGTAGGAGACTTTGTTCAACAAGTAGAAGTTACGACTATTGTTGACGATGATGATTAAAAGCAAGCTTTACTTAGATCTATTCAAACAAGTTATTGTTGATATTAAAAGTAACAGTATATAATTACTAACGTTGTAAGCTTCCTTCTTTTTAAGCCAATATCACTTTAAAAATGAAGACTATAAAATTTTCTGCTTCGTTTTTATGTTCGACAATCGATATTAATACAACTCGGTGAAATATGTTCCCACAAGTAATATAAAACTTTTACCATCAATAATGCCCACTGGAATGGTTGACAGTGACATCACAATTAATTCTCAACCCTTTTCGTCTTCCCTTTCGGAGTAAATGGTGCGAAGAAAAACTTCTCCGTCATCTTTAGGAATTTTTCGCAACGTTATAACATTTTTATATAGTTTTCTCGGAGTTCAGACTATTGACAAACTTTCAATATTCATTGTGTATAATTTTAAATAAATCATACCTCTTAGAAGTCAATATCGCGATCGATAATTATCTCAGTGGACGTTCACACTCCAGATCCTGAAAAGGGCTTCCAATAAAAATTGAGACAGTTGTCGATCGTTTTACGTCTTCTTTCAGTGTAATACCTATGTCGATCGTGATATCGACTGTAAGTTGTTCTCACTTTAATGTGCGTGTTTCAATAGTAGAAATATTTTATTAATAAACCCTAAGCGCTCGGCTGCCCAAAGGACATGAGGCATTCATGTAAATTATCGCAACTATTATTGTACGTAGTTTTTACATCTGCATTCTTCGATACTACCTCATACATAATACAGCTTCGATCACTATGAAACGGGGTCGTCAGGCCAAGCTGTATTTACTCAAGGACCGAAAGTATAATTCAAAAATGAACAGTCATTTTATGGAAACTAGCTGGTATACCTATGTGACAAAGTGTGGAACAGCGTGATAAGAAAGCAATGTATAGTGCAACTAGTCATCTGGAAAAAATAAAATAAGGTTTGGCTTCGGCCCTAATGTTCAACAATGAAATGGCTATCTCCATTAAGAGGGGGTTGCCTTAACCCCCATGCTTGGAAAGATTGCAGAATAAGATCGCATCTTGGGAAGGTGCTACTGCCAGAAAATAAGAGTACAAGAAGGTATTATTGTACTCTTCTTTTCGTTATTTTGTGCACAGCAACGTGCATTAAAAATATTGAGATCAGTAGTGGCACGCTTCTTGTAGTCATCCTTCGTGTTTAACGCCATTTACTATATTCAATGGGAGCTTATATTTTAAAGTTTTGAATCAGAGATTAAAAATTCGTAGCTTAAAAAGTACCCCAAATGCAAGAAAGATACATTATTACTACAAACAACCAATCACAGAGTGCTGCATATCTCTCCAATCACACTCAAAATCTCGTATTGATTTAAATGCACGGGATTCCGTTACCAGAACCAAATTCAACATTCGAACGTGATCTTCGTTATTTGGACAGAATAATTGAAGCGAGCTACACCAAAGCAATCCCGGTTACCGATGCGTTCAAACCAGGACCGCAAATAGGAAGCGTTAAAGGCACTGCATAGTGATCTAAGTCATCAATGGCATCCTCAGCTGTCAATTCTCTTATAATCTCTCTGTTCACAAAGTGAACCGTTCTACCAAGAGAATATCTCGCTTCATTTTCGCGAAATATGTCCAGACTATAATGACGTTCAGAAACAAGGTCTCTTAAAATCAAATCAATCATTTTAACATTTTTGTATTAATATTAACGACATAACAACGAAAGGAATAATTTCAATGAATCCAGGATTTAAATAAATACCCATTTTTTAAGATTTGTGATTTTAATCTCTGTTTCAAAGCTTTAAAATATAATCAATGTTCGAAAACTCCTCTTGAATGTCGTAAAAGTCGACAAAGAGAAAAAAATGCCTATTAGAAAGCGTGCCACTACTGATCTCAATATGTGTTGATGCACGTTAGGGTACACAAGAGAGTTTAATTTCATGATTTCCCGAAACCTCAATATGAATTACAATATTTCCAGCGTGGGCATTATAATAATTATATATCATTATGGCCACAAAAGTAAATAACAATGTATACCCGTAATTAATATAAACATTTAGAGAGACGAATATTGTGTGATGAATCTCAGATGTCTAAGCTAGACTTGACAAGCCGGAAAGAAACCCATTTTAATAAGGGAGGCCTTTTATATGGTGAACATTATCGCTGTTGAACAGATACTACCCACGGCAGTATTCCCAATGTGCCAGGCAACTATATAACCGAAGCCAAATCTTTTTTAGATTTTTTACTTTATGACCCAATGAACTTCGTATCACGTGAGATCAATGGGAATAAGATTTATTCTTTTACAAATAACCTAAACAACTTGTTCTAATTTTAGTAATTAAACAACTTTAAACGGTTTACTGTACTGTAACAGCCGGATCGTCCACTGCTGAACACAGCCTCCCCTATTAAGGGGGTATTTGCCATAAACACGAATTGCAGTGCGACCCTCTGCGTATACTTGAGAGTGGAGGCGGCCATTCGCAAAACTTTCGTCCTACCACCATGCAAATGCTTTCTTTGTTTTGTTTTATTATACGAGTAAAACATATCATATTGCCCCCTTCCTCCCCCTTTACAAGCATAGGCATAACAAAGCGATGATGTTTTACCCGAATAAATACATGATACGTAATATACTGAGTTCTATGATATTTCTAACATCCCATTTATTTTTCACTAACCAGTATTACTTGAGCTTTTATAAAATTTCGCATCCTGTTCATAAAAGTAGCACGAACACTTTTTCACAAGATTCATTATACTCAACATTTCCATAAAATATGACTACAAACAAAGATCTTGCAAAATAGCCCGCTGCACTCAAGTAACAGTTACCAACATCTTCTAGAACGCTCTTAATGCAAATTTTATTTATTCATGTAAATTAATATCCATTTTCTGCGACACCCAGTGAGGCGAGAAATTGAGAACGTGCAAAAATAAAGCTACAGAGTATATAGCCACCCGGCTTACGCAAACTACGTGTTTCCCTGCTGGCTACCGAATTTAAAAGCAGTGATGGTTCAGTGGCATGGACTGCCGCGCAGCAGGTCCATGGTTCAAATCCCGCCGCCTGGCTAGCTACTACCCTCAAGCAAAAAATCTGTCGCCAAGCACCTAACAGTTTGTTTCGGTTGCAGACCTTGAAAGCCGGTAAAATTACAGGCCAATGAGACTTAACAACTATGTTTCATGCATGGAGATGAGTGCAATGCAGTTCGCCACTTGTGACGAAATGCATCTGTTATAAGCAGAAGTAACTTCGCTTAAAATCAAGTAGGCCTCATGCAATATAATAAAAATATATAAAATCATAGTAGACTAAAAACTCAATGACTATCTTTCCTATATCTCAAGCCCTCGAAATTCCAAAGCAAAACATTATGCTACACGCCCAAAACAGCAATATTTATTAATATAATTTTATATCAAGTGACATTGTTTAATTGCATATGGTTTCCAATATAACAATCTGGGGTTGTATATCCAATACAACCCCAGACTGTGTAAATATCAGTATTTATCTTTGTATGACTTTAATTAACTTTCTTAGAGGTTACAGAGCTTTGTTATTCTTGGAATCAGTTGATTGCTATTGCTATGTTAAAAGAGAGTCTGGGTTAAATTAAATGTTATTTATTGATATAAAACTTTTATCTAGCTAATTTAATAAAAGCTTTGAATCTCATCTAGAATTCTAAACTTGTTGGTATCGAAGGTAAACAGAAATACCTAAACCAATAAAACTTCTAGTAGCAGTCTTTGTGAACGAATTCGTCCAATGAAGTACAGCGACCATACCTATTTCTACTACCAACAGGACTTTAACGGTCGCATTTTTTTTGGCTTATAGTTTAGCCTTTGACCACTATCTCACCTGATGGTAAGTGATGATGTGGTCGGAGATATTGTTCAGGTTAACCTAGAATTACTGGCTTTCAGGGAGAGCTGCCGGAACGCACCGTTAGGTGCTTGGTGACAGATTTTCTACTTGAGGGTGGTAGCTTGCCAGGCGGGCATTCGCGAAATGCCCTACCACCATGCTATAACGACTGCCATCCTAAGACAACAACCGGGACCGACGGCTTAACGTGCCCTCCGAAGCACGGAAGCGCTCAGTAGTAATGTCACCAGCGGTCACCCATCCAACTCATGACCGCGGCGGACGTTGACTAACTTTGCTGATCAATTCAGAAGGGCTTAACTTCGCTACGAGTGTTTCAAAATTTTCTATATTTTCTGTTTTCCAATTTGAATGGTTGGCGGTAAAAATACTGGCACATGTATGGCACTGGCACTTTATGTCTCATGGTGATGGTTACAGTGCAATTTATCAATTATGGCGAAATACATCTGTTATAGGCAGAAGTCACCACTTCTTACCAAGTGAGCCTCGTTGGATCCCTTTCAATCCCATAAAAAAGAATGCAAGGCCGTATGATATTTTTAGCATATCTCCATTTCATTATTTGATTAGTCATATCATATAATATATACTGTTACAGCCAGATCGTCCACAGCTGAACACAGTCTACCCTATTGAGGGGGTAGTTGCCATAATCCCCACGCTTGGCAGGCATCTTGGGGACCGCAGTGTAAGTTGGCAGTTCTTTAGAAGGCGCTGATGCCCACCTTCCGGTATTGTACCCTGTCGCCTCTTACGACACCCATGGGATGATATGGGGAGGTGAAATTCTATCCCGACACCCCACGGGGTAACATATAATATACGCCTTGCAAATTTTACGAGTAATACGAATTTAACGCCACTTCATTGTTAGAATTAATTAAAATTCATTAAAGTTACAAAGGGTGCCGAATAAATAAATAGGCAATACACTCAAGAACATTAAACTTATTCTAGGTCGACTGGATTAAAAGAGAACCATTTAATAAAATATTCAACCCTCGTTAATTTTCAATTATATTATTTTAATCGACATTATCACATCACATCTCCCGTGAGGTGCCGGGTTAGAATTGCACCTCCCCATTTCATCCCGTGTGGGTGTTGTAAAAATCGACTAAGGGAAAATTACTATTAGGAGGTGGGCAGTAGCGCCTTCTTAAGAACTATGCTATCTTGCACTGCGATCCCCAAGCCGCCTGCCAAGCGTGGGGATTATGGTAAACACCCCCTACATAGCAGTGGACGATCCGGCTGATGCAGTATAGTACTGACTTTCCACAAAATTCTTATTTATGGAGTTCCAATAATAACGTCAGTAGGTACCATGTTATTAAATTTGTAGGAACTTGAAGTGGAGTACACTAAGATCTGTACCACCTCATCGATAGATATTCTCTATGTAAGCTGCTGCAACACTGTTGTGTCTGACAGGGCATGCAATGATTAGTATAAATGACAGATTTCTTTATTTTCATTACGTTGTACCGCATAAAAGCGAATAATATACATGATAGGAATAAGATCATGCTATTTGACCTTATACTTAATATCTTTCTTTTTAGATTACATGAGAACAAATAAAGAGTAACTAGTGTGGGCTTAAAAAAATGCAGGTATGTGTGAATGGTATACAGGGTTATTGGAAAAATGCTAACAACCTCTTAGGGTTGACTTCTGCTAGTCCTAACGAACATTTCAAAATGTTGTTTTTTAGTTTCGAAAAAAAAAAAAAAATTTAGTTGTGGTTTACACGAATTCTAGGTTAGCCTGTACAACATCTTCGACCACATCATCACTTACCATCAGGTGAGATAGAGGTCAAAGGCTAACCTATCAGGAATAAAAAAAAAGAACTAACCACGTGGTAGATTTATTTTTATTAAATAACGGTAAAAACATAGAAAAATACGGCTTTTCAATAAATACAGAAAATGTGTATAAGTTGTATGTAAAAATTTAAAAGGACACTAAAAAGATTTATATAAATTAAAAAACAAACAATTGTACTAAAAATAACGAAACAAGATTAACGATCCCGCATAAGGTTTAGTAGCGTTAAGTTAAGGCGGGAACCAATTGCAAATTATAAACGGAGAAAAATAATGGGTTACGTTTATAACTTAACAATGCGGAATTCATAATCTTGTTTAACTTTTTAGATAAGTCGAGTTATACTTTTTTTATTTTATGTTTGATCAACACTACAATACAAGGAAATGCTGAAAAAAATTAGATTGCGTTCAATAACACTCAAACCAACGTATATATTTCCGAACAAAACTTTGATCAAGACAATATCTCTTCTAACTTACATCCGAACGTAATCTGACAGAATCCAAGGGTTCAATTTGTCATAAAATTTATCGTCGAGCCTCCGCCACCCGCGCAAAGAGATTGGAAAAATTGTTTTCAGCTATTCTCTTATTAGATGTCCGAACTACTTCGACCTTTGTTCATCTGGGCCTGACCCTCAGAGTGTTAAGAACTAGACTGCTAAATCAAGGGGTTTTGAGAAAATGTAGATATTTCTTTTAAGGTCTTATTCCTTAGACTATATTATTCAGGTTATTCGTGAAGGGTTTGTGCCTTTTTATACGAGCAGTATCTATGTTTAGTTTAGTTTTAATTTAAGAAAGTTATTGTTAGTATAAGCATGATATCTATTTTAACTTTTAATCACATATGCCATCCCATCTTCCTACTCTTATTTACCTTGGATTACTCTTATTTTTTTACCTTGGATGAACCAACCGTTCTAGTTATGCGAGTTAAATACAATAAGTTTCTCAATATTATGTAAAATAACTCAAAGGACTACATAAGAACATATTGTGCAATGTTGATTACATTCTTTTTTATTTCACGTCTGTGGCGTTTCCGCGAATGAGTTTGATTGTACGTACAAGTATAAATTAACTAAAAATTTTAAAAACCCCACTGCAAATTATTTATTTTCGTTAAGCGTTTCATCGTTACATAGAAATCAAAACTGAAAGTAATATATATTTATGGAATTATACTCGTAGTTTAAGCATTTTGATACCCAACTCGATGGGTTTAACAGAAAAAAGTAACTCAAAACATGTCTGCAAAAATCCGCCAGTTTGTTTTTGTTATTTTTTTTTAATGTACATCGTTTAATAAGGGCATCAAAATGGAAAAGAGCCATGTTATTTCCGTACTGCGCGGCAACAATCTTCTCAAATCGACAAGAGTTGTGGCTTAGTGTTCATTTGTTCATTCAGCGCTCTCTTTTACTACACCTATAATATTTTCGAGTCCTTGTCTTAAGCCGTAAACTGTACTGTATGTATCAACACCGCATATAATATTCTAAATTAAATTTCTCCTTTTTTATACCTAAAATACTTCCGTGTGTGCACAATTTCACTAAGGTACTATAACATTGTTCGATGCTTATACCTTTGCAGTGTGTGAATCATGAAAAAAACACATTATAGTACTTTAGCAGCAGCCCTTCCTCTTTCATTCTTCAGCCTTTATAGCAAATGATTTTCTCTAATAGCCCTGCAAGTCAGCATATGAATCGGAGACGCGTCATTCCATACAAGCTTAACGTGAAAACCCTTATGTTTTACTACCGCAATAAAACCGCTGAGTATCCACACTAGGGTCCGTGGAAGCCTGCAGATCCAAGATACGTAACCACTTTACCGTATAAGGTAATCCTGGGGCCGCGAATCGCCCTCCGAAATTACTCTAGGAGATGTTAATGGAAAGCTATGGCTTAAGCGTTGAAACAATGTCCTTCTGAAGGAAATGATTTCACTTCGTTTAGTTTTTATGTGAATTCTAGTGGTAAAGCCTTTTCTTTTTATTGGCTTTGGCTGATAAGTAGTGTAAGAATTTTAGCTTATAAAATGATTTAAAAGGTTTAGTGTAAATGTTAATTTGTATTTCTAATCGTCAATTATTAAATAAATAATTTGAGACAGAGAACATAAATCGGAGTGAAAAATTTACAACATGCATAAGTTTCCAAATTTTGCAACATATCAACTGTACGAAAATTGAACTGATTTGGAAAAATCTAAAGAGATTTGTTAACTTATGGTCCGTTTCAGAATGTCCTAATAAAGTTTTGTTTTCGGATTGCTAACAAACACATAAAATAACTGACTGATAAAAATGTCAGTTAACATGCAGCGCGTTTCAAGCTTTAACCAATGGATAGGCGATCGATGACTGTGAAATGCAAAAATAGTGTTTTGTTTAATAAATACCTATGTTCTGGGTAGTATAGCCGGAACTTACTCGAACATTCTGAAACAGGTCCTTAGTAAAATAAATATATTATGTGTCACTATTCAAAGAAGTATTAGATACCTACCAAAGCAATTTTTGCATTGATGGTTATAACTCTTTGTTAGTCATAAACAAATCCTATTTAGCATACCTAAATATGCTTCATTTATAAGCCATTTTAAAGTTATACCCCATACTGAATATTCTGTATGTATTAGACATTCCAAAAAACTATTTTGAGAATATAGGGATTTCAAATACATTAGATGTGGCCATTCGCAAACCCAACTATTCCTGTAGCAAATATACAGGACGTTTTTGCTAATATAATAATAATTAAAACTGTTACTTTTATAAAAGAAGTGAGAAAAACAACAAATTAATCGCTGAATTGGTAAGTTAATATCGATACCGCATGAAATCTAAGTTCCAAAACGGTGTTGAAGGGTTTTGGGTAGATAAGACAATCTTCCTATTAGTTCTAGTTAGTCAATAGATTATTGTCATTAATTAATAAGGAATAAACTCTTACTAAGGTAAAATTGAAGAAAGCCAAGTTCTTAAACAATTTTTGAAAGGTTTTTGTAAGATGAGACAAGTGCTAGTCAAAGAATTAGGAAATGAACACAATATTAATACGAGGCTGTAATAACGAATAAGAAAACTTGTGAGTAACAGTAATTAATTGTAAATTTGTACCATGGACTTTGTCTGAAATAAATATTTTATTTTGTACAGTGTAAACAAATAAATGTGAACCAATCCTAACCATTTCAATTTTAGATAGTAAATAGTATCCATTACATTCGTTGCAAATCTGGTTCTCCTTATTTACTCTTTTCCTTGAACACATATCGAATAAATCCAATTTTTTAAGGTCCGCCTTACAAAGAGTCTGTGACCCACATATCTGGGTCAAACCTTCGGTAGGTTTGAACGCCTTGTAACTCTGTGATAGATTGCCCTTACTTATTCACAGGTCAACAATAGGCTTAAGCTTTAAATAAGCGAAAAATCCTAAGTAAAGAAATAAAATCTTTGAAGTTCTTTATGAAGTTAATATATAAATTTGACTTTTATGATCTATTGAAATCTGTTTGAAATTACTTTACAGTTACTAATACTTATATTTGCTAAGATGGATAAAAAAGTGTTGCTTTGAAATTGCTGCAGGATCAAAAAATAATTTGATTTACCCACTTAGTGAATATAAAAACTTACCTACTTGGTGACTTCAGGCAAAGCTTTAACATCCTCTTTTTGTTTGTATTTAAAAATGGACTTACATTATTTTAATTAATGCATAAAGTAATTAACGTAAAAGGATTATATTATTTGTGTATAAGCGTCAGTTCTATTGTAGCTTAGCCAGAAATGTGATTCCGCGTGTACATAATCAACTTGAAGACCTGCCATGTAAGCCGAAGTGAGAGACTTGACGCAATAGCAAGGTTGGTGCATATTGACTTTATTGATAGTGCTTGATTAAAATTACATTAGATATTTTTTGTTCATTCAGTAAGCATAGACCTTCGTCCCTCGCAGTCCCGCTTTGGCGGCTCCACTACCGTATGAAATCTCATTACTTATATCACACACAATTATTACGATTGCTGTCAAAATTTAAAACGTTGGGTCAGTAAAATATTTTCCAACATAACTTTTTTTTATTTTCTTTTTTTTTTAATTCTTGTTAGGTTAGCCTTTGACCACTATCTCTCCTGATGGTAAGTGATGATGTGGTCGAAGATGTTGTACAGGCATACCTAAAATTACTGGCTCTCAAGTACAACTGCCGGAACACACCGTTAGGTGCTTGGCGACAGATTTTCTGCTTGGCTTGGTAGTTAGCCAGGCGGGCATTCGCAAAATGCCCTAGCACCATGCTATAACGACTGCCATCCTAAGACAACAACCGGGACCGACGGCTTAACGTGCCCTCCGAAGCACGGAAGCGCTCAGTAGTAATGTCACCAGCGGTCACCCATCAAAGTCATGACCGAGGCAGACGTTGCTTAACTTTGCTGATCGGTTCAGAATGGCTAAGCAAACTTCGCTACGAGCGCATCTAAAAACATGATGTACGTAATTCAATTGTTTAATTAAAATACAGTTGTACCAAATAGTTACCTTCATTCAGAAGGTAACTATTTGGATTTAAACTGTTAACATCACACACAGTGAAAAGTATAATAAAATACCAAAAACTCATTTAGATATTGAATATATAAATATTTTTAAACACAGCTTGAAACATTTGTTAATTAGCATGACTTATTATTCTATAACAGAGTTCATTAATGACAAAGATCTTGTATGATATAATTATTTTCTCTTTAATCAATAAGTGACCATATTCAAAATTTATATTCGGTAGGTATATATTATTATTTTAGGTAAGCTTTTCTGATGCTAACAATTAAGTTTTGTAACATATGCAAACCAGTAAAAGTATCCTGTCTGTCATGCCTGTGGGGTGCCGGGCTAGAATGACACACCCCCATCTCTACCCGTGAGTGTCATAAGAGACGACTAAGGGTAATCCACCAGAAGGTGGGTAGCAGCGCTTTCTGAGGAACTGATATCTCACACTGCGATTTTTTAGACGCCTGCCAAGCGTGGGGATTATGGCAAATCCACTCATAATGGCTGTGTTCAGCAGTGGACAATCCGGATGATACAGTACAGTAATGGTTTAGTCGTGATGGACCGCACCTAATCTTAATTTTCTGTATTGAGTGTATATACCCATGTTTACCCAAATAAATTATTTGAATTGAATTATTATGTCGAATTATCATTACAACTGAAGAATATTTGTTATTTGCCCGAACAAAACGATTTGCGTACGCCGCGAACCGCCAGGGAAAGGAACACGCTGCCTGATTCTATTTAAAAAAAAGAAAAGAACATGTTACTCTGTAAGCATTTGTATTTTTTTTACATTCAAGAGAAGTTATTACTACAAACTCAATTAAAATCTGGTCGTAGACATCAAACCTCAAACGTTATCAGAAAAAACATTCAGTTTCCAACTTAACAAAATTAATAAAATTACAAATCAGACAACGATGTCAATTTTCAAATTAAAATAATAATTGATTTGTAATTTTTGAGAACCAGACGAACAGAGAAGCAGCCATACAGTGCTGTGAAAAAGAATGTCTATGTAAGAAAAGAGCATATTTCCTCTTCAACACAAGAAATCGAATGAGACTGCCCTAAAGGCCTGCAATAGTTATTTTTTAAGCCCGCAACCTTTAGGTTGCCTCAATTCTTACGTTGTAGTGGCTGTAGTGATATCGTTTTAAGCTTGTTATCATTATGTGTATAAAACGAGTTAAGTTACTCACGTCGTATACATAATGGCCAATTAGAATCTAATGTAAATATATCAAAAATACGAATTACAAACTTAGTATTAAGTGTAATCCGCAGAGCGTTATTGCAAAAGTAACATTAATATATCAAGTACATTGATAAATAATCATAACATTATAATAGCCTTCTAATTATTACCACATTCTTAAAGTGAGCTGTGTCTTAAAAATAATAATTTTAAACACAACTTTTAGAAAGAGTTGTACGCCTTTCATTTATGAATAAAATATGTTATATATGAGATTATAAGGCAAATACTATGTTTGATACAAAAACACAATTCCATATACTGATCTTATATAAAAAAAAACATAAATACAGCTAATAAATAAATAATTTTGATTCATCAATTTTTTTTGTCTAAATAGTAAATCGTGTCAAATTTTATTTCTAATCATTAAGAGGCATCCATGTGAAAAAGTACTTGAAAGATTATTTCCAAGTTACAAAAGCTCACTTTTACATGAATTTACTTACAAAAATTTTCTCACGCTATTAAAATATTGCCAATTTCTGTTTAACTCACTCGCACACGATCTGAAGATTCGGCGTCCGACGCTGTTTGTCTGATATTTTTCAAAGACAACTTCGTCTTAACCAGCATCATATCTCCCCCATCGATAGCAACGCATTTCACTCAAATCTTGGCTGACGGAATTGCACCGAATAATACTACTAGGCATAACCAGGTTTTTCTACCTCGTATTTTCCGTATTAAGTATAATGTTGTTGAAAGCCCTTTCCTTGCCCCTACCCTCTTTGTTGCGGGTTCGATATCATCCCTTCAAAATTATGAAAGTGTATAAACATTTTCACGCCCTACGATTCACCCCCTCATTTCCACATTTTCCGTCTCGAAGTTATTATTATCAAATCAAGTTATGGATAGGCATCATACATTCGATAAACAGTATGGAATGTTGGCATAGCAATAGTTAATAATAAAAACGGAAGGAAAAAATAGGAATCTATTCACAACTGAAATGACAGTAATCTCTTCTAAATTCACAATCAATTGTAAACCTGCGATTTACTAAACTCCTCATACTGCTAACATACTCTTTTCTTTAGGTACTTGTACAGAAAAAAATATAAGACGAGGTGTTTGGCATTCCAGATAGTATTTGTGGTGCATTGTGTACGAAAACGTTTATTGAACAAAGTGTTCACTAAACATATTTTTTTTTGTTTGGTTTCCTAAGGACTTTTTCTACTGCCGTTCTCATTAGTAATATTATATTTTTTACTGCTGGGCTAGTCTTTGACCATAATCTTACCTGATAATAAGTGACACTGTGGTGAACGATGGTAAGCAGGCTGTACCTAAATAAGAACTGGCTCTCAAGGACAGGTGCCGGTACACGTTGGTGTTACGGCCTTGGTGAGGGATTTAATACTTGTGTGGGGCATCTAATCAGATGGACATTCGCAAAATAACCTACCACTATGCTATAAGGAATGCCATCACTTTTAACTGTGACCCATGCCCTCTAAAACAAAAACCGTTTCATTACATATGCTATAATACAGACATATGCACTCATCCATTGGACGACCGCAGTAAGCAGTGCTATTATCCCAGTTGAACCATTAAAACGACTTTACAAAACGGAGGCGCCGTTTAGAGTGTTTCAAAGTCCAAAGAATATCCAAAACATTGATCCAAAGATCATAATTTTGAGTAACATTGAATTGGGATGTGTCGGATTTTGTGTCAGATCAGTTGTTTTGAGGAACTCAGTCGATAGTCGTGAGTAGATTATTCCTACGTTCTTTATATCTACAAGGGGGTAGACAGAGCAGTCACACCTATTGCATTTATAATATATACATCCACTAGTTGCAGACACTGCCATCCACCGGGCTCAGTCTCAGACTCCGGACAACTACACTCGGTTCCAAAAATAACGGGTCAGTCACATAAACCCGAATATCTCCCGAACTACGTATGCCATCCTAATGAAACGAAGACTGTTCAATTGAGATTAATATTGTGGGTGCAACTTAGTTTAATTTTATTTTTTATCTGTATATCTTTTTTATCTGTATATACAGATAAAAAATAAAATAAAACTAAGTTGCACCCACAATATTAATCTCTAAATTAGAAAAAAAATAAAGTAGTCATATTTTTCTTAAGGTTACATTTTCTTATGATTGTTTTTTTGCTGTTTTTCATCACTTTCTTCATTAAATACTTTGTATTGCCTCCACGAGCTCTTCTGACAGCTTCCAGGCGATTAGGCATGCTGTACACCAAATTTCGGAGCCGGTGCTGAGGAATACCTTCCTATTCCTCCACCAGTGCTTGTTTGAGCTCGGGAAGCGTGATTGGTGGGGGGTTTCGACCTTTCGCGCATCTCTGAAGCTCGTCCCAGGCGTGCTCGATGGGGTTTAAGTCTGGGCTTCGCGCTGGCCACTGCATGAGTTCGATACCGACCTCTTCAAGGTAGTCATGTACAATTCTGGCGGTATGGGGACGCGCATTATCATGCATTAATATGCATTTAGAGTTCCATTACGAATGAGTACCAGCTTGGTGCGGGCCTCAGCAGAAATTCCAGCCCAAACTTGTACGGAGCCTCCACCATACGCCACTTTTTCCTCCACACACGCTTGATGAAAGCACTCCCCTGGTCTTCTGTTCACCAACTGCCTACCATCATGCTTATAAAGCATTAATTTAGACTCGTCCGTGAACATTACCCTAGACCAATCGTCTAGTGTCCAGTTTAGGCGCTCGCGCACGTATCTCTGTCTTGCAATTCGATGTCCCCGTTCCAGTTTGGGGCCATTTGCGGGCCTCAATAGTTTCAAATTTGCTTCAGCAAGACATCTTCTTACTGTTTGAGCGCTTAAATTGCAACCTCCAAAGCGAATAAAGTGAGTTTTTAGACCAACAGCAGTTTGAAAACGATTTCGGAGCATTGTAGCCACCAGTTGTCTGTCTTCCCTAGCCGTTGTGCATCTTGGTCTGCCATTTCCTGGTCTTCTAAGGTCTGATCCGGTCTCTTGGTACCGCTGGACTACCCGCTGAACTGTCGATAAAGATACACCAATATTTCTGGCGGTTTCACGCTGGCTCCTCCCGAGTTCCAAAAAAGTAAGTAAGTTATTTTTAGGGTTCCGTAGTCCTGACAAGGAACTCTTATAGTTTCGTCATGTCCGTCTGTCTGTCCGTCTGTCCGAGGTTTTGCTAAGAGACCGTTAGTGCTCGAAAACTGAAATTTTGTACGGGTACGTAAGTCAACCACGCCAACAAAGTGGTAAAATAAAATGTTGAAAAATATTTTTTTTAGGATAGCTCCGATACATGTGAAGGGGGGATGAATTTTTTTTTGCCATCTAACCCGTCGTGTATAGTATCGTTGAATAGGTATTTAAAAATTATTTATTATTTGCTAAGACTGTTTTTCGATTAAATGCTCCATTTACGAAATATTAAGCTTTAAAGTGCAAACTTTTGTTCCACCAGGGCGTCCCCCCCCCCCTCTGAAAGCTAAACTGCTGGCTTGAAAAATCTGAAAAAATTCATGATGATAGTGCAGTTCATGAAATTTAAAGGAAAAGTATAGCAGATTAGATAACTTTATTGGTTTAACAGTAATAGTTGTTGAATTTGGGTATTGGATAATTTTGTACCAAATATAAAATCCTAAGAATAAATCCTTTTAGGTGACTAATATGAAGTAGTTGGTTATTTTTTAAGCGTAAATACTCGCATTGAAAATGTAATCTTAAATAAAAAACTTAAAACTATGCCCTATGTCATACCACTAGGTGGACTGACGATATCGTGAAAGTCGTGGGTAGCCAATGGCTACAAGTGGCTAATAGCCGTTCTTTGTGGTGATCTATGTGGGAGGATTTGTTCAGCAGTGGACGTCTTCCGGCTGATGATGATGATGATGCTGTTGATGATTCTGATGATGATGTCATACATAAAAGACTAGCTTTCCAGCCGCGGCTCCACCTGCGCGTATTGCGGTTATCGCGCAAAACTATTTACCTGTGTAGCGAAGCGCTCGTAGCGAAGTTTGCTTGGCTGTTCTTAACCGATCAGCAAAGTTAAGCAACGTCCACCGCGGTCATGAGTTGGATGGGTGACCCCTGGTGACATTACCACTGAGCGCTTCCGTGTTTCGGAGAGCACGTTAAGCCGTCGGTCCCGGTTGTTGTCTTAGGATGGCAGTCGTTATAGCATGGTGGTAGGGCATTTTACGAATGCCCGCCTGGCTAGCTACCACCCTCATGTAGAAAATCTGTCGCCAAGCACCTAACGGTGTGTTCCGACAGCTGTCCTTGAGAGCCAGTAATTCTAGGTTAGCCTGAACAACATCTTCGACCACATCATCACTTACCATCAGGTGAGATAGTGAACAAAGGCTAACCTATCAGGCATAAAAAAAAAAACCTCTTATGCGCACTTGGATAAAAACTATCCTTTGTCTTTTCCCGGGTCTCAAACTTTTTCCATTAGTATAGATTTAGATATGACAGTACAAAGATGCGACTTATATAGGTATAAAGTACTTTTTGGACTCATCTTCGCCGTACACTAGAAGTGTTTGCTGTCTGTACCTGTCGTACCAAGGTCATCATTCACCTCATTTCACACATCATCATTTTGCTAATTGTAGTGTTCTTCAATAGTGTAAATTTTTTTCATCGGTAAAGAGGATATTTCTGTGCCATTCACTTGCGTATCGCAACGGAAGGCACTCTTATTTAATTTTAAAGATTGATTTAGAGTATGTACTGTATATCGACGACAAGCACCGAGCTTCAGGTCTTGTTTTATAATGCACGACATTTTCCTAGCAGGATTCTTCATTTCTCGCAATAAGATTATTATTGAGTTATCATAATATTTTTACTTCCTAATGGGATTTCGACCAATTCTGGCTTTATCAGCATTAATTTGTAGTTCTAAGGCACCCGGCTGCCCTTATCTTTTATGGTCATCTATTGAGAAAGTGTTGTTGTATCTGTTGATATTACGATATACGAACATACCTACGGCTGATACCAAGCTTTTGAAATGTCTGGTATATGACCGACGCGACGGCTCAATACCTTAGTTTACC
Source organism: Plagodis dolabraria (assembly GCA_963854805.1). Classification (NCBI taxonomy): domain Eukaryota; kingdom Metazoa; phylum Arthropoda; class Insecta; order Lepidoptera; family Geometridae; genus Plagodis; species Plagodis dolabraria. The sequence goes on along the minus strand of OY978452.1, from coordinate 9,891,361 downwards.
CTACTTTGCACAAGGCGAATACTCCTATCTTATTTCTTAAACACCTCATTTCATATTGTTATTTGATAATGAACACGAAATAATATATGAATGGAGCGAAATCAAAAGAAAATTTTAAAGTAATAAACGCGTTCCAAATTCTAAATAATTGTAAAGCAGAAAAGTTTTTAAGTTACAGTATTTATGGCCAGACTAGTTATATAGTATAATAGCCCATTTATAAGCTTACTAGCATATATCGGTGTATACTCGTACTTTTTATTTTTCTTTCATATATATTATTAACTATTTTATAATAGAATAATTATTAATGATAAAGCAAATAAGTTAAATGAGATTCAAATTCTTACAATGTACCAACGGATTCTGAATCGTACTATCGTTAGGTTTTCATTCGAGTCTCTATCTATAGAATTCACAAAAAAACGAATTTTGTTTAATTTTCGAATTACAATTGAAATAATAACTTGGCAGCAATCGTACTCTTATTTCTTAGATTTAGCAGGAAGAAAGTGGAGGAAAATAAAGAACTACAGAATCGTTCTATATTATGATAACGGGCTTCTACGGAACCCTACATTGTGCGTGGCTTGGCACGCTTTTGATCATTTATTTAAAACTAGCTTTCCGGGCGCGGCTCCGCCCGTGCGTATGTCGGTTATCGCGCGAAAACATTAACCTCTTTTTGCGCAGTCGGATAAAAACTATCCTATGTTTTTTCCCGGGTCTCAAACTATCTCCCTACCAAATTTCATTCAAATCGGTCTAGTAGTTTTGACGTGAAAGCGTAACAGACAGACAGACAGACAGACAGACAGACAGACAGACAGACAGAGTTACTTTCGCATTTATAATATTAGTACTGAAAGTACTGAATAGTACTGAATAGTACTGATGATTTTGTTTTTCTAATGAAGGTTTTTTCATCAACCAGTTTAAATAATAATAATATGCTATTAGAAGCGCAACTAAAAAGTCTTTATTGTGTTTTTTATTTCATTGATTTAACTTTTACAGTTCTGGAGGTATTTCAATTTTTGTGACTGACCCGTAATTTTTGGAACCAAGTGTAGTCTACAAACCTTTTATATTCCGTGCTGTATAAAACGTAATTGTCAGAGTAACCGATTATCTGAAAGTCCTGGTGACCAAACTCTGCACCCCTAAATACGAAATTTAAAGCAAGGCTCAATCCAAGTGTCAAATTACGGAGTAGAACTGTACGATAAGGTACACAATCGCTCAATTTAGCTGATTGTTTTAGACATTGTATACTGCCTTTTATATGTATGTGACTATAGATAACAAGTTAGATAAAAGTTGCATGTCTGTTCTATTTTCCCCTATAATAATGGAAAAATGAGTTAGATATCAAGAGCCAGAATCATTGTTTTGTGATACTATAATTTTATTTATAGGTGGGCAAATAATGTTATGTAAACACAGTTTTGTTGCATGTGTTTCTTTAATTGACATTATGAATATAATGGCGATAAAAAACCTTGATTTCTACCAAAACCATTCAAACATTAATTTTTGATTTTTCTTCTTCTTCTTCTTCTTAAGTAGATTAAAAGTGTTAAATCTTTACATTTTAAATTTAATGTGATATAGGTTAATAATATCTTCTTAATTTTTAATGTGAGGTCTATTTTTTACTTAAACTATCATACACCCGCCATTGCCTTATCTCATTTTTTGGTATTTAGTGACACTTGCATTTTTGGGAGAAAATTATAAAATGCGCCTTATACCTATGCAATATAAGTGCACCGTAGTACTAACTATTTGTAATGTATTTATGAGAATCTTTATTTTGACGTATAGTGCTTATGTTAGTAAGTAGGTATTTCGTTTCCATTAAAGTGCCTACGTACATGTTATAAAATTGAATTATATACAGATTATTTTGGGGATTTTCTCGCCCGCGTCCGTAGGTTTACCCTCGAGACCCTACACGTGATCCCTGGGTGGTGCTAAATGGGCGAAAAATTCTGGTGGTAGGCTTCGGCCGCGGCTTGTCACCACCCATCAGATAAAGCCATGTCGCCAAACGGCCTAGCCGTGTTCCGACATGATTTCTGTTGTAGCCACTTCGAAGGGTGGGTCGAAACAGTTGCGCCACTGAAAACGACTGAATTTGCACACACAGTATGTTTGTAGTATCCCGATGGCTAGCTCTGGAGAGCAGCGGGATCCGAGGCACGGTTCTCCGCTGGCCGACCGCAGATAGTAGGGGGCCCAAGTAGTATGCTAGCCACATACGAAAGGCTGCCCCGCCATCTTGCGAAAAATCCCGGGAATGCGCCATCGTGCCGGTTGGCGACCGGAAGAGAGGACCCGATGGACATTCTTGGGGGGGCTCGGGCGTCCCCGCGGTCTCCAAGCTAGCTATCTTTTGATGCAGCATCATGCGTGTGTGTGTCTGAGTCGGTAGGTGACGCCTCGTTTCACTGCCACCCTTGTACCTTACCACACTAGAAAAAAAAAATGAAAACAATAAAGAAGAAAACGGTTTCACAGCGGATGCACGTCCTCTCACTCAAAGTGCATCTCTCTAACATCCGAGGCCTGCACTCGAATCTCACCCCAGTCCACTATCACCTCGAGACTGCGAAACCGCACCTCTTGTTTTTAACGGAGACGCAGATCAGATGTCCGGATGACGCGTCATATTTGACATACCCTGGCTACGTCCTGGAGCATTGTTTTAAGCCACGTGCCGGGGCGTGCGTATTTATCCGCGATGACATCTGTTTTCGGCGTCTTCGTAATCTTGAAGACTCCAGATTTTCTGTACTATGGATAATGGTGGAAACCGGTGTAGAGAAAATTCTTTACGCTGGAGTATATCGATCGCACACCTGTTACCAGGAGGTTACCGATTTTATGGACTATCTAAGTGTGACGGCAGATATAGCTCAACAACGGTACCCTTCTGCCCAACTTGTGTTACTGGGGGACTTTAATGCTCACCATCATGAGTGGCTATTCCCATACCAGGATACCAACCACGCTGGGAAAGAGGCGCATAAGTTAGCCCTGACCTTAAACCTCACCCAGCTTGTTAATGGGGCAACAAGGGTACCTGACGTTGCTGACCATACAGCCTATTGCCTTGACCTTCTGATGACGACAGATCCAGACCGCTACTCAGTGTCAGTTTCTTCACCGTTAGGTAGCTCTGACCACTGTCTGGTGAAATCTGTATCTCTATATTCCCCGCCCGACCGCTGCCAGAAAGGCACCCGGTGGATATGGAGATACAAGTCAGCAGATTGGGATGGGATGCGGTCTTTTTTTGCATCCTACCCTTGGCAGTCTCTTTGCTTCTCTTCTTGTGATTCTTCTACTTGCGCGGATGCTGTGACTGATGTGCTGCGTCAAGCAATGGAGTATTTTATTCCATTTTGTGATGCGCCGCAGAGCAGCAAAGCAATTCCTTGGTTTAATGTTGATTGTAGACGCGCTGAAGCGCTGAAACATGAAGCATACTTAGCCTGGGTCGATGCTCGAACCCGCAAAACCAAGGATGTTCGTAACAAGAAGAGAGCCTTTAACAAAGCTGCCAAGGCGTGCAAAAAGGCTGTAAAAAGGGCACGATTCGATCACATAAGCCGTGTTGGGTCCAAATTAGCTTCTCATCCTGCAGGTAGCAAAGCATTCTGGTCCCTGGCGAAGTCGATCGAATCCAACTTCAGCCGCCCTAATCTACCTCCACTATTAAGACCTAACGGATCATTGGCTCACACTGCTAAAGAGAAAGCGAACTTGTTCGCTTCTCTATTTGCGGAGTCTTCACGTTTAGATGCAGCGGGCAAAATACCTCCATGTCTACCTCGATGCGAGGCATCAATGCCGGAAATTCGCATTCGTCAGACCGAAGTGCGTAGGGTGCTCCGCAATCTAAACGTGAACAAGGCTAGTGGTCCTGACGGAATTCCCGCCATAGTCCTAAAATCGTGTGCACCTGAATTGACTCCTGTTTTGACACGTCTCTTCCGCCTCTCTCTACAGACTGGTAAAGTGCCGAAATCTTGGAAGCTTGCAAATGTGCAGCCTGTGCCCAAGAAGGGCAGTCGTGCAGACCCTGCTAACTACAGACCCATTTCAATCACTTCCATACTTTGTAAAAGTATGGAACGTGTATTGAACAATAGGCTCCTGGCATACCTAGAAGCAAATGATATCCTCAGTGATCGACAGTACGGGTTTCGCCGAAACCGGTCTACTGGGGACCTTCTTGCGTATGCCACTCATATCTGGAGCGAGGCCATTGATATGTACGGAGAAGCACTCGCCGTCTCTCTTGACATTTCTAAGGCCTTCGACAGGGTCTGGCACGACAGTCTTGCTAATAAGCTTCCATCGTATGGCTTACCCGTTAGTCTGTGCTCTTGGATTTCCGACTTCTTGAGGGAAAGATCGTTACGAGTTGTCCTTGATGGATGTTCGTCCGATCAATTGGCAATAAATGCCGGGGTACCTCAGGTTGGTTCTCTCTGCTACTCTCTTCTTGCTGCACATAAATGATCTGCTCAAACCCGGTATCATTGGGTATGCAGATGACAGCACAGTTGTAGAGAGGTATATATCCGATGCACGGGCCGGCGTTGAACAAATCCAGTCTCATAGAGAGGCGATGGTCGAGCGAATGAATTTGGCACTAGAAGCAGTCTGCGAATGGGGTGACGCTAACTTAGTCAAGTTCAATGCTTCAAAGACCCAGGCGTGTCTCTTTAGTGCTAAACAGAGTCTTTTCACTCTTACTCCTGTCCTCCGAAGTGTGCCTGTTCCGATAACCGACCAACTAGAGCTATTAGGTGTAACTCTTACACCGAAACTCAATTTCGGGTCTTACATTGAGTCCAGGGCTAAATTAGCAGCAAAAAAGCTGGGTGTTCTTTGGAAAGTGCGGCGGTATTTCACATCAAGACAGCTTCTAGACCTATATCAAGCTCAAGTCAGGTCTTGTGTGGAATACTGCAGCCATCTCTGGGACGGTTCAGCTAAGTACCAGCTCGAAGCCTTGGACTCGATAGATAACCGAGCAAAGAAGCTCATTGGTGATGATGCGTTGGTGGAGGCTAGACTCCAAAGCCTCGAGCACAGGCGCAAAGTTGCCAGTTTATCGGTATTTTACAGGCTTCACTTCGGAGAGTGTGCGATCGATTTACACAACCTCATTCCCTCTTCTCCTTTCTTTAATCGGACAACAAGACGCACAGGAACACGGCATCCATACATTGTCGATATTCCAAAAATACGCACAAAACTTTTTAAATCAAGTTTTATAATGCGTACGGCCGATGTATGGAACACCCTACCAGCGTCTCTATTTCCCGATAAGTATAATCTGGAAGTCTTCAAGTACAGAGTTAACAGGTATCTGCTGGGCAAGCATGTTACACCGTCGACCGCGTCGTCACTTTCCATCAGGTGAGACTGCGGTCAAATGCTTGCTTGTAAATTATAAAAAAAAAAAAAAAAAAAAAAAGATGGTGCATTAGACCCGACCATAACAATAAAGCTTGGTGTATATACTCAGTTAAAGCCTACGTAAACCTTTATTATAATTATTGCATAAAATAAGGCATAAAATTCATATAATAACGAGTACATTATAAACGCATACGGCACAGTGGAGTTTTCGGTGCAAACACAAGACTGTGTACAATTACCGAATATCACAAACCTGAAATTAATTAGTTGATAAAACACTGAATGTTTTGCTTGATCCAATGATGTATATGAAGACAGAATATATTCTGTACTTGTTATGCAACCAAATTACCTCACACTATGTGATACAAAAAATAAACCTTTGTGTAATTGTTGTTATTATGTGGTATTAGGACCTATCATATTTCTTGAGAACGAATATTTCCTTTACGAACGAATAGCTAGAAATTGATTAAGCTTCGTTTATTATAACAAAAATAAGGTATTCCACTTATAGAACGTAATTATGGAGCACCTATGAACAGAGCATCTTAAGTATTTCAGTTTAAGCAATGGTCAATAGTTTGGCTGGCACATATTATGCACTTGTAAAAGCCATTCTCTCATTATTATGTCTATGCAACGTTGGGTTGTGTCGTCAGCTACGCTATTAAAACTCATTTAGTGTACGTGATAACAAAGAACGGAAACGGATATGCATCAATTTGCATAATCCATGCATCAAATTCCGTTAATTTTCTTTTAATGCGCACCGGCAGATGCGGAACGCAAACATCGGGGAACTTCTCTTTATAGGGGGAGAGATGGCGGTTGTTTTAAGACACAGTTTTTGTGTAATATTTTTTTTTGAAATAAAATGAGAAGCTAGATTTGAGAAAATAAGTATGAAAAATGAGTACTACAAAATAATGTTTAAATCCAGAGTGTAGTGAAGGATTTATGTAAAAAATAATGTACAAAGTGAGAAATTTCGAAATAGAATCCTAAGCGCAGTGAGGGATTCATAGGTCGTATTGTATCACCTGGTCTCAAAATTATTCAACCTCGTAAATAATTTTGCATTCACATGATACAATCTGTGTTTTATCAATATCTAAGACAAAATAAATAAAAGACCACGGAATATTTACTACAAACAGTTGAAAGTTTATATTTTGCTAAACCTTGAAATTTTATTTTCAGTTAAGGATGTGACTTTTCTGGCATTTTTCAAGAGGATGAAATTGTCATGTGCTTTCAAATATTGTTCATATGACTTTGTATCACCATTTGAGCGTCTAATAAAATTATATCTGTATTTGATATAATAATTTTATTACCATTATTTCAGTTCGAATATACATTTTTTCTAAAAGTATCTCAAAGTCAGAATACAAAGTAGCAAATAAATAATTACATGGACTGAATCTTTTTCATGCGATTTATGCATTGTAATTTTTTTTTTATTTCTTGATCACGTGCTTTCTTTTGCCATATAGCCTAATTGGCTGTATGGCTTAGTTTTTTCATACAGTGATCGTTATCGATCTCTTTAAAACTATCAACTTAACAAATTGAAGACACTTTCTATAGCTAGGGATTAAATACTTACTTTAGATAGATAGATCGATGATGATGATAGATAGATACTTTAGTCCTTGTTTTCGAAAAACTCACCAGCTATTTTGGAATAAATGTTATAAAAAGATCTTTTGTAAAAACTTATTTGTTTACTTTCGATTGACATTTGCTTATTCACCCCTAAATAAACTAAAATAACTCGAGATAATATTTGATTCAAAGAGATTTTCCTAAGAAATAAGAGTTACTCCTACACACTTTCTATATCAGGTGGATGTTTTCACGTTGTAGGCTGTTCTATTTGACGCCTCGCAAAATGGGTGCCAATTGTTATTGGAATATTATTATATTCTTGTTATTTGTCCGCAGATAGAATAAAATTATGTGTTATACACAAAAAGGAACAATTAAACCGGATCACACATCTAGGGTTCCGTACCAGCTCATAATGTACCTTAGGTAGTTATTTATACAGTCCGAGATCTTTATGACGCCGATTAGTGCTAAATAGATTTACTCGAACAGATTTTTTGCATAATATATTTCGTTTGTAACAGTATGATGTTACATCTTAAAATGTTACATTATTATTGCCCAACTCATCTTAAACCCTATTCACGTTAGATGCTGCTATGCTCATTATGCTTCATTGCAGGCCTATTTTTAGGATTTCGTAACAGAAAATGTGACGTTCCGCTGTCTTGTTGAAATTTATAGGCTATATCTTTGGAACTGTAATAGGTAGCCAGTTGAAATTTTATGTGAGTATGTTTTAGTAAAGCGTATTTTCTAACAAATAAGAATAATCATCATTATCAACATCATCAGCCAGAAGACGTTTTTTTAGTTTTTTTATAATGGGGAAGGTATTTGAATAAATGCCTTCCCCACTATAAAATAAATAATAATAATGATCGCTGAAAATTCGAAATAAAACCTAAATATAGGGCCCCCATGCAAAAACAAGCGTCAAACTGAAAATGTTTCTATAGTCCAAAATCTAACGTACATTTCATAATCAGTGGCCAAATACGGGAAGGATTCACGCTAGGGATTAAGATGATGAATACGAAAAAAACACGATATTTTGGTGTGTGATTTTAACTTGCGCTTGGCTGGAGTTTAAGGCATCTTTTACTTCATACTAAAGGAACAGTCCGTATGTTCTAAACACACTAACTATACGAATATTGAACTAATCACGAAATAAGACTGAATTCATTTTTTATTAATTTTGATAATCTCGCAGTTAAAATGTTGGTTGTCATTGTTATAATGTTGAATGACTAGTTATTATTAAAGAGGGACTTTTAAACCCTTTCAAAATACTGAGATAAATGGCTAAGTACCTCGGACAGGAAAAGAGTCACCTCTTTATGTATAAGCAGTGCCGTCTATGTCCGTACCGACACTTGCAATTTTGCAACTAGATTTCTGCAGACTTCATAATGTGTATTTCATTTGGCGCAAATGAGCGTATTGGTTTTTGCACGTCTGACTGTATTTGAAGAAACAAGTTAAGTTTTAAGAGAAATTTATATTTTCTGAGAGTTAGACGCTTTTCACTAGCTTTAATAAGAGTATTGCAACAGAGGTTCAAGAATCTTAAGATTTTTATACCTTGATATTTATGAATAAATAGTTTTTACTATTGCTTCAACGCTAATTTTGATTTAATTACAACAATGTGTATTTTAATATTAAGTTGCAACAAATATTCTAGCTTCTACAAAGAGCTTTAATTTGTGTTTGACTGTCGTAGATTTCCGTACACAACACATCGTATACCTTATCATTGTTGTGTTGAAATTCATTTCGGTTGTTAAATAAATAAGAAAGGCGGTGTTTAGTATCAAACGAAACCACTCTAGTTGGTTATGTCGAGCGGATGCGCGCGCGTTACGTCCAGCGGGAAACACAATAGATGGGTGCCCGCGCCGGATTCCGTCGCCTAAGGAGCTGTTATTTTCGACGCCTTTGATGAAACGGTCCAGCTAGGACTCGTGAAGTCAGTATAAGTAAAATACCAGGCACCTGATGCTACGCATTATAGACGATGAGCGTGTACTAGCCGGAGGGGATTCAGGTTAACTTCGGATGAATTCAACCCCACACGTATTAAAAGAGTACATCACCATGTTGAACAATGAGCAAATAAGAAAGGTTTTTTTAACTTGTAAATGAATAGTCCGTCAATAGAGTTCTGTATACACAAAACTATTGCGTTACACCGTCTTGTCTTTAGTTTTTTATTATTCAGGTAGATACAAGAGCGCATAAATTACACTTTTAATAACAAGACAGCAGAAAAATGTATGAAGTTACAGTGTCTGCTGTGCCTAACTTTCAAGCTTGCAACCAATAAAATGAGAAAGACACAGTGCGCACAATACAAGCAGCATTTTCTTCAAGCATCAAAGGTTTCTAGGAAAATATTCATGTCTAGACTTTGTTCAAATAAATACAAACAAAAGATCCAACACCAGGCGACAGAATCGAAGATCAATGAGCGACAAATTGAATGTGGATTCAAATTTCTACACAGCTGCGATGTGAAAACCTTATGCAGTGACAGTAAGAAATATGTATTTTAGGTTTCTCGTAAGACATTATTTGGGTAGGGAATCATACCGCTGAACAGTTTTGACTGCTGCCTATAGACGGTGCCCATCCTTGTACAAAATTTTATTCTTGCACTGTTTTGACCACTTAAATATAATGAACATTTAGTTAACAAGGCTCCCTGAAATATCAAAACTCTAATAAAAAATAAGTGAGAGATATTTTCTAAAAACAAGGCTTATTACAAGCGCAGGATAGTCTACTCAAACGACATTTTTATCTGGACTTATTAGTTCAATAGTGATGTTTTTTAATAACCACAGTAACGAATCATTAAGCAAGCTAGTTATATAAACGTAAATGCTTTTTCTACAATTTTTCTTGAGAATTACTCCAAGTTATACCTAAATAAGTTATCCAACCATCTTATTGATGATGTGTCAATTAGATTAAGTTATGGCCCGAATAAAACGAGGTCTTTGTTTTTGAGGTTATTTGGGGACTTGAGCATAGTACGGTTCATTATGTGTGATTATTCGACTCATTTGATCTCTATGAAAATTGGTCAAAAGATTGTTCATATTTATTTAGGGATTTCTTTTATCTTTGCACATGACCAAAATAGACTTTTACAGAATTATTGAGGTCATAAATTGGAGCTCTTAAACTTTCATAGTGACATAAAAGGTTAATTAATGTTCAAGGGAACTTTATTTCTAAATATTAAACTATTTTTTGTGTATGAAGTGATAAATAATTACAATGTTAAGTTTCAAAACAGCTTGAGGTCTCAGTAGGAAGTGTGTGTTAATATATTTTTATAAATAAAAATTTCAAATTAAGATTTCATACTCACATTTATGAAAGTAGTTAAACAATTACTTTACTTACTAATCAAAGCCAAACTTACAAGATTCAATATTTTGAATATAAATGGTATTTTACGAAAAAAATCGCAGAGTGGTAGTATATTAATTAAAACCATTTTAGGATAGAAAGGTAGGCATCGATCATTATTTGGATCATTTTTATACCTTAATAATATCGACATCTCAGTCAAACTTGGACGCACACTTTACTCTATACGTACTGTACTGTACTGTAACAGCCGGATCTTCCACTGCTGAACACAGCCTCCCCTATTGGGGACATATTTGCCATAATCCCCACGCTTGGCAGGCGTCTTGGGGATCGCAGTGTAAGTTGGCAACTGTTTAGAAGGCGCTGCTTCCAGTATTTTTGCCTTAGTCGCTTCTTACGACACCCACTGGATGATATGGGGAGGTGTAATTCTGACCCGGCACCCCACGAGGGGGACTAGTGTTATGAACTACTATACGTACTAGTGTTATGAAATATTCTACATTACGGATACAATAATTTTTGAGGTAACTATTTTTAAGATTTGTTATTGTAAACGTAAGTTTAGTGTAGTTTCTAGATACCACCTCATCAGCCAATTACATGGCTACAGATATTGACTGAAAAACAAGAGTCGGTTAGAGCTATTTCAATAAAAATGTAGCACTCTGCGAGAATAACATCAACACAAAATAAATAATTAACGAGAGTATAAATACAAGTTTTTTGAAGGTTTTGAAAATTTATTCCTGAAGATCGCATAATTGATAAGGTGTGTTACTATATAGTACATATAATATGGTTTCTAGATACTAGAATATTAGCAGGTACTGGCTGAGAAACGAATATGTGCTTCAACTACTAAACATTTTTGAATATTTTAAATCCGTATCTTCCAGGTAATTTTAAATATTATGTGTAATTGAGCCCGAACTTTTTGCCACCTAAGAATTTGGCATGGTTCTAGATAGATAGATAGATAGATAGATAAACTCTTTATTGCAACACAAAGCTTAATTTAAAAATAAATAAAAAACTTATAACTAAAGATACAATATAACTAAGTGAAACAATGGGCGGTCTTATCGCTTAAAGCGATCTCTTCCAGACAACCCAACAATATTGGAGATTTTGACAGTATATGGACAGGGTTTTAAAGCTAATGTTACTAAAACAGTAAAAAAAGAATAGTTAAGGATCTTAATTAAACAACACAAAAATGAATTATACTATACATATATATGAAAATATACGTACGCATAAGAATTATAGAACATATATAGATATACATAACATACAATAATTATATATATATATACATACATATACTTTACTTACATAAATATTTTTAACATATACATATAAATACAAAAATATACCTAAATAGACATTTAAAACATATTATAGAAAAAATAAGTTCAGTAATGTTGTATGTACATATCCAAAGTTATAGTGAAAGATAATAAGTTTTGACCTGATTTTTAAAAGATTCCAATGAACGAGCACGTTTTATTTCAAGTGGTAGAGGATTCCACAATCTAACAGCTTCAGAAGTAAAAGAACAATGATAGAAGGAGGTTCTACTTACGGGTGCCTGCAGCAATAAATTATCTGATGACCGTAACGATAAAGCATGGGTAGTATGGAGGAATTTGAAACGTTCCTTGAGGTAGGGTGGAGAAGTAGGAAGGAACAAAATGTTGTAAAGGAGATGTAGTATATGAGCATTCCGGCGAAGACGAATAGGTAGCCACTTGAGCTTGGTACGAAATTCGGAGACATGATCATATTTGCGTAAGCCGTATATGAACCTTATACAAAAATTTTGGATTCGCTCAAGTTTATTTAGCTGATCTTGTGTGAGATCAAGATAGCAGACGTCAGCATAATCAAGAATAGGGAGTAGCAAAGATTGTGCAAGCGCAATTTTAGTGGTGGTAGGTAAAAAGTTGCGAAGTCTCCGTAAAGCTCCAGCAGATGCAAACATTTTACGACTGGTTTGAGCTATTTGAGCGTCCCATGCTAGAGTTCGGTCGATGGTAATACCGAGATTTTTAACATTTTCGCTAAATGGAATGACAATTCCATCGAACACAACTCGCGGCAATGAGTCCCAGTCAACCCTGGAGATCAAGCGGGAACTTCCTACTATGATAACTTGAGTTTTAAGAGGATTGACTGTCAACCCATATGCTTTGCCCCATTGCAGTAAACGAGCAAGATCCCTATTTGTATCTTCTACTGCTTCAGGCAAGTCAAGCAGTGACGAATGTGAATATAACTGAAAATCATCTGCGTAGAGGTGGTAGGACGAAGAAATGTTTTGAGATATTGAATTTATGAAAATTGAGAAGAGAAGAGGAGACAAGACGCCACCCTGAGGTACACCAGAAGTGGTGTTACACCAGGAAGAAAAACGATCTTCAAGGCGAACCCGCTGTCGGCGACCGTACAGGTAAGAACGAAACCAGTCAATCACCGTTGGAGATATGTTGTTTGAGCGAAGAATGGCAAGAAGAATATCAAAGTCAACAGTGTTAAAGGCACTGCTGAAATCTAACAGTGTCAGCACAGTTAACTGTCCATTGTTCATTCCAAGACGAATATCGTCAGTAATTTTGACAAGTGCAGTAACTGTGCTGTGTCCCGGACGAAAACCAGACTGAAGGGGATTCAAAAGATTATTACGAGAAAAGAAACTGTTAATTTGGTTATGGACTAATCGTTCAAGTACTTTCGACAAAAACGGAAGTATTGATATGGGACGGTATTCTGAGTAAGATTTAGGATTAGCTTTTTTTGGCAAAGGGATTATATGAGCTTCCTTCCATAGAGAAGGAAACACACCGTAGGAAACAGAAAAATTAAAAAGGTAACTAAGTATAGGAAGAATTAAATCTAATATAGGGACCAGCATATTTCGACTGATTCCATCAATTCCAACAGCAGTAGAAGTTAATGAGAGTATGCTCTTCTCAACATCACAAGCGGTGAATTGACTAAAGGATAATGAAGGTAGGTCAGGGGTTGTCAGGTTAGAGAGAGAAAATAAAGTATCAGCTTTTGATGACGCGTCCATAATAGACGGCTTGACAAAGTGTTGGTTCAAAGAATCTATGTCTAAGTTATTTGGAATAGATTCCTGTCTAGATTTACCAACCCCTAAAGATCTCAGAAACTTCCAAACTTTCGTAGGATCCCTTTCCTGAACAGACTCATGAATATGGCGTCTTTGGGCATCTCTACACACCACATTGCAGTGATTCCGTACTCTGGTATATCGAGCTTTATTCGTTTCAGTTGGAGAACACTTGTATTTAGTTTTTGCTACTTCTTTTTTGTGTTTTAGTATTTTTATGTCATCAGTGAGCCAAGGTGCAGGTGTGTGTTTGATTTTAACTGCTCTTAAAGGGGCATGGACATCATACAGTTGGATAATAATTGAATTAAAAATTGTTACTTTTTCATCAATTGAATTGGCATCCATTACTGGAGTCCAATCAATTTTTTTAGCGTCATTCGTGAAGGCATCACGATTCATTCCACTAAAATTGCGTTGCAGAATAATTGTAGGTCTTGATTTAGGAGGACGAATCTTATATGACAGAAAGATTAAGTCGTGATATGAAAAGTTATCAGCTGAACATTGACCATGCTTAGCAACAAGCTCCAATGAAGACACCATAATGAGGTCCAGCCAAGAGGGAGCTGAGTTTGGAAAGTGATGAGTAGCGTTAAGAGGGAGAATGTGCATGTTGCTAGCTTGGACAAGTGTTTCTAATAAAGAAGTGCGATGATTACGTTTTAAAAGGCAAGTATTGAAGTCACCCATAATTATGGTGTGATTGTAGGATGGCATAAAATCTGTCAAGACCTTTTCAAAAGAAGGGAAGTAGTTGTTGGTATCAGAATAGCTATAGTAGGCTCCGAGGAGAATTTTTGTATGTGAGAGAAGAATTTCAATAAAGAGATGTTCGCCACCATCGAGGGGAGGTGGTTGAGTGGATGTGCTAATAATTGAATAGGGAATATGGGCACGGATATAAATGGCTACACCACCACCACGACCACCTGTACGATCATTGCGAATGAGGTTAAAGCCGGGTAAAGAGTATGAAACTGAGGGTAGAGAAGGCTTAAGCCAAGATTCAGAGACTAGTATAGCGTGAATGTTTTTATTATCGAGTGACGCCTGCATATCAGAGATGTGAGCCGGAATGCTCTGCGCGTTAATATGAATAATGTTAAAATTTTTCGGTACATCAGAGAAATGAGACTTCAAGGTTTCTGACAGAGACGGAATGCTCAAAAAACTGTCATCATTACTATTAGATGATAAAGATAAATAATGATCATCGCTATTATTAGATATGTCTAACATAATACAATTAATATACTATAAATATTATAAATATAAAATATATAAATATAATAATATTATCTAAGTTACCAAAATTAAATCTAGTACCTTCCCGGCACTATCCACATTCTACCTGCCGGTTACTTAGTAATAAATAAAATACAATATACAAACAACAAATAATACCATTACACCTGTACATCCCCGAAAGGGCAAGAGGTAGGTAAGTATGCATGACATTACAAGAAAATAATCAAATCAAAATAACAGTATACAAAACGTACGAATCTAAAAACAGCACAAAAAAGTAATATATGACAACTACATACATGACAGTGACAAAAAAGGAAACAAACGTGAACAAACCGTAGAGGAATTACAATGTAAAACTAGTTTGTTTTGATACACACGTACCTACGAACAATTGTTAATTTTTTATAAAACTACCGCAAAATTTTGAATAACTATTCCATTCCATACGGAACAAAAGGGTAGGACACAATCCATATATACCCAAGCACAATAATATACAATTTTGTAGTAATTCTATGAAGAGTTTGGGAACGACAAAAACACTACTTTCTGGCAGCAGCACGTCTTGTCTTGGCTGACACAGAGGCCGAGCGTTTCATAATCGGCTCCTTTGGAGCAGCGGTGGTGACACTACTTACGCCCTGCACTTTGATATTATCTAGCTCCGCCACACAGGCGACCCGATGTCTTATACCGTCGTCACTCAGCACGAAGACGAAGCCCTCATGCGACCAGCACTTGGACACACCGAACCGCTGCCTTGCCAGAACAAAAGTATCGTGCCGTGGCTTCGTTAAGAACTCGGATAGAGTGATACCAGAGCTCTTGAGATTCTTCTTTGCTCCCCATATTTTACTACGCATTGAGTGATCACGAATTTGAAATAATATGGGCCTAGGCTTGCCTGTATCTGATGAGCGACCCATTCTATGAAAGCGAGTGATGTCCTCCAACTTGAATCCAGACACTTTCAACCTTTGCACTACTGTATCGACTATGACTGTAGAAATGTCTGCTTTATTGTCTTCGGGAATGCCATGTAAAAGAAGCACATTTTTACGGTTGTGCATCTCCAAGTGATCAATACTTCGTGCATTTACCTCTATTTGTGTCTGTAATGTCCGGAGAGAACTTAGAACAAAAGCTTTGAAAATTGAAAACTCAGCAGCTAGACTTGATGCATCTGTTGATAATGGAGAAGATAATTTGAGCTGTCTTTCTTCAAACTCTGCCAGCTTCAAATGAAAAGTTTGGGTCAAATGAGAGATTGATTCCTTGATGGCCTCCATTTTGTTCAGTGTTATAGTGATCCAAAAAACAAATTTGTGATTTCCAGTTTATGTGTGGTTGTTTGTTAAGATAACACTACCCGGCAGGTATTGTAACTCAGACTTTAATTATACATATAAATTGTAAATAATAGGTGTTAAATACTATTTTTACTATTTTAATTAAAAATATGTAAAATAATTTGATGTATTATTTTCAACTACCCGCCAAAGAAAAAAAAAGAAAAAAAACCCTACGAATTGCCAGTAAGAATCCCCTATAGGACATATATCCTCAAAATACTTGTCCGAACCCGGAATCGAACCCTACACTTAAATATTAAAATGTCAAGCACATATGACAAAAACAACGTATATATATTCACATATAATATATAAAAATGTGGCGTAATGCATTGCTCAGATATCACGAAGTCCTAAGTCCAATTCAGGGATCAGACAATTTTTTTCCTAATAAACATTTATAGCAGTAAATTCATCACATCACTTATCATAACAGCACCGTTATAGTCCTACAAATTGACAGAATCTGGCATTTTCTGTAACTTCCAACACTACCCTCGCAGAACCAAAATCCTGTGAGTGTGAAAACAACGTAGAAAGAAATACACCAATGCCTGCGAATCAACTACATTCATCTCTATTTCCGTTGAAGTAAACGCGTTTGTCACGTATCTACCCCTTTGTTTCCATCTACAAGCTGTTGGCTAGACGTTCGTGCGAGATGTTAATATTCATTACGTTGCGTCTTGGGTGCAAGCTCAGACAAATAGACTTGTCAATATACTACCAGCAGTATCAATTAAAATGGCTCAACCTTCTTCTGAAGCGCGTTGAAAATCATGTATACGCTGATTCTAGTAATTCACTGTGATAATTTTTTTATCACAGTGAATTACTAGAATCAGCGTTGTATTATATCTTTTTAACCGACTTCAAAAAAGATATTCATAAAAAAACGATATTCTCAATTCGTCTGTATTTTTTTTTGTTATGTTTGTTACCTCAGAACTTTTGGATGGGTGAACCGATTTTGTTTTCTTTTTGAAAGCTGTAGCCCTAGCACGAATAACTTGCGAGAACGTAACCGTTTCGTTAACGTATCGAAATGTCACCATTTTGTACAGGATTTGATCAGCCCCCTTACAGTGCGTAAAAGGAACTGCAAGTTTTCGACAATGGATCACATATGCTTGTCGTTTGGTCTCATCAAATCGGTCAAGCCGTTTTTGAGTTACGCTCCAATAACTGAAAAGTGTTTTCCTATCTTGATGATATAGTCGTTGACAGTTAATGACAATCGAACCCCATAAGTAGCAAGGGTCACTAAAAAGAGTGGAAAAAATATTTTAACCAAAAAATGGAAGCAACTTCAAAACTCAAGAGTATGAAATACCTTGTCGAAGTCGGTACCATGCGCAAAATTTTGTGATAATAGGCACTTTTAAACTATCATGGTACCGACTTCAATACGTTATTTCACTCTTTTGAGTGTTTTAATCGGTGTCATTTTTTCTATAATTTTTTTTACACAGTTCATTTGATAGCACTACGCATTTTTTTTTGCGGTATCATGAATGGTACTTCTGCATTATTTTTGTACCAAACTGGATGCTTATCGTGCCATTAGGCTGCGTTCATTCAAAATGTTCTGTTCTCCATTCACTACACTCAGATCTGTGATTGAGAACGTAATTTTTTTATCTGTCAGTAATACTTTATACATCATATTATGCACGTTTATGGTACCGACACTCTAAGATAACAAACCGGGACCCACGGTGCCCTCCGAAGCACGGAAGCACTTGTAAAAAATGCCACTAGCGGTCACCCATCCAAGTAGTGACCTCAGAGAACGTTGAATAACCTAGTTTATCGGTTCAGAACGACCTGACAAAAAACACTGTAAGAGCTTCAAAACTTTATAAGTGTTTGTTTTCATATGACATTATTATCCGTTACTATTTGCTTATTCATATTGTTCTGCGATATATGGTATTAAACATATAATTTATTGTTGAAAATATGTCATAAAAACTATAACATAATTTACATAAAAGGTTTATTTAAGTATATTATTAAATTGCACAAGATTTATTATCGTAGTGCTATTATTATTTAATTCATTCATTGCTCAGCGGTTACCACTACTTTTGTGCGCGTCCGTGGAGTTCTAAGAATAAAGGAAAACGACACTCTTCATATTACAAAACAGGATAAAAATGTTTAAAATTTCCTTCCAACTTATTATTTAAGGTGAAAGCGAAAATCACTCGTTAAATAAAACAAAAGAATTATTCGGAGAAGAATAAGAAAAAATTCTAAGAAATTCGTGTGTTTAATTTGATGCTAGAGTTGAGTTGTTTCGTCGTAATCGCTTTATAATGATTTATTGTTTTCAAGATATAATCCAAAATTACAGCAGTGATAATATATAACCATAAACACTTTATTTTAATGGATTATTGTCAAACGGTATGCCTTCAATTATATGTGATATTTTATCCTAACAAAGGAGTCTGTAATCGATGAAAGTAAGAATATCGTATACTTCACTATAATTTTTAGACTCAGTTTTGACGTTATGTATAATCAAGGTTAAAAAAAAACTGCTTAAAAATTATGAAAAGAAATAAGAGACTCAAATTATATTTTTCTCATGATTGGTCGTGGATTGGGGGTATTTTAGCACATCTGCCCCTCAAGGCTATATATTCGTTATATTTTTTATTAATTTAATTCAATTGTTTATAATTATTATTTAGTAACCGGCTAGGACTCGCGTAATATTTACCGGATATTTCTCCGACCAGTTTCGAACTTATCAATCACAGTGATAGTGACAGAAGTGACAGCTCGGACGGAGAAATTCTGACTTTGACAGCTGCGGCGCAACCGTCTCAACGCCAGTTACGTGCTGAGGCCCGCGCTCGACGCTGTGCACAATCGTGATTCCAAGACGAACTTCAAATAAGTTCGAAAGTGGTCGGAGCAATATCCGGTAAATATTACGCGAGTCCTAGACGGTTACTTAATAATAATTATAAACAATATAATTAAATTACTGAAAAATATCACGAATATATAGCCTTGAAGGGGTAAATAATTATGGGCAAAACTTGCCACAGTTTTTTAGCTCAATTGTTTATGGCAATGAACATGACATAGCTGTACCTACTACCTATCCCGTAGAACCTTGTTAGTTTCTTACGACTAACCTTGACAGTGCCAACAGAATTGAAGTTATGTACTAAATTAAGCTACAGTTATGTACTAGTTATGAATAAAACCTAACGTCACGAAAAATTTCACAAGAGTAAAATCATAACATTCAATCAGTACAATCATCCTATGAGAGAATACAAGGCTATGAAGGTTAAAATACCAAAGGGTGGGCATAAGCACCCTCTGAAGAACTACCCTCTTGTACTGTGAACTCTAAGATACCTGCCAAGCTTTTGTTCAACGGTAGATGTTATGGCTGTTGATGACAACGATGATAAGACAACACATTTTCTCTCTCTCTTTTCTGCTTTTATATCCGTTACCTCATGAAATTGTTTCTTGTTTAGTTCCGGTCTCTTGAAATGTATAGTATCTATTCAAAATACGTTTATATCCCAATACATTCCCTACTACTATCAAATGTCTAGAAACTGAAATTACGTGGAACTAATGCTTCAATCTTGGAAGGATGTGGCTGTCAATTAATATTCATTTCCATCAGTATTGCATAAACCTAGGAGGTAAGCTTCGCGCGTCGCTCAGTTGACTGTAGTAATTTGAAACCGAGTATTTGCTCAGAAATGTTAGTAAAATATCTGCTTAGAGACGATCGTCATAATCACTTATTGTTACAGACTCACGAAGGCATGCCTTTCCACAGTTATTATTGAAGCGCATGTATACGGGTAGGCCTTATTTATACACAACGTCTCATGTGAGTATAAATCCAGATGGTTTATTAGTAAAACAGGAAAATGTAAAACATGATCGCTTAGATAGGCAATCGTACTCAAAAATATAGAGGGCTGCACTTTTGAAAGTGGATAGTACATACTTGGGAAGTTTGTAAGAAAGATCAGTACATACTAGAAGTTATGATAGCCTAGTAGCACTGAGTATGGACTGCCACGCCACGAAGGCCCATAGTTAAAATCCTGTCTAAGAAGGTGGTAAGGAATTTTGCACATAATTGTGTGACTATCTAGGTACCACGTTCAAGTAGAAAATTTACGCCAAGATCGTAACTGTGTGTTGCGGCAGATTTAGCCTATCCATCTGCTTGTAAATCCAGTTATTTACACTTACTTAGACAATTTTGTCTAAATGTTTTCGAAATTCTGAATTCCATTAATGGCCTAAGCACACGGCAGCTTCATTGCTGTATGGATACGATGATAATTGAAAATATCCATATCGTCAACTACAAAGAGTGTTATATATTACACAAATAAAAATGTAAAGATTTCATTCTGTACTTCTTACTCAAAAACGTGATGCATCTTAGTAAAAATCGACAATTGACATGTTTTGTTGAAAGGAAAAGTCTTTGCAACCATTTTTTTCTGTTGAGTACACTCATCCACAATTTTTCAGAGATCATAAGCTTCAGTTCATTACTGTCCCCAATTCAAACGCAAAATTACATACGTTGAGTATTTTCCGGAAACATCCCAAATCCCTTTCAACCCTTACATAAAAGATCAGCAGCAGGCACTTATCAATCAAACACAATGATATACTTATGGAAAAGTCATATTGGTCAAAGGAATATCTATATCTTTAAAGTGGGTACTGTGACATAATTAATATGCTTGGATAATATAATTTATTACTATTGCGGAGAAAAGAAGAGGACGTTAGAAGGATGTTTATTTTTACTAAAATAATTAAAAGTAGGAATTGATATATCAGGGAAAGTTCGGTAGTAGAACCAGTAACAGAAAATTTTAACAGGATTACATTGCCGTAATATTTTTTTATGAGAAAGAATGATAAATATACAATTTTAAGGAATTATTTTAACAGAATTGACGCATGATAAGCAAACCAAACACTTTTCGAACTTAATAAGGTAACATCAAGCGGGACCTATACTCGCAGTTCCAGAATACCATTTTGGTGCATATTCCATCATTCTATGGAAGTGAATTCGAATCCCGCACTCTTAATATATTTTTTCCTTACGTAATTTTTTTATTTTGTAATATATTATTCAATCCGTTTTCATTGTAGGTTTTTTCCGATAGTGGCGACATCTACCCAAATAATGTGAATTACTTAGGCTGCTATGTTGATATTCGGTCAATACTCAACATCAAAATGAGATGACGCCGTTTTTAAACTGACTTGAAAACATTTAAACAGCATTGATGCATGCTAAGCGAAAGCAAAAATGTTTGAGAAAGTGTTGAATATGTAAGAGCGATCTGTATCAATAATCCGCCCCTATGGGCAGAAGTCTGAAAAAAATTGACGGAGTAAAGAAATTAATAATATTAATAAATGGTGTACTAACTGTGTCAGTCAAAATGACAAATAAAATAATAAATTAGCAATACAATGTTAGCAAACGTACAATTTATCAAATCTATGAAATACAATTATAAAAACCTCTACGTACTAAGCCCACTGACCCGCCGACACATACCCGCCCGGTGCAGCGGGTTGGTGTCGTCGGTGTCATGAGATTTATGTGGGCAACTTGCACTTATGTCTTCCTCTAGCAACATAAAGGACAGCCCAACAACATATTAAAAATATGACAATAGTAACAGAAAAACACAGACATAATTTTGCACAGCTTTGGCTTCGGTTTTTTGGTCGACAGCTTTTCTTGGCAGTGCGAGATCCTCTTCAATGAGGTCCAAAAAAGTGTGCCGCTGCAGGCCCCACGCAGCACACACCTCCAGCATATGGAGCACCGTATCTTCCGGCGTCCCACGGTCGTGGCAGACCGGGGTCGCCTTCCGTCTCGTGATGTGGTGCTGTACTTTTCGAAACATCCGTGTCCATAAAGCACCTAACACCAATCAGAAGCTCAGCGACGCGAACGGCTGGTTTACCCACATCTGAAGGACGGCAGCCTACGCTGACCCTTTTTGGAAGAGCTCTCGTTGGTATACTTCAGGTTGTCAGGGCGATACGATGGTAAGGAACCCAGGTACTACTTTTCCACCTGCAGCAACACCCCACTCATCGAACTGGAAAGTTAATTGTATTCCGCTCATTCGGCGCATTTTAACGTAAAACATTCCCTGAAGTAAAGGATTATGATCCTCTATCTCATCTTATTGACCAGACGTTATTTAAACTCACCATATGAACATTTTCCTTGACTTTGTCCTTTGACTTCAAAGTCAGACGACAAGAAAAAAAAAATAAGTTAAAAACTTGACATTAAATTTAATATTAATAAAATGTATTTATTTTATAGAAGACTAGTTAAAATTTTATCACTAGGTAGCCACAAACTCTACTATTGGTATTCATTTCCTTAAAACACCATACTCCCTTTTACACAGAAACAGACGAAATGAGAGCTTCCACAGTTGTAATAACACGATATGAGAACGTATAATTTGAAATCTTTTTGCTCGCGCTTATCTTGGTAAGCCACGTGAAGCTGGGGCACGCACTGGAGACGATTTTCATGAATTTTTTTAATATTCATAAAACCCACTCATGCCCACACGCAGTAAAATTAAAAATGTACCATATGATTTCACTGGTATATTTTGTGCCTGATAAGTTATCCTTTGACCACTATCTCACCTGATGGTAAGTGATGATGTGGTCGAAGATGTTGTTCAGGCTAACCTAGAATTACTAGCTCTTAAGAACAGCTGCCGGAATACACATTTAGGTGCTTGGCGACTGATTTTCTACTTGAGGGTGGTAGCTAGCCAGGTGGACAATCGCAATATGCCCTACCACCATGCTATAAGGACTGCCGCCATAAGACAACATTCGTGACCGACGGCTCAACGTGCCCTCCAAAGCACGGAAGCGCTCAGTAGTAATGTCACCAGCGGTCACCCATCCAAGTCATGACCGCGGCGAACGTTGCTTAACTTTGCTGATTGGTTGAGAACGGCTAAGCAAACTTCGCTACTTGCACTTTAAAATAAATATATTAAATAAATATACTGTAATTATTCATCAAGGTTAATTCAGATGGGAATGGTAATAATCACAAACGATTCGCTCCTCTTTAGTCCGGATAGAAGGCTTATCCATTCATATTAACCCAGGATATGATATGTATTGACACAATTATGTTTTTTCTTTGTTACAAAGACTAAGTCATAGGTTTTTTAAAGGAATTTAAACCTGATAGTTATGTAGACAGAAAAAACGCACAATATAATGCACATACTTAAGCACTGATGCCTAATAAGCAATAGCTATGTATTGCTGCGCAGGTTTGAATCCTATCGCGGATTGTTGTGCTTTAGCACAGATTGTGCTAAAGCACAACAATACGCGATAGGAAAATCACTATAGATTAGTGATTACTAATCTATAGTGATTTTGCGAAAGCTTGCCTAGGTTGCTATCTAGTACAAAATCTGTCGACAAGCATCTAGCGGCGTGTTCCGGTAGTTGTCCTTGAGAGCCAGTAATTTTAGGTAGGCGGGCATTCGCTAAATACCCTACCAATATGACAAATGCTTTAATCTATTAATTATCATATCAATTTTTCAATTATTACTTCTGTTATAAAAACTTACACTCATATTTATGTTTGATGTTTGAAAACATGGGTATTTGAAACAACTTAATATGAGTCAATATATCTATCGACAATGTTACAGCGGCAGCTCGCTGTACAGCTTGTTTTTTTTTTTTTTTATGCCTTATAGATTAGCCTTTGACCACTATCTCACCTGATGGTAAGTGATGATGTGGTCGAAGATGTTGTACAGGCTAACCTAGAATTGCTTGTCATATAAGTATGAGCTGCCGCCCAAATAAAATGTGACGCGACGGCGGCGGACGTACCGTATCCTGAAGAAGGCTTCCGGTAGAAGTCGAAGCACAACCCGTGTTTTCAAACATAAAATATTACTTCTGTGTTGTAGGAAAATCGGGTTAAGTGGGCGTTATTCCTTTAGCACAGCAGCGCGTCGTTCCGCGAGACCGCGCTTCAGGAAGCGTGCATTATTTTCATTTTCTTCCTTTATTGTGTGCCGAGTGTAAAGTGGCTGGAGACCACGTCAACCAGTAATTTAGGCTGTAAAATAATATTAATGTGGCGTAACGTCATAGAAATATGGTAACTTTTATATGCTGAAATGATTCCAGAATATAGTGATTTTACAATGCGGACATGGACATGGACATGACATTTTGAAAATTATTAAAATTACATACAAAAAACACATATTTAAAAAAAAAATGTATTTATTTTACGAAAACACTTAAAAATATAGAAATATCTAGTAACAATCCCGTCTAGTATTTTTTTTTTATTCATTTTAGGTTCGGGATTGACGACACCCTACCTGATGTTAAGCATTAGTGTGGTCTAAGATGGAGCACGCTTACCTAGAAGAAACCTTTTTAAAAGCCTAGTTTCTATAAGTTAAGACCTGATGATGCTTAGTGTAGAATCGAAACGCGTCAAATATTCTTGCGGTTAGACTACGTAGCGTTTAGAAAGTGGTATTGTTTACTCTAAGATATTATTGTTTACTCTGCCTTCAGATAATAGGAGCGTTAGGATATTTAAGATCCCCATAGATAGATACCCACCTTATTTCCAGTTAGAACCATTATCATAATTTGTCTAGGTGATGGCGTGCCTATTCGACGATTTTTTCTCTAACGGTAGAATATGGAACAGTCCTGATTTTAAAACCGTAACCGGTAAGGGACCTTATCTGTAATGCGAGATATTTTACGCGAAATTACATGGCCCAACTCAAACTCTAGCTCTAAAAAAAGTCTTCTGTAAACTACAAAAAGAGCGGATTTATTTCCAGGAAATAAAAAAGACTGCAAATGCACTTCAAAGTCATACAAACTTCAATAGCACGATTTTCAGCTCTCACCAATTACGGCAATAGGTTTTCGAGTGGAAGGAAAAATTCATGAAAAAAGGAGAATTTTATTTCGGCAAGGGTGTTAGATTGAGCAAGTGAGGGTTCTGTAGATTTTTTTAACACTACCGAAATTATTACCATACAACACCGCCTGGGCAAAGAAAGGGATGCTCTGTGCTTCACAGGTATGTTCACATTGTAGAATCACAGTAATAGATTACCCACGTTAGAATTAGGAAAGAAGGGCTTTTCGTTTTCGTTACAAATTTTGAGAATGCCCGCCTGGCTAGTAGAAAACCTGTCACCAAGCACTTAACGGCGTGTTCCAGCAGCTGTCCTTGAGAGCCAGTAAAATTACGGGCACGTGAGACTTATCAACTCCATGTCTCATTCGTCACTTGTGCCGTAAGGTATCTGTTATAGGCAGAAGTAAGTTCACTTAACACCAGATGGAACTAGTGCTTCACAATAAAAAAAAGAAAAAAAAAGACGCTGTTGGATCTCTTACCATTAGTATTACAAGTCATCAGTCAATTAACTATAGTGATGAATGTGTTACTATTATCGAGATATACGCGTGGATACGTGATTACTATTTTTTTATTGCTGATAGGTAAGCCTTTGACCACAATCTCACCTGATGGTAAGTGATGATGTGGTCGAAGGTGTTAACAGGCTTGAACTAGAAACACTGGCTCTCAACTGCCGGCGCCCGGAACACACCGTTAGGTGCTTGGCGACAGATTTTCTACTTGAGGGTGGTCGCTAGCCAGGCGGGTATTCACAAAAATGCCCTTCCACCATGCGGTGAAGCTCAAGCCCGCGGCGGGATTCGAACCATGGACCTGCTGCGCGGCAGTCCGTAGCCAAAGCCATGATATCACGTATTCAATAGTAACCAATACTTTAGCACGTGCTATTGATGTATCACGTGCGTAAAAACTACATATATATTTTAATAATTTCTAAGAATGCCTATGTGCTACGGATCTCTAAACCAAGAAAAAAAACAAGGGGTGTCGCAAGGTGGCGCGTGACGTCACGGGCCGTTGCAACATAGCCTAATAGGAAACGCGATCGTTGTCTTTAATCGAATCTGTTCTGATAGGGACAGTGGGTGTGTGAAATAGACCTGGCGTAATAAGGACGAAACTAGCTTATACAATGTTTAAAATTATTTTAAAATATATATTACTACATACATAAAAAAAATACTTATTTATATTTGCAATAATATGCTCTGCGGATTACATTACAAAATTTCAAATTTACGGGAGGAAAAATCATAGTCATGTGCGGGATTCGACCTTTGAATTATAGGGCTGCGTCATAATTTGCAAATTTAAAGCTATTCGCAAAATTAGTCATGTTTGTAGTAAGTTGTTGAACTATTGGTGTCGCTCCATTGCCATACGATGGTTAAAGAACGATAGAAAAATTAGAGTTATTGTTGTGTCAGCTCAGTCAGTCAGAACATACCCCGGCTATAGGTGTGGATGGACGCGGGTTCGAATCCCGCACCTGACTATAATTTTCCTCTCGTAAATTTGTAATTTTGTGATAAAAAATTAACGAATATAAAATTATTATATAATAACAAGTTAAAACCTTCGCCATATATACTTATTTGAACCCTTTGAGGTCGTTAATAGCCCCAAACCTAATTATTTTAAAGTGCACTTCAGTGTAGGAAGTTGATTCCAGTACTTTTATTTATTTATCAGTACTATAATATTATAAATGCGAAAGTAACTCTGTCTGTCTGTCTGTCTGTCTGTCTGTCTGTTACGCTTTCACGCCAAAACTACTGGACCGATTTGAATGAAATTTGGTATGGAGATAGTTTGAGACCCGGGAAAAAACATAGGATAGTTTTTATCCGACTGCGCAAAAAGAGGTTAATGTTTTCGCGCGATAACCGACATACGCGCGGGTGGAGACGCGCCCGGAAAGCTAGTTATTAAATAAAAATGGTCTACACAGTAATTTAAGTACAATACGTGATTAAAGAAGGAATAGCATTGGTATGATCTCAATACAATGCCACGTATTTCTTATGTATATATAAAATTCACGTGACGGTATCCCATAATCTCCCCGTATCGATACAAAAATAAGTTACACAAATTGATTTACAAACAGCAGAAGATACTGTGTTTTAAAAAAATACGAATATTTGAATGAATTCACTTTCCACCTTTTTTGGGTTTGAATTAACAATCGTATTTTTATATTTTATACGTTCTAAAACTTCTATATACTTATAATATTATTAAAACTCACGCACATTTTGATTAATTGATCAAATCAGGTTATTCACATGATATTTAACACTTACGTGTTGCCGATATAAGGATCGACAATTGTTTCGGCTTCATAAGGAAGCCATTTTCAGGATCTGGAGTGCAGTTCGATCGCTGTCGCGGCTCGTAAAGTATATAGTTTCACACTGCGGGCCGCGACGGCTTCTATATACTTTCTGACTATATAGCATCAATGTGAAAGGTTTATTATTAAAGATTTTTTTTAAACGGTGGTATGCCTTTATTAAAAAACGATACAAACCCGAAGCGAAACCTCACACTCGTGTTAGCTTAGCAAATATATAATCTACTTATCTACGACCTGTAAGTATTTCCATTATACTGTTAAATATTTTCTTTAATTACGTTTTATAAAATATTGTTAAATGGTTGATGAGATTTATTAAGTCCCAGGTGGCCGAGGAGGTTTAGGCATCCAACACGATATCGGAGGACGCGGGTTCGATTCCCACCTTGGGCATAGCATTTTGTACTCAAATAATTTGTAAAATATATTATTTAATAAGTTTTAAAATATTACATTACTTGATTCAGGCGATTCTGGGGGCTAAAATTCTCGCTAATGAACGCGTGCCGGAAATCTAAGAACGACAAACCTAAATATATTTTTTACGTGAAAATCCACTAACAAAGCAGGCTATTAAGAAAGACATAAAATGAATCAATGTATGTTAAAAATATTTACAAGTTTTGATAATATTACTGAAATCAATTAATTGGTACAAAGTTAAATAGGCATCTAATCATATAAACAGGCACTTGGTGAATTGATGACGCTGTCACGGAGAACATTTTTAGTAATAACAGTATATATGTAAAACAATTTTGGAAAGAACTATAACAATTTAACTCGAAGTTATTTCAGAGTGAATCTACAATAACTCCCTGAATAAGTCTTCAAGGCAGGCATGTTCCAGCGCAGTATCACCGACACTGCGGTCCCAATCAAGCAAATATTTGCTATTTGCATTGTATTTACGCAAACGGTCGGTTCATAATAAGCAAAAGAGACACCACGATAGCAATATGAAGTTATGAATGACAATACCTCCGGTTGCATATAATGTTAACAGAAAAGTGGTAGTGCACCGTGCGCACAAACGATTAACTCAAACTTTTGATACGTAGCGAAGAGATTTTTGATATTGTGGTGTGCTTGTTCACAAAAAATGCTTTGACATGTAATACCATCTCTGTCCTTTAATTGAAAAGAAGGTTAATTTGGATTAATTACCAAAGGAGCAAATTGACAGTTGTCAGATGTCGTAAGTGCGACTGCTATTCGGTTCAAATTGTCGGTGTAAATCGCATACAGTAAATATTTTGCAAATTTTAGTATTTCATTACGAACCGAGCGTTTGCCATGCATTCGATGAAAGTACGGTTTACATGATTAAAACCGCAGTGTTAGTAGAATTGATGACTATAGACGCATTTAACTCGTCATCACTTTCTGAAATTGTAGTAAAACACTTAACAAAGAGCTATAAATAAGGTCTTGATCACTTTCACGACTTACATTCTTCTACAGAATAAAACAACGAGGCGAGTAAATTAAAATTAAAACAAAACAACGTCGTAATAAATAAAGTTACGTTTACGAGATGCCATATAAATGAAGACATGCGAATGCCATTAGTGTTATTACAGTTCTATACCGGATTATATTATAGCAGGTGTATCAAACCGGGAGAGCGTTGGCGACGGGAAATCTCATTAAGGATGGCACAATCTGAAGGTATATAGGACGTGTAGTATTCTCATAACAATCACATAATAGTTAGTAACATTTTTATATCTATGTGCGAAGCGCAAAATGAGTAGTAGTCTGAGATAGACCTATTCATGTCAATTCGTCCCCATATAGATTCCTGTGGTACTTAGAACGAGACATTAAAAACTACCATATTCCCATTTTTTACCGACTTCCAAAAAAGGAAGAGGTTCTCAATTTGTCTGTTTTTTTATGTTTGTTACCTCATAACTCTCGATTGAGTGAACCGATTTTGAAAATTCTTATTTCTCTGAAAGGTGATGTTTGTCGTTTGGTCCCATTTTAAGTTTCATCAAAATCGGTCAAGGCGTTTTGAAGTTACACTAAAATACTTGAAAAATATTTACCTATCTTGATGATATAAAGTAAGTATCAAGGGTCACTAAAAATTGTGAAAAAATTTTTTTTAGCAAAAAATGGAACCTACTTCAACACCCAAAGGTGTGAAATAACTAGTCGAAGTCGGCACCATGCGAACAGTATTGTGATAATAGGTACTTTTGAACTATCATGGTACCAACTGCAACAAGTTATTCCCATTATTGTTTCATAACTTTGACAGTCTGACAAATCGAAGTTCTCACCATCCAGTCCAATAAGAAATGAGATTTTATATGGCTATTACTTATTCTTACGAGATGTAGTTCATAAGTAGGTTTTTTTTCATAAGCATCTAATATTTTGAAAACGTTGTAAGCGCCATGATAGTAAAATGACTGGAGAATGCGGGTAGATTATTAAAAAATATATATAAGTTTTTTTTTATTATTAATATGTTAGCCTTTGGCCACTATCTCACCTGATGGTAGGTGATGATGTGGTAGAAGATGTTGTTCAGGCTAACCTAGAATTACTGGCTCTCAAGGACAGCTGCCGGAACACACCATTAGGTGCTTGGCGACAGATTTTCTACTTGAGGGTGGTAGCAAGCCAGGCGAGCGTTCGCAAGCACAAGCCACCGTTGGGGATAGAACCATGGACCTGCGACACGGCAGTCCATAGTTATAACAACATAAGATAGCCGAGCATCATTGCTTCAAAATATTCATGTACGTGTAAACTTCAAACCATTGTAGTAGGTATTTTTGCTAATAGTATATCCCCAATGACAAAATCTATATTTATGCACGAGTGCATGCAAATTATTCAGAAACGCAATTCAAATTTCTACAAGCACCTATTGGTATTCATAGGCGCTTGATGCTTCATAAACCTGGAGATCAATATGCGAAAGCCAGTAAGCAGAGTGCGCTAGAGAAGCCCAGCCCTTTGTGCTTGAATTCTCGTTATTTAGGCAACCATTGACATGTAAATCCCTCTAGGCTATTAAATTTGCATTCTAATTAAGACACCGGGTATTAGCTTCGAACAGTTTTTGTTTCTAAAAGTCACTAAACATTTCCCTCGGAGCCTTTTCGATGTCAAGAAATGGTAATTTGATTATCAAGTTGAAATTCAAAATGACTATGTTTATGCCCAACATTCCGATACGCTACAAATTTATTAAAATCTTATCCTACATAATACTTTATGAATAAAGTATGAGATTGATTATAATATTTCCGTTTCGGTGACTATTTTGAAAGTATTATTTAAAGTTAATACAACAACGAGTCGTGTTGTTTTATAAGTGCTAAGACTATATATTCCTGCGAATAATTTCATTCCCACTGACCATCCGGGAACGACCCGACGCGTGATAATGCATTATTTATACGACCTAACACGACCAAAACAAATGCAGATACTAACGAAAAATAAGATACGGAGGCTCCTTTTGTCTCGACGACAAAACGTGCCTTGTGAATAAATAACACAAATAAAAATTCCTATAAATATTGAACAACCGTATATTTCACACTTTACCGAGAGCCCCTGTAACTGAGATATATTATGACGTGGTTTTACGTTGATACTCGTATTTTGGATGACAGCATCTATAAGAAAAGATGTTTGTCATACATATCCATTATATGAATAGGTGTATTTCAAATCTTAACGAAAAAAATTAAGGAGCGTTTCACAAGTTCGATTTACCTTAGTAGCATTATCTACCTTATTTGAAAGAAAATAAGGAAACTTTTAATACGTTGGTCGTCGCCCATATTAAAGTAACGCTGTTGCTGTTGACATGGACCTCAGATCATAGAAACGAGCCTTGTTAGTTGTTGTGTTGTTGAGCCTAGAAATAAGGCTTGTTTCTATGATCTGAGACTTGGACTGCCTATGAGTCTGCAATGACTTATAGGTTGTCAAAAAGCTTTTATTGTTGTAGCTGTAGTTATTGTATATGGTTCGTAGTATTTTGTTAATAAAGGCATACAACCGAGATAAAAAAGTAACTTTTTTTTTAATTTCCCTCGTATTTTAATATATATTGCTTTGCATTTTTATCTCTGTTATCTTGATTTAAACAAGAAATAAATGTTATGAATTTTGAGGAGATAATAAGTCTTACTGCATTTTTTATTAATCAAAATGTGTATTAAGTTTGCTAATGGCTAAAGACCACAACCGGGACCGACGGCTTAACGTGTCCTCCGAAGCACTGAAGCACTTGGAGGTAATGCCGCTTGCGGTCACCTATCCAAATATTAACCACAGGGTAAGTTTCTTAACTGAGTTGATTGGTTCACCAATATGTGCTCCAACGTTTTTTAAATATAACATAAATGTTATAACCTATCCAGCATCAAAAGGGCCATTTTAGTGTTGAAAAACTAGTAGCAAAATCAATTTCAACTTTTGTAGTAGATCGTCGCCGGGAATATTTTTTTTTTTATGATAACATTTTTTTTTGCATTTACGGCAATAACAATGTAAAATCAAAAATATTAAACTAGGAAATAAATAAAAAAAACTCTAAAACAAAACCTGACTCGCACTTGGCAAACTTTTTGACTCAATCCATTCTTGTCATTGAAGCTGTATACTTTATGTATTTACTGTGTATACACGTTATATATTCATCAAGTTTAATTTTCAACTGGATCAGATTTTTAACGATTGTAAATACGATTCTGTCATAGATATATTATATATTTTTCCTGTTGCAATTAAACTTCATAAATACATTAGCAAAAAAGACTAAAAAAAGTAACGCTGTAGTAAGGCAGGCCCGGGTGGGCTTATGTAGTTTTGATCAATATTTCATCGTTTCACAGGCATCCGGTCAACGCGTAACGTCACTGCTTTGGTAACCTAGAACTGTGAATGGTGTGGAGTAGACATCATAATATAAATATGAAGTGTAACCGATTTATATGAAAGTATTTCTCAACGTTTACTATCATTAGTTTAATTGTCACATGCGAACAATAAAGGCGTTACGAAAGGGTTTAATTAATATAAAAAGTTAAACACCAGAAAATATAAAGAGTTGCCTCCGGTAATAATGCGAAATATGTGCCTCCGGGGCCCAGCGTCCAAAGAGTTACTTAAGAGTCCGAGAGGTGGCGTTTTCATTAAATGTATTATCGTGGCTGCATTAGTAGCAAGTGTAGGATAAAAAACCAGTAATATAAGTAATGCTCAGAATGCAAAGATAGAATAAAGGTAAAATATTAGCAGATGTAGTAAAAAAATAATACATTTACAAAGCCAGCAAAAACATTTCAAGAAATTTGACAATTCTGTTTTACGATTGATTGACTTTACTTAAGTTGTACGATTATTGTTACTTAAGTTCTTGATTGACTATACGTAATTGGGAAGAATTTAAAAATTGCCGCTATATATTGTATCAGCTGGATTGTCCACTGCTGAATACAGCCTCCGCCATCATGGGGGGGTTTCCCGTGATCCTCACGCTTGGCAGGTGTCTTGGAGATCGCAGTGTGAGATATCAGTTCCACAGAAAGCGCTGGTGCCCACATGGTATGTTACACTTATTCGCCTTTTACGACACCTACGGGTAGAGATGTGGGGGTTACACGCTAGCCCGGCACCCGCACGGGCCGCAATATGAATATTGTTAATGGTACTTACGTTACGGTGACATAAAACAGATGTATGCACCAAATAAATATGATATGAACAAAGACCAACCGTATTTGAAAAATACTGATGTATGTATGTTTTTCAATATTAGGTATCTATCGCATCTTTGATTGTGTTTCTTTGCGTGCCGATGTAGAAAAAGCTTTATTAAACAAAATTTTAAAAATGGTACAATCGAAAGTATTTTAGTATTTTATCAGAATTTTAAGATGAATTGTGCCTAATTACATTTTACAAATTATTGGTGCATAAAATGTAATGCCCTGGGCGGGAGCAAACCTGCTTCCTCCAATTTCGCGCCGGATACTTAAACCACTCGGCCACCTGGGCACCTGGCAAAATGTTGTGCTCCAATAATTTGGAAAACATGATTTTCGCTCAGCACGCGATAGTGCTTTATATTTAGAAATGTAATTAGGGATTACTTTAAATTGTAAAATGGTCGCTTTAGGCGGGGAACTCGCATTTACCAGCGCTGGACAGGATATGTAATTTTCGTTTCTAAAAGTTTGTGGATGTGAAATTTGCTAAGAATGTGACCTTTTTTTCTGAGCACTACATACCTATAGATCATATATATAGATCATATATCATATATCATAGATATAGATCATATATCATATATAGATCATATAATCAATGATCAAATCAAAATCTACTGTAATTTTAACGCAAAATCCGTTTTTTTGCAGTCGGCTGTAAAAAATATATATATAGTCATTTATTATTGCTTAGTCGTTCGCAGCGCTCGCGGATTTTTATGGGTAACACTCTATAGTACGCAGTAGATTTGCCTATGCTCTTCTCTCAATGTATGGGGTATCGTCCACCTAAGGTGAATTTTGAAGTACATAAATTCCTAATAAAATGAAAATATGCTAATAAAATGAAAATTACTAATGCGATCGCGGTCGTAATGAATAAATTATAAAATATTGGCATAATGCAGTCACATGTTTTGTATAAAACAATCATGCCCTCGGGTTTTTGTTTCAGCTATGTAAATGGAGAATGTGTATATAAATATTGGCAGTGCATTAGCTTTCATAAATAATATAAATCACACCATTGTACATGTTTCAAACGCGTGCATTTCTATGGACTGTGTGATAAAAATGCCGGGTTGGCAATTGAACGAAGTAAACGGGTCAAAATATTTTTGGACACTAATAACATTAACACAACTTTGGTTGCATGACGAAATTTCAATTTTAATTTATCGTCATATTTACAATAAAAAATACGATAATGAATTACGTAATTTCTTTTAATTTTCGTAAAACTGTCGTATTTGAGGATATTTAGCCTGAAAAGATGCGTTGGCTATGTATCGCTTCCTTACGATTAATTCAAGTTGCTAAACAAAGAACAAGGTACCTATTAAAAAAATGTACCGAATTCAGAACTCAAAAGTGAGAAATAACTTGTTGAAGTCGGTACAATGAAAGTTCAAAAGTACCCAATATCACAATATTGTGCGCATGGTACGTCGACCAGTTATTTCTCACTTTTGCGTATTGAATTCAGTACCATTTTTGGTAAAAAAAAATCACTCATTTTAGTGTGCCTTGCTACTTAAGGGGTCGGTTGTCATTCATTGTCGTCAATCGACAAGCAAAATAATTATTTTATTTTTGAAATAAAAGAAGTCACATCAAAATCGGTTCACCCAGAAAAGTTCTGAGATAACAAACATAAAAAATAAAGTCCGCGTGAGAACCTCATCTTTTTTTGAAGTCGGTTAGTAAGCTTTTAAAGCATCTAGCCTCTTTCGTTCTGATTTTGTATTGGTTATGAGCATCAAAAACATAAAGGTCAAAAGAATCCTCAACTCTATTACTCTATCAATAAAATAGGGTTTGATCCACTAACTACTAAATTAGTCATAGTGAAATTGGACCGACAATTTGTCCTGGTTTCCACGCTCTCAACCGCGAATGCCGCAGGCATATAAATTAAAGAAGTTGGCGAAGTAAAACTACTTAGGGTAATATAATGTATAAAAATAAGAAAATTGAATATACAAACTTATACGAATCTAAATAGAGGACGGGCCACTTGTCTGTAGTGGGTATTACGAAATATAAAAAATAAAAATACTACTTTATCTTAAATAATAAATATACTAGGTTACATTTGAATACAAAATTGTTACATAGTCATAATTTCAAAAATAGTCAAAAGTAATATGTAAAGTATATTTAAAAGTTATTTTAATTGTATTTTTCATTTTATTTTTTTGCCCGATTGGTTAGTCTTTGACCACTATCTCACCTGATGGTAAGTGATGATGTAGTCGAAGGTGTTGTTGAGGCTAACCTAGAATTACTGGTTCTCAAGGACAGCTGCCGGAACACACCCTGGTGACAAATTTTCTAATCGAGAGTGGAAGCTAGCCAGACGGGTATTCGCAAAATGCTCTACCACCATGCTATAACGACTGCCATCCTAAGGCAACAACCGGGAATGACGGCTTAACGTGCCCTCCAAAGCAAGGAAGCGCTCAGTAGTTATTTCACCAGCGGTCACACATCCAAGTCATGACCGCGGCGGACGTTGCTTAACTTTACTGATCGGTTAAGAATAGCTAAGCAAACTTCGCTTCGAGCGCTTCAAATTAACGTTGCCAAGCACAAGATACTCGACTACCAACTTGCTAGATGGTTTTCCTTTTATAGTTACTATTTTCGACTATCTTATGACTCGCATTTGAGCGTTGATGGGAGTATAATAATTTTACTCGTGCAAATAAAATACACTTAAATCCAATTTCCAGCCTTCCATCATATTTCACGTACATATCTACTTACATCTAATTTCAGCGCTTAATTTTGAGTAGCAGTTAAAACATAGTTTATTCATTCTAATCACGTATAGTTTTGAAACTTACCTCATAATATAAAATGCCTCCTGGAGCTAATAGTATACGATATACTGATTGTGTTATGCGTGATAAAGATAATAAATTTAGCAAATTTAATTTTACCGTACCAAAATTGGCAACAGAGAAACCTAGCCGTTGTAATTGCATGTTAGTGTAATTTTGGGGACCGCAAATTTATGTTTGCCAAAATTACCAGTATTAGTGGAAAGTTACACATAATTGGACTAGTTATGTACAAAACATTGGCAAAGTTTCCTCTAAACGGTTTGTATATGTTTGATTTAGTTTTGTTTAGTGTGCAATCTGTGTAATATTAGAGGCAGTTTAGAAATATTGGATTTAGGGTTCATTTTAAACTCAAAAACAAGTTTGAAAAATATTTATGTGCTCGAGCATGTTGAAAATAGTCTTCAAGAGATATATTTCCCAGCTTACTTTAAACAAACGCTTATTTCATAAGGACTTCATCATCATTTCAGCCACAAAAAGTCCACTGCTGTATATAGGCCTATCCGTAGTTTTTTTTTATGCCTCATAGGTTAGACTTTGACCACTATCTCACCTGATGGTAAGTGATGATGTGGTCGAATATGGTGTTCAGGCTAACTAAGAATTACTGGCTCTCAAGGACAGCTACCGGAACAAACCGTTAGGTGCTTGGCGACAGATTTTCAACTTGAGGGTGGTAACTAGCCAAGAATTCGCAAAGTTCCCTACCACCATGCTATAACGACTGCCATCCTAAGACAACAACCAGTACCGACGGCTTAACGTGCCCTCCGAAGCACGGAAGCGCTCAGTAGTAATGTCACCAGCGGTCACTTATCCAACTCCTGACCGCGGCGGACGTTGCTTAACTTTGCTGATCGATTCAGAATGGTTAAGCAAACTTCGCTACGAGCGCTTCAAAAGAGATTCCCAAATAGAACGGTTAGAAGCTGAATTCGAATATAAATATTCAATATTTACATTGCAGTATATAGTGTTACTCATTTTAAGGGCACAAACATGGTGGCGTAATTCAACTAATAATGATTGCCATAACCTGACGTACACAAAGGATGTGTGAATTAAATAGTTGGAAGATGCAGGATCTTTGTATCAGAAAGATAAATACAACAAACGAATAGGCTTATATTAATGATCAATGTGAAAATAGTGAAGCATATAGAGCAAAGTTTTTATTTTTATTTTTGATGGAACAAGCACGAAGCTCACCTGGCGTTAAGCGGTAACCTCTAACTATAACATATGCAGTAAGTCTCAAATGGCGAACTGAACTACGTTCATCACCCTGAGACATAAAAGTAGTTAAGTCACATGTACCGTGATTTCACTCTTCAAGTTGTAACACTGCAATAATGTGAACATTGTTTGGCAGTAAAAAAGTATGCTGGCACAAAGAATTCTAGTGCTACTAATATACAGGGTTATTGGTAATATGCTTAAAACCTCTAAGGGTTGACATCTGCTATTCCTGACAAACATTTTGAGAATTTTTTTTTAGTTTTGAATAAAAAACATTTATTTTAATTTTTTTTTGTGTTTTAATGCCTTCTCCGAGCCAAGAGCGTTCACCGTGGTAACACTGGACCGCGCCGTGCTCCTTTTGAATAGAGTTCTGAATATTTAGGTCGAGCAAAGTTCTGTTACGGTTTTTTTTGTGAGGGTCGGAACGATTTGTTTGTTCCATCAAGTGAGGTTCTGAACGCACCCCTTGCACAGAGTATTAATCCGTTTTCTTGTGATTGAGAGGAATATGATCTGTTTTTTTTGCCTCCCCTCTGATGGAAGGTTCGAGAGATCCCGAAACTTATAAATAGGCCTGCAAAGGCCCGTTACACTTCTTTTTCCGCTTGGAACTTTAAGCAGCCCCCAATCGACGCACTGCCTGAAGCGAGGTAAGAAAGGAATCATGAGGCGTCTGTCTGCCCTAGTGGCACGTAATAGCAATTCTTGAAAATTCATTTGATCTTTCAGGGCTGCAAAACGAAGCCAGGCAGTGCTCCTTTCGACGTCCGCCTTCCAGGGGATATAATAGACCTACCGGCTGAGAAAAAGAAACAATTTAACCTAATACAAGGAGGCGACTTCGTTCCTGGACTCGTGACGCATCCACGTGGCGTCCTCCGAAAGCCTTCGAACCTCCCCAAAAATAAAGGAGTTCTTGGTTAGGGCTGGTAAAATACCCAACCATACCCGTCTACCATAGCCCCAACTCCGGTAGACAGCCAGAGCAGTACCTGTGGTCAGCGCTCTGCCTGACAGCCCGGACTGCTCGCCTTAACTGAGTCTTCGGTCCAAGGCTGTGAATCTCCACGCTGTATTTATGAATTTCACCGGTATTTATGAATTTCCCGGTCTCCTATAACCGGGTGGCGCCCTTTTCTTCTTTTTTTACTTTGCGGAATTCATCTTTCACCCTTTGCGACTCACGACCTTACCCTGAGATCTATTTAGAATTTTCTGAGCAAGCTGGTTTATATTTTTTTTACCTACACTTATATACTAAACTATAGAATAATATCTTCCTAATAAACTTAAATTTTGTGGATCTACGTTGCTGGCACACAGAAATTGTAAATTAAGTAGTTAAACCTAAGACATAATAACTTAAGTAAATTGTTGTTCGCTAGTACCAGTGATTGCTATCAAATTTCCATGTTCTAAGTTACTCTTTGTACCTGGTACTAACGGATAACCCGACCTAATTAAGGAAAGTGTTCTAGATGTATCTATTCCTTTTTTAAATGAGTTTTGGTGAAAATTTTAATTTTAAATAAATATATTTAAAAAATTGTTGAACGCTTCAATATTGTTTTTATTGGTGTATCTGTCGACATCCTAAAGTAGGTAGGTAGTGTAGTTAGGTGTTTGGAGGCTTCTCTTCCTCACCTGGAGAGTGGAACCCTCCGTCCTCTCTCCCCTTAATTTTTTTAATTTTTTATCTCATAACCCTGTCTGTACACACAAAATCGTAACAA
The DNA here is from genome assembly GCA_963854805.1 of Plagodis dolabraria. Taxonomy (NCBI): domain Eukaryota; kingdom Metazoa; phylum Arthropoda; class Insecta; order Lepidoptera; family Geometridae; genus Plagodis; species Plagodis dolabraria. Next base: position 9,852,218 of record OY978452.1, on the reverse strand, counting down.
TGACGCCGCAACGTAGGGGCCTTGCATAGGGAAAGATGAATTCCTAGGTTTTTTATATGTAACATATACCTACTTGCATATTGTGTTTTTTTTCCACAGCAATTTTTCTTAAATTTATTGTGACTAACGTTCACTATTTAATTGAAATGTATCTGTATACACTCACCATTTTATTTTACAACTATTTACTATATGTGAATTTATTATTAAGGAATGTGCCATTAGATATGTACCCATGTATGTAAACATCATAACTGTGAAATTTCTATGTGCCAAGTATTATCAAAATGCAAATTTAATTTTCAAATTTAAACACCAGCACATTAAATTCTAAATTATGACAAAACTTACTCTAGTCAATATGCATATTATGCCTTATTTTAAATTTATTTTCTTAATTGACAATTTTTTTTGAATGCTGCCCATTACTGTTCCGGACTAACTAGATTTTTTTCTTCAAGGAGAAACTTAGTTTATTTTTTGTGAACAAGTACTTATATAGTCTCGTCTTATATCTCATTGAACAATATTATTTATAGCATTCTTTAGCTGACCATTTATCTATTTTAGACTCTGACTATTCAGTCTGTTTCTTCGTTGTATAGAGAGGGCTGTGACTATCCAGCTTTCTCTTGTTATTTTGATGGCTGTTGCTAAACAGTTGTCATATCTTCGTTACCTATTGTGGAGGGCTGTGACTATACAGTCTTTCTTTTGATTATTGAGGGCTATCACTATACAGATATTTTATGCTGATATAGGAGGCTGTGATGATACAGACTACCTGTAGTGATAGTATTTGAACACTGTTCATATACAGTTTTCACCTCATTTTATTGATGTTGTTGTCCGTGGGTTCGGCTTTTGCTGAATTTTGTTGAAGGAAGCCGCTATGCAGTTTTCTTTGGTGAAGTTGCTGATGAATGGTTTGGCTGCTGTTTGTAGATGCTGCTTTATAAGGGTGATGTTGTTCAATGTAGGTAATTTTTTTTTGTTGTTTTACTTTTTTTTTTTATTTATTTACAGGTTTAACAATAGACAGGCTGATCTGGTTAGCCTTTTGCCTCACTCCTGTACAGGCTATGGAATTTTTGTTGGCGCTGTTTGTAGTTTCAGCATTAACAATCTGGTATTACCTCAATGCAGAGTGAAGCAGTGCAGTGCAGAGTGCAAGGAACATCATATTTTGCAGGATATTTATCTACCAAGAATACAGTTTGCAGTTCCACCAACGAAACTACACGCCATACACCATTTTTTATTTACAGCTTCTCTGCCGTAAGCGGTATGGGATGGTTCGCATTACGACAGTACCACGTCTTCGTCTCCTCCAGTAGTTACTTCGCGTGATGTCTATTCTAAGAAGCTAAGCGACTTACCGGAAGTATTTAAGTCCGTTTCGCAAGCTATTGAGAAGGCTCATCGAAAAAGCCGCGAATTTTATAACCGACGTCGTAGAGATGAGGAATTCCAAGTAGGTGATATTGTTTGGAAACGGACCTATCCACTTAGTGATGCCAATAAATTTTTTATGGCTAAGCTGGCTCCTAAATATGATAAATGTAAAATCATCAAAAAGTTGAGTCGCTTGGTTTATGAACTTCAAGATTGTACTTCAGGTAAATGGCTAGGCAGTTGGCATATTAAGGATCTAAAAAGGGGGCAGTCATAATTATATACAGTTTATCTTCCCTGATTTTGGGTATATTATTCATGATTATTAAAGTCTAGCTAACCTAGAGTTGTATTAGGGCACATTCTTCGAATATAAACATTTTTGTACTAAAGATATGACACTTTTGTTGTAGGACACTTGTGTAGGTGTTTATTGATTTGGTGGGTTCGCCAGAGGTAAAGTGTTGCCTTCTAAATTCACTGTGGTGGTACCAGATCACTCTATAATGTTTTGCTTGTACCATTGTTTTGTACCTTGTTATTCCTGATATCATTATAAGTTGCACTCTGTGGAGTCAACTTAGTTTCAGGATACTAAATTTCTTCGTTTTATGAGATTATCCCTAGCTCTATACTTCCATAATATTTTAACTCCCCAAATTGGTACCTATACAAAGTCCTTAAGTACTATGTTCCTTTTGAACGTTTAGACTATCCGGTCTTGGTTGTTGAGTACGGAGAAACACTGTATCTTTAATAATTTTTTTTATCATATGTTATATATACATATATATATATTTGTTAAATATATTCATTTATTACAGGGGCGGTTTACTAGGTAACCCCATAAGAAGCCTCATACCTAGCAACTATTTATTTGTCATATGTCTGGGCGTTGTACTCAGCTAAGTGAGTCAACATCTCTAATGGCATTATGAATTATGTACCTATTTATATAGTTTATCTATCTGTCTTATTTCCTTCGCAGAGCGGATTGTAACTCTATAAATTAAGCCTTATTACAGGGGCGGTTTAACTAGGTAACCCCTTTTAAAAGCCTCATACCTAGCATCTGTATATTTGTCATTATTCACGGCGTTGTACTCAAGGTGATGAGTCAACATCATGATAAAGACACTCCTTATATCTTCTTATTTAGTACCATATGTATTGTCTATGTATAGATATAGGTATATATTCAATTTTCTAGGTAATTCGGTAATGCTTGTGAGGAACCGCATAACGCTCTATGTACAATAGATGATGTATGGAAGGGAAGACTGAATGTGATAATGTTTTGTTGACTTTACTTATGACTTGACATGACAAAAAGGGGACTTCTGTATGAATGAGGAATGTTAGGAGAGTGGAGTGTGACTCATGACCCTTGTTTGTTTCCCTGGGAGTTGAGAAATTATGTATGTATGTATATTATATTGTATTATTTATGTAATAATAATTATTAAAATGTTAAATAGGACAGCTTCTCCATACTCTCCTTAGCCATGTCGGCTTGTTTTTTTGTTGCGCGTGGGAACTTCTTTTGTTTGTTTTGTTTTCTTTAGACAAGACATAAACAATATTAACAACTGGCCTTATTCCAGTTAATTTTATTGGTGAGTGGGCAGTCTTTTTAGCTTTCGTTTTACCCTCCTTCTGCAGGGATTATTAATTAAATCTTACTCAGTTAGTGCTCATATTGATACATAGTTTATCATTGGCAATTTAGCTGAAATTTAAAGTTTTTGTAACTATTTTACAGACATACCGGAGTGGCTTCTAAGCGTTAACAACGCTTTATTTCTTTCATCTCAGCTGGTACATATATAAGTATAGGTCTATATTGTATACTACCATATAGAATAACTATATACCTATCATAGTTATAGGTTAGTTTTTTATGTGGATCCTATTGGAAGGTGGCAACCATGCCGTAGGCCACTCTGTCATCAGTGCCCCTTCTGGGTGCCGGTGAAGCCAAGGCATTTTTTCCTCTTTCTCGCTCTCTCTTCTCCTCTTCTTCTCTGTTACTTTGTCTATCCCCCTAGGGTACTTATCCCATTTTTTTTGTTTGTTGGGTTTTGTTACCTAGCACCTCGGCGACCCGTTTCCGCCATAGCGAGTTCACTTGCCCTTCCTATAGGGAGGGGAAACGTCCTGTCTGGTCGCCGGAGCGTGGGGTAATTCTCCCGTAACTTTTTTTTCTTTTATATTTTTATATTTTGTTGTCAAGGGCCAAGACTATTTTTTTGTTTGTTTGTTCGTATCTACTAATGGGTCTTAATATAGGCTGTTTCTACAGTTAAGACCTGTATCAGTAAGGGATGATTATTCACCCTTTTATTTGTTTACTTCACATTAAGAATTGAGGTCTGTCCAGAGGGACAAGGGTAAATTAATTTTGCTTCAAATAGCCTCGTTCTAATTAGCTCTTCGGTCCTTGTCTTTTAGTTTTTAGTTATGGGCTTTAGAAAATTTGGCCCCAAAGGGTTGCCCAACTTAGTTTTTTTAGTTTAATGAAGCGTTCAATAATTTTAAGTTGTTTTTTTTTGAGACTAGTAGTTCAGCTACGAAGAGGTTTCACACCAAATATATTTTCTTCATTAAGGTTTGTGTCTGCACATAGGATGTGTGAACATTTTGGGTAATAATTTTGTTTCGGGACTTAATATTTTGGTAGAGTTCAGTAATTAGGATAGACATGTAGGTAGAGATTTTAGCAGTTGTTTTATTTTCAGACGGCCATATTATGTCGAAGCCTTGGTCCAGGTATGGCATTGTACTTCTTTGCTCGAGTTGATGCTGGGGGTCCAGCTAAATTTTTGTCGGTACCCTTCAAAAATTCTTAAGGGGGGGGGTACTGTTACGGTTTTTTTTGTGAGGGTCGGAACGATTTGTTTGTTCCATCAAGTGAGGTTCTGAACGCACCCCTTGCACAGAGTATTAATCCGTTTTCTTGTGATTGAGAGGAATATGATCTGTTTTTTTTTGCCTCCCCTCTGATGGAAGGTTCGAGAGATCCCGAAACTTATAAATAGGCCTGCAAAGGCCCGTTACACTTCTTTTTCCGCTTGGAACTTTAAGCAGCCCCCAATCGACGCACTGCCTGAAGCGAGGTAAGAAAGGAATCATGAGGCGTCTGTCTGCCCTAGTGGCACGTAATAGCAATTCTTGAAAATTCATTTGATCTTTCAGGGCTGCAAAACGAAGCCAGGCAGTGCTCCTTTCGACGTCCGCCTTCCAGGGGATATAATAGACCTACCGGCTGAGAAAAAGAAACAATTTAACCTAATACAAGGAGGCGACTTCGTTCCTGGACTCGTGACGCATCCACGTGGCGTCCTCCGAAAGCCTTCGAACCTCCCCAAAAATAAAGGAGTTCTTGGTTAGGGCTGGTAAAATACCCAACCATACCCGTCTACCATAGCCCCAACTCCGGTAGACAGCCAGAGCAGTACCTGTGGTCAGCGCTCTGCCTGACAGCCCGGACTGCTCGCCTTAACTGAGTCTTCGGTCCAAGGCTGTGAATCTCCACGCTGTATTTATGAATTTCACCGGTATTTATGAATTTCCCGGTCTCCTATAACCGGGTGGCGCCCTTTTCTTCTTTTTTTACTTTGCGGAATTCATCTTTCACCCTTTGCGACTCACGACCTTACCCTGAGATCTATTTAGAATTTTCTGAGCAAGCTGGTTTATATTTTTTTTACCTACACTTATATACTAAACTATAGAATAATATCTTCCTAATAAACTTAAATTTTGTGGATCTACGTTGCTGGCACACAGAAATTGTAAATTAAGTAGTTAAACCTAAGACATAATAACTTAAGTAAATTGTTGTTCGCTAGTACCAGTGATTGCTATCAAATTTCCATGTTCTAAGTTACTCTTTGTACCTGGTACTAACGGATAACCCGACCTAATTAAGGAAAGTGTTCTAGATGTATCTATTCCTTTTTTAAATGAGTTTTGGTGAAAATTTTAATTTTAAATAAATATATTTAAAAAATTGTTGAACGCTTCAATATTGTTTTTATTGGTGTATCTGTCGACATCCTAAAGTAGGTAGGTAGTGTAGTTAGGTGTTTGGAGGCTTCTCTTCCTCACCTGGAGAGTGGAACCCTCCGTCCTCTCTCCCCTTAATTTTTTTAATTTTTTATCTCATAACCCTGTCTGTACACACAAAATCGTAACAATAATAATATGAAATAATACATTACAGGCACAAGTCGGGAGGTTAATATTAGATGGGCCTCGTACTTATTCCGTCAAAAACATATAAAAAACACGAAATTTTTTTTTTTTTTAAGGAAAACAATTTTTTCAAAACAAAAGAAAAAGTATCTCAAAATGTTTGTTAGGACTAGCAGATATCAACCCTAAGAGGTTGTTAGCATATTACCAATAACCCTGTATATGCCAAGATTGTAGAAAGTAGGGATCCAAAAAGTAGGAATGCTAATTAAGTATACATGTGTATAGTTCTACTACCGATACGTTTATATCTTCCAGGTCAGGTGCTACATTGTAAACCTTATTTTATCTACTCGATAAAATAACACGCTACGTCTAAGAGGATGGATTTTGAGATTTATTTTAGTATAAACAAATTGTCTCAGTCATTACATTGCGCTCCACAAGACGTTGTATTTGCAATTTTATAGCACTTTCAAAACTTTGAAGAGCCATGTGTTTTAACTTTAATCCACTGCTGGCTAACCCCCAAATTTACAAGTTACCCCTAATTCCTGATCTCGATATCATACACAGCCAGTTCTTAGTAGTATTTCATTATACAGTACCTAATCTCATGTCTCTCGAATATTTTATGAAAAGTATAGGAAAAAAATCGAATAAGGTTGGCTTACGTACATTTTTTCGAATGGATACTATTCCATGAGCTAGCAATTGAATGTCGGAGAAGCTGACTACAGGAAAATAATATACACCACTTGACTCGCTGTAGTAAATGGTTAGAGAATTTCTGCTCATGCTAAACACAAAATTGTCTTTCTTAGCTCTTTTTCCTCATGAGATTTAAGGTAAAGAAGGTAATAAAGATGGAACGAAAACTTAAAAGTTAAAACCCATGTATAGTCAAAAGATTTGTGCTGATGCATAGCAATTTTGCTAGCTAAAGGATCGTCTGTGGTGGCAGTCACATGACACTGTGGATATCCACCCGATTATTTATATAATAGACATGTAGATATTTTATTACATTACAGACTTATTTTTTACTAAATCGTTATATTTTTTAAGTATGTAGTTTTAATAACACAACATTATGATGACTTAGGTTAAAACATCGTAGTAAAAATGTTATAAACCTCTGGTGGGGGGAAAAGTGGCCAATCTCGTATATGAATTATTTTTTTTTGAAGGAGATACAAGCCAGCACTCTATTTATATATCAACTCCACCTAAGGCTTCAATGAATGAAAAAAATATATGTAGAAGTTTGATGATGAAATATTTTCAAGCGCAAAGCTCTTACTCTGCAGTACAGTATCTATATTTGTTTCTCAACAACTATAACCTAATCTAGGTAGTTTGTGAGCAACTAGCGTAATCTCAGGATTGGCCATTATCAAGGTCCTCGTTCCATCCTTTGATCCAGTTGAAGTTGCTATCCTCTGGCTAAATTGGAATACATCTAATTGTATGTTGGGTTAAGATACAAGAAATTGGTGATTTCTACTAAGTTATGCTGTGATTGCGTGTAATACTTAATTGATCTGTTATGTCTTTCTATCAGTTTTTACGTCTGTGTTTATCAAATTACAATACTTCAGTAACAGTACTAAGTTACTTAAAGCTCTGGAAATAGTTATCTTCTACTGTTCTAAGAAGTGTAATTAATCATGTTAGTCTCTTATCATCTCAATTTCGTTTTATACTGGATTAAAAACCAGCTAAGTGCAAGTTTAACTTGCACAACGTTGGTTCTATATAAACACAGAATGAAGAAGACCTGTTTTTACACAAGCGCATGAAAAATTGGGTAACGTTTGATTTACCTGATTTTTACAGAGGAATTCCGAGCTTAGACAGCGAAAGTCCAAAAGTTCGTCTCTTGTGCATATGATATTAATAGTTTGGATATCGAAGATTTTTTTACATTGCTGGTTGAAATTTACTATGATACTATTAGTCATAGCTACCATGATTTTTATATGGAATAAACATAGCTGTTATCATGACATCAACAGAAAATAAAAAAAAAATATTGAAGGAAAGAAGAAATAAGGAAGGAAAAAGCCAGCAAATACGAAAACAAAAAAAAATAAACCTCAATACATTTGTATCACATTGCGACAGTGAAGGCTTAGAAAAGTAAACAGTCGTGATGAAGAGAAATCCGAAGAACATGAAGAGAACTGACGTGTATTATGTACAGAAAATTATTATAAAACAACATCGACATATTAAGGGGTCTTCTTGTTCAGTTTGGCCGCATGAGTTCTGCACTATGTATAAAAATCTGTGTATTAATATAAAGCAAAAGCTAGAAGCGAAGCTATTAGGATTAAAAAATAGAACTTAAGTAAGGAAGATAAGTGCATATGTTTGTTTTAAATGTTGATCTCCAATGAGACCATTTCATAACATTTAAAATCACAAAATATTTAAGAATATTTTTAAAGATATGTTTGTTCATTAGGGCATTTTTTTACAGAAATGAGTCATTTCGTCAAGGAATATCAGTACAGTACGCCTCGCATAAGGTTAAAAAAAATAAATTTTGTAATTAATTGATGTCTAAATTTTTCCGCAAAATTTCCAGTGTTTCACTCCCGGCGTTTCTATCCTCAGTTCATAGTACTTGTGCCCTTTTTTTAAAAATTATTGAAAATTCTTTAGGAAATGTACAAATTAATTGTATGCAAGATGCTACAAACGCTTGGACTTTAGCTTGTCCAGGTGAAAGCCTTCCCAACAAACTCCATTCGCAGAGACATTGGGATGAGCCTATAAATAAAAAGATCTCAACTGACCTTTTAAATAACACAGTTTCTCCAGTAGATCGGGCTCGTCTTCTTGCCTCTGCGGAGCGAGAATCAGGTTTCTGGCTTCAGGCTTTACCATCTGCCAACATTGGGACGCTACTGGACAGTAAGTCGTTTGCCCTTTCTATCAGCCTGCGAATTGGTTCAAACACAGTCGAACCACATAACTGCTTTTGCGGAGTTCCAGTAGATCGCCAAGGACACCACGGCCTCTCCTGCCGTCGAAGTGCTGGCCGCCTTTCTCGCCACGCCTCTTTAAATGATGTCATCCGCAGGGCTCTTGCTACCGTAAACGTGCCGGCTATTCTTGAGCCGAACGGTATCGCACGTGACGATGGCAAGAGACCTGACGGAATGACCTTAACTCCCTGGTTTCGTGGAAGGCCGTTAGTTTGGGATGCCACTTGCGTTGACACGCTTGCGGCGTCTCATTTACCATCCACCTCCAAGACGGCGGGAGCAGCGGCAGTGGCAGCAGAAGGCTCCAAAGGGCGAAAATACGAGAGTCTCGGCGATAGTTATATATTTCTGCCTTTTGGAGTAGAAACATTAGGTCCCCACCAAGCGCATTGACTTTATATAAAGATTTATCAAAGCGGCTGATAGAAAAGACAAACGACCAAAGGGCTGGCGCTTACCTCGGCCAGAGAATTAGTCTTGCCATACAACGGGGTAATGCTGCCAGCCTTTTAGGCACTCTACCCGTGGACAGTGACCTGAGTTCTGTTTTCTACTTATGATTGCCTCCTGGTACAAAACAGAGCTCAGAATTTTTAAGTTAAATATTTTTAGGTCATAAGTAGATATAGTTAAATTATTTATTTATTTTTGTATTAGTATATGTACTGTTAATTTTTTCTTATTTTATTAAAATAAATTATGTCTAAATTAACGACAATAATTATAATTATGCCAAAGATTCCTGAATATATCAGTACCTTTCAATTTACACTTTAATGGTAAGGTTTTATTGAAGTCAAAAAAATTGGGGGTCTTCTATGGTTTTACCCTACCACGTTTGCTCTAGCTCAAAAAAACGGTTAAACGGACTTTGATGGAACTGAATTTGATAGGCATTTATAAATGTGTCAACTATTTTTTTGGTAATAAATAATAACACTTATTCCATATAACTCAACTCCATTCCTGTTAATGAATAAATATATAGTATTTAACAGAACTTTGAGAGTTGCACTAGCAGTATCGATTGAGGAGACAAACACTACTTTGGTCTATTTAGAGAGTTCCGAGAGAGGTAGCCACCATCCATTACCATTAAGTAATATCAAACACTGCAGCGGCAATTCAAACACACTGTATCGACTAAAATTGCAAGTAATATCTATTTGAACGTGTTGACTTATAGAGAATTCACGAATAATTGGTTGCTAAAATGATGCTGAGTGTTGAGAGAAATTAAAACGCTATTTGCATGGTAATGAAAATACAGAATACAGACTGTCCTCAACATGGAACCGAATTCAACACTCAAAAGTATGAAATAATTTGTTGACGTTGGAACCATAGCGGTAGCCTGCCTATTATCACAATATTGTGCACATGATACCGACTTCGACAAGTTATTTCACATTTTTGAGTGACAAAGGCGGTTCCGTTTTTGGTAAAAAAAATGTTTTACTCTTTTTAGTGTTCCTTGCTACTTACGGGATCTATTGAAATTCGCAGTCAACGACTATATCATCAATACAGGAATATATTATTCAGTTATTTAAGTGTAACTCAATAATGGCATGAACGATTTTGATGAAATTTAAATGAGACCAAACAACAAGCATCTTTCAAAATAAACAAATAATTAAAAACAATAAAAAACACGCCTACCGTACCAAAAGGTGAACAAAAAATTACAAACAAGTTACAAGATTTTAATGTTGAACGGCCACAAGGTAGGTACTAAATAGAATATATTTACTATGCAATTAAAGCACCATTGTGTCCAAAAATGTAAAACTCATAACCAATATTTTCATCGGAATCGGGGACCTGTAAAGAACTATTCCAGGGAACCGTCATGAAAATCTCTTCCCCCAGTCAAAAGTTCTGAGGTAACAAACATAAATTAAACATAAACATTAGTAAAATAAACATATTTCTTGTGGGGTGCCGGGTTAGAATTGCACCTCCCCATTTCTTCCCGTGTGGGTGTCGTAAAACTCGACTAAGGGATAAATACTAGAAGGTGGGCAGCAGCGCCTTCTTAAGAACTATGCTATCTTGCACTGCGCTTGCCAAGCCGCCTGCCAAGCGTGGGGATTATGGCAAATACCCCCTACATAGGGGTGACTGTGTTTAGCAGTGGACGATCCGGCTGATACAGTACAACAAACATAAAAACATACGTTTTGAGAACATTTGTTTGAAGTCGAAATAGACATTAAAATGTATATGTGCGACTTATCGTCAGTAAATAAAACCTTTCTATCAAATGTGATCCTATTAAATGTTCCTTCAAAGTTTTAATGAACCGATAAACTCAAATATGCGGGCCAACATAAACATCATTTACATTGACGTCTGAACGTTGATTGGGAACACCAAAGTTTCATGAGATCTTAAGTTACAGTTTAACTTAGAATAAGTATACATATTTATGTAACGAATAAGTTACCTCTTGGTAATTTTATTAGTATTGAGTGAAAATATGAAGATATTAGTTAAACAAGATGTTTCTGATGAAAGGCGAATTATAAAAAATAATGAGTCGGGTCGTACCAAACATCAGATTAGCTAAAGTACAGAAACAAGGTCGTTATTCGAAAACACTGATGTTATAATAAACTACCAAAAAGCTTGACCACCTTAAAATATAGTTTGTTCAAACTAAAACTTAAGAACATTTTTGAAAACAATCCCTTCTACACATTAAAAGAATATATGTCAATGTAGCTTGTAGAATCTTTGTTCTTAGGATAAGTGCAAACGAGATAACTGTAAATTTTATTTTACTTACATACATATATATATACATATTTTTATTTACAGAGACATAATTAGAATTTCAAATATATAAGTACTATAAAATGTGTTGTAATAATGTATTTGGATTTGCCTGTAAATTTTTTTTTTACAAAAGGGCTCATAAAACTTCTTTATATGTTTCAATAGTTTTCTTATTAATGTTTGGCTTATATAGGTATTTTATGGTATCATTGTACGAGATGATGATGTTGTTGTTTAAGTTAAACTACCATACAGGTCCCAAGGATATTTTCCAGAATGTACCGCTAAATGCTTGATGACATATTTTCTACTTGAAGGAGGCCGCAACCCATGCGGCCATACGCAATGCCCTACCGCAATGCCCTACCACCATGCTTTTTTAAGCCTCCGACATGGACTAATGACTGCTATTTTAAGAGAACTACCAGGACCGACGGTTTAATGTGACGTCTGAAGCAGGTAACGGAAACGCTCAGTATTTAATGCTTCTAGCTGTCACCCATCCAAGTAATGACACAGACAACTTATGCTACGAAACTTCAGAAGTTGTCTTAGCTAATTTTTACTTATTATTGCTGAAGTCATTTTTGACGGTAGGCCTTTACTGGCGGTATGACTTCCGTGAAAGGCACTGTTCAATGCAATAAAAGTGAAATACTGGGCGGACAAGACATAAGAACTCTAACGTCTCGGAATGGCAACAAAAATCTTACCTAAAAATGGAACCTATTTCACACTTTTGAGTGTTGAAGTCGGTTCTATTTTTAGATAAATAAAAATTACCCATTGTAGTGTCCTTTGCTACTTACGGGATCGATTGTCAGGCAATAACTATATCATCAAGATGAGAAAAAACAGTTATCGGAGTGTAACTCAAAAACGGCTTGACCGATTTTGATGAAATTTAAATGAAGCTACACGACTAGCATCAGATTTCAGATAAAAAAGAAACAAATCGGTTTACCCAGTAAACATTTCAGAGGAAACAAACATAAAAAAATATAGACGAATTGAGAACCTCCTCCTTTTTCATAAGTCAGTTAAAAAGTTGCAGTAACTGACATAATGTGGCTGAAAGTTTGTTCAAGGTGACTCATGTAGAATCTTGACAGCAATTAGCAGGTTATAGTCCCGTTTCGTAAATCACCTTGAACCATATTACTAACGAAAAGGTAGAATAGGGGTGAAAGGTTTCAAACCATGCTGATGGGCTTCAGAAATGCTAGAAAAACCGAAAAATTTTGATGTAAAACTGAGCACCATATTAGGCTCCACAATCGATCCACGGCCGTACGTCACCAGTGTCCCACTGAACCGATTCTGTTTAATCAACGGCTCCTAGATTGAACTATTCGGAACGATTGAAGCGAGAACACCGGCTGACGAGCAATCTTCAACTAATATCCTTCGCGAGAACACAATTACAACACGTTTGCGCCTTTAATTTCCTCATGTTGTAGAAGTTTGCCGGGCTTGAACAAAGGCCGTTTACTCAGCTGTTAAACGCTATTAGAATATGACGGATTATTGCACCTTGCTTATTAACGGTGAGCAAAACGAGCAAGTGGCTTGACTTAATGCAGCTTCTCTTGGCCATCATAAGTAAAGAGTTATTTTAGAATGAAAAAGTAAAGTTTTTCGCAGTCTTTGATACCTCTTAGTTCTACAAATTCTTTTTGTTATTTTATTTTTACCTTGAATTTCGTTGGCTAGCTTCAAGCAATCCGGAATGAACAGCAACTCATGTTAATTGTGATTGATGTTTTTTTTTTATTTTCGATATCATTTTTTATTATAAGCTCGTATTGCTTTGGTCTAATAAATGTCGTTCAAATTCAAACTTTTGTGTATTGGCTTAGAGGAATGAGATCACATTGACGCACGGACTTGACACAAAGCTAATCTATCAGCCATAATAAGTATTTTTCCTAACATTAATAAAAATCATTACATTGCTGTCTGTCTGCATCCATTTGGGAGCTACAATATCAAGCTAGAATGCTACACAAATACGCAGGCATTAAATTTATTAAACCTTCATTTTGCCACCAGAGTAAGCACTGGTACATTATGAAAAAATTAATGGGAAGAGTCATTTAATATCACCCATAGTGTAACATTCAAGACGTAACCCAATTATTGAAAATCTCTATTTGTATTTGCTATAGACAAACGGCACTTGGCCATTTGTCTAACAACAAGAAATAAACAAAATCAAAGTAGGCCCTTCCTATATATGTATTAGGATGTATATATATACCGTATACCATATGTTGGTGGAGTCGTGTTAAACTTTGCTCTGTAATTTCGAGGTTTTGGAATAATCCCTTATGCGGTCTGTAAATGGGTTTTTCTGACTGCTATCATAAGTAGCAGCCATGAGTCTGTGGCTGATGGATGGAAACATATTGACCTTTTATTACCATGAGATCAAAACATATCTGGGTGTTTAGACGTGATTATATTTAGTTATCAGATATACATTAATGTTCAGTAAATGTATGTTTTTATTTAACTTCATTCTTCATGTTGCTTTTTCATTGCGTCATTTCATAAGCACAAGATTCCTTACAACCAGGTCAAGGCGTTTGTTTTCAACATAAAACTAATTTATAGTGGTTTCTTTTACAGAATTGCCGTTGTTATGTTTCATGGCGAATGATAAATCAAAAGTGTTTTAAAAATAGTAAAGACGAATTGTTAGTTTACATTACTCATATATGTTATAATAATAGAACGTTTAGGCTGTTGTTTTTGTACAGAGATCTAACTGAAGGTCGATTGATGTTTTTGAAAGATTCGGTTGAAAGATTTTATGAATATGTTTCTAGTAAGAACTTATTTTACTACTAGATGATTTGTGTTGAATGAAATAAATTTATGTTATTTTTATTCAGTGTTGAGAGATATCTCAATTTACAACTGACTAACTCCTACATACTTCAATATATTATATAATATATTATATATTATATTGAAGTATGTTGTACGTGATAGAAATGCGGCCTACCTAATTTCAAATCATTTTTTATACTTATAACGTCTCAACAGTTATCTAATTACAACTGCACGTGTGGCTTCTCACACGTTTGAACACACGTTTAAATTGAATATAATATGTCTTTTTGAGTCGTATTTCTTATCATTTAAACAAAATAATGATCTTATGTAGTCTAATAAGGCCTGGATTGATTACTAAGGCCTAGCTTTTCGGAAAACATTGATAACTCTACCAATCATATTTGAAATGCATTTTCTCTAAATACTCATCAGTATATACATAGGTATTGTATGTCACATATAAACGAATTAATCTTTGAGAAAAACAGACTTTATATATAAGATGTACAATGTACATAGGCCTTACAAACATCATTCATGGACATGTTTAATTTTATAAGAAATAATAAGGATACAATTTAAAGTGGATTGCTCTTAACTGTGAATTTTTATTCTTTATGTCCTCTTTAATAACCAAAAAAATTTACCCTATGGGTAGTGAATTGTTTCTTCTAGAGGTATTACTCGTAGGCCTTATCGTATAACGTACCTTATTTCTAAGTTTGACCTAAGGTATTTTATAGACACCTATGGGTGCAAAACGCACTTGATCTTATCGATCGATCGATGATGAGATAAAACACAGAAATTGTGGTTAAGAAAGTGTTTACCAATGCATTAAATGAACATCTGAATTGAGCATACCATGTTCGATTCAAATTGCACATTGTCGTTGGTAGGAATGAGCCGCAGGTGCCGATTGCAGTCTGTACGAGTGTATTTCGTTGTTCACCAACTGGACTCGAGGATTTAGAATACACAGCTATGTTCAGATGGTGAAAAGGATTGTAAATGTGTGAATTTTGTACACATCGTATATCAGCTTGTGTGTATCTATCAATCAGACTAAAAGACTCTTTTCCTTATGTCAATCTTCTATTCTAGGTTAGCCTGAACAACATCTTCGACCACATCATCACTTACCATCAGGTGAGATAGTGGTCAAAGGCTAACCTATCAAGCAAAAAAAAAAAAAATTAAAAAAATAAAATAATCTGGATATATCGAGAATGAGATCAAGAGATACAGGTCTAAATAATTGCTTTGTTGCACTTACTTCTAATGGTCTTTTAAATCGATGTCCCGTCTTTGTTTGATTTTACAGAAACAATATTTTACTGTAAAAAAAGTTAACATTTATCATTATCAAAACCTTTCTCACCCAAATCTGATACCAACAACACAAGGAACATTGCTTTGAAATATCTCAAACAAAGAGCTTCCCTTCTACAATACGCAATCTTGGAGAACACCTGATGTACAGTGGCAAAGCGCTAAATATTCCAAAGATAACGCCTACCAATAACAGCTACCCAGACATATTCTCTCGATAGCAGATAACAATAGTATAAACCTCGCCTTGGGCTTTCTTTGGCTGTAGCACAGTAGCAGGGTTTCCAACAAATATGGCAGAAGTTGTATCACACTAGGCAAGTTGTTATTGCACTTGTACATAAACATATCTGAACAGAATGTTGTCTCAGGTTTTCGCGATCGTTACACATTGTAATTAAACAACTTTAAATTATGGTTGGCAAGTACCACCTGCATGGGATACTGTTATCAAATTAATTAAATCCCAAGGCCGACACAAATCTGCAAGACCTCTAGACACTGTGAGCGAATACTGCGTGAATAGGGAATGTTGTAATTAATATAAAACATTCTGACGGTAGACCAAATAATTTCTTAATAACTCATGTGACAAATAAAATCATTAGCCGCGTGACCACGATTACTGCAAAGTGTTTGAAACGTCGGGATAAAAAAATGAAAAATATACGCGATTTAAACCGTTTAAAGTTGATTAATTACTATATATGAACAGAGTTACCGCTATCCCCAGTTTATTATAACAAAACAGGATAATTAGAGTATATCCAATACTGGTATATTTTCTACACTTCAATGTCAATAATAACAATAAAAGTCTATATTTATGTATAAATTGAGAATCAAAACTCAATTTTAGAGGCTGAAATTGTGACCTTTAATATCTTAATAAATAGTTTCAAGTTTGTAGGGTTTTTTTTTTAATCCGGCGGTATGCCTTTATTAAACAAAATACTATGAACTATATACAACACTACAGCTACTACAATAAAAGCATTTAGACACCTATAAGTCATAGCAGACTCATAGGCAGTCCAAATGCTCCAGCCCACTCCCAGTTGGCAGCGTGCCCAGCATGCTGGCAGCATTGCCCCGTTGAATTGCAATGCTTATTCGTTGAGCCAAATATGTGCCAGCATTTTGATCACGCGTCGCATCGACCAAGCGCTCAGATAGGTTTTGGAAAATACGATGAGCTCCCGGTCCCCACGGACCCAACGTCTCTACACCAAACGGCTCAAATATGTAACCCATACCGAGGTTAGCATATTTGCGCCGCTTGAGTTGCTCCGCCGAAGTAGCCGCAGCGCCAGCCCTCACGTTGGTTTCAGAAAGATGTGACGGCGCTAAAGTGTCCACGCACGTAGCGTCCCACACTAAGGGCCGTCCTAACTTCCACGGAACCAGAGTCATGCCGTCAGGTCTTTTACCATCGTCACGCATCAGACCATTCGGTTCGAGAATAGCTGGAACATTGGCGCTGGTAAAAGCCCGGCGAATGATATCGTTAAGGCTGGCGTGGCGGGAAATTCGACCAGCACTTCGAGAGCAGGAGAGGCCATGGTGACCGAGTTGATCAACTGCAGTACCACACTGGCAGTGATGTGCAACACAACACCTTGCACCCAAGCGTAAGCTAATAGCTAGACGAAAAGCGGATGGATCTATAAGGCTACCAGTTTTGTAAGAAGGAATGGCCTGTAACCAAAGACCGGATTCCCACACAGAAACAGCGAGAATACGAGCACGATCTGCGATGCTAGAACACGTATTTAAAAGATCTTTCCGTGTTAGCTCGCATAGGGGCCGATCCCACTGTTTCTGAGATGACAACATTTTTGGGAATTCAGTATTTGGACAAGCCAGTCTCCATGTGTTTTTGGCCTCAGCCAGATATGCTACATCGAAAGAGCCTAAAGATCGTGCAAGAATTTTTTCTACTAATTTGTGTGTACTGTGTACAGAAGACAAAAAAGCTGGTAATGCCACACTAGAAATTTTGCGTATCCCTATGCCCCCCAACCTCACAGGGAGGGAAGCTTGCACCCAAGCCCTATCATCCATCTCAACATTCAAAACCGACACTAACGTATCTTTTACTAAGTTGTCTAAGCTTAACAAAAGCTCACTGTGTTGCCACAGCTGACAACATCTTAAATAGTATGTAAATTTAGGAACGAAAAGGCAAAATCTTATGATTGTAAAAGCCATATGGGCGTTAATTTTGGATAATCTGCTAGAAGCATTTCTAAACTTTTGAATTTGTTCTTCGACAAATGGTGATAAAGATTCGTTAAGAATCGGTGAACCCAAAAGACGAAGCGAACTTTTTTCTACTAATTTTATATTAGGCGCAAGTAAGTTGAATTTTTCAATAATCGAAACTTTATCCGGACAAGTATCACAAACAAAAAGTTCACATTTAGAAAAATTTAGTTCAAGGCCAATAACACGAAAATCGTCTATAAGTACTCGCAAGTCATCCAAAACCGTGTTCGCATCGCCTCCTAAGGTTCCGTCATCCAAATACCAAACGTTAAGTTTTGATTGGAGACGTTGAATTATTGAGTGGATCGCAAGGCTAAAAATGGCTGGTCCCAGAGGATCACCCTGTTGACATCCTACGGAAGATAAAATAACGTTATTTTGGTATGTTAATTTTGACGGTTTGCCGTAGCATTGCCAAAGAAAAGGGTATAATTCCGGAATTTTATCTTTCACTTCAGTCAAAAGAGTGCCTCTATCTAAAGAGTTGAATGCATTTTTAACATCCACCTTCAAAAGCACATCTCCACAATTTTGATCAAGAAATGTGCGAAGTGAATGTACAGCAGCCTCACAGCCACCCTGTGAACCAAAACCGAGTTGCAGTGGTTGAAAAAGATTACTTAAAAAGGCAATTTTTTTCCTACAACCGCATTTGGCTGTGAGGCGACGATAAGTGGTGCCTACTGCTATAGGCCTAATACCACCATCTTTTTTATTTAGGGCACATAAATTCGCACCGTACAGAATTTCGGTAATTTCATTGTTGACCTGACCCGACAACATCAAATTAACCAAAGCCGTCACATCCCTTAAAAGTGTCTCGCCTACCTCACCAGAACTAAAAGATAAAATATCTTTTAAGTGCTGAGGCGTGAGGCCATCAAGGCCACCGGCTGAGCCACTTAAAAAAGATGCCACGGCTGCAGAAACATCCTGTGGGGTCACCTCAACAATGTCTTGTATAGGAGATTCGGGAAGGTGGAGACCTGCAGTTGCAGGCGGATGCTTTTCAATTAGGGAATTCAACGTATCAGATGTAAAAGGAGCGATTGTATCACTCGAAAACAAGATGCGTGCCGCGTTTTTAATATCACCATCAGTAATTTTGTTTTCTACTATTTTAATAGTAGCTGAATCGAAATTATTTGTTTTTGTATTCCGCCGCAGAGGCGGAATGATTATAGTTGTGCCAAAAGATTGCTCTTCCCGTGCCCTGTATTTCACGCAGTTTTCCTTTACTCTAGTAGTAAGTGATTTTTTGTTAGACGGATCAAAATTCACATGTAATACGTGGTACGGGAATGCTAGAAGATGCTCCCAGGCTTGCGTAGTATTAGTAGCCAAGACGTTTTTAATGGAACAAGATAAAGATTGGGCAACAGAAATTCTTGCACCCCGAGGTATGCGTTTTAATAAAGGAATGTTATTTTTGTACGAACTTAAAACCTCCCAAAACGGTTTGGAAGGCGTAGCAGGGCTCGCAACACTGCTACTACTTACGTTTTGGTTATTAATTGGTGCCGAAAGGGGAATTTCTATTTGTTTATGACACCTTGTTTGGTGAATTTTGAGGCCTTTATGACCTTTGAAATAACGAGCCTGGGGGCACTGCGGACACAACATCTGGCTATCTTGCGATACAAAGATCCCCGTTACAGCATTCATAGTTGGGGCACAAAGCATTGTTTACAAAATAAAGCAAAGCTTATCTTAGAATCTCTAGTGTGACGTCTCAACCCGGATGAAGGCTCGCGTCAACACCGTCGTCGTAGTGCGCGCGCCGGTGTCGCAGGCAGCGTTGCCATGGAAACAAAAATAACTGATTAGAAATTAGCTCGACAAGAAATGTCAAAAAGCTATTGAATAAATAAGCTAATGAAACTAACTACAGAGGCCCAAACGAGCCCCACAAACAATACCTCGCAAAATTCCACTAGGAAGAATGCGGGTGATGGGCAGAATGTTTGTAGGGTTGAATCGAAAATCAAAGATAAGTGATATACATAACATAATTATTGTAATAAAGCTGATATGCTTGCAAAATGTTGTTAAATATTAATACTATATTATATGATTTCTTTAGAATGTTTCGTTCTAAAAAGCGAGACTATATTACTTAACCTCCAACTTAAAAGACATCATTGGACCCAAAATAGGTAGCTACTTGAAATTTTCACACAATATGTTTTTATTTTACAAATAAACAGGGTCCTCATTCAAGATTCAGTTTTATTAAACTTTTTCATTTCCTCTATCGTAAAAGCAGTATTACAGGCGGGCATTAGCAAAAACCCTACCACCATGCTATAACGACTGCCTGAAGACTGAATGCCCCATCACATATTAACCTCCGTTATAATCGATTTTGTTCTAATTTAAAGAACTGGTTGGTAGAGGAAAGTTCTACACAACCGAAGAATTTCTATAAAAAAGGTCATATCGTTTTTACGTATAATACATAATATAAGTATGTGTAAAAAATATGTCCCGTTGCTATGAAACGCTTCATGTACAATTTACACTTGGCCAGTTTTCTATTCTTTTGAAGGAATATTTTAACACATTTTAGGGCTAGCTTTGACTCTGCGTAGATTATAGAGTATCGAGCCGTAGGCCCAGCAAAATGTGCATTTTAATTACACTTCCTTGCTTCTAAAATTTATGCTAGGAACAGTGTCGTTATTCTTAATGGATCAGATAAAGTCTTAAACGATTATTTTGCCGTTTTGAGTTTTCGTGATTGTCCCAGATAATGTTCTGTATGTGAAGATCCAGGAAGTTTAATAGGCTTGGCATTTAAGTCTATCTTTTGCCTTCCTTATACGTAAATAGTCTTTGTATTTATAAATAGAATGAATCTTGATTTTATAATCTTAATAGGAGAAGATACAAGTTTACTCGGCAAACAACAAAGATTCTATTACCACCTTCAAGTGAATAAGTTACCTAAAGTTGGAGCACTTTGCATACATTGTAATGGATTTTATCTTTAAAATAGTGTTTGGGAGTACACTACATATATATTATTATTACACTAAGGCCCCGTTTCAGAATGTCCTAATGAAGTTTCGGGTTGCTATGCAACACATAAAATAACTGAATGATAAAAATGACAGTTAACGTACAGCGCGATTCAAGCTTTAACCGAAGGATAGGCTAAATCGATGACTGTGAAACGCATAGATAATGTTTTATTTATTAAATATGTTCTGGGTAACCTGGTATAACCGGAACTTACTCAATTAACATTCTGAAACAGGCCCTTAACATACTAAAATAAAATTATCGATATCTATTTCATATTACTTTTTCAATCGCCTACCAAAACAGTAGGAGCTCTTCAAGTTAATATCTCTGTTTTAATGTTGCTCACATCTACAGCCACAACGTTTACTGTTGAACAAAGGCTTCCTTTATTATTATAGGGGTGAAAGGTGCTATAATTCCCATGCTTGGCAGGCATCTAGAGGATCGCAGTGTAAGATGGCAGTCATTCAGAAGGCGTTGCTGCCAGTCTTCTCATATTGTCTCTTCCTTCAACTCTTACGACTCCGCCAGGACGTTATTATGAGTAGAAAGGTGCAATTTAATCCCGGCACCCCACAGGACCTAGTGGAGGCGTGGTGACATTGTTTTATTAACTTCATCAACAGCATAATGTTTCAAAAAATAAAGCTGCGGAACCCTAAAAGATATGTTTTAAGGTTCTGCTCCTTAAAATGAATAAACGGAACGAAGAACTTATAGGAACACTTTGTTGTTCGTTTGTCTGTCTGTCAAGACCCATTTTATCAGAAAAGCTGGAGGTATCAAGCTGAAATAGATTAACTACTCAAGTCTACTTACTGTCCCTTTGAGCTGTGAAAAAACCAAATTCTAAGCCAACACAATCAAAAGATACAGCCGCTTATGCCGCAAATTTTCGACAATCGCAAGGGAATCAAAACCTACAGGGTGCTTCCCGTGAACTCAAAATCTTGTTATTTGGTACTCGACTAAGCAATGATGGCCGAGTGGTTAGGTCCATAGCCGAGCTATGGACTGCCGTGCCGCAGGTTCCTGGTTCGAACTCCACCGCCGGCTTAAGCATGACCGCTTGGTGGAAAGGCATTTTGTGAATGCCCACCTGGCTAGCTACCACCTTCGAGAAGAAAATCTGTCGCCAAGCACTTAACACCATGTTCCAGCAGCAGTCTTTGAGAATCAGAAAAAATACAGGCACAACTGTATGTCGCAATGTGACGGGTGCAGTGCAATTCGTCACATGACGAAATGCATGCGTTATAGGCAGAGGTTATTCCCCTTAACATCAAGTGGACCTCGTGCTTGTTCCGTCGCAGTTACATAAAAAGTAAAAACGTGAACCCTGAAAACATAACACTCCTATTTTTATGCAGTTCTGTAGACATTGTTATATATTTGGATGTGTCTACCTAGACAAATGTATTTATGAATACACTCGGAATATCTGAAAACCCCTAATAAATTATTGTGAGGAACAATTCTACTACTATACGAATTTACATGAAATATTGACAAGCATGCATGGTGACAAAGCCAGGTAGGAGCAAAGTGTAAAATATACACAACTAGCAATGCTTTGCCCTCGAGCTAAAGTATCCAAATTAATTAAAGAACGTTTACAAATTGAACCTATCAAATTAAGCTGTTGCTAATCTTTATTTACACTTATATATTATAAAGAGGAAAAATTTGTATTTATGTATGTAACAAATAAACTTACAAACTACTGTACCGATATGAAAAATTCTTTCACTATTAGAATCCTACATTATCCCTGATGAACATAGGCTATTGAGTGTGTTCAAATAGACTATTTTATAAAACTTTTGCTTAGCCTTGCGAAGCCGGCGCGGACTGAGTAGACGGAGTATACAGGTTGTCCCAAGAAGTAGTGATATTCTGAAGCTGGGAGGTGGAAGACCAAGGGGGCTATCTGAATCACCCCTATGTATATTCCGCGATTTTGCGTATTTTCGGAGTTACGACCTATTTTTAATTTTTCACCTATCGTGTGTTTCACCTAACAGTTATAAATTCGAAAATACGAAAAATCGCAGAACGTACACAGGTGTGATTCAGATAGCCCTTTAGGTCCTCTACCTCCCAGCTTCAGTATATCACTACTTCTTGGGACACCCGGTATATTAGCACCAATAATGTGATATATTTATTAAAAACAAGAATAGAATATTATCAATGTCTTAGTGGTATGTTGTGTGTAATTTAGGTCAGATTCCGTGTAATCTAACGTGATAATAAAAGGTTACGTTAGTAAAACATCATCGCCAGTCCCAGCACGTTTTGCGCCAGCCTGTCCCTCTGACACAGCCTTAGATATATAGAAAAAAACGCAAAACTTTCATGTAATCACCGCAAGAAATATAGACAGTACTACAGGTCCCTTTGATTTATGAATCAAAATGTAACAAACTTGAACTGCAAACTATTTTCTTTTATACATTAAAGGTTAGACTTTGACCACTACCTCACCGGATGATAGGTAATGATGTGGTCGAAGATGTTGTTCAGGCTAACCTAGAATTACTGGTTCTCAATGACAGCTGCTGGAACACACCATTAGGTGCCTCGAGACAGATTTTCTACTTGTGTGTGGTAGCTAGCCAGACGGGCATTCGCAAAGTGCTCTACCACTATGTTAATACGACTGCCATCTTAAGACCTAACAAGCGGTACCGACGCCTTAACGTGCCCTCCGAAGCACGGAAGCGCTTATTAGTAATGTCACTAACGGTCACCCATCCAAGTCATGACCCCGGCGGACGCTGCTGCACTTAGCTGATCGGTTTAGAATGGCTAGACAAACTTCGGTACGAGCGCTTCAATATCATACCCAAGTATTCTCTATTCGCAGGAGTATACCTATGGGAAAATATTACATCACATAAGGCGGGGGGTTACGTCGAGAAAAATATATCAAAAATACTCCCTCGATTTTTACACCTTTTCTGAGTCTTTATTCGCCATAAGTGATCGAACCTGTGTAAACGACGATGTCGTACTTTGTTCAAAATATCCAGTCACAAAATTTGGTTTATCTTTTATCTTGTTGGCATTAAATAAACGAAAATTAGCCAAGTGCGAGTGGGACTTTGTTCTTTTAGAGTCCCGCTTCGTAACCACCCGGTTACATAGAGTATCCTCCCTCCCAACCCCTATATGTCTGTAGGAGTCACATGAGGTGACTCAGAGAAGATAGTAGATAAGAGCCATCAGCGTAATCTGAAGAACTTCCATCTTATTCTACGATCCCCGAGAAGCCTACCAAACTTGGGGACTGGAACTAGCAACGTGGACGTCTTCCAGCTGTGGATGATGGGATTGGATTGTCCCTAATGCTTATGAATATTTATTGGTGTGTGTGTGAGTGAAACTTACAAAATCGTAGAGTTTATATACTCTTTTACTGTGTGACAAAACTGGGAAAAGTCATTTATCAAGCGAACGTTAAGAACTCTCGACGGGAAGAACTTTTGATACAGGATACGCTGGCACTAGACATTAATAATAAGGATATCATAGCATCAGGCTTTTTTGATGTCCTTAGAGTGTTTTATCACTTAAGCTGTGAAAGTTTGCTTGAGTTTTCGTGACGTGAAGATAGTGACTTTAATAATGAACTTATTGTTTTCCTTTAAGCTCGTCAGTGCTTTTTTAATGAGAGATTCTGAAACTATTTATATTTTTTCATTTTGCTTTTGATGAGAGTTTTTCTAGGCATATGTTTTTTGGTAGTTCGTAGATTTTTCACTAGTCATAAATATTGTCGTTTATATTGAATGTATAAGGTTAAATAGTGTTTTATTAAAGACATAACAAATGTATAAATACTAAAATTCAAAAATTAAGCTGTATTCCTAGCAAATTAAATAACTATCAACCACACAGTAGCAAGTAGAAAATCTGTCGCCAAACACGTGACGGTTTATTTCAGCAGCAGTCCATGAGAGCTAGTGATTTCGTGGGAGGCGGTGGCCTCGGGAACGTGTCTGTTACCTTAAAGAACGAGGTGGAGGAGCGAGAAGGGTCCTATTTCTCTTCCTATCTGAAGAGCGCCGTCAATCGGGCTCTCTGTCTCCGTTCAGAGCACTTGGGGCATTGTTTGTGGGGAATGAATGCCTCAAGAGGGGAGTAATCCCTACAAATTGGGCCTGGGCAGTGACGTTAGTTGGGGCTGGAATAGAATGCACAAGCGGTCCCGTGCCACCTTCTAACACCTGACGACTGCGGAACACCTTCGAGATTTTAGACGGTGGATTCGCTTATTAGCGCTTAGCCCAACAAAAATCAACTGTTCCGGCGTGGGTTGTATGATGCATTTTCACGTGCCAAAAAAAATATGGGAAACACCAAATCATTTTTAACAATATATTAAGGAATATGGAAATCGGTTTTGGTGGAAAAACTAAATTGTGGGATGAGACGCCATACGATCAATACGGAACAACCCAATTCTACTCGTACTTAGTTAAATTATCAGTCCGACATAATATCAAATAGTGTAGAATTGTCAGCGCTTAGCCCAACACAAACCAACTGCTCCCGCGTGGGTAGTATGATTCATTTTTACCTGCCAAAAAATTTATGGAAAAAACCAAATCATTTCTATCAATATATTAAGGAATATGGAAATCGGTTTTGGTGGAAAAACTAAATTGTAGGATGAGACTACTAACGGTGAACGTGTACCTCTACCCACCTATTATAGCCCCGCAGGACCCGCAGGCGCCGAAGTTATCGAATTTATTCATAAGTGCGACGCATTCTGCGCGGATAGGGGTATGATACATATACAGTTTACTTAAGTAACAAACAGACGAGACTTCACAGCTGTATGCCTCAGTATGATGGGTGCAGTGCAGTTAATCACTTGTCATGAAATGCAGCTGTTATAGGCATGGGTTTTCGCTGAACATCAGGCGGACCTTCTGCTTATTCCATCACAAATCACAATCCAAAATAAAACGTTGCTATGAATATCCGTTTACAAAGATTCACAACAAATGTCTGTAAGATCTACATTTTATCTTATACTCTATATAACTACCAAGTCTGTATCTCAAAAGCTCCATTTCCTCACAAAGATTCCTAAAAGAACAACAGGCAACTTAATAACCGCATTAAACCAAATAAGTATATCGGGCCCAAACAAGCCCGTATCTTTATTCTTGGCGCTTGCTTCTAAAACTTGCGTCGTATTCTGTAACTAACTTCCAGTTAGACCCGTAAACGACTTTACGTGTCGAACAAGGAAATCAAATTATCAACTCCTACCAGCTTCACACCTCTTCTCGTACATACGAGATACCGGAATTTTGTAGACCGGTAGCCGCCTTCTATTTGAAAATTCTGAACGTCTCTTTGGACAAAAAATATGTGAGGGGGCACGCGACGCCAAACAAGCTTTATTGGGTATCTTCACCAAAGTATGCGAGTTGGGAATTCAATAAGTGACAGAAAAAGAATTAAGGCCACCCGCGGAAACATGCACTTTGTTCCCTTTCCCAATTTCAAGTTTCCTTTTGTCTCTTACGTCGTCGCGAAGGATATATATATATATACAAGTTTTCCTGCACATCGAGATGAAGTAGGTCATCTTAAAAACTGAGTAATTAAACTCATGAATCCCATAAATGATGTGTCGTGAATCCCTTTTTTACTTAATATTTCAACCACTAAAATTAAAATAATACTTTTCGTTCAAAAGCACGATTTACGTAAATGAGTAGCATATAATTATGATAATTTTAGAGATGGAACTTATTTTTTCTTTTTAACACGATACGGTGACTCTAATAAGAAAACATTATATAATTGTGCGAGCTGTCAGCCGCGCAAGTGGCGCTGCCGTGCGAGGAACGTGTAACTACACGGGGGTAAGAGAGCGCGCGGAGGGGGCTAGAGGGGCGGCTATGTGCGCCACCACTCTCGCCAAACTGACGGACACGCCGCTTCGCTAGTCGCGCACGAGCCACGATGAGGTAGACACGTGTCCGTGTCGCCTCATTCCACGCAACTACGTGCTCCGCGAAACGTAAACAATAACCTGTGAAGTGACAAAACAAGTTAAGAGTTTGGACTCAAGTTCAGTGAACGTTCTCAATCGTTGTTTTATACATTGGAATAGACAAATGTGTTTGGAAAATGTTTCAACTGCTGACACTTTTGTTTGTGACTTTTGGTGTTAATGCGGCTTATGCTCCAAGCGGTGTGGACAATTGTAGTCGCTTGGCTAAAGGTGATGAAGCCACCTTATGCCAGGTGCGAACACTTGATACAGATGGGTCCAGCCTTGCATCTGCTCCCACGGAGCTTACAAAGAAGCTCAACATCGAATGCAATGAATTGCTACTTTTCGAAAGTTTTCTAGAGGCAAACTACTTTCAAAGATTTCCTGCGCTTTCCGAACTAACACTTCAAAACTGCAAACTCCTCAGGATACCCGGGAACGCGTTCGAAGGCTTACGAGAACTAAAAAAGTTGTTAGTACGATCTAAAAACTACGATTGGAGCCCGAATAAAAACTTGGAGCTCTCACTCGGTACTTTCAACGGTTTGCGCGAGCTGCAATCCTTAGATCTGGGAGAAAACAATTTGAAAGTGATACCGTCGGATGTGTTTTGCCCATTGGATAATTTACAAGTTCTCAATTTGACCAGTAACCGGATTAAAAGTGTCGATCGTATTGGATTTGGAAAAAAATGCGGTTCTAGTTTACTAGGCTTAGATTTGAGTCACAATGAGCTAAAGTCTCTTTCCGAGGAGTCAGAGATCACCGGCTTGAAGAGGCTACAAGAGCTGAAGTTGCAGCACAATAATATTACAGACATTTCCAGTGAAACATTTAATGGACTGATTTTGTTACGAATACTGAACATTTCCTACAACAACCTTCAATTCATACCGGAGGGCACGTTTGCTAGCACGAAAGAGTTGCGAGAGGTATATTTGAATAATAACATGCTATTTGAGTTTGCCACAGGCGTTTTCCACCGATTAGAACAGCTGCTTGTCTTAGATTTATCTAATAATCTGCTCTCTAGCGCCCATATTGATGGAGGGACGTTTATTGGGCTTATACGCTTAGTCATTCTGAATCTATCCAATAACGCTCTAACGAGAATAGACGGTAAAACGTTTAAGGATCTATTCTTTCTTCAAATATTAGATTTAAGAAACAACTCAATTGGTTACATAGAAGAAAATACTTTTTTGCCTCTGTACAACCTTCATACTTTAAACTTAGCTGAAAATCGCTTGCATACTATTGAAGAGCATCTATTTAATGGATTGTTTGTACTTAGTAAGTTAAATTTAAATAATAACTTATTAATTAACATAGATCCTAAGGCTTTCAAAAATTGTTCTGATTTAAAAGAGTTAGATTTAAGTTCAAACCAATTAACTGATGTTCCCACCGCCATTTGGGAGTTATCTTTGTTAAAAACTTTAGATCTTGGTGAAAATCAGATAACTGATATAAAAAATGGTTCTTTTAAAAACTTAGATCAGTTAACTGGCTTGCGACTCATTGATAATCAGATTGGTAACTTATCTGAAGGTATGTTTTGGGATTTGCCAAGTTTACAAGTGTTAAATTTGGCAAAAAATAAAATTCTAGCAATAGAAAGGGGTAGTTTTCTAAGAAATAAACAACTAGAGGCTATAAGACTAGACGGTAATTTCATATCAGACATAAACGGAGTTTTTTCAACGCTACTAAGCCTTTTATGGCTTAATTTATCTGAAAATCATCTAGTGTGGTTCGACTATGCTTTTGTACCGAGCAATTTAAAATGGCTAGACGTACACGGCAACTTTATTGAGCATCTGGGAAATTATTACAAACTCCAAGAGGAAATTCGCATAAAAACTTTGGACGTGAGCCATAACCGTATCGTTGAAATATCGCCCCTAGCGATTCCTAATAGTGTAGAACTTCTGTTCATAAACAATAACCACATAAACAATATTCAAGTGAACACGTTTATGGATAAACGTAATCTAACTCGGGTAGACATCTACGCAAATGAGATATCACATTTAGATATCAACAGCCTCCGGTTGTCGCCTGTACCCTCCAACAAGTCCTTACCAGAGTTCTACATCGGAGGAAATCCGTTTAACTGCGATTGCTCCATGGAATGGATGCCTTTAATAAACAATATGACTGCGATGAGACAACACCCCAGAATAATGGATCTCGAAAATGTATTGTGCAAAATGACACATACTAGAGGCGTTACGCATATTCCACTTAGCAACTTACAGTCAACAGATTTTTTGTGTACATACGAAACACACTGTTTCACATTGTGCAGATGCTGTGATTACGTCGCATGTGATTGCCAAATGACTTGTCCTTATAATTGTTCATGCTATCACGACCCCACGTGGAACAAAAACGTTGTAGATTGTTCCAGTCAACGCGCTATTGAAATCCCAGAAAAAATACCCATGGACGCAACCGAGGTATATTTAGACGGAAATGACTTTAAAGAATTGCAAAATTATGCGTTCATCGGCCGAAAAAATATGAGATCTCTGTATGTTAATTCAAGTCAAGTCGAAAACATTCAAAACAGAACTTTTGCCGGTTTATCTTCACTTATTTTACTGCATCTTGGGAACAACAAACTAAAACATTTAAATGGGTATGAGTTTGAACATCTGACACAGCTTAACGAGTTATATTTGCAAGACAACTTTATCAGCCACATTGTGAACTCAACGTTTATGACATTGCATTCGCTGAGAGTTTTGAGAATAGACGGGAATAGATTAGTAGACTTTGCAGTTTGGAGTCTATATTCTAATGTGAATTTGAATGCCGTAGCGTTAGGCAACAATATGTGGTCTTGTAAGTGTAGATATTTACAGAGACTAACAACATACATATCTGATAATGTTCCTAAAATTACCGACATAGCTGACGTCTGGTGTTGGAACGCGGACCGTAAAACATCACAAAAGAAAGAACTCAACCTGAATGGTACAATTTGTAGCGACTATTACGCCGGAGATTCTGTTATAGATAACATGTTGGTCTCAAATTACATGCCCATGATGGTGACTACGCTCTCCGGATTCATGTTGATTATGCTTGTCATTCTTGTCATTTTCTTATTCAGAGACACGATTCGCATATGGCTTTATACTAGCTGCGGTATAAGGTTGTTCCCATTCACTGGAGCGTTCGACGACACTGATAAATTATACGATGCTTATATATGCTACAGCCCAAAGGATGACGATTTTGTTATTCAAACATTAGCCGCTGAGTTAGAAAATGGAAATCCTTCGTATCATCTCTGCTTACATTACAGAGATATACCTCAGCATAACGTAGCTTATATGCAGTGCACATTACCTTTACCCGAGGCCGCAGAAGCCGCCAAGCGCATTGTTATTGTATTGACTAGAAATTTCATTGAAACTGAATGGTCACGTTTCGAGTTTCGGCAAGCATTGCACGAAATCATTAAGTCTAGAATTTATACTTTAGTTTTAATAGAGGAACATTCCGTGCTTCCGGAAGCTGAATGTGATCCTGATTTGAGGCCGTATTTGAAAACGAGCACAAGGATAAGATGGGGCCAAAATAAGTTTTGGGAGAAATTGCGCTATGCTATGCCAGAAAAGAGGAGTAAAGATAAAAAAACAACGTATAGGAATAATATAAATTCTTATTCTATGAGAAGTGGTATGCAGAATGGTACTATGAGATCGTTTTCATTTACGGAAAAGATAAGGGGATCAGCTGATGGTGTGAGTGCTTCACCGGAGTTTGCCGAAAGTAGATCGCAACCGGTTCAGACGTCAGCTTATGGGCCTGATGGTAGACCTCCCTCGGACCATATTTACTCCTCAATAGATTCTGACTATTCGTCTTTAGAGTTAGGTGGTAATAACCCGAATAGGAGGCCAAACTTTAGACATTGGCCTCCCCCGCCGCCATTAATCGATACCCAGTCATCAGGCCAAGCATACCTTGTCTAGTCCACGCTCCCCGAAACATTATTTAAAATCATTTAGTCAAAGCTTAATGTGAATATTGTATAATCCGCAACGCGCGCTTTACCAAATAATTAATATTTTTAATCTATTTTTATAATCCATCGCCCTCACAAAGGCGCTTCTGTAATATTGGTGTAAATAAATTCTTATAAGACTGTTGTAGTAATATGTGAATTTTGTACATAAAACCTGTAAATAGATGTCCATATTATAATTCACGAGTATACTATTTATGTACTTTAATAAAGCCATTGTGATAATTTTGCATAAATCAATTTATTTTTTATTTCGAAACCCTTACAAAGTATTAACAATACACCGTATGCTTTCATTTATACTTACATACATATAAACACAAGCAAGATCTACTGTCAAACAAATCCACATTGAAGGTTATTTACTAATTTTATTTTTAGTTTAGTCTATAAGCCCATTTGTGTACACTTACACATTGGAGTATTTTCAGTATCTAATAGGAAACTGTAGTTGTGGAATGGAACGGTGTATATTGATTTCCAGGAAATATTTTTTGTAATAAGTAAATAGTAGTTATCTATATCACACCTGTTCGAAATTTAATTGCATTTAGTGAACAGCGGGAACAAAATTCAAATTTGGTTAGTATGGAGTTTTCTCTGTTTTTTTATCTAAACATGTTATACATACGAGAATGCTGGACTGCTGGATACTTCTTGATCGATGACGACGATGAATACGCTACCCGTGAACAAAATATTTTTCTCTGTAATGAAACACACTATTTTTCTTCACTATCTGAAAAAAGGAAATTCTCTCTTATCTCGTACATATGAATAGACAATATAATAATTATGTAATAATTGTTACATATAATTTTGTTAATTTCATCCTGTACTTAATTACGAGTATTTTCTCAATTATCTATCGGTCCAGATCTATGCGAAGAATGAAGGTGGACAAATCAGTTCAGATAATGCTCAAACTTCTCTCTCTGGTGTTTTTTTTATGTGATTGTGACGGAACAAGCATGAGGCTCACCTGATGTTAAGCGGATTAACCATGTGACGAATTGCACTGCGTCCGTCACACTGAGATATATAGTTGTTAAGTCTCATACGCCTGTAATTCTGGCTCTCAACACACTGTTAGGTGCTTGGTGACAGATTTTCTACTTGATGGTAGTAGCTATATATATAAATGCCCTTCCACCACGCGGTGAAGCTCAAGCCCGTGGCAGTGGGGATTGAATGAGGGACCCGCGGCACGACAGTCAATAGCTATTACCGCTCGGCCATCATTGCTTCAACTTGGTGTTTGTTATAAAATACTAATTTTGATTCCGTTGTCTCCTAAAGCCAATAGTCGCGTTTGGTTGTGAATAATATTTTATTGCACTTATTAGTGGAAATCTGTGGTCTTTGCCTACCCCTACGGGAAAGAGGCGTGATTTTATGTATGTATTATTTATTTATAAACAATTAGACAACAGATAGTTTAGTTTCTGACTATTTAACTGTCTTAGCCATTATTTCTCACCCGATGAAGAGGTTGAGATGGGTAACTATGCTTAACGTAGAAATACTGACTCACAGAAAGCTGCCGGGATTAACCGTTTTTGCTTGGCGATAGATATTTTACTTGAGATAGGAGCCAGGCGAGCATATACAAAGTGGCCTTTTAAAACGTGGAAAAGCTCAAGCTGCAGTGGGATTCAAAACTTGGACTCTAGGCCATAAATGCTTGAAAAACTTTTGCCGTCGTTTTTTCTAGAACCTAAGTAAATAGCTCTAGAGAAAATGGCATATAGTTCCCGAAGGATGCCGGGATAACATTGCTAACAACACATGAACATTTTTTATATTGATAACAGGCTATCTTTAACCACTATCTCACATGCTGGTAAGTGATAATGCAGCCAAAAACTTCTTCTAACCTAGAACCAGGGTTTTAAGTACAGCTACCGGAACACCGTTATGTGCTTTATGTTATGTGATTTTCAACTTGAACTTGCGAGTTAGCCAAGCGAGCACTCGCAAAATTCCCTACCACCATGACGTTGCTATCCTTAGACAACAACCCAGACCGACGGCTTGACGTGCCCTCCAATGCACGAAGCGCTAAGTATTTAAAGCCAATTTGATCTGTTAGAAATGACTAAGTACGCTTCGCTACGAGCGTTTCTTAATTTTAAACCTATGTTACATCAACCCTGCTTGGAAAGATCTCGTTGACGTACTGCCCACTTTCTTATAAGTAATCAGGGTTTTAAGATAGTAAGGAGTCCTGTTGTGCATCAATGTGATGCAGCACCTACTCATATCGACGTAAGTGGTATATATTACATAAGTACAGTATGGATTCTTTCAAAAGGGTGTTCAAAGTATCTTACAGGGTTGGCAACGCATTGGTTACGCCCCTGGTGTTGCAAATGTCGATAGGCGACAGTAACCGCATACCGCA
Organism: Plagodis dolabraria; assembly: GCA_963854805.1. Lineage (NCBI taxonomy): Eukaryota > Metazoa > Arthropoda > Insecta > Lepidoptera > Geometridae > Plagodis > Plagodis dolabraria. Next base: position 9,818,910 of record OY978452.1, on the reverse strand, counting down.
AGCAGACGTGGGCCGTCTGCTTGTTTTTACTAATGCTTGTGCCACTCCATTACCAAAAAAAAAGTAACTGACATCCAAAATAAGTAGGTAATAAGTGTTATTTATATGTTATAAGATTATGAAACACGCACGAGGCTCATCTAGTGTTAAATAACCCATGCTTATTGGGTTGCATATGCTTGGCTGCATTATCACTTACCAACAGATGCATTTTGTCATTAGTGACGAAATGCACTGCGCCCATCATACTGAGAAATGTGGTTAAGTCTGATGTGCCTGTAATGTCACCGGTACACGTAGCCTTAAAACCGGATCATAGTAATGCAAAAAATACTGTCTGGTGGTGGAAATAGTTGTGGTAGCATTACTTCAATGCTTTTAATAAATATTTGGTAGTATTCCTTAAGTTACTGTAAATTAATATATTCCTTTGTTTTAATATACCAGACTATGAATTTTGACTATTTATCCTACGTGATTTTTTACATTTATTAACTGTTTTTTTAATGTTGTTGTGACGGAACAAACTCGCGGCCCACCTGATCTTAAGCGGACTAACCTCTGCCTATAACAGATGCGTTTTGTCACAAGCCACGAATGGCACTGCGCCCGTCACCTTGATACATAGTTGTTAAGTCTCATGTGCCTGTAATTTCACTGGCTCTCAAGGACTGCTGCCGGAACACACCGTTAGGTGCTTGGTGACATATTTTCTACTTGAGGGTGGTCGCTAGCCAGGCGGGTGTTTGCAAAATGCCTTTCCACCAAACGGTGAAGCTCAAGCCCACCGCGGGATTCGAACCAACGACCTGCTGCGTGGGAGTCCAAAGACATGCCCTTGAGCCATCACATAGTTTTTTCAATAGGTCAAGCATTTATTTTTTTCTGATTATTTTGCAGTTAATTTTTCAAGCAGTGAATTACTGCCAAATTGACAAGTTGTTGATATTATATGGCGAATGAATGATTGAAGGGACAAATTAAAGTCATAAGTAGGTACGTCGTACCCACTCGTCTCGATACACCACATTGAGTCTCCGCGGTGCCAATCAGGTGACACACCAGTAGACCACTTAAGCAAGAGGCCTTCTTGGTGGGTACCACCGCAGTGTCAGATATTTTCTCTCCAAGTATATCTGTGCAAACACTGCTATGTTTAGGTTTGAAAGGCACTGTAGCGAGTGAAATTACTGAGTAATCGAGACTTAAAAACGAGTGTTGAGCGCAGTGCAGTGTCGCACACAATGGTTGTCAACATTGTATGTAACTGTGATGGATGGACGTAATACTTACCTTGCGACGTTGGCTTATTTTGAAACATGGAACTACCAAAACTCTTTTAGTCTTCACGGAGAAAAGTATAAAGGATCAAATTTACGCACAAAGGCATTTTGAGTGTATAACGAATTACAATAGCATAAAATGTATGATCACAAACAATAATATAATTTCATTTTTCTGAGATAATTTTTTAACTGTTTATCTTGCTTACAAAGTATTGTAACCTAATTTTTATATCAATTTTAAAAAACCAGCTTGAAGCACGGGTGCGCCCCAAGCCAGGGATTATGAAAAAAGGCTTCTACCTGCACCAACTAAATCTGACAAAGCACCAGAGGATTTACGTGACCAGAATCGTGGTCATTCTGTGAAAAGTTTGGGAGCCTTCGTGTGATACAATAACGAAGAATGTAAATCGAGTAATACACTTATATATTATATACACTACGTTTAAAAAAGTGCTAAGGTACATCATTATTTATATTATACTTAAATTATCAGCAACCAACGTGTTGACGTTACTATTATATTGGGCAAATAAAAGGGAATAAAACTTACCACTTAACCAATAGTAAATATGTAATTTGGTTCAAGCTGCTGTTAGTACTTATTTAAGGTTTTACCTATTTTCAATTACAAGCGGATTTTGGTTTATTTTTAATGTTTTCTTTGAAGATTCCTATGAAAGGTTGAAATTAAGATTTTTCTTATATAAAGGCGTGATTTGAACACTAACTGAATATGTCATGAGATTATTTTGGACTACACTTTTATTTTAAATAACGTTGCGTGTGGATAGTTCTAAAGTATTAATAATAAACTAAAATATAAACACTAAATTTTTCAAAAATAAGGCAAAAAACATCGCCCCTTTCCAAATATAGCTGGCAAAAACTGTGTTTGCTGACTCTGTAAATCAACGTAACACCATTTTAAAAGTGCTCCTACGATAAGTTACTATAACATCAACTCGTAACTATAAATACCAGAGGTCCCTTGACCTAGTTTTGTACCTATCATAATCTCGAAGTAGACTCGCCGGTGGAATTTTAAATTTTACTTTCTTTACTGTCCACAAAGGCACCGCCTGCAAAATGACACCGTTGGATCTTGGAGTTGGTAATGTGATAAAGGTAATTTTTGATGACAAAATGTTAGTTATATAAAATAAAATAACAGACGATTTATTAGATACCATCTAAGAAGGTTATTTTACTAAATTCTTAGAAACATATTCCTTAATATTTTTGATGCCCTTATCAATGTCATACATTACGTTTTTTTTATAAATGTGTAACGGCACAAGCATAGATAGTGAATATGATTCTTACGAGGATCTGAACCTGTTACCTTAAATAAAGGAGTGATCTCCTTTAGACGTTTCTATGGAGAAGTGACCAGCAGGTTCACCCTTACAGTGGCGATGTGAATTTCTTAGAACTGATATTACGAGTATGTAGGATTAAATTATAGATTTATGTATGTAGCATGGATATATTATTTTTGCGAAGTTCCTGGGTTCGTAGTTCCAGGGGCCCAACTCCCACCTTTTATAAACTATTATGGAAAGCAAACGTCATTGTTTCAAGTTTAAATGATTGATACTAAGGTTGGTACCGTGGCCGTAACGAAACAATAATGTTCATATAGTGCTACCTCTGTCGCACAAATGACTTGATTCAATGCATGCATCCCGCTCTCACTTTGAAGTTCTAATGTAAGTATACTATAGTGATATGTGGTGGTGCGAATTAAAATTGTAGATGTAATGTTAAAATAAGACTGAATTAAGAGATGGGAGTTGGCCCCCAGGTTGTTTACTACTACTTTTTTATATACTATCTTTTGAAAACAACATGAAGCATGCCAACCATTTATGATAATTTAGTATGGTATTATAAATTTAAGACAGAAAAATTATAGTCATGTGCGGTATTCAAATACAATGTATGTTAAATTACAGGTGTCGCTCTATCCCCATACGATGGTTAACCGAACGAGACAAAAAATAGAGTAAAGAGTTATAATATGTCATGTTAGCTCAGTCGGTCAGAGAAGGTAATCCTAAATGCACTATGGCGGAATATGCTATAGCATATTCCGCCCGGCTAAAGAGGTGGATGCCACGGTTTTGAATCTCGCACATGACTATAATTTATACTCTGGTAAATTTGAAATTGTGTAATATAATCCGTAAAGCATGCAAAAATAAAAATATTAAAATGAGTGTGGTATGTTGCACTCATTACTTCATTTTGTGCTTTCACCTTTTCTAAGATTTGATATTGCCAGTAGGTTAGCCTTCGATCACAATTTCACCTAATGTTAAGTGGTGATGCGGTTAAAAGTAGTAAACAAGCACTACCAACCACGGGACAGTTCCCGTGAGAGCCAGTGCTCGCAAGGACAAATGCCAGAAAACACCGTTAGGTGCTTGTAGAAGGGCATTTTGCAAATTCCCTTCTACCATACTTATTATATTACTTATTGGTGGTGACAGATTTTCTACTTCAGGGTGCTTGTTAGCAGTAGAAAATCTGTCACCACCAATAAGTAATATAATAAGTATGGTAGAAGGGAATTTGCAAAATGCCCTTCTACCATACTATAACGACTGTTATGATAAAAAAAACAACCAGGACAGACACGTGCCCACTGAATCACGGAAGCACTTAGTAGTAAATTCCACTAGCGGTCATCCATCCAATTCATGACCACAGCGAACTTTCCTTAACCTACATAGAAGATTGATTTTACCCTAGCCCCACTATAAGCGTTTCAACATTTGAATCTAAAATTATCTTGCATTCAATTTAATTTAGATAAGTGCAACATAAAAATAATGTTATCTATAAAAATAGATACCGGTGCTTTTTTGCGAAAATCCATAATAAATAAAAACAAATATATTAAAAAGATCACAAACGCCACGCAGCCGAATCGGGAGAATTTTCGACGCATGTCGCTTCTACACGAAGCGTCCTTAGGTCTTCTTGATTCCTTTCGGAGGACGTCACGTCGTCGTCGTTTTAACCGGAAAATCAGGCGAAATTGGCATTAGATAATATATATTTTAGGTGTTTTACTAAAATATTATTGTTTTTAAATATTTATAATAATAATAGTCGATCACGTAACTAAATTTGTGATAATTATATCATATAAAGCTCTGATAGGAACCAGGCAACCCTAAGTAGAAAACAGAACTGATGTACCTATTTACGAATAGAGTACCAAAAAGCTGTTGACATTGCCCCTTTGGAAATACTAATTTCTAGTCAAGGCAAGCGCCAGCTCTAGAAGCATATCTCTCAGAATTCATAATTTAATTGCTATCATTTCCAAAGGATGTGAGTCATTTATTTGGGCTCATTAATTAGAAAAGGCGTTATTTTATAGCCCTAATCGTAAATCATGTTTACGATGTCAACCTATCTCACCATAAAAGTGTTAAGACACAGACCTGTGAATCATGCCTCTTGGAAATAGAACAATCCCACGGCACATAATCATTCATTAGTTGAGTGTACTCAGAGTAGAGTCCACTTTAGTAAAGTCTATCTACATATGTGTGTGGTACAGCATGTGATTGTACAGCAAGTGTGAATAAAATCTGCCAATACGCCAGTATTTTTTTAGGTAAAAATAAGTGGATTGATTTATAAATTGTGCGCTTTTACTTTTGTTATTTCTGTTCTGTACTTTGAAAAGAATAAATGCCTCGTCCGTAGATGAGTGCTAAGCCCTCTGTGAAATTTCGAAGTACTTAGTGATTTTATCCGAGAACTAATTCAAGATTTAAGCCGTGCGTTTTTCAGTGCTTATAGGCTTGCCTTTTTCCATTATTTCACCTAATGGTAAGTGATGGTGTGGTTCAAGATGTTGTTCGATACATAACCTACATAACCTAGAATTTCTGGCTACTATCTGGGGAGTTTTTTGAGGAACTGTTCGATTTAATCTGCAGCTGAATTTCACCCTCGGACTTCCCGACAAAGTATGATGTTTCATCAATTTCACGTCGATGTTTGGCGGAAGTCCACAACCTTGCGATTTTCACGATATTTTCTATCTCGCACTGGCATTACATGCAACCAGCTGCCATGTAAAGTTTTTCCGAACAGATACTACTTAGTACCTTCAAGAAAAGAGCATAATATTCTCTCCTCAAAGAGCGGCAACGATCCTCGAGACCTCTGGTGTTGCGGATGTTTGTGGGCGACGGTGATCTCTTACCACCAGGTGAGCCAACTCCTCGTTTGTCCTCCTATATCATAAAAAAACCACTGTGAGTCGTAAGAAGAGACTAAAGGAAAAATACCAGAAGGTGAGCAGCCCGTTTTCTAAAGAACTGACATCTTACACTGCAATTCCAAAGCCGGCTGCCAAGCGTGGGGATTATTACAATCGCCTCCTGAACGGGTGAAGCTGTGTTCATCAGTGGAAGATCTAGCTGATACAGTAAAATCAGGACTTTAGAGCTGTGCATTTTAGTTAGCAATAGTTAAGCCCCATATTACATAGGACCAAATCTTATCTTGTACATACGAGTATATATAAGTATTAAGACACCTTCGTCCATCCTGTTGGATATCTAACAATATCAATGCTTAGTTCTGTGTGTATTACTCACCTCAGTAACGACTGAACGTATTCTGATCATATCCGGTATTGTATTTGAGTCCAGCGATTTCAATTACGTAAGAGGAAGATAAATTCATCGATAGATATTTACATATTGCAAAAACACTACTGGCACTGTCACTTAAGACAAAATTCATAAAGTATGAAGTCCAAATTGCTGTGGAGTATCTCACGGCCCATTTATTTTGCTAAGTCGGTCAACAGCGGATTAGCATCTTGGGATCTAATTGAAGGTACTCCACGACTCTTGTTATGCAAAACCAGACCTACCGACGATAGCACTTTGATAGAGTTCAAAAATATGTGTTACAGTTATAGATGATTTCAAGATAAATGAGTGGACTGGACTAGGTACTCCAAACCTAGTCTGTGTTTAGAAACGTACCACCTTAATGTAATACAATAATTAATAGACTCGAAAACCTCGGACATCGACGCCAAGTAACCTTCTTGTCGGTAGAACTTCATTTGTTTGTATGCAAAGAAATTTTACGTATCGTAATTTATTGTATCTGTAATATTTTTTAATTGACTTAATTTTATAATTTTTAGTTTTTACTATATTACGTAGATTTACTTACTATTATTAATTTATATATATATATCTGTACGAGTATGTCACGGGTCCTTAGGTCGTTTACGAAATAGGTAGAAACCTGAAATTTTGATATTTTTTAATTTTTTTAATACCCAAATATAAAAATACTATACATTCAATTAAATACTTTTTCAGGGGAGCACCTCTACAATCTCAACAAAGTAGCCGTAAACAAAATGCACTGATAGAATGCAAGGTGCCATGTTGTCTTCTAGAGCTTTATTATACCTAAATACAAATATAACTTTATTTGTTATCCAAAAATATTTTTTGAAAATAAATGGGGACCGTCAAATTTGTCAATTTGAGACTATTTTTGTGACGGAATCTAAACTACGTGTGGAATCTCCAATTTCGGTATATTCTGTACCATATCTCGTCTATATAAACACATACCTAATCAAATACTGAAAATTGCAACTTATGATATATTTTGTTTGTTGTTGTGATCAAATCCAAGCTCTTGGTCTTCTATCATGGGATGTTAACAAGTGACGATAAGTAACATTGTGACAAGTAACGATGCGATCGATGATGGAGCACGCTTACCCAGAAGTGTTTCTTTTCTTTAGTCATCTTAATGTATGACAAGAGCAGGGTTATAGCCAAGTCGCCAAGCATCTTACAGTGTTTTGCGGCATCTGCTCTTGACAGCCAGTAATTCTGGGTTAGCCTGTACAACATATTCGATCACGTCATCACATACGATCAGGTCAAAGTGGTCAAGGCGAGCAGATCAGTTATAAATAAAAACTTGTACCTTTTCTTACAAATAAATATGACATAATATTTCTATCGCCTGCGCTTGCTTGAATACGTATTAATCAAACTAATGTTCACTGCACAAAAATACCCTTTTCCCATTCTTGTCACCGCGCCTACCATCAATAGAGTAATAATAGCATAATAATTGTAGACACCATACTGGCAACACCCACAATTCCAGCCGTTACATCAATTTTATTGCATTGACGACACCCACACTCATTTAATATTTATTATTTTCATAACACTGGCAATTTGCGTCTATTACAGCTATCAAGTACACCAACAACTGCTTTAGTACTTCTTAAATTCAATCAAAAAGATTCAACAATGGTTAGTTTAACATAACTGACATTTATTTACTCTTCAATTTTTAAATAATATAGGTAATAAAAAAACCATTTATTTATTAATATTCATTTATAGTCTTTCTCAGGTATATTACAAGTAATCCCAAAATAGATATGTCCGCTATCTCTGTTATCATTGCATTCAAGATATCTGCATAAAACATTCAAAAACACATGAAATTTTTATGACTACTTGACATCAAATTTAATCAAATAATTAATTAAATAGATAAAATGTCGCATCGATATTAAATACATAATAATACAATACCTATAGTTATACAAATATCAACGTTTACACTACACTATAACATTCCCCGTGGGGTGCCGGGTTAGAATTGCACCTCCCCATATCATCCCGTGGGTGTCGTAAAAGGCGACTTAGGGAAAAGTACTGGAAGGTGGGCAGTAGTGCCTTCTATAGAACTGCCGACTTACACTGCGATCCTCAAGACGCCTGCCAAGCGTGGGTATTATGGCAAATGCCCCCCTTAATAGGGGAGGCTGTGTTCAGTAGTGGACGATCCGGCTGTTACAGTATAACATAATAAAAACACAAACACTAATAGTTTATTCTTCAAAAAATAGGTTGTTTGCTCCATATTCTTTTAGTAGATGTTTAATAGCTTAAACTTACTGCAGCTGATAAGATGGTAAAGAGTCCTGATGTGTAGCAAAACCCCAATTACATCGACGTGGCATTACGCTCATTATGCATTTTTTCCTTCAAATAAGACGGTGAACAACCAACTAGTGGGTATGGTATAAACGAGTTCTTAAAATCTTCTAGTCGAGAGCTTTAATTCCTAATTGGCTGCTTTCTGGTCAAGCAAAATTTAATATAACGGTCGCGCCTACTAGAAAGAAGAAGAAAGAAGAAGTCCTAAGTCTATTTAATTCAAGGTAAAATCTACTCTGTGTTTTCCGTAGCAAAACTGTTAAACAAAACAATTGATGAACGGACACCAAAAAAGTTACTTGTATCTTTTTTCCTAAATTCTCAACACTGGTAGCACTTTCTTTGAATACAAAACTGAAGATCATAAAACACACGCAATGAGGCTTTATGAGTCATTGTTAGTGCGTATTGACATAAATACAAGTAAGGTTGGTAATAAAACGACTTGAGAGCCGCGTGGATAAACCTAAGTACTTTTTGTGCCCTTTGTTATAGTTTTTGTACCGTAAATATCACGCAAATTACCAGCTTTGTGCTTACTTTGTTAGATTTGTTACGTGTCTTATGGTAGTAGCTGGGCTTTGCTGTTATGTTTTTGTAGATGCGTACTGGTCAAATAAAATCTTACTAAAAGATAGTGTATCTCTACCGTATATGCAAAGCGTAGTATTGTAATATTTTAAATACCTATTATATTACAAAATTACAAATTTACGAGATGAAAATTATAGCCATGTGCGGGATTCAAACACGTGCCATCGACCCTAGCTCCGGTGCATTCTCTGTATTAGTACAACGTAAGTTGAACTGTAGGTATCGGTCCATCCATGGAAATGGATCTAATTTTAAAAACAAAAAATAGATTTCCTCTTATGAGTCATAATGTCATGTTAGATCAAATGGTCAGAGCATGCCCTGGCTGTAGGGGTGGATGGCGCAGATTCGAATGCCGCACATGATTTTTTTGTCTCATATATTTGTGATTTTGTAATCCACAGAGTACACAAAATAATAATTTTTGCGTCATAATAAACCAGTTAAAAGCTAATTGCACAATTATGTACTCTTGTGTGTAGTACAATGTAAGTTAAACTATAGGTGTCGCTCCATCCCCACATGGTTAAGAGCTAGAGGAAACATTAGAGTTATGAATCATATGTCATGTAAGCTTAAATGGTCAGAGCATGCCCCGACTAAAGGGTGTACGGCGCAGGTTCGATTCCCGCACATTAATATAATTTTTCCTCTCGTATATTTTTTTAATTTTAATGTAATCCGCAGCATGCGTCATTGCAAAAATAAAAATATTAACAAATAATACCTACCTTATGTTTAAATCTGTGAAATTTTACTAGCATGTCCTTGAGCCGTATTATAAATTATGCTCATTATTTTATGAATCATTTGTTCCATCTCCATCATGTATCACCTTCACACGGAAGCGCATAAGCACTATTATTATCTTGAATGAGCTGCTTAAACTATAATCCAGCTTATAGATAAATATATACACTGTGATTGATCTTGACATTCTACACGAGCAAGGTACAACGCGACAGCGCCACATTTTCCAACTCCTCCTTAATTGCCCCTATCACAAACCTACACAGTTTACTCAAGGCCGCATAATTACAGCCACATTTTGTCACAAATAGATTAATGCTAGATATTAATCACCGAACTAAGTGTTCAGGACGATTCAAGGATTTCCAAGACAAGGTATTATATTCATCTACAAACTGCGAGAATGCTGATTGATTACAACCACATAATGAGAAATTTGGTATGAGCAATTGAACTGAATGCTAATACTTCAACAACGGTGAATAGAGCTGCAGTAGCTTAACTAGCATTAATTTCACCTACGCACATAAATACAGTAGAATGAAATGAAATTTGTGTCAGATATACATGTCACTAATACAAAATGATACATGTTTGAAATCTATACCTTTATTGAAAAAAATGAACACACCTTATACAATATAATAAAATAGGTAAGTACATACTACGACAAATGCCTTTAAGTCACTAACATCATGCCTAGACATGGTACTGTATCAGTATGTAGTATGGATGTATATGTAGTATGGATTGTCCACTGCTGAACACAGCCCAGTGAGGGGATTTACCACAATACCCACGCTTGACAGGTGATTTGGGGATCACAGTTTTAAGAGTTCCACAGGAAGCGCTGAAGACGAACAGTGAAAACTAGACGTAGTAAAGCAGTTCAAATATACCGTTCTCTACAATTATTGGCAGTGTTTCTTTTGAAAAAACAATGCTCCTGTCCATGATTTCAATGTCTCAACACCAATTAAGTTAATAATAACAAATACTTTTAAAAGTAGCCTAAAAAATATTAAATAATATTTAAATAAAACACTTAAAAAAGCATAAAATTATATATCTAGTGACAATTCCGCCTAATTTTCCTGTTATCTACGTGACGTCACAAACATCACGCAGCCTAACCGGAAGAATACCCGACTAGTTTCGCTTCTAAACGAAGCATCTTCAGGAGGTCTTGACTTACCGAGCGCACGATCGAGATCTCGATTTCGTTTAGAAGCGAAACTAGTCGGGTATTCTTCCGGTTAGGCTGCGTGATGTTTGTGACGTCACGTAGATAACAGGATAATTAGGCGGAATTGTCACTAGATATATAATTTTATGCTTTTTTAAGTGTTTTATTTAAATATTATTTAATATTTTTTAGGATACTTTTAAAAGTATTTGTTATTATTAAATATGGATTTCCGCAAAGTAACGCCTGAATCTATCCATTACCAATTAACTTATTAAATATGTTACTATAGCGCAACACACTATTCGGTTAATTATTGCATTTTCAGTTATATAATTAATTTCAAATTTATTAATTATTGCATATTCAGATGTCAAAAAAATTACAATCAAAATTTGGACAGATCGGATTTTTGATATTGGTTCCATCATTGACTCTGGTACTAGTAAAATAAGAGATAAAGCTGGCGTGGCGGCTGATAATAGTTATTCTATTAGCGCTTCAGAAACAAAACTTCAGACTTCAGACTCAGTATTATCTAAATATTTTTGTTACTGTCTACATTAGGTGCAACACAGGGCACTTTACCATTTCTAAACTGCAAGGATATACCTACTATCAACGAACACATTCCTGAAGAAGTTACGCTATGTCGGAAATCTCATTGATATTAAATATTGATAGTAGATGTGTTGTTAGCTTGATAACTGTCTCAACAGATGTACTAAAGCTTCTGTGTTTATAATTCCCGTATCAACAATAGAGGTTCTATGTTCGGTGAATTAATTTCACGACTCAGATCCAATGTAATCGTCATGAATTTCAGTTATATCATCCATGCATCGAGATGGGAATATAATGAATTGTGCCTTGTTTATCGATATCAATTTGTGGGCTTGAACGACATCATTGTTCTGTGGTTAATAGTTTTATCTGTCTTCAGAGCAGCCTTTGTTTGTTAATGTGTTTGATTGTTTCATAAAGTAAAAGTAATTTTTTACTTTCATTTTGAATTGTTTTTGTTGCTAATAGCCTTTTATGTTGTCAAAAATGGTTGACGCTGGCTCTAAATGACAACCGCTAGAACATACCGTTTGAAGCTTGAAGTCTGTATATACGTGAGGGTGATAGCTAGCCAGTCTAGTATTCCCCAAATTATTCTCTATTATGAAATTATGCAAGTTATGGTGAAGTCACCGAACTTGGATGGGTGACCGCTGGTGACATTACTACTGAGCGCTTCCATGCTTCGGAGGGCACGTTAAGCCGTCGGTCCCGGTTGTTGTCTTAGGATGGCAGTCGTTATAGCATGGTGGAAGGGCATTTTGCGAATGCCCGCCTGGCTAGCTACCACCCTCAAGTAGAAAATCTGTCGCCAAGCACCTAACGGTGTGTTCCGGCAGCTGTCCTTAAGAGCCAGTAATTCTAGGTTAGCCTGAACAACATCTTCGACCACATCATCACTTACCGTTAGGTAAGCTAGGTCAAAGGCTAACCTATCAAGCATAAAAAAAGTCAAGGACATAGAGTATGCTAACCCTAGTGTTTGTTGGTTTATATACGTCACAATTCATTTATCATACCGAAAACCACATGAACAGGCTATAAAATGGCTTGCAAAGTTGTCTGTTGAATAAGTATTCATATTGTAGAGCTCTTATTTATATTGTATTCTATAGTGTACCTAGAGTTTTTGGCATGATATTAAAATGTTTCCAATGAATATGACAATATACATTTAAATAGTCATATTATCAAAAAGTTAAATTCAACTTGCATAAAACTACTTTTTAAATACCAAGACAATGTATGTTCTAGTATACTTAGAGCTATTGAAATATTATTAATATTACTTCTAAATACAAACATTAAAGTAAAATAGATATCAATCAAAGAGCCATGATCAACAGTCTCAAGACCAGCGCTGGTTGTCCGCAACCAGCATTATGCTGAGTTGGGGCTGGTTCGTGGCAATACAATTTTTATATATGTAATTAGAAATAAGTATAACACATAATATTTTCTTTATAATCTTGTTTTGCTATGAATAAATCATTTCATTTCATTTCAACAGGTTAAATTTAAGGTGTATAAAGCTTATAACTTTTTAAATACTAATCACTGACTATAAAACTACATTTGAATTTGGAAATTGTGTAATCCTTACTTATAGCATTGTCATCAAAAATAACAACCTAATAAGTAATTCATCTGTCAGACTGTCAGTCATGTCCATTGTCACTAAAAAGTACGTTAGCTTAAAAAAACCGTGATTAAAATTTTGCGTAACTTGATCTGTCTTTCAATAGTCTTTGAGTCACTTTCATTGGCTGATTATATAATAGTTTTATAATCGTGACCTCAGTAGCCGATCTTTTGTTAGCTTCTCAAGTCACTAGTTCAACATTACCGTTAATTAAAACTTCTTCATTACACTATTGGAATTCGATTGAAACTCATCAATATCTTCATTTTCGCTTACAAAAGATGGGTGACGGTGTTGCTGTTGTTTAAAATTACGAATGAGTCGGATAATATTAAAATCGTTGCTATCATTGTCTAAATCTTTTTCTCACATAAATAAGTATGTCTACTTATTCCCTCATGTGAAAATATCGCAGAATGCTAAAAAGATAGTGAAATCTCTAGAATATAATTGTTTATGTATATTGTTTATATTGAAGCGAGAAGGGTAGACATGTTCTAACTATCATGGCATTGCGTACTTTTAAAGCAAATTAGAGTTACACAACGTGCCATGAAAAACAGCCGTAATTAAGTTTTTTTGCGATAAAAATCTGCTACTAAGATCTCCGTTAAACCACAGAATGGCAAAATACTGAAAAAGCTTTTCTAAATCTTGTAGTGAAAATTTTAACGCATACATCACGACCACATCTACTGATCCACTGGTAACTGGCGGAAAAGAAAGGCTCTCTCCCGATCACAAACCAGAAGATGTAAACTCAGGTAGACCAACCTCTAAACAGAATATTGAACTTATAATGAGTAAGCGTCAAATGAAAATAGAGAATTAATATTTAACTGTTTTTATAAGTATTTTAGGCTTAACACTCAGGTTCAGCATTTGTGCCACCCCGCCTTTTCAGGAGCCTAGAGATTTTTCCCACGTCCTCTTCGACTGATGTAAGATTCTGAAGAAGAGTATTTAATATCATACCGACAAAATTTTATTCACTATATAATTTTAAACAAGAAATAAATATGAAATGATTCATTTTACATCACCAAAGAAATTCGATATTAATAAAGTTTCCTCTATTCAAAGAATTTTAGTGCCCATTTGGAAACAGCTTTGACGAATTATAATAAAACACGATACCACAACCATAATATAGCTATTCAATAATATCCAAGAGTAAAATGTTCCATATGATTTGATCCCACTTCATTTAAGAAGTAATTTTTCAAGACATCAGCTCTTCGCTATGGTGTAATCACGCATTCATTCATTAGTCTGAGAGCTAAGGCTTTTATTAAACACTTTAATTACACAATGGAGCAACACTTCATTAAATTGTCACTCACTCGGTTCTTTTCGTAATGAACTCCATTGCATTACGTAATGGTGACGTTTTGACACCAATGTGACTTATTGACTTGAAGGTTATGGTAATGTTATTAGAAATAGATTCCCATTGTAATTTTAATAGTAAGCTCGAAGTTAATGTTTTTAGTAATAAGTTATCGTTGAATGTTTTTAATTTAATGTACCTACACCATGTAAATAAAAACAGAATAGACAATTTTACCCTGCAATAATGTTAGCCTATCTGTTTACCAGGTCATTGAGTCCTTCGGCAATTTTGGTATTAGCAGGTATCGCCACATTGTTAATTATTTCACCTTGAAGCAGAAGAATGCAAACACTGTAGACGTGAGGGTTTCTGTAGTAAGTGAAATTACTAGGCGAACTAGACTATAGAACTTATGTCTTGGAGTCAAATTCAATGTAGGATCTCTACTTATTTCTCTTCTTCCTACCATAAAAAATACTATGGGATATTTTATCAAACATACAATTATATTATCGAGGCTGTTTCACGGAAGGGTGAGCAGATTTTAGAGATTTACACTTGCAATTTAGCGTACTATTTTTTTTTACTTCACTCTAATAACATTCTTCATAGATGCTTGTCAAGTAAAGCTAACGATATTGTTTATAGCGGGAAAAATAAATTTGTATATTGTTATATTGTATATTTTTTGGTTTTGTTGCCAAGTCGGCTGCATATTATACTCTGTCACTTAAACGTGAGGTTTGAAGAAGGTTTTTGTAGATATCTAATGTAGTGTTATAACGTTGACATAATTAGTTAATTTGTTTAAAGGGTAAACATAATTTTTAGTAGATTTAACTCTACGAAAGGGTAAATATTGCAAATGTGTGCATAGGTGTGCAGTAACATTTCGAGATAATACAAGCATTATTCTTTTAAACTTGCGAATACCATGTAGAACAGCTACCAAATCTATCCACAAGTTCCACTAACCAGATAAAATTTGGCATTTCTCGCCGTAGTCGTCTTACTAGCCTATTAGGTGCTTAGTCTTCTTAGCGCTTTATATACAAACGTTGTTCGTATTTAATATATATATATTATTTTGAAAAAACATACCATTTATTTTCCTTTCTAGTTCTCAAATTTTGATAGTAAGCTACTACTATGTGATTTTTTTGGTCTCCATTAACGCTATTATGTACATGCTTAGCTGATTTAGTCGTATTTACCCCGAAAAAATGCTACGAAAATCCTACACGATTTTGTAGCATAGGGCATTTTCATAAACAACGTAACGCGTCATGAGCTTTTATTAAAAATTCCTTTAATAATTTCAACTCGCCGGCAAGTGGGTCAGTCGAGTTTTACATAGTTTGTCTCCATGTGGGGTCCACACTTTTGTTTTTTTGGAAAAAATAGTTTACCGTACCCAGAAAATATAATTTCCTTTGTTATGGAGATGAAGTTCTGTTTTCGTTAAACAAAGCTGTCATCGATCTATTTTGATTGGTATGTGACAAATGTGCTTGGAATAACGTAACTTACGAAACAAATAATTTATTTCTATCTGTTATTTCTACGAGAATCAACTGATTGATTATTAATAATTTTAATTAATAAATAATTGCCCATGGGGTACCAGGATCGAATAGTTGCCCTGTAGGAGTCGTAAGGGGCGACAAATGGGAAAATACCGGAAGGTGGGAAGTAGCGCATTCTGAAGAACTGTTACACTGCAATTCCCAAGATACCTGAAAAGCGTGGGGATTATGGCAAACCTCCGTAATGGAGGAGGCCTTTGTTTAACAGTAAACTTATACTGGTAATGAATAATGACTCCTCGGCTGATTCGTGTATAAAAGGGCCGCTTTGGTATCTCGAGATCATGGGTTTAACCTTGGGATTGAAAAAGTTATCGGGTTTTTCCGAAATATAAATCTATTAACTAGGGCTGGATCTACCACCAATATATTGTAAAAGACCGGCCTCCATTACTTGGTACCTAAACAAGCCTGCTGAAACGTGTACTATGTAATGGAGGCGAAAGTAAGTTTGTATGGACATCGGTATAAATACACTCTCTTAATATAACCGTGATAATATGATCATGAAAACAACGAAACTCCTGTATTTGTACTCTTGAAATAGATAATTTGAGAAAGTCAGTATATATATTACATCTATGTATTCTGTAATAGTCAATACAAACTATCATAACTGGCTGCTTTTTAAATTCATTACCTACACTTAGCTTATGAGTGAGCAAAAAACTCGCAGAATCCAAAATTGAGTAATAATCAGTATTGCACAAAGTTGTTGGGACAACCAATATTTTCAATGTGCCTCATTTCCCTTTCATCATGGCATCCCTATCGTGTTCTGTTCCGTCATTTGCCCACAAGCTCACGATCCTCGCTGAATAGAAAATAGTTTCAAAGGGGAGTACTTTGGTATTCGCTCTCGATTCTATCTCGACTAGTTCGGATTTCAATTACCCGATTAGTTTGTTGAACGAGAACGAAATGAACTACCCGGGTTCGGACACAAATTAGATTCGAAATGAAGACTTGCTGGATTTCAATATTAGTTTCTATAAAAGGGAAGTACAATTTTATTGTTTTATGGCTGTCATTTTTTTCTTGAAACAAATCCTCAATGATAATAAAAAGTCAGCAAATTTAACCTTGGAAATTTTATATCTCTATGTTGGCAATAATAGCTGCCTATTACGAAGGACCATTTAAAGGAAAATGTTGGAATTTCAGGATAGTATACACCTCTGCCTACAGAAGGCACTCGTTGATGATGTCTTGATATACTTAGTAATCTAAACGTTTAAAAATAATTTAAAGCGATTATGCCTTATTAAAAAAAAATAACTTAAAATAAAACAGTAACAGATATAATAATTAAAAAGCCAAAACATAATAGCCAATATTTCGATATTCTAGTTATGTGATGGAACATCATATTTTTAGTTAGTAAGGTAAATGCCTACTTATATGACTAATATTTTACAGCGAATATAGCTTTCATCTTAATATTATCCTATTTTTAGGCAAAGTAGACCAAAAGATCAATTGATATTAAACTGGTATCAGATTAGTCACTGCACCATTTACATTAGTCACCACTAACATGTCATATCCGTGGAATAATTTGAGTCATAATAAGAAGAGGATGTCGTTACTTGCAGGTTTGACCCCTTGACTTAATGTATTTTATTGAAAGGAAAAATAACAAACGTTACAATCCCTGGATTTTTATATTCAATCCTAAAAGCAGGAGAAAGTTTTAATTACGACTACCTTTATTTTCAATATGGTATATATATGGTGCCTATATCCTTTTAGATCACCAAATCTGTGGGTTCAAAATTTTACCTTTATCAAGTAGATTTGTAAAATATACGTTACTACAGACGAATAGTTGAAAGACCTTTAGGATGACATGCAAAGGATCCAAAAAGGGTTTCATTTTTACATCGAATATACGATATTCGAGAAAACGAGTCACAATGACTACTTCTTCCCATTGTGGACGTCGGTTAACAATGCAGCATGTCGCACAGTTGAAAAATCTACTAGAACAACTCCAACATCTCAATTGAAACGATTTTTTGCAGCTGTCTTAAACACAATTGTCAAACTTGTTTCTACAACTTTGCAGTCACATGGAATAACAATGACTTCACAGATAGTTTTCTTTTGACAGTCAGACAAATCAAAGGCTTGTTAATATCAAAGTATTTGTGATGCTTCGATAAAATATACTGCTAGTTTAAATAGTGCGAAGAAGAATTCTTAAGAATAAAGAGATCTTGCACTGTTAGATATCGTAGAAGGCGAATATTTG
Organism: Plagodis dolabraria; assembly: GCA_963854805.1. Taxonomy (NCBI): domain Eukaryota; kingdom Metazoa; phylum Arthropoda; class Insecta; order Lepidoptera; family Geometridae; genus Plagodis; species Plagodis dolabraria. Next base: position 9,800,684 of record OY978452.1, on the reverse strand, counting down.
CAAAACAAGCAGCATGCTACCACTCACGTTGACATAAGTGGGGAGTTGCTGCATATCGGGTGCACAACAAGGCTTTTTACTATCTAAGCATCATGGAAGAATACTGGTACTATTACTATCGCTCAGCAGTAATATATGCCTTACTGTATTCCGGTTTAAACGGAATGGGGGCCTGATGAAGATTTAACAATTGTACTGGGTCAGGTTGATGGGCGCAGTGCAGTCCGTGACTTGAGATGAAGTTTATTTGTTATAGGTAGAGGTTTTGCCCTAACTCCAGGTGGGTCTCTTACTTGTTTCGTAACCTCATAACTTAAAAAAATCTAACCTTGTATTAGTTACAAAAAATGTATTATTTGTGCTATATGTTTTTGTGTTGTCTTGTGTTTTTTCAGAGAAGACAATGATTTACTATTCTTACATATGATTATAATAAGAATATGGAGATGGTCGATTTATTATTTTTAGCTTATTATAGTTCTGAATTGATCAACCAAAAATAACGTTTTCATGTTTGAAAATATTGCCTTCTTACATTTTTTTTATGAAAAAAAAAAAAAAAACTTTATTTAAAAATATTAGAAAGGCTATGTTAAGCAAGTCTTATTCCAAAAAGTAAGCTACCAATTTTTTATTTTATTATTAAAGAGTAGACATATGAGTAAGTCTGTATTAAATAAACTTAAAAAAAGCGTTATTTTACCAAAACGTACAGTCTATATAAAAATCATAAATCCTTGGCATTCTATTCCTCTTATAAAGTTTTATTAGTCCCCATTTTTGTGTTCTTACTTGTTCTTGTTTATGTAGGGGATAATAGATAATTGTCAAGTTAATATAATTATATATATATAATATAATTTTTTAGATATAGTAAATTATTCTGCGTTTTACGTTTTTGGAATTCGAAGTTTTTGTTCCCATTATAATTTTAATACATATTAAGATTTTCCAAAACTTGGAAGAGATCTATATCTGGTAAAACGTGGGTGTTAAGACGCCTTTGCCTATCTTCTCGAAAATGATTGGATATGACATTTATAATATGATGAATTTCCTATGTCTACTTTTACTTATCTCCAAATGGGCAAGTTATGCGTTAGTTCTATGAGAAAGAATACTTGTTTACTAGATTTAGGTCGTATTATAGCTCCATATATTTTATAAGTTTATCAAGTTTCCATGTGGGCAAAGCATTAAAAGTGAGTACATTTCAAAAGCTTTTAGTCTTTGTTTCAGTCATACAACACAACTTTTTGTTTTGATCTGTGATTTTAGTTTATTTTTACTGTGGTAAAATAAAGTTGTAGAGAGGGAGAGAAAAAGTTTCTAACCGTTAAGTTTGAAACTTTCTCTCTATCTCTCAATCACTGTGTGCGTGTGTATTTTGTGTCATTCTGTTTCCTATCAGCTTCCAATGAGGAAGCCTACTGTCAAGTTAGTTCCACCCAGGCGCAAAATTTTCGTTATATAGAAAAAGGTCAGGTGTTACGAAATAATTTTGTTATTTTTTCTATTTCACAACTTTTGATAAAATTAGGTATTGAGTGTAAATCTGAATGCTATCCGTTATAGATAACATCAATGACTATCCGGTATAGATAACATCATTGAAGAAATGGAAAAAATGTTGAGAACCAATGAGATACAGAAAAATATGTAAATCAGTATGTAAGCTAGACTTCTTCCTGGTATTGTTACCAGGCAGAAGTCTAGCTTAGATACTGATTTTGATACACAACGCAACCTGAGAAATAATTTTCAGTTATCAAGACTATTGATTCAACTGATCTTAAACGTGTTTTTTTTTTGTAAGAAAACAGAAGAACTATATTATAAAGCGATAGTCCTTACCCATGTTTATCGGAAGTCTAAGCAGTCTTTCTAAAATATTCAGGTTAACATTAATCTCTATCTCTATATATAAAAAAATCTGATGCTTTTCGTTTGTCTCGCTTAAACTCGAAAACGGGGGAGCTGATTTAGCTGATTTTGGTTTTGAAATATTTGTTGTAGACCAGGGAAGGTTTAAACGATGAGGAAATAGTGAAAAATGTGAAGAAGATATTAAAAACAACAATTAAATTTTCTTATATTAACTGTTCTACCAATACTTTCCTGTCAAACATTTGAGTCCGTTAGGATAGGCGACACGAAGTACACCGGGTGCCATCTAGTTTCTTTATATTTCTATATATATATATAAATCAGTTGCTGTTCGTTTGCCTCGCTAAAATTCGAGAACACCCGTTCTCCACTCTTATATAGAATGAAAATAACCAGAGAAGTAGAAGAAGAAGAGGGTAATCATGGTGATAATTGCATCGTACTACGACCAAGAGTTGCCCTGGAAGTTACAGTATATTATAGTGAATATTCACCACCATTTTGAAGTAATAAATTTTTCACCACGTACTTGAATTATTTATTTCGGCAGGGGCTAGTGAGAACCAGCTACCGTCAATCCCTGATTACCTCTTCTATACAGGTGAAATAGTGATGAAAGACTTGTCTAATAGTTTTAGAAAATGTAGACAGATAATCCTTAATTGTTACACCATTAATATACAAATTTTGTTCTTACAAAAACTTAGACTAAAGTGTCACAATGGGCAATCTTATCACTAATAGAATCTCTTTCTATCAGCCTTTGGATGGAGAGGAAATTTAGGAATTATTATGTCAGGGGTGTACATAATTTTGACAATCATCATATCAAAGAGAATTGGGCTACGCTACAATTACAAACCACATCATTTTAAATAAACCAGGTAAAATGTAACCAGGGAAGAAAGGAAGGTGATTTAATCGTATCCCGTGTGATGCCGGGCTAGAATTGCATATATTCCTGTGAGAATCATAAGATGCGATGAAGAGAAAAATACCTAAGTAGTGCTTTCTGAAGAATATCCACCTTACATTACGATCGCCAAGATACCTGCCGAGTGTGGTAATTATGGCAAATTCTCTACCCCTTCTTATTATGGATGAACTAGTTTAAACCTGGACGTAATGGCTGTTGATATGAATCACATTCATCAAGTACAATGGCTATATTTGCATCTGTTCCAGTCCCAATAATCTGACTTATTTTTACAACTTTGAACGCTCTTGAAATAACAATCACTTGCAAATAATATTCTTTTGAGTGTGTCCGTGACGATATCAAAGGATTGTCTGCAAAGCGTATCTTTGCAAGATGGGGACATCTGTTATATTAAATTAAATGTCTTCCGTTGGCGGAGGTTATTTATAAATAGTGCATAATATACGGCTTGACGCGAGGAAGTGCAATGGTGATATGTAAGGTAAATTATTGCTCCTTGAATAGGTGTGATAAAAATTTGTATTTGACATACCTACACATATATCCATGTCATGAAGTACCAACGATTGGAACATAGGCCATCCTCTCAGAGGGAGAAGTATGGTCCTAGTTGCTTTTCTGGCGGAACATTTTATCGATGATCTGAGCTGTCTTGAGCTCTATATTTTGTCGTTATTAACACTTAATAGATATTTTTATTTTTGTTGTTATATACGAATATCCAACCAATAAACGCCTGAATCTACTCAATTATATTTCAAGTACCTAACAAAGTGCTGAAGTAAATATTTTACCTGCGTCTTTATGCTAAAATAATTTGAAGGAAACGTTAAGTTCTTTTGGCGCACCGTGCTGTCGGTAAATTTTAGTATCGCCTAATAGTTTTTTCGTTCTACCACTCAACGGTGAATAATTATTTCTATAAACGATTGTATCGTACAAGCGCAAATCGGTAAACGGTACGGAGCTCTGTTAATGGCAATGACTATTGCCGGATCGCAGCATCATCTTCGATATCAAAATTTGGCTTATTCGTCAACTGGCGAACAAACTGTCAAGTGCACGCGAGTTGGTACCTTTTGATTTTAACAATCTTTTTAGTCGTCAACTTGTGCGCAAATTCATATAAAAAAGTCTTGAAACCAGTTAAGCATCGAATGTCTAGAACAAAAGGAAGAAAGAAAATTATGTTTATTTGACATTATTTGAAACACAAGTGGGACACTGCCGATGGCGCATGATGCATCCTATGAAGTTTCACGCTCCTGGTGAGCGTGAAGTTGAGTTTCTTTCTTCCTTTCGTTCTAGACATTCGATGCTTCACTGGTTTCAAGACTTTTTTAAATGACTGTATTTTAAAAGTGCGCACAAGTTGACGACTAAAAAAAATTACACATAAGCCTTGACTTGACAAATAAGCCCAATATTTTGATCGGATTTTCTAAAGTAGTAGGCAATAATGTAATGCGCCGCGAAGAGAACGTCATCTTTGTCAGAAAATCTAAAGAAAAACAGACCAAAAGCTAGGGTAATAAACGGTCAAATGCGTGTCGGGCCACGCACAATGTAGGGTTCCGTAGTAGCCCGTTATCATAATATAGAATGATTCTGTAGTTCTTTATTCTCCTCCACGTGTTTCACGAAGAATATAATGCGCCCGTCACTTTGAGACATAGCTTTTAAGTTTCATGTGCCTATAATTATACTGGTTCTCAAGGACTGCTGCCGGAAGACACCGTTAGGTGCTGAGCGACAGATTTTCTACTTGAAGGTGGTTGCTAGCCAGGGGGGCATTCGCAAAATGCCCTTACAACATGCGGTGAAGCTCAAGCCCGCGGCAAGATTCGAACCTTGGACCTGATAAGTATTCTTATTTATAGTAATTATTGTGAAAACAACTTCATGAACCACAAATTAAGTAAAAAATGTTTGTGAGTAAGACATAGGTTGAGATTACAAGTTATTTAACCATTTAAATAAGTCCTATTCATAGATTGCTGTTTTGTCTGTGTCTAGATATATAAGTGTTTATTCGTAGTTCTTGAACTCGCTTTTATTTCTCGTTTACTTTATTCTCGGCAAACATCTTTGACCGAGTTCAGGAATTCACTGAAAGTCAGTTTATGGTTGCACCTTAACAGGTGTGCCCATAACTCAAACTGAGTGCTATATGTTGTATATTGTTTGTAACAAGTTGTATGTCATTTAATTTATTTGGTGTAGCAATAAATAATTATTCAATTCTATTCTAACATAGTTGACATATAAAAGAAAAATAAAAAGTATACAGCTATAAATGCAAGTAAGCTTATAAGAGGGCTATCATACTATATAACTAGTCTGGCCAAATTTACTGTAATATAAAAACTTTTAGGTCTTGGATGTGCATTGGAGCGCACGATCGAGAAATGTGTTTCTCGATCGTGCGCTCGGTGAGTCAAGACCTCCTGAAGATGCTTCGTTTAGAAGCGAAACTAGTCGGGTATTCTTCCGGTTAGGCTACGTGATGTTTGTGACATCGCGTAGATGACAGGAAAATTAGGCGGATATATAATTTTATGCTTTTTAAGTGTTTTATTTAAATATTATTTAATGTTTTTTAGGATACTTTTATTTATTATTAAATATGGATTTCCGCAAAGTAACGCCTGAATCTATTCATAAAAACTTTTCTTTTTTTCAACTAATCAAAAACAATTTTTTTTTTTAATTAGGAACGCGTTTATCATTTTAAAAAGTTCTTTCGATTTCGCGCCACTCGCATATTTTTCGTGTTTATAATCAAATTAAAATATGGAATGGGGTGTTAAAGAAAATATGATTGCATTGATCGCCTTGCACAAAGCCGTCGGTTATATTCCAGATACTTAAAAAGCTTGGTATCAGCCGTATTTTCGTATATCGTTATATCAACACATAAACTACACTTCCCATCTCAAAGAACATCTGTCAAAAGATCAGGTCAGCTGCGTAAAAAGGCTGTTAATGCTGTTAAAGCCAGAATTGGTCGAATTTCCATTAAGAAGCAAAAATATTATGATAACTCAACAATAATCTTATTGCGAGAAATGAAAATTCCCACTAGGAAGGTATCGCGTATTATAAAACAAGACCTGAAGTTTGGTCCTTATGGTCGATATACACGATCAAAATGCCCTCCGTCGCGATACGCAGGTGAAGAGCAGTTAAATATTATTTTCACCGATGAAAAACCGTTTGAAGAACCTACAATCAGCAAAATGATAAACTGTACGCTCACAGTTCTAAAGAAGCTGCTCAAGTGGTTGGAGAGGTACAACATGGTCGTAATCCTGCGTCAGTGAACATTTGGTGGGGCGTGTCTTACCAAGGCGTCACAAAGCTACATTCTGGCCCTCGTCTAGCCTAGTCCTCAACCCACAAAAGCCCACCCACAAGTGTACAAATTAAGGCCAGTTTTAGAGTACATGGCTTATTCTAAATGACACGCTGACATTGAGTTTCTTATAAAATCTCTGAAGCAAGCAGTGGCACCATTTCTCAAGGAAACAGTACGTTAACCCATAGATTTAAGGCCAGACAGGTAAAGGTGGCCGTTTCGAATAGAATATTGCTTTTATTTTTGCTGAGGCTTTAATGAATATGTACATTGTAGTATATTGTTTATAAACACAAAAAAACGTTAAAAAGAATGGCCCCGAGTTTCTTGCCCGTTCTTCTCGCAGTGGTTCTATAATTTTTTTTTGCTGAACGTGGCAGTACAATGTAGAATATTTCAATATTAAAATTTGTGATTGACCTTCATAAGAGCGTCGTAGACGCCTAAATTGAATAAAAGATTTTAAACTTGGACTTGGACTTGGACTTGGACTTGGACTTGGACTTGGACTTGGACTTGGACTTGGACTTGGACTTGGACTTGGACTTGGACTTGGACTTGGACTTGGACTTGGACTTGGACTTGGACTTGGACTTGGACTTGGACTTGGACTTGGACTTGGACTTGGACTTGGACTTGGACTTGGACTTGGACTTGGACTTGGACTTGGACTTGGACTTGGACTTGGACTTGGACTTGGACTTGGACTTGGACTTGGACTTGGACTTGGACTTGGACTTGGACTTGGACTTGGACTTGGACTTGGACTTGGACTTGGACTTGGACTTGGACTTGGACTTGGACTTGGACTTGGACTTGGACTTGGACTTGGACTTGGACTTGGACTTGGACTTGGACTTGGACTTGGACTTGGACTTGGACTTGGACTTGGACTTGGACTTGGACTTGGACTTGGACTTGGACTTGGACTTGGACTTGGACTTGGACTTGGACTTGGACTTGGACTTGGACTTGGACTTGGACTTGGACTTGGACTTGGACTTGGACTTGGACTTGGACTTGGACTTGGACTTGGACTTGGACTTGGACTTGGACTTGGACTTGGACTTGGACTTGGACTTGGACTTGGACTTGGACTTGGACTTGGACTTGGACTTGGACTTGGACTTGGACTTGGACTTGGACTTGGACTTGGACTTGGACTTTGACTTTGACTTTGACTTTGACTTTGACTTTGACTTTGACTTTGACTTTGACTTTGACTTTGACTTTGACTTTGACTTTGACTGACTTTGACTTTGACTTTGACTTTGACTTTGACTTTGACTTTGACTTTGACTTTGACTTGAATTTGAATTTGAAAATGAATTTGCGCGATAGTCGACATACGCGCGCCGCGTCCTGAAAGCTAGTAAGTACATAACTTCATAAAAAAATTGCACTTTCATTTGTAACATAACACTTATTTTTACATTTATTTTTAAACTAATGGCCGGACTAAGACTAGACTAGCAATTAAACATATTAAATGGCTTACAGTCACGTGTTCGTGGGACCAGAAAATACTTCTTGTGTACGGTACGGCGAGTATGAGGTCGAAATACTTATTGTATTATTCTTTTATTTAAGATTACATTTTCAATGCGAGTATTTAGCCTAGAAAAACAACCAACTACTTCATGTTAGTCACTTTAAAGGATTTATTCTTAGGATTTTATATTTGGTACAAAATTATCCAACAACCAAGTTCAACGACTATTTCTGCCAATAAAGTTATCTAAATCGCTATACGTTTTCTTTAAAGTTTATGAACTGTACTATCGTCATGAATTTTTTCAGATTTTTCAAGCCAGCATTTTAGCTTTTAGAGGGGAGGGGACGCACTGCTGGAACAAAAATTTGCACTTTAGAGTTACTTATTTCGCAAATAGAGCATTTAATTGAAAAACAGTCTTAACAAACCCTAAATAATTTTAAAATACCTATGCAACGATACTATACACGCTGGGTTAGACGACAAAAAAAAATTTCATCCCCACCTTACATGCATTGGAGCTATCCTAAAAAAAATATTTTTAAAAACTTTATTGTACCACTTTGTCGGCGTAGTTGATTTACGTACCCGTACAAAATTTCAGTTTTCTAGCACTAAAGCTCTCTGAGCAAAACCTCGGACAGACGGACAGACAGACGGACATGACGATACTATAAGGGTTCCTTGTCAGGACTACGGAACCCTAATAAAAATGAATGTTGAGGTGTTTGGCGACAGTATACTTGAGAATGGTCACAAACCAGACAAATATCACAAAATGCTTTTCCATCCAATTGTACCATATAAGTTACTCAAAAAGCCCGTATTTACTGAGTTGTTTCTGAGGAAGCGCGATAAATCCAAACTTGAGCAAGCAAAAGTTATATAATCTATGTATAGATGCTAATTATACAAAATGTTTGTCATCACGTGTTCGTTTACAATCCAAAGTAGAACTTCGCACTGTGAAAATTATACGGCAAATAATGTTGCCATTAATGAAACTTAACCAGCCATGAATGAAAATAATAGGTGCCCAAGAACGAGCGCAAATTCTATTACAGTAATTAAGAACAAACTACCAGAAAATTTTGTCTCCGAACAATGTTTTTGTGACTATACGGTCCTTTAACAAAATCTACTGCTGTTAAAGACAGTGCGCTATTGTTAACGTTCATTATGTTTTTAGTAGCTTATAAGGGTTTTTGTTCGTTGTACATCTAACATTCCAATATTTATAAAACTAGTTTAGATGGAGCCAGATTTATATGTTACCACTTATGAAGCTTTCTTGTCGTTCTCAACCGTTCGACTAGGAACTTTAGGGTGGTAGCTAGCCAGATGGGCATTCGCAAATGGTCTACCACCATGCTATAACGACTGCCGAATGAACCGGTACCGACGACATAACGTACCCTCCAAAACACTCAATAGTAATGCCACTAGTTGACCGAGATGGGTGACCGCACCCATCCAAGTCATGACCGCGGCGGACGTTGCTTAACTTAGCTGATCGGTTAAAACGGCTCAGCAAACAACGCTACAAGTGCTTTAAAAATTAGATCTATATTAGATATGGATTGAAATTCATGGACCGTTTCTTAAACATTTCACTTGATAGTAAAATACCCTAAACTGAATTGTCGGAACGAAGAATGACACTTTAATTTATAGTCGGCAGGGGCAATTTGTTGGCGATGAACAAAAACTTTTAGTAAAGGTATTCAAAGTTTTTTTTACGGCAATATGCCTGTTTCATCAAAACACTTCACACTATATATAACCCTCAAACTACCACAACGAAAGCATTTAGGCAACCTAAAGTCCATTGAAGGCCCACAGGCCATATTCTCCGGCCACTGGTGTGACCGAGATAATCAAAATTAATATTATTTGGTAAATTATCTATTTAAATAAAAGAAATAGATATGTAAATAAACTTTTGAATTGATCACGTGAAAGCATCAATAATTTATGACGTACAAAGTTATCTAACCACCTTTCAAACACCAACATACAACATTTTGATGGACTTGTGGTAAATCTGACACAGCCTGTACGTACCTTTGACATTGACCTATATATTATACTAGACGCGACATCTCAAACGAGGATAGTTGACCGATGCAAATATGTTGGCCACCATACTCTCCCCCACACGTAGCTGGGCACTCGTAAAAATTACACGCGCTTTACGTTTGAATATTGTGTTTTATCAATTGTGTATTTTGAATACACAATTTTAGAACGTAAAGCGCGTGTAATCTCTACGAGTGCCCAAGTGCGTGTGGGGGAGAGTATTCCTGCCAGCATACTTGCACCGGTCAACTATCCTCGTTTGAGATGTCACGTCTAGTATATATAGGTCAATGACCTTTGAGTCGTAATTACTTCAGAGCTATGTTTTGTATTCTCATGGCTACTTGTTTTTTAGGGTTCCGTACCCAAAGGGTAAAAACGGGACACAATTACTGAGACTTCGCTGTCCGTCCGTCCGTCCATCTGTCACCAGGCTGTATCTCAAGAACGGTGATACCTAGACAGTTGAAATTTTCACAGATGATGTATTTCTGTTGCCGCTATAATAACAAATACAAAAAAGTTGGCCAACTGCGAGTCAGACTCGCGCACGTTTAAACAAAAAAAAAGGTTAAAATATGAAGTGTAATGTTGTATAGCTAATGGTACGGAAGCCTTCGTGCGCGAGTCCGACTCGCACTTGGCAGATTTTTTATTTTTTCTTTTGACCTAATTGGTTTCTGTCACTGCCTAAATCGTCTGTAGGGCTACAATATTTTTGAAAGATTATTTTTGAATGCAAGTCATGAACTGGTCTAGCTGCAAAGCAATTTTATATTTACATAGCCTCCGTATATTCACAGAGTTTGAACTTTTGGTATTTAAAACATTACGAAACTACGTTTGGACTACGTATGGAAAGCGCTCCATGCACTCTACTCTTAATGTTTTGGATTGGATACAGGAAAAAAAATGTTTAACTAATAATGGAACCGACTTCCACACCTAAAAGTGTGAAATAATTTGTTGAAGTCGGTACCATGATGGTTCAAAAGTACCTATTATCACAATATTGTGCGGGTACCGACTTCGACAAGTTATTTCACACTTTTGGGTGTAGAAGTCGGTTTCATTTTTTGTTAAAAAAAAATTTTTCAATCTTTTTAGTAACTCAAAAACGGCTTGACCGATTTTGGATGAAATTTAAAATGGGACCAAACAACACGCATCAGCATTCAAACGAAAAAGGAATTTTTAAAATCGGTTCACCCAGTCACGAGATCTGAGGTAACAAACATAAAAATAAAATAAAGAAAAATACAGACGAATTGAGAACCTCCTCCCTTTTATGGAAGTCGGTTAAAAAAGGTAGAGTTACGCCATACCATCATTACTTTAATGAACTTCACAGCTTACATCCGACATATTTTTTTACTTATAACACCGTCCCTTTGTCAAAAACATGGGGTGTCAACATCACAGGTGCGTCCAAACGATAAGTCATTCTTAAAAATATAAAAAGCGTATCGCGTCTCGCTGTCCACACTTGTGTAATATATTACCCTCTTCCTTGAATCCAGGTAGGTTTGTGAAAGTCACAAGTTCAAACAGAACGTTGACAATGGGCAAATAAAAGCCCGCCCCTACATCTCATTTTGTGACATGACCCATTTTTACGCCATAAAATTATTCTCGTTCCCCATAAAGTTTGTTATCATTGTCTGTTTGAGTTTTTATTACCGGTCGTTTGCTTCCCGTTGGACTGAGAGGATAATTTTTAACGTGCTTTAAGGTGTCTTGGGTATTATGGGAAATTTTGTTTATGTTTTTTATGGAATTTGGTGTGGACTTAGCGGAAATAGTTTCCTTACAGTAATTCCTTATAATATAATATTGCCTAATTTATTGCATAATATTGCCGTTGCTAATTTTACTAATGTAGTTTCTTAGTATGAATTCAGCTGCTATTTTATTTAGGTTCCGTACCCAATGGACAAAATTAAGCCATACTTAGTCATGAAACTGTACAGCCTGTCACTCCATCCGTATATACAAATCTCTAGCTCGTCAACGAAATAATAAACCTGAAAGTTTTTTATACTGCGTAAAATAATGACCCACGTACAAATATTGGACTAGAAGTTTCGTAAAATTATTTCAAATGTGTCTCAAATACCTACATAAGAAGGCAAACATTTTTCATTTTCATCTTAGCTTGTAGTATTTCATCATCTTTGAGTTATTTTAATAAAGAACGTTTACAAAAAAAAAATAGAAATGTGGTTGGTCAAAGTTGTCAGTTCTAGACCCTGTTGTGAATTGGTGGTATGGGCACCTGCTAAATAAATCGCAATGCAACGTATCCTTTCTGCTAAGCTTTTTACAAATAAATCAAATAAATACATAAAAGATTGCCGACAGGATAAGTTAATAAAATTAAACTAATGGGATGATATAAAACTTCTGTGGATACATTAAATATGCTTTTTATGTTCATACTCATCTTTTGTTTGAATACTAATGATATACCAATTTTAAACCACTGCGTTAATATCATAAAAGTATACAATTAAATTATTCATGAGAACATTTTAGTTGAATTTGTGTTGTGCATTAAAATTTAACTCGTGTTTTTCACTGTCAAAAATGTTTATTTTCTAACGCCACTCGCACGTCTAATTTAAATATTTTTGTTTCACTAATGAACTCACAAATTGCATTCAACTTAATTGTTGTCTTATTTGGAACAATGAAGACGTTATTCATTTGAATGGAGAATTAAATGTATCGTGAGAAAATTATATGGTCTAAAGTTAGTTTCATATTTGAAGCGAGGCTCTAAAATGTGAATGTAGAAATACAGAACTCTAGTTTAGAAATTTCAATGTTCAAAATTTGATTTGGCAGCGCACGCTAGAATAAGTCGCATATGGCAGAATCTTTTCATACTGGTAAGTACCCTAGTAAGTTAATGAATAATAATGGAATGAGCTCCCTTCCGTGGTTTTCCCGATGGAGTATAGCATGGGGTTCTTCAAAAAGGGCGTGAAGAGATTTCTTCAGGGTCGGCAACGCGCGAGTGATACCCCTGGTGTTGCAAGCGTCCATAGGCTACGGTAACTGCTTACCATCAGGCGGGCCGTATGCTTGTTTGCCAACTTAGTGGTATAAAAAAAAAAAAAAAAAAAGTTGCCCCGTGGGATGCCAAGTTAAAATTGCACCTCCCCATATCATAAAGGAAAAATACTGGAAGGTGGGCAGCAGCGCCTTCTAAAAAACTGCCAACTTACACTGCGATCGTCAAGACGCCTGCCAAGCGTGTTGATTATGGCAAATACTTAATAAGGGGGGCTGTGTTCAGCAGTGGACGATCCGGGTGTTATAGTACATTATAGTAAGTACCCTACTAGTTACACTTATTTTGCACAATTCACATAATATCTTTATAAATTATAACCTATATGTTATTCTGATGTAATATTATTGTTAAAATCCTAGTTTTTGCGTGAAAGAGTAACAAACATCCATACATCCATACTTACAATCTTTCGTATATAATATTCGTATGAATTAGTAAGGATTGCTGATAGGTTAGTCTCTAACTGGTACCTCAACTATTATAATAAGGAAATATGCTATTATTATTTTGCAACTGGCTATTAGACGCGCGTTATATTTACCGGTAATTTCTCCGACAAGTTTTGAGCTTTGTAATTCTTCGTCTGGAACTGGCATCGAGCGCGGGCCTGGTTTAGCGCGTAACTGGTGTTGAGATGATTGCGCTGTCATAACAGCGGCCCGATCGCACTAAAAATTTAAAGCTGAAACGCAATTGAACCTCAACCGCAACGCAACTTTTCGACCGTTTCGTATCGCGGTAATCATTTTACCGAAAGTTGAAACGCAACTGGAACGTAGCTGGAACGTTACCGCTGTCAAACGAACGGTTGTGAAACAGTTAGGAAGACGCTACTATTGTTGGATCGTTTCACGACCGTTCTGTGGTGTTTATCGAAGTTAGATTGTATTTCATTAAACCGCAGAAGCCATTAACAAAGAAATAATAATAATAGATTGTATTTTCCTCGTAAACGACCTAAAAAACATATATTAAATGTATGCGTCCATAGATTTATTGGAGTGTGCTCATGAATTCGACGTAGCGGAGGCTCGTGCCCATGGGAGGAAGAAGAATAAAAGTGCAAGACTTATGTGTGGGGCTTTTAATATGAGTGATCGGCAGTTTGTAAAACGGTACCGACTGTCTAAGGAGTTAACTCGCCAACTGATAACAGAGTTGGCTCCTCATGTGCCATGCACGCTACGTTCTGATGCTTTGGATGTTGAAACTAAGGTAAGAATTTTCTGCAGTAGGTAAAGCCATCAAATTCTAACATTTTCTCTTGCTTGGAATGGGTATGCTAATTGCTAACCATTGTTTAGGTAACAAGTGTACAAGTACATGCAGCCAGGCTGAGCCTTTACTGTAGGCAAATAATATGTTGTCAATAAGTAACAAAAATTCTGTTCTAGGTTTTGGTGGCATTGGCATTCTATGCTACCGGATCCTATCAAACCATTGTGGGAGACAGTCGAAAACATTGTGTATCTCAGGCCAGTGTCTCTAAAGCAATCCAGCAAGTTACAATGGCTCTAAATAAGCCAATTGTTATGAACAAATACATTGCTTTCCCTTTTCAACAAACTGAGAGGGAACAAGTTAAAAGAGAGTATGTATGAACTAATATAATATGTACTATGTCCACATCAAACTTACATATGATTGGGCTAAGTTAGGCCATAATCCACTACAGGGGCTCATTCTGAGATCTAGTAATACATACTGCACATCAGCAGTTCTACAGATGTGGTGTTGCTTAGTTTCTTTTTCTTCATAGCTTATCAAATAATTGGTGAAGTTTGTGCATATCCTTACAAGAAACATTAATTTATATTTAATTTATATTCTCCTATATATCATCACAGTGTAATTTGAATGATTTTTAAAATATATTATGCTAACCATAACAAATATGTTTTAGGTTTTATAGTAAGTTCAAAATGCCTGGATTGCTGGGTTGTATCGATGGGACCCATGTGGCTATTGTACGCCCTGCTGACAATGAAGAACGGTATTATAATAGAAAAGGATACCATTCTCTTAATGTTCTGATAGTGAGTACTTTTCATTATATGTATATCATTTTGTTGCCCATCAGATATGCTATGTTAGAAGCTATGACATAAGATTCTATTATTTTTTGCAGCTATGTGATTCAAAATTGAATATATTATGTATGGATGCAAGTTACCCTGGGTCTACTCATGATAGTGTTGTATGGGCTAACCATCCGATGTGTGCTTATCTTGAGAGGCTTCACACAATTGCTGGCGAGGATTTGTATCTTTTGGGTAGGTGTTAACTAATCTCATATATTTAGTATGATAATATTATCTAGGATCATAACATATTCTTTATTTTAGGTGACTCAGGATATCCTTTGAGACCCACAATGATGACACCCATATCAGATTCAGAACCAGGATCTCCTGAGAATTATTATCAAGACAAGCACTTGACCACTAGAAATGTTGTTGAGCGTTGCATAGGTGTTTTAAAAGCCCGTTTTAGGTAAAATTTCTTTGCTTAGCTAGACACCCTCATAAGTATTTATTGATATTGTTAATGCAAAAAGTGTTTCATTACAGGTGCTTATTGGTGGACAGAAAGTTGCATTATTCACCAGTAACTGCTGCAAGAATTGTAAATGCATGCTGTGTCCTACATAATATAGCACACAGAGCTCACATCCCCTACCATCCATTGACAGCAGAAGAAGCAACTCGCGAGCGCAGGCTGACTGAGGGTGCCAGCAGTGGTAGCAGTGCAGCTAGGGTACGGCGTGGCACACGCGCCTTTAGTGATCTGGAGCTGGGGCGTGCTCGCCAACAGGCACTTGTACAACGCTTGTGGGCAGATAGGGTGCACAACCATATACCTACATCATCCTAATTACTAGTAATGGTGTAC
This sequence comes from Plagodis dolabraria, assembly GCA_963854805.1. Classification (NCBI taxonomy): domain Eukaryota; kingdom Metazoa; phylum Arthropoda; class Insecta; order Lepidoptera; family Geometridae; genus Plagodis; species Plagodis dolabraria. Next base: position 9,784,954 of record OY978452.1, on the reverse strand, counting down.
ATATCTCACCTCCAATAAACATTCTTCACAAAAATCATTATTACAGCATGTGTGAGCACATGCTCATGCATTCTGTAATAATGATTATTGTGTATTACTGATACTAACTTTTTAAATACGCCATAATTACTTTATTTAGCTCTAAGTTAAAATGACACTCACATATTGATCTGTTATCAATAATAATTCAATAAACACATATTTAACAAATAAAGTAACTTTGCCGGTCCTAAGCCCGCTAAAGTATGAAGGGAAAGTTAGTATTTATCAATAAAAACATTTCAATATCAAATATTTTCTTTTATTATTACAAATATATCTATTTACCAACATTATTTGGAACTTGTGAAACATAATAGATGGTACAGTAACATAAAAACAAAAAAGATTTTATATACATCTAAGTTACTAACTCTATATAATAAGATTCCTAAATATATGCAATATTCTTATATAGTAAGAATCCTAATAACAAACTACAATAAAACATTTAGGTGGTACAGTAAGAAAAGAAAAATTAAAGAAGGATTTTATACAGACATGTAAATTACTAACTCTATATAGTAAAATTCTAAAATATATGCAATATTCTTATATAGTAAAAATAAACAACAATAAAACATATAGGTGGTGCAGTAAGAATAAAACATAGATGGATTTTATACATATATGTAAATTAATAACTCTTTATATTAACATTCTTTAAATTAGAATGTAAAAATATGCAAGTATATTTATATCTAGTTTTAAAAATGTGATATTTAAATTTAGCACTGAACTTAAATTATAGAAAAACAGGCCTCTAGGCTTATATTTGTGTACTTAGGTATGTCAAATAAAATATTGTAATACTCCGGCTTGTATGGGCTAACTTCTGGGACCAGCATCTACTGAGGGTTTTGTGTTTGGCAGTACTGAAACAATGGATGGATAATGAGTTCCATGAGTACCAATATTCTAAGATAGCATTAAAAAAATGCAGCTGCCCAGCAGTATGCTTATTATATTATTACAATCATAAGTGCAGTGATCATCATCATCAAAAATATTATATTCTTTAACAAAACATCACAGAAGTTGCAATGCAATCAGTACCATATGTAATACACATAACATATGGTACTGATATTTTTCCTTATAACATAAAAAAACAACAACAGAGTAAGAATATATTGTATGAAGTTTTACATTCAGTTTCATAGGTTTTCAACAGGACCATGATTAGGGCACATTCTAATTTTAGTCTGGCTAGCTCATTAAGTTATCACCCCTGAGTTAAAAAAAATCTGTCACCAAGTAAAGATGTGTTCAGCTGTTCTTGAAAACCTGTTTCAATTTTAGGCCTAACAAGCTCTACCTGACATTATCCACAATGATGTCAGCACTTTCATCTCAGTAGTTCATGTCAGTACTGAAACTATCTATCTATAAATAAAGAAATTACCAGTTGGCTGAATCTTTCAATGCTTTCAGCGATCAATCTGAATGATTCCGCAAAACTGCTCATAGCTTGGGCATTTGCCAATGCAGCCTCTGCCCGCATTTCTTCAATACGGAGGACCATCGACCTTGATTCTTCTAATGCACTTCTAGCAGCTGAAATGATAATTAAAAATATATATTATAAACTGAAATAAAGCACAAAATGACATATTTTATTGTTCCATATTTAGAACATCACTTACATCCATGCTGTGTCCGTGCAGATGATATGTGTACACGTGAGGCACGCTCTGTCCTTCGCTGCTCTCTGACACGTCTGACTCTTTCTGTGGATAAATTAACATTTTCATTTCTAAATAAAATATTATTATCAGTAAACATACAACATTCACTGTAACACACCTGTAGTACGCATTGGAGAGTTTTGCAGTGATGGTGCCAGTCCTGTCACACTAGGCACAGGGGAGGCCGGCAGTGGCTGTACTTGTACTGTAGTTTCAGGATGAAGTACAGCCTCATTTAAACTGTAATAATAACACTGTATATACTTGGAGCTGTCAATGTAAGATTGTGAGTTTCAGTAGGAATTTCAAAATAGAAATGCCAAATCTTCAAAATCACGTTAGTAACACTATAGCTATCAATTATATGGTTTAGCAGTGATAGCTTAGTGGCTTTGGCTATGGACTGCCGCGCAGCAGGTCCATGGTTCGAATCCCGCCGCGGGCTTGAGCTTCACCGCATGGTGGGAGGGCATTCTTGCAAATGCCTGCCTGGCTAGCGACCACCCTCAAGTAGAAAAATCTGTCGCCAAGCACCTAACGGTGTATACCGGCATCTGTCCTTGAGAGCCAGTCATTCTAGGTTAAGCCTGTTAACACCTTCGACCACATCATCACTTACCATCAGGTGAGATTGTGGTCTAAGGCTTACCTATCAGCAAAATAAAAGTATTTACAAGAAATAAGTGTAGATATACCTATTACCTTGCAACAATACAATTTATATATATTATTTTATTATAATTCTTTGAACTTACACTACTGGCGAAGGAGCAATTTGAATATTTTGCAAAATATTTTCTTGTGGGCCTTCAACATTTACAATCTCCACCACCATAGCACCATCCTTATAAGTAATTTGTAAATAATTATTACAAAACAATAAAATATTGTAAAGTAGGCATTTTAACCATGTAGGCAGTTATATAAAGTTCAAAGCACATAGTGATTGGGAGATTCATAAAATGTATAGGTAACTACTACTTACATCATTGTCTACTGCAAACTGATTTTGTCTCACATCAGCAAGGGGACCAATATCTCTGCCTAAAATATTGGCAACTCTTTCCTCCAATGGTGTCAGGATAGGGGCATTGCTGGGTCCACCACCGGTAGCTCGTTGGCTAGCATTTAAACTAACCAACTTTGTTCTGACCCTACATTTGTTATCATTCCATACCTGAAGAAGAAATTTACTTTTAAACTTGAAAATAATACATAATGTGAAATATTTTCTTAAATAGGTATGTACATACTACATACCTTAGCCCATTCCTTTCCTGTTCTAAAAGGTCCCTCCGTATTGAGTTTCTCAGCGCATTCTTCCCATAATCGTGCCGCTACTGCACGAGCCTCTTTAGACCTTACCCGTCCAAGGGCAAGGTCTCTGTGTTCTTCAAGGAACTCTATCAAGAGCTCTAGCTGACGTACAGTTGTGCATCTGCGGCGTTCTTCCATTTTCTAAATAAATCACAACTAATGTTAATAAAGTTAACAAACAAACGAAAATGTCATACAAAATAAATAAAGTTCACAAACAAAATCCGATAGCTTAGTGTATTCACAATCACAACTCACAAGCAAGTGAAATATTTACTTATCCCAGAATGGTTCTGAAATGTGAGGCAGGTACTTGAAAAGGTCAGCATCGGCCAACAACGGCACAAAAAAGTACTTCATCATCAACTAAACACTTCAACGACTCGTTTTTTTTCAAGAAACACTTGAATCTTCCTAAATGTATTTTTGGTAATAACTTTGTGTACCTTTCGTCTTCGAAATTCGAATGTCGCGCCGAGTTGTCAGCTGCTAAAACTAGAGTTGCACCCGCATAAAATGTGAAATCGACACTCGATTTACCGTTATTTGACACAAAGTCTGGTAATTAAAAGTGACATCTCTAACAACGATGATGCGTTAGCGTTCCAATTACGGTCCAGCTTTGGTTGGTGTTTGAAATTTAGTGCGATACCGAATTCGTCTCAGCTGAATCGAAACTGTACCACAATTGCAACCAAACCGCAGCTGAACTTTAACCGTTTAGCGTTGTTTCAATTTAGCGCGATCGGGCTGCAGGAGTACTACCCAGTTGCCATGTTATACTAACGATTATGGACAAAACTCGCTATAGTTTTCTAACTCAAGTAAATAAGTGGTCGACGATGTTAAACAGGCTTAAGCCTCGATTAAGAAAGTAGGTACTGGCTCTAATAACAGATGCTGGAACATTATGCTACGTGCGTGATGACACATTTTCTACTTGATGATGGTAGTTATCCTGGCAAGTATTTGCTAAATGCTTTGCGGTAAATATTGCATTAAAAATATGATAAAGATTTTCTGACTAACATATCTTTCGGTTTAGTACATCAGATACCGAATACTTTTGTGTTCAAAATTGTTGATGATGTTTCTGTTTTAAGCTTTTATGTGGATATTCCAAGATAATAGTTTTGCCGCTGAGAGTGCGCGACAACCTTTGTAATGCTACTATTTAAAACGGAGCTGGGGCATGTAATTTAATACTTTCTTTTAAGTTAAATGTTGCATTCAGACAAATAATTACACGGTCGGTGCTTGTTTGATGCTCGTTTGACAGGCCAATACTTGTTCGTCATTTGTTTCGCTATCATAAAACGAGCCAAATTGCGCTTCGGTGCAGCTACTGGATCATTAATTTTATAAAATATTAACTGCCTCCTAAAACTTTAGTCCTTAGTTTCATTGATCTTCCAGGTTGAACAGAAATATGGGTAAGAATTTTAAAAAAAAAAATCCCGTACTTGAAAATAGTACCTAATGGTACCTTAATACATTATACACGGAAATTTAGCATGTCTGGACATCTCCGCTCAAACCTTTGCGAATATAATAATTTGATGATATGCTATTATAGTACGTACATAACATCTCATTTCATTATTTAGCAACTCATTTCATCCAATATTTATTAATTTACACTCAATTGACCAAAAATATTTGCGTTATGGCCCTGGATGCCTTGGTGACCAGTATTAGGGGACATTATGCAATCGATCCTGTAATAATGAAATATCATTGCAATTATTGAAATAAAAAAATTAAACCAACTTCTAACACCGAAAAATATGAAGTTATTTCTTACTTTTAATTTTTTTTCATATTATGCGCAATTGGTCAAATACGCAAATCGTCAAAGTATTGTAAGTTTTCGACACATATCAAACACGCAAGATGACAAACTATTATTAGGTCAATTACATAGTAATTACTATGTGAAACAATCGCGAAAACCTGAGACAACATTATAAGTCAATTACGCAAAATGACAAAAACGCAAAAAGTCAAACTCGCCTTGTGAAAGTTGAATCACAAAAATGTCATTTTAGAGTGTTATCAACATGCTGACGACGTAACGGGTTAACAACTTACTTCATACATATTGGGATTGTGAGAAACAAGCGCGAGACCCACTTGATGTTAAGCGGTAACCTCTGCCTATATTTAACTGATGCATTTCGTTACAAGTCGAATTCCATTGCAACCGTCACCCTGAGAAATACAGTTGCTTAGTCTTATGTGCCTGCAATTTGTCCATCAAGGACTGCTTCCAGAACATACTGTTAAGATGATAGGTGACAGAGCATTATTTTGTAAAATGCCCTCCCAACATGCGGTGAAGCTCTATCTGGCGGTGGGGATCGGACCATCGACCTGCGGCACTGTCCATATTAAATTACCAATCGACCATCATTGTTTAGTGTTACAAGGTCGTGTCACTTATTCAAATATTTTTTCTATGTATGCATATATGCTCCAATATGACCGCCCAGAGAATATTTTTGATATCGTGTCTGAGATTGATGCAATTAACTTCAATCGATAGCACAGTTTGTTTCAATTGGTCAAGTAAATTATAAACTGATTTATAAAACTGGGGATCCGATCCTGTATACCTTCTGTTCATAATCCATGTCTTTGTGAGAAATAAAAGAAAAGTACTAATTATTTACAAAGATTCGTGACAAGTTTTTGTTGTAGCAGCTGTTATACTATTACTTTTTATATATAAGTACAATTTACTGTGTAGGTATTTAGTTTCAGAGTTTTATATAGATAGATATTTCAAAAAGGTAAGCCACCGTGGGTACAAACAACCTTATATTTTTAGTAAGCACAACAATTTTCTTTAGGATTATTCGCATGACCGAGATAAAAAGCGTCCCTACAAGCAACGCAGAGATATTGCTATTATTTTTGTAGGGCATGCATATTTCGTGGGCTGTTTATGTAAATGAATTCATAATAAATATTTTGATTTCATGTTAACGAGTAGTTTGAGTTGGATGCCGGCTCGTTGGAATCTCGTTAAAGCTGAATATAAACGGATATTATCATAATATTGTTATTTACAGCGAAACCCCTTTATAATAATGTGCTGAAGGCGCTCTTTATGCGTAAGTGTATTGGTAAATATCCGACCTAAAATAACAGAAGGACCAAGGTATTGTATTAAATGGTTTCCGTTATCTTGTGTCTGGAGGGTTTCTGTCTCCTTGTAAGGTTTGTGAATAGCTTGCTCTACATTGTTATAACATGGTTATTAATGTGTGGTATTTGGGTATCATTTCGTTGTATATATTATTATAATACACCTTTAATTGTTATCATGATTAGGGGGTTTATTACCTTACTATTTCTGGATTAGTTAGTTATATAAGTATGTCTTTATTTCCGGTGCTATTGCCACTGAATTATAATAACTAAAATACAGACTAACAATTTTGATAGCTGTATTTCGGACTTATAAAAATGGAGGCTCTAAACAGAGCTTTTCGTTATAAATATACGTTTTGAAGCAGTGATAGCTCAGTGGTTTTGGCTATGGACTGCCACGCAGCGGGTCCATGTATCGAATCCCGCCGCTGGCTTGAGCTTCACTGCATGGTGGAAGGGCATTTTTGCGAATGCCCGCCTGGCTAGCGACCACCCTCAAGTGGAAAATCTGTCGCCAAGCACCTAACAGGGTGTTCCAGCAGCTGTCCTTGAGAGCCAGTAATTCTAGGTTAAGCCTTTTAACACCTTCGACCACATCATCTCTTACCATCAGGTGAGATTCTGGTCAAAGTCTTACCTATCAACAATAAAAAAAATACGTGCCAACGTGTTAAAAGTTTCCATCTCCCAATAGTACTGAGTGTGGGGTTATTGACAATATTCAGAATGTATTGATGGAGTGTGTGCGGAATGAGAGCTATAGAAGAACTTGTTTTAATAGAAAAATAATTCTAGATGTTGGATATTGTAATTGTATACTAGCGAATCCTATGTCAGACCAGGCCATTCAAATGTATAAATTAGTAGATTAAGCCTTATATTAATTAGTTGGTAAGTGTGTATTCTGGCATCACTGGGCGATGTGGTCAATATAGCAATATAATCGATAAAGCCCAAAAAAATAAATTTAAAAAAAAACTTTTCGTTACAAAATGTATATACTGCAAAATAATTAAATCAACAGACATAACTTATGTAATATAATTTACTAGTTACACCCGCGGGTTTACCCACGTGGTGATAAATGATGTTCATGATGAAAATAATCAAATTATTTGTGCTAATGCAGTGCCACATCTACATCTATACACAATTCTATCAATTCACACTGGTCAAACCGCTTGAGCGTGAAGAAGTGACACACATACAAACACACTCACAAACTTCTGCCTTTATAAAATTTGTGTGGTAACATAACTACACAAAGTAATTTAAAAAACAATTATTAACAACTTAAAATGTAAAATTAGTGCAAAATAATTATTAAATACCCGAAGAAACAAACAGAACAGATTATTCACAGCGTGGTCACCATTACTGCAACGAACATTCTCGTTCTCGTTGGGATAAAACTACTGCTATATATATTTAGCAAATTATTTTGGCAGTGGAAAGCTGTTTTATTTAGGCACTAGTTTTTAAAAAAGAAGTTAAAAAAGTTCGTATAGTCTATCGAGACTGATTCGAAACAATCTGGTCCCTGACATAGTGGAAGTGTATGTACTATGTACACAATACATTGGTTATAAAAATCCTTTGAAGTGGAGTCTACAATCAAACCCGTGGCCAAAGCAAACAGAAACTGTAAACCAACCAAGGTCCTCCAAGGATACCGGCTATCGATCAGACGAAACATCAATCACGGTAGGCAAACATTGGAGCCATTATATTGGGCAAACATTAGACTTCTGGGCTTTAGTTTGTTTCTTACAAACATTGACAGTTTGGTTTTTTGATGTGTTCATAGGTAGATATGAAACGAAATAAAAAACCGGGAAGATTTTCTTCCCAAGAAGGTCTCGTTCTTTTAAGATTAAGACTTTAACAGATATTAAGAGAAAAATTAAAGTTTAGATCACAGATTCAAGACATTACGAATAATTTTAAGCGCTCGTAGCGAAGTTTGCTTAGCCATTCTGAACCGATCAGCAAAGCTAAGCAACGTCCGCCACGGTCATGAGTTGGATGGGTGAGAGCTGGTGACATTACTACTGAGCACTTCCATGCCTCGGAAGGTGCCCACCTTAAGCCGTTGATCCCAGTTGTTTTCTTAGGAAGGCAGTCGTTACAGTATGGTGTTATATAGGGCATTTTGCGAATGTCTGCCTGGCTAGCTACCACCCTCAAGTTGAAAATCAGCCAGTAATTCTAGGTAAGCCTGAACAACATCTTCGACCGCCTCATCACAGATGGTAACATCAGGCGAGATAGTGGTCAAAAGCTAACCTATCAAGCATAAAAAGTGACTATTCACACCCACTAGGCAGGCACTAATGTATATACGTCATAATATAATTGGACTTAATTTAAGTTTTTTTATAATTAATAACAACAAATATTTTGAACGATCGAGACGTGTCTCGGTCGTGCGCTCGTAGAGTCAAGACCTCCTGAAGATGCTTCATTTAGAAGCGACAATAGTCGAATATTCTTCCGATTTGACTGCGTATTAGGCGGAATTGTCACTAGATATACCTACATATTTTATACTGTTTCAAATGTTCTATTATGTATTAATTTCATTATTTCTTAAAATACTTATAATAATATTTGTTATTAATATGGATTTCCGCAAAGTAACGCCTGAATCTATTCATTACCTTAATTATAATTGTTGGACATAAAATTAAACCTCAGTGTCTGTATAGTAGGTATAGTAGGTATACATAAAGAAACTTAACGGCACTATGTTTACTAGTGATAAAATGTATATATTCCACTTTAATTTTTGAAAATTATTTAAAAAAATATAATATGTATCTTCGTATGGAAAATTGTCACTGAAAATCTTAATTCTTGTATAACTCTATTGATTGTAGATAAAAATCGATGCATTGTTTATTTGTAATTTGAATAATAACTTTATATATTATATTATAATAAGAAGCGCCATCGTATTCTTTGCGAATATTTTTGAAGCGTTCGTAGCTAAATTTGCTCCTGTAATTGGACCTTGTTACCATGTAAGAAACCCTTAAAATGTCTATTAAAATTAACAAAAGAGTTTCATTCAGTTTTTAAATTTCTATAACAATCGTAATAAATTGGCAAACAGTCCAACACAGTGCGTTGATCTCAAACGGAGCGGCGCCGAAGCGCATCCGCCGAATAATTAAAAACTTTTTACAAGAATCAGTGAAATGTAATAGAGAGAAAGAAATGTTTTAACCGATTGAGTTTTTCGTTTTTGCGTCTCAAAACTGGTGATTTTTCTCTTCGAAGTTTTTAACTGTTGTCAAAAACATTTTATGAGTAGGTATGAAAATTCGTGGTCAGTGAGAAACCGGCGTCAACGAATTTCTTTTCTATTTTACAGGTTTTTATTAGGTACATTCGTAGGCATCTATGCAATAGAATCTAAGGAACTTAAATTCGCCTTAGTTTAAATTGTCGAACAGACAATTTACCCGCCTGACTGAAAGCGTCACACCTGCACATTGTTGCATACAGTTACAGAGTCACTGTTCTGATAACATCAATTATACCTCGCGTCGTTACTTCGATACATCATTAGTTCTTAAGTCTCGATCACCCAGTAATTTTACTTTCTTCAGAGCCTTACATACCTTAACAGAGTAGTGTAGACATTACTGTTTTGAAGCAGGACATCTGACATTGTTGTGGTACTCGTCAAGAGGAAATCTTATTGAAGACGGCTACCTCGTAGAACAATAAACTGATCTAGCGATAGAGCTGAATTGTAGCCGCTGCAACTCAATACGGTACAACTTATCTTAATCGTGCTTCAGTTATTTTTTATAATTGTCCTAAACTTCATAAAGGGCATAACATGTAACCATTTAATGAATAGTGTATACTTAAGTTGTTACTTGGCGGTAATATTGATGTAATATTTTCTATTATTAAAAATGTAATAATAGAAAACTTTAAATTAATATTTTGGAAAAACACTTATAAAAAATATATCTAGTGATAAACTGGCCTAATTTTCCTGTCAAAGTGACGTCACAAACTTTTCATAAAAAAAAACATCACAATATGCGTTTGTGGTGCAGCCAAACCGGAAGAATGTTCGACGCGTTTCGTTTCTACACGAATCATCTTCAGGAGGTCTTCATTCTACGAGCGTACTATTGAGAATAATATTTGTTTATTGATGTATAAATATTTATTTATTTTTTATTGAGTAATCTTATTACATAAAACTTCTCTGTTTTTGGAACCTAAGACTGAACGCACTGTCCAAAGCCCACTCGCTATTTGTTCTAAATGCCACAAGAAGTCAGTGTCCTTACCAAGTCGTAATTTATACTATGTAACCCATACTGTCTTTCAGCAGTAGATTTAATAAATATCATCGCATTTCTACTCCTTTGAATGTAAAGGAAGTACTTATTGAAGATCCAAGGCTGCTTTTTAGTCAAAGAATTCAGATTCAAGTAGAAATCTTTTGATATGTAAGCATTTAAGATAGCTAATAGCCGTAAAAGCCATACAGACTTTACCTATTATACGGTTCGTATAATGTTTTTTTATGTATACATTCAGGAAAGTTACAAAGTTTCTAAATTGTTTCATTGTATTAAAATAGTTCCCAACCAAAGAATATAAAGATTTCTTATTTTATGTTATAGTGATAGAAGAAGCACGAGTTCCACGTAGTGTTAAGCGGTAGCATCTGCCAATAACAGTCTCAAGTGTTGCAGTGCAACTCGTCACAAGTGGCGAGCTGTACTGCACCTATCACCCTGAGACATAAAGTGGTTAACTCTCATGTACCTGTAATTTTACCGGAGCCTTAGCGGTAGATAGATACGGTAGTAGTACTTCCTTGTACGAACTCGCACAAGGAGTTCTATTGCATATTTTTATTATATAATAGCTTTCCGGGCGCGGCTCCGCCTGCACGTATGTCGGTTATCGCGCAAAAACATTAACCTCCTTTTGCGCAGTTGGATAAAAACTATCATATGTTTTTTCCCGGGTCTCAATCTATTTCCATATCAAATTTCATACAAATCGGTCCAGTAGTTTTGGCGTGAAAGCGTAACAGGCAGACAGACAGACAGAGTTACTTTCACATTTATAATATTAGTACTGATTATCCAGAACATGACAGTTCCACAAACTCTTCGTTTATTTTTGAGAATGTGTTAAAGATGATGTTACGCTTAAAGGTGGTATTAGGCTTAATTTAAAATTACAGTGAGGTGCTTTGTGATAGGGTTTCTACTCAATGGTGGTTGGTAGGCGAGCATTTGCAAATTACCCTACCAACATGCAAATACCCGAACAAACTAATTCGAATAACATACAATCAAATTGGTACCTAGTAAAAAAAATTATAAAATCGTCTTATCGCACTCGCGAGGCGATGTGTTAACGCAAACATCCAGCATTCCGTGAAAAAGACAACCGGATGTGTTCAAAAATATATTAATATTCATCTGACTTATCACTTAATCCCATACTTTTCAAGTACCAGAAATAAGTAAGAACTGCGTTAGTTTTTAACATTATATATAGATAAACTAATTTACAACGTACTTACATTATCTCATTCTACATTGAAACTTTGATTGCACAGTAAAACTTTAAAATACGTATAAACTTGTTACTTCAATCAGTAAATCTTTCTTTACTGATAACTGAATGAGGAAACATGACCACATGATTAATTATTTTACTACGCAGGTTTTGACTATCTACTATCGTATTAAGTTTGAATAAATTAAAATGTTATTGCTTGTTACTCAAGCCTGTTTGGTAATATCAATACAACTTTTCTGGGACCATTTCTGTATAATCAACTAGCTAAATTTCTTCCAAATTTTATTTCCTTAAGGCAAAAAGAAGTAAAGCTTACAATTCATTGCTGGCTGCAAAACATGAATTATGACAACACTGAAAAATTATTAAAACCAATTATATGATTTACTGTCAGATTTATTAAAAATACACACACACAAACACACCCTCACACACGTACACACACACACAACTGTTATATATGCTCCTCACTCACTCACACTCTTTGTAATTTTACACAGAACATATTTACAATCTTGCATGCTAAAATAATTAATAGTTTTTATATATTGATATTTGAAAATACAATACACTACTACTCTGTAAATACTTGCGTGACCTTGGAAAGGATAGCAAACCTACAACACAAGATTAATATTAGTGTAGGCATTATACAATAAAATATGTCCCTTGTATGCTAGTACTAAAGTTGTGAATTTGTATTTGAGATAAAAAAATAAATATATTAAAACAATTTTTTTTTGTGACAATAACAGTTTCGTTCACCTCAATATTTTAGTATTTATACCAAAAATAAACGTATGTAATAAACGTTTCTGTTACTAAAATCTTCAGATGTGTGATTTTACGTAACATTACTAGTGGCGTGACCAAACCCTTAGAGTGTATGTATACTCAGTCTTCTAAGATACGTGAGTCCCTTCACTGTTCTTTTTCGTTAAATGTAGAATCTAGAAATAACCGAATTGTAACTGTAACAGTATTTTATATACTTTTCAGTATCAGAAATTAGTTCCGTTTGATTGAAAAATATTTTTAATTTAATATTATGTTCTAAATGTGCTACTAAATATAGAAAAATCACATCAATTTTAAACAATGAGCCCCAATACGAATTTTGGATCTTAAAACGGTATTGATGAAAGTTAAACAAATTTGCAAACTTTTTTCATTGAAACAATACAAAAGGATGTTTGAACCTTAAAATAGTACCATCTGCTTTATTTCGTAAAATTAGTACTTTTGGGCAACGAAGCAATGATATGACTGTAAATAAACCCCGATAAAGCCGTCGCATTTCGTAAAGGTGCAACCGGGCTAAAAACGTCCCATACGGACGTTAAAAGTTTCTACCTCCTTATACATTTTTGGTTTACACTGTAGTTCTCGTAGTACCTTTACCACATGAATAAACGTAAATAAAACGGTACAGAATGAAAGCTTCACACTACTACACGCACAACTATGTGTGCGTAACTGTTCACTGACAAGACGCGCGAGGGTAGCAGCGGCCACAGCGGCGCGCGCTCGTGTGGGGAACCGGTTTGAACCAGCTCAGTAAAAGGACAAAGTTGTCGTAGCTTTCATTCTGTTCCTTTCTTTATTCATATGCCTATATTATGAGTACCACAGTGTAAAAAAAAACAATAATTTAAATGGATATATGGGCTGTGGTACTGAAGAATAGTACCACAGCCCATATATATACATAACACCTGATAGGCTAACCCATTATCTCACCTGTTTGAATGCGACGATGAAGGCGAAAATGCTGTACTGTCTTAAACTGGATTAGAAACCTGAAACATACCGGTAGGTACCATTCTGTATTCGGCTGATACAGTTAAGAGTACAATACAGTGCCCCACGGAACTCCGGCGCGCCATGACACTGCCAGCGGTAGGTGCTAGTGAAATATTTTCTACTTGAGCTCAAATCGGAACCAAGAACGCTCAAAGTTACCACCATCAATCGATCACTGCTTAATTTTTTGACGTCACTAACCATGATAATAAATCTAACCTTTGCCAAGGCATTTTTGTGTCATACGAAGGCATGGACCCGGTCGCTAATAAATAGGTACGCAATCACTAATTAGTACTTCGTTACTTACCTGCCCGTATCTATATATATCTATGAAATTGAAAAGAAACAATCTCATGACAGAATAAAAACAATTGTATATAAATTTTTATAATTAAATTCCCATGTTATAGTCCAGTCATACGTAACGTGCTTGCTAACATGAAATAAAATTCTCGTTAACAATGCTAAAAATTCACGGTGGATTAACGAAACAAACAATATAAAGGTGCGTACACATCGGATTCCCGAATATCGTATTACCGGTATAATTGGTTGGACCTTCAGCTGTGGACGTATGGCTAATGCAACAATTTACGCATCAGCTAGTCTGCAAATTGGTGCAGCTTTGTCGGCCGGTCCAGTTGGGCCGCCGCCACCGTGTCGCCGCCGGCCGTGTCGTCGGACGGTGTGCCTGTAACCAGCTTTATGGGCTGGCAGTGGTTCATAAGCGAAGCGGGTGAAAATTGGTACATTGATTTTAATTTAGTTTCGTGTGATATACATATCGATGGTAATATTTTAGTTCTTTTAATTACATAAAGATATATCATACGTTTGGTCGTGGTTACCATAAAAGTCTGTTAAAAAATTGTTTATCACTCCCACTCTTGTGGTAGTTGTAAGAGGCGTCTTAACATTAACTTCCACTCCGCACCCCAAATGACAGAGGTCATTGATCTATGGTAGACGTCTCTTTGTTGTTGATGCGATAATGTGATATTGAATTATTATAGTAATAAGCTTATATCTACTTATACAAAAAGAGAAATAAACCTAACACATTTCTTGATATTTGCGCCGCGTATCATAAATATGTATTTTTCAATATTATGAGTAGAAAACAGCGATAAATCAGAAAACATTAAACCAAACTTCACAAAGTATGGTTAAAATAATATGCGGATAACTTTGCATTATACTATAGACCATCAAAATATGATAGGCTCTAGCTACCTGCCAAATTAGGCGGTATTATTTTTTAATCTTGATTCAAATTGTTTGTTTTGCTACAGCCGTCTGCCTAATGTCAAATTTCATACAAGTCTTATTATGGCAAATTTAAAATACTGCAACATCATTGGCTGTCTATGGTGACAAAAATCTATCATATTTTGTTAGTTAAGTAGATTAAAGGTATCCTCGAATATTTTATTCTAGTTTGGTAAAATTGCCAATAAGGCGAGAAAGTGTTCACGGCCAACTTTTTTAGTTACATTAAAAATCAAGTTTCGAAAACCCTTTATCGTTGTCGCTTATCGACTAAGTTAAAACCTTACCACAACCTATGGGGCTATGGTGGTTTGGTTTGGTACACTTCAACCAGTAATTAATTTAACACCGTGTCGAGGAATTGTACAACACCGTCGGAGTTTTTACCCAAATAAGCTTCGATTATTGAAAAATAACTACCATATACCTTATAATAGCTTAACTAAGTTTTTGTATAGATTATTCTGTATAGAATGTGTCTTAACAAGATTATCTTGTTTAAAGCTCATAAAAAGTTATCAGCTTTCAACAAAATCGACATTGTAATGTCTATATAGTTCTATCTACTTACAGTCAATAGTCAGAAATTTATTCGTACATAGACACGTCAAAAACGAAATTTCTCATCTCAAGTGTAGTTTTGCTTAGGAAACGATAATGCTTGTAATCATATTTAGGAATATAGACGGCAAGAAGTTTATACAAATGTAAATGGGTATATGTGTACAAAAAATATAAATATTAAAACAGAGTTAAAACGTTAATACATACATAGATAAGATTGATAAAGATTAGCTTAAAGGACAAAATTTTAAAAGATACATGTTAAAACATTTTACATTCGGCTCTTTTGTTCGAGTTAACGAATTCATCGTTGCAATAAAACTGTTGCTCAATAAGCATGTATTTTAATATAAGTTTAAAACCTTTGACATTGTGCCTCTATCACGCTTTTTAGCAACCTGTTAAAACAATCGGGTCTTAACATGCTTGGCGATACATTATAGTTTTACTACCTACACAATGGATAAAACATATGATCATTTTTAGAAATACATGTTTTCTATAACACAATACAAGGCGGCCTGAAAACTCCAACAATGCATATTGGTTAGGCATTTGCTACAACCTGGCTAGCCACCACCCTCAAGTAGAAAATACATATGTATGTGGCCATGCACCTATCCGTCTATTTCAGTAGCTGATCTTGAAAGCCAGTTCCCTTCTAGGTTAGCCTCTTACCTATACATCTCCACTCACATCATCACTTGCTATCAGGTGATATTGTGGTCAAAATGTAGCGTATCGGATAAAAGATCACAAAAAGTTGGTTACGGTTTTATACATCCTACATCCTGACAGTTAACCTCCTTGAGATGCTCAGGTAGGTATCCTTCAGTGATAAAGTCGTTAAGCTGGTTATGGACCCTAATGTGCAGCAACATCCTCTTCATGTTGACCTATGCGTTGAATTAGCAGCATGCCAATGCTTAGGTTTGCAAGGTTGTAGGGTATTTTGCGAATGTCCGCCTGGCTAGCTATTACCCTCAAGTAGAAAACCGCCAAGCACCTAATGGTGTGTTCCGGCAGCTGCCCTTGAGTACCAGTAATTCTAGGTTAGCCTGAACAACATCTTCGACCACATTATCACTTACCATCAGGTGAGATAGTAGTCAAAGGCTAACCTACCAGGCATAAAAATAAAATTAAAATAAATGGGCGTTAGAAATAGCTTGTTTGGTGACTGTACTGCATGTGTGTAGACAGTTATTCTACACACATGCAGTACATATCTACATAATATTATTGTTTCATTAATTTATACATAAACTTCACTGAAACCACTTTTATTTTACTGCTGATAGGCTAGCCTTTCACACCTTATCGTTAGTAATGATTGGGTCGAATGTGTTTACTAGGCATTTTTTTATGCGTGATAGGTTAACCTTTGACAACTATCTCACCTTGATGGTAAGCGATGATGTGATTGAACATGTTGTTCAGACTAACTTAGAATTACTGGTACTCAAGGGCAGCTGTCAGAACACACCGTTAGGTGCTCGGTGACAGATTTTCTACTTGAGGGTGGTAGCTAGCCAGGCGGGCATTCGCAAAATGCCCTACCACCATGCTAACTGTAATGGGCTATGGTCCTCGAAAACAGCTGCCGAAACACACCGTTCAGGTGCATGGCAACAGGTTTTGTTACTTGAGAAGCTAGCTAGGTGATTATTTGCAAAATGTCCTACCACAACGGCTGCCATCCTAAGAGAAAAACAGGGTTTGACGAGCACGGAACGTGCGCTTCCGAAAAATGCCACAATAGGTCACCCTGTCAAGTCATGATCGCAGCAGAGGTTGCGTAACCTAGTTGATCAGTTAAGAACTACTACTAAAGCAGCGCTATGAGCATTTCAAAAATCTCGTATGTTAAAAACTAACTTTCAATATAAAAAAGGGCAATGATCTCATTAAATTTTGCAAATTTTAGCTAAGAATTTGGTGAAATATTAAAAACTAGAACAGCGCCGTAAACCATTAGGTAAATGATCTTAAATATAATTTAGTTCGACTTTTACTTCCATTAAGCAAGCTTTAAAATATTTCTTTAAAATCGATAAAATGGTAATAGGGACATAAAACTCATTATGCTTACTGTATCGGCCTTTACAAGAACCAGCTTCAATATAGTCTATTTACATAATTTTAAATAATAGGTAAGCACGTTAACAGTGAATTACCAATAAAATAAGTGGGTTAGCATTCTTCAGAGACTTTTGTCTATTTGAGGTCGTTATATGATAAAATATGATTCAACTAGAATTAGATTCCACCCTCTAAGCTCGGAAAGGTTATTTTTGTTATTGTGACGAACAAGCTCGGGACCCATCTGATGCTAAGGAAACTAATTTTTGCCTATGATGATTGCGTCACAAGTCACGAGTTGCACTGCGCCCGTCACCTTAAGACATGGTTGTTAAGTCTCATGTGCCTGTAATTTCACTGGCTCTCAAGGACTGCTGCCGAAACACAACGTCAGGTGCTTGGCGACAGATATTCTACTTCAGGGTGGTCGCTAGCCGGGCAGGCATTTGCAAAAAAAGTATTTGTATTGCAACTTGAGAAAGTGAAGGATCGTCCGATTGATCAAAAAGCGAAGTGAGTGATTATATTATTCAGCCACAAGCGAAGCGAGTAGTTTAAATAAATAATCCTGGGCCTAGTGGGAGTTGCTGACATACGGGACGCAAAATAACTTTGATGCCGAATAAAACACATAATTTTTCACCTCATTTTCGTCAGCAAGGAAAATGCTATAACCAGCTTCTACATAAATAATTATAGTAAATTAGCGTTATTCTTATTTAACTTTAAAATTAATAGTAACAATACCACAGTTGGTATTATTGAATTAAATTAAATGTTTGCGACCTTTAACGGCTAAAAATAAAGACTGATGCAAGTCCTCTAGGTTGTTTTTTCAAGTGACAAATGGAAATAATGCATTGAATTAGCAGCATGCCATTGCATGGTGCTAATTCAGTAAGCATAAACACTTGTTAAAGTACGCTGATCTGTAAGTGAAGTAAATTCGGCACACAACAGTATTCTTTGCCATTTTGACGACTTTATTAACCATATAATAGCGGGTGTGCTACCAGCAGAAGCGTTTCCCTAGATAGTTAGCATTAGAAAGGCAGCTGGAACTAAAACCAAAGAAAAAATAATCTACGGTAATATATCGATTCTATTCTTAGGTAAAATACTTATATAAATAATTATTTGTAGGTACAAAATATTTCTTTGTCGTGTTTTGTAAACTCAAAAATAAATATTATATCGAATACACATACGAGGGATAAAGTTGCGGTAAAGGTGATGACAAAAATGCTCCTTAAATTATAGTATGATACAATCATCATAAAATAATTAACATGATATTTGGCTTTTGTATTGTTTGTGCCACGTCAGGCAAATAATACATCGCTACAAAGTCTTATAATACCAGACCACACCAAATACGAGCTTCGATTTATCTACATGACACAATTCTTTATGCCCAGAGGTCGAATGTTTTTTTTAAAACCTTCGCAAACAGCTTGTAAAAATAGTCAGTAAAAAGAGCTGCTTTTATGCCACAATAACTGTTACGGTAATCTGCGGTATATATTATACGGGTAAAGTTTTGTGCAACGAGTCCTCCCTTGAACTCAATTTAAACACTTTTAAGGGAGCATACACACCTGGCCTCGATAAACATCGTAACTATTGTGAAACCCGAGAATTTTGAACCTCAATTTTGACAACAAAAAGACCATAATCGATTTTGGACACACAAAAGAGGCATTATATTTGACAATTCAACTGCACAAACGTTGTTTGCGGTAGAGATTATTTCGGTTGAAATGAATGAAGGCAAAACAGGATTCGAATTTTTGGGATGTAATTGAAATCTGAAGGCTCTCAAGGCGGGTTTCTTATTTTTTTTTCGACATTTGATCGGTTCGAGTGTCACACGAAACAAGGTAAAATGCAATTTGATTGTAATGTTTAAAAAAGTTGCGTACAAAAAAGTAGCTGTTAGATGATTGACAAGCGGAAATCTTAAACAAATAAATATAGTATCTTTAACATTATTGAGTATTTTTCCCAAGTTTTTATTTATTTTACTAGTAGTAAACTTGATTTTTGTTCCCCGTGGGGTTACGCGCTCTCTTGACATAAAAAAAAATCATAAGTTAAATGTAGGGCCAAATTTCAGTTAATTGACATTGGGACCAAATCTATCAAAACACATTTTACTGTTTTTGAATATTCGATGCCAGTAGAACAGCGTTTAGTTTATCTTACGAATCGTTAAGAACAAATCTAAAACGTACACTTTCCTCGGAGTTGAGGTTCAAGTATCAGAAAATATAACTAAATAAAAAACTTTACTTACTGTTTTTCGTTATTTTTCTCAATCGGTATGCATCAAAAATAAGGTCCATATACAACAAAAGATACTTTTATTTTTAAGTAATTCTTCAATGAATTGAAATTTTGTTGTTTTCAAAACGTAAAATAAATATATGAATGTTCCGAAAAATATAAATGTATCAGGGTAAATATTACTTACCTAAGATTTATTTCAAATCAAAATAATTATTTTGCTGGAATATAGGAACAGATCTAATGTTACGATAAGGTGTAGCTCCATATACAAACCCTTGTGGCGTACAAACTATTATACATCGTGAAAATGACAATATTAGTTTATTTCAGTAGTACATAATGTGAATATAAAAATAATAACAATTTAAAAATAAATATAATACAATAATTGATAGTTATGTCCATTGTAATATTATATCATTAAAAGAAATTCATCTATAACCTTATCGCAAAAGAAATTTGTGGCCTCTATATATTGACAATTTCGTGTCATTAATTACATTTTTGATGGGTGAGGTTTTGGAATCCGAATTTTTAATACAGATATAATGCAAAATCTATCCTCAGTATTACTAAAAAGCATAATATGATAAATTGTCAAAGTCGGAGCTTTTTTATGCCTTATAGGTTAGCCTTTAACCACCATTTCACCTCATGGTAAGACGAAGATTTTGTTCAGGATAACCTAGAATTACTAGCTCTCAATTACTAGCTACCAAAACTCACCGTTAGGTGCTTGGCGACAGATTTTCTACTTCAGGGTGGTAGCGGGCATCTGCAAAATGCCCTACGACCGTACAAAATCGGGGCTATTGGCATATTATCGCTATGAATAAATAGTTATTATGTTTTTTGATAAATACTATCGTCGACTAGGGCACTAGACATATTTTGCAAAATCTTTTTCTTTGTGCTAAGTTCAACCTGGATTCATTTACTTTAAGAACTCGTAGTTCATTAACCACTTAATATTTCCCCACTTGCCCATGCATAAATCTTAATTAATAAAATATTAATATAGTCAAATGAATGTAAAACAGTTCCAAGGAAGAGATAATATCTTCATTCATTTTAAAATACATAGTTTTTAAGTAGAAAGCTATTCCCGACCGTACTTCGGCCCTATCCTAATAAATCACAACTAAGCCAAATTGCATTTTTTGCCTCGAACCTGCTGGTCATTGTCTTCAACCATTAAAACATTTAGCCTTCAACCTTCGTGGTCTATTGATTAATAACTCTAAACAGGAAACGTATGGTAAAATTGTAATAGAAAAACGAACCCGCGGGCAGTAGTCATTATTTCACTATCTTCACTTATGGAAGGGTTCGGTAGAAAATAATGATTAATTATTGTAATTTAGTTCATGTCATCGGGACCTCCACATGGTTGGGACCACAGTGTGAAACTGAGCGGTAGGTGAATTCGATACTGTGTTCAACATGTGTATATCGACAAATAAATGTCGTATGCAATCACAGCTGACGGTTAGTATTTATACCATACAATTTAACTATCAAACATTTGGGCAGATAATATAATATCAATAGACAAAAAATAAATTTTGTTCAAGAATAAAATACCTACTTATTGATAAAACAAAAATAACCTTTTACATTGATTTGATATTTAACTACTGTAACCGTATCAGTCGAATTGTCCCCTGTTGAACACAGAACCCCCTATTGAAGAGGGTGTTGACATAATCTCCACGCTTGGCAGGCGTCTTGGGATCGCAGTTCCTCAGTTGCTGCCAATCTTCCCGTATTTTACCCACAGTCGCCTCTTACAACACCCTTAGGTAGAAATGGGGGGGGAGGGCAGCATTCTAGCCCGACACACCACTAGGACCGGCATCCGACGAAGTCAAAGTAGTGTTTAATAAAATACCTTTTACAAATATTTTTCTTAAAGAATAAAATTATGCCTATTATTTTTTAAGTAGTAAGCTTTTGTTATTACAAAAAATGAATTTTTGATGTATGTCACTCCAATGTCTAACTCTTGTGAGTACGATTTGAGTCTTGGATGTAGGATGATAAGTGAATAATGAAAACAGTTTGAATTATAAGTGGCTAGATGCGAAAACATTCTTATCTTGCAAGGCCGCACCAGACTACCAGTATAGCGAGACGGTACGTGAAAACTAGAGCTGTTTAGTATCTATAAGTTTGACCATGTGCATTAAGTACATAACGTATACATTTCTGTATTTTTTGCAGCTTATTAAATAAAACAAGACTCTTCTTGCTGCATCTTTTTTTCACTGTCGACAGGCCCTCCCCACAGTTTAATCTTATTCCAGGTGCTGTTTATCTGATTGTACGCCGTTAAAGGGTTTAAATGGACGTCACGGACAGTAATATGTAGTTAGTTTTTGGAACTGTTTAGTTTGTGCCTTGATGGCTCATTATTGAAACATTAAACAGTAAAAAAGAAATGACTTGAATTTCAAATAAAAGCAATTATAACAAAAAATACTTTGAATTTGTTTTTTTTATGGTTATAAGCATTCATCGGGACTCAATCGCGATTATACCGGTCGGCAATGAATGCTTCGTAATAGAACAGCTCTAACTTGCGGCAGGAGAATGCCTGACAACCTTACATGATAGGGTACATAAGTTTTTTTCAATAGGTAAATTTCTCGAGTATTTCTGGTTCATTGTTTATCATTTAAGTTACTTTTATAGATAAAATATGAAAATTTCAGGTTTTCAGTTTCAGTTTAATTGTAACTTTAACCGTATACGAACTAGCGACATACGAGGACAAGAGGATTTTGTTACATATCAAGAAAATTATTAATTTTACTGACACAAACAAAATATTTTGTGTATTAATTGGAGAAATCTTCATTTGTTTACCAAACAAGCAAACACGATTATTTGATAATCCACAAGAAATTAATGACGCTATACTGCTGCTCACGCCTGTTTCACAATATAAGGGAAACATTTTTTTATGGATTGCTAAACATCCTTCAATCTTAATGACATATATAACTAAATACAAATAATTGTTTGTACAATCCACCACTAAAAGCTTACCTTTTTCGACAATTCCACTAATAGTCAAACCAAGTGAAGCACACAAAAACCGTGCAATCACCAGCAAACTGAACAATGGTACTTGAGCGACAATACAAAACATAGCAGTATGGATATTTCCAAATTTGAGACAATATTCTTTTTAACCTACTATAAAGAATAAGGAGTTTTTTTGTGACTGTCGTAAGTCATTACGACTCCCACAGAAAGATATGAGTAATATAAAGATATAGTAAATAATAATAATATAACAATATAGTCCCACAGACAATGGGCGGAATTATTAATTACAAGATCATATCAAACCGTAAATGATGTGGGTTCAACACTCCAATAATTATAATATTCTGTTATGCGATTATTTATATCTATAAGCAATTGTGTAGAATTGTCGTACATTTTGCATGTCAATAAAGGGGAAAATCAATGTTATACCCAAAAATGGCAAAGTTGTAATTAAAGAAACTGTTTATATATATTGTACTATATTATATAATTTACATATAAAAATGTAATACTAAAGAAACATGTTGAAGCAATAATAGTTTCTTTTTAATGTTTTTTAACAGACTTTCAAAAAAGGAGAAGGTTCTCAATTCGTCTGTTTTTTTATGTTTGTTACCTCAGCAATCTGGACTGGGTGAACCGATTTGAAAAATTCTTTTTTATTTGAAATGTTGTATGCTTGTCGTTTGGTCCCATTTTAAATTTAATCAAAATCGGTCAAGCGGTTTTTGAGTTACACTAAAATACCTGAAAAATATTCACCTATCGTGATGATATAGGCGTTAACAATGAATCATAATCGATCCCGTAAGTAGCAAAAAGTCCCTAAGTAAGGTCACTAAAAAGTGTGAAAAAAAAAGTTTTGCAAAAAATGGAACTGACTTCAGCACCCAAAAGTGTGAAATAACTTGTTGAAGTCGGTACAGTGCGCACAGTATTGTGATAAAAGGTACTTTTGAACTATCATGGTACCGACTTCAACAAGTTATTTCACATTTTTGGGTGTTGAAGTCGGTTCCATTTTTCGCAAAAAAGAAATTAACATATATGAAATGCGCTACGTATAGTACTAGGACGCGTCATAATACCCCTAGCGTAAAAAGGTTTAAGAATCAAAGGACTGTTTCATATTCTCACTAGATAGATCGTAAAAGGAGAATAAGATAAATGCACCGTCACTTTATACAATAATTATTATTCTTGTGTCATTATTTGCGTTATCTTCTCTGACAACGCAAATAATGACACAAGAATAATAATAGACGAACTCCACTTATGTTATGAACGGTAATTACTCTTATTAGTTGTAAAAAACTGTGATGCCACAGAACAGTTTAAATTTGTTATCTGAACTGCATATCTATGGCGGAAAATAAGGTTATGATTTTACAGATGTTTGCCCATTTAAAGGTTTCATTATAACTCGTTCTCCCCTTACTGAAAATAAAACTGTAAAGTGATGCGGACGTCACACAAAGAGGAGACATACATCAAACAACAAAAACAGGACTCTCCACGGGCGGAGCGACGGGCGAACACTATCATTTACGCAACTATTTGTCATCGAGATTCGGGGTGGTACTGTTATGGGTTCTACCACGCTCTACTTTGTATTGTTGAGAATCACTTGCTTTAATTGAATTTTGAAAAAATAATTCAAAACGTAATAAATAATATGTATATAAAACGTAGAAATAATATTTCTAAATACCTATCTATTTCATCTTAGTTAGTTTAGTTAATATTATTGTTTATGAAACGCTTCACGTCTGAAACGGGTGAATCTTTTTTCATGTAATAATATACTTAAATAATTATCTTATGTGTCAAGTTTTGTATTGTATTTTTTTTAAGCTGATAGGCTATGCTTTGACCACCATGTGACCTGATGATAAGCGACGATGTGGTCGAAGATGTTGTTCAGGCTAACCTAGAATTACTGACTTTCAAGTACAGCTACCGGAACGTTAGGTACTTCTACTTGAGGGTGGTAGGTAGCCAGGCAAGCAATCGCAAAATGCCCTACTACAATACTTTATCTGACTGCCATCGTAAGACAACAACCGGGACCGACGGCTTAGCGTGCCATCCGAAGCACGGACGCGTTCAGTGGTAATGTCACTAGCGGTCACCCATCAAAATCTTAACCGCGGCGGACTTTGCTTAACTTAGCTGATCAGTTAAGAACGGCTAAGCCAATTTCGCCACGAGCGCTTCAAGTCTTGCAATAGTCGATATTAAACCAAATTCTGGTAACCACTCGAGACAAAAGCCGTCAGTAGCATCCCCGGAAGCTGGATTAACGGTTGTCAACGTGATGAATGACGTGCGTAAGTTACACGACAATGGAATGTGCACGTCCCATTTGCCCCCTACAGTCTGATACGCGCCGCAGCAATTCATTAATTATTAGATTTTTGTTTTCGGATATGAAGCTGCTGTTAACAGCGTTGCCACAGTTATTCCCTCACTGTTTATCGATAGCTGAAAAAACCCTAGTGACATTTAATCTAATGACATTTTACTGATTCAACAATGGGTCAATATATGTTACGCTGGCAGTGGTTGTAAAAAATGACGCTTTAGTTGATAAAAGTAAGTGCGGCACTCTGATAAACTAAAAAGAGGGCATTTTAGTATTATGAGAAAATATTTTTCACCTTTAACCAGGGGGTGACAACAAGGTGTATACAAGTAAATTACTTATACTAAGGGCCTGTTTCAGAATGTTCGAATAAGTTCCGGTTATACTACCAAGAACATAATTAATAAATAAAACACTATCTTTGCGTTAACTTTTCGGTCACACTCATCGATTTAACTAATCCTTCGGTTAAAGCTTGAAACGCGCTACATGTTAACTGTAATTTTTATCATTCAGTTATTTTATGTGTTGGTTAGCATCCCGAAACTTTATTAGGACATTCTGAAACAGACCCTAAATAGTATAAGTAATTTACTTGTTTATTTATATTTTGCCCCACAGCAAAATTTAAAATATAAAAGACAAAATTTAAAAAATAAAAAAAAAAAAATTTATAATAAAATCGAAAAACACGAACTGCAAAATTAGACAAGATTAAAATAATTTTATTATTGCTACAGTCGGTAGCTAGGTCTTTCTTTACCAGGTAAAAATCTCTTAAGCAAGAGTCCGTCTTGGTGGGTACTAACACAGTGTCAGTTATTTTGCTTCGAAACAGTAGTGTGCAAACATAAAACATATGTCTAAGCGGGAAGGGCACTCGAGCAAGTGAAGTTATTTGGCGAATAAGACATAAGAACTGCTATACTACTGTAAAGTCGCGGAGTGATGAGTTCAGTGAAGTGTCATGCACAACTAGGATGGTAACACTACAACTATAATGGATAGGCGTGACGGTTATCATCAGGTGGATGACATGTTCGTCTCCTCATTTTGTAACTTAAAAATCAGAGATCTGTGATGCAGAGAACACACATCGTTCGAAAATAAATAAATGTATAAATAAATTACCTAATAAACTCACCGTCTATTGTATGAGATCAATACATATCAATCGTAAAGATGGTTAAAGATGATGAATAACACCCCGACCTGCCTCTTCTAGGATATACCAGCGAAATTGTTGGAATATACGAAAATCAAGACTAAAAAATAATGAATAAACCATTTCTATCCCCTTAGTCAACAAATTCATGCTTTCATAATAAGTAAAAATCTAATTGTTGTACCCAATAATTTGTCAGATTATGCAGAACAATACGTTAGCACATTTTAGATCGACGACGTTTGTGTCTGCGTTCGATTGCCCTACAAAATTAGGAAACCGTGACAATGTCCCTACAAAAGACAATACTATTAAAAATAACGATCTTTTGTTTAAATTCTACAGCACAGAAGAAACAAAACATTACTCGGATTTAGGAAGAAATCGTGTTTCTGTGTAAGAGGACGATTGCGTCAAAGGACATAAAAATATATGGTTCTGCACATCATAGACTTGTGAACAGTACACTGCTGGAGTAACAGTAATTTCTAAGGATATTTTATTTCAGTTTTAAAATGTTACAACTACTTATTATCTTTACTATACAAAACTTTTTGAAACCCTCGAAACTTGCTGCAGTGGGTGTTGCTTGACTTAGACGACTCATAACCAATAAACTAAGATAAGCAACTTCCGCTATGCGGTCATAACTAAGATGGGTGACCGTTAGTGGTAGGTACTTACTACTAAGCGTGCACGTGCTTCGAAGGCCGTCATTGGTCCCGTTTTTTGTCATAGAATGGCAGTCGTTATAGCATGGTAGTAGAGAATTTTGCAAATGCCCGCCTGATTGGCTACCACCTTCACGTAGAAAATCCGTTGACAAGCAACTAATGGTGTGTTCCTGAAAAGCTGTCTTTGAGAGCCAGTAATTGTAGATTAGTCTCAACAATTCTTCAACCACATCATCATATACCATACGGTGAGATAGTAGTCTAAGAACTAGGCTATCAGCTATGAAAAACAATTGCTCCATTAGCAAATGTAAATTATTATTTTTTAAGAGAAATATGGCAAAGTAAAATTTTTGAGTGTTGCAATTAAATAAACATTAGAATTAAAACATTTTTTATAATAAAACTGCCCACCTAGGTAAATAGGTCCTACAGATGGAACCAATATGAAATTTGCATAGACACGTGTCCAAGATCCACATGTTGTTTGGTTTTTTTGCGAATGCCCGCTTGGCTACCTACCACCTTAATATATTAAAAAAGAATTGTGTCCTTGATAGCCTTATTCACAACAACTACTTCTACTACACTCCAATAAATATGTTTTCAGCCTCTTTTAAAAACCTCACATATATTAATCTTACAAAAAAAAATATTTGCCTTTCCTGACCATATTGTAATGAAATATAATGACATATTCACTTTTTCACAAACTATGAAAAAATATACAAATGTTAGAGAATGTCATATATTTTACTTCTATAAGCAACTGAAACATCTCCTTGGCATCAGATTATGTACTGTTTCGCAAGTATACTTCTAACTGTAGATCCGGAATATCCATTGCCTGTCTGTACAATTTTCTAAGAATGAGATCCCGCTGGATGAAACAATCGACCGTTGCATTTAGCTTAGTAAATACGCCTTAAAACTTTTGGAAATGTGCCACTAGACACCGTCTTTTGTTTATTTTGTTACACAGTAGCACTTTGGCACAATAGAGTTGTATCATAGACAGTGTTAACTTGGAAATTTAATGTCGAACAACGTACAAAAAGTGTTGAATAGCTAACAAAAGTCGCCTGTGGCGTACCCTGGGCGGTTAAAAGGATCAATTTTAATTTCAGTTACCCAGAAATGCGTGACGGACCTTTCATTGTAATTGTGAAACAAATTTGTTGAAAAGGAAGTTTCATGGATCATTCTCTTGATAAAGGTCTGTCTTAAACGTTATTGTTTGATTATGATGCGTGTAAATTGTTTTTCGTCGTGTTATATATTATTATAGATACATCTATTGAACAATTAAACTGAATACGTAAGTACAAAGTCAAAGTACAAACGGACCTACTTGTAATTAACTTATTGCGGAACGGATTACAATTTGATGCTTCTAATTCTTTTAAGGTGTATAATGTACTTAGGGCCTATTTCAGAATGGCGCGGCTCCGCCCGCGCGTATGTCGGTTATCGCGCAAAAACATTAACCTCTTTTTGCGCAGTTGAATAAAAACTATCCTTTGTTTTTCCCGGGTCTCAAACTATTTCCATAGCAAATTTAATTCAAATCGGTCCAGTAGTTTTGGCGTGAAAGCGTGATAGATAGACAGATAGACAGAGTTACTGTAGCATTTATAATATTAGTACTGATTGAAAAATGTCCGATATATTTATCGAACCAACTGACATAATTTTACGAGAACCAGTTGATATGTGTGAACTGTAGAGGAGAACACATTACAGAGCATCTGCATAAATATTCAAAAGCATTTTTGCCCAAGCTTAAAGAGAAACGCTTTGCTAGCCTTTTCGGACGTTCAGTGAAATATTTTTTTATTCTATTTTTGTGTTATTGTGACGCATCAAGCTCGAGGTCCACCTGTTGTCAAACGGACCAACCTCTACATATAACAGATGCATCTCGTCACAGGTCAAGAATTGCACTGCACCTTTTGAGACATAGTTGTTAAGTCGCATGTGCTTGTAATTGAAACAATACAGGCGGGAAATTTTATTTATGTCCACGTACAGAAAAATGAAGTCGAAGTTCTAATAAATTCTTACCAATCTACTATTACCATATAGGTACTTTCTTCAAAGCTCAAAATAGCCAATTTGGTGATTGAGAACATGTTAGATAAATCTTAATAGTTTTTATTCCGCAGCGGCGGTCTACTGCCGAAGCTTTTATTCCACCCCATTTTATTGAACATAAATTAACGCTACAACCTCACAAAATAATTAAGACAGCGTAATAATTAAGCCGTGGAATGGTCGCACGTCGACGAAATGCTCCATAAACAAACAGAACATCTCAATATAAGGAGAGTACTGTGCTTGGACATAGCTACGCGATCACAACGACTGCTTGGGGCATAGCATACGCGTCTGTTGTTAAAATTTACCAAAATTTAAATAGGTTCGCATTGGATATTATCAGACCATTGTACAACATGAAATATTAGTCTACATTAGAGAAAAATCTGAAACAAAAAGAGGTTTTTATTACTTTTTATTTTTGACCTAAGGGACAGGCTTACCATCAGAGTGGTACCTCTTCGTAGTCTCTCACATTTGACAGCATAATAAACTCATCTATGTTGCAATTGGTATTTTACCTTCTATATATAATATCTATATCTAATAAAATAATTCAAATTTATATTAGAAATAATCTGTATCTGAGCGATACTAGCGCTTAGGTATAACTATTGTTGTTTATATTACCTACAAATAATATATGTATAACTATTTAGCAGTTTGAAAACGCAGAATAAAATTTTAACAATGTGCGCGAAACATGAGTATATCTTTATAAACAAAATGTGCACTATAGGATATGATATATAAAACATTAAAATTATTGTTTTTATAATAAATTGCAACCATTTGATCATGCATCGTTCCTGCTAATAATGGCACAGTGTACAAATAAGGCACAATTACACTATGACCTTTTGTAGTCACATCATTTGTGTAGGTGTTTGTGTTCGTAGCTTTTAACATTAACATAAACATTGGTTCGATCGACTCCACTACAACCATACACTCACAGTTTGAATACATTACGAAGCGCGTTGTTTTTTATATCCCAATAATTTCCGAATTAAACTGTTCCCGATAGGAAAATTCTACTCATATCGATTCTCGATTCGATACATTTTTATTCGTCCCTTTGGGGTTTCCAGCGTTATTCGGCGGTAGAACTAGATAGACACGTTACGAGTTGGTCCTTGGATCATAAAAATCGATTTCTTTATCCGTTTACATGCTCGTCATTAATGGTCAGATAGTATCGATGCGTTTTATACCACCGCATAAGGCTTAATGGCATTTATTTTGAGTTCAGAAATAAAATGTGTACTAATTTATTTTTATTTTAATACGTTTGCAACAAAACATTCTTATAGATAGGTATCCTTACAAGCAAATAAGTAAAAAATAACAAAAAATTACAAATTAAATGCAGTTTTGCCTTGGGTAAATATTTTTCGTGGTATTTATAGCGCATACTTTTTTTTCAACCCTCGTTATGGAACAAGCACGAGGCCCGTTAGATGGAAAGCGCTAACCTCTGCCTATAACAGATGCAGATCGTCACTTGTGGCGAACTGCACTGCATCTATCACCCTGAGACATAAAGTTGCTAAGGTTGATGTGCCTGTATTTTCACCAGCACCCCTTCCCCGCCCCTTGATACTGGAACACAGTTAAGTGAACATTGCTGCTTGGCGGTAGAAATAAGCATGGTGGCAGTACTTCCCTTAACGAACTCGAACAAACACTCTACTGATACTAATATAATAAATATATATAAATAGATTTTCTGCGATAAGCTACTCAACAATTGTGGTAGAAATATCACATCATTCATTAAAATATTTGCCTCGTTAAAAATCTGAAAACAAGTGACTTACTATGTAAAATTACTCGTAACATACTGCATTCAACCCACCTACAACAAGGATTATTATTAAGATTTTTCACTCATTTAAAAATAAATATGAACCCAGTTTTGAAGAGAAACAAACGTTCCAATACCTTTTAGAAAACAAATTTGAATTCACACAGCATTCCAAAATAGCCCGGGGCAACGAAAAAATATACACCTACCTAATTTTATAGTTCTGAAATACCTCGATGATTTTTTGTTTCAACCGCCACACTTTGGAGGTGTCGATGGATATTAATGTCCAATTAATATGCCGTTTAAAGGATGAATCATGATTGTTGTATGATTTTAGTTATATTTAATATCTACCGTGCTTTTTCCGAGACTTGAACGATCCGAGAGTTAGCTATTCAGATGATAAATAGCTAGTCATGTGCGGCAGAAATAAAAATCTTTACATAATATTATAAAAAATTGTCAAGGTATGTATAGTACTGTTCACTTACTCAATCATTTGAATAATTTGAGAAATATTTAATATTATCGTTTTCTACAGGCATGTGTGTGTATTACAATTACAAGGCGAGAGCCTTGACTAGGTCTGTGTTCATTAGGTGTCAACAGAGCCTTCTTGTGATAAAAAAATCTTGTCATTTAAAAAATCACAGCCTAAATGAATGAATATAAATAAAAAGTGCCCATTTTATTTTTTATATCTCAACATTAACAATATTAATCCTGCGAAATATATGGGTACTTACGTAAACAACACACACATATTTTTTAAATGCTAGCATGCTTTTTTTTACAAAACACTAAAATCAGTACACAATACGACAGTTAATACAACAAATGCTTGTCTTAAAATGCTTTAAGTGCAGTCCAAATTGCTCTAGCCTACCACCAGTTGGCAGCTACCCAACATGCTGGTAGCATTGTCCCGTTGGATTGCAATGCTTATTCTTTAAAACCATTAAATGGCAGCATTTTGATCACGCATCGCACCAACCAAGCGCTCTGGTAAGTTTCGGATACCATTAGCTCCTACGGACTCAATCGCGTGCCTTACTAATTTTATTATGTATGCATAAAAGCTCCTGCCCGTTCGAATTCAAAACAATTTTTGGCCCAAGTAAGTACCAGCATTTTAATCACGCGCCGAGTAGAACACACGCTCTGATTAGTTTTGAAAAATTCGATGCGCTTCCGGTACCCTACTACTAAATGTGTACCTACTACTGTATTATTGAGCTATCAATAAATACTTCTGGTCGAAGGATCGGCTGTAACCAAGTGCGCACGGACTAGTACCGTCACACACCTTTGCAAATCTCACCATTTATAATTGTTTATAAATCGGTAAGATTGCGCCAGTGGCCCCGGCCATTGCGGAGACTTCTTCCCCAGACCAACGACAACTACATGGTATTAATACGGTATTGGTATTAACGGTTGCCTCCCATTGCCGTCGGTCATGGACCGTGATCCGGGTCCAAACAAGGGCCCTTTTCAGGGCCAGCATGACCATGCTCCACAGCACCCGCGCCGCCAAGAGGCGCAAAAAGGCCCTTCTCAGGGCCAACCAGATTCGCCAGAGTCACCCCCTTATGCAGCCTCCAGCCCACCGACAGCGTCTGGAAGTGCTAAGAACGTACCAGCTACTGCACCAATGTCTCCAAGAATGATATATGAGAGCGATATGTGCACGCTCTCCCGACTTGTTAAAGTCGGTGCCTTCTCAGAGGGAATGATGCAGTGGATGAGCCTGTATCTAAGACTTCAAGAGGCCGAACTAGAAGGTACTGATATCTCGGCGGACGATAGGGCATCCCTGGAATTCGCAGCAAGAGCTGTCATTACACTGCCACCATCCACGCACACGCCTACTAAAATACGTAGCCAGATAGAAGCCTCTCAAGAAAGCCGCAAGCGCCCACGCGCGCGGTCACTATCAGTGACCCCGCCGGCTGCGAAGAAGGGTTCATCTTCCCGGGACAGAAGCCCGGTCAACCCCAGGCCCGCGCCCGACGACGAGAAATGAAACCCGCACAGAAACCTAAGCAGGCTACAGTACCCACCACTGAGCCACTACCGCAGAGGGCAAAACGCCCTATTGAGCCCTCGTTCGCGCAGGTAGCGCTTACTGAAAAACAGGGCGGCGTGACGCGGGCCCCTCCCCGCAACCCACCGCAGCCACAGAAGAGCGTGAAAGAGACGGCAGGAGAGCGAGAAGGCAATAGCCGCGCCCCTCCCCGCACCGCACCCCAACCCCCCCAGAGAGTGAAAGAGACGGGGCAACAACTGAGAGAGGAGATGGATACGCAGGCGACCCCCGCCCCGGTCGGAGGGAAGGAGAAAGCTCCTCGCTATCCACCTCTCATCGTCGAAAAAATCAGTAACTGGACCGCCCATTTTAAAACCCTGGCAGGAATGCTAGGCAGGACTCCAAACGGCAGACCTTATGGGCAAGGGATCCGTTTTATGCCCGCGGATGAGAAAGAGTATAGATTAATACAATCATACATAACCGACTTAGAAAAAAAAGGAGAATATCAGCTGGTTCAGCTACTCGCTGCCAGCTGAAAGAAGCCTAAAAGTCGCTATCCGCGGGCTACCAGCTGAAACGGATATAGACATGATCGCCGCAGACCTCCTTGAACAAGGATTCGAAGTAGAGTATATGAAGAACATACAGGCAAGACAGGGCAAACCGGGCAGTATCTTCTATGCCCAACTCAAGAAGACGCCAAATCTGATCCCGGCGATATATGACGTGACAGAGATTTTATACATGCCCGGAATTACTATTGAAGCATGGCGCGGCAAGAGAGGGCCCGCCCAATGTCACCGCTGTCAAAAATTCAGACACAGCTCGCACAACTGCCACCGTCAGCAGGCGTGCGTACGCTGTGGAGAAGAACATGCCGCCAGAGAATGCCCACGTCCCAGGGAGGAGCCAGCGACGTGCGCAAACTGTCAGGGGACGCACCCCGCCAATTTTAAATCCTGCCCCATCTTTAAAAAGGAGATAAGGAATAAAAAGGCGGGAACTGTGGCTGCCACACAAGCCATAAGAAGAGGCGCTGCCCCCGTAGTACCAGCTACGGTACAAGAAACGGCAACGGCGTCCTTGATGGCACCGGCTAATATGCCCAGAACAGCCGGGAAGAACGTCAACAAGAACGCCAACAAAAAAAGAAAAAGAAGAGCAAAACAAATGAGCAACAACAGCAGCCACAGATCCAACAACAAGACGCGCCCCGACGCGACTCCCTGGGACAAACAATTGGAGTCCTTAAGGAGATCCTGGAGGCGGTCCAGGGAGGAACGGATCCGGAAACAGCCACCTTACAGGGGCTAATGAGAATTTTGCAAGGCAATAATGGATCACAACGACTTTAAAGTTGTTTACTGGAATGCCGAAACACTCCGGGGGAAGGCTAAACTGCTGACCACCTTCCTCCGGGAGCACAAAATCCATGTATTGTTGGTCAGCGAGACTCGCCTGAAGGCATCACAAAGTTTCCGGATACCGAATTACTTCGTATACCGGAAGGACGAAGAAGCAGAAGATGGAAGGGCTTACAGAGGACTCGCGATTGTGGTCCATCGCAAAGTCATCCACCAGCTACTACCAGTGAAAGAATACAACTCAGTGCAGGCCCTGGGTGTGATAGTAAGCATCGCCGGCTCCACACACAGATTGTTTTCAATAAATAAGCCACCTAAAAAGGAGATTGAAGCTAAAGAACTGAAGGACATATTTAGTAATGACTTACCAACAATAGCAGCCGGCGATATGAACGCCAAACATACCCAGTGGCACTCATCTCACATAGATGATAATGGAAGAAGACTTCACCAATGCTCGATGGACCACAACTTCGATGTACTAGGACCAGATCAGCCCACGCATTACGCCACGAACGGCACATGTAACGTGATTGACCTGGCTCTATGCAAAGGGCTGAACTTGATGCCTACACTCACGGCACTCCCAGATCTACCGTCCGACCACAGGCCAGTGCTTCTCACACTAAAGGCACTCCCAAGTAGAGTAGCCGCCCCCGCGAGGAGGCGGAAAATCTGTTGGGAGTCCTTCGCCAACGAAGCACAAGCCAAGACGGTAACGAGACCAGTCAACACGACAGAAGACATAGAAGAAGCCACCAAAGAGTTCACTGCGTCAATCCAGGCATCCCTAGAAGCAGCATCGCACACCAGCACATCGGGAGAGCGTCCCGACCCCCTCCCGATGTGGATTAGGAACCTTATACGCGAGAAAAGGGACACCAGGATCATGTGGCAAACGACGCGGTGCCCCACTTTGAAGAAAAAAGTAAATTCGTTGGTAGAACGTGTAAAAAGGGAGCTATCTACACATTCAGCTGACACATGGGAGAAGCATATAATAGACATCACGGATGACACCCCCTCCGTCCACCGTCTCTGCCGCCAACTAGCAAATGAAAAAGTTCCCACAAGACCGCTACTCGACAAGCACGGAATGCTAAAATTTGAATCCCAAGAACGCGCTGAAATTTTTGCGGACCACCTTGAGAAACAATTTCAGCCAAATCCCACAGAAGACATAGAGCACGTGAACATGATAAATGCACATCTAAAGGCATATTTCAACACTGAAGCATCCACAGAGCCGGTGACGGAGGAGACTATCCCCTTCTTCAGACCCGGACAAGTCAAGAGAGCCATAAAAGGTCTACCAAACAAAAAGGCACCCGGACTAGATGGTATTCCAAACGAAGCACTCAAACACCTGCCACCCAGGGCAGTGGTGGCACTCACACGAATCTTCAATGGTGTACAGCGCACCAAATGCTTCCCAAGCCAATGGAAGGTCGGACGGGTAATCATGCTCCCTAAACCCGGAAAGGACCCGAAGAAGCCAGAAAGCTACAGGCCGATCACGCTGCTGAGCACACTCTCGAAATTATTCGAGAGGCTCCTACTGACACAGCTGACGCCACACGTAACGCCCAGACCGGAACAGTACGGGTTTAGGGCAGAGCATTCAACCACACAGCAGATTACCAGAATGGTAAATTACATGGCTACCAGTTACAATAAGAAGGAAAAAGTGGTGGCGGCTCTCCTAGACATGGAAAAGGCCTTCGACAGGGTGTGGCACGAGGGGTTGGTGTACAAACTGTCGAAGTCGCCCCTCCCCAAGAGAGCCGTCGAGATCATCGCATCCTTCCTCAGAGACCGATATATCATCGTATCAGTGGATGACGCACATTCATCGAAGAGACCAGTGAAGGCAGGAGTGCCGCAAGGAAGCTGCCTCTCGCCCGCGTGCTACGCCTGGTATACCGACGACATCCCCGTCGTCGGGCAGGCGCAGCTAGCCCTTTACGCGGACGACGCAGCTTTCTATGCTTCATCGAACAACCCGGGAATGGCAGCAAAGAAAATCCAGAAACAGTTAGACGCTCTACCAGAATGGTTGGAGAAGTGGCGACTCGCGGTCAATGTTAGCAAAACGCAAGCTATGATCACAGGATACACGCTGCTACCCCAGAAACTTACACTAAAGGGGCAAGAGATACCATGGCAAACAGATATCACTTATCTCGGAGTTACCATTGACCGCAGACTAAGTTTTAAAAAACACGTTGCAACCATCATTGGAAAGGTCAGACATGCCAGAAGCAAACTCAGACCAGTGCTAATGTCAAATCTACCACGCCGGACCAAGACGGGGATCTACAAGACCTACATAAGATCCCGTCTCACATACGCGGCGCCGGCGTGGTACGCTTTCATATCAACCACAAGCAGAAACAGTCTGCAATCACAAGAAAATATGACGCTACGAACTATTGTGAATGCACCCCGGTACGTGAGAAACAGTACTGTAGCCAAAGGCTTAAAAATAGAGACAATCCAGACGTTCGTCGGTGGGCTGACGAGGAAAATGTTTGAAAGGGCGGACAAATCGCAGCATGAGCACCTAAGAAACCTGGCGCCGCTACACGCGAGACCCCCTGACAAAAAGGGTAGAAGAAGCTGGAAAGCGAAACCGCATTCAAGAGATGCTATAATAGAAGATGCCAAAGAAGACATAGATGAAGATGTAGAGGTGAGGGGGGTGGGCCTGTTGGCTAGCACTGTCCGCGTCGCTGATCGGTCCGCTGGGCTTTCCACCAGCGGGATCAACCCGGCGCGGCCTTGTGGTGGAGATCGCCGGGACACATAGTGCGAACCCGGCAGGAACACCCCTCACAGACACCATGACAGGCACTAAACGTGCCGTAGTAAAGACCGGCTCATCGTCTTGAGCCGAGAAAAGCCAAGGGCAGAGGGCACACAATGCCCTGAACCCTTTTCCCCATATCACAGAATATGAGACGAAGACCAGTGAGTTCTGGTCGACGTATAAAATATACTCATATAGAGTCAGCACGGACCCAACTCGTCTGGTGTAAAATGTATTTTTAGAAGCTACAAGCCACATTTTATCATGATTGTACCCTGTGTACCTACGTCCTCATTAAGTTGATGTTCACCGCCTACTTAGAAATCAATAGATGCCGCTGATAAGAAGTTTATTGAAATTGAGAAATCGATCCCTTTGGAGAAATTTTTAATGCTACCATACCGTAACAAAAAGCTCTAAATTGCAAGTGGGAGTATCGCCACAGGTTAGATAATGTACTATCTACATAATTTACAACAAAAGGACTCGAATATCGAATTGGGTATCGAAAAAGGCAACAAAGGGACAAAATGCGCCTTCTGATAAGCATGCCATCACATTGATGAGAATGGGCTACCTACTGCGCATTGGGCGCTCAGTCGTAATACGCCGCAGGAGTAAACGCGATTTGGATGGCTTAATGCTTGATTCGCTAACGTGCTGCAAAGGGTGCTGTGCTTTTTCATTAACGGATATGAGTAAAACTCACTATAGGCCCACAGAGCTTTTTGCTACCTATACTAACGCTGTAGTAAAGTACCTCACCACCCGTAAGATAGCGGATATGCTAACAATATAAGCGTTCCCAAGCACTCAACTTGGTGCCAATCAGGGTGGACAAAAAAAAAAGTGATGTTAGAGAAGAAATGTAGTACCGATATACCTGTATTTGTATTCTGGGTAAAAAAATGACCAAAATTACATAAATAATCATAATAATAAAATTGTCCAATATTGTTAATATGACCCCTCACGAAATCAATTAAATAGTGTCAAAAACTCAAAACAAGTAGTCAAATGGTATTATTATAATAGAATATATATCTATGTTGTAAACAGCAACATGTTTAAGGTAGGCTATTTCTAACCAACATTTCTTCATAGTGCTTTAGACATCCGGTGCGAAATCGGAAGACGCGGGTTCGATACCTTCCCAGGGCATAAAATTATATGCTCCAATAATTTGTAAAAAATAAGGCATTAAAAATAGTATACGATAATCGCGAAAAACATATTTAACGCTGACACCGACAGCCCAAATATTCAAGAATTTTCCTTCAGCTTTCAACCGAACTCGTAAACTTGGCAAATTGAACTCCTCTAAGAAGATTGACTGACCACAGATTGGGGATTCATTGTCAAGGGAACTGAACTGTGATGAAATGGAAGAGACAGTGTTAAAGGATATTTTCTTATTTTAACGTTAAGCTTCGTCCAGTTTTAGGGTACCGTACAGGAAAATGGGACTCTATTATTAAGATTCGGTTGTACGTCCGTCCACCTGTCCGTCTGTCCGATATCTTTGGAACCGTAATAGATAGCCGATTGAAATTAACACAGAATATGTGTACAGGTATCCCTTCCCGTGAGTGTCGTTAGAGGCGACTAAGGGAAAAATACCGGAAGGGGGTCCCGAAGTTAAATCTAGGCCTGATATTGACACGCATATTTTTACATAACTTATTTATTACAAGATAAAATTATCTGAATATTACTTTATACGCTGTTTTTTCGCCGTGATCAGAGAACCACCAGATAAATTTGAAAATGTTCCTATCATTTTCTATTAAATTTAAGAAAATACATAAAGAAAATGGTAGGAGTTAATTTATTTACAGCTTATAGGCTAGACTTTAACCACTATCTCATCTGGTGGTAAGTGATGATATGATCGAAGATGTTGTTTAGGCTAACCTAGAATTACTGTCTCTCAAGGACAGCTGCTGGAACTTTCCGTTTGGTGCTTAGTTATACTCTTTTTTAGGGTCCCGTCCCCAAGGGTAAAAACGGGACCCTATTACTGAGACTTCGCTGTCCGTCCGTCCGTCTGTCACCTGGCTGTATCTCAAGAACGGTGATAGCTAGACAGTTGAAATTTTCACAGATTATGTATTTCTGTTGCCGCTATAACAACAAATACAAAAAGTTTGCCAAGTGCGAGTCGGACTCGCGTCCGTTAAAACAAAAAAAGGTTAAAATATGAAGTCTAATGTTGTATAGCTAATGGTTTGGAATCCTTCGTGCGTGAATCCGACTCGCGCTTGACCGATTTTTTATTTTATTACCAAAACTAATTGAATTCGCTTATAATAATATATATAAGCTAAGCGACTACGAAAAATTATCGGTGAAGCCAGCGTGCTATGTAGTTTAAAATTAGCTTTACATAAAGATCGCTTTCGCGTGGTGTTGCCATATACTTACCTTTAAATCTTATTCTTAACGTATCTTCACATTGAATACAGAGGTAGATTGGGTCTGTGGAATCTCATTACAGACAGCATTCGTCCCGGGAATGGCAGATTCCTTTACATGTTGCGGACTTGGGTGCTGGAATCTTGAATGGGGTTTCGGATTGTTCAAAGTTTGCGAACTGAGTGGGTATCGCTGTACGGATGCTGGTTTCTGGAAATAGGTGGGTATTTGCAGCTGGGTACTCACAAGTGATACACGAAGTTATTTTGAACCTCAAAAGTTTGGAACGATTTTGTTTAATATTCGAAGTCTGTGTGAAAAAGTGCTATATATCAGCAATCGTTGAAATGGTTTTTAATATTCGAATCCTTGTAAAAGTTACATATATAAAACTTTTAAATTTACCAATTTTGGTAATTGTTCTTATAGTTTGAATATATAGGTATTTACATATACATATATGTGTTGGTTCCGACACTAATGTATGAAAGTGAATAATATTATTAATAGTGAGTCAAACGGAGTGACAGGATAAGGAATAGTGTGATAAGAGGAGGATGAATGAAATGAGAATGACTAAACAGGTACACATAGGCCAAGAGTACGGAAGTGTTGGAAGGGAAAGACTTAGACGAACGTTTCGAAAGCAAATTTAAGTCATTCTGAAAAAAAGCCTGGTGAAAAAAAGATGTGTGTAGATGAAGCGAAATATATATGTAAGGATTATAGTAAGTGGAAATCTGTGGTTTCTGCCTACCTCTACGGGAAAGAGGCGTGATTTTATATTTTATATGTATATATATCCACTAATTTATACTTCGTTATATAAGCTGGTTTTCTTGCACCTATCATTTTCCTCGCTGTAGTGAAATGAAAAATTGCGTGTTTCCTCAACAACAAAGTTATATTGGGTCGCATCACCTTTGAAGCCCTCGCTACACTTAGAATTCTATTTTTAAACCACTCCCTTTGCTCGTCCTAGAATATTTCGCTTCCTCGATATACAACTGCTTGCAACGAAGTACAACTTTTCAACATTGCATCACATCACCATAAAAAATATATGAGACAAATATATTTTTATAAGTAGGGTCGCGTATAATTGATGTCTATTAATCTTTTGTATATTAATTCTGTCATCAAAAATATGATATAATGCATTATAGTACATGAATTTTATGTAGAATCGATGAGATTACTACACAATTTATGAGGCAGTGATAGCCGAGCGATATTAGCTTAGGAATGGCAAGCATCAGCCCCATGGTTCGATTCTTACCTAGTGGTAGGGCATTTTCTTACGTGGCTAACTTGAGGTTGTTCCTTCAAGTAGGAAATCTGTCGTCAAATACCTTATAGTATATTCCAGCAGCAGTCCTAGAGAGCCAGTAAAGTTGAAAATCATATATATATATCATTTCAATATTTCAAGAGTTATAAGTCTATGTGTTTATTAATTTTGTATGTACAGATTTTTAATGTCATCGCATACTATGCATACTCGTATAATTAAAAGTGCTGCAGAGAAAAAAAAGTTCATTATCGTTAACAACCCTTATCTCAACTCTAAGATAGAGTCATTATAACTAAGTTCCTAGTAAAACAATTTAATTTTGAACAAAATTTTTAAGGAATCCAAAAAATATATATTATGCCCGAAATCGACTAGGTATTCTTATCTAAACATATTCTAAACTACTATCGGAAATGTAAGAAGTTTGCATGGTGGTAGGGCATTTTGCGAATGCCCGCCTGGCTAGCTACCACCCTCAAGTAGAAAATCTGTCGCCAAGCACCTAACGGTGTGTTCCGGCGGCTGCCCTTGAGAGCCAGTAATTCTAGGTTAGCCTGAACAAAATCTTCGGCCACATCATCACTTACCACCAGGTGAGATAGTGGTCAAAGGCCAATGGCATAAAAAAAGAGGTAAGAGCGTTGGAAATTTTACAACGCTTATATGAAAAAAAACTTAAACTACGGGTACATAAAAAAGATTTCTAGTGTTTCGCCAGCAACTGCCGCGGCACGCTCGCTTTGATGACTCAGGCCACGCGTTGTGGTGGTACTAGTAACCTATCACGCTCGCAGCTCTCGTACTTGTATCTGCGTCCTATCAACTTTGCTGCGACTCAATTTTATATAATTATATTGTTTAATTTATATGTTTAAATACATTTTAGGACAATCCTAGATTTGCATACAACGCCTAGGAATAACATACATCAAAGAATAACAATAATTTACTATATAAGTAATATATTTTTTAAATAGTATAGAAATAACTACACATTTCCTAGGAATTGGTACAGTTACTAATTTTCATATTTGTCCGTTAACATCTATTGTATTTGTTCCCATAACTGAAGCATAATACAATTAAACAAAAAAGTTAATATTAGATATCATAAAAACCTAAAAGATATT
The DNA here is from genome assembly GCA_963854805.1 of Plagodis dolabraria. Taxonomy (NCBI): domain Eukaryota; kingdom Metazoa; phylum Arthropoda; class Insecta; order Lepidoptera; family Geometridae; genus Plagodis; species Plagodis dolabraria. The sequence goes on along the minus strand of OY978452.1, from coordinate 9,742,961 downwards.
ATAAAATAGTTAAAATATTGAGTTAACTGCAAACTATAGGTATAAGATCTCAGCCGGCGGCGAACGGAAAATTAAAAAGCAAAGCGCCGCTTCCTAGCCATTCTTTTTAACTCTCGACGTCCCGATGGACGAAGCGAAATCATTAAAATCTCTATTGCACAGCCACCCTAGCAGATTTATTTGATATTTACTCCAGCCCACTTTTTTGTAAAGCTAAACTAAAAAGACGGTTAAGTTTTAGACGGAGCTATGACGGAGTGAATTTATATTATACCTTACATAAAGCTAGAAAATACCAAATAAAATTGTTTTATTAATATCATGTCATTGAATGTAGTGTTACTCTTAACATGTCTAAAATAGTACTTCAGAAGTTTTCAAATAATTCAAGCAACTCACTCAAAATCAGACGTTTAGGTGGATCAAGCCTCAAGGTGAACAACGCGTGTATGCAACCTGTCGAGCGGTATACGAAAAAGGATGTTTCATGAATTCATGAAAACGGGCGACTGAGCCGAGGCTCAGTCAAATTCATGAAAACGGGCGACTGAACCGAGGCTCAGTCGCCCGTTTTCATGAATTCCATAATTTCTTAAGTATTGTTTTAAGCTAAAAGCTTATCCTGATACATAATGATGAATTTAATGATGAATTTACTCATAAATTCTTTAATTTCTGCTGCAATTGACGAATTTGCCGCTGGTAAAATGGTGGTGGTTTTAGATTCGTTACGAAAAATTTAATTACACCAAATTCAATGAGTAACTTGTAAGTTACTCAAGGGTTCCGTTACCCACCCAGTTTTCAACCATCATTAGACGAGCTCGAGCATGATGACACCATTTTACTGTGTCGTCACCAAAACCACTACAATTGAAAAATTTTATGACGATTAATCAATGTGAAGGGCAAATATCGATTCTTTTGCTCGATTCTCGCTACGTTTTTATGCTTTGAGGACTCCTGTATCATCTTAATTCAAATAAAGTGAAATTGAGAGTAGATCTTAACTTTTAATTGTTTTTTATGGGTTCGTGAGGGAACAAACAGGTCAAGGTCTACGTGGAGTTAAGCGGTATTCTTTGCAAGTATTACAAATGAATTGTGATTTTATCACACACATGTGACAAACTAGTCACATTTACGTGCACGCCGCTTCGCGCAACCATGACTCCCAGACGAAGGGCTACAATATAGCCCGAAACTGGTCGGAATCTATCCGGTAAATATTACGTGAGTCCCAGCCGGGTGCCTATTTAGTGATAATGGCCAAAACTCGCGATAGTTTTCTAAGTGAAACTGTATTTTATCATCACCCTAGGGCTCATGTGCCTGTAATTTACCCGGCACCCATACCCTTCAGGCCGGAACACAGTAATACGAACGATACTGCTTGGCGGAAAGAAGAGGTACTGTGGGAGTATTTCACCGGACGAAAATGTTCACAAAGAGTTCTACTGCTATTTGAATAAGATAAATAAAATGTAATGATTAGTCACACAAATACAAAAAAACATATCTATAGGTTATTATTTTACTAGCCCTTGCTAAACCATTATTTTTTGCCTATAAAAAAGTATATTCGTGCTATGTTCGGTATGCAATGAACTGATTCTTGTGAACCAGTGTTTAAATGAAAAAAAAACTGCTAACAGTTCCCTGTATATATATTTATGAAATGTCTAAGTTTGTAAGGAGCAATATGTATCTCTTTGAAAGTAACGACAATGAGAATAAAAGAACCACTACTCATGTGCGTCTTAAGATGCCTATTCCTTCCCTACAAGTGTTTAGGAACAACTGCTCCTACATGGCCCAATTAATATACAATTCACTGCCCCATCACATAGTAAACCTCCCTTATAATAGATTTTGTTCTCATTTAAAGAACTGGCTGGTTGAGGAAAGTCTTTACATAATCGAAGATTTTCTAAATAAAATGTCATGTCGTTTTTATGTTCACGGAAGTGCATTGTAGTATTTGTAATACCTATTCAAATTCTATGGGATATAGATATGGTAGATACGTACTACCCTCACACATTAAATCACTCAAATATTGAACCAAGATTTGCATATCAGGATTAGAGGAGAGACTTATTTTACAATATATGTAAGAACAAAATCGTACCTATTTATAATATCTAATAAATAAATAAACAAGCTAACAGCAATAAACTTACAAAATCACAGACACGGTAATGTTATAATATTACCGTGTCACAGACCACACTAAATGCTCTTCAACCTCTTTGTTAAAGGCAATGTTCCTTCCTTTAACAGCCTGGAATAATCAAGTGATCCTACCAAACCCGTGCGGGTTAACAGTCTAGCTGCTTATGGCACAGAATGTTTGGATGGTCATCCGAATTTGTGACAAAGTAATTATGTTCATAAGACTCATCTTACTGGTGGTATGGAATTTGTTAGGCCATGCCTTTTCATGGCGAGAGACTGGAATAGCAACACCGTTTCACTGCAAATCTCCTCCTTGTAATTGGCTTTTTTGATTGCCAGTATACTTACTTCACCCATTATTATGTTCAGGTAAAGTGACGTTTTGCAATCGTGGGAGTTGACAAATGTCATAGTGAATCGAATGACACATGCCCAAAATACAAAATGGCGGATCGAGATGGCCGGCATAAAAAAATACAGACATATTGAGAGCCTCTTCCTTTTTTGAAGTCGTTTAAAAAATTCTCCAAACCTTCTGAAACAGAGCCGTTGATAGTCTAGACTATTCTGGGTCACTAAATATTTGCTCAGGTTAATTTCGCAATAAAAAAATACAAATTTTGGTCCTTAAAATTCCAAGTAAGATCATATCGCTGCTATACTTTTGCTAAACATTTATTATATCATAAGGTCCAAATTGTCTTACAGAATTTACAATGACTCACCATAAATCTACATTGTTATTTCAGCCTTAATGACGACAAACAGCCAAGTCATTTTTGTCCTTTTTTGCGCACTCTTCATTAGCATCATGAGTTTAAATAAATTAATCACTTCGGATATGATTAATGTCCTTCTACTCCTTTAAGTTTGCTGTGAAGTATAACGCAATTTATTAGTATTTATTCTGCCTTAGGCGCAATTCTTATACTACCCAGTAAGACACCACAAGTTATTTTATGATGAAGTTATAACGGTTGCATTCAATATACTTTTAAATTTCTTTTTTTATTACAGCTGGTAGGTTATCCTATGACCACTATCTCACCTGGCATATCCTACTATTTGACAAGTGCAGCTGAGCCGGGAAAGACAGCGCCATCGTTATGTCAGTTACGTGCTGAGGCGCTCGCCGCTTCGCGCAACCGTGACTCCAAGACCAAGAGCTGGATATAGCCCGAAACTGGTCGGAATCTATTAATATTATGTGAGTCCCAGCCGGGTGTCTATTTAGTTATAATAGACAAAACTTGCGATAGTTTTCAAAGTGAAAGTATCTCACCTGTGGGTAAACGATGTTTTTTTTTTTTTTTTTTTTTTTTTCTTTGGCGGGTAGTTGAAAATAATACATCAAATTATTTTACATATTTTTAATTAAAATAGTAAAAATAGTATTTAACACCTATTATTTACAATTTATATGTATAATTAAAGTCTGAGTTACAATACCTGCCGGGTAGTGTTATCTTAACAAACAACCACACATAAACTGGAAATCACAAATTTGTTTTTTGGATCACTATAACACTGAACAAAATGGAGGCCATCAAGGAATCAATCTCTCATTTGACCCAAACTTTTCATTTGAAGCTGGCAGAGTTTGAAGAAAGACAGCTCAAATTATCTTCTCCATTATCAACAGATGCATCAAGTCTAGCTGCTGAGTTTTCAATTTTCAAAGCTTTTGTTCTAAGTTCTCTCCGGACATTACAGACACAAATAGAGGTAAATGCACGAAGTATTGATCACTTGGAGATGCACAACCGTAAAAATGTGCTTCTTTTACATGGCATTCCCGAAGACAATAAAGCAGACATTTCTACAGTCATAGTCGATACAGTAGTGCAAAGGTTGAAAGTGTCTGGATTCAAGTTGGAGGACATCACTCGCTTTCATAGAATGGGTCGCTCATCAGATACAGGCAAGCCTAGGCCCATATTATTTCAAATTCGTGATCACTCAATGCGTAGTAAAATATGGGGAGCAAAGAAGAATCTCAAGAGCTCTGGTATCACTCTATCCGAGTTCTTAACGAAGCCACGGCACGATACTTTTGTTCTGGCAAGGCAGCGGTTCGGTGTGTCCAAGTGCTGGTCGCATGAGGGCTTCGTCTTCGTGCTGAGTGACGACGGTATAAGACATCGGGTCGCCTGTGTGGCGGAGCTAGATAATATCAAAGTGCAGGGCGTAAGTAGTGTCACCACCGCTGCTCCAAAGGAGCCGATTATGAAACGCTCGGCCTCTGTGTCAGCCAAGACAAGACGTGCTGCTGCCAGAAAGTAGTGTTTTTGTCGTTCCCAAACTCTTCATAGAATTACTACAAAATTGTATATTATTGTGCTTGGGTATATATGGATTGTGTCCTACCCTTTTGTTCCGTATTGAATGGAATAGTTATTCAAAATTTTGCGGTAGTTTTATAAAAATTTAACAATTGTTCGTAGGTACGTGTTTATCAAAACAAACTAGTTTTACATTGTAATTCCTCTATGGTTTGTTCCACGTTTGTTTCCTTTTTTGTCACTGTCATGTATGTAGTTGTCATATATTACTTTTTGTGCTGTTTTTAGATTCGTACGTTTTGTATACTGTTATTTTGATTTGACTATTTTCTTGTAATGTCATACATACTTACCTACCTCTTGCCCTTTCGGGGATGTACAGGTGTAATGGTATTATTTGTTGTTTGTATATTGTATTTTATTTATTACTAAGTAACCGGCAGGTAGAATGTGGATAGTGCCGGGAAGGTACTAGACTTAATTTTGGTAACTTAGATAATATTATTATATTTATATATTTTATATTTATAATATTTATAGTATATTAATTGTATTATGTTAGACATATCTAATAATAGCGATGATCATTATTTATCTTTATCATCTAATAGTAATGATGACAGTTTTTTGAGCATTCCGTCTCTGTCAGAAACCTTGAAGTCTCATTTCTCTGATGTACCGAAAAATTTTAACATTATTCATATTAACGCGCAGAGCATTCCGGCTCACATCTCTGATATGCAGGCGTCACTCGATAATAAAAACATTCACGCTATACTAGTCTCTGAAACTTGGCTTAAGCCTTCTCTACCCTCAGTTTCATACTCTTTACCCGGCTTTAACCTCATTCGCAATGATCGTACAGGTGGTCGTGGTGGTGGTGTAGCCATTTATATCCGTGCCCATATTCCCTTTTCAATTATTAGCACATCCACTCAACCACCTCCCCTCGACGGTGGCGAACATCTCTTTATTGAAATTCTTCTCTCACATACTAAAATTCTCCTCGGAGTCTACTATAGCTATTCTGATACCATCAACTACTTCCCTTCTTTTGAAAAGGTCTTGACAGATTTTATGCCATCCTACAATCACACCATAATTATGGGTGACTTCAATACTTGCCTTTTAAAACGTAATCATCGCACTTCTTTATTAGAAACACTTGTCCAAGCTAGCAACATGCACATTCTCCCTCTTAACGCTACTCATCACTTTCCAAACTCAGCTCCCTCTTGTCTGGATCTCATTATGGTGTCTTCATTGGAGCTTGTTGCTAAGCATGGTCAATGTTCAGCTGATAACTTTTCATATCACGACTTAATCTTTCTGTCATATAAGATTCGTCCTCCTAAATCAAGACCTACAATTATTCTGCAACGCAATTTTAGTGGAATGAATCGTGATGCCTTTACGAATGACGCTAAAAAAATTGATTGGACTCCAGTAATGGATGCCAATTCAATTGATGAAAAAGTAACAATTTTTAATTCAATTATTATCCAACTGTATGATGTCCATGCCCCTTTAAGAGCAGTTAAAATCAAACACACACCTGCACCTTGGCTCACTGATGACATAAAAATACTAAAACACAAAAAAGAAGTAGCAAAAACTAAATACAAGTGTTCTCCAACTGAAACGAATAAAGCTCGATATACCAGAGTACGGAATCACTGCAATGTGGTGTGTAGAGATGCCCAAAGACGCCATATTCATGAGTCTGTTCAGGAAAGGGATCCTACGAAAGTTTGGAAGTTTCTGAGATCTTTAGGGGTTGGTAAATCTAGACAGGATTCTATTCCAAATAACTTAGACATAGATTCTTTGAACCAACACTTTGTCAAGCCGTCTATTATGGACGCGTCATCAAAAGCTGATACTTTATTTTCTCTCTCTAACCTGACAACCCCTGACCTACCTTCATTATCCTTTAGTCAATTCACCGCTTGTGATGTTGAGAAGAGCATACTCTCATTAACTTCTACTGCTGTTGGAATTGATGGAATCAGTCGAAATATGCTGGTCCCTATATTAGATTTAATTCTTCCTATACTTAGTTACCTTTTTAATTTTTCTGTTTCCTACGGTGTGTTTCCTTCTCTATGGAAGGAAGCTCATATAATCCCTTTGCCAAAAAAAGCTAACCCTAAATCTTACTCAGAATACCGTCCCATATCAATACTTCCGTTTTTGTCGAAAGTACTTGAACGATTAGTCCATAACCAAATTAACAGTTTCTTTTCTCGTAATAATCTTTTGAATCCCCTTCAGTCTGGTTTTCGTCCGGGACACAGCACAGTTACTGCACTTGTCAAAATTACTGACGATATTCGTCTTGGAATGAACAATGGACAGTTAACTGTGCTGACACTGTTAGATTTCAGCAGTGCCTTTAACACTGTTGACTTTGATATTCTTCTTGCCATTCTTCGCTCAAACAACATATCTCCAACGGTGATTGACTGGTTTCGTTCTTACCTGTACGGTCGCCGACAGCGGGTTCGCCTTGAAGATCGTTTTTCTTCCTGGTGTAACACCACTTCTGGTGTACCTCAGGGTGGCGTCTTGTCTCCTCTTCTCTTTTTAATTTTCATAAATTCAATATCTCAAAACATTTCTTCGTCCTACCACCTCTACGCAGATGATTTTCAATTATATTCACATTCGTCACTGCTTGACTTGCCTGAAGCAGTAGAAGATACAAATAGGGATCTTGCTCGTTTACTGCAATGGGGCAAAGCATATGGGTTGACAGTCAATCCTCTTAAAACTCAAGTTATCATAGTAGGAAGTTCCCGCTTGATCTCTAGGGTTGACTGGGGCTCATTGCCGCGAGTTGTGTTCGATGGAATTGTCATTCCATTTAGCGAAAATGTTAAAAATCTCGGTATTACCATCGACCGAACTCTAGCATGGGACGCTCAAATAGCTCAAACCAGTCGTAAAATGTTTGCATCTGCTGGAGCTTTACGGAGACTTCGCAACTTTTTACCTACCACCACTAAAATTGCGCTTGCACAATCTTTGCTACTCCCTATTCTTGATTATGCTGACGTCTGCTATCTTGATCTCACACAAGATCAGCAAAATAAACTTGAGCGAATCCAAAATTTTTGTATAAGGTTCATATACGGCTTACGCAAATATGATCAGGTCTCCGAATTTCGTACCAAGCTCAAGTGGCTACCTATTCGTCTTCGCCGGAATGCTCATATACTACATCTCCTTTACAAAATTTTGTTACTTCCTACTTCTCCACCCTACCTCAAGGAACGTTTCAAATTCCTCCATACTACCCATGCTTTATCGTTACGGTCATCAGATAATTTATTGCTGCAGGCACCCGTAAGTAGAACCTCCTTCTATCATTGTTCTTTTACTTCTGAAGCTGTTAGATTGTGGAATCCTCTACCACTTGAAATAAAACGTGCTTGTTCATTGGAATCTTTTAAAAATCAGGTCAAAACTTATTATCTTTCACTATAACTTTGGATATGTACATACAACATTACTGAACTTATTTTTTCTATAATATGTTTTAAATGTCTATTTAGGTATATTTTGTATTTATATGTATATGTTAAAAATATTTATGTAAGTAAAGTATATGTATATATATATATAGAGATCAATCACAAACATTGTATGAACAAGTTAAAATAAGAAAAAATTAACAGTACATATACTGATACAAAAATAAATAAATAATTTAACTATATCTACTTATGACCTAAAAATATTAAGCTTAAAAATTCTGAGCTCCGTTTTCTACCAGGAGGCAATCATAAATAGAAATCAGAACTCAGGTCACTGTCCACGGGTAGAGTGCCTAAAAGGCTGGCAGCATTACCCCGTTGTATGGCAAGACTAATTCTCTGGCCGAGGTAAGCGCCAGCCCTTTGGTCGTTTGTCTTTTCTATCAGCCGCTTTGATAAATCTTTATATAAAGTCCATGCGCTTGGACCCCACGGACCTAATGTTTCTACTCCAAAAGGCAGAAATATATAACTATCGCCGAGACTCTCGTATTTTCGCCCTTTGGAGCCTTCTGCTGCCACTGCCGCTGCTCCTGCCGTCTTGGAGGTGGATGGTAAATGAGACGCCGCAAGCGTGTCAACGCAAGTGGCATCCCAAACTAACGGCCTTCCACGAAACCAGGGAGTTAAGGTCATTCCGTCAGGTCTCTTGCCATCGTCACGTGCGATACCGTTCGGCTCAAGAATAGCCGGCACGTTTACGGTAGCAAGAGCCCTGCGGATGACATCATTTAAAGAGGCGTGGCGAGAAAGGCGGCCAGCACTTCGACGGCAGGAGAGGCCGTGGTGTCCTTGGCGATCTACTGGAACTCCGCAAAAGCAGTTATGTGGTTCGACTGTGTTTGAACCAATTCGCAGGCTGATAGAAAGGGCAAACGACTTACTGTCCAGTAGCGTCCCAATGTTGGCAGATGGTAAAGCCTGAAGCCAGAAACCTGATTCTCGCTCCGCAGAGGCAAGAAGACGAGCCCGATCTACTGGAGAAACTGTGTTATTTAAAAGGTCAGTTGAGATCTTTTTATTTATAGGCTCATCCCAATGTCTCTGCGAATGGAGTTTGTTGGGAAGGCTTTCACCTGGACAAGCTAAAGTCCAAGCGTTTGTAACATCTTGCATACAATTAATTTGTACATTTCCTAAAGAATTTTCAATAATTTTTAAAAAAAGGGCACAAGTACTATGAACTGAGGATAGAAACGCCGGGAGTGAAACACTGGAAATTTTGCGGAATATATATATATATATATATATATATATATATATATAATTATTGTATGTTATGTATATCTATATATGTTTCTATAATTCTTATGCGTACGTATATTTTCACATATATGTATAGTATAATTCATTTCTGTGTTGTTTAATTAAGATCCTTAACTATTCTTTTTTTTACTGTTTTAGTAACATTAGCTTAAAAACCCTGTCCATATACTGTCAAAATCTCCAATATTGTTGGGTTGTCTGGAAGAGATCGCTTTAAGCGATAAGACCGCCCATTGTTTCACTTAGTTATATTGTATCTTTAGTTATAAGTTTTTTATTTATTTTTAAATTAAGCTTTGTGTTGCAATAAAGAGTTTATCTATCTATCTATCTATCTAAACGATAGGTGATTGAAGGTGTCAATGAAAACTAACCCTCAGGGACAAGATGCTGCTATACCCTGTTAGGTACTTGGCGACAGATTATTCCCTTTCTAACAGACTGTATTAAGATTATTCTTTATTCAGTTATGAAATTAAAACTAATGTTTACAAATCTAGTGTACATTAAATCCTAGACGATACAATACCAATACAAATATTCTCTTTTCCAAGATAAGTCACTTATATAAACCTTATAAAATAACATTGATATAAGATTAACATAGTACTGAGTAATTTAGATATAAATAAAATAAGTGTAAACCTATGTAAGCTTTAGAGTGTTTTACATATTATAATCATTGCATCTACAACTTCTTCGACCTCATCATCACTTACCATCAGGTGAGATAGTGGTCAAAAGCTAACCTATTAAGCATAAAAAAAAAACTTTTCACATGCTATCACGTTTTTAACGAAAATAAATTATCAATAAAAATCTAAAGATTCATTGTCAGTGTTATTTCTTCGTATTTCATAAACATATATTTCAAATAAATAGCAGCTCTAAATAATGACATTACGGACTAATAGAGGAACGGAAATAAAACTCGACATAAATATTCCATAATCCGCTTAACATAACGTTGAAGCAAATAGGATTTAGGCATAGGTAGGTACATAGTACGGCTGTCCCATCGGAATCGAAAAACAAGTTATAATATTATTTCCTATCTCGTTCTGACAACAAGTTAATTATGTCTTTATATAAACATCAAAAATTACGCTTTTGACCTCTATATCACTTGTTGGTAAGTAATGTTGTATTTTTGTTAAACGAGCTGTCAGATTTGGATGCGTAAGAATTTTACGAGAATCAAAGTCAAAATATTTTATTTAAAAGCATAGACGGCGTCATGTAAGTCAATAATACATATTTGTAAAAGAAAAAGCTGAAACCATTAGGTAATTCCACTATAGTAAAGTCTCATAAAAATAGTAATTTCATGATTTCGCCATCGCTGCCTCTTTTTCACAAGAGTGATAGAATTTCAGCATTTGACAGCGTCTTAGTTTGTTAATTTGGTATATGTAGATATTTTACTTATTCTAACCGCATTCTTACAAATTATTGGGGCACAAATTTTATGTCCCGGTTGGGAATCGAACCCGCGTCCCCAAGTGTGCGCCGGATGCCTGATCCACTCGGCCACCTAGACACACTCTTTTGACCTGAAACCTTGTGCTCTAATTGTATTACTTTAACTGTCAAGCGGACGGTGCGCAGTTTTGGCTAGTGTACTCCATCAATTTGTAAAAAAAATATTTTCGCTTAGCACGCGATCGTGCCTGTAATCATATTTAGAAATTATTCTAATCGCTTTAGGTAGTATGTACACTGTCAACAACTGTTACTCTATAACTTATCTTAAATCTCCGGAATAATCTGCAAATCCATAAGAAAATGCAAATATATAAGACAGTTTACAACGTCTATTAACAATCATTAAGCCATCGCCATAGCCATCGCCAAACCTTCTTTGCGTGGGCGAGCGCGAACAACTACGAGATACAAAATTTATTGATCATTCAACGTATATAAATTGGTAATTATCTTTGCCGATCAAAAAGTCATAGGAGAGATTAATGTTATAGTGTTAATTTAATTTCCATTCATGATATATATAAGTTGTCGTACGTCGTGCAGTTTGTCACATTTGGATATTGTAATTAAATGTATTTGTTGTAACATATTGTAATTACAAACCTAGTTGTAGATGATGTTGTCTTAGGTTTTCGCGATTGTCACACATAGTAATTAAACAACATTAAACGGTTTAAATTGGGTATATTTGTCATTATATTTGACCATTGACCGACGTGACCACGATCACTGCAAAGTGTTTGAAACGTCGGGATAAAAATAATGACAAATATACGCGATTTAAACCGTTTGATGTTGTTTAATTACTAGTTGTAGATGTTTTGTCTGATATGATATCCAAAACAACAATTGTACGGCGTTCCACTACTGCCCATATGTTTTATTGGAATTATAATATGCATTAATCAATCAGAAAAATCTTTCTATCAGCCATAACGAGGTTCTATACGTTAAAGTTCAATAGCTAGTTTGACTGAGAGAAACCCATCATAAATATTTATAAGCTAAGTATGTCCTTAGCTTATGCAAAATTTAAATCTTAATTGTAGTTACTTACTGTAATTTGGTCTACGGGTATACGAGTACTAGATCTATCATTTTGGTTCTTTCCAAACCCAGCCTATACTATTAAAATAGAGTTACATCTAAAACCACGCAAAATTAGTCTTGAACGTCAGTAAAAACGGTGATATAAGTTATAATATCTACTGTTTGGTATTTTGTCTGACTGTTTGGGGTAACCAGTTAGCATTTTGCTATGACACCCGCACATCTGCCAAGCAGCTGTCCGCTTGTCCTAGTTTGAAACACGTGTTCTGTGCGAAGAAATTGTGAGAACCTATTGCGATTTGATTTTAATATGCCTGTTGTGGTTTTATACGCTTTAAATGGATGATCGGCTATTAAGATAGGTACTATAAACAGCTAGTAGGTACATGTTTACTAACAAAATAAAATTGTAATTGAACAAATCAAATAATGTGACAGTAGACTATTCTCAAACTTTTTATATCTATGAGGTGACCACCGACTTCTAGGAGGTAGGTACGAGTAGGCGTGTATGTAAAGAAAATATGTGTTATATGGAGAAAGTGTGCAAATTGGTGGATAGCGATATACGTTACGCAGTTATTCCTTTGGAAATGAGGCTTCAAATATAATCGTATATTTTTTAAAATACTATAGAAGATGTAGATTGATTATAGTATTACATTTCTTACTGTGCGATTCTCACGGCATTTTCTGCCGTTACACTGCTATGTGGATTGGATTAGAATCTCCGACGAAAAAGAAATGCTGAATCGTTTGATCTTCTAATCTGTAGAGTCCATTAACATGAATTATCATCTTAGCGGTTCCCTCAAACTGGATAAAGCAATTAAAAACCGATTCCCAGCCACACTAACAAATCATAATAATTACAAAAACGCGTTAATCAAACTTATGTTACAACACAATCCAGAAACTATATAGTATTTCACTAAACTTTGCTATAAATAATAATCTGAGACCCATAGTTCATACTGAAGAAACATAGTTCATGCTAGAGCCATAACTCTGTAGTCTTTATATATTAAAATTGTTGAGATTTGTCTAACATACTAGTAAATTACCTCCTATGCTCAGGCAAGCTGACATTGGATTCAACAATGTTAAGCCTGACACATTTTTCATATAATTTATCTGGAGATTCTCGCATGAGACGTCGTCGAGCCATAATTTACAAAAAGTTACGGAGATGCACTCAGGTCTTAAATGCACGGGGCTGCAAAATGAACATTGAAAATACAAAAGATGTAAAAAACTGTATTGTGATATTAAATACGTTTATAACAATGGTCTAGTACCGATTATATTCTTTATGTAATGTGCAAATATAACTGATTGTAAAATAACAACTTTTACTTTTACTTCTGATAAGGACCTACTAGGGCAATTTTGCCATCTAATAGTTATCTATTATTATAAGCATTAATTATGTTAAAAAGTCAGTTTGCCATAATTGCCACGGTTAGTAGAATTTTGCAATGCTCTGTGGAAGTCACTGCTTTTTATAGTCAATTTAAGCCATAGTCATGGGCAAAGATAGACGTGCAATTCCACCCGTAAATATACTGCTATATCTATAGTACCGAATTATTTCACCAAGCGCAAATTACTGGTGTATCTGTCTTTAACAGATAGTACTTATTCTGACTTAATATACTCTGTGGTTGATCAGGATATTGTGATACAAACTAGTGGTGTGTATCGTTACAATACCGATTTACATTAATAGATATTGTAACACACCCTTACATTTTGCACAACGTTGTCCATTATATTTTGCTATACATATATGCCTATGTCATAAACGAGGCTCTTCTAAATTGTACATTTGAAGTATGACCAACACCATACAACTCTATGGAAAACATTTTTAAAACAACAAAACACGGTCTGTTTATAAGATCCTTAGTCCATTCCCATAAACTTCGCTTACATACAGTACAATAAAGCAATATGTTGCGACATTAATTACGAGTTATCGTAAAGCATGGAGTCGTCATACTGCTTGTTTCCTGCTATAAACACGACGCGACACCCCGTTGTCTGCAGCTTCGACTGTGCATGCAGTCTATTGACTGTCTTGTATCTTCTGCGATGTTCATGTGACATTTACTTTCGTTATTAGTTCTAAATATCAAGTTCATTTATAAATTCCTTTCCATCCAATTAACAAATTTCGCATGGTGGTAGGGCACTTTGCGAATGCCCGCCTGGGTAGCTACCACCCTCAAGTTGAAAATCTGTCGCCAAGCACCTTACGGTGTGTTCCGGCAGCTGTCCTTGAGAGCCAGTAATTCTAGGTTAGCCTGAACAACATCTCCGACCACATCATCATCTACCATCAGGTGAGATAGTGGTCAAAGGCTAACCTATCAAACATAAAAAATAAAAACAAGGTAATTCTTTAACCAACATCTCACCTCTTCGTAAAACAAAATGGAAACAGGACCTCCAGAACAGCTGCGGTTTGACAGATTTTCTACATGAGGTAGGTACATGCTAGCCTGGTGAAATATAACATACAATAAACATTATTATCTCGTTTCTATTTACCCATAGAATTGGGCGGAGTTGTCCGAGTGGTCTATTCGATATTATTTGGTCTTAGGTAATAAGAGGTGAGCATGTTGCCATATAATCTATGCTTATAATTTATTAATTAATTATTATAATAAAAAAAAAATCCGGTGGTATGCTTTTATTTAACAATATTACGAAGTATATACAACACTACAGCTAAGGGAAACTTGCCTAATTCGTACTTGTTCCTAAAACGTACCCCATCATTATATCCGGACTGACAATAACAGGTAGTGACGCGAGTGACATTAAATAGAACTACTAGTCCGCCATGTTAAATGATTTGAAAGACAACATTGCGCAGCTGGTCCTTCAAAAATATCAAAAGAGTAAGTCATTTCACTACTTATATGTAAATATTTTTCACAAGGACATTGAACAAGTGATTACGCCATATCACTTGTGCGCCAACCGATGTTAGCAGGCTATGATCTAATTTTGTATATTAATTTACAAAATATTGGAGCACAAAATGTTTTGCCCCGGGCGGGGCATTTGGTAACATTTCATTTTATATACATTTACGTAAACGTATCAACACTCTTATTACAATGTAATGCATATTTTGCAAGTAAACCATGTAAAAGAAATTTAATCTAAAAATATACTAAATAACTTAAATAAGAACACCCCACCAGAAAAAAAAGTAGGTTATGTTGAAACGCTAAAGATCTATCACAGATCCAAACTAAACAATAAATTTGATCAGTGAAGTGTTACAAAAAAGTGAGTTTTAGAGAGTACATTTACGTAATTTTATATATAATAAATGTTACCGAAACTATGACAACTTAACCGTTCGTAAAACGGATCGTTCATTATCGAGAATTCTATATAACCTGCAACCTCAGCCTTGTAATTCCCTAGGGATTGGCATTATTAGTGCAAAAATAATTTTCATTAATTTTTTTCTCGAAAACTGGCCATTTCCTGGTTCCATTATTACAAGCACACACACAAAGTAGCAAAAATTTGCGTGTGTGCTTATAATAATGTAACCTTTCTGTGAAAAAAATACCAAACCCCAACTCGACGGACGTCAATGGAAAGTCGTACCACCAATGGTCTTAAATCGTACTTTTTTAACTTTTTTTAAAAACTTTATTCATGTTGAAACTTATAATGTTTAAGATTAAATGAATACTGATTTTAATTGATAAAACATTAAAGATTGAATAAAACGAAATCAACCATGTCTATCTTTTATAGATTCGAAAAACACAAACCTTTGTTCTTAAGGGGTACGAATTAGGCAAGTTTCCCCTACTACAATTAAAGCATTTGGACAACCTATAAGTCATATCAGACTCACAGGCAGTCCAAATGCTCCAGCCCACTAGCATAATAAATTAATAGTTTTAATCTAGAAATTCTAAAACTTGAAGTCTGTACTTCAAACGAACGTACGTAAATTACTTTTGTAATAATTATTGGGATAAATGCTTCGTTTTTTTACGATGGACAGCCGTTGTAAAAAGTGGAAGCGTTTAATCCTTTGCGAATGGCCTAGATTATATTTTCATTTGCAACCAACTGACTTCGTACGATGGACAGGCTTTCAGAACTTGATGCATTTACAGCAACCATTACGAGTAAATGAGGCAGAACAGAAAATTTAGGGTTATTATTGTAATTTTGTATGTTTTTTTTAAATATTATATCAATTTGAGGTATCACTCGCAAGCTTTTGGTTTACAAATTCATCTTAAGACGTCATTCATCAAGAGTCGTGTTTGATCTAGGGGATGGAAAGATAAATTTTCACTAGCTATCTGAAGCTCAGTTTATTCCAGAACAGGTAGCTTGAGAACTATTTCTAGTTTATGGCATTAGGCTCACGGAGGCGATAATAGGGTACATGACCTCTGACCAACACGTGTCTGAAATGTGGGTGTTCTATGGTGTTCTAAGGTGTGTTTTGTTTTTACATGATGATGTTCCGAAATAATTGAAAGCTTGGCATTTAACCTGAGATTTTTATAAAATTGTTAAGACCTTACGTCTTTTATAGCTCAAGGTGAACAAAGGAAGGTACTTAAAATCAAAATTAACAACTACCGTAAAAACAACAACCAAGGTAGCAATTCATTTACTGACAATTCCACCAATTAAGGACACTATAGTTGGAAAAAAGTTTCACGCGTTCGCTTTTTTATAAAGTCTTTAAGAGCATTTCTCTCTTTAAGCGCACTTTCGAAATATTTCTTGACATTTATCGCATATAATACTACTAATTGATTTTAAATGAATTATCATGTATTTACCATTGATTTCCCCAAGGTCATGATTTTATTCAATATCATTTCAATATCATTTATAAAAGATACTTTTCAAATCAAAACTGAGTAACGACAATGTAATTTGGTTCCTGCAAAATTCAATATAGGCCATTAAGTCCGTATCATATACTTATATTTAAAGTTCATAACCCTACTCACAAGTATCTAATTAGCTAAATTAGATCTAATTCCCTTTGATCTATTTATATGAGACTTAGCAGAATTTCCAACTAGAAAATTCCATTTGCAGTACTTTAACAGCTGCAGACTGCGTCTAGGTATCCCACTATAAATATATAAGTAGTGACCGCAGAATATTGTGTTAGAAGAGCCTTGCGTGACAAGAAGAGCCAAATGATTTGTCAAAATGTTTTCAATGCATAAACGCATCACGGTTGCGTCTAAAAATAGCCAAAAATTACTAAATGTTGTGCCTTTTTACCTTAAATATCAGATTAAAATGGAAATCTAAATTTACTTATCCGTTCGCCACCATCGTCTTATATGTTACGTTGTTATCTTTTTACGGATACTGGAATAATCCTGCTTGACACAATAAACAAACCAATATATTGTTATATCTACTAAGCCTTTCTATGTTTTTCAAACTATCCGTAGCTGAGATATTAGCATGTTCGTGGCACAAAGAAGTCGATATGAGTAATTATGGATAGCTCGAAGTTGGTGCCAGATCTGATTTATAGTGTCTTAGCGATGAATATAAATTTAAAAGAAGTTATTGGTTGTTCTGAAGGTGGAATAGTTTTAGCTTTACAGAGATATAAAATATTAGTATTTGCTTCTTATAAATTTTGTTTGATTTTCTATGTATAACGTTTATTACACCTATTCTTTTTATACTATACTCCGGCTGCCGAGAGAATGCGTTTGACAGTACGTGTTTTTATTGGCGTTGTGGCTTGTAAAAGGAGTAAAATAAAATATTTACCCTATTTTTATATATTTCGGTGCCTGACTAATAATACAATATTATGCAGTCAAACTGTCTATGTTACTTTGAACTGGGGAAAAATATTCACAAAACGAACTGTCAAACGCATTCTCTCGGCGGACGGAGTTTAATGTATGAATTCTGTACATTCACACTCAGAGCCTCAAGATACAGGCTTAAGCTTAGTTTAGGACTCTATAGTACTTACAGATATACCACTAGATAGTACATTTTATTATTATAAGCAATTTAATGTTGCAAATTCTATGCTTAGAAGTTGTCTATTTTACACTTTCCTTAGTGGTTACTTGTTATTGTTAAATTTAAAATAGTATGCGCGTCTATCATACGCCTTATTGGTTGATTCTATGACTATTCATAAATAAAGACAAAGGATCTAATTTGAAAACAATACATTATGTTAGTACCGGTAGCTACTGGTAACAGTTACTATAATTTTATTCCCATGAGCCACAAGCGTTTGCAACTGTGATTTAAAAACAATATAACTTGGATCATTTAATTTCGATATAGATTTTTACCGAATTCAAATACGTGCATTATGTACTGCATATTGTACATGCACAGTGGGTTGCAGCAGCAGTCCTTGAGAGCTAGACAAATTACAGGCACATGAGACTTCACAACTGTGTATCTCAATGTGACGAGTGCAGTGCAATTTGTTACATGACGAAATGCTTCTGTTATAGGCTGAGGCTAATCCGCTTAACATCAGGTGGGCCTCGTGCTTGTTCCATCATAATCACATTAAAAAAAATACCTTACTGATATATTATATTGGGAGGTAATATATTGAACAGTGCAGCATCATCTGCGTACCTTGAATGCACATACATTTTATTTGCGGTCGGTAGAATGTGTTTTCAACACAAAGTATGACACAATAATACGTTGCAGTGTTGCTTTGATTTTAAGGCCAGCCACTCATGAACCTTACTTCTCAGAATCAGAAGAATCATACGTACCTCAAACTCTTTCTCTCCAGCAATAGCATCTTCTGCCTAAAATCAGAAAATAGACTCCACCGTCTTATACAGAGCTAATGTTTACCTATCCAAAGACACAGAACGACTGGGAAGTTAATTGTACCTGTTTGAGAGATCTATGTACGTACTAATTATAAAGTTTTTAACACTGCCTTTATAAAGTTTTTTTCATATTTATCTAATGTTTGCACCTAGACCTGACTTATTATATTAAACATCCGTACCATTGCCCGTTTAGGCTTAATATTATAACTATTTTTGGCACGCAAAGTACTAACTAACGACCATTCCATCTCGATAAATCCCGTCTATATGCGTGTTTTATTACATTAAATACCGCCAATTCAAACGCTCTCGGCTCGATGTCGCACTTGGCTGATTAATAGCTGGATTATCCAAGATTATGTTTGGGGTTTTATCGGTTTTTGTGTTTGATTTAGTTTTGGATTTATTATCAACGGGGCGAAGTTCGTGTTGAAATGGACTGGTCGTTTATTTTAGAGTTCAAGGGTAAAACCTATTGTAATTCTTTTACAAGGAAAATAGGTGACTACTAGCGAGATTGAAACCCGTGATTCCAGGCGCCAGCCCGCTTTACTCTTAAGCTATAGTAGCACTCACCAGTAATAGCGTCTTCTGCCTAAACAAATAATTGTCAAAATTTAGACGTTGGGACAACTTCACTTGGCCTTCCGAAAATATACAAATGTTGTTGTGATCACATTTTTTCTACCCACGGTGCTGATAGAATGAACCACATGCTTGCTAAAATAACAACATATATATTCATAATGATGCTGACTGTACCTTTTTGCATAAGAAGTTATAGCTATGACCAAATAAATTGGCTAGTGACACAATCATTGATCTTTTTGCACATATTATTCTTGTGACTAAATTTCAGTGTGAGCAAAATTCCCTAACCCGCCAGAAAATTCGAATAAGCAATTTTAATATAAAATGTCACGGTTCTCTTAATATATAATATAATAAACAAATAAGCTAACGTCGAGTGAAAATAACTTCAAAAACAAATACAATGATTAATATTAGAATCATCTCAGATTTAAATTGAATTCAGCTACCCAGTCTCCACACATTTACGTCAAGACTTTCATTAAATTTTCATAACAGCTCAAACAAAAACAGGCTCAGAAATACATTATACAAAATACAACTACCACTTAGTCCTCAGCAATATACCTAGAGATATAATTTGGAATCATTACGTCGGCTGCCCGATGCAAACTTCCAAGGGACATTTTTTCAATTATGCCAGCCACCGAGAACGCAATCAGATATTCTTATAAGAACGTGTAATTTTTATTATGGTTGTTTATTTTCAATGCTGTTTTAGCTGCGAGCAACGTCATCTAAATGCTGTTATGGGTTTCGTTGTTATTTTGCGGTTATTTTATCTTTATTTGCGTAATGTCTCTACTAGGAATTGTGATTGCATTTAACCTCACCATTGTCGTTCCATTATCCAACTACTCGAACGGTCGCTATAACGTGCCTTCTTTAACACTACAAGAACATATTAAAAATGGTTTTGCGAATGTTATACATAGGACAACAAGTGGCAAGTGTTTAGTAATTACACAACTTTAAACGGTTTTGCTCTGATCGTGGTCACGGGACGATGTGACCACGATCACTGCAAAGTTTGAAACGTAGGGATAAAAAAAAGATAAATATACGCGATTTAAACTGTTTAAAGTTGTTTGTGTAATAATCACGAAAACCTAAAACAAAATAACGGTGTTTATTAATAAACCTTAAAATATATGAAAAACCATTATTACAAGAAAACGACATGAAAGTATAATATTTAGCCAGTCTCAACGCAGTGGATTCCAACTGTGCATAAATAACCAGTCCAATAGTATCTTACGACTTCTCCTGATTAGTTCAATTCAGTTCGTACAGCCAACGAATAACAATGTCCTAGTTACTGTTGTACAAGTGCATCTTCGGTCCTGCTTATTCTCCTTCTAAGAGGCAACGCACACTCGATACTGTTTTATCTATAGATTACTTTGGTTATATCTTTTGTTTTTACATATTCCTACTAAGTTACTGAACTGTGCTGTTAAATGTTCTACATCCATTATGTGGCGTATAAAGATAAACGTTATAATGTGAAATGTGTTTAATATTATGTATATGCTTACAATGGAAACTACTTGCAATATCAACGCTGATTATAAAATTGCCCAAATTCACATATCTATCATTGGAATATATGGTATCAGCTAGAATAGATTAGTATTAAAAGGCATCAGTTAGAAATCCATGTATATTAAGTGCCTTAAAGTTTCCTGTGGGAGTTAAGAGCTGACGTAGGTAAATATTGTAGAATGTGGGCAGTGCCTTCTGATGAACTGCCATTTCACACTGTGATCCCCAAGATTTGTTGCAACTCCTGCCAAGCGTGGGAATTATGGCATGGCTAATGAAGAACTTTGTTTTACAGCGGACGTTGTAGCTGTAAATGATTATAATGATACAAAACAAATTGTTTATTTGGGCCCCATGAGACAAAAGCTATAAGTTAACAAACCAACGCATCATTTGCAAGTTTTTCAAATACATAAAAGATTTTTTTAAATAATAAACGTGCTTGATTAACATACCAAATTAAACATATATGAGAGGAATTATATACTAATACCTAAAGCCCCCTCCATATAATACCACCTTTTACTACCCTCTTACAAATTATAATACACCCACAATTATTACTCTACTTGACTTGGAAATTTCTACACTGATTTAAAACCGTATATTTCAAGGACCCTTAAACAAATTCATCTCTTAAAGGTGACGCAAATTTTATTTATATTACCTTCAACCAAAGTAATGAAGATCGATTTTATTTTTATTACCTACTACAACAAAAATCATTAAAGAGTTAGGCCAGTTTATCAGTTTCCAGGACAAACTGAGGTCTATAGTGCAAAATTAATATTTATTATTGTATAAGTAGCAGAAGCACTCTTTGTGAACGAGTTCGTCAGCGAGAAACTACTGTGGCATACCTGTATCTACCGCCTAGCAATAAAGCACATGATTCAACATCTTTATATCTCAAGATGCTGCGTGCAGTGCATGTGTCACAAGTGACAAATGACAGAGGTTATCAGGTTTTTGAAGCGATCGTAGCGAAGTTTGCTTAGCCATTTTGAATCGATCAGAAAAGTTAAGCAACGTCCGCCTCGGTCATGACTTGGATGGGTGACCGCTGGTTGGACATTACTACTGAGCGCTTCCGTGCTTCGGAAGGCACGCTAAGCCATCGGGCCTGGTTATTGTCTTAGGATGGCAGTCGTTACAGCATGGCATTTTGCAAATGCCCGCCTGGCTAGCTACCACCCTCAAGTTGAAAATCTGTCACCAAGCACCTAACGGTGTGTTCCGGCAGCTGTCCTTGAGAGCCAGTAATTCTAGGTTAGCCTGAACAACATCTTCGACCACATCATCACTTACCATCAGGTGAGATAGTGGTCAAAGGCTAACCTATCAAGCATAAATAAAAAAAAATGTAACACTACGAGTGCCTCGTACTTGTTGTAGCACCTGATAACATAAAGTCGGGCAAGTGCGCGTCGGACTCGCGCTCGAAGGGTTCCGCACCAATAGATATACAATATTAGACTTCATATTTTAACCTATTTTTAGTTTAAAGTGCGCGAGTCCGACTCGCACTTGGCCAACTTTTTGTATTTTTTGTTATAGAGGCAACAGAAACACATCATCTGTGAAAATTTCATTTGTCTAGCTATCACCGTTCTTGAAATACAGCCAGGTGACAGACGGAGTAAGGCGAAGTCTCAGTAATAGGGTCCCGTTTTTATCCTTTGGGTAGGGAACCCTAAAAAGGCTACAAAAAGTATGTAATGTGCGGAGGATCTACAGTATACAAGTGCACCGTCCTGGCGCCTTCTATTGTCATTAAACTGCCGTCCATTTGCAACAATTAGCTACGTTGCTTCAGTTAACGAACCAATTGTTCATTCGGTGTCATGAATATAGCTCAAATAATTATCTTCGTTGACATCGAGAAGATCCTTGGAAATAAAGTTTGATCAAGGGAAGCATACAGATGAAGGGAAGATAACGTTTGGTTCCATTAATTTCAGTTGAATATGATTACTGGTGACGTATACAGGCAGGATGATAAATGGTGACAGTTTGGAATAAAATAGGTTACTGAAATAACTTTATGCGTAAGCTTACTACTATTATTACTACCTACTGGTAGTTACTCGCATAATATTGTTTTCATTACAGTATCAATTTGAAAATCAAAACAATTCTTTTTATGTTATGATATGAGAATCTTGGTTACTAAAGATAGATAGATATTGTATAATAAAAATTTGCTCCTGCCAATAAGAAGTATAGCAATAGATCACGAGTTTACTTGCATAGCAGCCCTTAACCATAACGCAAAGAAAGGAACTACCCGTCTCACTACGCCACTGCAGGCATGAACTTTCGTTAACTTAAAGTGAAAAAAAGGGGGTCCTAAATACAAGTCAATTTTTTAAATGTTTTTAAGAAAAGTATACGCTTTACTAATATGGATAAAATATATGATATTCTAGTTAGAGTTATTAGAGTTATAGGATATATATGACAGATACCATGCTATGAAACACGATGTAAAAATCATAAAAAGCAAACAATTTGCTTTATTTTGTGTCTGAATTGTAAATCCTATCAACACGAATTTTATTTCTTGTTATTATGAAGCAAACATGTAAAAATGACAAATTTACGAGAAGAAAAATTATAGTCTTGTACGGGATTCGAACCCACGTCATCTACCCCTTTACCCGGTTTAGTTAAGGAAGGAAAAACTAGAATTATGAACCATTGTCATGTTAGCTCAGTGGGTCAGAGCATACCCCGGCTAAAGGGGCGGAGGATGACGCGGCTTCGAATCCCGCACATGACAATAACTTCTCCTCTCGTAAATTTGTAATTTTGTAATATAATCCGCAAAGCGAGCGGTATTTCAAAAAAAAAAATTAAAATATAATAAAGTCTTGAAATATTTTTTCCGTTTTCAAAAAGCTCAATTTTGTATTAATTTATTTTTAATTCCAGCGCTGTTAATATATTGCGTAGTACTGTGCCGCTCACTCGGATGCGAAATTTGTCCAGGCCCATTTCGTTTGAACCAAGTTTTCCACATATTATACTATCGTTATTATTAATTCATTACATACTTTCAATTTAAGAAGAACGTACTTCAATATAAAACGCCATATAAATTGCATTGTCACTAGTCTGTCCTACAACGACCTCAAATTGAACTTTTATGTCCAAATGTTAACACACATAAACGTCCACATTTCTATCCCCGCACAGACAATAACACGTGATGTTTTTTATCGCTTCGTAACTCATATCTGTGTCAAAATAATTTACGATCCTCGTAAGTTCATCACTTCTATTTATATCCTTTGTTAGACGAGCTTGTTACCACTATATCAGACGTTAAACCAATTTTCAGTCGGTTGGCAGATGAATTTTATCACCAGACGATAAAAAATCGGTTACTTCAATTTTATTGTATTGTTATTAAGCATAGGCAACTGCTTCATACGGCGGAAATTAATATAATTAAACAACATAACGTTAAATTCCGCCTATTTTCTTTCTGACTTTTTAGGTATGTAACGAATAAGTCTCCCGCCAGATGATAAGCATCTACGAGAGGCGTTTAAGATACCCAGGTTCGATGTATATGTACTAATAAATTGGAATATTGCGAATAAAATAATAATAGTAATAGTAAGTGCTTTATCGTAACTATTGTCTTCCTACCACTATCCCATTACATACGGGGTCATTACAATATGTATTCTCTAACTAGACTAAAACATATTAAAAAAAATGCTCTTGCTAACAACACAAAGGGCAAAACATAGACGTAATTATTGTAAAAAGAGTGGATTTTGGTTTTATGGGCCTTATCGTGTGATATATAATTCTAGTAGATTATTTTATTCTCTTACTACAAAGGACAACACTAGGACATAATAACTAAGTCCTATGCGACACTCCTATGAGTAGTGTATTTTGAATAGCTCATAGCGAAGTTTGCTAAGCCGTTCTTAACCGATCACATCCACCAGGGTCATGAGTTGGATGGGTGACCGCTAGTGCCATTGACGAACTGAGGACTTATGTGCTCCGGAGGAAAAGTTAAGCCGTCGGTCCCGATTGTTGTCTTAGCATATATAGGCCTTTTTTTTTTTTTTTTTCACCCGGGAAAATCCTTTATGGATACCACCCGCCCCGGGGGGAGCGGAGTGGTTATGTGGGAGTCCTCGCCTGAAGGGCCTTACTACCCCCACGGGGGGGTAGTAAGTGAGGTTACCCACTAAAAACCCGGGATGAGCAGTCTGCCGCCTAGTAGGGCGAAATGGGGTAGCGTTAGCAGTCACCATCTCGCCCCGGCGGCCGGCCCGTCACCGATGACGGGCCCCGGCCAATGGAGGGATGACCCGGCTCATTGAGGCCATCCCCCAGACGTGTGGGATCGTGCAAGCCAGTGGAGAATCCCCCGACTCTCCACCGATGATCCGCACAGCACTAGGAAAGAGCGAGAAGGCGCCCGAACCGCCTTCTCCTCCCCCCAGTTCGTCTACGCCGGAGCGGGTCCGCGAGGACGTCGTCCTCCCTCGCCCGCTCCGCGGCCTCTTTCTGCGCCATCACCGCTTCGCAGAAAGAGACCACCGCCTGCCACGATCCGTCGCTGCCGAGCATAGCGTTAACCACGCTCGGCAGCGACAGATCTGCGCCAATGACCGCTGTGAGGGTGTGCCGCATGGGACTCCACGCGGCGCACTCCTCCAGCGTGTGGAGCGCCGTGTCTTCTGGCGCTCCACACTCGTGACAGGCGGGGGTCGCCTCCCGTCTCGCGATGTGATGCAGGTACTTTCCGAAACATCCGTGTCCGGAAAGCACCTGCACCAATCGGAAGGTCAGCGACCCGAATCGCCGCCCTACCCACCTCCGGAGGACCGGGCGAATGGCATCCACCGTCCTCTGTCCAGGGACCGGTGGAGCCAGGTCCTCCGTCCACCGCCTCAACAGGGCGGCCCGAGCCCGCCGTCGCATGCGCGTGACCTCCTCCCACGCTGGAGGCTCCCCGCGGGATCTCCTCGCCGCCACGAAGTGGTAAACTTCGGCGAGGATCTCCGCTTGGAGCTCCCAGGGGGGATCACCGGCCAGCACGCATCCCGCCGTCCAGGACACCGTCCGGTACCCGCGTATCGCCCTCGTCGCGATGACCCGCTGCGGACGTCGCAGCAGGGCCTTATTGGCGCGACCGAGGGCGTCCACCCAGACAGGTGCCCCGTACAAGGCCATACTCCGGATCACTCCGGAGTACAGGCGACGACATGTGGCGTTCGGGCCGCCCACGTTGGGCAGCAGCCTCCCAAGGGCGGCTGCGGCGCCTATGACTTTTGGGGCCAGTTGTGTGAAGTGGGCCCCAAAAGTCCACCGCCCGTCCAGGATGAGACCCAGGTACCTCATCTGGGTCCCAACCCGGACCAGGACCCCGTCCAGGTCTATCCTCGTTCCTGAAGGGGGTCCCCTCCGAGGCCCATGGAACATTAGGGCCTCGGTCTTGGAGAGGGCGACCTCCAGCCCCAGGGCACGTATGCGGCCGACCACGAGTGTCGTGGCCACCGTGGCCCGCCGCACCGTCTCCCCGAGGTCCCTCCCCTTGACTACGACTAGGGTGTCATCCGCGTAGCACGCAACCCGCATACTTGCGGGAAACGTGCCGCGGAGCACCCAGTCGTAGCCAATGTTCCACAGGAGCGGTCCCAACACCGACCCCTGCGGAACCCCGCAGGACACGCGACGTCGCCTCAGACCATCGCGTCCCTCCACCAGGACCTCGCGGTCCTGGAGGTAGTCAGCCAACAGCCTACGCAGATACAGGGGCACTCCGTGATAGCGGAGCGCCTCCCGTATTGTTCCGTGCGGTAGGCTGTTGAAGGCGTTGGCAATGTCCAGCGAGACAGCCAACGCCTTTTCCCCCCCGCTGACCGCGTCCTGCGTCCACCCCTTGATCCAGAGCAGGGCGTCTATCGTCGACCGCCCTGCTCTGAATCCGAACTGGGCCTCTGAAAGCTCAGGCCCAGTTCCCCCCAGATGCCGGATGACACGGGCAGCTACGATTCTCTCCAGCAGCTTCGCCGTGTCATCCAGCAGCACGATTGGCCTGTATGCGGCGGGCGAGTCGGCGTCTCGCCCTTCCTTCCGCAACAGGCACAATCGCCCGTCCTTCCAGAGCTTCGGGAACTGACCCGACGTGAGGCACGCGTCGAACAGTTCCCGAAGCTGACCGCCCATCTCCCTAAGGGCGATCCTGAGGACCCGCCCGGGAATCCCGTCTGGTCCCGGGGCAGTCTTCTTGCCACTCAGGCGAGAGACTGCTACCTCCATCTCCACCTCTGAAATAGGCGGAATGGAGGCCGGGTCCACCTCCTCCTGGAAGGACGGTGTGGCCATCGGTGGAGGGGTGTAGTGGGGGTCGCTGTCGGGGAATAGCCCCCCCAGCACCCTCTCCAGAAGCTCTGGCTCCAGGGACTCGGCGACAGGGGGCGCTCTGCCTCGGAACTTATTCCGGGCAGACTTGTACGGGCGCCCCCATGGGTCCCTGTCGAGGCCCTCCAGCTCCTCATGCCAGCCGAGGGCCTTAGCCCGGCCGATGGCCAGCTTCAGCTCCTGTTTGGCTATCTTCACATCGCCATACAGGAGCTGCTCGGCCGCCAGCTGCTCCGCCGGCAGCTGGTCGTCCGTCCGGCCGTGACGCCGCCTCCTGCAGTGGTAGTAGAGGCGGCGCGTCTCCGAGCATCGCGCTCGGAGATCCTCTATCTCCGAGCACCACCAGTAAACTTGGCGGCGCTCGGGGCGGCGTCGGGACCTCGGCATGGCGGCGTCGCAGACGGCCGTCACCGCCTCCCGGAAGTGGCCCGCCGCGATGGCCACCTCCGGGTGCACCGGGCCGGCCAGCCACGACTGGACGATAGCCGCCTCTTCAGCCAACTCGGCATCGAGGCGACCAATCGCCCAGCGCGCGAAGGACTCCCTCTCCACGCGCCGAGTCCCTCCTTGGTGGGAGGTGGCGATCTCGAACCGGATGTAGTTGTGGTCCGAGAGAGTCGCCACCTCCGCCTCCACTCTCCAGGCCTGGACACGTGCTGCGACCACCGGGGTGGCGAACGAAAGGTCCACCACGGACCCCCCGTTGTGTCGCACGCACGTGTGGACCGACCCTCTGTTGAGGAGGGTCAGCCCTGTGGCAACCGCCCACTCCCTGACAGTCTCCCCGCGAGTGTCAGTGGAGGGGTTGCCCCAGGCCTGGGCCTTGGCGTTAAGGTCCCCCATGAGGAGGACCTCACGTGGTGCCTGCCTTCTCACCGCCGCGGCCAGGAGGTCTAAATAAGCCTCCAGCTCCGCGACGGTTCTATTGGGGGAGAAGTATACGCCCACTACCGCATACCTCTCCCACTTGGCCACCACGTACCCCAAGCCCCTCTCTAATAACGAGAGGGGGGAGCCGCCACCGGCACGTCCTATAATGGCCACGGAGCCGTCCAGATCCCCAGCCCAGTAGGGATGGGACTGGGGAATGTAGTACGGCTCCGCGGCGACCGCCAAATCGATCTGCCACTGCGCCAGGGACTGCATTAGCAAATCCTGAGCCCTGACGCAGTGGTTCAAATTCGTCTGTAGGAGGTTGTGCTGCCCGACTTGATCCATTAATCGGACGTCACAACCTCCATGCTCGCCGCACGGCGAACAACCTCAGGGGCGGCTCTGGCAGCCGGTCGGGGGATGGCCTGGGTCCTGGCGGCTTGTCCCTTCGTCTTTGGGGGGACACAGTTTTGTCCCCCCATCCTGTGCTCCGCTGGTCGCCCCGATTCTGCGCATATAGCGCAGTGTGGGGCCCTTCTCTGGCAGCTAGCTGCCTTGTGGCCTGCGCCTCCACAACGGAAGCACAGGTCCCCCCTGTCTGCCGACGAGGGACACTGGGGGCGCGTATGGCCGAGTCCCATGCACTTGAAGCAGCGCATGGGACGCGCCGCCAGTGCCACCACTCGCACCGAGCTCCACCCCACCAGAAGCCTGCCCTGTGCCAGCAACACTTTGGCTGCTGGAATTGGGCAGGTAACAAGAGAGGAGCCGGTCCCGCCGTAGCTTTGAATCTCTCCAGCTTTGACGTGCAGTACGTCACAGTAGCATATATAGGCCTGGACCTACCACCCTCAAGTAGGAAATCTGTCGCCAAGCACTTAACGGTCTATTTCGGCAGCTATCCTTGAGATCCAGTAATTCTAGGTTAGCTTGAATAACATCTTCGACCATATCATCACTTACCATCAGGTAGTCAGAAATCAGAGATAGTGGTGAAAAGCTAAACTACTGGGCATAAAAAAAGAAACTGCTGCTATATACTCGTAGCTATCTGTAAATTAAACTGAAGTTCCATAGCATTTACGGTTATGAAATCGATATTTTCTTGGCTGAAAACCAGCCGTAGTGGGAACAATCTCTCAGTAGTTGATTAGCCATTTCAGTGTCCTCTTGATGGCATTAATTAAAACCTCTGCGATCGTTAAACTATTCTAGTTTTACTGGCGGAAGAGTGGTATGAATTTAAATTCATTGTTTCCTTTTTCCTAGTAACTTTATATTTATACATCTTTCACGTTTAAAATTACTACCTACTCAACAAAATTTATGTTCTCGGAAATAATTAATGAGTTATCTTATTTTGTTATATTACTGACACTAGCCTGTAAGAAATTTATTTTATTATTAAACTAGCTTTCCTGCCGCGGCTCCGCTCGCGCTCAAATACTCAATCCAGTCAAATGATATCGTCATTTGTTAGAATCGTTTGGACCTAAGAGATAATACATATAAATATATAAAATGCAGATATAAAATAAGACTGTCAACGAATAGACAAATTATTTGCAATAAAATAATATTGCGACTATAAATTGAGAGGTTGATTGATCCTAAACGAAAGATAGGATATCTTTCATCTTGGATCAAATTGCACACGATGTGCAAAACAAATTTAAAATCGGTTCAATAGTTTAGGAGTCCATCGTGGACAAACAATGTGACACGTAATTTTTATATATAAAGAAGAAGAAGATATTGCTAAAATACTCTACCGCATTTTCACCAGTATCTATGTGTCAATGATGGTATAATGGGCTGAACCTAAATGGGGTACTGGCATTCAAAGACAGCCAGTAACTGTTGGTCTAGTTTGTACTTCGATTGGTAGTAAAAAGAACATGTCGAACATATTTTGCTCAGTTTTTCTTTAATAATGTTTCTAGCATGCTTTAAAAAACAATTGAAATAAACAGCAAAGCTTTTATTTTGAAAATTTTTAGATCTTCCGTCACGCTAGAAACACATTTTGAAGTTAGCCTAAACTACGTCTTTAACCAGATCATCACTGACCATCTAGTGAGATAATTGTCTGACTCTGAGGCCTATCAGTTATTAAAAGACATGTGACGCTTCGTATCTAGCTTCAGCTACTCTCCACTTCCACTATTTGTGTTGTGTAAGACGGACAGTGTTTAGCAAAGAAAACAATTTAATGGAACATTCTGCGGTGGTCGACTCACTTAACCGTAACCCGAGCTTCAACTTGATGGGTTACTTGTTTACCTTGTAACTATATATT
Source organism: Plagodis dolabraria (assembly GCA_963854805.1). Lineage (NCBI taxonomy): Eukaryota > Metazoa > Arthropoda > Insecta > Lepidoptera > Geometridae > Plagodis > Plagodis dolabraria. The sequence goes on along the minus strand of OY978452.1, from coordinate 9,712,591 downwards.
AGGAACCAGAAGCTTCATAATGCTTTGTCCTACTTCAGTATGTTTGTCCACGTCGGGATTGTTTGGACAAACGTAAATATAGCTTGCCGTTGTTGCTTAAAATTTTTTGCTCTAATTTAGTGTCGCAACTATAATATTATGAGTTTCAAAATGCACCTCAATATAGAGGTGAAACTCGTTGATGTGTGTAATTATAGTGTTATTTATTCAACTGAAAATTATGTCTGACCTAAACAAGACAGGTATTTTGCTTATTTCTGTGGCGGGATATATTTTTATTTCAGTTTTTTTTACGCTTATAAAAAATAAATACTCTTTGGATAATATCTAAAGGTACTTTTTCGGTTATGTAGAACATATTTTTCTTTAATAATAACAGATATTTTAAGAAAATATAAAAATAAATATTTTAATACAACTCTTAAAAAATATATCTAGATACAATTTCGTCTAATTTTCTTGGCAAGCCGACGTGACGTCACATCCTGCCCACTAGGGAGTCATATGCACCGTTTCCGCATTCGTCTAAAACAATCAACCCTCGAATCGACAAACATTGCTGATGTAGTGCAGAATTTATGGAGTACATATATTGATAAGATCTTATTAGAGAAAGCATATACCGACCGTACATTTAAAGGAAGGAAATGGAAATAAATGGAAGTGGTATTGAAACCTTGATATCAATAGTTTTCTGTACAAAGATGTATTTTAATCTCATATTCAAATTATTTATTCTGAATGATGTTTGCTAGCGTCATGGCCCTATTATAGGGACTTCGGTATTAATTCAATAAGCAGCTATAAATAAAGTAGAGTTGTGACTTTTTAATCTACAATTCTATTTCTCTACTCTTAAATATGCTATAATCAAATTTGAGTAGATTCAATCGTTGTTGTAGCCACGCGCCTCACCACATTAGAGATAAGAGAGCTCACATAAATTGTATTTTCTAATACATTCTCTACTCAGTACTCACTAATCTCTTCACCACACTTTATCTAACGAATAAATTATTACTAGAAATGTGTCCCGTGTGAGCCGTAGAGAAATAATTTTATGCTCGTAAGGATTATTTTATTTTATCGCGACCCCAAAGCTCGGGGTCAGAAATCACTCGCCTATTGAATTATCATTTGAATATATGATTTATACGGGGCGATGGTAAATCCGGGGTACATACAATCACTGTGAAATTGTTGAGGGGCCTTATGATTAGATAAAATTTAATTTATAGCTTTGATGTTAGATAATGTGATGATGAAGAATACTAGTCGCATACATACAGATTTGCTCTGTTTTATTACGCACAACGTTATAAAAACAAGTTTTCCAATAAATAAGTTTTTTGTGTAAAAAATGTGGCATAAAATGCAAGTTATAATAGCTCGATGTTAAAGCTCCGAACTCATAGGTAAAAATATCATTTTCACTTCTCACGCTCCTAAAGTTTTTGTTTATGCCCGGTGTAAAGCGGACTAAAACAGCCTTTAAAGCTTTTGTGTATAAAAGCCTGCATTTTTATGCAAGTGCATATTATAAGTGATATTTCTATATAAAATTAAATTTCAAAGAATTTATAATGTTATTTCATGCAGTAAATTTGCGTGAGTCTTTCACAATAAACATTTATCAGGGGTATTATTAGAGACCCAGAAATACATTTTGTCGCAAAAATGCCAAAAAAATACATTATTAGTTTCAATATAAATGAGAGTACAGTGAATGACTTACTCATCATGTCATCTCATCAGCTGTTTAGCAAAAATACAAAATAAAATACTGCATAAAGGGATTTTTTATGCTGCTATCTGTTACAATAACTGCCCTGTCAGAGATGCACCAAAATTTAATAGGAAATAAAACTGTTTTTTACCACTCATATGTTACTACTAGGTATGACTTTCAGGTGGTTGAGATAAATCAACTACTAGGTATTACTTTCAGGTGGTTGAGATAAATCAACTGATATATTTTTAAGCTCCGATTTTTGTAATTTCACTTACGCGGTAAGCCCGTAATCTTTGTTTTCTATCAGATATGATATTTTGACAGTATCGCAAGTGTCTTGAACGCGGGACGACAACAGAATGCGGGTGGATGAATTAAAAAAAACTACTAATTAAGACAGGACATTTTTAAAAAAATTATATTTAATGTAAATTTTTAATGTTGATTTTCGTTCAAAGAGTATGATACAGTCGGCTTATAAAGTACTTAAATAAGATACTGCTACTACATTATCACTAAAATAATCATCATCACATCAATCGGAACGTCTACCATAGAATAAGATTGCCATTGGTAATGGATAGGGATTTACCATAATCCCCACGCTTGGCAAACGTCTTGGGTCACAGTAAAAGTTGTCAGTTCATCAGAAAAAGCTGTTTTCCACCTTGGTCACCTTTTAGAAGGAGAACGAAGTTTTATATTTTATTTCTTCAAACAATATTATTTGCATATTAATATATATACAGCAATTAGTGAAAGGAAGTTTACACTACTTAACTGAAATTATGTTTTTATGAACACTATTATAGATCAACATCAAGTACTTAGTAGTATGTTCAAGGGAAGATTATCACAGTTTTAAATACTTTCTATGTGCAGATACAACACTATAGTGTCGTATCTAAACATAAAGTTACCTAATTATAATTTATAACGGTTTCGTTACTATTAATACTGATCTACATCTACACAAATATTATAAAGAGGAATGATTTGTATTTTCGTAAGTAACGAATAAACTTAAAAGTATCGATCGTGCGCTCGGTGAGTCAAGACCTCCTGAAGATGCTTCGTTTAGAAGCGAAACTAGTTAAATATTCTTCCGGTTAGGCTGCGTGATGTTTGTGACGTCACGTAGATAACAGGAAAATTAGGCGGAATTGTCACTAGATATATATTTTTATACTTTTTTAAGTGTTTTATTTAAATATAATTTAATGTTTTCTTGATATTAAAATATTAATTAAACTTAAAAACTACTAGACCAATTTGAAAAATTCTTTCACAATTTGAATCATACACTCTCATGATTATAGGTCATAGAATATTTTCAAAAAATTAGGGATCCATATGTAAACTTCGATAATGTAATCCAACGTGGGAAAAAAATACCAAATATTTTATTATATTGTTTACGCTGCGGAAATTGTGGACAATAGAGGACATCTATACTACAAAAAGTCCGCAATACTATGTCTAACTACTTCTAATATGTTTATTTTTGTCACATACCCGTACGAAGCCGAAGCGAGCCACTAGTATATTATAAAAATGCAGCATTACCAAACTCCACGCAGCATCTTAGAAACTCACAATTTAAATATAAATCTCAGCGTATTAGGGAAATAGCCATCAGTCAGAAAGCAATTTGTCTTGAAATAACTCCCCGGTGGTGGGCCCTTCGTACCAGCTGCAAACTTTCAAGTAGGGCCGACGAGACAAACAATTAAAATATCTGGCTAATGGACTTACAGGAATCTGAAACACGTTAATGAACATATCGCCGGCTTGTTCTTTATTTTGTTCGCGCAATTTGTGAAAAAACATCGTTAATCAATTGTTTGACAAGTTCGTTAGTGTCTGTTCTAGTTGGATGATTTTTGGAATATCGGAATTTGGTCTTCTTAAAATAAAACTGTTAGGTAAAAAGATTTGAGTTGTTGACTATCCATTGCCAGTGAGGATAAAACTTTGACTGACGTGCAAAGGCTTTAAGTACTGCGACGAACTAGTGCTTCGCCTCATTGAAATAGGACATCATGCGAATGGTTGCTTAGACAGCTGCCACCTTTTAATAGAAAATTTGTCGACAAGCTCGGAACGATGTACTTTTGATCACATTCAAAAGATATTGGTAAAAAATTTAATGCCTAAATTAAATGGTAATTACGTGGCCATCGTTGTTTTTCAACAATATAGACCTAGGTTTATCCAGGTTTGGCACGAAGAACAGACGTTGGTAGGGAGTTCCATACTGACTCCCTACCAACTACTTGATTTGTACGCATTAAAAACATGGAACAAACTAATTTTTGAAATTTCCACCAGATACAGGTGGTAGTGTGCCGTCTTTTTGCTTGTCATGTAATAGAAGGTTCGGGGAGATTTAGGTCGTGAATGACAATTACAGCAAGCGAACGCATTCTGAGAAGGAAAAAAATGTCTGCTTGTAAATAATTGCATGAATATAGAAAGTACATCTGAAAAACTGCACTATTTTTTCTCAGGAGATACCATTTTCTTTTTGCTAAGAATACCTATTAACTTATTCATCTTACATAACTTTTAACCTCATATATGTTTTGTCTTCCCAAAACATTCTTTTATTAATTTTTTTCTCGAAACAAACTCTGTTCATTAATTCAAATAAGTTGAAATTAATTAAATACAAAAAATGCATACAAATTTAAAGTAAACATAGAATATAAACAATATTCCAACCCTGCTTTCATTCCTCTGAATACAAAACCATACAAAGCTTTGTCGTATCGTTATACCAACACAATTATGCGAAAATTCATTGACATCGACCTATCTGACAACACACGTGTTGATATTGCATGCGGGGTCTCCACGGACCCTAAAAACAATAGCAATTCGCGAACGGAGTGTTTATTTTGCAACACACCGATCTGTTCCTTCTAGATTTGCTGTCATATTTAATGACACTTCCTGTCTGTATGTCAGTCCGTCTGTCTAGATGTGAAGGGTTCCTACTTCGTTAGCTGAGTGAGAGAAATTTTGATATTTTGTGTAGAATGATAACCCAAAACTATAGAGTCCATTATTATTCAGAGGAATCTAATCATTGGTTATAAAATTTTTCGTAGCCCAGCATGTTCTCAGAGCTTATTAAGCAGAGCATCAATGTAAGTACTTCCTAAAACGCTATCAAAGTCAGTTTTAGACCATTTTTGTGACCAATCCTGGGTCAAAAGTTAAGCCAGTTAGGTATTAGGAATTTCTGTATTTTTATTACCTAATAGAAATAATGATGGTCGCGCGATAATAGCTATGGATGGACTGCCATGCTGCATGTCTATGGTTCGATCCGTACCGCTGCCGGCTTGAGGTTCACCGCATGGTGGAAGGGCATTTGGCGAATGCTCGCCTGGCTAGCTACCACTCGTAGATGTCGCAAAGCACCTAACAGTGTGTTCTGGCAGCAGTCCTCGAGAGCCAGAAAAATAGGCATATGAGACTTAACAACTGTGTCTCAGTGTGACGGGCGCAGTGCAATTCATTCGGACGAAGTACATACTGTTATCGACAAAGATTAGTCCGATAACGTGTGATTGGCCTCGTGCTTGTTCCGGCACAATCACATTAAAAAAACTTATATATTATACAATATATTTATTTCAATAACATGTGTTTCAAACGTTGATTCATACCGTGTTTAGCTAAAACGCTAAAAACACTATTTTCTTTCACGGGCTTTCTTTTACAGACATTACTTGAACCGGTGAACTAAGAAGGGCGTATTTTTCTTTTGAATTCGGTTTTCCATCGCTTATTTGGCTTCTGATCGTGCATCTCGTGGAGTGCAATCAATATCCATTTCAATTTCGAAACTTACTTGAATTTATGTTTATTATCAAAATAACAGAATCATGACTAACTCTATGCTTATTTTTTATACCGATGTGTATGCGACTGCAGGTGATAGTGGAGTGATTGGAAATGGAAACCTAAGGAATGACCTTGTTTTTGAAGCGGTGGCTCAGAGGCATCGGCTAGGGACTGCCGCGCAGCAGGTACATGGTTCGTGTCCCGCCGCGGAATTGAGCTTCACTGCATGGTGGACTGCTGCGCGGGCAATGCTTCGGAGGGCACGTTAAGACCTTGGTCTCGGTTGTTGTCTTAGGATGGCAGTCGTTATAGCATGGCGGTAGGGCATTTTGCGAATGCCTACCTGGCTAGCTACCACCCTCAAGTAGAAAATTGGACGCCAAGCACCTTACGGTGTGTTTCAGCAGCTGTCTTTGAGATCCAGTAATTCTAACTTAAGACTGTTATTAACTACTTTGACCATATCTTACTTCTTTGACATATATTACTACCTATCCGATGAGATTGTAGTCAAAAGCCTAACTACCACCAATATTTTTTTTACGTCAAATAAAAGATTTAAAAGCTTGGAAATGCACTCACCAAAAGCCAGGAAAGATACGTGCTTGTCATGACTGCAGGTGCCCAAGCGCGGGCTAAATTTCTCCAGCACTGTCGTTAGTAACTACAATTTTTTGATAGAAACGTATAAATTTAGAAAAAAGCAAATAAGAATTATTTCGCGACGGTAATGCGGGTAGCATATAAGACAATATAATAAAATGCGATGCGTGCAAAAGGTGCAACAACAGAAGAAATGACGCGGAGATAATATGTCTTTCCTTCGTGCATGTTCGGCCAACTTCGGTGTTCCGGGCAGTTGTCATTGCAGCCACCTTACCGACGTAGCGCACGAAGTTTTTTTTTTTTTTTTTTTAGGGAGGACATAGATGCTGGCTACCACCTGTGCGGTCGTCCAGCTCCACCGGGTTTTGGGCGAGGGCCTGGCCCTACAATAGCCCGGGAGGGAGAAGTGCCGAAGGCACTTCTCCCGAGACGGGCGTAGAAGGCGAAAAGCGCTTTCTACCTCCGTCTCCTGCGGACGCCGAAAACGTGCCGCTACTATAGGAGGGGTTGACAGCGAGCTCAAGGGCACCACTGTGGTTCGGACCTCGGCTTGTCTCGCTGTCGAGAGACATGGGGGGGATCGGAGCAAAATGCCTCTGTGCAACTGCAGTGTTGCACAATTGGGCCCTACTGAATAATACTCTTTGACTATTTGGAGAGCAATTTATCGTGACCTTGTTTTTGCCTCGAGCTCGCCGGCGGGCTCGGTGTTTGATTGTGTGACCTCTAATTACCTCACACCTGGGGATTTTACCTCGACGACTTGCGGATAACGCTAAAGCTGCCAATGTAATGGCTGCGATGGGGTCATCCGGGTCGTCTAATACCTGCCGTGGTCGGCGACGGGGGGGTTTGAAGAATGGGATAGAAGAGGCAGTCGAGTAGTTCGATGCCTGGACAACCAATGGGTTCGGGTGGTGGGGCGCTCGATCAAAGTATCGGCGGGCGCAGTCCTTATTGAACTGCGCTAAAGAGGGAAGGTTTAAGTCGCAATGCAACTCGGTGTTCCGGATATACCACGGGGCGCCGGTTGCATTACGAAGAAAACGGTTTTGGATGACTTGAAGTTTATGAAGGTGGGCCTCACTAGCATGACTAAACACTACTGATGCGTAAGTCATGATGGGGCGGATGCAGGCAGTGTAAAGTGTCTTCTTATTACTAAGAGACATTTTACTCTCTTTGCGAATTAGGGGACCAAGGCGACCCATTACGAAGGCCGCTCTGTTACGGACGGTTGTTATGTGATCGTTAAAGGTGAGATGACGATCAAGGGTGATTCCGAGGTATTTTGTTCTAGGAACCCAGGGAATGGGTTCGTCGAATAAAATAAGCGGTTTCGGGTAAGGGGAGCGTGTCTTCTCAGTAAAGCACATAGCTGTGCTTTTGGCTGGGTTGACCGCGATGCGCCATTTTCGGAACCAGTCACCGATCTCGGTGACGGCCCGTTGAATGACGAAATAGGACTGTCTGTTGATATGCCACCCAGTGGTGTAAATGGCGGTATCGTCCGCATATTGGGCTAGGAATACTTTGGGCTGAGAGCGTGGGATGTCACTGGTATACAGTGCAAAGAGAATAGGTGATAGCACGGAGCCCTGAGGGACTCCGGCTCTGACTGGGTGGGGGAGGAGAGGGTGCCTTCCACGCGATAGCGAAAGCTTCTGGCTTTAAGGAAGTCTTGTAGGATGAGCACAAGCCGTTCTGGCACGCCAAATTGGTATAGCTTGTAGATCAAGCCATTGTGCCAGACTTTGTCAAAAGCTTTCGCTACGTCGAGGAAGACTGCTAGCGTAGTCTGGGGTTTGGGGTACTTATTGAAGCCCTCAATGATGTGCTCCGTGAGGCGGTGCACCTGTTGGACGCATGAGTGTCCGGGTCTGAAGCCAAACTGCTCATCTGGGATAAGGTGGTGTTCCTTAGCATGGGACTGGAGACGGTTTGCAAGTAACCGCTCGTAAAGTTTGCCTAAGGCACTGAGGAGGCTGATGGGGCGGTAGCTGGTGGGGTCAGATGAGCTTTTGCCTGGTTTGTGAATGCCAATGACATTTGCACATTTCCAGGTGTCTGGGAATAAGCAGTGGCTCATAGCAGCATTGAAGATGCTGACTAAGAGATGGATGAGAGGAGGAGAGAGGGTTTTAAGAACCCTGTTGGAGATGCCATCGGCACCGGGGGACTTGCGCGGTCGGAGGGCCTTGATCAGTCTCTCCACCTCAGCGTAAGTCGCTAAGGTGATTGGTGGGAGTTCAGAGGTGACCACAGAGCTTTTACGTTCGACTTCCGCATCCACCGAATCGAGGTGAGCTTGGTCAACGTGATCTACGTTAGGGGAACACTGAGCCTCTAGGCTATCAGCTAGGCACTCAGCTTTGTCTTCGTCAAAGAACGCTGGGACTAGTGGGACTGGTCTGTATAAGGGAGGCATGTCGTTGTGGTTACTTCCTTTCAAACCTCGCGCCAAGTCCCAGTAAGCATGGTGGCTTGGCACGAGGTTTGAAAGTTTATCGCCCCATTGTTGATCACGCAACTCAGACATGCGACTTTGAACCATGCGTTCAAAGTGGCGTTTCTTAGTTTTGTTCTCTTTACTGGGGTAAGAGTCGTAATGTCGGGTCACTGCTTTACTCTCCGTCACCAATCGTCTCACATCCGCTGGAATGACAAGGCGCCGGTCGTCCGGCACTATGACCTCCTTTGCGGATGCACCTACTACGGTGGAGAGGTGATTGGTGAACGAATCGATCGCAAGGGTTACGTCATCTTTTGTCAGGATGTCGTCAGGGATCTTGTCTAGGTCCGGTGAACTGATAGCCTTTAGGGCATCGCCTACTTGCTTCCAGTTCACTATCGTCTTAGTGGGGCGGGGGAGGTCAGTCGTTGGGTCGGGACCTAGTCGCAGTATAATGGGTCGGTGGTCAGAGTGAAGCTCGTGAACCACTTCTATGGAGCGTAACCGCAGTGTTACGCCTCTGAATAGTGCCATGTCAAGCAAGTCAGATCGGTGGTCTTCCATATAAGGGTAGTGAGTGGGCTCAGTGGGCGCAATTATGTCAAAGTTAAGTTCTGCGATTAGGTTTTCAAGTGCAATACCTCTGGGATTGTTGACGTTACAATTCCATAGGATGTGCTTACTGTTGAAGTCGCCAATCAGAATGACGGCGCTTCCTAATGAGAATAGGGCTTCTAAGTCAGCTCGGACGATCGGCTTTTTGCAAGCTTGGTAACAGGATGCTATGACTATAGGTTGATGACCAGTCATAGCTAGGAGGCAACAAGATGCTTCCATATTAACAAGAGTCGGGGTAGGTAGGGGAATGCAGTGCAGGGACCTTTTGTAATAGATAAGAGTGCCTCCCCCACGGGAGTTCACTCTATCATCACGTACCGTTCTGTAATTGGCAAACCTAGGGTTCGCCTTCCCCGGTTTTAGAAAGGTTTCCTGCACGCATATGATATCGATAAGGTGGGTACAACAAAAGTCGTGGACGAGGTCACGTTGTCTGAAGAGGCCGTCAGCGTTAAATGACGCTAACGAAACTGAGTACGGTTTCGTGCGTTCGGTTGTACTACCCATAGTGGTTGTACTGGGGAGGGGCCTGGGGAACGAAGCGCTTAAGGGCGCTAAGTAAATTCGCGTGTTCCAATGTATATTGGATCACGTCCGCTGGGGATTGAGCGAAGTGCATCTTGTGCGCTAGCTCGCGGACTTCGTTGATGTCAATAGACATCGCCAGGTCGCTGACTAGTTTGATGTCCTCTTGAAGAGAGGCATCCATCAGCGGCATGGGTGGGGCTTGTGGCCAAGGAATGGCGCGGGGAGGAGGGGCGCGAACGGAGTTGGCAACGGGTGCCGGGAGCGCGGGGCGAGCCGGGGCCGGTGCGCGGGCAGGGGCCGGGGCGCGGGCGGGAGCGGGTGCGGGCGCGCGGGCCGGGGCGCGGGCGGGAGTGATGGTCTTTACCATACTGGGTGGTTCAGACCATGCGTTACGGGCGGGGAGCGGCGCGGGTATTACCTGTGAAGCAGGTATTACCGACAGCTTAGGGCTGACCCGTTGGTAACGGTCATGTGAGGGACGGGTCGGCCTATGCCTTGCCACCCTGTGGTTTATGCGTGGTGCTTTTGGGCAGCCGCGGTAATTCGCGGTATGTCCTTGAGCGCCGCATAGAACGCAGCTGGGTGGGTCCGGCGAGTCCCGAGTGCGAGTGCACGCCGCTGTCGCGTGATCGCCTAGGCACTTGACGCACCTAGCGCGAGCGAAACAGAAGCGGGAGGCGTGACCGTATAATTGGCAGTTGTGACACTGCGAGGGACTTCCATTTTTAAATGGGGCTTGTACGTCTAACCCAGAGAGGCCGCAGACCTTTTTTAAATTAAAAATGGCCTTGCCCTCTGGTGTACGGTCTAGTACTACGAGTACTAGGTCATATGGACTGCGGTCCTTCCCGCTGTACATGCGGTGAACCGCATGCACTGGGAAGTCTTGTGCTTTAAGGTCGTCACATACCGCATCGGTATGTATCTCCTTAGGCACACCGCGAATCACAACGCGAAGGACTTTCTCCTCTTCGAGCGCATAAGTGTGAAAACTTATGCTCTCTTTACGGAGGAGCTTTGTTAGCGCTCTGTGGTCGCTACTAGTGGGCACTTGGACTTTAATGCCCTGCTGCGTGGAGCGGGCATTAGTATAATGGATCCCACGATCCGAAACTAAGCGGGACAGCATGTCCCATTTGCTTTTGTCCTGAATGAACAAAGGCGGAGGCGGTTTTTCGCGACGTGCGCTCGCGTCCTGAGGGGACGCGGCGGTTGAAACCGGAGCGGAGGGAGGAGACGCGGGGCGCGGGGCGGGGGTCGGCTTTTTGCCGGAGGCGGGGGCCTTTGCGGGTGCCTTGGCGGGAGGGGCGGAAATAGCGCAACTAGCGGCTTTGGGAGCGCGCTTGCGTTTGCGATCTACGACGGTGTAACCGTCGTTATCGGAATCAGAGTCCGTGCGTGAAGCGCCGGCCTGATCTACCTCCATGTCCGTTTCGGATTCCGAAACGGTCTCGACAATGGCGAAGGAGGGACGGGTACTCGCTGACCTCCCGATCGGTGAGCGAGAGCGAGACCGTTCACGGGGAGGGGCTACCACCGTGCGTCTGTTGTCGGGCCCGGGAGCGGGCGAAGTAGGACTATCCTCTGAATAGGATCGGGTCAAGGGAGGGACGTTGGCCTCCGGGATTGAAGTCCCGGAGGGAGCGATGAGAGTGTCCGTGAGGCGGGCATTCTCTTCCTCTTCAAGGAGTTGCATATGTGCAACGTATAGATCGGGGTGGCGGAGGGCGAAGGTCTGAAGGACCTGCACCTCACCGTTTGAGGGTCGGGACTGCATCCTGAGGGGAATACTCAGGACGCCCTAACAGGTTCTGTTTCCCTCACACACCTTGTGAGCTCACTGTGTGAGAGGGAGTGAGTACCTACGGTGTGCCCTAGTTGTGTAACCTCTCCGAGCTTTTTTCTCGGCGGAGAGGGGTGATCCTAAGCGCTACTCCGGGGTTGACTAGGGGCGACCCCAAGGCCAGTAATCCCGGAGCCCAGCTTGCTTCGGCTGACCCGTGAAGCGGGAAAGGCCACGGTGCAAGGTTAAACCAAAACAACAACAGTGGCCGTTGTCACCGTAGGGTGTCACACTGCGACCGCAGCAAATGGCGGATTTGATCGTTCAGACGGGTTTGGCTGACGCTACCCCACGCCTGAACGACGTCGCTTAACAGCACAAAGTGTGTTGTTACGCGACTGTTACTATGTTGTGTCGGGTAGTAAAGTGGTGAAATGCGCACCGAAAAGTGCGGTCAAAACAAGACCACCAGCCCGATATGATGTTGTTCGTCCGAAACAAGGGACTTGGGTAGGTGGTAATGCCTGACGTCTTAGAGCGCCTCTGCGCGCCGGCACGGCGAGCTCGTAGCTCACGTTGCACGGCGGTCGGTGGCTGCTCAGCTTCTGCACAGAAAACAAAACTTCGTCAGGACTGCGTATTCCAAGGCACTGGTCTGCAACTAGCGTCGGAACGATGACCCGAGTGAGACGGCAATAGTGCGGGGACTATTGCGGTCTCACTGGGAGATACTGGTGGAGCTGTAGACAGGTGTGCACGGCGTGGCGGCACAGGTCGGAATGTGGTGGCAATGAGCGCACGAAGTTCCGAATGAACATTGGACATACTTGCGTAGTTCATGCAACTCACCCTAGATGGCTGTCATACTAATATTTGATGTGAACAAATAGCGCAAACAACCGTCTTTGTCGAAAGTTAAATGTATCTGTTGCTATTTGTTGTTGTTTTTTTTACTTTTATGTAAACCACGTTACACATTTTATATAATTATTACAGTAGTAAACATGAGAATAATTCTTACAATGAAAGCTATATTTCAGATATTTCCGAATCTAAAAACGAATTCACAGGGATGTAAATCTTTGCTTTTTTATGAGTTTGACGTCATAACTTTACGAGTTTTTCTTCTTTACAGCTTATTTCAAATTAAGTTTTTATTCTCTCTCGTCCATTAACGTTCTTGTAAAGTTTTCGCAAGTTTTCGTTATTTTAAGGTAATGAATTTTAAACTTACTAGAAGCTAATTAAAAAGTTGTTTCAGTAACGTGAATGCAACACGCAAACTATGTTGGGAACAAGCAGTTAATAACAGGGGCGGGGTTATATATTTCACTGACATTATTTATGTTTTGCATTTTTTTAAAGTGAAATTTATGAAGCTCTAGGAAGTGACTAGCATAATACAGGTTATAAACAAAGTTTATGAATAATTCCAAATAACTCATTCATTAAAAGACATTTGGGCACGGAATCCTTAAACCTACTTACATTGTCACGCCTGAAGACTTCGCCCAATACTTAGCCTTATTGTTTAAATTTTGAGCTCCAAACACCTATGTTTCCGATTTGTTTTACCTCTAATTTCAAAATTATTATTACTAATTTAAATGACTAAGACTGAGAGCCAGAAATTCTAAGTAAGCCTGAACAACACTTTCGACCACATCATCACTTACCTACCATCAGGTGAGATAGTGGTCAAAGGCTAACCTATCAGGCATCAGTACTAATATTATAATTGCGAAAGTAACTCTGTCTGTCTGTCTGTTACGCTTTCACGCCAAAACTACTGGAAATAGTTTAAGACCCGGGAAAAAACACAGGATAGTTTTTATCCAACTGCGCAAAAAGAGGTTAATGTTTTTGCGCGATAACCGACATACGCGCGGGTGGAGCCACGCCCGAAAAGCTAGTAAAAAAATAAGCTTTAACGGCCTTGTCTTTCTAAAACAAAACATTAAAGCGTAACCAGGCCTCCAGCTTCACTCCACACTTTAGGTACCTACAAAGCTACTGGTCCGTCCGGAAGAAGAAGAGATCGGAGCTATGCGTGGCTATGCGATAGAAAGACAGATGCCTTGTAAGTGAATATAAATATTAAGAACTCCGTGCTTTGCAAGCTGAAGTGCACTTTATTCCGTCGTTACTAGAGTCGCTTATTTATTGGAATGACTTTGTAGAGTGACCCTTCTAATAATTTTCTTTTACGTGACGCCACATAGAAAGGACCCTATGTGGCGTAACGTAAAAGAAAATTATCAGCACTCGTTAACCCAAAATACCTTCAACTGTATCAACACTTACCATCAGGTGAGTTTGTTATCAAGGCTCACTCATATTGGCAATTCAAAAGAAAAATATGCGTCGCTTAAGAACCTTCCTCCTTTTCTGGGAGTCGGTTAAATAGTTAAATACGTTATAAAATATAAAAAAAATACGAGGAACAATCACAGTCATGTGCAAGGTTCGAACCTACGTCATCCACCTCTATAGGCGGGGTATGCTCTGACTGACTGAGCTAACATGACATATGACTCTTAACTCTAATTTTTCCTTTCATTCTTTAACCAATGTATGGAGATCAAGGTACACCTATAGTTCAAGTTACATTGTACTACAAACAATACTTTTGCAATTAGCTTTAAAGGTCACCCATCCAAGTCATGATCGCGGCTGACGTTGCTTAACTTTGCTGATCGGTTCAGAACGGCTACGGCTATGTAAACTTCGCTAGATGCTCTTCAGAGCGTATCACGAACGATGCGTTATCACGAACCACATTATCACTGCAGAAGCAAATTAAATGCTAAGTTAACGCGTGAAAAATAACAAGTCGTGAATGCACATAAATAATGTACGGAATTAATTCGAGTAACAAGGGCAGACAAATACGTATGGACACGTACAAATAATATGAGTGTTTGTGTGCTGCAGAGCTGAGAGCAGGGTAAAGGTTTACTGTGGCGCAGAATACTGGAGAAAAGTTTAGATTTATTTGAAAGATTTCAGGTAAAATAGTAATATAGTAATATTGTTAAATTCCACAATTTTTGAAGTCGACTCCTATATTTGAACATTTTACGTGATCATACTGATGATATTTTTTTGTTCAGTAAAAGCAAAGGCTATTTATAAGGAGTGAAATTTATACAAGTTCACCTTTTTGAATACCCGATACGCTTGCCTATGACCACTATCACACTTGATGGTAAGTGATGGTGTGGTCAAAGATGTTGTTCAGACTAAGGTAGCATTACTGGTTCTCAAGGATAACAGCCGGAACACACGGTTAGATGCTTGGGGTCAGATTTTCTACTTGAACTAGTCAGATGAAATACAAAAAGCCCTGCCACCATGCTATAACGACTGCCATCATTAGACAACGACCAAGACTAACAGCTAAACGTGCCCTCCGAAGCACGGAAGCGCTCAGTAGTAATGCCAGTAACAGTCACCCATCCAAGTATTGATGACCGCGGCGGACGGTACTTAATTTAGCTGATCGGTTAAGAACCGCTAAGTAAACTTCGCCACAAGCGCTTCAACTTCGAGTCCACAATAAATTTTTGTCCAGTATAAATACTTTTTTCAGTTATTAAGTAAAATTAAATGAAAAAATAAATAAACAAATATGCCTATGACCTCGTAATTGGTAACTATTGCCGACAGCGACCATTATTGTCGGTGAATGACACAACCGATCATGTAAGCAGCATGCATGTCTATCACATTTGAATTAAACAATAAATATTTTTAACATAAATATTGCCAAGAATCTATAAGACCATAACTAGTTTATGAGTTAATAATTTAATTAATATATGAGTGCAAAAGACTAAAACGTGACTATTTAAATATGGTAGATTATACATATTGGTTCGTTTCTATATGACGGAGTGCTATAATTGCCTAGCTCATCACTTGTGGTTCCTTGAAAAAGTACGTAGAGATTATCTCAATGGCAGCGGCATATCACAAGTTTATTTTTTAGTTCCAAATAAACAACTCGTTGCCGGCTAGTAAGAAAAGCTAGCAACGGTTTGTTTGGTTGAAATAATTATGTTTTTTTCATGTTCCAAGTAATGAAATAAATAATTTATGAAATATAATTATTATTATTTATGTTATTGTGACGGAACAAGCTCAAGGCCCACCTGATGTTAAGTGCACTAACCTCTCCCTATGACAGATGCATTTCATCACAAGTCAGCAAATGCACTGCGCCTGTCACCTTGAGACATAGTTGTTCAGTCTCATGTGCCTGTGATTTCACTGGCTCTTAAGGACTGCTGCTGGAACACACCGTTAAGTGCTTAGAGTCCGATTTTCTACAGTACTAGTCGCTAGCCAGGTGGGCATTCGCAAAATGCTGACTGCGAGACAAGTCGAGGTCCGAACCACAGTGGTGCCCTTGAGCTCACTGTCAACCCCCCCTATAGTAGCGGCACGTTTTCGGCGTCCGCAGGAGACGGAGGTATAAGGCGCTCTTCGCCTTCTAACCTGTCTCGGGAGAAGTGCCTACACCAAAATCCGGACAGTCGGTAGTCAGCATCTATGTCCTCCCTAAAAAGTAAAAGAAATGAGGTAATTGTAGTGAAATAACATTATATAGTTAATAATAGAAGATGTCGTTAATGAGAAAATTAGTTTCAAATGCATTAATATATACTGTATCAGCCTAATTGTCCACTGCCAAACTCAGTCAACCTCATTCTGGGGAGGGGTTTGCCATAACCCCCACGCTTGGCAGGCGTCATGGGGATCGGAGTATGAGATGAGAAAATGCTGCTGTCCACCTTCTGGTATGTTACTCTTAGTCGCCTCTTACGACACCCAGGGTTAGAGATGGAGAGGTGACATTCTACCTCGGCATCCCACGGGCATCATTGAAGTATGCAGTGACATAAAACCACAACGAGTCTAACCCCTCATAAACTCAATTTGTAAATAGATTTCTTATAATGTTAGATTGCAATTTTCTATAATGCTAGATATTAAAGAACGTTCATATTTGTTAGTGTATAGTATATATTTGTGTTAAGAATTATGTCAAAACATGGGCGACCGTTTCGCTTCAGTGCACCTTTATCCTAAAGCAAATGGATCCAAAGTCCGGAGAATCTCTTAATTTACGCCCCAAAGGGATTTGCTAAAGCCAAACATTGTACGCTAATTATAACGGGCGCATATGGTACCTGTCCCACGAGGATCTTACCAACTTAACAAGAACTGCTTTTGTTTGGTAACTTTGGAACACGAATGCGAGTTCCAGCAGTAAATATTCGGTTTTACAGTAATCTTTATAATTATGTGATTAATAAGCTCCAAGTCTTAAATAACGTTATGGATTGTGATTAAAAAATTCATAATGTCTATCTTACTGCAATTAATAGCATTTGCAAGAAAATAATATATAAACAAGCTAATTCATTTAAAACAAGTAAAATTTTAACAATAAAAACATTTTTTTTTATAATAGATAAGCAAGCATTTGACAGCTGCCTCACCTGATGGAAAGATACGACGCAGTCGACGGTGGAACATGCTTGCCTAGTGGATACCTTTTTACTCTGTTCTTGAAGTCTTCTAGATTATATCTATCGGGAAATAGAAACGCTGGTAGGGTGTTCCATACTTCGGCATATCGACTTCAAACATAAAATACGCATTATTGGGGATAACTCAAATACTTTTCGACATTTTTAGTAACACTGGGGTCTGCAACTGTGATGGCAATAAATAGTCTCCTATTACTCGTCAGATCTCACTCAAATTAAAATGGGACCACATGATAAGCGCCACCTTTCGAATATAAAAAAAAAATCTAAATCGGTAAACCCTGTAAAGTGTTATGTTATGAGGCACACACAAAAAAAAATGCAGTCCAATCGAGAACCTCCTCCTTTATTGCCACCACATTTTACCACTCAGTTTATGTTATATATAAGAGGATACAATATACATCCAAATCTGTTTGAAAGTTATGATAGAATAATTAAATTCACTTATACACTTTTACACGAACCTCAAAAACATATCCAAAAGCAATCATTTTAGCCAATCGTGTAGTAATCAAGTTTTATTAATTAAAAATGTATACAAAAATACAAAAATACAAAATATTTTATTGCTAATATGTAAATAAGATACAAAATGACAAGTTGAAACCCTGCCTGCTGCTTTAGTGTTACACTGTGTTGCAGCAAGCAGTGTCCTCCCTTAAATTTAGCACAATTACAATAAAATATTGAAAAATATACAAATAAAAGTGAACTTAAGCTATTTAAATAATATAGTAATAATGTAGGTGACTGCTGTGGTGTGTGGTGATGTTTTTGTTTATAGTAATGATAAGAATATAATGTGCATATGTAGTATATAGTATGTATTAGTAATATATAAAAGTATTAAATGCTATTTATTTTTTCTCCAAAAGTGATTCTGTGTCATTATAGTTTTTGTCCTGTAACCATTCAATTATTATAGGTTTAAGTTTGTGGAAGGTAAGTTTTTTTATCTCTGTCTTAATATTCAACAAGTTGTAGAACTTAGGTGACATATGTTCATAATGTCGCCATGCAACCATGCTGTGATATCTAGGTACCGGACATTTATCACGTCTCTTATTAGTGACAGGTAGTAATGGAACTGTTTCTGCATGATATCGTTTTATGCATTGATAAACAAACATTTTTCGTACTGATAAAACTTTGCATTTATTATACAGTTCTTCTGTAGGATGTCTGAATGGTAGGGCGAGTATCACCTTCAGCAGAGCACGCTGGGCGCGCTCTGCTTCAATTATGTGAGTCTTTGCAGCTCCACCCCATGAGCTGATGCAATAGCCTATAACAGATTCTCCAAGAGCTTTGTAAGTTTGCAATAGCAACTTTAAATATAGTATATATATTATATTTGTATAGTTCAGTTTATACGGGGGTTGGTTTCAGATATGTGTATACCTTATGCATATCTTTTAGGCGCCTAATTGTTGTGTATCAACTCCCTTGATGGTGTAGTGTAAAATCGCCGCTTTCTAATCTCGATTTTTTCGTTCTACTCCTGGGTCGGATAGGCTATTGGGTTTATTTGACAAAGACATTTTTAGTAACAGTCTGGGGTCTGAACTTGGGACGTAATAAATAGTCTCCTATTACAAGGTACCAAAACATGTATGGCGAAACGTCTGTGTTTAGATACTTCTGCCTACGCTTTCAGGGAATAAGGGCATTATGATATGTATGTGTATATCTCGTTAAGTTTTCACTGTGTTTATTTAGCAAACATATTATGCAAATTTAGGTATATGATCGTTCAACCACAGTACGGCAACTATTACAGTCATAAAAACTAACCCCTAGGACACGTTAGCACGTGGTTGAATCACATCCCGTGTTCCTCCTAAAAACTCCATAAGCACCTATCTGACAAACCCATCTGAATACCACATTTTATTTACAGTTCTCTTTCTTCAAAATAAGTCTTGAACATTTGAAATAAGAGCTAGGTTCGATATCAGTAGTGAATGCATTAAGTTTGTTAATAGGGCGAGCTAATCTGTCAGCTGAGCCGCTGGAGATCGTTTAAAAGCAGCGGTCCCCTTCTTGTTATTGTTTATTTAGGATGGCGATTCGCGGTGAAAGCTCGTTTTTGAGGCGTGTGCTAATGCGATTGTCCGTCCGCCACAAAGTGCTGAATGATATGCCCTGATAACACTCAAAATGCTCGTTTAGCTCTTTCGGAAGCAGACTGGGGCCGTGATTGAGATATTAACGCGATAAAATGAAATCGTATGCAAAGTAAGGGTTTGATGTTTGCATGTCCGCTGTTAAACTAAATGTCCGGGGTAGTATCAGGTCTGTAGGCTTATAGGTTATAGCCATTAACTTGAGATATATTTTTATACCCATGGCTTTATTGGTTTAGATATAATACTGCTGAATAACGTTATGCTAATATACTTGCAAGATGTCAGAGAACTATGAAAAGAAGCATGTTAGGTTTAAAACTAAGAGACGAAGTTAGAAGTACAGACATCAGGCACAAAACGAAACTAACCGATATCCTGGCTCGTATTGATCAACCTAAAATGGTGGTGGACTGGCCATATGCTTAGGTGTAAAAAGGAGAAACGTAGCAAATAGGTGACAATCCGGTACCCTAGAGATGGCAAAAGGAGTCGAGGTCGTAAAAAGAGAAGATGGCAGGATGATCTGAAAATGATGAGGTCCGCTCTGGACAAACGTGGTGGCAGACAGGAAGCAGTGCGGAAAGAGTTGCAGAAGGTCTTTGCCGTAAGGCACACCGAACTGAGAGACCTTTTGTAATTTAATGTAGATTTTATTTGTAATTACCTATGTTTTTATGTGTAAAAATTATCAAAAGTTCGGAAATAAATGGCTTTTATGTTTTGTATTTCAAAAGTATGCAGTGTTTATTAACATTAATTTCGTTTTAGTATGTAACGCCAAAAGTTCTAAGCATAATATTTAAACTAGCTCAAACCGAAGGCGTTCTTATTCAATTACAACGATTTTCTCTGCGTATTATTTCAGCCCAAATCCTGTGTCAGATGACCAATCACAGAAACGACCCCTAAAAGCGGACAAAAGCACAATTAAGTACAGCAGGGACCGTTAACAAAAGGCTAGAGAGCACACAATTTGTTGCAGCCCATCTTTATCCAGGCCCACTATTGACCCCTTTACCCTAATTCAACGAGTGTCCAACCCTCTTCACGTCAGCATGGGTAATTTTGTTCCGTACAAAACAATTTTGTTCTGCATTTTGTTATGCTATTACAATTGAAAGTTGCCTACTCTATGTCCAGATAGTCGGTAAAGTTGGAACAGTGGGGTATTATTATTTGATGTGAATAAAACATGTGGTCGAAATTTACACATTACGCATGCTCTAGTGACATTTGGAGAGTGATTCGCGGATATCTATTGAATACAAAACCCTTGTTACGGATGCGTTGCTAATGATAGCGATCATTAGGCACTTTTAGAACGCACGTGTGAATGGGCTGAATTATATTTCTAACAGTTTAAACGCCTACAGTGCAGTAATAAACTTTATGCTACATTTATTAAATGACTCAATGATAATAAATAAGTTTTTTATGATGTCATATAATAGTTTAAAGTCATCTTCTTCCTCATGATGTAAGTAATGGTCAATAGATTCCTTGCTTTTGATATTTCTTTATATTTCATTACACGTAATTATGATCGTAAGTCAGCCCTTATCAAATACCTAGAACTCGATAGCAGCTGGAAAATAATTGTAGTGTTTATCTTTTGTCCATGTTTTTGAGAACAAACCGGCGTGAGTATTAGCTGGATTGTCCACTGCTGAACAAGAACTTCCCAGATTGGCGGTGTTTGCCATAATCCCCAGGCTTGGGGACCGCAGTCGCAGTGTACAATGGCAGTTCTTTAGAAGGCGTTGCTGCTCACTTTTGAACATTTAAAGCAATGATGGTCATTACCGGCAACACGGCAATCCATAGCCATTACCACTCGGTAATGGCTATGGATTGCCGTGCTGCAGTTCCAGGGTTCGATCCCCACCACTGCTGGCTTGAGCTTCACCGAATGGCAGATTTTTGCATTGGCATTTTGCGATTGCTTGCCTGGCTAGCTACCACTCTCAAGTAGAAAATCTGTCGCCAAGCACCTAACAGTGTGTCAAGGCAGCAGTCTCTGAGAGCCAGCAAAATTACAGGCATATGAGACTAAACAACTAAGTCTCAATGTGACGGGCGCAGTGCAATTTGTCACTTGTGATGAATGTGAAAATGGCTTTTATGTTTTGTAATGCATCTGAAATGCATCTGTTTTAGGCAGAGGTGTATATAGTCCACTTAACATCGGGTGAGGTTGGCGCTTGTTCCGTCACAATTTCATAAAAAATAACCTTCTGGCGTTTTTTTTTCTTTTAATCCCTACATAAGACTCAAAGAACAAGCAGATTGGGAGGTGCAGTTTTAATCCGACAACCACGACGCATTTAATTTACTTATAAATATTAAACTTAAATTGCGTACTTAAAAATGAAGGTGCGTAAATTTTAAATCCATCGTGTTCTGTAAAAAAATAACTATTTTCAACTTGTTCCAGTGAGGATTTTTTAACAAAAACGGGTGTGCAAAAAAAAATTTTTTTAACAAAAACTCGTGTATCGTTCCGCACCTTTCCGCCGCGTAGTTTCCGTTCCGACGTGTCATTACGCGTCACCGCTTGCACTAATTACGTGACACCCGACACTGTCTTCACGTTCATGGGAAACCAGGGGAGGTATCTACAGCTGTAAAAGTGCCAGCTTGGGTTTTATTGGCATGATGAGATATTTTCACGAACCTCATCTTGTGATGGGATTTGCTTTAAAATAATAATACTTACATTAAGAGGGCGATGCAGATCTATTAGAAGCTTGTACGAAAAATAAAACAAAATATAAATTAAACAAAGTTCAATCTCAGTGCACGTTACCCGTGGTGTCTACGACATTTTGCTTAAACGTAAAAATTAGAGCAAATAATAATTTTTAAATGGTTTTCCAATAATCAAGCACTTAAATGTGCAAGCAAACTTGAGATATTTTTTCAATTCAAAAGGACCATTGCCTCTGAGCAGAAGTTCTTCTTCAAAATTAGCATAATCAGAGAATCGCTCAGTTAAGTAATAATGCCACCAGAATGTCCTATAACTTTAGCTCGGTTGTTTGTATAGTATAAGCTGAGTTACGTAGTGTTTCTGACATTCACAAACATTAAACAGTACTCGTTGTACTTAGACGTTTTTAATTCTAATATTAATTCTCGGATATAATATGCTTACATTCAAAATAAAATTCCGCAAATTAACGCCTTAAGCCATTTCTTAAGTTAAAATTTTCTTTAATTTATTTTATTTGGGATCCGTGATCGAGCTTATTGTAGTCCAAGAAATTAAGGTTTCCTTTCGTACAGACCACAGAGTTTATCTGTGGTAAGACTCAGACTTACTTAAGTTACTGACTCAGACTTACTTAAGTCTGAGTCAGTAACGTAGGTACTTAGCATATTTATTCATTGATAATATAGATAAACATTGAGTTTGATAACAAAATACAAAATACGGAAAAAATATTCAAAGCTTTGAAATAAGAAATCTGCTGAAAACAAAATGTTACAGTTATAATATATCAGTAATCGCTGATATTTAATAAAATGCCAGTAGAACGACATAATCTCTTTATATAAAGCTCGATTACCACACACTGACTGACTCACTGACTGACTCACTGACATAATTGTTCTCCCAGAAGGAGTAGAGTAGGGTTAAAATGAAGTATGGCGGAAATGTAGGGGGGGTTTAGGTGAGTATGGGAAAAATCGAAAATCATTAAAATGACGCCTGCCAAGTAAAGATGGATGAACACGTGTCAAAAGTGCTCCTCTCATTCTTCATACTGCATTTGGAGTATTTTTCTTACATTTTCGACTGTATTTGGAGTTTTTGTGGGATTTTCGACTGAATATGGAGTTACTGTCATACGTAAAGGTATAGCGAGCCCGAAGGGCGAGCTTCTGGTGAGGCCGAAGGCCGAACTTTCGGCCCGCGAGGCCGAAGGCCGAGCGTATGGTGCGCGAGCCCGTAGGGCGAGCGCTGGGCGAGGCCGCAGGCCGAGCCGTATTAGTGTCTTGCGAGGCCGAAGGCCGAGCCATATTAGTGTCTTGCGAGGCCGAAGGCCGAGCTCCGAATTGACATGCTCCTCTCATGCTTCATACTGCATTTGGAGTACTTTTCCTTAATTTTCGACTGTATTTAGAGTTTTTGTGGGATTTTCGACTGAATTTGGAGTAACTGTCCTACATCAAGGAATAGCGAGCCCGAAGGGCGAGCTTCTGGTGAGGCCGAAGGCCGAACTTTCGGCCCGCGAGGCCGAAGGCCGAGCGTATGGTTGGCGAGCCCGCAGGGCGAGCTTTTGGCGAGGCCGAAAGCTGAGCCGTGTGAGTGTCTTGCGAGGCCGAAGGCCGAGCTCCGAATTTACATGCTCCTCTCATTCTTCATACTGTATTTGGAGTATTTCACCATATATTACCGACTGTTTTAGGAGTTTTTGTGGGAGTTTTGACTACATTTGGAGCAACTGTCCGAGGCCGAAGGCCAAGCTCCGTTTTGAGAGTATCTTCCACATCTCCGACTGGTCTCCATGGTAACTGCCCGCGATAACCAAAGCACCTACAAGTGGGGTTCCTTTACCGAAGTGACTCAGAACCTTGGTACGATTCTGACCGTACCACTTTTTTATTGCGGTAGGGTGAATTTGTTTTGGTGGTGACAGTTTGGTTTCGTATTGTATTAGGAGTTTATATGGGATTTCATACTTGTATTGGATTTTTTTTTTTTTCTTTGTATGAGGTGCTTTTATGACAGTTCGTACTGACTCAAGATAGATGCGGGCCGCTTGCGGCCCGCACACTGCCCGAAAAACTAGTTATGATATATAAAAATTATAACTGATCATCTCCTTATCCTTTGTTCACGGGTTTTTTTTATGAGATAGGAGGGGAAACGAGCAGGCAGCTCACCTGATGGTAAGTGATCACCGTCGCCCACAAACGTCCGCAATACCAGAGGTCTCGGGTTGATAGTCGGTGCCATGTTTTCTAAAAAACCAAGGAGTTAAAGTATGATTTTGCTAACAATATACAAGACTAAATAGGGGCATAACTATAGTTTAATGTATTAGGGTTTATATTACCGACCGGCTTCCTGGCACAAACCCTAATTGGGATTTTGAGATTGCTTGATCTGAGAATATCCTTGCAGATAACGATGGTTAGGAATCTTTTTTGCATCCAAGATGCAGTAATACCCCACTCACATCTATTATATTGGAATGCTGTTCATTTCACGCATTTTTTTCCTTTGTTATCTTTAGAAAAGATATCGGGATGCGATTCCTAGTCTGGCATCAATAGCTATGATTACAAAACTACCTTTCGTTGTTTTAATTTACATATATAATTAACATATATTAATTCTGACAGAATTTATCTCCAAAACAGAATCAGCTATCACTTTATTACTTTATACAGGCGATACTGTATATACTCAGTAATCTCCACTTCTTATGTTCACGTCACCATCCTCATTCAACATACAAACAGTTAAACGTGGGTACAAGAAATCAGTTAATAAAACGTGTCATGTTATATTATTTAGTGATAACTTTAGCAAGGAAAAATGTCTACATAATAATAAACGATGCAAACCAAACTAGGTATTATCAGTTATGAAACTCGTACCATAGCGATAACAACTAGTATACCTATCACCATTAACAGTGCACAGAATTCCGTTGAAACCTCAACAAAACGTAGAAGCACAAAGCGTTGCTCGTTATAGTGTCGCAATCGCAACTTGGCTCTTTTCACTGTTTTGTCCCGTGTGTATTCGGCGGCGAAACCGATGCACTAATTAGTGTTTCTGGCGACTTATTCGCTGAGAGCAATGAAAAGTCAGGTCTCGTTGTCCCGCGGCCAGGATGTAAGGGTTGACTCGCATGGTATAGTTCGGATTTTTATATTCCATTGTTTGTTTAAGATCTTTGAAAATACAAATATGTCTTAAAACGCTGTTTCTTCTTAGAAAATCAAAAGTAACATTAGAAACTCTAAAATGTATGTAATATAAACTATTTTTGATTGGGCTTAGTTAAAATATTTTTAATTGGATTTTAATCATAATTTTATACCTTAACACACTCTAAGATAATATGTTCGGGGTAAATTAATGAACATACTTCTCTATATATCTTTGAATTGCTAGTAGCGAAGTTTGCTTAGTCGTTCTTAACCGATCAGCAAAGTTAAGCAACGTCCGCCGCGTCCATGACTTGGATGGGTGACTAGTGAAATGACTACTGAGCGCTTCCGTGCTTCAGAGGGCATATTGAGCCGTCGGTCCCAGTTGTTGTCTTAGGGTGCCAGTCGTTATAGCAAGTTGGTAAAACATTTTGCGAATGCCCGCCCGGCTAGCTACCTCCTACCCTCAAGTAGAACATTTGTCACCAAGCACCTAACGGTGTGTTCCGGCAGCTGTCCTTGAGAGCAAGTAATTCTAGGTCTTTCAGTCTTTTACCTTTTTTCCTAGGTTACAATCCGGTGAAATAGTAGTCAAAGGCTAAGCAATCAGCCATAAAAAAAATATCATTTCAAACATTATCGCATGCTCGGCGAATTAAGAAATTAGAAATAGAAGAGCACAAAATGTTTCATCCCTGGCTGATCTCGAACCCGTTCCGTTTCAGTTAAACACACCGGCTCCAAATTTCTTTTCAAAAAAAGATTGAGCCTGGTGCTCTCCTAGAGAATGCTGTAGTCCATACAAGACCGAACTTGAGCATGATAGTTTTCATATTCCATATGAAAACCCAGCGATGCATCTCCTCTGAGGTGGACCAAGATGGGGTCACGTTAGCATTCACCATCTTGCCCCGGTGGTAGAAATGAGTCTCTGCGCTTGTGGAGGGACAACATTGCTCACCAAGGCCAACCCTCAGACGATTGGGGACGTGCAAGGTTATGAAGAGTCCCCTGACTGCTTACCAGCGACAGCGTTCGTCTGCACCTGAGTTGATCAGACCGGACATGGTCCTTCCTGACCCGCTTCATGGCCTGTTAAAAAGAAAACACCGTTAAGTATTTGGCCACATTAAAGCGGTTATTCCTCGTTATACTTTAACGTAAATTTACTGATTGTACCGTTCTAATGGAAACTTGGAATAACGTTTGTTTAAATTAAAAGTGTATTTTCTAACTTAATCACAGATATTCAATTAAAGTACGACTTATATAGAAATAGAATTCTAATTAGCTTCCAATGACTTTTATGTACGAGTATGTAAACAATAATCAGCAGTAAACTGCATGACATTAGTACGAAAATTGTGTATACTCGTTCATGTTCGCGCACTCATCGTCGTGTAATGTGATTACAATTGCACTTAATTGAGTACTACAAATACTAATTTCATCATGACCTTACTTTTACCTAGCTCACATATGCCACCGGTTGGTAAAATTTGCATTTTATTAACTCAAGTTGCACTGTAACGGCGTCTTCGGAGCTCTGTCCATACAAAAGTAGTTTTGTCATATTTTAAATACCAAGTGTTCTAACTTGTTGAAGTTTTGCATTCATGTTCTTAGCCTTTGCTTTTGGTTTGCTAGTTTTTCCGCTTTATTATTTACTAGCTTCCTGGGTGCGGCTCCGCCCGCGCGTTTGTCGGTTATCGCGCAAAAACATTAACCTCTTTTTGCGCAGTTGGATAAAAACTATCCTATGTTTTTTCCCGAGTCTCAAACTATTTCCATATCAAATTTCATTCAAATCAGTCCAGTAGTTATGGCGTGAAAGCTTAACAGACAGACAGACAGACAGAGTTACTTTCGCATTTATAATATTAGTACTGATATAATATAATAATATAATATGGTACTGATTTTGTATCTAAATGTGAATGGAAAAAAACCATACAAAACAATTCATCAAAATAATTGTATAACACATAATGTGGGAGGAAAACTGACAAACCAGAAGCCAGAAACAGATTTTAGACTCTAATTAAAATAAGATAAAATGTTTTATCTTTTATGTAACTACGTGTGTATGGAAGCAATGTGAAGACACTACCTCTTGGAACATTTACTATGACGAGATATTTTGGTGTTTGCCAAATGAGCACCAACACCACATCAGTATCAATAGCTACGGTACTAGTGTTATACCGGAATTTGGCGCACCTATTTAACTGCAAAAAATGTGTCTGCGGTATTGACATATCTAAAGAAAGCGCTGCAGCTCACCATCTGGTGTTTACACTTAGTCACCTCTTACGTCAACTACGGGTAGAATTGGGGGGCTGAAATTCTAGGTTAGCACCCCACGGCAAGAAAACAACAATACTCAAAATTTATAGCAATTGGGTACCCTTATTTCTATTTATTTTCTAACTAAACTTGTTGATTGGAAGTAGAAACTATAACAATTACGTATCGCAATAATTACGTATATTAAAAAAGTTGTTTTCATCGTCTGACTGGCAAGAACAGCTTGTACCGTTCCGTATTGTAAAAATATCTCAATTAAGATGACGAAAAGAGTACTTATATTATAGTTTTCATAAAGGGTCAGGTATAAAGATCAGGATTTGTGATATGTGGTGTTATAGATATGGTGTCAACCCCTTTATGGAATAGGAGTAAACAACGAATAAAAAACAAATAACAACATATAAAAAGAACAGAAAATTATATAAAGGAATTATGATACACTTATAGAAATTGCAAAGTTTACGTTCGTATCAAAATTTAGCAATGTCTCTCAATAGACTCTCAGAATAACTCTCATACAGTTACGGTTTTGATTTTGGATACATCAACTTCGCAGTCAACACTCAATCTTCCAAATTTAATCGGATTGGTTAATTAATTTGGCTTTTAGAAATGATCGCACCCGGTAGAAGAATATTATAAGATACGCACCCGAAGATAATGTCATTGCGCCGCACGGTAAAATTTTTAAACCACGCGCATCGCGGTAATATTTTCGTTCTGTTGTTTTTAGCTTGTTTTACATTCCTTTACATATTTATTCGTAGCTCGGTACTCGTTTTAACATCGGTCTATTTGTAAGTAGGTCAATGATACAGAAAGTTTGTTACATCCAATCACATTTTGATGACTGCCGCAGCAGCCTATCATTTTACAATATGTGGAAAGTATGACGAAAGGAATTAATTATGCATTATTAAAAGCAGACCATTGTATACAAAGACCTAAAGTAGATTTTAATTGGTGATTCAAACACGCTACAATTGAAACAAATGATGGTTTGATCGTTATATCCCTGTTTTGAAGCTAATGTGAAAAAAGTTGCTAAGTATTTTGAAGGTCTGTCTAAAGCCGAGGTTTAAAAGCGATCTCAGTTAAATCGCTCCCACTGCTCTTCAATACGATGACACCCGCTTCTTCTGTCTACTCGCGACCACGGTCAATGCCAACTGATCGAAACGTCGAGGTTGGTCAAAATATTATTTTGATGTTAAGTAATTCGTGCGTGGAGAGACCCGTCAGTAATTTAAAAACATGAGTTTAGTTCACAAAATTTGAAGAATTTGAAGCGCTCGTAGCGAAGTTTGCTTAGCCGTTCTGGACCGGCAAAGTTAAGCAATGTCCGCCGCGGTCATGACTTGGATGTGTGACCGCTGGTGACATTACTACTGAGCGCTTCCGTGCTTCGGAGGGCACGTTAAGCCGTCGGTCCCGGTTGTTGACTTAGGATGCCAGTCGTTATAGCATGGTGGTAGGGCATTTTGCGAATGCCCGCCTGGCTAGCTACCACCCTCAAGTTGAAAATCTGTCGCCAAGCACCTATCGGTGTGTTCCGGCAGCTGTCCTTGAGAGCCAGTAATTCTAGGTTAGCCTGAACAACATCTTCGACCACATCATCACTTACCATCAGGTGAGATAGTGGTCAAAGGCTAACCTATCAGCATAAAAAAAAAACTAAAGTTTTTAGAAAAGTATCTGGTAAAAACTATAAAGGTACACAATGCTTATATCGCACTCTGCTTGCATCATTGTATTCATTTGCAAAGCAAATAATACAAAATATGGAAGGAAAGGCTGGAGCATTTGGACTGCCTGTGAGTCTGCAATGACTTGTAGATTGTATAAATGCTTTCATTGCAGTAGCTGTGTCAGCTGTGTAGTTGTGTAGTAGTGTAGCATATAATTCATAGAAAATTAATTTATTTTTATTATTGACTAAAAACCAAGGAGCGTGATGTTGTCGCCGTGATTGAGCTGCGTTAACTCATCTGATGAAAAATGATTAGCATATCCATGTCTCAATATTTTTTTATATACATGTGAAGTTTCTGGTGGATGCAAAACACTCAGTACAAAACAACAAGCGGGACGTCAGTGCAGGATACAATATTATACCCGAATATAATAAGAATAAGGACAAAAATGCTGGTGTGATAATCATAGCTATGCTCGTAATAGGTAACTAACAAAGTCACCCCCTGTGTTTTTAACCTTTTCAACAATAGAAGAGTTATATATAATTAAAGTTATATATAGCAGACTGCGTCTGAATTTCAGTGAGCTTTCACCTGTAATTTTGGCCGCGTAAAGTTCAGTTACATCAAATTCCCTTGAGAAATTACTAATAAATTGAGGCACAATAGTGTCCTGTTTAAGTTTTTAAAACCTCAAACCTAAATAACCAAGTTTTATTTTAACCTGTTCCTATATTACAGAAAAGCAACGACAGTCGAGCGGTTGTAGCTATAGACTGCGGTACCCTAGATCCGTGATTCGATCTCCACCGCCAGTTTGAGCTTCACGGCATACTAGAGGGCATTTTGCGAATGTTCGCCTGGCTAGCTATCACCTTCGAGTAAAAAATCTGTCGCCAAGCACCTCACAGTATGCCTTGTGAGCCAGTAACAGTACAGACACATGAGACTCAACAACTGTATGTTTTAGGTTGACGGGCGCTTAATATAATAAGCGCTCAACATCAGGTGGGACTCGTGCTTTTTCTGTCACATATAAAAGAAAACAATTACCAAATCTGGGACTTCAAAAAACTGCATTACATATTATAGGTACAATAAATTAATTAATAATTATAAGCACTTAACGGTGTATTCCGGTAGCTGTCCTTGAGAGCCAGTAATTCTAGGTTAGCTTGAACAACATGTTCGACCACATCATCACTTACCATCAGTTGAGAGTAGTGGTCAAAGGATAACCTATCAGGCATAAAAAAATAATACGAATGCACGGGAACTTTTTTCTTACCATTTATTGCAAGATATTAAGTAGTAAATATTTAAGTTCAAGTTGACCTTGTTATGCAAATGTTTCAACGCATTTATATTTTATTGACTGTGTTTTCAAATGGAATCAAATTTTCCTGACAAATATAACCTGCGTAACAAGTCGTTATTTATATGACCCGTATGCACACATACAAATCATCCCAATTGAAAGCGCAGGCCATTTTGCCCACAAGTATAATAAGCCTTACCAGAAAGTTAGTCTCATTTCCTGCACTCCTATTAACATTCTAGCCTGACCAAGAGCTATCCATCCCGTGCAGTACTTCAAAGTTCAAACGAGACACTTTGTTATTAACCCGCTCTTTCCAATTATTATGAAATGTGCAGTCAATCATGTCTTCAGCTGACAGTTCATATGCACTACGATGACACCTTGTGGAACGTCAGGATAAGGGCTATTCAAATGTTGACTCTAAATATACGAATATTGAGTTCAAATTTGTATACAAATACGTTAGTATTTAGATTAAGAGCTGTATGCCATATTAGAATAAGATGCTTGTGAACGTTGGAGAAGTATTGCACTGTTTTTCGATATGATTATTTTATGTTTTCTTTTTTTTTTTCATGTGGTGGTTACTTGTTAAAAATTATCTTGAATACTCTCAATAATTCTTTAATTTAAGTAATATTAAAAAACGTTAGCACTTATGTATAAATTTTGCTTATACTATAGATGAATGTCTCAAAAAAAATAGATACAGTCAGACGTTAGTTGGCGGATATTCATATAACTTCTCAATTACTTAATATAATACTTACATAAAGTAAAATTTTAGTCATTAATTTGACACACTTCGCATTTATACAAATATATTCAAGAGGTAACTACAGTTTTTAATATTTTTATTATTGCAATAATACATACATGTTATTGCAAATTTGGCATTTGGTAAGCTAACTACAGGTTGAGCCAAAGACCTCGTTCATGTACCTAAATTTCGAGTTCAGTTTTATGCTGCGCTGATCTTTTTTTGGCCACATTTTTACCATATTTTTAACACCATAATTTTAATAGCTGACAATTTTATCGAAGATGGTTAGCAAGATCATAACCTAAAATCCAAGAAATAAGTATATAAAACTGAAAACCTCATTTACCTTAAAGGAAGAACAGTTGAAATCTCACGATATTCTAAATGTCAATAAATTTATGGTGGAGTACCGACTTATGTTTCTGCTAAACAGTTTTTGTTGCATTTGTATAAATATCTATGTATATGTGTAACTCGTTAAGGTACCTATTTATATTCATATGGCTATTTTGCATTTAACCTGGCGGGCTGCCACTAGTTTTACAGCTATTAATTGGGTAATTTTAAATTCATTAGTAGCCCATAGAAAAGTTAAACCAAATATCAACTTTATAAATTGTAAATTTTACATTTGTCACAGTGACAGATGTCAACAATTGATAACTCTTGCATTTTACTAAATCAATTAGATTTACGGTCGTCTCAATAACCATATCATTTTGCTACAGGTATATTTTTAATTGTACTTACAAAGAAAAACGTGACTAAAAGTTTAATTTCTTTGAGTCTACGCCTCGTGCTCCCTCTAGTGCGAAAACTCAGTAAGTGCAACAAACATATACCATCAGCGTTTGAATGTTATATTTAAATAAAATACTCATTGAAAAACCAGTAAAACTAATAAAAAGTTCTGTATCAGTAATTAAACCTTACTGAATGTATTTCATAATAAGATCAACCTCCTTAACTCCTTATTCAAAAAGCTACCTGCTCCTAGCATTTATACATTTCAGAGTGTCCGAAGTCATCTGTGCAAACCACTTTATGGTTTAAGATCCGGAGACTTATTAGCGCGTGCGGTTTGAGGTAAACGCTAGAGTTTCTGGCTTGTATTGTAAGGACTGGGGACAGACAATAGGAAGTTATAATATTGGTTTTCTACAGACATTGCGAAAATTGTCTTTTAACTTAACTTTTTACTATCAGTTGTTATAATTTGTTGCAGCTTTAACATTTATTTTGTTGCTATGTTATGTACTTGAATTATTTTATGTACCTATTAATATTTTTTCCACCCTGTTAATTTATATTGTTGTTAGTTTACTGTAAGCGTTTTTTAAACAAATTAACACAAAAGAAACTAATCTCTGAAATGCATAACGTAAATGTCTAACATGAATATAAACTTTTACTCAGAATAACATTTTATTTGAATGCACTTATTAAATATCTCCATCTATTCGTTTGGGATTATATATAATACGTAGGATTTCACTCTGATTCCTGTAATTACTCGTAGGTACGAATTTTGTAGTCAATTGATTTGTAATCGTCAAAGAATGACGGTGCTGCTGCAGCAGCTGTTATTATATATATAAGATACTATGCATTAGACTTTGTAATTTTTTTTTTTATGCTTGATAGGTTAGCCTTTGACCACTATCTCACCTGATGGTAAGTGATGATGTGGCCGAAGATGTTGTTCAGGTTAACCTAGAATTACTGGCTCTCAAGGACAGCTGCCGGAACACACCGTTAGGTGCTTGACGACAGATTTTCTACTTGAGGGTGGTAGCTAGCCAGGCGGGCATTCGCAAAATGCCCTACCACCATGCTATAACGACTGCCATCCTAAGACAACAACCGGGACCGACGGCTTAACGTGCCCTCCGAAGCACGGAAGCGCTCAGTAGTTATGTCACCTGCGGTCACCCATCCAACTCTTGACCGCGGCGGACGTTGCTTAACTTTGCTGATCGGTTCAGATCGGCTAAGCAAACTTCGCTACGAGCGCTTCAATAAAGGAAGGAATATGCTTTAATAAACACTTCTTTATATTATACAATAATATTTTCATATATACGATTGATATCCCTAAGAAAGCTATTGAACAGTCATAGAAAATAAATTAACAGGTGTCGTTAGTCTGGTTGATAGCTGTGCCGTCCCCTGTGATGGTTTTAAATCAATAAAGCGCAAAATTTGCGTTTTTGCTAGTATTCACGGTGGTTGCTAAACATGTGATGGCGCTATAAAATCATGTCTATATGTTGTGTTGTTTGCAGTACGACCTGGCAGAGCTCTACTATATATTATTATCATCGTCAAAGTTCAACAAAAAAAAAAAAACACTGATTTGTGAAATGGTAATAAACAATCAGAGAGAACTTTAAAATTTCAATACATAATTCACAAATAAAAAAATCAGTTAATTGGGGATCCTACGATATATCCCCAATTAACTGATTTTTGTGTTTGTCTCGTTGCGTCGTTAAGGGTTTTTATAGAATCTGGAGGTCTTCTTTTCAATACCTAGGTGAAACAGTAATTTGGATTTCTAGAGATAATCAGTAGCAGTAGAGAGTTTGTAAACAGTTTCTGTGGGTGGCTTTTATAGGTTAGCCAATAGACAGCTGTACACTACCTATCATATATAGAGTTAATAGTTATTTTCAACGTAAATCAAAAATTCCTTCAAAAGTGATGGGTATATATTGTTTAGTTGGAGGAAACCACATTTCAACTCCGCCACCAAACCCTGAATTACACCTAAATCTTTATATAGTGCTTGTCTAGATAAACCTTAGGAGTCCAAATACGACAGGGTTATATTTACTAGTCGAAGATTTCATATAGCCTTACTCTCTGGCTTATCACCAGACCTTCCTTCGCTCCTTCGAATAATCAAAAAGTTACACGAGTATGACAAGTTTCATTAACCCAGCTTAAGAAATCCTAAACGATTTGAAATAAAAAAAAATCGTTTAATACATGTTAAGCTTGTAAAAAAACTTTTTAGTCTTTTAAAATAGTAATTTTTTTAAGTGTTTATTATTTCAAATATCTGTAATGATCTGTATAAGACTACTATTAGCTAAACTAGCCTTCGTGGCAACTATATTGAGCGTTTTATGCATCCACCTTGAATGAAATGTTCAAATTTATACTAAACGGGACGGAATAAAAAGGACTATACCACGGTTATTAGATAACATTACCGTGACTATACTATTTTATAAAACAAAGCTGGTAATTTAGTCTGTTAAAAAATTTTCAATTAGTGTGTTAAAATAGGTTATGTCTGTTAAAATAGGTTAGTTATTACAAGATTCGACAAATACGTTTAGACACTTTAGGCTTGAGAATTCAATAATTACATTTAGCTGGTTTAGCATCTTTCTTTATACCTATCAACTAACAGCGGCTGCCGATTATCCAGCTTATATGAGCGCAGTAAATCATTCAATAACTTAAACCTTTTTGCCTTCGATCTGGGAACGTATGAACTATGAACTATAAAATTGAAGTATTGCCCTTTATCGCACAAAAGGGCCTCATATCTCGTTATGGCCGTCCAACAAAGGAGTCTCGTAAAAATTGCAAATAAGCTGGTTTTATATGAATGCTTTTAAAATGCTTGAATAACCCTAAATTTACGGTAGGTACCAACTCACTTTTACATAACAAAGAAAAAACGTGATTTCTGTTATATATTATGTTTTGCTTAGATCTGGACTAGACATAATTTCGTCAAAACATCCGTGAATATTACGTTATAACCTTATCTGCTTTCTATATAACCTTGTTGGCTCTTTATACAATGAATGACAGGCGGATAAAGTCGTCCATAAACCTATTGATTTAACTTGTTATGTAGCTTAATTTCTTGCCCTGTAGATCGGCAATTTATTAAAACTACAAATCTGTTGTTATCCTATGTATATATTCACAGCTGATCCTCAGGGGAGCAAATTGTTATGTTTATTTTATCATACTAGTGCAAAAAGATTGACGAGACTATGAACAATACATTTTGTAATTATTGTTTAGATTTGTTATTGTAACAGTACTTTTCAGTGGATGTTTTTTCAACAATGTTTTTCTAGCAATATTTACCAATATTGTATACATACATGTAAGCAGAACCACCTCATGTTTTACATACCAACCTCTGCCTAAAACCAATGCATTTTGTCAAGTGACGAATTGCAATGTGCCCGTCACCCTGAGAGATACAGTTGTTAAGTATCATTTATCTGTATAATTTTACAAGCTCTGCCGACTGAGACTGAGACTGTTGCCGAAACACACTGTTAGGGTCTTGGTGACAGATTTTCTACTTGAAAGTTGTAGCTAGCCAGGCGGGCGTTCACAAAATGCCCTTCCACCACGCGATGGAGCCCGAGCCGGTGGTGGGGAACAAAGCAAGGACCTACGGCACCGCAATCTACAGCTACAATAACTTCCCCGGTTGCTAACTTAATACCGTAACAACTTCACTAATTTCAGTCCTTCCTGCTTTATATGGAAGGCTCGGCAGTAATGAGATGAATAGCCGGAATTTATTATATCATAACAATATGGGATCCTTTCCAATTTATGGCGTCATCTGGTGATTTTCGCTTACCTTTGAATTGTCAATAGACGCGAGATGTGCCTAAGTGTCCAATGGTATTCAATAAATCTCAGTATGTACTAAAATAAATGCTATAAATTTCAAATAACCAATCAGGTTTAATATTAGATTTATGGGTTTGGTACCCAATTATCTTACTAGAGCCACCAAGGATATAAATCAGTGTTCAAGTGCTGCTATATGACAAATGGCACTGTTTTATTGTTATTGAGGAAAAATATTTCTGGCAAAGCTAGTTTTCTCAATACAGTATGATATAATGGGATATTGGAAAGGTTGAGGTACGAACATATATGTGAAGAATTAAATGGTTTGTTGTTGTAGTGTGAAACAGATTCAAGAACAGTCCATAAAGTTGTTTCCTTTAAAATTTATGTTTATTCCACTTTTTTACTTGATGGATGCCCCTATTAGCAAAATACTATGAACTATATGCAACACTTTAGCTACTACAATAAAAGTATTTAGACAACCTATAAATAATTGCACAGTCACATGCAGTCCAAACGGTCCAGCCCACTACCAGTAGGCGGCGTGCCCAGCATGCTGGCAGAATTGCCCCGTGGAATTGCAAATGATAATTCATTACTTGATGTTATATGTTTATACGCTATAGAATTGCGCAACAGTGGGAAACTAATCACAAACATTAGTCTTGTTTAAGCCCAATTTCAATCTAAGATTATATTAAAACGCGGATAACTGTTTAATCTAAACCATTAAAATTTGGTAGGCTTTTCCTATCCTAGAACATCCAACTAAGACGCAAATTTCAAATTTGTTGGATTCTTGTCGTAAAAAATTCCTTGGTTTGGACTCGTATGACAACAGACAGCATACAAAATGGTTGATATACTATTTCTATGTCTATGCACATAGAAATAGTATATAAACCATTTTAAATACTTTGTAGAAGCTCTAGTGTTGTTCCTAGTATTTGAAACGAAAAATCATCGTATTATAAAATTGGCGGAGTAATCGCGTACTACAACCAAAAAGTACATGCAGTCGTATTGAGACTCTCCTCCTTTTTTAAAATCGGTTAACGGTGGTACCAATACATACTTGTGATAAGGATAAGAAGACGATAATCGACTTTATGTCTAAGAATACATTTAGTGTAGCTTATTGGTTTGTTAGCCCAACACGCTATGAAAACAAATAAAAAATTCTAATATGCCATAGCAGAATATAATTTTATCCATCAACAAAATTACACAAACTTTCTCAGTTACGTGCCTTAAATTGACTCAACCAAAAGGCTGCTCTATTCACGAATTATTTAAAATTAGTCATAGCTACGAGCGATCTCATTCCCAGTACCCTCATTATAATGTTGTTAGTAACATGTACAGAATATAATTTTATATTAGCATTTAATTTTACGGACCGACGGTTCACGTCGATTTTGATACGTTCCAAAACATTGAATAAACTATAAACGTTTTGGTCTCAAATTTAAAAATAACTAATAAGCATAGCTTAAAATAAACTTAAAACCATGCTACAAAAAACGACTACGCAATCAGTTCTATTATTTAAACTTTTCTGTACATACCTACAGACTTTTTAATTATTTATTTATAGCTAGGCTAGTCTTTAACCACGATCTGACCTGATGGTAAGTGATGGTGTGGTTGAAGATGTTGTTCAGGCTAATCTAGAATGGCTTTCGAGGACAGCTATCGGATTGGAACATACCGTTAAGTGCTTGGCGACAGATTAGCTAGAGATGCTATAAGGTTAGCCTGAACAACATCCTCGACCACATCATCACTTACCATCAGGTGAGATAGTGGTCAAAGGCTAACCTATCAGGCATAAAAAAAAAAAAAAAAAAAAGGACAGCAGACAAAATGCTATAAGGACTGCCATCCTAAGATAAAAACCGATGCGTTAGCATCGGTTTTTATCGGGTTAATGTGCCCTCCGAAGCATGGAATCGCTCAGTAGTAATGCCACTAGCGGTCACCCATCGAACTCATGACCACAGTGGACGTTGCTTAACTTAGCGATCTTCTACAGTCTACAATAGATCGAAGCAAACTACGCTGCAAGCGCTTCAAAAACTGTTAGGAAAACGATAAACGTCAATTTATGATCGGTTTCTTATTGGTTATATATAACTTATCTATTTCAAATGTATTCACACTACATAATAAGAAAAATTGTTGTTTGTATATTTGTCATTCTTTGACGCTGAAACGGCTGAACCAATTTAGATGAAATTAAAATTATTGATAATTTTGAAGAGTACTTTTTATCATTAAAAGCCTTAAATCGCACAGCTAGTAGGTTTATAAATTGTCAAGTATTAATTACCATCACACAATTGGAATGTACACCATTGAACAAGGTCTCTCCCATTTAGGGATTTGTCATAATCCCCGCGCTTGGCGTGCGATCCCCAAGACGCATCGCAAGCAGTAGAAGTAATCAGTTGTTCAGAAATTGCCACTTTCTAACTTATTCCGGTATTTTTCCCTGAGTCGCCTCTTACGACGCCCATGGGAAACAAATAAAAGGTTGACATTCTAACCCGCTATCTCTCGGGAAATAATGATGTACCATATTTAAAGTGCAAGTATTTATATACCTTCTTGTTATTCCGTAAGTATATGACATCATCACTTGTATTACAAATTCTTTGGACCTTTTTATTACACCTTTGTCTCTCGACTCTAAACGTCTATAGCATCAGCATGAACATATTATGATATTTGACCCCCGAATGGGGTCACATCATGTAGATTATAATCGAGTTTTGAGAAAATTATCAGTTACGAGTTATTAAGATTTCAACGGAAATTGAGTGTAGTAGTTAATTTTTTGCTAACAGTTTTAATATATTAAGTAGCTCAATGAAATCATCCTATTATTTAAGTCTATTATGATTTTAAGGATTATAGTAAGATTCCGTGATATAGCTTGCATCCTTCCACGCATTTATCACGGAGAAGTGTTAAAGCAAAATATTAGTATAAGCAGCAAAACGATAGTGAGTACCATGTCCTTTTACTATAATTTATTAGGAAGACTATTGCCTAATTAAAATTATTGAATAATTAGAATTAAGACCTATATACTGAAAGGTGTCAGTCTCCTTTCGAGAAAGTAACCCAGTTTCTCGATGTAGTCTCCACAGGTAGAACTAAACTGCTGCGGGCTTGAGCTTCACCGCATGGTGGAAGGGCATTTTTGCGAATGCTCGCCAAGCTAACGATCACCCTCAAGTAGACAATATGTCGCCAATCACCTTTCCACATCCCGTTCCGGCGGCTGTCCTTGAGAGCCAGTAATTCTAGGTTAAGCCTATTAACACCTTCGACCACATCATCCCTTACCATCAGGTGAGATTGTGGTCAAAAGACTACCAGCAAAAAGCGCAGTGGGCATACTAACAAGGTTCAGTTTAAAGTTCAGGTCAGCTTCCATACCACAGTTTTACAATCCATACAGTTGTGAAACGTACTTGTAAAGACATGGTCGGGTTTTTGCAGGGAGTCGGGCGGCGCATCCGCGGTAGGCAAACTTGAGTTTATCTACTCAAACATTAAGGGCAGACGGGAAGGAGTTTTTTATAGTAATTATTTACGAGAATTGTTGAATAGTTTAATAAAATGATGTTTACATAATATGAGCGGATTTACCTCTAAATACAACAAGGATTTGAGATTTATATGTCATTCAATCAGATTTCAATTTCCCCATAGCGATAGGCATTTTTTTCCCATAATTTCATAGTACGTAAGATTACCTTCCTGCAGTTTATGTTGAAACTAATATCGTCTAGTAGTACTATTATTCGTTTCTATGGTCACAGGCATGAAGGTAAATATTTGTTTTTCATCAAATTCATTTTTAGGAAGCATAACGATCTTGACTGCCACTGTCTGCTGTTCAACTGCAATGGACTTTGAGCGAAGGAAGGCCCTCTTATAACCGTGGATATATTTCCCTGTCGGGTGTTTGGCAACTGATTTTCTAGTTGATGGTGGTAGTCAGCAGTCGGGCATTTGCAAAATGCCCTACAAGCAAAAATCACTGAAAACTGAACTATGTTTAAATAAAACTCAACAAAGAGTACAACAATAGTAAGGATGCAAGTAAGCTGTGCCGTTTAGTATATCATGTTTGTATGCGCTTATGCTGGCGTGATAAAGTTTAATGACCATTGCTCACGCACGTGTGTATTTCTATACGATGTTTTTATTACAAACAAATGAAACAAAATTTAATCTTGATATAATTTCGGATACCTAAGAAACTACGAATATTAAATCATAATCTATAAATAATGATACTTCTCCGAACAATCTAATTAAATTCCGTTTAGTCCAGCAAAATCTCAGTTTATAGATGAATTAAATGTAATTATATCGCGATACCTTGTGGGTTTGAAAAATACTTACTAATATACATAACAAAGTAATTACGTAATGTAGGAATTATATGTTACGTTTCTATCAAAAAATCACAGGCCAAGGGCGAGTTGGACTCGCATGCCGCGGGCTACGCACCATCACAGAATGGTTTTTATTATGTGTTAGATATTGGAATATAAAAACACCAAGATTGACGCTTGCGTTTACTACCCACCATTGGAAAATCTGTCGCCAAGCGCCTAACTAATACACTTGTTGCCCAAAGAATGCCTATATGTGATTTTATCATTATTAATTATATCTTATGCCCATCACAATACCACAGATTACCTACTAACAGATACCCTACTGTACTTTCAAAGAAAAATACCTACACATTTATTCACCTACTTCTACCTACTCTCAGATCAGTACACGCAAAAACCTGTCTAATACGCTTAACTTAGAGCTACTGTTACTTCGCACAGCCGTGTTGTTGCCGCGTTGGTAAGCGTCTGTCACGCCTGTCCGTTACAAGCAGAGACTACTGTAATACATGCTGCGCTCGTCACTCCGAGGCATTAGTTTTTTGTCATGTTCATGCTGTAATAGAAGCAGAATATTGTGCGGTGGTCCCCAACAAGATGGATTCTTGTTGAAGCTGCGCCGGCGCAGCCCGAAGTGTAGGTACTTATTGCTGTATCTACGGTTGAGTGACAGAGACCTGACAATACTAACAGAGCAAATACGACATACGTACACAAAGGACGTTATGATTTAAATATTCAAATGGAGAACGTCGCACGATACAAGAGAAGCCTAAGAACATGTTCCGATTATAATATCCCTTACACGCTCCACGGGTTTGTTGTACTGTTGAAAGAGAAGGTATGATAGGAGCATAGTTTTTTTAATTTACTTCGTAGGCTGTGCTCCATGTGCATTTTTTTATTTTTTGAGTAGTCTCTTCTTCTTAGTCGGTATCTTCATTACTGAAGGTCGTGTCTAGTCTGATTTGACAAATTGATGCACTATGCTCTTCCAAGTGGCTCTGTCCTCGGCGGTCTTAATGGCACTGGTAATTGGCAGCCCCGTAATTGTCTTGACTAGGTCTGACCACCGGGTAGGTGAACGACCGCGTGGTCCTTTCCCCTCGACCTGGCCAATTACCATTAGCTTCTCTAGGTTGTCAGGGTTTCTACGAGCGATGTGTCCAAAGTATTTGAGTATCCGCTGGAAGCAGATAGCGGACAGCCTTGTGGTTATTTTGAGCTCCGTTAGAATGGATACGTTGGTATCTTGAGAGTAAAACGAAATTGAGTAGTCTACCAGTATCATATTGTTTAAAATTTGATATCAGTAGTGTTTCAAAAGTTGCAATAAAGATATTTTCATAAAAATAATCCTACTTCCTATACTGTACAGTAGATATAACTTGAAGTTGATACTATGCTGATTCAAAACACTGACCTCACATTATTATGGGCTGACTTCGTTTTTTTAATAATTTCTATCTACCCACTTTTTAGTGATGCGTACTGCTTACAAGAGCATTCAATCGCCTAAAATACGATCGACAAAAGTTGCAATTACCATTAAATTAGGTACGCAAATACATCTTTCAGTTATATATATAAAATAAAAACTACTCAACCTAAAATTAAATGGGAATAACTC
This sequence comes from Plagodis dolabraria, assembly GCA_963854805.1. Taxonomy (NCBI): domain Eukaryota; kingdom Metazoa; phylum Arthropoda; class Insecta; order Lepidoptera; family Geometridae; genus Plagodis; species Plagodis dolabraria. Next base: position 9,670,673 of record OY978452.1, on the reverse strand, counting down.
GGAAGAATAAAAAATATAGAAAAATAAATGAATTATCATAATAAGCGGAGTAATTGCGTTACAAACATATTAAACAAAATAAAGAACCTAGAGACGCATGGAAAACCCCTCCTTTTTAGAAGTCGGTTAGAAATAACATAAAAGTAATTAAATCCGTTAAAACTGTAACAAGCATACACCCTACACACATACATTACATTTATAATAATTAAATCCATAAGATTATTATCTCAGTAGGAATAATCAAAAGTCCAATAGTACACTTGGCTGTTTATTTTTACTTAAAAATTGTTAAACGCTCATTACAAATAATCGCGAGGGTGTAAGCAACCATGACGCCGAGCCATTATAAAAAGATACTTAATTTATATAATGAAGAATTTAGATTCATAAAACGGTTGATGACATAATGGGATAGGTAATTTTGGGTTGGTGCAAGCCATTACATGTGAAGATCGGCAAGGTTCATGTGCTGTGTTGCCTGTTCGATTATTTTATTCCAGACTGTACATTTTATTTATTAGACAAATCTGTACCATTTCTCCTTTTTTTACGGGTGGGTATGTGTAATCTGTCGCCAAGCACCTAACGGTGTGTTCCGGCAGCTGTCCTTGAGAGCTAGTAATTCTAGGTTAGCCTGTACAACATCTTCGACCACATCATCACTTACCATCAGGTGAGATAATGGTCAAAGGCTAACCTATCAGGCATAAAAAAAAAAAGGGTATGCCTTTATTGAAGAAAATACTACGAACTATATACAACACTACAGCTACTACAATAAAAGCATTTAGACAACCTACAAGTAATAGCAGGCTCATAGGCAGTCTAAAAGCTCCAGCCCACTCCCAGTTGGCAGCGTGCCCAGCATGCTGGCAGCATGATGTCCAATAGATTCTAGTGTAATTAGTGTACTATTCAACTCATCTTAAATATAATAATCGTAATGAAGGTAATGCTACGGCATTCAAAATTTACAGTCTGAAATTATTTTATTTCATTTTCTGTCTGATGTCAACAGGATAATCTTTTCGTTTCAACTATCTTTAGCCGATCAATAATTCAGTGTCCCTTAGCTAAGCTTGACGTTTGTTATTTGGATGACTATTAAATTTAAGCTGAAAATCAATTAAATTATGATATTTGAGGGTGAGTTAGCATTTTATACGTACCAGATAAATATAGAGTAAATTGAGTGTGTGCCTAATGCAAGTACAAACAGTATAAATAAAACACAAATTTTGTAACGAAACTTAGGATAAAAATATGTTCAAACGACAAAGATATCGTTAAGCTAGCAGTGATAGCAGCTTCACCTGCTTGTAAGTGATCACCTTCGCCCATGAACATCCACTGCACCAGATGTCTTGAGAATTCATTGCCAGCCTTTGAGGAGTGAATATATATGCTCGCTTCTTGAAGGCTCCTAAGTCATATCGTTACGGAAATACTTCACATGATAGCTGGTTCCACTTTGTGGCAGTGCGAGCCAGAAGATAATGTGAGAATCGCAATGTTGTGGACTTCGAGCCGGCGAAAGGAAATTGATGAAACATCATGGTTTGTTTGGACGTCCGGTGGTGAAATTCAGCTACTTGCAGCTGAATTTCACCATCGGACGTCCAAACAAACCATGATGTTTCATCAATTTCCTACTAAACCGAACAGTTCACCAGAACACTCCACGTAATAGATACGGTAAAAGATGCAGCATGATCCAGTAAGTCGTTAGCAGTACCATAGACTCAAGCCGAGCAAATAAAGCTAGATCGTTGATGATTCGAGTCACTCTTGAATACAGTTTCTTTTTTCTCCTTAAGACGACTCTAGCGTAATAAGTTGTATATTAGTTTGGTGTGTCGACATGGAATATACTTTTTTGTGGGCATAAGAAGCGACGGTAGGAAAAACTACCAGGATGTGAGGAGCAGCGTCTTTTGAAGAACTGTAATCTTAAACTACGATGCCCAAGATGACTTCCAAGCGTGGGCCGCCTGCCACCGCGACCGTTTAGCATAGGTCTCCCCTATTGAGAGACGTTCCGGTTAATGTGACGGTAGGATGATATGTGGAGTGTTATTTTGTATGGATAAAGATTTACCGCTGATAAAAAAAAACAATTGAATCCTTAATTAAATCTTGCTTTTAATATATTTTTTTTTGCAATAACGCATTCTCTGTGAATTACATTACACATCATATCCCGCCCACGAGTGTAACTTTTCCTCTCGTAAATTAGTATTTTTTTATGACCAAGTAGCTTCTTCCTCGTGATATATCTATGGTACAGGTTGCTAGTTTTATTTTATGATAGTCTCTGGTACTTTTTGCCTATCATATTTTAGCATTTTATGCAGTCAAAGCTTTTTCAAATACGCTGGCAACCCAGCTCATGAATAAATTATTCGGAATCACAATTTGGGTTACCATTAAGCAATTATGCCGTTGTTACCATTATGTTTTTGAAATGCTTTTAATTTTTTATTAGACCAAATTATCGTGAAGTAAAGGTGTCCGGGCTCCAATGCCAATATAAGCGCTGAGCTATTAAATATCAATCAAGTATGGGAAGGTTTTTTATTTCTTCTGGATTCGATGTTTTGGGTCCTTGGCATTTGGTGTATAATTGGCTTGTTAAGCTATTCAACGATATTAATACCTATTGTTTGTTTTCGTTTAGGCAATACGGTTGATCAATGAATATTATAGTTGTTTTATTGAACTTTAATGTTTATTAACATATGATTTTGAAGTGGCTGAGGTCAATATATATTTACATTTATTTTGCAACTTGTATCTTAAGTAAAATTAACTGTCCTGATTTTTATATTTATCTGATATTGATTATAATTATAAAATTGCGGTCAAAGATGTTACTTAGGTGAACCTAAAATTATTGGCTCTTAAGGATAGCTACAAGAACAAAACGTTAGGTGCTTGGTGACAGATTACATCACTACCATACCCTCACGTAGAACTTAAGGGTAGTAACTAGCTTTTTTATGGAATTGTGACGGAACCCGATTTTACAAATAATATCTAAACAGCCAGCCTCAGCGTATAACAGATGCATTTCGTCACTAATGACTAACTGTAATGCACCCTGAGACACGTGTTTAATCTCATGTGCCTGGAAATCACTGGCTCTCAAAGACTGTCACACATACTATCGGAACACACTGATAGGTACTTGACGATAGAATTTTCACTAAGCTAGCCATATGAGGATTCGCAAAATGCCTTCCTACCATGCGGTGGAAAGCAACCAAGTTCAAGTCAGAGGTGGGATCGAACCATGAATCTCCAACACGGCAGATCATAGCTATTACCACTCAGCTGTCATTGTTGCTTAGCGTGCCATTCAATTATAATATCATCCATGCCAATATAATAAAATAACAACCGGGATCGCGCCCTCAGTAGTAATGCCATAAGCGGTGACCCATCCAAGTCATAATAGCAGTGGACATTGCTGATCGGAAAAGGATGACTAAACAAGCTCGTTACGAGGTCTTCAGAACAGGATTTTTTAAAGTTAAGATATGAATTTTCAGCTAAATTTAGGTGGCTACTCATTATTCTGAAAATCCTTGGAAATAAAAGACATGATTTATGTAGGGTTATTATGGAACTAATTTTAAGATGTTAGTTAGTAATTTTGATCTAAGAGTATAGGTATCTTATTAAGTAAAGTTAATATACTTGAATTGCCCTCTTCCACGAACCGCTGATTATTTCAAGTTACTTACTGTGACTAAGAACCGAACCATTTCATTTGAAAACATAATTAATTGTAATTTACATAAAATTTTCGATCAGTTCACACAGTCCTGGGGTATAATGATAGTATTTACGATCCTGTCCATAATGGATTTTTGTCCTAAAATATAAATGAGTATCGAAACTGATACTTGTACGCAAATGGTTACTTTCCGGCGTTCTTTAAATGAAATGTTCATTGATCACAGTTTTTAACAAACGACCTTTTAGTAAATCGCGTCTTAAGTGCTGGTTTGTTCCATTCTATTAACGTTTTTAGGCTGTTTGGGTTGTTATGGTAATATTTGAGTGGGCATTTTGGAAACATGGCTTATAATGTATTTTCAGGCACTAGATGCGAGAAGCTTACATTATTATATTAATAATTATGAATTAGTACTTATGCGGTTATATTATTAACGGAAAATTTTCCGACGTTTGTAAATTTTCAATTTGTTAATGTATACTTATTGTTATGATAGGTATGTTATTGACGATGAGTCATATTTAAAGTCTTTTTTTATATTTGTATGAAAACTCGCTACACGCTTATTTCCATCAAGCCAATATTCAAAGGAGTGATAGCCGAGCGGTTTCGTGAATAGCTATGGACGGTTATTGCCGTAGGTCCATAATTCGATCCCCACCCCCGCCGGTTCAAACCGCTTCATCGCATGGTGGAAAGGCATTTTGCGAATGCTCGAAAGGCTACCACCCTCAAGTAGAAAATCTGTCGCCAAACAACTCACGGCGTGTTCCGTATGCTCTCTTTGAGCCAGTAATTATAGGTTAGCCTGCACGAACATCACAAACCACCAGGTGAGATATGGTCAAATACTAACCTATCAGATGATTCTATGAATTCTAAGAGCATATATCATGCTCTAACGACTAGCACATGGGCCTTCCCGAAGCACGAAAGTGATCAGCAGCAAACGCCAAATACCGATCACTCATCGAAGTATTGACCGTAGTGGACGTTATTTAAACTAGCCGAATGGCAGCAATCAACGTCTAGGCAGGCTTCACTATGAGTACTTCAAGCTACGTTAATAATAATGCAATATCCCATTCGAGAAACATGTTGTTAAATTCCCTACGCTGCTACATTAGCGGTGTAAGAAATATAAACACGTAGTTTATTCACCGCATAAAGATTTCTTTACCTGACTCATCCACTAACCCCAAAATATTAATCAAGAAACTCATCTCGAAGGCACCCACTGAAACTCGCTACGCAATAAAATAAAGCCGCAAACAAATGACAGTCAATCCCGAGTCAAACCACGTCATTTGCGAGATCCCAACGCACAATGCAAGTACTAAATAAGTTACCGCGAGGCCTCATTAGGCCCTTTATTCGACCCCTACGTAGGAGGAGACAAAAGGCTTGGGGTTCATTATATTCATAAATGCTGATACCGATGCTTTGCGCGCATATTTGATTTTGTTGGGTTATTAAATTCGATACTGGTGTACGTTTTTCGCAGAACGAGGGAAAATTTGTGTTCTGGATACGACTTTTGATTTACTTAAATCAATATTGATCATTATTGTAGAATCAAACATGAATTAAAGTGCTTTTTTATATGATTTAATGAGAGGGATAAGTCGCCTGCCTATCTGACTATTATAATATCAATTACCGCATAACTGAACTGTGTATCTCATATCTGAACTGTGCTCGGCATCGCGAGGAATTGGGAAGCTGGTCTTTTTTATTTTATTACCTCTGAACTCTTGGCTGGGTTTGGTGAATTTTAATGTTTTTTTTTTTGTTCGAATTTTAATGTTTTTTTTTTGTTCCCATTTAAATTTCATCAAAATCGGTCAAGCCGTTTTTGAGTTACACTAATAATTGAAAAATATTGTATATAGTCGTTGACAATAAATGACAATCGATCCCGTAAGTAGCAAGGAGGGTCACTAAAAAGAGTGAAAAAAATGTTTAACCAAAAATGGAACCGACTTCAACACCCAAAGTATGAAATAACTTACCATGCACACAATATTGTGATAATAGGTACTTCTGAACTATTATGGTACTGACTTCAACAAGTTATTTCACATTGTTGGGTGTTGAAGTTGGTTTCATTTTTTTGGTTAATATTTATTTATTTTCGTTGGTCCAGCTATTTCTCTTGCTACAGCGCCTTACCCAAGCCAATCTAAACACGCTAGTGTATATACACTCCTGGTACCAAGCAGAAAATCTGATACTGATACCGACACCCTATAAGACGGACTCTTGCCGTCACTTGGTATGAAGGATTGGATAGCCTCTGGAATCACTACTATGAAATCTTACGTGTTGAGTGAACTTAGTGATAGTTTGTGTAAATAGGTAACGCTCGTTTGTTTATCCAAGAAATAAGTTCCAACTTATTATTTTTATCACACTACCTATTTCTACGTCCGTTTAATTTTAATCGACTTAAATTACGAGGGAAGTTTTGTCATCGTTGACACGTTATTTTTATGTATAACGTATATTTTTCTACTAGATCATCCGATATTGATATATATTGTGTATTATACCTTATCAAGTTGGTATTATTTCTAATGTTTTGAATAAAATTGCTTATATTCCCGATTATCGTCTTAAAGCTCGAAATCCGGCATTCCTGAAAATTAATTCTTGAATCTAACATAGTATTGTGTGAATGGAGACTAAATCAGGTCTCTGGTTACATCGATTCATTTTTATAATTAACTAGCTTTCCGGGCGCGGCTCCGCCCGCGCGTATGTCGGTTATCGCGCAAAAACATTAACTTCTTTTTGCGTAGTTGGATATAAACTATCCTATGTTTTTTCCCGGGTCTCAAACTATTTCCATACCAAATTTAATTTAAATCGGTCCAGTAGTTTTAGCGAGAAAGCTTAACAGACAGACAGAGTTACTTTCGCATTTATAATATAAGTACTGATAAATCTTTTTCCAACACAGATTATTAAACTAATAGATATAAATATTAATTTCGTGGAGTCCGCAATACTAAGTGCTGTTTGCACGTTTATTGCCTGTACTCATATTATGTTTAAATTAAATTTCTACCACAAGTTCAAACTTGACATCGTGTTTCAAGCTGTTTCCTAAGAGAGAGAGAGAAGAGTTACATACAAGAGTAGAAAATCTATCAGATGGCTCTTGTCATTGTGTTATAGCAGCTATATTTGAAAGACAACCATCCACCTGGTTTTATATCCTGTTAACCAATTCTTATCATAATTATTTATTATAGTGTCAGCATATATTAATACTTGTATTATAAACTAAATAAAACCCTCAGATTATTGCCCCTACAGAAAAAAATGTTGGACTGTACAAACAAACTGTTACAACTAGTGGAAATGGTTTTTGGTGCTGGCACAGAATAAAAGGACCAGAAGGAACACTCTGCAAAGACATTTCAAGTAATAAGCGATTATAACTGAGAAGCAATAAAGTACACTTCAACTCGCAAAGTGCAGAGTACCTAACATTTGTATTCGTCTACAAGGTGTCTCTCTTTCAAACCTTTCTTGCAAAGCCATGAATAGCTCTGATCTATTCTGACCGTAGAATACTATGGATATGCCGATGTATACCTGTAGCTTTATCCCTAAAGAGTGGAGTGAGCCAGGCCTGGTACTAGAAGCATGCTCGTTTACATACAACTTATTTGCATATATTGGGTTGTATAGCTCAGAAGAAATTCAAAGGCTCCAATACCAACCTCTATGCTCCACCATACGACAAGCTTGATAACACCATTGTATTCTCACGACAACTACATACAATTTACAAGTTTTAATAAAACAATTGAAGGGAATAAAAATTATTATACAGTTCAAGGAGAAGCCTGTAAATAAACTTAACGAAGTACAAGTACCTGATGTCACACAATAGGTCATCTACCCCGGTAGTAAATAACATTATGGTCGCCCCCGCTCCGTATCTGATATCTATTGACACCTACGGACGCATTGTGATTGTAATGAATGTATAATGAATCCAATGCATTCGATAATTTAAATGTATTTCGATAATGGGAGATGAGATTGTCGATTGTCCGAGATTATACGGGGCAGTGGAAAATTAGAACGGAAATGAAATACTTATAATGCTTTCTTATTGTACACTAATACCTTTTATCAATATCTCATCATCATCATCACATCAACTGGAGTGTCCACCGTTGAACAGCATCTTTCTCATTGAGGGGACTTTGTCATAATTTCCACGCTTGGCAGTCGTCTTGTTATTCCCAGTAGAAGTAGTCAGTTCATCAGAAGGCGCTGCTTCATTCCTCCCGGTATATGCTTCGGGTCGCCTCTTATGACTCCCACGGGAAGCAATGGTAGGCTGACATTTTAACCTGGTGTTCCACGGGTTCAATATCTGATTATTATTTTTTAAATAGCAGTGCTATGAGTTTATAAACAATACACTATAAACTATAGTACACTAGAGATGGTACACAGAAAGCGTTTAAGCAAACTTAGAACAATTCAGGTAGTCCAAATTCAGTCCAGCTCACTGTGATTTCCTCTAGAGTCAGTTTTCATCAAAGTCAAAGTCAAAATCACTTATTCAAATATGACGCCTACGACGCTCTCATGAGGGATAAGCATGTTTATTACTTGACAATATCTCACCATCAGACATTTTGAGTTAATATATGTCACCAAATCTACATAGTATTCAACTTAGTCCTAAAATTTTACTTCACTCAACGCATTAACATTTCTTATTGTTAAAAATAACTGTAGCGCAAAATGCAGCGTATCATGTACAAAATCCAAATAAACTGCCATCAGCATTTTCCATTTTAATAAATAATCCTACTTCCCCGCGGAAATGCCGTGAAAACAAAGCAAAAAGAAAAAAATACCACCCCGCTGTTTCCGCTCGAAGGAACCCTCTAGTGCAGGGGTTGGGAAGTTTTAACACGAGACCTACAGCTCTAGTGCACCGGCGACTCATTAGGGGACAAGGTGGGGCCCTAAGGGTCTCTACCTCTTGCAAAAGGGGTTCTTCAGCCCCTTGAGAGACTTTCGTAACCTCATGCACGCACGGTGTTTTGACTGTAGACAATAATTTTTAGTTAAGATAGTGTTGTAATTTGTAAGCGAATCTTAGTTTCGTGAGTATAAGACATTTTAATGTAAGAGTTAACCGGCTGAAGTCCCCATATTAGTAGAATAAATTTAGAAGGAAATTTCGATGGAGGAATAAACAAACGGCAATAATTATGGATTGCCGTGCCACGCCTGAAATGCACCGCATAGTGGGCGAGCATTCCATTTTGCGAATGCTTGTCTGCCTAGCTACGACCCTCAAGTAGAAAATCAGTCACGTTATAGTTTTAGATAAAAAAAACTGGTGAAATAAATACTTCAGATCCATATAGGACAGCACATTGCGTAACGGTAAACCTTATTCTTTTATCGCTACAGTATCTACTGAACTACTTCTTTGACATTATTTTAGCAAAAGTAATGTTTACAATGGAAATTTTATATGCTATGGATATTTCAACGTACCACATCGTGATAAATATTGCAGTGTTTCTGTCACTGAATATAATAAAAATAACTTGAATTGTTAATTATTTAGCTTATAGTTCTATTGCCATAATGGGCTCTCTAAATACATTTAGGAAGCATTTCCTGATCCTCTTTTTGAATCATAATAAGCGGTTCCGGATTTGTTAACGTTTTTTACCCATCTGTAAATTCTATACCTGTATAATATTAGATTATAAGGTTATAGTTGCACTATAACTTAATAAAAACTTTAGTTTTCAATATGATCAAATTACAATTTCTAGAAAAAATCTAAATTAGGTCTGATAAAGCATCGTTTTCATCACATTTGGAAAGCAAGAAATTTGTCAGTTTTAAAAATTTTTTTTATGCATACATATTTATGTAGGTCAAATTCAAATTCAAATTCAAATTCAAATTATTTTTATTGCATTAACACAGGTTATATACAGGTCTTATAAATTGGGTGAGCGCTGTGGTATACCATTAAGGTGTGCAACATATCAAATTTTTGATTATAGTAAATTATATTATACAATATTAACTTCAATCATATGGAAATTACAGTAATTAAATTAAATAAAAGGATATTGATATTGTGTCAGTGAAATAAAAATAGAAAATAATAATAATAATATGTCAAAATGTATCATTTAAAAAGTCATTTATTGTGTAGTAGCATTTTGCAGTCAGTATATTTTTCAATGTCCTTTTAAATAAATTATGATTCATGTCTCTAATATATTTTGGTACATTATTATAAATATTAGGTGCCATTCCTAATATTCCTTTGCGCAACATCTTGCTTTTGCCTGGATATATAGACAATTTTAAATTATCTCGTCTATTACGCATAACGGCATCTGATTCTTTTAAGAATAAATCAGGATTGGTTTTTACAAACATTGCTACTTCAAAAATGTAAAGTGACGGAAGTGTCAGAATTTTATATTTTTCAAAATATGGTTGACAGCTATCAATTGTTTTTAAGCCGAACATGGATCGTACGCAACGCTTCTGTGCCTTAAATACTAACTCATTATCAGTTGAGTTGCCCCAAAAGATAATACCATACCTCAGCACAGAGCCCGCTAAACCGTGATAAGCTGTAAGCAAAGCAGTTTCATCGACTGTTGGAGCTAATTTAAATAGAGCATAGGCCGAACTACTTATTTTTCTGCAGAGTGATTCTATATGTGCCTTCCAGTTAAGTCGTTTGTCAATGGTCATCCCTAAAAACTTAGCAGTGTCAACTTCACATATGGTGTCATCTTTGTACTTTACGAAAATGTCAGTTTTTTCTGGCGACCTTTGATTAAAATGAATTATTTGAGTCTTATTTAAATTAATCTTCAAGTTATTAATGTCAAGCCATGAAATTATTAAAGATAGAGATTTATTTATGTCAGATTCATACAGTTCTTTTATTTTACAGTCAATTATTACAGTGCTATCATCAGCAAATAGCGTCATTGGATAGTTAGTAGCTTTGGGAAGGTCATTGATAAATATTAAAAACAATAAAGGCCCTAATACACTGCCTTGCGGAACACCCCACGCAATTGATCGTATATCGGACCTATAGGACTCTACAAACTTAGTTTTTAAATTGACTCTACTAATTTCTGTAACTTGATTTCTTTTTTCAAGGTAAGATTTTATTAATTCCAAAACGTTGCCTCTTATTCCATATGACTCTAACTTACAGATTAATATTTTGTGATTGACATAGTCAAATGCTTGCGTCATATCACACAAGATAGCACATACAGGTGATGTTTTGTCTACATTTGTTACAACCGCTTTGTAAAAGTCATAAATTGCCATATTTATAGTTTTATTTTCCCTAAAACCTTTTTGCTCTCTACATAATATCTCATTGCGCTCGAAATACCTGTTAAATTTTAGGTATATATACTTTTCAAATATTTTGGAAAATATAGGAATAAGCGCAATTGGTCGGTAATTTTGCATTTGGTCTCTATTTTCTTTTTTATACACTGGCTTTACGATTGATGTTTTTAAGGAGTCAGGAAAAACACCGTTACAAACACACAAATTAATCAAATAGCTTAAATGTCCTGATATTGTATCACTAACAGATTTGATTATTTTCGTCGATATGTCATCATAACCAACACTTTTTTTATTTTTCAATCCTATTATAATATTCCGAATGTCATTTGGTACACTAGGGGCCATAAACATTGAATTTTTCGTTGATGGTAAATTGGATGTCATTTTTATTTTGGGGTCAGGTTTATTTATTAATTTGTCAATATAAAAATTATTAAAAGCATTTGCAATACCTGCTGGGTCACTAATAAATTGACTGTCAATTTGAATTCTTGTAATAGAGTCAGGGGGAAGATTTAGCCTAGATTTATTTATTATTTGCCATGTAGTTTTGGAGTGATTATGTGACATACTAATTTTATAATTATTTTGAGAGCGTTTCGTTAAATTAATGATTTTTTTAAATAATCTAGAATAATTTGTGTACAGTTTCTTATTCTCAGAAGATGGATTTGTTCTAAACTTCCATAATAATTGTCTCTTTCTTCTGGAACATAATTTTACACCTCGAGAGATCCATTTAATTTTTTTATATACTTGAATTGTAACAATTTTTTTCGGAAAACAAAGATCGTAAAACAGCTTAAATAATTTGAAGAAATTATCATATGCTTTATTAGGATCCTGCTCTTTATACATTTCCGAAAATGAAAGACTACTTAAGCACTTTTGAAACTTGTACATATTTTCTTTGCTAAAATCACGAGTGGATTTTCGCCATAGGGTTATGGTACATATTTTTTTAACAGGTACTTTCATCAACTGAGCTGAATGATCGGATAAGCCCAATTCTAACACTTCCGTCTTACACGGTTTCTTAAAGTCATGTGCAAAGTTATCGATACAAGTCTTACTTACAAACCTGGTCATTTCTTTTATAGATAAATTCATGTTATAATTCAAAAGTATGCATTCAAATTCTGAAGTGATCTTATTCTGTTTTAAAATATTTATATTGAAATCACCCGCTATTATAATGTTATTATAATTCCTTCTTTTTAGCAATTCCAGGACTTTATCTAGTTTATAAAAAAATATATTCAAGTATTTTGTTTTCTGATTAGATTTTGGGACTCTATAAATACATACAATAACAATTTTATACGCAACTAACTCTACTGCACAACACTCAAATATATTGGTAATGGAAATAGTCTTTATTTCAGGTAACTCCCTAAATTGATGTTCTTTTTTCACAAGGATACAAGCCCCGCCTCTTTTGATATTATTCCTGCTGAAACTAGCTGCTAAGCAGTAGTGAGGTTTAAATATGTTTCATAGCCAGCCATCATTAGGTGCTCAGTTATACATAAAATGTCCACATTAATATTATCATTTAAAAGCTCTTCAAGACTAACCATCAACAATTCCGATTTACTTATAAGTCCAGCTATGTTTTGATGTAATACATAAATATAGTTATTCAAGAAAAAGCTGCTGTACGCTATTGTCGCTGTCTTCTTTGTGCAAAGGTCTGTTATTGTCACCTTGTAATCCAATGTAATTGTGGTGATCAATTTCTAAAATAAGATAAGTCAAGTTTTCAAAAATAATCCGCAGTCCATAATTATTAATTCTACCAGAATGTCTTCGAAACATGGTATAGTCATAAGTCAATTTTTTATTTGTATCGTATAAGTAAGCATGTTTATGAGTCAGCGTATCCAAATAGAGCAGATTATTAAAGTTTTGTACTTTTAAGTTATATATTTCGCTCTTTAATCCAATTTTAAAAGTCGGCGTGCAAAGTATAATATTTGTATGTGTAATGTCCTGAAGAATTTTCCTAATATTAAAAATCAATGCGAAGCAATTTTTGAAGTTACAAAGTCTTCCTCTCCAATCATTATTATACAGTAATCATGCATTGTAAACGACTTTAGTTTCTCATTTATACCACTGAGTAGTTGCTTTGTGCTACTGTTAGTAGTTAAATAATGGCATATCTCCGAGCTTTTGCCAACAGTGTCTTCAGCAGTAGAAATAATATTATTGTAGTTATTTGTACTTAATATGCATACTTTTTTCCGAGGCAGAGCGTGCTGCGTACCGTTAGGCGTTACTGACGATTGTTGTGTTTGTACGGGAGTAATTTGAGTGGGCTTAGCTAAATTTTGTATCGAATTGGTCTTATTTTCATCATTCTGCGAATTGTGTTGTGATACTGATATTTGTTTACGTTTTTGTGGGCCTTTTTCAGATATAGGGGTTAAATTTCGTTTCACAGGGGTGCAAGTACTTTTTGACAATAAGTCATTGTTACGTTTAAGGTCCACATTTTCTAATTTGAGAGTGCTATTTTCTAAAGATAGTGCTTCTATTTCACTATATGCACTTTTCAGGTTCATTTCAAGTATTTCTATGCGTTCTCTTAACTGGCAACTCATATCCAAATTGTCATCAGATAAATCAGGTGCGCTACTAGCAGCGCCATCTAGTGTGTCCGAAACGTCATTTGTATTTGTCATTGAAGGTAAGTTACTGCGCTCACGGCTAAACGTTATGTTCTCAATAAAATTCATGTCGTTAAGTAGTTCACAACAAATCTAACAGATGTCATCAAAGTCAAAGTAGGTAGTAAAGGTTTTTTAATTACTTTTTAATCTACAATGATTACTTTGTAGATTAAAAAGTAATTGTTAGTACTTACACCTCAATTTCAGTGTGAAAAGAGTGAACATATTAAATACCAGTCATCATCCATTACATTACAGGCATGACCTTGGATATAAACACGCATATAGGTAATAATACGAATTTAGGTATACCACGCTCCTTCGGAGCTTATATAAGTACAAATGCAGAATAATGGATGGATGGAAAATCCATTACTCTACAATATTAACAAATCTTAACGGCATTAAGTGATACACGCAGAAACATATTTATTTAGTAGAAAGGACAAAAGATAGAACATGTTGAATTTATATACATATTTCCTACAATTTATGTGGACTTCCATTATAGGCAAGCAGCAAGTCTTTCTCCGAACTAAGTCGGAATTCCTGGTGAAACAAGAATATGTTTCTCGTATTTCTACGCGAATATATCTCAGTTTGCAGTGTGTGTTAATTTCAAATTGTCTTAATTTGTTTTGTAGGAACGGCACATTTGTTTCGTGGCCTCGAGGGTGTTTGTGAGCATGGAGACTGAGATAACTAGTGGTGTCAGCATACGACATGTTTGTTATGTTTCAATTACAATTGATGTGGATCTTGGAATAACTAGTAAACGGTTGGTCAACTACTTAATTATAGTATATATATATAAGATCTAGTATGGTGCGCGTCATTTGGATTCTAATAATAAGATCATAGTACAAAGATACATGATTATTATTAAGTTGTTTTAGATCTAGAAATATATTAAACAATTATAAATAAAACATTGTAACAATAAAATAACATATTTATTATAATTTCATTACTTAGTTTCCGAAACAATTAAAGCCCATTTAACTTCGTTATTATACTACATATAAATATAATCAATGAGTTGTAACATTTCTTAATTTACTATTTATGTCCGGGGGAGGGCATTGGTATGCCATATCACAGGTCTATCCTAGTTTAGATACTAATGTGTTTCCAATGTTTATGTAATTTATGCAATGTGTATAATACTACTATTTTATTATTATACTCTGATATATTTAAGTTTAATAATGTTTGTTAAAACGATAAATAAATTTCATTTCATTTCATTTCACTGAATTATGAAAAAAAAAATATTAATCTAAGTCATTGTGTAGCCTTGTTTTTGCACTACAAAACAATTTATTAAAACAAGCTTGAATTCATTTATTTGTTAGTGTGAAATTTCAAAGTACATAATATGTTATATATCGCTATAGATTTTGTATAGAGTTGACGCTGACTAAAGTTAAATTATATTTATTCGACTAGCTTTGTCGAAGCAACAGATAGAAAAAAATAAACCAGCAATGTGTTGGGCTCTAACCTTAGCAAAATAATTAGCACTGCAACTTTCGATGAGGCTATCTCAGCGTTTTGGGGACCCTATCTATGGAAAGCCGGAACACGGGGAATCCGTTTTGCTGTAAGATGGACAGTGACCCGAGCTCGTGTTTTCTACCTATGATTACCTGCTGGTAAAACAGAACTCAACATTATTATATCATTGGACGACTTAACATTTATTTATTAATTTTGTAGATGCTCTTTTCCTATTTTGATTATGAATGAAAACGCTTATATTCGACTTTTACTCAGAAACATGAAACTATTTACATTTATTCCTCTCCATTATGTATATTTCTTAAATTTTTGTATTACATATATCAAACGGATTATCATGATTGGGTTTGTTCAATAAGCCTTAAAAGTGTTGCCAGATAGAATGTTGGATTTCTTTTAAGTATCTAATATTATATTTTGTGTAATCTGTCCTAAAATTTTCATATATACATATTTATTTTAAAAAAATATATATTGAATTTTATTTTGTAAAATATGTCATATTGTATTCTAAGTTATTTCGACTGCGTTGTGCAGGTATATCGTTATTAATTATCTTATTTAAAGAAGTAAATTATCACACTAAAGGAGAAACAACATATTATAATATATTATTTATTTATTATTGCTGATAACATTCTCACCTGATGGTAAGTAGGAAAGATGATGTGGTCTAAAGTGTTAACAAGCTTAACCTAGAATAACTGGCTCTCAAGGACAACTGCCGGAACACACCGTTAGGTGCTTGGCGTCAGATTTTCTACTTGAGGGTAGTCGCTAGCCAGGCGGGCATTCGCAAAACGCCTTTCCACCAGGTGGTGAAGCTCAAGCCCGCGGCGGGATTCGAACCATGGACCTGCTGCGTGGCTGTCCATAGCTTATGCCACTGAGCCATCACTGCTTCAAATAACATGGATAGTTATAGTATAGTGTTTAATTTATTTGGTGAATCTTGAATACCAATAAAGCTGAAGAAGCCTTAATAATTCGTCGTAATGCATAGATTTGAGCTTTGGTCCACAAAAGAGGTGGCTAAAAGCAGAATGCACGTGGCGGAGATGTAAACGTTGGATCATACGGGTGGTCTTATTAGTGCACAAGACAAAGCATAAGTATATCAGCTTTAGAGTACCCTCAGGAACCTAAAATTTGAAGAGATTTGATACATGTCAAAATATAAAAAGGAAGGAGAAGACCAAAAAATATAGAGAATGACAGCATAAAGTGCGACATTGTGTAAGATATGAGTACTGAAATTGTATTAATCTTATTAATGCAAAAAGTTTGTTACTGAGTGTTGATAGGAGTATTTGAAAGTGTATGATTGTTGTTTCTTCACCCTGAAATAGATGAACTGATGTGGATTAAACGTAAAATATATATAACAGGTTAATACAGAATAATAAATATATATTTTAGGTTCAAAATAATACAAATAATAATGTATTGACTTTTCATCACCTTCATCATAAATTTTCATCGTTGTCTAAACGAGTGAAATAACGGGGCGCAGTTAGTGACCAATATATCTGATAGAACAATTATTTGAATAATAATATTATTATATAGTGCTGACTCTTGTTAGCCCGGGATAAGAACATGAGATGAAGATGAACATTTGTGCACAATTAATACTTCAATCGAGAGAAATGTAGAAAGTAAACATTGGAAGATATTCAAAGATATAAAAATTCTACGTCCTATTTATTGTTCTTTATTTAAATTATATAAGCTTGATCTGGTATCCCCGCCGTAAAGTTTTATTAATATGAGACATCTTAAGCAGACTCGTTTGGCTCTTGTATTTCAGTCCCGACATTCGCGTATCACAGAGCTTTATATATTGAGAAACGTTGTCACATAAATTGTCACTTTAAATGCTGTAAGGCTCAGTCAGGGGCATTTGTAAAGAAGAATTGTTTTGACGTGAGTTTATCCTACGTATAAGAGAAAACATCAAATAGTGTGCTATATTTACTGCTGATTAACGTCATTTAATTTAAAAATATAATTTTCTTACATTATCAATATCGGAAGTGTAACAACATTGGTTCAAAAAGTTTGTCTGATAAATGCGCGCCAATGTTTATTTGAGATATAGACTGACCCAACAGTGTTTATAAATTAACAGTATTGCAGATTAGCAAATTTATTCAATAAATTTTCATCAAACCATCATATTCTCGCGCCATCAAGTTTTAGTTTGAATACAATTTTTCCTTTGAATAGATAAATAGAAGTATGTGCCTTATTTCACTACATAAGCTCATTAGGCAGTTTAAAATATGTAGTTGTTGCTTCACTATAGTGTCGGAGTTTTGAGACTGACTGAAGGTTTCCAAAAAACGACCGACACCGAAAAAGATGGCTTAAAGCATCTTCAGAAGCATGAAACACATCAGTTCTTGTAGCTTCTAGCGGTCACCCCTCAAATTGATAGATATAGTGACAGCAGAAAATTGCCAAGCTCCACAACGAATGCTTCTCAAAATTTAATATATATCAAAATAAGAACATGTCCTGTTTTGTGCCAATAGAGCAAAATACTTTTGTTTCTACTTGTCCATAAAGCTCAGATTCGGATAGACATTTTTTTAGATATTTGCAACGCCGGCCGCATATTATGGCAGGTCAATTCAGTGTGTAAGTTTTATAGATCTATTGATGCATGTGTCTTAAAACGTTGATCGAGCAGTATAATGTAAACAATCCTCACATTACCGCCCCTTACTGACGATGCCACCCTGCTCCACCGCTGCCCAAACCTCAGACAAATCTGTCGGATCGCGCCCATCACTCTTAATACGGGGATCATGATTTAGATTGATAAGTAACCCTAGTGTTGGTTACAGAGTTTACATTGAGATAGATCTGGCACTATTCTTGGAGCAACCTTATCGACATTGTCATTATTATTTAAAAATTAAATAAAAATATTAATTAAAAAGATGTTGCGTAATAAAAATAATTATTTCTTAAAACCTTAGACCTAACCTTCTGATACAATGGTCAAATGTGTTTGAGTTGTAGGTAATTTCCACTTGGAGGACATCTATCTTAGTAGATACCGTTGCACTCTTCGTTTGGTCGCAAATCAATATCAGAGCATTAACACATATATTTATATGTTATGCTGTTACTTTTTACTTAGCACTAGAATCATCAACATTAAACCTATTTTTTTCTAATTGACTACTGGGCCATACTGACTGCTACTGTTTTTTGTTCGGAACAACCCAATATTATTTGCCAAACCATATATTAAACTTTCACTCCCGGAGTCTTTTAACTCCCTAAAAAGATTTGATTACTATTTAGAATTTAAATAATTATTATATAGCAGTATAAAAATATATTTAAAATAAGCTCGAATATATGTTAAGAGACAATCGCAGGTAGACAAAAAAGATCGAAGCACTGTCCGAAGGGTACTTAAAAGGTTAGAAATGCTCCGTACCTTTATTTATCTGTTCGGCAATTCGATATTTATTTCTATTGGTTATTTATTTTTATCTGTAGGTACTAATGTTCTTAACTCTATGTTCTGTACCTTCTCATTACTTAAAAGGATTACGATTTATCCTATCCGATGGGTCCAGTATCCCTGACTCGAGGCTTCTTAGCAAATGATTGATCAGTCTCCAACGTTGCAGATTTAAAAAAAAACTACTTTGCTAATGACTTTGTGATCGTAATAAGCATCTGGATTATCTGAAGAAAAAGAAACTGAATTTTTTAATCAATTCACAAGTACGAGTTAACTTTATTTATTCAACTTGGCCCTTGATTAATTAGCTGTGGGAATAAAATGTTTGCATAAGGATGTAATTTTTCTATGGAGCTATATAAATCTTTATTTCTATATCAAATATATCACCTGTCAACTAAAAGAATGTATATTATTGCGCATTGAACATTCTTCAACAATAGGCTAAAGCATCGAAAACTTTTTAACCTGCAACGACGTTTAAGTTGCCCAAATGATTTTGTTTTTACTACAACGTACTATATAAAAATGCATATCACTGAATAAGTTATATAGGTATACAAAAATTGTACGCAATGAAACTTCATCAAAGTGACTTAGAGAGAAAATGTTTTTTGTAAATACATAGTTATGAAAATACATAAGATGTGGCAATGCCACTAAGAAATAACCTATCATCTATCACCAATATCAGTTACTTTGCACGATGAAACTTTTGCTATATCTAGAAAAGAACGTATTTTCATATTTTGATCTCGTACGAGTACATACGTTAACGTATAATTAAATCAACAGTCACAGATAGTTAAAACATAGTCCTAAGAGCCCTTTTCCCTATTTACTTTTGTAGCTCACACTATAGGTATACTCGTGAGATTTTTCCTCTGTGTATTTATTTCACCTATCTTAAAATATACCCATTTCGTTTTAATAGGCTTTTATAAAAATACACATCCCAAATACTATCAAATTCACATAACGAAAATACTCCACTAATAAACATTCCTGAACATCTTCACCGTTCAAAAATACTGTAATACAGTCATCAGCTCATCCACCGTCGCCAATCAAGCGCGACCATCAAACGCATACACAAGTCGTGAAACTGAGAAACACAGTCGTGTCCTCACATCCTCCCGTCCCTAATTGAGACATTTTACACGAAAGGATGTGATTATGACCGAACATAAAACTTTGTTTGAGGAACCCCAAACGGAACTTTAAAAATAGTGTTGCCACAGTATATGTAAGTAGTAAAGAGTAATTCAATTCGATACTGGAGGAATACACTGGAATGGTCTTCAAAAATATATCAGCGTTTTCCTACACTACGTTTCCTACTACACTGTTTTTTTCTCTCTATTAATACAAGGGCCTAATCTATAAAGTTGAGGGTTTGGTTTTTTGTTGAACTGGCCCTCAGAGTTTATTCTCATTGCTGTTATTGATTGTAAACCTGCTGTATTCAAGGTTATATATCTCAAGGTACATAAAATCGTATTGTTTTTATAGTACCCTTTAATACACATATTTTTCATCAACTCCAACTCAAATCGACGTGAATAGTGGCATGCCACCATATGGCACATTTTTCTTGGCCTGATTTCCTGAAGACATCCAATTAGAACATGGTATAGTCTCAATTCGAATCTGAGGCATTATATGACTTTATGGCAGTGAGGTCTGGGCTTTACTTTAAATATGTATTTATTGTAATAATTATTACGAGATATCCCATTTTTTTAAAGTATGCAATATGTTTGAACTAATCTCCTCGGTTATGAATAGCAATATTGAAAAAACAAGATGGCAGGAAAGTTTTAAGTGCTTTTGGCCTATTTTCTACTTGGAAGTGGAAGTGTGTTGCAAAATAAGTGACCATAAAAAAACTCTACCATCGATCAAAAGTCGTCGTGACTGCGAACTGTATTAAAAGTGCGAAATTGAACGCTAGTTGTAAAAATCGTAAAGTCACTCTTCTGCAAATGGGAGTAACTGTAGCATTGAAAGAGCCAGAAAATTTCGCGGTTGGTTATGCTCAAACACGATTCGGCTCGATACAGTGAAAGTTAATTTGCTCGTTTTGAATGGTGATTAAAGAGATGTGCAGGATTTAAGATCATATGAGACTAAAAAACCAATAAGCAGTATAATTACATCATTTATCCGAAGTACTGAATTTAAAAAAAAATATCTGGTCCCCGCCTACAGCAAACCTAACACCACTAAAACCTTTCCTACATGTGGTCATAATGCACTCCCTCGGGAATGTCTCAGTAAATTGAGGTAAAACATATCATATGTGCCTGCCACGCGCTTTATGGAACAATTTTTATCAAAGCGTTTAAGACGCTATCAAAGGCTGAAATTTTGTCACTATCGTACTGCGTAGACGTAAAAGAGAGGCAGAAAAAAAACGCTTAATAGCACAAAACTAATACCGTACTCGTATATCGAAAATTAAACTTTTCTTGTCCCACTTTGTTATTTTGTTGATATATTTTTATACATATTAATACTAATGAAGTAATTAAGATATCGAAAAAATTTAAAGGAAACGTGTTTCGGACTTTTCTTGTTCTTGAAAATATGAGCACTTGTCAGCGTCTTAACTAGCTCCAAACTCTAAATTATGGATATAACTGGTACAATAAAACGAAATAGGTGTCAAAATCCATGACAAGCATCAAAAACCAAGATGGCGGGATCAAAATGGCCGCCATACAAACTGCTTTAACTCCACGATGCTTAGCTCGGATTTAATTATTAATAATGTATTACTTATTTGTAATGTATTAAAAAATCTCAGTTTTTTAAATGTTATATTGCTAGCAAAATATTTTTGATACACAATTTGGTGATATATTAAGTACGAGTAAGTAAGTTTAAACAAAAAAAAAATGTTGGCATATTTTATTTTAATATAACAAGAACTCCAAAACACAAAATAGTAAAAAGTGAAATGGAAACGAGAACATATTGACTGTATCATACAGTACTTATTAGAAAAGAAAAAAACATTGTCATTTAGATCAATTTACTTATTTTATAGAACCCATTAGTAACCCTTATTATAATGGGAAAGACAATAGGAAAATACGTTTAACTCTATCGCTTAGAGATCGTATCAGAAAAATTATTTTACATTGAATATTAAATTGTAATCTTTGATAGAGTTTTTCAATTCCAGTTGTCATGGTTCTTGTGGCTAAAGGATTCTTCAAATAAAATAAATAATACTTTTAAACAGTCATGTATTTGAAGGCCGTGGAGTGCGTGGTTAAACAACAACAGTGTATTGTCAACCCTTTCTGGGGTTGGTGGGGACTTCTAGCCAGGGATCACGGCCTCTGCGGCATCTCATAAGGCCACTACCTTATGGTGACGCATCACTGCGTAGGCTACTCAGGATGATAGCCGCTCATGTCACCCGTAACTAAGCGACTAAGGTAAATATACCGGAAGATGGGCAGCAATGCCTTCTGAAGAGCTGCCACCTACATTGCGATCCTCTGCCAAGCCTGTGTATTTTAGCAACCTCTCTTAATGGAAGAGGCATTTGTTCAAAGTTGAACGTTGTCGATGATGGTTATAATAAGTTTTTTAATTGCACTTTGGATCACATTTACGAATTATTAGAGCACATTTTTTTTGTTCCGGACGGGAATTGAGCTTGCATCCTCCAATTTCGTGCCAGGTGCCTAATCCTCTCAGCAACCGGGATCTTACTCTTTCTAGTCAAGTTCAAAAATAATATGTCAACTAATACTTTGCCTTAAAAGTTATCTAAGTATCTGGCAGCCCATTTCTTTGTAATCAGCAATTCCAAAGAAATGGGCTGCCTTTTTCTAATTGAAAATTAACACTTTATTGGTGCAAGGCTGTCATACTGTCAACCGCCATGATTAGCGTTTACCATAAGGCGAAGGATTTCTTGTATATATAAAAAATATTCAAATCTTAACGCCTACCTGAGTATAAAACGAACAGTAGTTATGTTTCTCGCAATAATAATAATAATAATAAAAATAAACGATTACGATTCCTATTAAATCTTGTACACCAATCATAATAAATCCAGTTGATATCGGATATTTACAAAACAAACCGTGTTTTTAGCATCACCTCACCTTTAAGCAGCCACTTATTTTTTATTTTATGCTTTCTTTATCACCTACTTAAATCCAATCTGGGTAGTATCAAAGCGAGCGTCTAAGAAGCTTTCTTCAAACGATCAAACGGTTTTGATATGACACCGGGTATAACGGGCCTAATTTACGCCGAGACAAACCTTCACATCGCTTTGAAACGTGAAACGCAAGAAGACAGACTTAATGAGGAACTATCAGTGAAACGGGAGCTTTTTGCCTCGTTTTATATTATTAATTTGTACCTCGGTATGCCTTTATTAATAAAATACTATGAACTTTATACAACACTACAGCTACTACAGTAAATGCATTTGGACAACCTTCAAGACATTACAGACTATTAGGAACTCCAAATGCTCCAACTCACTACCAGTTGCCCAGCATACTCAAAGTCAAAACTAATATCAATTGTTCAATTTATGACACTATAATGAAGGTCAATTATAAATTTAAATATGGAAATATTCTACATATTAATACCACGTTCAATAAAAAAATGTTTAGAGCCACAGCGAGAAGAACGGGCAAGAAATTTTGGGGCCATTCTTTTTAAACGTCTTTTAACAATATGATACAAACTATATTATACAATTATTACAATGTTTGTTTAAATTACGCAGAAGTCAGGCAATAGCTTGGCAGATGCGGCACGGCATAACGCTATCTATTATAGATTATTGGAAATATCAGATATTCTTTTTGCCCGCACTATGCTTCTTGCCCGAGCTTCCCCTAGTAGGATTTCTAAATCAAATGTTTTTATTTTCCCTCTCTGAGCGTTGTTACTTTGGGAACATCATTATAAAACAACACACAATAACCTAAGAAGGACCTTTTATTTGTATTTTGTAATGTTAAATCTGGCGCCGCTATTTTATCTTCATTCATGTTGTAATCATGATTGTCACTGTTATAATTTGATTTACTAAATTTTTTACAAACATACATAATATATTTAAATATATACAGTTGGTAAAGTTAAAATATCAATTTCTAAAAAAAATAACCCTTAGAGATTCCATAGGACCCATTTCATAATGGCTTAATAAAGGCATTCATTGGTTTTGTAATTTTGGAAGTAATTTCCGTTATTAGCAGAAAACGTTGTCAAATGAAAGTCAGTAAAAGCATTTGACAGAAAAAGCAATAATCGCCGGGAGAATCGCGGAACAGAGCAGCTCTTTTTGCAACGCAATTCATTCGACGCTCCACTTTTGAGCATCGGACTTTTTCAAATGTCCACTGCACTGCAATCGGAAAATGAAAACGACCGCAGAGCGAGTACCAAAGAGCCACAATTTTCACCTGTATGGTAAAAAAGGTAAAGAGCCCTGACCTGTCTTTACGGGCACAGTAAATCAGTATTTTATATTCATAGAAATAGAATGGCTTGATGAAATGATGAAACTTGATAGTCATGATTGTAAGCGTGATATGTTTCTAATGATCTTAGTTATTTTGCTTAATAAAAAAGAAAACTGTGGGCTGGCACAGTAGAAGTAGGTACCTATAAAAACTTTTTCTATACTTTTTGATGGAAAGTCGCTGATAACTGTTATAAGTTTTACTTTTGAAGCGCTCGTAGTAGATCTCATTCATTATCCAACTTTGTTGCGCACTCAATGCATGGGTGACCGTTAGTGGCAATCCCTACGCCTTGGCAGGTGTCTTGGGGATCGCAGCGTAAGATGACAATGACAGTTATTCAGAAGATAGGTACTGCTGCCTACTTTCTGGTATTTTCCCCTTCGTCACCTCTTACGACTACCACAAGAAGATATGCAATGCCCGGCACCCCATGAAGCTTAATAAAAAAACATAACACAAACAAAAATGAACCCTATAGGTACCACCACTTTGTGAGATGGAGCTAAAGTATACTATCCAAAACGAATATCCGGCTTGTCTTTAGAATCACATACACAACAATGTACTTTCATTCTTTAGTTACAGATTTATATAGGTATGTAGTTACCAATATCTTTAACCATACGAAATTCACTCTTACAGAAATCCATAAATTTTGAGAAATAAATTTGGATGCTACAACCGGCCCCCCTCCACCCCATTCCTATAGCAAATTGAAGCAATGATGGCCTGGTTATAACTATAGACTGCGGTGCCGCGGGTCCCTGGTTCGATCGCTACCGCCGGCTTGAGCTTCAACGCATGGTAGAAGGGTATTTTGCGAATGCCCGCCTGACTAGCTACCACCCTTAAGTAGAAAATCTGTCGCCACGCACTTAACAGTGCGTTCCGGCAGCAGCCATGAGAGCCAGAAAAAATACAAGCACATGAGACTTAATAACTGTATGGCTCAGTGTGACACGCGCAGTGCAATTCGTCACATGATGAAATGTAGAATACCAACATATTCTACTGTCTATTTTAAGCAATGAGGAACTGTAGAACAATATCATGCCATGTTACATATGAAGAGCCACCCTTGTGTTCAGGAGCACACATGCACCGTTAAAGTGTGCTATCCGACGTAAATCTACGTACATTGTTAACGCATTAACTGCTTAATGGGAGGGTTTATTTTTAGTTTTATTTTTGGGGATGCCACGCGTTTGAGGGATTTCGTTCGAGCGTTGGAGTTTAGTTGTTATCACACCAAAATGGGTACGCATTTGTTTCAGTGAATTTTGTAAGTTGCATATCGAATTCTTTTTTGATTTAGGAACGACGTCTTTTTATAAGGAGCTCATAAAATACGTAACACTATTTTATATATATATACCTACTCCAAGTTTCAACAACTAAATGAATGTGACTTTCGCTTATGTTGCGATAGTGTTTGTAATTATATTAAGAAATATTTAAATTGTAATTTATATAATGAATAGGCGTAACTTTGCGGAAATCCATATTTAATAATAACAAATATTATTTTGAAATTCTTCTGGTTTGGCTGCGTGGCGTTTGTGATGTGTGTAGGCTTAACAGTAAAGTTAGGCGGAATTGTCACTTGATATATATTTTTTATATTTTTTAAGTGTTAAATATTAATTTAATGTTTTCTTAATTTGTTATTATAATTTGTATATATAATATCCTCACCAACTATATCGAAACGGGATGTCCTCAATGACTTTTATTTATCACAAAGTCTTCTTTGTTCGTCTTAAAACATTGTATTACAGCACAATATTTGCATTTTTTTTCCATATTTCGATGGTTAAAACGTTCCTCGTACCTACGCAATTCGGTAGGATATCCAACTTTGATTTTGGCTGAGGGTGAAAATTTGTACCCAAAAATATCTGGTTTATTAAGGTTTTTTTTTAGTTTCACTGAGGTATTACACTTAACCGGGTCCCAATTTTAAGAATACTTTACCCTCTATGGTTCAGGGTGTCCCCATATAAACCCATGTCATCCTTGACACGCGCCTGCCACGTGCGGTGAGTCCGCGCCTTTATCTCAGCTTGGAATGCACATTCACAACTCGACGCTTTCCTGACGAGTTTGTTATTGGATTACTTTTGTGAAAATCTTGTTTATCTGTGAGATTATAAAACTGCTTATTTTTTTGGGTTCGCCCAACGACTAAGTTGGCGACCCGGGATCGAACCAGAATTCACGCTTCCAAAGTAACGGATTCTCAAGACACGCTTTCATAACTTCACCAACCTTTTCAATTTTGCCTTATCAAAGACCTTTACAGCTCATCATCTTCTTACTGTTATCCCATACATGTAGGGTCGATATTCTGTGTCTTCTTTACAACAAAATGGACACAATGTATAAAACATTTACGTACAGAGCATATAAAATAATATTTTCACGAACGTAACTAATTATTTTTCCATCCCTAAACAATCGAAACGAACCGATAATTTTGTACTATGACACCACGATAGGTAAATTGGCAGAACATATCCCGGTTATAGGGACAGATAGTCACAGGTTCGAATCCCACTCATGGTTAAAATTTTCCTTTCATTGTAATAGCACGTATAATGTTCACCTCTAGTCGTGAAAATAACATATGTTTTCTTTATTTTTGTCTTTAATTATTATTTAGTAACCGGCTACGACTCGCAGAATATTTACCGGATATTGCTCCGACCAGTTTTTGTCTTATTTCCTATATTTGATATATTAGTATATCAGTTTGGTGTACCTAATACAAATACAAACTCCAGATACACACCAACATAAGTGACAGCATAATGCTTACTTGGCACATAAATTCCCTTATACCCCTTTTGCGAAATCCAACAGAGGATATAGAACTGTCTTTATGCTCTTAAGCATTCTATATGCATCACTAAGTCCTCAGGCCTTTTCAACAAATAAACAGTTTTCTGTGTTCCTAAGTTGTTCTAAATTATCGATATTTATTCAGATGTAGCTTAATTGAGAAACTCGATTTTTAAATAGCACCAAGTCAATACCCGTCGGTGTTACAAACGGACCATATCGATACGCAACGGTAGTTTTTGGTGTTGCCAGGTTACCGCATTGACATTGTAGAAATTGTTTAGTAAATATTTCCTCGCGTCTTACTTTTTCAGGATACCTTTAGAGAAGCTCTGTTTATTTATTGTTGTTTGTCTGTTTATTTAGGTCTAGTCGAGAATAATTTTCAATCATACCTATCACCAGTCAGTTTGAGATATTATTAGTTAAAAGAGTATATATGGCTCAGTGGCAAAACTTGAGTGAGGCAAGTTTCACATGGTGATAGAATTTCTTTTTATTGCTGATTAGCTACCTAGCTGTATTTTATATGTAGAAAATTTAATATAAGTGATGGAACTCTCTCTCACCGTATGGGTCTCACACCGTATTACATGGGATTAAAGACTTCTATCTTGCAATTGTGAATAGCAAAATATTTGCCTATCTTTCGGTATACACGGGTCCCACGGGTGTGTTTGCTGATGTTTGTTACCTATATTTAAGATAAAAATATGTTTTGAAATCGTTTATCCTGCTCTAAATGCAAATACGTATCTTTTTACATTTGAAATAGTAATTGTAATAATTTATAACCAAACTCTAAATACCTAATATGTCTACAAAATATTTTATTAAATGTTTGTTCTTTTTAAATTTCATTTTGTCTGTCGCTAAACACCTAACAGTGTGTTTCGGCAGATGTCCTTGAAAGCCAGTAATTCTAGGTCAGCCACATATTCACTTAGCATCAGGTGATATTAAGGTAAAAGACTAGCCTATGATCTAAGTATAAATAAATGAAAAATTCTTACCTAGCAACACTGGTTGTTCACCCGTTCGATTCATTAATACAAACTCATCTCCTGTAGGCGTTAAATCGGTAAAATCTACAGAAGATTAGCATAAATTCTTATTTATGACCACTTTTACGGATCGTTACTTCAAATAGACAGTTAAAACATTTAATTTATGTCACATTTCTCTAATATTTTCCAACATACCGGTTTTGAAATTAGTGAAATAACATTAGTTCTATCGATGACGATTAGGTGTAACGGATTTATTAATGTCTCTATTATTTTTGAATATGATTTGGTGTTATAGTTTTAAGGTAAATCAATTTTGACAATGTTCTTTAATTGGACATTAATATTAAACCGGCGTTAAATTAAGAAACTCATAGATGGAATCGGCATACCGGAACAGACAATAAATACGTTTTTTTTTAATCACGGAAGCATATGAAATGAGTTTGACACATATATAAATAATATAAATTAACTGGTAAAAATCCAGTGGGAGTTCCTAGACACAGCTGTGCACTCGCCATGTTGATAAGCATCTGATATGCTCGAAACCAAGGTCGACGTATTTGATCGCTATAAAATTTTACATCATACATCCTTAACATCATACTTCGCATATGTTTCCTAGTTACTCAGTTATGGAATTATAGGTACTGTAGGCAAATGATGCAATGATAAAAGATCGTTTTACACTACAAAAAAATGTATTCGTGTCGTTGCCAATATCAAAACCCCCGATACTAGTATACCCTACTTCGAATAACCATTTTTTTAATAAAAAATTTAACAATCTTGTCCATATACATTATAGAAAGTTGTAAATCCTTCAAAAAAATGCCCTCCTTTTCTAAAAGGGAAACTGCTATGCCACGTATATACCCAACAAAATTTAAACACAACCCAGCTATCACGAAAGCTAGAATAAAATTGCATAATTCCATCCCAAACTCAATGGCTGTTAAAATATTTAATATATTACCAGTATAATTAAAAGGAGAAGAAAATTAATGTACGTTTGAAAAAACTTATAAACCTTTTAAAGAAAAAATCTTATTAATCCCTTGGTGAATTCCTTCAAGAATAATGTAGTATTAATTATTCGGAATAGAACGGCCCATGCCTCACGAACATTGCTACACCCAAGTAGGGTAATATTGTGATTGATAACTATATAATATTGTTTTTTTATTTAAGATATGCATGTTAAATCACATAATTCTGCAATAAACGATTTGATATGATTGAAGAATGACGGTGAGATAATATACAAAAACTAAGGAGTGTACATGTACATTTTAAATAAGTTTATTATTTTTCATCCTACCCTTGTTCCGGCTCAAGTAAGAGATTGACACAATAAGTTATAGATAGGTACATGTATTATTTCCACGTATTTAGTATCGTAGTGTAAAATATTGAACAATAATTTACTGGTAAACCTTATTCTAAATTATGAATGCTTGCACAGCTTTAATCTTTTGATATTCCAAACTTCATTGTAAAGGTTGTTCAACACAGAATACCGTCATTATCAATTCTATTGTCAAGTGATCCACGTCTCATCTACATATTAAAACAATGAGAATAATAGTACTTTGAGACTTTGGTAGGATCAAAGAAAACAATGAAAATTAAATACGTTTTGTAGACGATAAAGAACTCTTTATATTAAACTAAGCATTTACATACAGTAACTATTTTATTTATACTTTGTAAGCTTGCGTGCTGGCGCTATTTCTAACCCTAAACGGCAAAGGAGGGTGTCATGAGTTTGTCTCTCTCCGTATGTTTATGTGAGTCATTCTGTCTGGGCATTTATTTATTTTTTTTGCAAGCAGGCATTGATACGATGTTACTAAAGAGCTGTTTTCAATACCTATTGCCTCTGGACCGCAATCAATATTAAAGCTAGATCCTTTGGAATTGAAGATAAATTTTGATACACCAAAGCAATGCAAGATTAGGGTTCTGTCGAGTTTTAATTCCACAACCGTGCGGGGTTCTTACGGCGTTTCAGCCTCACAGCTCTCATCTGAAGTATTTCCGAATCAATCATCATCATCATCAGCCGGAAGACGTCCACTGTTGAACAAGGGCCGCCCCCATAGAACGGCTTTTAGCCGCTACTTTAACGATGTCGTCAGTCCACCCGGTGGGGGCCTACCAACTCTAAGTCTTCCGGTGTAGTGTGGTAACCACTCGAGAACCTTTCTTCCTCATCGGTCATCAGTTCGTCGAGCAATGTGGCCCGCCCATTGCCACTTCAACTTACAAATTTTGAGAGCTATGTCGGTGATTTTGGTTCTTTGGCGAATGTCCACGTTCCGGATTTTATCGCGCAAAGAAACTCCGAGCATAGCTCTCTCCATAGCTCGTTGAGCAACTCAGAGCTTGTCCATAAGGGCCACAGTTAAGGACCAGGTTTCAGTGCCATAAGTCATCACATCATATTAAAGCTAGATCGTTTCAAATTGAAGAGAAATTGTGATACACCAAAGCAATGCGCATTATGGATATTGGAGCATTTAGTGAGAAAAAGTATTTCATTTCGTTCATTCGTTTCACACTCGTTCGATACGCACTCATTATTTTCTTGATTTCGATATTCATTTTCTCGTTCATGTATTTTAAGAACGTGAAATCTGCTCAATCCGAAACTCTTCAATGCGGCAATAAGGGCGTACAGAGAGTGGCATAATATTCGTGGGCTAGTTAGCACAATGGTGGCGCATCGCTTGCTGCCTCTCACGGCTGATGTGATCTGTGCTCAATCTATAGGCTGGACTGGGAACATGTGATAAAAAAATTTTAAATAATTTTAAAGCTTTTATAGCAAACTAGCTTTCCGGGCGCGGCTCCGCCCGCGCGTATGTCGGTTAACGCGCAAAACCATTAACCTCTTTTTGCGCAGTCGGATAAAAACTATCCTATGTTTTTTCCCGGGTCTCAAACTATCTCCATACCAAATTTCATTCAAATTGGTCCAGTAGTTTTGGTGTGAAAGCGTAACAGACAGACAGACAGTTACTTTCGCATTTATAATATTAGTACTGATGATACATATTTGTTTCGTTAGCATTGGACGTATACGGAGTCGTTACATATGTTTTTTTCCTACAGCACAAACGATGGCACTATATTCTGTCTTAAAATACCTTTGGCTACTCTTTATGTTTAAAATAATGTATTAGAACCTATCATTTTAGAACCTACATAGGCAACAAATCTCTTAAATGAATTATACCTAATTATTAAAATAAGTAAAAATGAAATTAATTTGAAGCGCTCGCAGCGAAGTTTTCTTAGCCGTTCTTAAGCGAATAGCTAAGGTAAGCAACGTCCACAGCGTTCATGATTTGGATGGGTGACTGCTAGTGACATTACTACTGAGCGCTTCCGTACTTCGGAGGGCTCGTTAAGCTTGTGGTATATATGGTGGTAATGCATTTTACAAATGCTCGCCTGGCTACCTATCACAGTTCAAGTAAATAATCTATCCCCAAGCAGCTAACGGTGTGTGCTGACAGCTGTTCTTGACAGCAAGTAATCTAGGTAGTCTGAACAATAACTTCGACCACATCATCATTGGCCATTAGGTGAGATAGTGGTCAAAAGTTAGCCTATCAGCTTTAAAAAATCGGTTTATACTCGTATATGAGTGAAAGGGGGTCTACCGTATAAATTAACATATTACTACCATATAACATATAATAATAATACCACTACTACTACTTAAAAGTATATATTACAACACCTAGTTACGCTATCAGTAAAAAAGTTATAGACGATGTCGATGATTGCCAAAGTATTTTACTTACCGACTTAGTGTAACCTTTTTCCTTAATATTTTTGATAGCTTATCGTAAATAATAATTTTATCAAATGTTATTAAGACTTATTTGTCCTTGTTCTCATTATCTAAGGTCAAAGCACGGGTCAAAATACTCGCGCACAAATAATTGGCTTCTATTATTGTTTTAGGTTTATTGTAATGTAAATATAATTGCTTTATTTTCTTTGCAATGGTATTATTTCGTATGAAGTTTCTCTTCAACATTTTAGTAACCGTTATTCCAGCTATAATTCACTAGTCAGGTATAATTACTCGCACGCTTTTACTACTCTACAGTCACCTCATTAAATTTGCAACGCTACCGCATGTATTCTCAGTTGTTAACTGCAAAATACATTATCACATGCATCTGCACTATGAATAAGTACCAAGCGACCCCGGCGCAGCCGATCGCACGAAGTGCCGCGGAGTCAGAGGCTACGTACGTCACATCACTCATCGCGCCCCTTTTACCTCTCACGTGTTCCATGCCCTTCATGATCGACGAAAACTAACACACAAACAAAAACCTACCTTAATCCCTAATCATTTAGTTTAGATTTGAACGTTGTAGCCACGTTTGTAATTGGGACCTCCTCAAGCGATTCACTGTCTTCAAAATAAAGACAATAAGGTTTGAATTGGGCTGTAGTCAGTTTGAATATTAAGGTGGTATCACGAGGATGGACCAGACACGGTAACGTGTCGGTTTGTAATTCAATAAGGACTACCCAAATTGACTCAGATGTGCTTCGAGTTTGCGGGCTTGCTAATTTGTTAGCAAACATATTGTTTGACGGACCGCCCTTGAGCGTAAGTGAGCGTTTGTAAGTTGGATTTGGATTATTTGGTTTTAATGTGAGTGAACTAGTCATTTAATTTTTATTAACATTCTACTGTGCCCGAAGATTTCTTCTATGAACACTGTTAGGTACGTAATAAATATGATTCACAAGAGTACTGTATAAAGATGCTTTAAATTCAGCATAATTGTTAACGATATTAGGTAACTGGGCCAATGACCCAAAGCTGTAGCTCTAATATCGAACAGTGTCTTTTCTATTGCTGATTAAAATGCCTTGATTTAACATAATACTACGAACCATATACAACACTACCGCTACCCAATAAAAGCATTCAGACAACCCGTAAGTCCAAGTACAAATGCTCCAGCCCACTACTAGTTGGCAGCGTTCTCAGCATGCTGGCATCATTTCTACGTTCAATTGCAATGCTTAGTCATTGAGCCAAATAGGTGTTAAATAAAGGTATTTTACAAAGGAAAAAAAAAATTTGATAATCTAGGTTTTGACCACGTTATAACGATGGGTATCATATGGTAAGCGATATGTGGTTGAAGATGAAAACAGGCTTTTAATCCAAAATAGAAATGGCTCTCAAAGGCAGCTGACTCCAAAAATCTCTAAGCGCTGTAGTCCATAATCACTGCCCCTGGACCATTACTTTTAAAAATAATTGGCTAGATGTTCTTTCTGTTTTCTTTTTTTTTTTTATGCCTGATAGGTTTTTTTTTATTTTTTTTTTATTGCCGATAGGCTAGCCTTTGACCACTATCTCACCTGATGGTAAGTGATGATGTGGTCGAAGATGTTGTTCAGGCTAGCCTAGAATGACTGGCTCTCAAGGATAGCTGCCGGAACACACCGTTAGGTGCTTGGCGACAGATTTTCAACTTGAGGGTGGTAGCTAGCCAGGCGGGCATTTGCAAAGTGCCCTACCACCATGCTGTAACGACTGCTATCCTAAGATAACAACCGGGACCGACGGCTTAACGTGCCCTCCGAAGCACGGAAGCGCTCAGTAGTATGTCACCACCGGTTACCCATCCAAGTCATGACCGAGGCGGACGTTGCTTAACTTTGCTGATCGATTCAGAACGGCCAAGCTAACTTCGCTACGAGCGCTTCGAAATAAAAAAAGGTTTAGCCTTTGACCACTATCTCACCTGATGGTAAGTGATGATGTGGTTGAAGATTTTGTTGAGGCTAACCTAGAATTACTGGCTCTCAAGGACAGCTGTCATAACACACCGTTAGGTGCTTGGCGACAGATTTTCAATTTGAGGGTGGTAGCTAGCCAGGCGGGCATTCGCAAAATGCCCTACCACCATGCTATAATGACTGTCATCCTAAGACAACAATCAGGACCGACGGCTTAACGTGCCCTCCGAAGCACGGAAGCGCTCAGTAGTAATGTCACCAGCGGTCACCCATCCAACTCCTGACCGAGACGTTGCTTAACTTTGCTGATCGTTTCAGAATAGCCAAGCAAACTTCGCTACGAGCGCTTCAAAAGCAAAGTATTTTGTGTTCTGATCAAATGTTTTTTTATCTGAAGTTGTATAGGTACATAGGAGTCTAAACATCACGTCATTCTAAATACATATATATTTTAGGTATAGTTCCCAGATAATAAATAATTCTAGTTGGGTAAAATTTGGTGTAACCAAGGAATTAGCTAAAATTTGCCTAAAATATACTCTGAAATGACCAATAGATTTTAATGTTCTAAGAACGAGTCATTAATCTTTTTGTTTTGACCGCTTCTTCCAGGGACGTTAATTTAAATTGGCTTTCGCTTAATTAGAAGTTTCACGTGTTATGATTTATTAGTTAAAATAAAATCTGACTTTTTGGACTTCTTAATTTATGCGCGGCTTCTTCGAGAATTTTCATTATTATGGTCATTTGGGAATTAGTAAGGGGAAACATTAGTTTAGCGTTTGTTGTTTGATTTTTACAGTATGAGTTGTTTAAGAATTATATAATAATACCTATTGATGATTTTTTTTTACCGATATATGTGAGTAAGTTTTTGGATACGTTTATGTAGATACATTTTAACATAAAACTATTACTGAATAGTAGCTGTAAGCTATTTTCTAGACATGTTCAGGATTCTGAACATCTATCGACATAACAGTGAGAAACCAGCTTCTAGCGATATCTTTGATAACAACTTAGTAGCATGTACTATCAAATGTTGTCAAAATAACAGTATTTAGTCTAAAAGTAGCAGCAAGGTGTAGTATAAAATAATCTGTAAGTAACTTTAACAAAATCATTACCATTTTATGATCTTTCAGTTAACCATTTAAATTATTAACGTATAAAGTACCTAAATAATTGAAATAGGTTTTAACGTTTTACTAACGTTGAAAAACTGCTCCGTTTATTATTATATACGTAGACCTAATAGATACTATCCAGTAAATATGAAGTTTCGATGACTGCCTACTGTCACAGCTAGATTGTCCACTCCTGAACACAGCCTCCTCCACTATTGGGTTTTGCCATAATTCCCACGCTTGTCAGGGTTCTTAGAGATAGCAATTAAGATATCAGTTCCTCAGAAGGCCCACCTTCCATTATTTTACCTTTAGCCACCTCTGACGACAACCACAGGTAGGAATTGGGCGGTTACATTCTACCCCGGCTTCTCACGGGACGGCCTGGCTGGTGGATACTCCGAAGATGGCTGGATAGCCATCGTTGACTTATGCCTAAGTTATTGTAGCTATAAAACAAACAAAACCATCACAAAATCCCAACAGCAGCGCGCATAACTCAATCAACATCAATCCAACTGAATCGGACGCGGATTTAACAAGTAACGTCACTGTGACCGTCCAATGTTTGCGTACACCCTATCCGCGTAACTTAATTCCGAAATCGGGCTGTGTGCCACGGTCGGCCCGACAAGCTTGTCACTACAATGAATGCGGCCCACAAATCACCGGTTTGGTTGTACGACCATTTTTTGTCGTTTCGTTCATTTCGCAGCGAAATTGAGTTCGGACGAAAATTTGAAGCTCTTGTCTGGACATAGAAAAAAGAGTTGTGTAAACAAAAATACTCAGCGCCAATATATCATGGGTGCGGAAGCGATGGGATTTGGATTTCCGCGTCCATCTTGTTTTAGGCTCTGGTCGGTGCTTTGCTCTTGACGGGCGTTCGATGTAAAAACGTAAATATCAGATGCCCTCGGGAACATGTGTTTTTATTGTTGATTTAGATGACCTTTTGCTTAATGGTGACGTCTGTGACGAGCTAAGTGGATGGCTGGAGAACAAACCGTAACATATGCCATGTAATAATGCATTGGATATTTTTTTGTCGAATAAGTTAACTAACAATGCATATTAATTATGATAAGCTATATAAATCTTACGAGTACGTAATACACCTAGGCTACTACAACAAAAGATGCTCAGAATATGCAGACAGTTTGCAAGGCTTGTCACTAAAGAAGTCAGAAAAGTGAGTACATTGGACGCACTATAAGTTTTTGGCTGTTTTGTCTACAACAATCTTCAGTAATGTATATTGTTGTATGGCGACGGAATGTATGGACTTATTTATGGTAGGTAGCATTTATATATTTTTCTTTCAAGAACTTTATCTTTCTTATGTAACTTTTTACTGTCATGCTAATTTAGTGGCAAAAGACTAAAGAGGGTTAATACCAACCACAAATATTGATGTTCTACAGAGAAACAGAGTTGTGGGCAAAATGTATAGGCTATGTTAATTAAAGTGGTGATAAACAGACAGCATATTTGTATACCAAATCGATTGTCACTTTTACAGTAAATATGGCGTAAAAGGCAAGTGATTTGATATACAAATATGCTTTAGCGATATCCGCCTACTAAAATATCCTACAACAAGGTGGAACAACGCCATTAATACTACAGAATACTGTAAATGAAACGATTAAGTGCGTACTTTATGCTCGTAAAGACAATGATTTGTTGTAAGATAAAGGATAAAGTTTGTAGAAGGAATTTCTATTGAAGTCCAGAAGAGTATCATCATAGGTTGATGATGACAGTGATACGTATTTACAAGAAAAAGATGTTTAGGTTATTGAATGATACGTGAGATTCCGGTGTCTTCTCAAAAGTCGGTCATGCATACACAAACGTCACTTCTTTATTCTATTAGTGAAGATTTAAAGCTACATCAAATCGTGTGCATTCATAGAACAGTAGTTGGTAAGAGTTACGGCCGCGAGGAACCATAAGAAAAACCATAAAACAACAATACTTTTATAGCACCGCAAGACGCGAAGACCAGAACAATTCTGTTTTACGGCCCATCAATAATATCATACGCATGTCAAAGAAAATATCAAATTATACTTTTCAACTTTCTGAGTGTCAAAAAGTCGAAACCTTTCGAAGGGCAGCCAGCTTATAAATTTTAATTTATTGCACATGCCCCGTAATTTAACTCGTACGTTATT
Organism: Plagodis dolabraria; assembly: GCA_963854805.1. Lineage (NCBI taxonomy): Eukaryota > Metazoa > Arthropoda > Insecta > Lepidoptera > Geometridae > Plagodis > Plagodis dolabraria. The sequence goes on along the minus strand of OY978452.1, from coordinate 9,633,377 downwards.
ATATTTCAAAGTTTTTGATCGTAAATCATGATGGATTTAATATTTTTATGTGACGCCGGAGCTTTCTGTGAACCCTCAAAAAGCAGTCGTAACTTTGGGAGCTGTATCGTAACAATTCATTTGTGAAGTCGTACTAATTTGTGAGGTTTTACGTGAAAATAAAATGGCTTTAGTTACCTCTCCACTTAAATAGTCATTTACGAGTGACATTACTTTCATAATATATTTCAAATACCAAGGAAAATTAACAAATGAAATGAAAATTTTAGCCAGAGGTAAAGTTCTAATAGAACACTTTATTCACTAATTTATAGATCAAGCTTCAGTTTGAGGAACTATTTATTTGAGGAGCTATTTATTTATATGAGGGTCTATTTACAATATTAAATATAACTAAACATTTTTTTTTGTATAATTTCGCCAGATCTTCCTATCATACCTCAGGAGCGCACGACGCGGACGGTTCAGCTGGGTAGCTTAAACCATTTTTGACGTATTTGTTTGTACTGTCACTTGTACAAGAAGCATCGTCAGACATTGTTGACTCTTCCAGTGCCGACTGACTAGCCTTTATATCACAATCAAATCTGATGATAAGTTGTTACTGGCGCTGGAGGACAGCTTCGGCCTGACAGGTTAGTTGTTTGGGGAAAGATTACCCGAAGTTGGTTACTAGACGGGCATTCAGAAAGTTGTCTACTACTATGCAATTTGGAAGCCATTTGACATCCACTCGGATTATACAAACTGATCTGAAATACAAAGGCATCCATAAAAAGAACATAATAATAAATTCATGTTACATCCCGTTAAAACCTATTCTATGTTCCATTTTGTGTTCCATTCCTCTTTACATTCCCATTCCGCGAGCGTCAACAAAACACGTTAATTTGTTTACAATTAATTCTGAAAAAGGGACCATGAAAGGGCGAAAAATACGCCTAATATGTTTGGAACTCATAGGCAAAGAGTCTCTGTAACATTTGATCACATCTTATGGAATTCATCTCATCGTGTCTTTAAATCCCGGGATCGGCAGAGATGTAATACAATTATAAACCACCCGTGTTTTGTTGGATAAGTTTTTGAGTATAAATGGTAGCAAGCTTAATGCCATCTAGCCTTCGCAATTTCTGACTCCAGACTGCTACCAAAAATTCGTTTGTCAAAATAATCCGACAACATCCGAACTATCTTCTAAGTAACACTCTCTCCAGTCCACTATCTAAAACACTTTTATAGCAATTGAGAATCATAATCACCTGTTAACTATACATAATAAGTAGCTTTAGCTGGAAGTAAAATGATAGAGTGCAAAAAAAAAGGTGGATAACTACATAAGATAAAAAAATCGCACAGGTCCTACGCTCTTATATCTATAACTTAATTATGAGTTAAATGAGATCTTGTGTTGCTAAAAATATTACTCATTATTTTTGATCAGTAACCAACTTATCCTGTACCTCCCAGTCTTTTAACATGTCCCTGGCTTACAATAATTTATTTCTGTCCAACGGCCAAGAGCTTAGTTAAATGTATAATTGGTTTCAAGTGCCGCTCTTAAGTAGGACAGAAGGCATCAGTTTTTCTACTTACAATGGAGTCAATAGATGAATGAAAAAATGTTTGGAGGGCTACTTTTGACGTTGACTCTTGCACCGCCATAAAACAGGTGTCGATTTTGAGTCAAAAGTTTTATGAGCTATCAGGCTATCCTTGGGATGACTGACAAAGAAAATTTTAATGATATTTGATGGTTTTAATATGTTTATGTTTTCAATAACGCACGCTAATTGACAATTACAAATTTACGAGACGAAATGTTTTAAGTCAAGTGCGGGAATTGAACTCTCGTGCATCCACCCCTTTAGCCGGCTCTATCCCAATACGATGGTTAAAGAACTATAGGAAAACCCCCGGCTAAAGGGGTCGCGGGTTCGAATACCGCACTTGACTTTAATTTTTCCTCTCCTAAATTTGTAATATTGTAATTATATTTGATGGTGTCTAGAGTACCCATAATCTAATTTATTAGTTTTCTGATCCAAAGTTTCTTTTTTAATTGGCGGTATGTCTTTATTAACAATAAACTACGAACTTTAGTAACAATATATAGACTTTATTAACAAAAAATATGTATTTTGTAGTATCTAGTACAGCTACTATAATAAAAGTATTTAGATAACCTACAATTCATTTCAGACTCACTGGCAAATGCTCCAGCCCACTACCGGTTGGCAGCGAGGCAGCATTGCCCCGTTGAATTGCTTATTCGTTGAGCCAAATAGGTACCAGCATTCTGATTATTGTCGCATCGACCAAGCACTCTGGTAAGTTTTTCAAAAGTTAGAAATATATACCAATTATTATTATCTACTCGGCAAATCTCTAGAGACTGACTGACAGATAACATACAGTCTAACCAGATTCAGGTTCAGGGTATGTCAAATTGGGGATGCATATTTGCATAAATAGATATATATTTTTTAAATATAACTCAAACGGATCATGTATGGAATTAATTATTTCTTTGAAGTAATGAATACATTAAACTTATTTAGTATTTATAATTAATACTTATTTATTATTTAAGTTTATAAATTCATTAATTTCAATAATTGATTATTTTATGGAAGTACTTCCATAACAGTGATAGAAATGATAGTACATCCCCTAAGGGATGAAAATACAAGAGTATGGACAGGGCAGGCTACGAACTCTATCTAACGTTAGCTATAAAACTGCCGGTTTTATTTATTGCAAGCGTGACAATAAATAAAACCGGCTTAAAGTACTTATTGGACTTGCACACCCAAGCTTCCATCAACAAACAATTTTATATGTGTGTTTTTACCAAAACACGTCGTATGTTTAATTTGTTTAAAGATACTAGCAAAATTGGTTTGGTTGGGTAACTATACGGATGTCACAAGTAGGTCTCTCTATAAGCTAAATTAAATATAGGTGAAAAGAAACTCGCTTTATAAAGGTTAAAGTACTCTACTTTATAGTAATAAAAAACCTTTAAGCCAATCAGTGCATCTTCAATTTGCCTCTCAAGAAGAAAGATTGAAACAGGAGAATTAATATCTTTGCATTTTCATTGCTAGGAAAATATACCAATTATTTAATAAGAGCACATGAACAATGCTATATTATTAGAATTTATAAGCTTGCTACTTCAATAGCTATATAAGTGTATAAATACTTAAAACTTATGACAGTTTTTAGTGATAAAATGGATGTTATGTATGCATGTATTACTAATCTAAAATCACCATGATTTCATATATAGGTAAACTTAAGACATAGATGGTTTATTTATATGTGTTCCATGTCTTTGAATCTTAGAAATCAATTAAATTAATTAAAATATTATACATAATAAAAAATGGAGTTTATGATAATAATGGCAAGTGAAAAAATGCGCTTTTAAAGTTACTGGAAGCTATATTCGCTTCTATATGTTTCTAAATACTAAATGTATACGTATTTAATTGTATAACAAATGTCTGAAAAACAAAAATTCACCCTAATGGCATTCATAAAGGCACAAAAGCCGGATTCCCATCAATTCTGACACCAACATCTTTTTATCTAACACATTTCTAACATAAAAGCAACATACCGCCATTCCATCAGCTAAGTGTGTTTTTTGTCCGTAAAAAGGTGTTTACGCAAAAGCACTGATAACACTTTTTTATATTTTTAAACAAAACTTTGTAAAGCGTGGTATTAAGCGCTAACGTGAGGGTTCCATATAATGTGAAATATATTATTCAATTAAACAAGCTTTATACCTGGTTCCCGGAGTGTTCTTTAGCGTGGTAACCATGAATTACTAAATCTAAGATCCTCGCCTATTTCAAATCTCTAATCACATTCATCACGCGCTCTTTTTAGCTGATAGTCCAGTTCGTGACTGCTATCTCACCCATTGGTGATGAAGTGGTTAAATATTGTTCAGACTATGTTTGGACATCTGGAATACTTTCCGTATTAGCCTCAAATTTGGCTTAAAAATTAACCGCACCTAAAAACAAAAGTTATGATTGTCGGCCGTGCCAACAATAACTCGTCAGAAATAACCAGAATTGTGAAATGTGACGTCATACAGTCATACGTCCACTTAAGTACACATATTTCAAACTGTGGAGAGTGCGAAAATGAAATAAATTGGTTTGTAGATCAATCATGGACAGGCTAAAGAAAATATCGGGTAACCGAAATACCACTAAGGCCACATAAATGCGACATTTGAGTGCTCTTGTATTTTCCATATTTCTTTGCGCTGCGAATACGTGGACGTTAACAGAAAGTGAAAAAAAGAGGATTAATGCTCGCAAAATGTGATGTTGGAGAAAAATACTAAAATTTCATGGAGTGAGTTCAGAACAAACCAATTTTACAAGAACTCGGCACCAAGCAGCGTTTATCCTCCATCGTTCAGGCTCGCATTTTCACTGTCTTTGTGCAGGTATTATGACGCGGTAAAGCTTCTATGGAATGACTTGTGGTGCAGGGCAAGATTGAAGGAACAAGACCACGCGGCAGATCACCATTACGTTGGACACACCAAAGACTACTAAGCTAGCAAGACGACTATCCACAAAAATGCCATACCAACATGCGGTCGGGATCATGCCCACACCAATATTCAAACCACGAGTTCCGTGTGTGGCAGTCCAAAGACAATGCCCCTTCCGTATATATTGTGATGTGACTTGTAATAGAGTTTCTACTAGGTAAACCAGACGAGCATTTTAAAATGTTCTAACTTGCCTAAATAACTTAATTTATTATTTATTAAAATCCTTATTTAATCAATGAATAAAGTAACAAAAGTCAAAAAGCTTTTCTTAAGATTTTCATTGATAGTACATATCAATATAAATTTATTTTCGTGGAAAGTATCTACTTCTTTACACATTTGTACATACAAAGAGAGACTTACTTACTTGCACGTATTGTTTTACCGTCATTTATATGTACTTACTAAGGATCTCTAAAATGCCACGTTTATGCGCTCGCATCGGAGGGATTGTATTCAATCATAGTAAACCCTCAGGGGAAGAATAAAAAAGCTCGCGTGAAAATTAACAACACATCTCTTTATCCCCGTTTGGAATATGCAACATAATATGGTACCTTTAGGATAGTATCATTGAAAAGGTTCCATATTTTGTGAGAGAAATTTGATCAATTAGTATCTTTAATACTTTCGCGACTTGAACACATAGTTATAAGTATTTAACGGAACTTTATCGCGATAAAACGTGTATATTTTTGTTTATTTACCTCGACGTTTCGACCAAGTTGCATTGGTCGTGGTCACGAGCGGACTGAAGAGGCGGGTGTCAATGTCTTCAAGGGCGGTAATTTTCTCCAACTACCCGCATTTGATTTAGAAATGTATCGTCTCGGTTAACAACACTGACAACATCCACAGGTATTAATGAAGGTAAAACGCGCTTGGTGCATTTCCTTAGCACTGGATTCCAGGATGCAGCTAGCTTAAAACCATCCTCTCGATTGAAATTATGATAAATCCTTATTTCAATAGCTTCCCGTACTAGTCTAGAATGGTAGTGACATTCCGTTCATAGGACTTTCGCGGATCGTGGAGGTCTATCCAGTGGTCAGGTCCTGTCTCTAGCAGATGTTCAGCTATAGCAGATTTCTCCAACTTGCGATTTTTCAACGTCAAGGTACATAAATAAAAAAATTAAATGTTTTATCGCGATTAAGTCCCGTCAAATACTTATAACTATACGATCAATTATTTCTTAAATCCCATTTTGTCTAACTTTTGGCCACTGTCTCACCTATTGGTACATTATTAGGTGGTCAAAGATGAAGAATTTAATACTTATTTTTTGCTATACTGCTACTTGGCAATCTATTTATGAAACACAATACTCACATAGGCTGAATGAGGATATCTGAATTCACGTCATTAGTCAAGAAATTCGTCCAGTAAGTCTCTTTGTATGTTTCCGCAAATCTGTCTGATAACCCTTGAATACTATGTCATTATAGATGATAACATTTTAGGCTCCCCAATGCTTGTAGTTGAACAATTAAAAACTGACTGTCAAATTGTAGCAAACATACACACCATATAGTGACTTTCTGCTTGAAATAAGGTACCAGACTAACATGAACAGTAGGTATGTAATAAATTCATAATCCTATCTCCATAGAATGGTTATACTTGTAATGTATTAAATACCATAATTTTATATAAGCCAAATTATGTGTTGTACTGACGCTGCTGTCTGTTTTTTATTAGATATCCACTGATTAAAGAGGATGATATACTTGCCTTGAAAATGAATAAATATTTGCCAAAATGTGTAAATATCTTAAGGCTGAAGTGCTCGTGGCGCTTTCCATACAATCGTAGTTTCGTCATATTTTAAATAATAAGTGTTTTTAATACTAATTGATTAATCGTTTTGTATAGAAATTGTTAATTTGACATTTAGGGATAAAATAAATCGAAAAACTAGCAAAACAGAAGCATAAATGCATATTAGACTCAGCAATATGCAAACAAAATTTCACACACTTGTTATTTAAAATTTGACAAAACTACGTTTGTATAAATTGCGCTCCCTGCACTAAGTATGGCCTCTTTTTCAGCATGGAACTCAAAATCATTTTCATATAGGAATTATCATTTTCTTACTATTGTGACGTAATTTGGATGCCTAGTGCAAAAGAATATAATAATAACAAAAACCTTTATAAGTATCTTAAAAAACATTAAATAATATTTAAAAAAAACACTTAAAAAAGTATAAAATTATAAATCTAGTGACAATTGCACCTAATTTTCCTGTTACGTAGATAACAGGAAAATTAGGTGGAATTGTCACTAGTCAATTTTTGTGGCGTCACGTAGATATGTAATAGGAAAATTAGACGGAATTGTCACTAGATATATAATTTTATACTTTTTTAAGTTAATGAATAGATTCAGGCGTTACTTTGCGGAAATCCATATTTAATATTAACAAATACTTTTAAAAGTATCCTAAAAAACATTAAATAATATTTTTTAGGATACTTTTAAAAGTACTTGTTAATACTTTTTTAAATGTTTTATTTGGATATTATTTAATGTTTTTTAAGATACTTTTAAAGGTATTTGTTATTATTAAATATGGATTTCCGCAAAGTAACGCCTGAATCTATTTATTACAAAAGAATATAAGTTTTAATCATGTTCAATTACTTATTTTTAACTTAAAATATGTAAAAGTGTAAAAGAAACGGAAATCATAGCGACATAATCTGCATTTACCTTCCTTGTGCTTTAAATATTACTGAGGCATGTCTCACATCCTTCGTCAACTTTTTTGTCATCAACATCTATAATAGTTTAAGCTTGCTCATTATGGCACTTCTGTTTAAGTGGTTAGAAGGAAGCAGGGGTAGATTAGATAAAACTTCTGTGCAGCCAACCAGCTGTAATCGCATTAATTACTTTAGTTTAAGTTCTGTGTGTGTGTTAAATTACAAAATACAATAATTATATGACCATTTTCACTGTGTAGCCTATAATATATAAATTATATACTTTAACTAATAAACATGACCTATATTAGTCGAACGCCCCGTGGGGTACCTGGTATTGCTACCTGTGGGTGTCGTAATAGGTGACTAAAGGTAAAATGTCAAAAGGTGGAATTGAAGCAGTGATGGCTCAGTGGCATTGACTATGGACTTGACGCAGCAGGTCCATGGTTTGAATCCCGCCGTGGGCTTGAGCTTCACCGCATGGTGGAAGTGTATTTTGCGAATGCCCGCCTGGATAGCGACCACCCTTAAGTAGAAAATCTGTCGCCAAGCACCTAACGGTGTGTTCCGGCAGCAAACCTTGAGCGCCAGTGAAATTACTGGCACATGAAACTAAACAACTATGTCTCAACATAAAAAAATTAAAAGGTGGGCAGCAGTGCCTTCCGAGGAACTGCGATCTCCAAGACGCCTGCCAAGCGTGGGGATTATGGAAAACCCCCCGTAGTGGGGAAGTCCGAGTTCAGCAGTGGACAATCCAGCTGATATACAGTACAGTATATAAATCGAACGATGACATCTTTGGCAGGAAATTAAACTTTTTATACTATTTTCTAGTTAGATTGACTTTTATGAATTTATCCCATTTGTTATAGATAAACATATATTTTTAAATATTATTGACGGATAAAGGGCCTGTTTTAAAATGTTCAAGTAAGTTCCGGTTTTACTACCCAGAAAATGTTTATTAAACAAAACACTATCTTTGCGTTTCACGGTCATTGATTTAGCCTATCCATCGGTTAAAACTTGAAATGCGCTGCATATGAACTGTCATTTTTATCATTCAGTTATTTTATGTGTTGCATAGCAACCCGAAACTTTATTAGGACATTCTGAAACGAGCCCTTAGGGTCATAAATTATATGGACAAATATCATAATCCTAAAAGGCTTCCTTTATCATAAAACCACTGAGTCCTGCCTGTTGTATGAAAATTTTGATAGAGAAAACATTTTCCATCTACAACCTAAGAATACAGACAGAAAATAAATCGTGCGAAAGACAAAGGTTTATAGGTATATGGTGAAGTTACGAGTAGATTATTAATGTTCTTAAGCCATCGAGTTGTTTTTGCAGGTAATATCTATTATAAGTGAGTTAAATCTATGTTTATAAGAAGAAGAAAAGAGAGTAATATAATACCGCCATTTTAACGTTTACTTTTAAGGTTTGATGGTTATGTTTGCCACTAAAATAAATGGTGAATCAATGAGGAGTTTACCCATCTACATATATTGGAAAAAATTAAACACAATTAAAATTCGTCCAATGCCTTTGGAATTATTTAACAGAATGAATGAATTCTTGTAAAGCATACAAGAAAAGAATACGCTTATCAAAAAGTAGAAATAAACTGTTAAGTACCAATAGGTACATAGCTTATTAACGAATCATATTATATTTAGGCTAATATTAAACCAACGTTTATCTTACATTTGGTGAACAATAAAGTGTTATCTAACTATAATAATACCTACATCTGCATCATTAATTTATCATAGTATTGTGGCTACTTCATACCTATTGGATTCGGGTTAACTCTGCCAATTATCTAGCTAGAACATCTCCAGTCTAATCAATATAATTATTTGCCCTTACAATTTCCGCAAGTTCGTTTTTCCATCGCATCTACATGTAGATAAACAATCTCGTCATACTTTTTTCAATATATTACTTATTAATTACAAGCGAAAAAAAAAACAGAAATTATAAATTTAAACACATAAAAAAGTAGTGATTGTGACATAACTGTAATAGTTAGACTTATTGTATTACAGAGTCTTTTATAGATATTGATGTCCTCTATAAAATTGTAGTACAGCACTTTGCTCTATGTTCACTCATTTCCGCAGCGTAAGCGATGTAACGATTTTTGGTAGGTATTTTATTCGCATTTCGGGTTACATTATCGAAGTTTCCATACGGATCCCTAACTTATTTTAATCTTCCATAGCCTATGTTCATCAGGGATAATGATGGATTCTCATAGTGACAGAATTTTTCAAATCGGTCCAGTAGTTATAGTGCAGACAAACAAACAATCAAAACTTTCTACTTACTATATCTCATTCAAGTCACTTCTACACATATCTACTTTGCAAAGGATCTTAAATTATTCGTGAATATAACTGCACATGCCTTATATTTCATGCCAGCAGTGTTACCATTAAACAGCTTATACCAGAGACTTGTATCCTGAAACAATATTTCAACATTAACAGAGACAGATAATACTACAACGAATGTTTCCTGTAAAGGCCAAGTAAATGCGACTTCAAAACAGGTGGTCTTATTTAAGCTAATCCGTTCTAGCTCCACATCTGTCCTTGCCATGTATCACCTTAGCTGGTGAATATAAATGAACACAGTATAACATCTTCTATGTTAAATAATGGAACATCATTAACCAAGATTTTTGAAGCAATAATGGCCGAGCGGTGATAGCTGTGGACGGTCAAGCCGCGCAGGTCCATACTGCGATTCCCACCGTCGCGCGTCGGCTAGAGCTGTACCGCATGGTTTGGCATTTTGCGTATACTCGGATAGCTAACCAACACCCTCAAGTAGAAAATCTGTCGCCAAGCACCTAACAGTGTGTTCCGCAGCAGCAGTCCTTGAGAGCCTGTAAAATAACAGGCACATGAGACTAAGCTGTATGTTTTAGGATGAAGGGCGCTGTGCAATTCGTCACTTGTGACGAAATCGATCTGTTATAGGCAAAGGTTAGTCCACTTAACATCAGGCCTAGAGCTTGTTGCGTTTCAATCATAAAAAAACACAGCAAATAGTATCTCTATAAATGTACTTAAGAGTGTTTTAGAATTATTTACTTGAGAGTGTTCCCTTGATTATAAATTTTATCACACAGCACGGTATATGATGGATGCCAAGTTTTGCAAAAAGCATGCTGTAATTAACTCAGCAAACATCTTTTTATCAAAGTAAGCCAATGGGAACAAGTGCCATCAGCTTCAAGAACAAGCGTTTATTTAAGTTCATGTTCTAGCAGCTGTCCATGAGAGTCAGTAATTAAGCCTTTTGAAACCTTCGAACAGATCATCATACCATGAGGTGTGATTGCGGTAAAAATTTAACCTTTCACCGTTATATTAAAACAAATCACAGCATAATGTGTCTAAATTACATATTTCTTAAGGCACAGAATCCTATGATACATATAAAATAAATAACAGTAGCAGTAGTCTAAGTAATACCGGACAGTGGACAGTGACTAGGTACCTACAATAAAAGTACGAAGACGATTTACTGTTTGTTAAAAATCTACACGCTTGCCTTTCCTGCAGTTTGAATTTATGCCACCGTTTCTGACACATGTTAAAATCCCTACCGAAATATGCGAGGCGTCGACCCGTGACATGTTTCTTTTTTCTATCTTTTTCTACAAGTTATAGTTTGAAATATAGCGATCGCGTGGGCCTTCAAAAGTTCTTGGAAAGATTTTGAACAGACTTTGAAGGGAATTTAATCAAACGTCTGTATATTTTTTCATTATAAAAATTTGTACATTGCGGTATATCTAAAGATTCAAATTTGTTTTGATTTACAAAATATATATTTTAAAATTTGTTACAGTTTAGTCACATTTTCTATATCAATTTGTTTAATAAATAGTAGATATTTTTTTTAAATTTTTGTCCCTTATTCAACAGCTAGTCTACCACTCACCTAATAAATAGTACGTGATGTGGTCGTAGTGTTGTATGTTATTAGGCCTTACCTAGAATTACTTGCTCTCAAAGTCAGCTGCCGGTTCCACTATAAGGTGCTTGTCGATAAATTTTCTACTAGAGGGTAGTAGCTAGCCAGACGGGCATTCGCAAAATTCCTACCACGATGCTATAACGACTGTCATCCTAAGACAACAACCGGGACCTACGGCTTAACGTGATATCCGAAGCACGGAAGCGCTCAATAGTAATGTCACTACCGGTCACCCATCCAACTTATGACAGTAGCGGACGTTGCTTAAATTAGCTGATCGTTTAAGAACGGCAAACTACGCTAAGAGCGTTTTTATTTTTAAACTTTACAGCTGCCCGAGGATGATACTGGATCCACTTGAGATTTGAAACGGCACCGGACTTCCTATATTTAATAGGATGCAATTTCGTCTGCCCATGCTTGACCTGATTTCTTAAATTTTTATTTGCCGAAGAGCAAGTTAAAATTCTAAATTCATTTTTAAATCTGACTACCTAGACTACATTCTATGTCATATTTCTGCTACGTGTATTGCTAGAAGTATTTAGCCACTTTACGTCTTTCTTCATTTTACGAAATTGCTGTAAAGTTTCTTTAATAATTATACAATGATTTGAAGCGGTCGTAGCGAAGTTTGCTATCGATCAGCCAACGTCCGCCGCGGTCATGACTTGGAAGGGTGACCGCTAGTGACATTACTACTGAGCGCTTCCGTGCTTCGGAGGGCACGTTAAGCCGATGGTCCCGGTTGGTGTCTTACGATGTCAGTCATTACAGCATGGTGGTATGGCATTTTGCTAATAACCGCCTGGCTAACTACCACCCTCAAGTAGAAAATTAATCACCAAGCACCAATCAGTGTACTCCGGCAGCTGTCCATGAGAGCCAGTAATTCAAGGTTAGCCTGAACAACATCACTTACCATCAGGTGGGATAGTGGTTCTATCAAAGGCTAGGTTATAAGCTATAAAAATTACATTTACACAATACGAGGTTTATGAGACTTCAGAGTCGGGATGGGAGAAACTTAATAATGCATAAGAATAATATTAATAATATCTTACAAAAAAACATTAAAAAGAGAAAAAAAAAACATAAGTTGGCGAGCCATAGGTTCACCGCAGTGGTTTTTCCTCTTATTAAACCCAGTCACAGAATAAATCATAGAATCTCGCCTTAAAAGTCCTAAACCATTAGTCATCGTAAGTATTCATAAAAACCTCATCATGCGTAAAGATCACATCATTATAAAATCACACTGCATTTATTAATTTCATGGTTGTCTCTCAAATGAGAACGATATCAATTTCAGTTTGTATACCTCAAATATTATTTTTTTAGTTTTTTAAGGTATGAGTAACTTCATATTTAAGTTACAAAGCTAGACCATTTGGACTGCCTTTGAATCTGCAATGATTTATAGGTTGTCTAAATGCTAAAATTTTAGTAGCTGTAGTGTTGTATATCCTTACTTGTTATGGAATAGATCTATCCTCAGCTCAGTCTGAATTGAAAAAATAATAAAAATTAAAGTTGAAAAAAAAAATGAGTATATAAAAAAAATAATAAATAACCATATAATTTTAATTTTTATATATTTTTAAATTAAGGGGGTCAAAATGCGGGCCCCACAATTTTGAGCGAAAATTTACCTGAGCATTATACTTAGTTCGAAGTATTTTGTACACAAAGGCATACCGCCGTTAAAAAATCTTACAAATATGTTTAAATGCTTATAATATGATTAAAATTCTTCATTTTTCAGAAAAGTTACTTAATTCAGAGTATTTGTTTTAATTAAACACCTTTGCCTGTACTTGTTTGATACTATGTTTATATACAATACTATGATAACAGCCAATATTTCAAAGTTTTGTATTATAATAAGTGTTGTATTTCATGTTGTTTGTAAATCAAACTATAAAAGTCAGAAAGTTCTTAACGGCTGTGATAAGATGGCTTAAATGATTTCCATAGCTATATTACAATAATATGGCAATATAGCAAGTAAAACTTAAATCCTTACTAAAAATGTTAATATACCTTAGACGAATTTTTCAACGATAAATTTAATGACATGGAAATAGATCTATCTATAAAATAGAATAGATTAAATAAGACCTGCATGTAACTACATATGTTGCAATAAATAATTGAGTATTGAGTAAATTTTATGATTTTTCTAAAATTATGAATACTTATACGTAGGTAGGTATAGAACCTACTACCAATACCCTGTGTGGAAAGTATTGACACTGATTTTCAAACAGGAAAGATATCCAGATAGAAGTTATTATTTGGACATGGTCAAACACTAAATTGGACGCTCCGTACATTCATACCTTTGTCATTTTTACAATAGATTACTGATGAAGTGCTTTTAACCTCAGTGAAATTTTGCAAGAGTATCCTTGACGTTGATTTTTAGGCACCAGAGGCTTTATTATGTAACTAAAATTGGAATGGCGATGAACTTCATTTAGAAATTTTTCTGCGAAGACGAAAACAGCCTTTAAGGTGGTCAAATTGCAAAATAAAACTAGTTTTCATTGTCATTCGAAATAGACAATAAGGGCCCCAGTTTGACAGTTTTGCTTGACACTAACTTCACCTCATCATCGTTTATGTCAAAATTTTATAACGATGACTTTAATCTTACCGATTGTATTATAAAACAAAAACTTGCAATAAGTTGGTATGTCATGTTAAGGCCGCCGCCGCCGCCGACGCCATCGTTACAGAGTGACATATGGCTGTCAGAATTAGCCGGATTAGTGATTTCACGGAGATCGGAACCGGTGTATCCAATTACGTGAGGAAGAACTATGCATTGCAGTGATGTATCTTGAATCAATTCTATACTTGTTCTCAGATATATAAAAAAACACAGACAAAGTCGATAAAAGTACACTACAATACTACTTTTTAACCGACTTCCAAAAAGGAGGAGTTTCGCAAGTCGATGCATATACTTATTTTTTATGTATGACCTCTTGATAGAAAACATCATGAATACTCTAAAATTGCGCTTTATCGACTTGTGTGTCTCAATAGTATATTGTATCAAATCAAATTTTATTTGAAATTAATGCATACCAACCATGTGATACAATACCTAAAAGATTAATTCCATTTTTAAAAGCTATTTTTTTATGAATATTTAGTAAAATTAACGCTGATGCTATTTATATATTGCGTAGTTCTGTTTCGCTCACTCTCATGTGAAATTAAGTCTATCCGTACTACGCTCTCTGTCTGACATTTTTCAATAATGACTTCTCCTTAATCGCTAGGGATCATCTGTGAATATATTCACAAGATAACAATAAATTTATATTGTTATTAATAAGATACCAATATATAAGTAGAATGGTGACGAAAATCAAATATTGAATAAGAAGTTAAATCATAATATTTTAATAACTATGAAACATTTATTCATATCTAATCAAGTGGTGATTCTAACTAACAAAATTCAATAAACCAATTTTAAACTTTAGCTACTGTATTCATGCATACAAGGACATTGAGAATTAACGCAAAAAAAAAACAAACACGACAATTGGCTTTTAAAAATGGAACGCAATCTGAATGTCATGTGTTGCGGATGTTGAATTAAGTTTATGAAAAACGACTTTCAGAATGTTTATTGGACCAGTGTGTAATCGGCTTAAGATATGAAAAATAATACTTTAATGTATAAATGTTTACGTTTGTATATAAGTAAGCATAGTAGACCTTTCAATGAAATACATGTTTTTGACTCTGAAACGTTTATATAGTAAATATAGCCTAAATATCTTTCAAAAATTATGTGTATGAAAAGACTTAATTGAACATATATAAAGCATTATTCTTAGCATTATCCCTATATATTGGCGATATTATTACCTCTAATAAAATGTATGCAATTGATAGTTTACAACAAGAGTTTATAATCACACAATAGAAACAGTTATTTTGGCTGGATTGTACCAACTTTCCATAATATATTAAGCGGTACCTATACCTAATATAAACTGATGAATGATTTAATTTTAATACTAAATAAATATTATGCAAATAAAAAACTGAAATCTCATATAATAATAATAAATAAATATTGTTTAGGGAATTTACGATATACAATCAATTTATTATCGAACCTCAAATTTACGCCAGAAAACTTGTATTTTCTTTGAATATAACTCAAAACAAAACATTAAACTAATGGCAATAAATCTTTATAAAACAACATGTTTTCCTTAAGAAGTAATGTAACATTTTATTATGAATAGACATATTATTATGTGAGTTTCTCATCGTAGCAGTGTTAATATAATGGTAATACCTGTTTTTAAGGCTTGAATAACAGTGATGCATTGATTTTATATAATGTTGAATGTGAATTAAATATATTTTATAGTTTATAAAATATTTATAGGCATATTTTAAGCTTAAAATATTATGATGTTATGTGGGAACTCCTGCGCAGAAGAAGCACGTTGCGCCATCTACGTGACAATGGTTAAACCAATAGAACCGCTACTCACCACTAGGTGGCAATAAAACAAATTTATAATCAAGTCACTATGACCATTAGTAAATTTTCCTTTGTATTAATTAATACTTAATGTCTAATTTGACTATAAAATAATTAGCTGGTATCAGCTGGAGCATTCAGATCAAGATATTTTGATTCAGATGGTAAAAACACACTGCATTTTCATTAGGTGTAATAATTATTATGACGTAAGGACGAAATTATCGACGCGCTATATTTATTTCATAGTTATAATTTATAATATATCTTATACGAGCGCACCAGCCCCAGCCTGTGGTATCGTAATTGAATGGATCACAAAGTGGACATAAAGGATATTTGAGGCTCCAATATCTCAAGAGATAGCAGTCCTTAACAGATACTTGGATGGGTGACCCATAGTGACTATTTTAGGGCAGCGAAAACAAAAAAAATGTTCTCTAATGAAATCTTTGGGGTGCTGGGTTAGAATTTCACCTCCCTATTTCTTTCCGAGGGTGTCGTACGAGACCATTAAGGGAAAGTGCACCAAATGAGTAGCAAACCACGTCTCACGTGTATGTGACTAAGGTGTTGTGTGCATTAGACGTACAACAGCGCTGTATATCTTAGTGCCCTACCAGAGTTTCATCAATATGTTCTTGTTTTCCTATCTAATATGTGGTTAGCGTAAATATATTCGTAATTATATGTTCTTGTGTTTCGTCCAGTGTGTTAAAAAAAATATTTGGTATAACCCTGAAACTGTGCCCTATGAATGGCAATAGGCTTGTCCCCTATTCCATGGGACCAAAGCCCAACTGGCGATACGCGGGTATTTACAGATCTTTGTCTACCCCTTCAGGGAATACAGGCTTGATTAAATGTATGTATGTTATCAACAATGTTTAAGAAAATCTACTTCTTATCTTATAATCACAAAAACTGAGAAAATTAGAGTACATGGACATAATATTATGTTCATGAAATCACCCGTCAGTCCATGTGACCAGTAAAGGACCAACTACCATCTCCTAATTCAGTCACAATTAAATCTAATACCTATTTACAATTTTATTAAGCAATATTATTAGAAGGTCAACGTGAGAGCGGGTTGCTATCCAATGATTTTATTGATTCAATAAAATCGTCGAAAATTCGATCGAAAATTTCGTCGATATGATATAGCTATTATAGAAAGATTTGAAATTTGTTGTACCTACTGTATATACCATACACCGTGATTGTGAAAACTTCTACTTAACACACAAATGTGAATTAATGCAGATGATAAAAAAAAACAAGTTAAAACTTAAGAGGGGAAGAAATTTGATTATACGTTGTGTTTATACTAAATGTAAGCGCCAAACTTTGTTATTATAGTACAAAGTGAAACGTATATTTTTATACGTGGCCATGTGCGAGTTGAACTCGTGCTAAATATCCCGAACGGATAGAAAAACTTAATAACAATGTTTCGTATAATATGCTTAAAACAATTAAACTATTATGTTGGTACGGATTCCTCGGTGTACGACTCGCATTTGGTCGATTTCGTTTACAAACATTATGGCTACCGTTAAACAAATGTCTCCATTGGGGGGATTGCCAGGCTTGGAAGATATCTTGGGGATCGCCGTGTAAGACGGCAGTTTTCCAATTAGCGCTGCTGCACACCTTCTCTTCTTCACCTATTTACCCTACATCACCTCTCATCATTCCCACAGAAATATGCCTATGGGGGGATGCAAACTTATCTCAGCGCCCCATGGGTTTTACACCCCAAAGCTGTTTATGTTTACATTCCCAATTTTATCTTATTTTACAAACCTGCAGCTGAATTTTGCCATCGGACGTCTCGATAGCGCATGATGTTCTATCAATTTCATGACGATTTCTGGAGGTATGCAACCCAACAACTCTCATGGCATTTTTTCGCACTGTATAGAACCAGCTGCCATGTGAAGTACTTCCGAAGCTAAACGACTAAGGAAACTTCAAGAAGACAGCATATTCCCTCCTTAAAATCCGGAAACGCATCCTTGAGACCTCTGGTATTGTGAATGTGCGTGACGGTGATCACTTACAACCAGGTCTGCAGCCTGCTCGATTTCTCTACAACATATAAAAAAACTTATGGATCAAGTTAGTATTCAAGATACACACTGACTTTGATGGTAGAGATAACAACTTTACGGCGGTTATACGTTAAATGTCTTAAGTTTTTAGTTTACGTGGATATATCCTATCAGTGATGAACATTACTGTTTCAGTCATTTTCAATTACTAAAAATCACTCTTCGCATAAACCTTTCCAGCTAGTCTGAGCGTCGTTCCAGTAATGGCGCAATACGTTTCCCGACGAAACTACTTCTTTTATCAATAGTAAATTAGTAAAATAATATTTATTATTCACTTCTAGCTGAAGCCGTAAAACAAAACTGAGATTATATTAAATTTTATCATTTCAGTTTTAATCTAATAGTAGTCATTTATCATCCCTTGTCCCGTCAACGATTTCCAACCCCGAATATTTATTCAAAACTTTAATTAAAACAATTCAAATCATAACTCGAAAATTATGAAATTATTTCCCCTTTAAGCCGGCCGTCGACTAAACAATTCCTTACAGTCCATCAAAATTAATCTAACCTAATCCGGCCTGTCTCGAGCTAAAACAAAGATATTGCAAACTGAATAACAAGTGTAGATGAAAACATACAGGAAGACTTTGTGAACATTTAGCTTACCTTTCCTAGTACATAAGTAACATGTGAATGTGTTTAGTAAAAGGCTCGCCCTCTATTTCATGGGACTAAATAATACTTTATATAGGTATCTTCAGCATGAGACCGTTTTGCCAGGTACGCAGTGTCAGATCAACGTCATGGAGGGACGAGCGCAGTACAGTGACACTGCATAATATGTTACGGACAGGCGTGACCGCTTACCAGCATGAGGACAACTTGTCCGTCTCATAACTTGGAGACCGTTAGACGATTCCTCTTCAATGATATTATGTATGAAGACAAAAAATAAATATAATACTTTCCCGTTTTGACCTCTAAGTTATAAAGCGTTGTTAAACATGATTTTCCGTCAAGTTTTTAGATAAGCTTTTGACCTAAGTATGTGTATGAAAGTTTCATTATTGGCGAGTATAGAGTATACTCTATTTCCTAGTTGAGTCTCTTTCATTGCTAATAAAACGCACACGTTGCTTAATATATGTCATGATAATTATCAGCCATAAGATGTCCACCGTTGAACAAATATATATAGAACACCACTTCGAACAACTATTTGCCACATTTATCCCCCAACTGTTACAATGTTATCAGTCTAGCTTGTGGAGGGAGGGGGGGATTTAATTTTATTAAATAACAAAGCAATGCTATCAAGTGATACGAAACATCAAAGTCTTTAACGAAGTATCGAATCGAAACTTTTATTTACACCATATTACACGGACGAGTCCGTTCGGGAGGTTGTCCCGTATGTTTCCATCGTAAGCAGTTCGCTGGGTCGATCCTACTCTATAATCGTCGCTTATTAAACTCTACCCCATAACAGTTTGTTCAAGTAACGATCCAGTTGGAGAAGTAAACATTCAATACAAACTTCTCGAAATTACGAAGGAAATAATTGATCAACGCCTATTAGAAATCTGAGATAAGTTTCTGAAGGTTTCGGTAATGAAATGGATATCTTGATTGGGTATATTAATATTGGAAACTGGTGCCTAGCTATAATAGTTAAGTCGTTTAGTTAGCTGGACTTGTAATACACAAATAATATTTAAGCTCATAAGTGGAACAGAATGGCATTAACGAAAATTAGGAGTAATGCTGGCCAATGGTAATATATATGGACTGACATATAAAAGGTCCAATGTTCAAATCCTGCCGCATGCTTGAGCTTCACCACATCATGCTGCCAACCTTCAAGAGATCTATCGCCAAGCACCTAACGCTGTTTTCCTTTTCACTTACAATCAAGTGAAATTTTGGCCAAAGGCAAACTTCTATTTATATTCGTCATATTTCATGTGTGGTAATAACTTTTTTCTAAACTTTGAATAGTATGTATAGTTGTACTTATTTACATACTGACGATCAGCGGCAAAAATTTAAATTGACGTCAATTAAATTCATTGATATCCCGTTAGTTTCACACGCAACCGATATTGGGCATATATGAATGAAATTCAATTGTTATCATGATTAGCATGGATTGTGTAATAATATAATGATGGATTATTAAAAGAAGTCTATTTAAAGCTCTTTCTATAGTAACGTAGTTTCGTCGTATTTTTACACACCAACTATAAAACTTTATGCAAATTTATACGCATGTTCATGAGCAAGATCATACATTCTAGTGGCTCGGCAGTTTTTACTTAGTCATTGCTTAGTGATTACCTACTCTACTTATAAATGCAAAGATAGAATTCCCAACAAAACTATTTTACCAAATATTTTTTTAAAATCATATTTTCAAATTATAGTAGATTTTGTAGAATTTCTACTGCTCTTATTTTAATACTATAGACGGATAATCAGTCTTCCGTAGACGTAGTATTTTTTGTAGGTGACAGTACAACCTACAAAAGTTGAGAACAACAGCATTTGAATTCAGACCTCATTGTCGATAACAACAATCGTTTGATATTTGACCGTTAAATGTCTTGAGTCTCCCCTCGTACTTTCCTAATGACACAGCTTATGTCACAAAATCTATGCACAGTACAAACAGTAACACAAGTTATGCGATCTTCACGCAACACCTGTGTACTCTCCCGGGGAGGTAAATAATAGTGAACTATATGAGCTGAGTACCGTGTATTGTTACCGTTGTATAATAATTGATTTTCATTCACCTAAAGAGATAGAAGAGAGGAATATGAAGACTCCACTATCCTTTTACCTACGCCCCCAGGGGCAGCCGCATCCATCACAGATCAGGCAAAGCCTTTCCGCGCAGCCAGTATCACCAGAATACAAATTACACTCTTCTTCTTTCAGCACATGTAACTATGATTGTCTAGATAAGATAATTAATCCAAGGGAAACAGCACAGTATAATTTAAACTTCCAAGGAAACCCGGCGGTGGCAGTTTGAGGAAAACGTGTCGCTACTACGCCTGGGTCGGAATATAAATAGTATGTAGTTCAGTGAAAGTATAGAACGTCATCACGGATACTCCTGACGTTGCTGATTGATAATTCACCACCAGGTATGTTCTTTTATGAGTGCTGGAAAGCTACGTAAAGACCATTATCTCACCTTTCGAAGGTGTACACTGGAAATTGGTTTTGCTATTTTTTTTAAGGTTTTTGACTTCATTTGTTACCTAACCAACTGTTTATTGTAGGCTAGTCTTTTGGCCACTATCAAACCTGATGGTATGTGATGATGCGGTTGAAAATATTGTTTCAAGCTGCCTTCAATTACACTGGCTCTTACTTCCACACACTTTACAGCGTAAAGGGCAACAATAATGACAAGCGTGGTGCTATAACCACAGAATACACGATAGCTAACAAATTGCTTCGCGTGCTCATAAACTGTTCAAAAAGCAAATTATTGGCATCTTTACTGATTTCTAAAGGGTAAGCTTGTTTGTTTGATTTATGCCGATTTCACAGCGATTTAGTTCAATAACTGGATCACAGAATTAGTAAACATTGTACATGTTTTTCAGTTTCGGCAGGCCTGGCTAGCTCTGCACTTTAGGTACAAAGCTACATATATATTGGCGTAACAGTCCAGGTGGGATTTATCTACGGTACGTGTCGCATCAGAAGAGATCAGGGCTATGTGTGGCTATGTGATAGAAAGAGAGATGCCTTGTAAATTTTAGGTACCTACTTCGTGCTTTGAGAGCTGTAGTGCAGTTAATTGCTTCAAAGCTAGAGTAGCTTATTTATTAGAATGGCTTAGCGGAATCATTCTTTTGATATTTTTTATTCTGAGTTTTAGGCAAAGAATAGGTACTGGACCACTATTCGTCAACCGTTGCAAGTTTTCAAGTGTTCTGATTTCAGATATCGGCGTTATTTATAGATATATAAACTAATATCTATAAACATTGTGAGCAACCGCGTCCTATAGTTCTGCAATCGTAGTTACAGGTAACATGTCCATTGCTCTCTTGTCTTTATTTTTATAGTTATTGTCAATTAGATCAAAGAACATAAATCTTCTGATGGTTCACTTTATTTTTATTTTTTATTTATAGATGATAGATTAACTTTTGATCTCCTTGACCGCCGGCCTGACAACTGGTAGTTTAAGCCCTTCGTTACATGAGTTACTACCATTTCGAGCACCCGTAGTAACACGGCTATTTTTATGCCCATGTTTTGATATTACGATGTCTAATTTGCCTGGATGTCCCAAACAGGCTACTCAGGTAAATATATTATTCCACAAGACAAATACGATAATGTTGAAGGAATATGAGAGAGAGGTGCGTTGAAGTCATCCGCTTTCATCTTTTTAATACCTGTCATAATTCGTTACTGTCCATATTATTTTTTTTATATTCCATACGTCTTTCCTCCTCGTTCCTTTAGTCACCACAACTCGCACCTCACTATCGAGCTTATATTTTTATCGTCATTGGCTACTTCAATAATGTTTAGGCACACATTATTAGATACTTCTTCGGGATACTAAAACTAACCCAGTGCCTAGTTCAGTTCCAGTGCCTACTTATTTGTTAAAAAAAGATTTCTAATTTTTTATTGTTTAATCTGCTACAAAATTCGTTAAAAAGTTCAATGTTTATTTTGTGTTACCGAACAGTTCCTCAGAGCCAGCCGGTAGCCCAACCTAAAACTTTTAGTGTGCTACCGATTCAAATGTCTTCAAGATACAATTAAATAACAAACAGGAACTACTATATTATGTTTAAGATTGTAATTGTGATGTGATATGAAATAAAGATATTTGATATGATTTGACAGAAATTCTATATTAGCCTGAACAACATCGTCAATACTACTAATGCTAGTCGGTTATCAGTAAGGAAAGAAAAATAAAGTTATAACAATTTTTTTTATATTTTTTTATTATGCTTGATAGGTTAGCCTTTGACCACTATCTCACCTGATGGTAAGTGATGATGTGGTCGAAGATGTTGTTCAGGCTAACCTAGAATTACTGGCTTCAAGGACAGCTGCCGGAACACACCGTTAGGTGCTTGGCGACAGATTTTCAACTTGAGGGTGGTAGCTAGCCAGGCGGGCATTCGCAAAGTGCCCTACCACCATGCTGTAACGATTGCCATCCTAAGACAACAACCGGGACCGACGGCTTAACGTGCCCTCCGAAGCACGGAAGCGCTCAGTAGTAATGTCACCAGCGGTCACCCATCCAACTCATGACCGCGGCGGACGTTGCTTAACTTTGCTGATCGATTCAGAATGGTTAAGCAAACTTCGCAACGAGCGCTTCAAAAAAAAAATTCAAGTAAACCTTATTACACATAGCAACAATACAATTGCGAAAGTCGCACTTTATCATTATCAAAAACAGCTAAAAGTGACAAAGGCGAAAAATCCTATTATTTATTACCAACACCATGGCATCATAACCAACCTCATTATTTTTAACGAGCCCCACGGTTTCACGTGCCAAAATATCTGCCCAATTTACTGGAAAAAAATAAAATAGCTAAAAGATTACTGCGTCCGAAAGGGAGCTATTATGTTGGTCACATTGAAATGAAATCAACAATAGGTGACGACAATGTGCCGTTGGAATTATGACGGCATCATAATTATTACATTTTATTTCTTTAATTTGTAAAATGAAGTAGATAATCAACATCACAAAAATGGACCTGTTTTCATCGAATTATGAGTTTCTAACTGCTTTGTTGATCGAGTCGTAAAGTTGTGGGTCTTGAGATCCTAGGTTAAATCCCAGTGTTGGAAATTTATTAGATAGGTGCATTTTCTTGAATTTGCTTTACAGCGTTTGGATCTGTTTTTTATACCTATTAGGCTTTATACCTATCTCGTTGCGGCATACATAATAAAGAAAATAGCTGCTGTTACATTTAAAAATAATTAATCAAAATAAACTTGCAAAGTGCTGCAATATGTTTTGGTGAAAGTATAAAACATGGTAAAATCGACCTTACAGTATTCTGCAATATATTTTTTGTGCTGGCTATTATTTCACAATAACCAATCAGTGCCATGCATGTCACTTGCCTGACGCACCCCAACTAAATGCGACAGGTGATCCTGGAATCGTGTATTTGTCAACGCATTTAACCTTATATAAATACAGGAATAAATCATTATTTTTGTCTCGACGTTTCAAACACTTTGCATCGATCGTGGTCACGGGGTGACAGCCACCCCGGCAAAATCACGCGATAGTTGTTTTATTACTATGTGTAATAATCGAAAACCTAAGACAACATTAGGAATTAATTATTCACTTACCAGGTAGGTACTATATAAATACATTAACGTTTACTTAAATAAATACCTTTGGTAAGTAGCTGAGAGGATATGGGAAGGTATGTATTTTATTGTACCTACGTATTTAAAATACGTGCGATAAAATAATTACCTGCATACCTATACCTTAATTAAATACATATTAACTTGAAAAACTTACTAACCTACATACACTTTCAATAAAATAATATGAAAGTGTATTCTTAAATACACTTTCATATTATTTATTCTATTTATGAATAGAAATATATATTCATAAATAGAATCGAATAATTGTATACATAATATTACATGGTCACTTTGATGTAATTTATTTTCTTGGTAAGTGCTTTTTATAATATATTTGTATGTAGTATAATATTATGAGGATAAAATAATTACCTGCATACGTATACCTTAATTAAATACATATTAACTTAAAAAAACTTACTAACCTACATACACTTTCATATTTACCTATATATGACTTTCAATTGAAAGTGTATGTAGGTTAGTAAGTTTTTTAATGAAATGAAATGAAATGAAATGAAATTGTATTTATTCCAGATTTTTGCATCCATAATTACAAATAAATATATAAATTGTTGCAAGTTACTAAAGTTATATAAAAACTATTTCTATCATTAAATTGAATTTAGAAATAATACGAGTAATAATAATTTAACAAATAATAATAATAAATTAAGTGATGGCAGTGTGATACTCTTGCCACGTTTTGTGCAATGGGCTAGCATACCACTCTCGTACAGCAGCCACCTGGGTGTTTTCGGAGCGATGCAGCGTGGTGCGTATGGCGGCCGACCTGCTCCGGAGCAGTGCCTGCCAAACTGGCGCGCGCCCCTCCGCAAACATCACACTCGCGCTGCACCAGCGGGGCAACCGGAACATAGCACGCCACGCGTCGTTGTATTGCACCTTCATCTCTCTCATGGCCGCTTTCGTGTGGTTCGTCCACAGTTCCACAGTGTATACGGTGGTGCAGTAGCTGATAAATAGCTGTGTTTTTACGGGGTCGCTACAGCGGGCGAAGCGTCTGGCCAGCATGTTTCCACGCACTGCAATGGCACGCCTCTGCCTTTCGATATCCGCGTGATCCGATAAGTCTGAGGTAATCATATGCCCAAGGTACTTTACTTCCTCGACTTTCGTTAAGGTGACATCGCACAGCTTGAGTGTTGGCAGATCAGTATCGCAGTTCGCGCTTCTGAAGATCATATACACAGATTTATCAGGGTTGTACTTCATGTTGTGTTCTTCCGCATAACCTTGACATACTGACAACAACTTACGCATCGCAGATATGGAAGGTGCTAGAAGAACCATATCATCAGCATAGGCGATATGGTTTGTCATGGTCCCATTGATTGAGCAGCCTTCACCAGTTTGTATTAGTTTTTCAGATAGGCCGTCCATGTATAGGTTGAAAAGAGAAGGAGACATGCTTCCTCCCTGCCTTACACCGCATTTGAGCTGAAAGGGACTGGAATACCTATCTTTCCATCGAACCTTATTCCTTTGGTGTAGATACCAATTCTGTAGTACTTGGACTATCTGCCGAGGTACTTCACGGTCATATAGCTTCTGCCAAAGCAGATTATGATCAACGCGGTCGAAAGCCTTGCTCAGGTCAAGATAGCAGGCTATAACAGACGTCTTTCTGTTTTTGTAGTATCCAACGATCTGCTTGAGAACGTAGATTGCAGTGCTGGTGGAGGAATGACTTTTAAAGCCGTATTGGCAGTCTGATGATTTAATAAAAGCTGCGGCGTATTTGTGCAGCAGCTTTTCCAGCAGTCTGGCTATTATATTCGCGAGTGCTATTGGTCTATAATTGCTAGCACTGCATATATTCTTTCTTTGGTTCTTGCATACAGGTACGATGACGGTATCAATGAGAGCAGCCGGTAGATGGCCACTTTTTATAATGGCCGTAAATAAAACTGATAATGTGTGGTGCACACCTACACCACCATATTTTATGTGTTCTATAGTCAAGCCATCCAAACCCGGTGACTTGCCTCCAGCCGTTTGTTTTACCACCGCTGCTATGTCGTTCAAAGATATGTTTATATCGCTATCGTTTCGACCACTTGGTATATCTAAAGTGTGTATTCTTATCGGTGTAGGTTGGCAAAACAAGTTTTTAAAATTTTCTGCGATATATTTATCTCTCGTTTCGCCGTCAACATGTGAGGGATAGTTAGTGGAAGGCTTCACTATTTTGTTGACGCTGTGCCAAAATTTTGCAAATTTTTTATGTTTCATCTCTAAGGCGATCTTGTCCATGATAATTTGTTCACGATTTTCTTGGCAGTGTTTTAATGCTCGCTTAAAAACCGCGCGGTGTCGCTTACGCTCTTCTAACTGAGTGCCAGTGGTGGGGCAACCGGCTAAGTGCCATAGAACTAGTGACTGTCGCGAGGTGGAATATTTTTCCGCTACATATTTGTACCATCCTGGAATAGAAGTTCTCTTTTGTTTTCTTTTATCGTTTCTATTGAAACAATGTGTAGCAGAACTCTGAAGTATTTTTATAATTGAATTATACAACAAGTCAATTTCTGACGCGTCATTGTTTTGATTGTTATAGGTAGACATAAGTCGGTGGAGTCGCTGTGTTACCGCCGATGTATAATTTTCAACACAATCCCATGACTTCGGTTTCCAAGACCAAGTCAGTTTGGAAGTTGAGGATTTGTTTGAGGATACTGTCAACTGCTGTATTTTTAATTTTAGCGAGAGGGGTCTATGATCTGTCCAATCTATTGTTAGGTCTATGGATACTTCCTCAATCGCACGGTATGCGCTCTCAGTGGCCAGGCAGTGATCGAGCCAGCTCGTTGTGTGATGCGCTTCACTCACAAAAGTGTATGTAGTGCTCGGTAATGTTAACTTGTCAACATATTTATACTTGTTTTCCATACAGAATTTATCAAGTTCGGTGCCAAATCGACGGGTGGGATCCGCATTAAAATCGCCAAGAATAAGACAATCTGTCACTTCTCTGTCTTCTTCTATCGAGTGTATTTTACCCATTATTTCGCAAAACTCAGGCAAGTTTCTGTTATCCGTTGTATTGCACGGCATAAACACATTAATTATTAACAAAGTGTTGTTGTTAGTGAGTAGTTCTACCGCGCAGAGCCGCGGGCTGTCGCAATCAATAGGTATGCATTTGAGTGTGTTTTTATATAATATTGCAACACCTCCAAATGGTCTACCAATCAGTGTTTTAGAATCGTCAATTGCAGATGTTCCTATAGTGTTAAATCCTTTATGAATACTATCAATAAAATGTAGGTCTGTTGGTAATAACCATGTTTCTTGTAAAAGTATAAGTTCATTTTTTGTGCAAAGGTCATGTATGAATTTCGCACATTTTTACAATTAACTGAGATAATTCTTATTAGATTTAAATCCATACTAATTACTTACTGCTTCTGGTTGATGCTGCTTGAGCATTATTCTGATGGTAGCGACCAACAATGACACCTGGAGGCCACAATTCTTTGTTGATAACAGATGATAATCTGTTCCACGGTAGTTCGTTGATAATAACGTTACATGAACTGCACTTGGTCATTTTACTATTTTATTATTATTGGCGCGGTAGGCGTTTCGATACGTACGCAGCGAGCACACGACGCTGACTTTAAGTTAATATGTATTTAATTAAGGTATACGTATGCAGGTAATTATTTTATCCTCATAATATAATACTACATACAAATATATTATAAAAAGCACTTACCAAGGAAATAAATTACATCAAAGTGACCATGTGATATTATGTACAATTATTTGATTCTATTTATGAAAAAATACAGTGACTAGGACTTTAGGAACCTAGACTAGCAGACTGTTCCAGAATCAAACAGCCAGGACTGAAAATTAATCATCACAGAACGATGTACGTGTGACGGTTCTTTTAGTAGAAAAAAATCTGGTAATCTCAGTAACAAGGTATGAGCTGAGTCAAGAAATTCATCGCCTTTCTTGAGATAACGTAAGGAAAATGGGTTAAACAATATATTGAAGAGCAGGGACAAAATATGAGTATTCAGGCGAAGGTCAAGCCAGAAGGCGTAAGATAAATATGAACCCGATCGAGTTTTGGAGATGCTCAAGTCTGTTTAGCTAGAGGACCAACTCCACAGACATCGGCATAGTCGAAAAAAGGAAACATACGAGATTCAGCAAGTGAAACTTTTTTTTCATTGAGAAGAAAATTGTAAATGCAAGATGATTGAGCGCTTTGTGTTTGCTCTAAAGAAAATCAGACACTGTATCTACTGAAGCCGCGTTAGTGGCATATCATTGTCATGTTTTGTCACTGCTTAGCTACGGTTTGATATTGTGGGGTAACTCAGTAGACATTGAATGAGTGTTTAAAATACAAAAACGGTGTGTTAGGGTGATAAATATAGCCTTGTTTCTTGACAGTTGTAAATCTCTTTTTAAGCCATGCAAAATACTTCTTATAACTAGCACGTACATTAAAAAAAAATTTTAACAACACCTGATTTTTTCTAAAAAGTTCCTATGTATTCACGCGCCAACGAATTCAGTATTCAGTCTAAATATTAACCTCTAGTCCGAAAAGATTTATATAAAATAAACATTTATAATATGTGTATAAAAATGTATAATTGCATACCTAATGACATAAGGAAATTAAATTAAAGGAAATTTAAGAAATGTTTAAATGACTGGCTTCTAAGTAATTGTTTTTACAGTGTTAAGGAATTTTAGAATTATATATATATATATTATATATATATATATAATTCTAAAATTCCTTAAATATATATTTTCCCTCCTTTTATCTCCTTCCTTATATATATATATATATATATATATATATATTTAAGGTATAAAATAATTAATATAAATTAGCTTCATATAAACATTTGCACGTCTGCTGGCAGACTTAATCCATTGAATCTGTATGACTAAATATACTAAGATCCTTTTGACGTGTATTCTAGAAAATAAATAAATGATTTGATTTGATTAAAACCGCTTCATAGAACCTTCAAAAGCAAATATTTTACGACGAATTGCTATTTATTTGTTTACTTTGATAGAACATTTTTCTGTGGTATAAAGACATCTATATTCTACCAAGTAGAAATAATTACACCAAACACTTAACGCCAGCAATTTTTCTTTTCATAGTTAATCAATTAATGAGGCACTTATAGCCGAGCGGTAATAGTTAATGAGTTATATAGACTGCTGTGCCGCAGGCCCATGGTTCGATCCCTACCGCCAGCTGGAGCTTCACCCCATTGTAAAAGGCCATTTTGTGAATACGCGCCTGGCTAGCTACCACACTCGATCAGAAAATCTCTTGCCACACACCTAACCGTGTGTTCCGGCAACAGTCTTTGAGAGTCTGTAAAATTTCAGGCACATGGGACTTAACAGTTGATTTCAGGATGACGGGCGCTATATAGGCAGAAGTTATCGCTTAGCATCAGGTAGGTCATCTGCTTGTTTCATCACAATTCCATTAAAAAAAATATACACAACGTTTTCTATACCACTATATTACTACTCTTAGAGACTTTAGTAACTCTTAACTAAATAGCTTGTGTAGTGAATCAAATGACATTAACGGTAATATGTTTCAACAAGTTCCCCATTCTGGTGTTTGCGATAAAAAATGTGACTTTCAGAACAATTTTTGAGGGAGGAAACAATTACTTTACCCTTTGAAATTTTCATGCCGAAAATGTGTTTTCGATTACGTTTATTGAAGCGTTGAAATGCTTCTTAATAGCAGATAGGGAATGTTAGCAAATGTTACTTATAAAGTAAGTTAATGTAACGAAAAAATTGGTTTTTGGAAATAAATTGGTTTACGGCGTTTGGAATTCAGAAACTGTAAACATATATATTATAATATAAAATTTCGTTAAAAATTTTTTCGATATAATACCTTTTCTTTTAATTTTATAAACAAAACTGAATGGAGAAAATACTAATTCAGGTTTGACTAATAGCAATCAAGGGCACCTGCCGCTATACACCGTTCGATGCTTGGCGAAAGATTTTATAGTTGTCTACCTGAAGCTAGTGCAACTTATGTTTTTTTCTTTTTTTATGCTATCGTGATGGAACAAGAACGAGGTCCACCTGGTGTTTAGTGATAACCTGTTCCAGATGCAGTTCGTCAAATACAAGTGGACTGCAATGTAACCAATCACCCTGAGACATGTGTCTTGTGCCCGTATTTTCACCAGCACCCCTACCCTTCAACTGGAACACAGTAATGCGTACATTATTGCTTGTCGGTAGAAGTAGGCATGGTGGCAGCACTTCCGTAGACGAACAGGTACAAAGAGTTCTATTGCAACTAAAAGTTTAACAAACACTGCCGCACCTTCTAAAATATGTTTGGCAAACACTTTGTTTCGGAATGAATCCAGCGTCTTTGACCGGGCGCGTGTAACACGCCTTCAAAACTGTTTGACTAAACGTAGATTATTATTTAGTAACCGGCTAGGACTCGCGTAATATTAACCGGATATTGCTCCGAAAAGTTACTAACTTTGATTGTCGTTTGATAGGTATGGTTGACAGTGACAATCTCAGTGATAGTGACAGAAGTGACAGTTCGGACTTTGAAAGCCATGGCGCAACCGTCTCAATGCCAGTTACGTGCTGAGGCCCGCGCTTGACGCTGTAAATAATGGTGACTTCCAGACGAAGAACCTCAAATATGTTCGAAACTGGTCGGAGCAATATCCAGTAAATATTACGCGACTCCTAGCCGGTTACTAAATAATAATTATGGACAAAACTCATGACAGTTTTTTAGCTCAAAACACGTAGATTTCCCTCAAACAAGATCAAACGCGTCAAACACGTATATTGATGACAAACAAGGCCGCAGACGTTAAAAAAGGTAAACAAACACGTATTATTTGATCATTAACGGCGTTCTTAACTCATATTTTGTGAAAATGTGAACCAGCCCCTTAAGCAAAGTCACAGAATTTTAGACAATTTAATATTGTTCAAACAGCCCATTTACGTTACTTTAGAGGACGAACGTTCTGACGGAATGGACGGACGAATAAGGATTTTCTGTTATCCTAAAAGAAGTCTATTCTGTCGTACAAAACCATAAATAACAATTACTTAAACTAATTACTAACTATGCACTAAATACTAAAGTTATGAATCGACGAATACATAAGTAACTGATACAAAATTAAATTCAAATAAAGAATTCATCATTTTCCTACGCTTAAACTCACACATTTGGGGTCGCTACAATATGTTTCTCCAACAAAACTATATAACGAATCGTAGAATGTTTATTTGGCTTCGGCTTTTTGACAAGCCTCCTACCTGTCGCCAAGCCATACGAATGCTAATGTTGGTAGTATACTCGGTAAGTTTTGTACATCAGTGCGTACATTGTTGTTCGCCTAATGAGCACAACAAATCAAGTCAACAACTCTTTAAATAAATTGAAAACTCCCGTATATGCCGGTAAATTCAAAATAAACATTAATTATAAAAAAAAAAACACGAAAGCGTGATATTAATGCAAAGTTAGTTAATTTACGAAATAATACGTATATGAAATTATAATAACAAAAAAAACTTATCAAAAAGGTCAATTTAATTCACGTTTGCTATAGTTTGCAAGATTTTCATTCAATAATGTATTCTCAAAATTATTCGGAAAACTCTTTTTGTATGAAAATATTTATTTTCACATAGAGAGATAAATAAAAAGATCAGCAGGCGTAGATCAGTACTATATCAGTATCAGTACTAATATTATAAATGCGAAAGTAACTCTGTATGTCTGTCTGTCTGTCTGTTACGCTTTCACGCCAAAACTACTGGACCGATTTGAATGAAATGGTAAAATAGTTTGAGACCCGGGAAAAAACATAGGACAGTTTTTATCCCACTGCGCAAAAAGAGGTTAATGTTTTTGCGTGATAACCGACATCCGCGCGGGCGGAGCCGCGCCCGGAAAGCTAGTATTGAGATAAAGGGGCATGCATGCAAAATTTAGCCGTATTTGAATACTTGGTATTTAAAATAGGACCAAACTACGATTGTATGGAAAGCTACAAAGACACAACCTTAATATTTAGAATTTTCCGAAATAAACATCAGCGGTCACTTATCAGTGAAATGTTATCACCGCAGGTTACGTAAGCACTAAAGTTAAATCCGTTTAATCGCAACAAAGTTATTCCACAGATTAAATGGTTACCCTAGTTTTATTGTACCATCCAGCTACAAATAGTTTGCTCTTCTGATTACAGAATTTGTAGCACTCGCAGATTGTTGAGGTTGAAAAGTTGTTGTGTGTAGTTAAAATGGATGTAGTTTAATTAATTTAAACCATATCTATGCATTCCATGGTAAAGTTTCGCGACGGTTATCTATTTAATTAGTTTCATATATTAGGACAGATTAAACAGATTTACTCAACTCCCTAAAAGTAAAACACTCCCTAATTTAGGACAGATCAAACAGATTTAGTCAACTCCCTAAAAGTAAAACACTCCCTATTTTTTGAATTTCAAATTACAGTATGCAAGTATTTAATATTTGTTTATTATACCAAGTTTTGTTTGTTTTAATTGGCTATATGAGTTGTTCATAGGTCTGTTTTATATGCAAAAATGACGAGACGGACCTGACGCACGCCTGAGAGCAAGCTTCACGCCAGCCCATTACAGTTGCAGTGTCACTATACACGTCCTGCTTGAGACTGCACTGCGCTCGCCACTCTACGTCACACAAGACGTTACTAGAAGACATTATTAGAATTACAATGTATTATGATGGGATTTTGACGGTTGATTTTCAAAAGCTTTATATAATTTTCTACGATCTAGATATCTTGATACGACCGCTCACTCTGACTGACTAAACTGTACTGATATTCATACAACTTACTTTAGTGAACTTACTAGTCTTAGCTAAGGCCTTCCTCTTTGTGACGTTTGTCATAATCTAGTAGGTGATGTCAGATGGCAGCTATTCAAAAGGTGCTGCTGCCCACCATCTATTATTTTTTCCTATGTCACCTCTTACGCCTCCTGCGGAAAGATATGGGAACGGCAGAGATTTGAAATACAAAAAAATCTTAGGGGAACGGGACGATTATTATCTGCTACCTGTGCTGAACCAAACACCAAAGAGTTTTCTTAATAATCAAAGAAAATTGGCTTAACATAAAATCATGACTAATATAAAGCCTTGCAAGTAACTGAACACGAAACACGTTTCAGATGCTAGAATTTATAATACCCACAAATGGGCAACTGTAACTCATTTCATTAGCTTCCGCTTTGACAGTACCTACGCTCCAAACTGCGTTAACTCAAAGTTGGATCAGAATTTTCGGGAAGCCATTTTTTGTTGCAAAATTTCCGCCTCGAAATGCTAGGGTAAAGTTTCCTTAATATGATTTTTGAAATATCTCTCCTTTACACATTACATATAACCAGGAAATCTACATTGTTAAAGGTTCCAAACCAGTTTCGGACTGTTTTGAAGTCGGAATCTTTCCGGTAAATAGAACGCTGGTCCTAGCCGGTTCCAAGTTAATATGGATAAAATGGTTATAGTTTTCAAAATATAAACGTTACTCTGTTACGTCGGTCATTTTATTATGAATAAACAAGCAAATTTAATATCGTTTATTTTAAACAAACGTTTGAGTTAGATATAAGATTAATAAGACCCCGTAATTAAACAACTTTAAACCATTTAAAGTTGTTTAGTTACTATGTGTAATAATCACGAAAACCTAAGACAACAATATTAAGGCATGATAACAAACGAGGGATAAAATCCTTGTGTTTTGTTTGGACTTCAAGGTTTACCTAATTTAAAATGTATCTTCATAAGTCGAACATATTCTACGCCATCTGAGAGGAACCAAAACTACAGAAGGGATTATAGCACGATCATAGGGAACCCTGCAACTGAATCTTCAATAGTTTCCATACAAACATAGAAAAACAACCAGAGATTCTTCAGTTCTCCGTAAATAAATCAAACCAATACCCCGATGGACTGAATAAAAAGCAATTCGTTCTCGACAAAAGAGGAAGAAAACGACGACCGCTACCGGATATCCGGTTACGCACTCCAATCAAAGATGGTTGGCAAATTGTGCGCAGCTTAGAAAGATCATTCCGCATAAAGGGTGACAAAATTCCAATTTTCCTTAACGTTTCAACGTGAGCGGATGATTGAGTGGTATGCCCCCAGAGGTTTCAGCGCAATCTAGGGCTGTTGATAGTTTTTAATTGTATTTTTGACTAGGCAAAAACTTTTTCCAAATGTTTAAGAAGAGATATGTTTATTTTTCCACTAGCTGTGCCCCGCGGTGAACCCGCTTATAGACAATAATGAAAAGCAATAAGTGTGATGATGAAAAGTTTCCTATATGTTAGTCCAGGACGTTGAATATCTGTATTCCAAGTTCCATCAAAATTGGTTTAGACGTTTCAGCGTGAAGTAGTAACAAACATACACATTCACATCCTCACATCCTCCGTCGCTGAAACACTTTCGTAATCAAAATATTAGTGTTATAATCAAAGGATATTACACTGTCTTTTGAAAAATAAAATTACGTAGTGCGCTGTTGGCTAGCTTGGTGTTCAATTCTTGTTATTCTTTGTATTTCTACTTTCCCTACCTTAGCTGGGGAAAGGGTAGAAAGATAATGAGAAAAAATTAGGAGGTAAATTTACCCATAAAAAAAAGAAGTTGCGTCGGTCGCCAACCAAATTTATATATACTCTCCTCGACTTCTAAGGTTTTAAGGCCGGTGGATATCCTGATTCTTAACCTTCTTGATAATCCTCTAATTTTGATAGTATCCACGCTACCTTTAGGTTAATAAAGGCTTTAAATGGTAAACAACCCTGTTGAGTGCCTAGCAACAAACCCAAAAAATATTATTAAAATAGCCGTCAGTGGTTGCCCAAAACAATTATGGCACATCCCCCCTAAATAGGGGAGGCTTTGTTCAGCAGTGGATGATCCGGCGGGTACAGTATATCTGATAACCCTAACAGCCCTTTCAGCTTTAGCTGAAAAACGTAGGTAGAGACAGCACCCGGATTTTACTGTCATTAAAAAAGAGTACATAAAATTGCATACATATATCAGACAACCCTAATAAAGCTTTAGCTGAGAAACGTAGATATACTCAGAACCTAGGTATTATGTCATGGTTTACCGTCGATAAAAAAAAAGAACGAAAAATTGCATACACATTTCTGACAACACTAAATGAAGCTTTAGCTGAGAAACGTAGGCCAAAGATAGCACCTTGATTTTATGTAATGACTTACTAGCAATATCATTAAGAACAAAAATTGCGTATAGTTATCTGCCAACCCTAAATGAAGCTTTAGCTGAAAACGTAGACCATAGACTGCATCCGGACTTTATGTCATGGTTTACCGTGCATAAAAATTAGAACAATAAATTGCATACACATATCTGACAACCCTAAATAAAGCTTTAGCTGAGAAACGGAGACTATAGACCAAAATATGCAAACGCATATCTAACAACCTTAAATGAAGCTTTAGCTGAGATACGTTGGCTAAAGATAAAACCCAGATTTTATGTCATGATTTACTAGCAATATAATTGAGAACAAAAAATTGCATACACATATCTGACAACCCTAAATAAAGCTTTAGCTGAGAAACGGTGACTATAGACCAAAATATGCAAACGCATATCTAACAACCTTAAATGAAGCTTTAGCTGAGATACGTAGGCTAAAGATAAAACCCAGATTTTATGTCATGATTTACTAGCAATATAATTGAGAACAAAAAATTGCATACACATATCTGACAACCCTAAATACGGCTTTAGCTGAGAAACGTAGGCTAGACAGCACCCGGATTTTATGTCATGATTCACTTCACGCCCGCTGCTTCTGTTACTTTACCGATTCAGACACTATTTGAAAATGTGCACTGTTTGGAAAACCTTATTTCAAAATACGCTGTTAGGTGTACTGAAACGTATATGTAACTTGTTTGCGGTTTGTCAGAAAGGAACGTTGCTTTTGGACTCAGAGTGCTAGCACATGCAGTTTTAATCGCGTGATCTTCACCTTATCCCTTATTCTTGTGGGGTCAGTTCATTATGTCTTCTCTTACGAAACATGAACACACTAAGAATATGTTTTCACTAACAACATAAGTACTACACAAGGACATAATTCTTAAAAGTATTGGCTTCGGTTTGATGGCTGGTCGCCTACCTGACTCCAACCCCCCTTGTAAATGCTTTCGTTGTTGTATAGTTTACCCGCTACCATTCGTAATTTTTATTTACTTTTAGCTGTTAAGCTTTTGCCTACTATCGCACTGGATATAAGTGATGTGTGGTGTGAAATGTTGCTGAAGGTAACCTAGAATAACACTCATCAACAGTTGAGTGTTTTTTTTATGCTATAGGAGTGCAAACGTAGGCGTCTCACCTGGTGGTAAGTGAAAACCGTCGCCCACGAACATCCGCAACGCCAGACGTCTCGAGGATGCGTTGCCGGTCTTCGAGGAGGAAATATGCTCTCTTCTTGAAGGCTCGAATCGGTTCAGAAACACCTCATAGGCAGCTGGTTCCACATTGTAGCAGTGCAAGGCAGAAAATGTCTAGAGAATTGTGGACCAGACATCACCATGAAATTTATGGAACGTCATGTTTTCATCATGTCAGGACGTCCAATGGCAAAATTCTGCTGCAGGTACTAAACCGAACAGTTCCCATTCTTCGGTAGTGCCAAAGGGTCGGGCCGATCAGAGAGAGCTTGATCGTCGACGAATTTGATTTGGTTGTGACAATGTAGTTCTTTCATTACTGAAAAAAAAAAAACAACTTGCACAACAGAAAAGTTTGAAACGCAATTTGGTTGTATATTTACTTGGATCACATATTATTTTTTCCATTTATTTTGATATAAGGTATAAAATTGACTTTGATAAAATTCATCAACATTTAACAACACTACCTCTTAAGTATGACGTACCAAAAATTTTTTTAATAATCACTCTTTTTACACGACTGCCTAAAAAAAGGAGAGTTATGTTTTTAGGGTTCATGTATTTATGTATGTTTGTGAGTTTCTTTATTCCACCATAACTTCGTAACGGCTGAACCGATTTTGATGTTTGTGATATCATTAGAAGCGTTGAGTTATTCCGGGTAACATAGGTTAGTAAATGTTTAAAAAAAGTAAAAGTGGGGGCCATAGTTCATGAAATTAAAAGAAAACAAAAATTAATCGTGAAAATTTTACAAATTCTACTATCACCGTCTAGAGCTTGCTTAGTACATAATAAAAATATATAACACTAGTATTCAATATACATTGGTTCACTTATATCAAAAGTAATAAATATTGTCTTATCCGTTTCTACACTTGCTTTTTGTAGACACAAGTAATACAAATAAATAAATCACCGGCATGCGGCAGGACAGAGACAATGTGTTTTTTGACCGGAGAACGCCTTCAGAGAGAAATGCATTTCATACACAACTACAAGAAATAATTATTTTGGCGGTGTTAACATTTCACTGTTTAGTGACTTGATGCAGCTTTCACTAGTAGCTAAATCTGTCAGCGGGGCATACTGAATCAGAATCAGAAACAAAATTGCATACTACTACTTTAAGCAACCGCCACATTTAAGTGCTGAAGTGGATTAATGGGCGTTATATAGCTTCTGCAAACTGCCACAGAATATAAGGCAAGCAGACGACACCACATTTGTCGATATTTTGAATAATTTACGGGTTGGTCAACTCACCATGCAGCAACTTGAATCCTGGATCATCGTAGAGTACCACTTGGTGGACCAGATGGCGAGTGTGTGCGAAAATTTCCCACGACAAGACAGGTGGATGACTACAATCAAACATTGACCACCGAACTCGCCAAAATTTGCGGATGTGTGACGTGGTAGCATCAGATACATCTGTAGAAGCCAAAACCTACGGACAGCGGCCAAAACCCGAATTTATACTTTCTGACCCCAATAAATGAGGAGATATTGTTCCATTCTTAAAAGTAAGTATTGGTTCTAGATTAATGTTGCGGAAAAATATTAATTTTGGACACGGCTTGGTAAATGGCGCTATGGGGGTCATCCAAAAATTCGTAT
Organism: Plagodis dolabraria; assembly: GCA_963854805.1. Taxonomy (NCBI): domain Eukaryota; kingdom Metazoa; phylum Arthropoda; class Insecta; order Lepidoptera; family Geometridae; genus Plagodis; species Plagodis dolabraria. Next base: position 9,594,897 of record OY978452.1, on the reverse strand, counting down.
GGCCAGCGCTACGTCGTAATCGGCAGAGTTACCGCAAGCCGTCTTCGTTGAGTTCAATGACAAAATGATACGTGGCAACACAGTCAGTTTGGGTAACATAGTCAAAATTGAGCCTAGAACTGTCAAATTTGACGCGTTACGGGGTTCACGGTAAAGTCGAGCGGCACGTGCTGCCACTGATATTATGTTGGGCTGTGGCAGTGCACAACCTGCAAGGAACGACACTGGACAGAGGTTTCGTGGATCTAGGCGCAAATTTTTTTGCCCAGGGGCAAAGTTTATATAATTAACCTGGGACAGACTGTCCAGTTAGGTAGATCCAACATCGAAAAAGAGGACGCCCGAAGAACCCAACTCGGATGGGCAGCGTTTGGGAAGTTACGCGACATTTTCTCGTCAAAGATCCCGCAGAGCCTGAAGACCAAATTCGTCAACCGGTGTGTATTCCCAGTGATGACATATTATGGCACCGAGACGTGGTCCTTAACTGTGGCCATTATGGACAAGCTCAGAGTCACTGAACGAGCCATGGAGAGAACTATGCTCGGACTTTCTTTGCGCAATAACATCCGGAACGTAGATATTCGCCAAAGAACCAAGGTCACCGACATAGCTTTCAGAATTTGCAAGTTGAAGTGGGAATGGGCGGGCCACATTGCTCGACGAACTGATAATCGATGGGGAAGAAAAGTTCTCGAGTGGGTACTATGGTACACCGGAAGACGTAGAGTTGGTAGGCCCCCCACTAGATGGACTGACGATATCATAGAAGTCGCGGGTAGCCAATGGTTACAAGCGGTTAATAGCCATTCTTTGTGGCGTTCTATGGGGGAGGCCTTTGTTCAACAGTGGACCTTCCGGCTGATGATGATGAAAGTTTATGTCGCTCTTAGTCGCGTCAGACAGCTAGAAGAATTGGTGTTTTAGATCCACGCAAGCTTATCAACGAGCCCCATGACAAAGTCCCTGCAAGAACTGAAAGACCTCAAAGTTGTCATATATAATTAATTAATCATAAAAAAAATATTTCGCGTTATCTTTTGCGAAATTTTCATTTTAAAAAAAAAAATGTTATCTCTCTTGGCACATTGTGCGTTTGCAAAAATACTGTTTTTTTTAAAAAAAAATATTTATCACTAAAAGGTACGAAATAAAAAGAAATGATTTTAAAATTAAACAACACGCTTGCCGTACCAAAAAGTGAACTAAAAAATTACAAACAAAACTGATTTTAATGTTGAATAGCCACAATGTAGGTATAAAATAGATTATATTTACTGTGCAATTAAAACACCATTGAACCCAGATATGAATAATAGATAACCATTATTTTCATCGAAGTCGGGGGACAGTATTATAGCCACAATGTAGGTACTGTTCCTTGGAATAGTTCTTTACAGGTCCCCCGACTTCGATGAAAAGAATGGTTATCTATTATCCATATCTGGGTTCAATGGTGTTTTAATTGCACAGTAAATATATATAGTACCTACATTGTGGCTATTCAACATTAAAATCATGTACATAACTTGTTTGTAATTTTTTAGTTCACTTTTTGGTACGGCAGGCGTGTTTTTTAATTTTAAAATTATTTCTTTTTATTAGTTATGCATATTAATTACAAGATCTTTCAGTGGCCTAAAATTTTTCATCATCGGCAAGAGTTGCAACTACCATAAAATAATCTAGGTAAACAAATAGATGTTGAGCTTATTGGCCAAAACTTAAAAATTACTTATCCGATTTTGATGAAATTAAAATGGGACTAACTTGAAGGTTCACTCTACCTAACAAAAAAAACATCAAAATCAGTTCATTTAAGGCGTAGCGACTGCTTATCAAATATACGAAATAAGAAAAATTCATGCAGTCGATTTATGAACCTCTCCATTTTTGGTGCTCGGTTAAAAAATAAAAAAATACAGTCGAATTAAGAATCGCTTCTTTTTTCAAAATAGTTAAAAAATAGCATATTTATAATATTGAAGCGCTCGAAGCGAAGTTTTCGTAGCGTTCTTAACCGATCAGCTAAGTTAAGCAACGTCTGCCGGGGTTATGGCTTAGATGGGTGACCGCTAGACATTACTGAAAGCTTCCGTGCTTTAGAGGGCACGTTAAGCCGTTGGTCCCTGTTGTCATCTTAGGATGGCAGTTGTTACAGCATGGTAGTAGGGCATTTTGCGAATGCCCACCTGGCTAGCTACCACTCACTCTTTGAAGCGCTCTTAGCGAAGTTTGTTTAGCTGTTCTTTACTGATCAGCAAAGTTAAGCAACGTCCGCCACGGTCATGAGTTGGATAGCTGACCGCTAGTGACATTACTTCTGAGTGCTTCCGTGCTTCGGAGGGCACGTTAAACCGTCGGCCCCTGATGTTGTCTTACAATAGCAGTCGTTATAGCATGGTGGTAGGGCACTTTGTGAGTGCTCACCTGGCTAGGTTCCATCCTCAAGTAGAAAATCTGTCGCCAAGCACCCAACGGTGTGTTCCGGCAGCTGTCCTTGAGAGCCAGTCTAGGTTAGCTTGTACAACACATTCGACCACATCATCACTTACCATTAGGTGAGATAGAGGTCAAAGGCTAGACTATCAGATATAAAACAAATCTAAAGAGAAAATAAAATTTTTATATGCGACCAACGATGAATCAAATTCCTTAGTGCCATACCACAAATTAATTAATAATTGCTTTACAAACCTGAAACAGTTTTTACTTTGTTAATTTTCAAAATTATTTCGACAGCCTGTCTGTACTAGGGCAGCATCCGTGCCGTCTGACCGCAAACTGCGTCCGGCGCACCGCATTAACCCTTCGGTGCCCTGATGCTCGTTGATTACCGCTGTTACCCTGTATATGATAAATAACTATCATAATATATTCAACCGATGGAAGACATCGATATTTTTACAAGAAACCTATGTATATTCAAAAAAGCGCATTCGAAATAATCAACTTAGTAGTTAAAGACTGCACTCGTTCTCGAACATGCTAACAGCATCCGGTGCACCGCAATAACCCTTCGCGCCCTGATGCTCGTTGATTACCGCTGTTACCTGATATATGATTTATTACTATTATAATATATTCAAGCGATGGAAGACATCGAAATTTTTTTACTAGAAAATATACATTTGTATAGTCAAAAAAGCGCTTGCGAAATACTTAACTAAGTAGTTAAAGACTCCACTGGTTCTTGTACATGCCCACTGACTGCTAACTGCATCTACCGCAATCACCCTTCGCTACCCTGAAGCTCGTAGATTACTGCTTTTAACAGATATTTTTTGACCAAGCGATAACTCAGTTCGAGCAAAGCGTCTCTTCTTCAACTTAGACAAAAATGCTTTTGTATGTCCGGTTGTTCTCCTCTACAGGTCGTATTTCTCAACTGATTCTCACGAAATTTGGTGAGCAGGTTTGATAAGTACATACAATTTTTGTCGATTCAGTTTTAGGAAATTTTTGAAAATGACGGAGATATACATTAAAAGGTGTCGAATGTATGGACGCCTGAGCTTAATTTAATGGCAATGTCCTGAACGCACATCATTTGCCTAAAAGTGATAGGCTCTCTCTTTCGTATAATCAATTTGTTATTTTCCATGTTTTTGTAGCCAGTATATTAATTCGAAATGATTTTCTTGGACAAATCCTTTATTATTTACATCACATATCTAGATTTTTGGATTTCTCGACCCATTCTCCCATTATGCAATTGTAAGCTATTCAAGGTCAGACTTGCGAGGTCTACAGCTCAGAGAGCCACTAGTTGTATATGTTTAAGTACCTGAAATTGATAAACATTACCCATGGGGTGCTGGGTTAGAATGTCACTTCCCCATTTCTTCCCGTGGGTGTCGTAAGAAGGGACTAAGGGAAAGTGCGCCAAAGCAGCAGCATGCCCCATCACACGTGGATTTAAGGGGGTGTTGTGTGCAGCGGACGCACAACAGGGCTGTATACCATCTTAGTGCCCTACCAGTGTTTCAAACAATATGTTTTTGTGTTCCTGTCTAATATGTGGTTAGCGTAAACATGTTTTTCGTTATAATATGTTCCTGTGTTTCATCCAGTGTGTAAGAGAAAACAATTTTATGACCTTGAAACTGTTCCAGGAGAATGGCAATAGGTTTGCCCCCTATTTAATGGGACCAAAACCCAATTGTCGAAACGTGAGTGTTTACACACCTCTGCAACCCCTAAGGAATATAGGCGTGATTATTAGTATATAAGGCTCTGAAACTACTGGAATGACGTGAAAAATTCTTTCACCATTGGAATCCTACAGTATCTCTGATAAACATAGGCAACAGAATATTTTCAAAAAATTTTTTGTAAAATATTTTTGATTTTTAACATGACACAAAACACAAATGATCTACGCGCTATTGAAATACTTCACGCGGGCCGCTAGTATTTATAGAGATACTGTAGGATTCCAATGGTGAAAGAATTTTTCACGTCATTCCAGTTTCAGAGCCTATTCAATGAAAACGAGCAATTTAATCTTTCCACTTTATAATATGATAAGTTTAGATAATATTAGTTAAGATTTCGAAACAGTCAGCACTCTTTATTAGTGATGACTAACCGCAAACTGAATCCATCACACTGCGATCAGCTTTTGCTACGTTGATGCTCAGCATCTAGCCTCAATTATAGTATAATGATGATACTCTAATATTTTAACCACCTTATAAAAGACACATAGGTTTCAATGTACATGCCCTATGACAATATTTATAAATTGTCGGCAGCCTGTCTATACCAAGGCCGCGTCCGTCCGTTGCGGCTGGCCACAAACTCCATTCAGCGTACCAGAATAACTCTTTGCTGCTCTGTCGCTTGCTCACTACCATGCTTGCCTCAAATGTGCTTCCTGTATTACTTTTATATAAGAAATTAATATAATACTATTCACTGTATTTTAAAAAAGGTAACTATTTAATTACCATATGAAAAGTAAATATATAATAATGATGCACTTATTAAGGCTAGCGAAGCAAGCCCTATTGCTATGCCACAACTTTGTGTGCTTTAAGGGACAGAATTCTAAAACCAGATGTTAGATTTTGTCCCCACTTCTCCTCGCGTGTTTACTTCGCGGTGTACATGGCGCCACGTCCGCAAGTCAACGGTAATATTTTATTTGATTAAAAATTTAGAGCGCTCTCTAGTAGAACTAGTAGAAACTATCTTGTCACACACGAATGTGATGTGTGCTGAAGCGCCATCTAGTACGCATACATGATACCAACCATTAGTTAATTGTATGCTGTAAATATCATAGTGTGACCCAGTTAATAAATTTACCATACCTACAGTAGAACAAGTTTAGTCTTGATTATTACCAACTTGTTTAATTTTTGCAGTTTTTGTGTATGTTCATTTTTAATGAACATGAACTATGGTTTTGATGAACATGAACTATGTATCTACTTTGATGCAAGGCGTAAGCTGTTACACAAAAGATGGTTTATTTATTACAAAAACAAGTATATTGTGTAAAATTTACACAGAAAATCATAAAAAAACTTTTTTACCCCTGATCAAAATACAAATTGCGGGTTATACTATTGGATATTTTTAACTGACTTCAAAAAAAGGAGGAGGTTCTTAATTCGTCTGTTTTTTCTTATATGTTTGTTACCTCAGAACATTTGACTGGGTGAATCGATTTAAAAAAAATCTTTTATTGTTTGAAAGCTGATACTTGTTGTTTGGTTCCAGTTAAATTTCATCAAAATCGGTCAAGCCGTTTTTGACATACACTCCAATAACTGAAAAATATTTACTTATCTTGATGATATAGTCGTTGACAATGAATGAAAATCGATCCCGTAAGTAGGAAGGGTCATAAAAAGAAGTGTTTTTTTTTTAAATAAAAATGGAAATGACTTCATCACCAAAAAGTGTGAATTAACTTGTCGAAGTCCAACACTAGTACCACGTGCACAATATTGTGATAATAGGTATTTTTGAACTATACTGGTACCGACTTGAACAAGTTATTTCACACTTTTGGGTGTTGGAGTCGGTTCCAATTTTTTTTTTTTTTTTATCAAGTAGCGTAGTTCATTCAGATCCTGGCTTTGTTTCCGCTAACAATCAAGGGTACCTGCTCGTGTCATTACTACAAGTCATATTAAGATTTCACTAACAAAAAATCACATGGAGAATGTAGTAGGTAGGTACAGTTATTGTTTCAATTTGTTAATAATAATAAATACATCTCGTGGATGCTATTGTGTAGATGGGTGGAACAACAAAACTTCTAACAAAATAATACCATTATTGAAATCAGCCAAGGAGAAAGATAAATATTTTGTTTGAAAATGTATTACTTTGTATTACTATTCATACGTAATACCACATTATTACATATCGATTATAAAACCGTGGTATTACTGTTATTAACTGTATTTGTCAAAGATTACGAAAGATACGTTTATGTTTGTAAACGACACCCGTGCCGTCACTTGATGTATGTACTTGTATAGGTAGTTTGTAGTAAATTGATAATGTTGTTCTACTGTAACTATTACGCTGTGGCAACTCGTGTCCATCAAAGACATACTTTTTCGAGATCTATGAAAAAACGTGTTCAGGTAGCTAGATTAGGTAGTACCTATTTAATGTTCACGTTCATTAGATATACTAAACTCTCTAATTATATGAAAACATGGAAACTCGAGATACCTAATAAATTTGCAAGCATTGTAATCGTAAATTGAATACGCGTCAGAAAACTTAATTATACGTAAATATAATACGTATCAAATAAAAAGTAATACAAATAAAAAAGTCACCAAAAAGAATCTAGGTATGTGAGATTCGATCCACGGTACTCGATCTTCTGATTCGACTTCAGTAGTTACACACTATACAATCATTGACCAAGGTGTCGAAAATTACACACATATCGTTTATGCCTTACTGTCAGACACATTATATTGGTCCACGTACATACGTAAAATTATTATTGTATTATTAAGAATTATGTCGTAAAATTAAAATTTGACCAAAAAGAATCTCTTTACGCTGGATTCGATCCACGTGCCTCTCAATTGCGAAGCGATGTCACTTACAATGCGCTATTTGAACGACGATTGATTAGTCGAAAATTATGTACATAACCTTTGTGTCTTATTGTCAGAAACTGTATAAATTAATCATGATCCATCTAAAATAATTACAACACATTCATTACGAAAAATTCTGAATATTGCTTATAGTAATTATTTTAGGTAGCTAAAGTTGTACCCATGTCTTGTAAAATGTTTGAAGTGTTTTTTATATTGCGTTAGGGTTCACAATCATATCATAATTTCATTAATATAAGAGATATATACATAGGAACATGGAGAAAGGAAGCCATAGATGCTTACCTTATTATGTCCATCATGCGTTTTTGACGATTTTTTGCATTCCCAAAGCGTTTATTTATAATTTTACCCATGTTTTATTTTAATTGAGATCGCCGAGAAAAGTGACACAGGTCCGACGCATGACGCGGCTGACCGCGATATGAGCGAGGATGATAGCAATATACGTAGATCGCTGGAGTAAAAAGTGCGACATGATGTTAACGCTTCTCGGAATGAAAGGGCGTATGTGACATTTTGTAAACAGGCTCAGTACGCATTAACTGTGCTTTTTTTGGATTAAAATAATCAATGAAATTTATTGTACTTAAAAAATCAATATTTTAGAAAAAAAAAACAAATTTTAATACACTAAAATCTGGCGGAAAAAGTAGGAATCCTCTATTTTCAGAGGTGTTTTTGAGATTTTTTTCTATCGAGCCAATTATTAGGAAACATGTTTTGAAATCGATGATAGTATTACTTATATCCTTGAGTATCGTGTATTTAAATTGCAGTACCATCCGGTACCTGGTTTATGAGATTTTCCATATCATGTTGGCACTATTTCGTAATTTCCGAGCCTTAACATAGTAGCTTAACTTGATATCTGGGAGTGTTAACTGTCAAAAAAAATATAACCATTAAAAAATTAACATTAACAATTTTGCATTTATTGGATAGAATGTTATTGTACTACTAACGCCATCAGTTATAAAATCAAAGAATTAATATCGCTGCAACATAACTAAACTCAATACTCAAATAAATCGTAGTTACTCTTCTTATACGAGATTACACCATTAGAATTAGGTTGTAAGATAAACGTGAGCCCTCGCAAAGCTCAGTTATTTGCTAGTTAATAGTGTAACTTATTTTTGTCATGATGTATTATATTATCCCTTTTTTGTCCTAAATGTATGGTGTCATTTTATGTCTGACTGATTTGAATGCACTTACACATATTGTTAGATATTAGTGGTACCACGTGTAGGTAAATTCATTCTTCATTCGAGAGGTAGGTGATTTCTCTGACAACACAAGACATGCAAAAGTCTTGGCTTTTATTTAAGACATTGACGGACTTATCGTATTGGAAAATTTCAATAAAATCAGGCTAGAGATAATCATTGAAGTTTTCACTTTGGACTGTAGGTATTTCATGGATCAAAACCAGATAACAAAACTGCACAAATGGCCAAATCGATTGTTATTATATTTTTATCAGAATCTCACTACCAATGCCACCCGCTGTTCATTCGTTTCCTGTGACTGAAAGCGTTAATGAAATCGATTATTATCCGATTGTACGATAAATCGTTTGCGGTACCAGTCAGTCTGTTGTGTAATTTAATTGATGGTTTTGTTCTGTTCACTTGGACTGTGCACTGAATGCTTGCAATTGAATAAAATCAACCGGTTTTTAATGAATTCAAGACCATAAGATATGATGAATGAGATCTTTAATAATCACATTTCAGTTTGGAATGACGTAGATACATGCATTTAATATAAGTTATTCTAGAAGAAATACGGGGTGCAAAATTCTTAATAATGCCAATGCTAATGCATTAGATTTTTTTAGATTTAGTGTTGAGGTGTAGATAGGTCTCACATTTGATGGACCGAGTACATTATGAGTTGGGAAGCAAATATGTTTTTAGCCATTATTAGACCATTCGTTATGGAGTCTATTGGGAAGATAATATTTTCAAGAGTTTATGGATGGTGCTGGCCAAACAGAAGGTCTTTCTATATTTTGAGAGTTTACCTAATGGTCAGTGATGATGTGTTCGAAGGTTAGAATAGGCTTATTCTAGAATGGTAATTGGACCTCAAGGAAAGCTAGAACACACTGTTAGGTTAGGTAGACCCCCCCGACGGTTCCCGCCTTTTCGTGGCGGTGGGGCTTAGTAGCCGTGGCTTCGTCACCCACGGTGAAGCTAAGAGGAACCAGGGGCCGTGTCGGCTTGGGCAGTCGGCCGGCCCCAGAGGGGCCGCTCCACTGGGCTTTGCCTCTAAGTCCAGTACGGAGTGGCAAAGGGTAGGCTGCGGTGCTGTATGGGCAGCACCGCATCTGAGGCGGGCTGTGGATTTGTGTGAGCGACACCACAGCTGACGGTGAGGGGCCACGGCGGCGGGAGAGGAGTGCCAGTATTACGGTGCGCCACTCTCCCTACCTTCCGTGGCCACGGCGGGGTCGCCACCGTGGATGGCGGACGCGGAGGGGCCGCAGGGGAAGAGGAGTGTCGGTATAGCGAGGCGCCGTTCTCCCTATCCTCTGCGACCGAACTAGCAGGCGACGGGGCTACTTATCTGACCCGTCGCAGGGGGACCTCGGGCGTCAGAAGCGGGGTTGTCTGACGCCCATTTGCTTGGTCCCCGGGTGGTAGCGACGTGCTATGTGTTCTGGTGCGTCGTGAGAGGTAGCACCCCAGGAGGGGTCTGGAAACGGACAACCGTGGCGGGTTCGTAGTTGAGAGCTAAAGCGTCCTTGCGGCCCGCCTAGAAGCGGTAGAGTTGGAACACCGTGTGTTATTTAGTCGGTAGGGGCACTTGCTGCTGTGGGAGTAGTTGGTGTCGAGCCCGACATATCCCGGCCACCTTCCACGAGGTGGAAGGGAATGCGTAAACGCATTTTATAAAAAAAAAGGCAGACAAGTAGGCATTCGCAAAAATCGGAATATTCCTGAATTATCGGAGTATTCCTGAAGGTCTTTGACGTAAACTAAGGAAAATGAAGTGGCATTGTCACTGTTTTCTAAACTATTAATTCAGTGTAGTTTTCTTAAAATATTAATTATTTTGTCTTTAAAACAAGTATTTTTACACAGATGTTTGCCTGCAAAATACAAAAAAAACATAATAAGAATTTAATTTGGTGTCTCCGTTTATTCATACTGTTTATATACTCAGCTCGCAGTCTGCAAACTTACATTGCTTCTAACGTCTTGCACGAGGGACTTCTGAAACTTTGTTCAGCCAATGGAGCCAATTTCCTGTATTTGTGACATAGATATGTACCCTCGGGACCTTTACTTCGTATTAATGCACTCGATACAAAGTAGTTGACATTCTGGAACTACTAAGTTTCACCGTTAGTTCCATTTCAGAAAGTTTTAATAAGTATTTTCTTAGTTCCTTTCTTTAACAGGCCCCCATGGAAATTTTCAGTTGTGTAGCTTTGTTTTGTTTTTGTACGTCTTGCGTTGCAATTTTAAAGTTAGAAATTATTGTTTTTTTTTATTCTTGCTTATTTCTGTATATGATATATAAAACATGAATAATGCGCGGATCCGGCGCACAGTACATAATATGTTATATTCTTAGCTCCATATAATATCTAATATGCGTGGTGAGGCAGATGAAAACTGTATTTAAACGCACTCGACGTCATGATGGTGCATGAGAGAATAAAAATTTGACTATTTAAGTAAATAGGTATATAGGTACGCACAATCTTCTTAATTGGATTGCCGCTGAGAAAGAATTGCGTCCAATTAGCCACGTCAAGTTAATGTTGTTACACCGTAAAGCTGTGCTACACAGTCAGCAACCAGCCTCCTATCATGGTTTCCAACGATGGTTTGCAACTGTATAGATGGTGTTTGTACGCTACCGTCATTTCATGCATGTGCTCTCGCCGGGGGCAGCGACAAGGGACAAACTACCCTCACGAGTATAGCGACCCGCGTCCATACAGTAAGAAAACGTGATTGCTCACCCGCCAAGAGCATTGGAAGGTTAAAAGAAATTCGGTGGGAAACCACTATATCCACAGTTATAAACCATCATTGGAGATCATCGAAGGAAGCTTGTTGCCTGCTGTGTAGCTTGTACGGGACACATTTTTAACCACGCCCACCGCGGTAAGGTTTGCGTTCTGCTGTTTTTGAGCTTGATTTACATTTCTTTATTTACATACCTATTTATTCGTAAGCCATATCTAACAGCTGTTCAACTTGGTCCCATAATGTTTGACTGGAAATAAAGACGTGTAAATTCAAGGGAATCTATTTCTTCGGTTATGAAAGATGAAAATAAAAAATTTTTTTTCCCTACATTTTTTTATTTTTGTAATAACGCATGCTCTGTGGATTACAAGAATCGAACGGGAGGATGCCGCACATGACTTTAATATTCCTCTCGTTGCAATTTTGTAATAATAAAATTTAATAATGGTTAGTCGTAAAAAATATTTTCTTAATAACTCAAGAAATTAATAAAACTGATTGACTAATCAGTTTTATTAATTTCTTGGGTGACTACCCAGGACCACTGTAAAGTATTGAAATATGCATTGCATGCTCCATCTTCAATAACCTTACCGGGTTCCATCAGGTAATAACTAAATGTTTATGTTTATTTTTATGTTTGTTAAGAATACACCTGGTTATTTTCACATCTCTAGCTTAAAAATGCTAGTAAAACCGTAAAAAAGAAGTGCCCAATTCGACTAGTTTTTGAAAACGTTTGATACCCGAATACTCTTGTAATTATAAACTGACATTGATGATTTTTTTTAAGGTAAAGTATACCTCTATGTTGGGCTAGAATGCTACAAGTTATACCTAGTCAATTAACCTAAAAATGCCTTTGCTTCTCTGGACTGCAGTGTACTGTATCAGCCGGATTGTCCAGTGCTGAACACAGCCTCCCCTATTAAGGGGGTAATTGCCATTATCCCCACGCTTGGCAGACGTCTTGGAGAGCGCAATGTAAGTTGGCATTTCTTTAGAAGGCGCTGCTGCCTACCTTCCAGTATTTTTCCCTTAGTTGCCTCTTACAACATCCACGGTACGATATGGGGAGGTGTAATTCTAATCCGGCACCCCACGGGGCATCTCTGGACTACGTATTGGTAATTGCGACTCCTCGATGGTGGGATGATATTTTAGGCTAGGGAATGATCTGTAAGCAATGTAAATCACTAAAGATTGAATAAAATATACAAAAAAACGAACTAACTTCCAACACTGAAAAGTGTTAAATAACTTATGGAAGTCAGTCTATGATAATGTATCATACTTTTTAGTGTTAGAAGTTGGTGGTGTTTTCATTTAATGTATTTTTGTCTCGAAAAATTCACCGTAAAATCAATTATTGCTTAGAACAAAGTGTCCTCTGAACCGAACTTTTATTTTTGTCATGCACTGCAAACGACTACCTTATTAGTAAACTTTTGTTTATTTTTAAGTATGTTATAATCGTATTATGAAACAATATTTACGTTTAAATTATGTTGAATAATGCTTTCAGGGTGTTTCTTACGTAAAAGCAAAATTTTTGTAGTGATAAGTAGTGAAAAACGTTTTTTTCATACTAGAGCAATTATTTAGGGCTTTTTAGTGTTTTTGGTTGCTGTGCTCAGTAGTCTACATTTACACTAGCTACGGTCGCGATTAAACTCAAGACACATTCTCTAGCTCGGCATCTAATGTAAATGTAACCTAAAAACAACTTGAAATTAAAAATGAGCAAAGTTGTTAGTAGGTACTAGTGTCTTTAAATACCAAGTCAGCAAAATACGCCTAGTCTTGAATTGAATTACGAGCATAGTGAGTGGCTATAATAGACTGTAGCAGTATTTAAAGGTTTGAAACCTAAAATAATTTGCTCTCGCCATACATGATACACCTTCTCACTTCACTCACTATTCTTATTCTTATTGCGATCATACAGGTCCTGGTAAGTCATTGCCACGAGTATTTGAAATTTTGTTCGAGCTTATTAACCTATATCAATAAATAGTCACTACAATAGTTAAATTTTGTCTGTAGTCAAGTTTAAGGTCAATGTTAAATGGTTAATTTAATGTAAAAATTTAATTTAGAAGATTATGTCGATTTATTGTAGATATTATATAGTAGATTATGTTGTAAGTGTGTTTATTTTGATCCTAGTTGATTGAAATAAAGAATATTATTATTATTTTCTTAAAAATAATTTGTTTTGTATTTTAAATATTTACCACATGATATTGAACTATATCATTATTATTTTTTAAACTTATCATTGAATTCTATAACTAACTAACATTTTTTCCCATATTCACATGCCGAGTAACGGCAAAATACGATACCTAATATTAAACCTAACATCAGTGTAACATCCTATTTTAAGTGAATAAATTTCATTTCATTTCGTTTCATTTCATTTTCAAACTCACTTTCTCAACAATAAAATAATTATAAATTACAAACTCATAAAACGTTACCCATTGTTTACATAATAATCAAATATATGTTAAACGTAACAGTTTTGTTTGTGAATCACTTTTCCTCACGCTCTAAAAATTTATTGTGCTACAAATTATTAAACACCAATACTGCGCTGTTCGTGCTGAAGTGGTGAAAATAAATTAAATTTCAAATACCATGTTATTTAGTCAGCGAAATATTTCGTAACCAGCAAATGTATCATCGACCACACACCACATAAAATTTACGACCCAGTGTTATGATATCACATAAATTATCCATCAGTGTCCTTTTGTACAGCAAAGTGACTAATACGACTATCTTAGTTTAAAGCTTTAAGTTGTTTTGCGGTGACATAAATCTAATTTTTAAGGCTTAATCTGACTTATTCTCAGCGTTAAGACATATTTTAATTGCTTTTCTAGAAAACCCTTTTATTTAATGAGGATAAAGCGTGGTGAACAAAATCCGTCGTGAGTCACCCGTTCACATTATCCTACTATTCTGTTTTTCTGAATATCATATCAGAATAAATAATCTGTAATTTTGTAATTAGCATCTCTACCTGTATACAGGGTTATTGGTAATATGGTATCAACCTCTTAGGGTTGACCTCTGCTAGTCCTAACAAACATTTAGAGATATTTGTTTTGTTGTGATTTATTTTTATTTTTATGTGTTTTAATGCCTACTCCGAGCCAAGAGCGTTCACCGCGGCAACACTAGACTGCGCCGTGCTCCCTTTGAATGGAATTTTGAATATTTACGTCGAGCAAAGGAATAAAAAATATGAAAATACATTACAGACACAAGACTTTTAACATTAGATGGACCTCGTACGTATTCCGTCAAAAACCCATAAAAAAAAAGAAAATATTTTTTTTTAATTATAAAATAATTATTTTTTCTAAACAAAAAAAATTATCTCAAAATGTTTCTTAGGATTAGCAGATGTCAACCCTAAGAGGTTGTTAGCATATTACCAATAACCCTGTATATTCTATGGTTAATACCTATATGGTATTAACCATAGAATATATTCATCTACTATGCTTAGCAAATTTGTGCTTGACATAAGACAATATCATTTCTGCTATTAAAATTCAACGTGGTTTTACTTTTCATAACGAAAACAACATTTTGTATGTAACATATACCCAAAACCATTTTTTTTGTTTACTAATAATAGGATAAGCCATTTTGAGACATATCATATAAAGACCAGTCAGTAAGATAAAACGAAATTTATAATTATAATTACCATCATTAATTATTTCTTTAATATTCTGTAATATTCTTCTCTCTTGCCATCTATTATAAATCCAAACAAAATTGCACTTATCATTGATTTAGATATATATCACCATTGAGCTATAGGAACAAATTAAAAAGTTTTCATACATAATCAAATCAATTACGAACAAAATTAAATTTATATGAAAAATGTAACTTTAGATTTGCATTTATATCAATACCAATTGATTCATATCCCGACATCTAGTATAAAGTGCAAAAAGTTAATTAAAATAAGACGCAAGGACATTGAATGAAGAGTCTACACCGCCCTTTCTGTATCGCAATTTATCTTTAACGATGGGCTGTCGTGAGGATCATTTTAAGAACTTGTACCTTGTGTCTACCGTGAAACGATCACTTTATCTGTGCCTGCAGCAATAATTCCATGTCAAGTGGAAATAAACATGTAGATTCAGGTATTAATAAATAATTATTGAATTACTAGACACAATGATGAACAACTTATTATATATGTCGTAGTCTGATCATTGGTCAGATCACGATTTGGCTAACCAGTTCATGAAACGCTGGCACATCGTGATATAGCCATCTTGCAATAGCCATATTGTTCGACACTTAACGTTTCACGATTTGGTCAGCGACACTACGGGGTTTCGTTTGTCTAGTGCTATTTTATATAAATTTATGTAAATAATTATATTTTGTACATATTTCAACTATGTTTTTAATTTTACAAGAAAACATTTCAATATGACACGTTTTTTCTTTGCAGTTGTGTGGGTCTGCCAAACATGGCGTGAAAATGCTTCTCTCTGGTTATCTTCAGGGGGAGTAAGGGGAGAACGGAAATAACACCATTATCCGGCCTTAAAGTCAACCTCACCTGCACGCGTCGGTGGTTCGTTATGAATTGCTGGCGGCGGCATCCACTGGGCGCCGCGGTGCTCCCTGCTAGATAACGGACGAGGCTCTGGCGACCGAGCAATGGCGGTATAACCATACTACCGGTCGGGCAACCGACCGAAGAGGAAACAGCAGCCTTGGAGTCTAAATAACTTCTAAAATGTCTGGGGCAGAAGGCAACGGGAAACCACTGCTTCTATTTTCCCAAGAGAGTCAGCATGAAAGGTATTAGAACAGTAAATAGTATGTCTGGCGATCCGGCTGACGCCCGGCGCCATGTTCCCGGGAGAGATGGTGTGAAATGTGCCACCGGCCATGCGCGCGTAACTCGTCAGGCGCCGCATGGAAATTTAGCTACTGATGAATCTTACTCGATCCGCCATCCCCATCGCATCGGCACGTGGAATGTGCGCGGCCTCAACCAACCTGGCAAACTACAAATTGTGGAAAACGAGATGCGGAGGAAGAACGTTCACCTGCTAGGGTTAAGCGAAACACACTGGAAAGGACAGGGTCAGTTTATATCTGACTTCGGAAGTACAGTGTATTTTTCGGGCCCAGAACATGATAGCAGCAGAGGAGTGGCCTTCATCGTGCCACGATCGTTGAAGGAGTGCGTTGTGGGATATGAACCAGTTAGCGATCGAATAATAACACTTAAAATGAACACCATACCGTGCAAGCTTAACATCGTGCAGGTATATGCCCCCACAGCACAATCGACTGAAGAAGAGATAGAGGGCTTTTACGATACGTTGACTGTGACACTTAAGGGACTTCCAAAACGAGAAGTTACTATCATCGTATGGGATTTCAACGCCAAAGTTGGAGATACCACAGGCGTAGACCACCTTCGTCGTGTTGCGGGCAAATATGGAATCGGAGAACGTAATGATAGGGGCGAGCGTCTGTTACAGTTCTGCTGCGAAGCAAATTTTACTATTGCCAACACCTGCTTCCAACATCATATCCGCAGATCATACACCTTGATATCTCCTGGTGACAGATGTAGGAACCAAATTGTCTACATACTGGTAGGGACGCGATGGACAAGCTCAGTGACGAACGTCTCAACTTTCCCCGGTGCTGATTGCGGCTCCGATCACCAGCTTCTTGTAGCAACAGTTCAAGTGCGGCTAAAGAGGATACAGAAATCTAAAATGGTACCCAAAATGGAAAGCATAAACTTCAGTAGCTTCAGAGAAGATTTTGACCGGAGAATGGGAGGCCTTCCAAAGTGACATGACAGACAGTGACAGCAAATGGGAATATCTCAAAAGGATGATAGAGGAAACAGCTAGAGATAATAAGTTGGCAAAACCTGTTATAAATGATTTCATCACACCTGAGACGATGCAAATCATCCATGAGAGACGTGAACTAAAGCAAAACGGCATATGTTCAACAGAAGATCAGCAGCGGTATGCAGAACTTAACCGCCAAGTCCAACTACGCTGTCGAAAAGATCATGAAAGCCTCATAAACAGAATCTGTCTCGAACTTGAACAACACTCCCAGAAAAACGAATCCAGATATCTCTTTCAAAAAGTAAGGGAACCGGTGGAGGCAGATCATCCGCTCCAGATGTAACCCTGATGCTGACCACGATCCTCAGACATGAGGGACCGACTAACAGAGAGAGAGAGGTTATCTTCATCATCATCATCAGCTGGAAGACGCTCGCTGTTGAACAAAAGCCTCCCATAGAACGCCACAAAGAACTGCTATCAGCCACTTGTAACCATTAGCTACAAGTGGATTTTACGATGTCGTCAGTCCACCCTGTTGTGGGGCCTATTAACTCTACGTCTCCCGATGCAATGTGGTAACCACTCGAAAACCTTTCTTCCTCATCAGTTATCAGTTCATTTCAATCATTTTTGAAAGCTATGTTGGTGCCTTTAGTTCTTTCGCAAATATCCTCGTTACGGATTTTATCACGCAAAGAGACTCCGAGCGTTGCTTTCTCCATAGCTCGTTCAATGACTCTAAGACTGTCCAAAAGAGCTGGCGATATATGAGGATGGCAATTAACGTGACATACCGCTGCATTAATCATGTCAAAATAGAACCTTTAAGCCGAAATAGAGTACTGCAAACATAACTGCTTGGCAGTATAAATGAGTGTAGTGGTAGTAATTCCCCGGACTAATTTTTGCACAAAGAGTTCTACTGCTAATAAAGTAAAATCACAGATTTGACTTCAATACGCTCACAAATCTATTTTATCTATGAATTTGGGGTGTGTGTTTATTTTTTATACAGATTGTCTTCATTTAAAAGTATCTGTTCTCATTAAATATTCAGTCTTGACGTGCCACAAGATATGAAAATTCTTAATTAAAATACGCCTTCAGCTTGCAGATGCTTGTTTTTAATATAATTTGTTTGAACAAAGACAAAGAATCGTGTCTGCCTCAAGCTAAAATTAATGTGACTAGACTTGAAACAAAAATATTTGTGTTTAATTTGGCCACAACTTTATTGAATTTATATTTCATTTTATCTAGCGCTAGTTACACCGCATAGCTTTGGTTAATTAATAAGATCTGCCATTAGGTGAATATATTTTCAAGTTGTTTTCAAATTTTAATAAATTGCTTCGTTAAAAGCGACGTTAGAGGTTCTTTAACATATTCTTAGTTTTCATATTTAATTTATTAATATTTTTGTAAAGACTACAGAAAATAATTAGAGTTATGAGTCATATGTAATGTTGGTTTACCGGTCAGAGCATACTCTGGCTTTAGGGGCAGATGGCGCGGGTTCGAATCTCATACATAACCATATTGCTTTACAAATTAGCGATATTTGAAGACAATCGCAGGGTATTTAAAGGTACCAATTAGAGTACCCTACTACTACTTCTTTGCTAAGGTAACATCTTCAGTAATAATTCCACCTAATGCAGCAACGACCTTTGGCAATTAAAGCTTAAGGAAAGTTGTCGTCGAAGTGGAAGCTTAATTAAAGACAGCATATCCTGAGCCAGTCACAGCTGGCGCGAGGTGGGAAAATGAAGATGTACGCACTGGGATGAAAAAAGCAGCGTTTTGTTTTATAGTTCCGTTCGTGTTATTTAAATTTATCTTATAATAAACATATAAAACTGCGATTGCAACTGTACGAAAGTTTTTTCCATAGTGAAATGTTATTATAGCATTATCAAAATAAAGAGAGAAGAAAGAAGATAGGCAAATCTAGGCCATTTAGAGGAGACCAAAATTAGGAATAGTTACACAGCAATACGCTTACATTGGTAGTCAGACAAAAATTACAGAGAGACATTACTGAGGGGCAAACTTTTTATTCTCAGTACCTTTACAATCATGATGTTGTTACAATTTATTTTATAATTTTGTTTGTAAATGTTCAGGCTAACTTAGCGTACCTGGCTCTCGAAGACAGTTGCCGGAACGCACCGTTAGGTGTCACATTTTCGACTTGTAGGTGGTTAAACCACTGCCATCCTAAGATAGCAACCAGGACCAACGGCTTATCATGCCCTCCGAAGCAGAAGCGCTCAGTAGTTAGGCCACTAGCAGCTACTCCTCCAAGTTGACCTGTGGTCTTTGCTCAACATAGTTGATCGGTTAAGAACCACTTAGTAACCAAGGCAAAGAACGCTTAAAAACCAAATGTCAAAAATCCCTAGAACACAGATACCGACGACAAATCTTCACCTTGATGGTACATACACTGCCAGACATTCAAAACAATGCTGTAAGAAGTAAATAGACCCGATAACATATTTTTTCAATATAACGCCGCGTTTGTCTAGCCGGGTTTCAAACCATTGAGACTGGAAGTTCACAAGTTAGAAGAGCAATAGGTCCAATGGTCTAAATACTTGAACCTGTGACTGCATTTAACTGCCATCTTCCATAGCTGGAACTTAGTTCTAAGCCAAGACTGTTTTTCAACGTCATCGTATAATATAATAGCCAAGTACTTTTTTATTGCTGATAGGTAAGCCTTTGACCACAATCTCACGTGATGGTAAGTGATGATGTGGTCGAAGGTGTTAGGCTTATCCTAGAATTACTGGCTCTCAAGGACAGCTGCCGGAACACACCGTTAGGTGCTTGGCGACAGATTTTTCAACTTGAGGGTGGTCGCTAGCCAGGCGGGCATTCGCAAAAATGCCCTTCCACCGTGCGGTGAAGCTCAAGCTAGCGGCGGGATTCGAACTATGGACCTGCTGCGCGGCAGTCCATAGCCAAAGCCACTGAGCTATCACTGCTTCATGTAATACTACAAAATACTTCATAATATACTCGTAATTATTCCTATTACATTTCTGAACTGTATTCACGATTAAATTAAGTACTCGTGGGCAAGTTTGCTAAGCTGCTCTTAACCGATCAGCTAAGTTAAGCAACGTCCGCCGCGGTCATGATTTGGATGGGTCACCGCTAGTGACATTACTACTGAGCGATTCCGTGCTTCAGAGGCCGCTAATTCCCTATTTAGTTTTAAGATGGCAGTCATCTTACCATTGTGCTAGGGCATTTAGCGAATGTTTGCCTGGCTAGCTACCATCTTCAAGTAGAAAATTTGTCGCTAAGCACCTAACGGTGTATTCTGGCAGGTATCATTGAGAGTCAGTAATTCTAGGCTAGCCTGAACCACATCTTCGACCACACCGTACTTTTTTTTTTTAATCGATTATATAAAATGTTTGCTTTTATTTAATTATAATAATGCACGATTGGACCTGATTTGCTATTAAAATAGTTATAACGTACAAAAAAATATGTATACTTCATAACTCAACTAATAATATATATAACATCAAATTATTATAATTAATTTTAGCGTCTTTTTGACTAAACATCAATTTCTAAGCATATATTTTATTGCTAATAATACAGAGCAATCTAAATCTCGCTGAAATTCAATTTTCAATAATGTCTATTTGAAACCTATAATTTGAAAACATTTTTGAAGCAGTGATAGCTCAGTGGCTTTGGCTATGGACTGCCGCGCAGCAGGTCCATGGTTCGAATCCCGCCGCGGGCTTGAGCTTTCACCGCATGGTGGAAGGGCATATTTGTGAATGCCCGCCTGGCTAGCGACGACCCTCAAGTTGAAAATCTGTCGCCAAGCACCTAACGGTGTGTTCCGGCAGCTGTCCTTGAGAGCCAGTCATTCTAGGTTAAGCCTGTTAACACCTTCGACCACATCATCACTTACCATCACGTGAGATTGTGGTCAAAGGATTACCTATCAATAATTAAAAAAAAAAAAAAAATGTGACGCCATAGACATATGGAGGAAAATCCAAAATATAAACAGTTTTTAGGGTTCGTTGCTAATTTATCCAACCATAACTTTACACAATGTTTCTTTGTTTTAATGATTATAGAATTTATTATACGTTTATAACGGGTAAACGCAATTTTCAATACTCTAACGGTTTAGAGGTAAGAAAAATCATTAATTCAATAACATTTAAAGATATAAATAAGCACAAACATAGTTATAAACAATCTAAATACAGCACTACAGCTACTTAAAAGAAAGCATTTCGGCAACTCAAATGTCATTGCAGGTCCCCAGGCAGTCCAAATGCTCCAGCCCGCTACCGGTTGGCAGCGTGCTCAGCATGCTGGCATTGCCCCGTTGGATTAGAATGCTTATTCATTGAGCCAAATACGTGCCGCCATATTTATCACGCGTCGCATCGACTAAGGGTTCTGATAAATTTTGGAAAATAAAATGAACTCACGCCCCTCACGGACCCAACGACTGTATATCAAACAGCTTGAATATGTACTAATATGTAGTACCTAATCTTATTTTTAACTCACAATTTCCAACAAAACTAGCTACAAGCACTTTAAAAACTGTTTAAGTTTTAAATTACTTGCCATAGACGTGTGTTTCACCGTAAAAAACTGAATGACTTTTATAGGTTCTTTTTAAATCAAAACTCATGTTAAGTCCATTGAGTTATCTACTTAACGAATTGAATAACGTATCATCATAATAAATCTTTCATTTCGTAACGTCTCTCGTTATTCAGATGTTATCTTTTAGAATCTTTTTAAATCGACTTTAAGCAGCCATTACTTTAACTTAATCTCAACTTGACAAACGTCAATGGGTGATCTGTTTTAAAGTATCCAATTAATTTAATTTATGGACTTGATATTGAAAATGTATAATGAAGAATAACAAAGATACAAAATGTGTGTGGTTAACATCGTTTTCTTAATCTTATTATTTTACTATGAACTTACTCATATCATCGGTAAAATATGTTGGACAAACAACAAAACCAAAAATATTATGTAATGTATGATGCTATACTTAGGTAGGTAAAGCACATTATATAAAGCTATCAGTATAGGCATGGACAAACAACAAAACAAAAATTATAATGAAATAAATAATGCTATATCTTTAAACGCTCGTATTTGCACGCGAGGTGTGAATTCAGATTCAGATTCCATCTCAAAACGATGTTTCAGAACTAGAGAATAAATTAGAGTCATGAGTCATATGTCATGTTGTCTCAGCAATTAGAGTATACTTACCCCGGCTATAAGGGTGGATGGCGCGGGTTCAAAACCCATACATGACTATAATTTTTCCTCTTGTTGTAATTTAGTTATGTTATTCGTGGAGCATGCGTCATTGCGAAACCAAAAATATTGAAGTTATAGGGTTGCGTCATCGTAAACAAATTTAAAGCCAATAGCAAGAATTAGTATTGTTTGTAGTACAACGTAAGCTGAACTATAGAAGTCGCTCCATCTCCATACGAGTCATGTGACATATTTGTCATATTGACTTAGCAGTTAGAGCATAACCCGGCTATAGGGGTGGATGACACGAGTTTGAATCTCGCACAAGATTATATTTTTTTCTCTCTTTGTTATATTGTAGTGAATTCATAGTTAACGGAAGATAGATAACAGAAAAGAAAAACATATTGCACCGTCTTCATAGAGTAATGCAGCAAGACA
The DNA here is from genome assembly GCA_963854805.1 of Plagodis dolabraria. NCBI lineage: Eukaryota > Metazoa > Arthropoda > Insecta > Lepidoptera > Geometridae > Plagodis > Plagodis dolabraria. The sequence continues at coordinate 9,572,199 of OY978452.1, read as the reverse complement.
ATGGTAATTAAGAAGTTTATCCTAAAAAAGTTCAAAAATTTAGATAACACATTTGTTGATAAAGTTTCATATAAACGAGTACATATAACGAAATTGCAGCAAGAAACGTCAATATTTGATTAACTTATATCATTGAATTCGATCTTACCTTTTTCTTTCACCAAGTAACTTCAACGGAATTTACCGTTCTTCGTTTAAACGTCCAATCAGATATACAACTATGCAAAGACAAGTGTATCCCGGGTCATTAAAATACCCATCAGTAGTTCCAATCTTCAGATATGTTATCTCACCCATTGATTAAGACTGGAATACATCACGGTTTATAGTTCGATCGGGTGCTTTCACTGTGTACCCGGACCTGCTTATCAATATATGTAACCAGCAATGGATATGAAGGAGATACAAGTCTACAAGTTATTATATTACAACTTTACGAGAAAAAAATATAGTCATGTGTGGAATCCCGCATGTAATGTAATGAAATCCGCAGAGCAGGCTTTATTGCAAACATAACAATATTAAAATCTAAAAGTTTTTATATTACTTTAATATTTGCTATGTCATTGTTGAGTAAAAACGCTGTATTATTGAGAGCTCGGGGTTCTGGGTTCAATCCCGGACAAATGTTGGACAAGTTACTCGGTTTTTCTGACCAATAAAAATTTGGTAACCATCCAGACTCAACAGTGCAGTTTTTTATTTATACTTAACTGGGTAGTATTTGACCACTATCTCACCTCACGATAAGTGATGATTCGATCTATGATGGAGCGTGCTTACCCAGAATTATATTCACTCGCATTTTGAAGACCCCATATTGTACTTAACCGGAAACTCAGACTCAGGCATGGTGTTCCATTTCCTGGCGGTTCGTATGATGAACTAAGAAGCAAATAGCTTCGTTCGGGTAAATGGAATATCTACCATATAGCGGTGGCACTTATGAGTATCCCTAGATGTCCCATTATAGAAAGTAGTTGGTGGAATCATATCATACAGTTCCGTCGCACACTCCCCGAAATGTATCGGATAAAAACCTGTTAAACAAGTGACTTTACGGCGATGCCCAACGCACTGGAGTATCTTGCTTATATGCTAGTCATCGTTAATGAGTATCTTGTCCCTCCTATTAATAGCTTCCAGTATCTTCAGCTGATATTTGGCAGAACCATCCAACAGTAGATAGCAATAGGATCGCTTCTAACTTAGGGGCCGTTAGGATTTTAATTATAATGATTGATTCCAAATTTTGTTACAAAACTGGTGTATAAAAAATATTATTATATAAAATAAATAAAATTGTCATATTATAAAAACTTACGCTCATATTTATATCTAATATATGAAAAACACGGGTGTTTGAGCGTGAACTTACTGAAGTTTTTATACCTTCTTGTGATAGCTACCCAAGTCTGTCAGAATCATGCAGAGTTCCAAACCTAGGGATATGGTTTAGAAGGAATTTGAAGGATTATGTATGGAATTATAACATAGGCATCTCCGGCCTAGAGGAAATTGCCATTAATGTGCGGCGAAAATCGTGCCTCTTTATCATAGTGTGAAGCACACATAAGCGTGATAATAATTTTTCGATACATTTGTAGCGTTATATCTTATTTAGGATCTAAATAATAAATCATTTAAAAAAAAACAATGTTAAAGGCTTAGTTTCTACTTCTACGCAAAGCAAAACTTTATAGTAGAATTTACCTATATACGAATTGTCACATTTCAAGTAAACAATGTACAATCATGATTGTAACTGAACAGTGTTTTTCCTATTGAACGATATTCCAAGATTCCAACAAAGTCTTGACGCGGTGCAACCTAGTTCGGGCCCGCATAATCATCTGTAACAAGATTGTGCCAAAATAGAAGAAATAGTTCCTTTCAACGACCACCCTTTGTACCAGTGTGTCTCCGAAATAGCGAAAAGAATCTTTTGTGAAGCGACAACTCCTAGGGGACGAATTTTGAGACGTTTTATAGGCACCCGTTTAAAGGGAGTTTGCTAGTTTCTTTTTGTGTATTCTTTTTTATCTGGAACTAGTAACAGTAGTTCATTTTTAATACTATTTCTGTGAAAAAGATTTTTGGACGTCTCAAGGTTTTTAATGGCTGGGAACTTTGGCAGCAAATATTCTTTTACTGTCCGCTGTTTTGATTGTGTTAGATACATTAAAGAAACGTTTTTTTATATTTCTATAAAAGCTTTCAACTCTTTTTAATCTGATATCTGGCTATTTTTTCTAAGAGCTAGTTTATACAGCTCTGTGTTTTTACTCGGTGTTTGAAGTTTTAACTTACAACATCGGAATCATCTCGTCTGTATATATGCGTAGCCGTAGTCGAAACACATTAAGAGTACCTGTATGCTGTGGACAAGATGTTTAATAATCATCAATATATGTTTTGATCCTACGGAATAGGGCCATTTCTTATTAATTTGCTTATAAACCCTTAATAAATACTCGTATATATTAAAAGATCCTGTTTATTTTAACACGTACATTCCTTTAACCAGACTAGTAAGCCTATTAAAACTGACTGAATGCTAATAAAAAGGCATGTGCATACTGATGCCGAAAGATCAAAATAAAGTTGCGCCTACCGTCTGAACGCATCACTCGTGCATATGTCTCGTTAATATGCAAGACCACGCGCCTCATCAGCGTAAATCGACTTTATCGATAACTTCAATAAGCCTCCGGTAGTCCTGCTTCTATCTTAGTACAAGTTTACAAGTCTTACAAGTTTAGGGCAAGGTTTTATTACATACTGTACAGTATCAGCCCTATTGTCCTCTGCTGAACAGTCCACCCTATTAAGAAGGGGCTTGCCATAATACCCACGCTTGGCAGGCGTCTTGGAGATCCCAGTTTAAGATAGCAGTCGCTCAGAAGGTACCTACTGCGGATTTTTACCCCACCATACACTACCTAACCAGTCCTTCAAAAGTAGGTATCAAACAAACACATGGTTATGAAACAATAGTAAATTATTAATATTCAAATACACCACACTCATACACCCACACACACACAAAATCGCTCATAATAAAAAAAGTCAATGCGATTGCTATTTGTTTGTACAATAATGTATTTTAATTGATGTAGCTATTGTTTAGTGTCTTGCTTGTTATCACTATTTTTGGTACCCGGATGGATTGAAAAACAGAGTTATGATTACATCACAGTGTAAGCAGAATTATTATTAACTAGCTTTCCGGGCGCGGCTCCGCCCGCGCGTATGTCGGTTATCGTGCGAAAACATTAACCTCTTTTTGCGCAGTCGGATAAAAAATATCCTATGTTTTTTCCCGGGTCTCTAACTATCTCCTTAACAATTTCATTCAAATCGGTCCAGTAGTTTTGGCGTGTAAGCGTAACAGACAGACAGACAGACAGACAGAGTTACTTTCGCATTTATAATATTAGTACTGATTACTTATATAAATAATTATAATCTACCATGTGAAATTGTAGTAATTTAAAGGCATATAAATGACAATTTTATTTAATATATGAAAAACACGGGTGTTTGAGCGTGAACTTACTATGAGTCGATATCGCTATCGACAATGTTTCGGCTTCTACCGGAAGCCTTCCTCAGGATTTTGAGTGTGGTACGTCCGCCGCGGTCGCGTCGCACGTACGCAACAAATAGCAAGTGTGAAGCGTGACGCGACCGCGGTGGACGTACCACACTCAAAATCCTGAGGAAGGCTTCCGGTAGAAGCCGAAACATTGTCGATAGCGATATCGACTCATAGTAAGTTCACGCTCAAACACCCGTGTTTTTCATATATTAAATAAAATTGTCATTTATATGCCTTTAAATTACTACAATTTCACATGGTAGATTATAATTATTTATATAAGTAATCAGTACTAATATTATAAATGCGAAAGTAACTCTGTCTGTCTGTCTGTCTGTCTGTTACGCTTACACGCCAAAACTACTGGACCGATTTGAATGAAATTGTTAAGGAGATAGTTAGAGACCCGGGAAAAAACATAGGATATTTTTTATCCGACTGCGCAAAAAGAGGTTAATGTTTTCGCACGATAACCGACATACGCGCGGGCGGAGCCGCGCCCGGAAAGCTAGTTAATAATAATTCTGCTTACACTGTGATGTAATCATAACTCTGTTTTTCAATCCATCCGGGTACCAAAAATAGTGATAACAAGCAAGACACTAAACAATAGCTACATCAATTAAAATACATTATTGTACAAACAAATAGCAATCGCATTGACTTTTTTTATTATGAGCGATTTTGTGTGTGTGTGGGTGTATGAGTGTGGTGTATTTGAATATTAATAATTTACTATTGTTTCATAACCATGTGTTTGTTTGATACCTACTTTTGAAGGACTGGTTAGGTAGTGTATGGTGGGGTAAAAATCCGCAGTAGGTACCTTCTGAGCGACTGCTATCTTAAACTGGGATCTCCAAGACGCCTGCCAAGCGTGGGTATTATGGCAAGCCCCTTCTTAATAGGGTGGACTGTTCAGCAGAGGACAATAGGGCTGATACTGTACAGTATGTAATAAAACCTTGCCCTAAACTTGTAAGACTTGTAAACTTGTACTAAGATAGAAGCAGGACTACCGGAGGCTTATTGAAGTTATCGATAAAGTCGATTTACGCTGATGAGGCGCGTGGTCTTGCATATTAACGAGACATATGCACGAGTGATGCGTTCAGACGGTAGGCGCAACTTTATTTTGATCTTTCGGCATCAGTATGCACATGCCTTTTTATTAGCATTCAGTCAGTTTTAATAGGCTTACTAGTCTGGTTAAAGGAATGTACGTGTTAAAATAAACAGGATCTTTTAATATATACGAGTATTTATTAAGGGTTTATAAGCAAATTAATAAGAAATGGCCCTATTCCGTAGGATCAAAACATATATTGATGATTATTAAACATCTTGTCCACAGCATACAGGTACTCTTAATGTGTTTCGACTACGGCTACGCATATATACAGACGAGATGATTCCGATGTTGTAAGTTAAAACTTCAAACACCGAGTAAAAACACAGAGCTGTATAAACTAGCTCTTAGAAAAAATAGCCAGATATCAGATTAAAAAGAGTTGAAAGCTTTTATAGAAATATAAAAAAACGTTTCTTTAATGTATCTAACACAATCAAAACAGCGGACAGTAAAAGAATATTTGCTGCCAAAGTTCCCAGCCATTAAAAACCTTGAGACGTCCAAAAATCTTTTTCACAGAAATAGTATTAAAAATGAACTACTGTTACTAGTTCCAGATAAAAAAGAATACACAAAAAGAAACTAGCAAACTCCCTTTAAACGGGTGCCTATAAAACGTCTCAAAATTCGTCCCCTAGGAGTTGTCGCTTCACAAAAGATTCTTTTCGCTATTTCGGAGACACACTGGTACAAAGGGTGGTCGTTGAAAGGAACTATTTCTTCTATTTTGGCACAATCTTGTTACAGATGATTATGCGGGCCCGAACTAGGTTGCACCGCGTCAAGACTTTGTTGGAATCTTGGAATATCGTTCAATAGGAAAAACACTGTTCAGTTACAATCATGATTGTACATTGTTTACTTGAAATGTGACAATTCGTATATAGGTAAATTCTACTATAAAGTTTTGCTTTGCGTAGAAGTAGAAACTAAGCCTTTAACATTGTTTTTTTTTAAATGATTTATTATTTAGATCCTAAATAAGATATAACGCTACAAATGTATCGAAAAATTATTATCACGCTTATGTGTGCTTCACACTATGATAAAGAGGCACGATTTTCGCCGCACATTAATGGCAATTTCCTCTAGGCCGGAGATGCCTATGTTATAATTCCATACATAATCCTTCAAATTCCTTCTAAACCATATCCCTAGGTTTGGAACTCTGCATGATTCTGACAGACTTGGGTAGCTATCACAAGAAGGTATAAAAACTTCAGTATTATATGCAATTTGATTTTCGGCTATAGCAATCTACGAATATTGGTATCACATTTTTGATAAGCGGGGTTATGTTGCACAATAAAGCCTCAAACAGTATTCATTTTTAAATGTTTCCAAAATCAATATGCAGCGCGACTGTTCTGATCGACATTTTCAATGCAAAATGAACAAGTAACCGACGACTTTTATCACCATGTAAAATTATGCAGCGATGAATTTTTTTACATGCGATGCGACTATTTATGTCTATTGCAACGTTAAAACACCTGTCTAAAGCCCATACGAGACTATAATACATGACTACATGACTATTATAACTAATTTTTCAAGCTAATATATGTGCAATTCTCGTCATAATAGAGAATATTGTAGCTTGCGCATCCCCTCGGACTAGTTTTGTAATTTTTTATGGTCACACGGTTCAATCCAAAATGAAGAGTGTGGCGATGTCTCTTAGAGTAGTGGTTTTAATCTCTTTGAATGTTATCAGCCGTCTACTAGCTGAATTGACTGATTTCATAGTTCGTGGATGCCGTGTAAATTAGTTTGTATAGATGATGGTCCTGGCTTAATATCATCTAGGTACGTTGGACGCTCGGTAAGTTTCTTCTCGGTAAATTCTACAGGGCAATGTTTTTATTAAATTCTTTAAAGTTCTCTTCCACAATATATGCAGTTTCATGCATCATAACAAATTTTCAAAATATTTTTTCCAAAGTCCTCAGGTACCTCCTCTAAAAACTGCTCGAATGCATCTCCCTTCGGTGAAAACTGTATCCCATTGAGATGATATTTTATTTTAAGGAATTAAAAGTAGTCGCACTCTGCCAATTTAAGGCTGAACTGAGGATTATCCAGACGTTTTACTGGTGTCCAGGAATTCCTTCGTTTAAACAACTGAGTGAGCGGGTGCATAGTCATGGTGACGACGCAGCCCGTGGAGTTCTGGATTCCTAAAAGTATCCCCGGCCAGTGTTAAGTGTACCTACATAAAGACTCATTTTAACCAAATTATGATTGTGCGGAATATATGTAAATACACACTAACAATCATGTATAGTTTACAAAAAAAGGACATATACTAAAAAAATATTTAACTTTACCACTAATACGAGAACAGATTTTGTGTAAATTTAATCGGCTAATGCAAGTTTACAACTCCGAAATTCTACGCTGCGAGATACATAATAGTTTGAACATATCACTGAAACGTATCACAGGACCAGATTTCAACTGACTTTTGAAATTCAACCATAAATGTATAGGTTTAGAGCTCCAAATGTGATATCAAGTTCAAAAGGATGTTATGTAGCTTGGACGTTGCTAACAATATACTTGTCCGGAACACTGTCCAGCCAAAGTGGCCACTGCGAAGACAGATGACTTATTTTGTTATATCTTGTCTTGGCATCGTTGCGATATTGTTTCGATAATGCAGTGGCAACAATATTATATATATATTTCTTAAAATCTTTTAAACGAGGAGACATTTTGTCATTCAAAACATTACCTAATTGATATATGAGATAATAAAAATCATTACGTCAAACTTATTGCTCCGTGGGGTGCCGGGCTAGAGTGTCACTCCCCCATTCCTACCTGTGGGTGTCAAAAGAGGCGACTAAAGGTAAAATACCTGAAGATGGGCAGCAGCACGTTTTCAGGAACTGAAATATTTTCCAAGACGCCTGCCAAGCGTGAGAATTATGGCAAACCTTTAATGGGGATTTCAGCAGTGGACAATCTGGCTGATATATATTATTGTATAATTTCCGCCCATGCACGCATTATTTTTCATTATAAAGTGCTATTTTTGTTAGTTTCATTTCTTAAGTGAAGTGAGCACATAGCCCTTTTCTTACAAACGTAGTTTCGTATTTTTTTTTTAATATCAAGTGTTCAAACTCGTTGTAATTTTTTTTTTTAAATTTTTTTCAATTTTATTTGTAATGCCTTTGCTTCTGGGTCGCCAGTTTACCGTAAAATTTAGAATTTAAGAAGGTAAAACTATAAATAAGAACTAGCCACAGAACCAAAAATATAAAAAAAATGAATTTCCCGCCATAGAAATCATTCGCCTTGAACGAATACAACTTTTTAAGTAAGGACCTAGAGATGGGTACCATTTTATCGTACGGGGCCCCAAAATTGTGCAACTAAATAAAAGTACAGTAATAGGTAATAACAAATAAATTGAAGTATATTATATGTCTGCCAGTCAGGTTCTGCTTTATGAAAAGTTACTGGTACGAGTATAGGTATATATTATATATTCCGATATATATATATATATTCCGTCAAGGACATACACATCCACAATTGCCTGTCCGGTGATTGTGGTGGTATGCGGGTATGCGACCCCGACGTCCTAGCTGCTACTACCTCTACCGTACCCTGCCAAGGCAGTAGTATCCCTAAATACCTATTTCCTACCCAAACTCATAGATATCCTTTCCTCGTCAGCAATCCTTTCTATTTCCTTTTCCTTCCCTTTCCGCCAATCTGGGGTCTGCCGTGCCTATGGATGCGTGGCTAGGGGCGTGCCTAGTCTCAAGCGTGCCAAACTGCCCTGGGACCTGGCGAACCCAGAAAATGGCTAGCCTTATCCAGGCATGCGGGGCTCTGTCAGGATGGACCTATTTTTTCCCTTGCTACTCGTGGGAACCGCATGGATTTCTATTTAAAAAACAAAATCCCAAATGGCGGCGATGAGGTTCGCCACCCATCACGTCTCGTTCCACGCGGGGGCGGAAAGCGGCCCACAGAGAGCCGCTTTGCTACGATGAATGTTAGAGGTGGAATGGATAGTAAAGTAGATGAAGTATGCCAGATGATGCATAAAAGACGTATAGATGTTTTGTGTGTGAATGAGACGAAACGGAAAGGATGTAGAACAACCAAACATAGCTCCTATACGGCACTGTGGTCGGGAGTACCGGTGACCAAGAGAGCCTGTCAGGGTGTTGGTGTGATCCTTTCTGCACGAATGAAAGAATGTATGATTGAATATGAATGCGTGAGCCCAAGACTTCTCTGGGTGAGGCTGAAAGTTGGGCTTACTCGACTGTTTGTGGTGGGTGCATATGCACCGACTGACATGGGTTCGAGAAAGTCCCCAAAAGCCCAAAAAGAAAGAGAGGAGTTTTGGGACAGTATGCAAGATATTTTAAAAATGTGTAGAGATAATGAGAGGATTGTGTTGTTAGGAGATTTTAATGGATGGGTAGGAATAAAGCGAGATGGATATGAAAGGGTTCTTGGAGCTTTTGGGGATGAAAGAGTGAACGAGAATGGACAAAGTTTGCTAGATTTGTGCCTGGAATGGAGTCTCTGCGTCACAAACACAATGTTTGACCACAAAAAGATCCATTTGTATACAAGGGAGGAAGGTGATTCAAGAAGCATGATTGATTTTGTGATTGTGGATGAAAGGCTGAGGACGAAAGTATTAGACACTCGGGCGTACCGTGGAGTCGGCATCGATACAGACCACTACCTGGTGGTAACACGTGTAAGTGGCCTTTTTAATCGATGGCGACACCGAGTGCGGGCACCTACAAGTATGAATTGTTTGGAACGAGTGAAAGTTGAAAATTTGCAAGACAAGGATGTCAAAAATGAATATGTTAATAAGCTGCAAGAAAAGCTTGATGGTTTGGAAGAGATAAGTGAAATTGAAAAGTTGTGGATGAAATTTAAGGAAGGGGTGGTAAGCGTTGCCATCAATGTGTGTGGAATTTCTAAAAGGCGAAAAGGAAAAATGCAAAAGAATGTGTGGATGGATCAAGAAGTACAAAAGGCTGTGGATGAAAAGAAAAAAGCATGGTTGGATTGGTTAGCCACAAAAGCTAACCAAAAAGTACAAATGGCGACGCATGATGATATACATGAAGCAAGAAAGGATTATAAGAGATTGAAAAAGATAGTTAAGGAAGTTGTAAGCAGAAAGAAAGATGAACGAAAGGATATGTTTGACAGAAGGCTCTCTGAAGATTTCCAGTCAAACATAAAGTTTTTCTGGAAATCCATAAGAATAGCTCGAGGCAAAACCACGACCTCAGAGCAGTATCAAATCAGAGGTCATGATGGAAGTATTATAAAAGGAGAAGAATGTGTGTTGAAAAGATGGAAAGAGTATTTTGAGAGTTTATTTGAAAGAGAGGGAACACTGGACCAGGTTCCAGGAACCTACATGAATACAAGTGATGACGAAAATGAGATAAGCATGGATGAGATTATGAAAGCGTTAAAGGGTATGAAATTAGGTAAAGCTGCGGGATATGATAGAGTGTCAGTCGAGATGCTGAGAGCAGGGCAAGGCATAGTCGGTAGTCTGTTGCACCGCCTTTTTAATTTGTGCTGGAGGAGCGGCCGAGTACCAGGTGACTGCTGCAAGGCAGTGATCGTGCCGCTATATAAAGGAAAAGGGTCGCAACAAGACTGCAAGAATTACCGCGGAATCAGTCTCCTCAGCGTCGTCGGTAAACTATATGCGAAAGTACTGATTGAACGGGTGATAAAAGAGACAGATGAGAAAGTATGGGATGCACAAGCAGGGTTTAGAAAGGGAATGGGATGTACGGATCAGGTCTTTTCTTTACGACGCATAGCCGAAAAATGTTTGGCGAAAAGCCAAAAGGTCTATTGCGCTTTCGTAGATTTAGAAAAGGCTTATGATAGGGTGAGTAGGCATGAACTGTGGTCAGCGTTGTCTATGCATGGGCTGAATGGTAACCTGATCCAAGCGCTGAAATCCCTATATGAGGATTCCAGTGCTTGTGTTAGGATAAACGGGACATACACTGATTGGTTTAACATCGAAAAAGGTGTTAGACAAGGATGTGTAGCGTCACCGTGGCTGTTCAACTTATTCATGGATAATTGCTTGGCAAACCTGAAAGACAGTGAATGTGGATTGAGAATGAACGAGTTACTCATCAAATGTCTTCTCTACGCTGATGACCAAGTGATACTTGCGTCGTCAGTAAAAGAGTTGCAGGAGATGGTAAATGTTATGCATGAGGCTTTAGAAAGAAAGGGAATGAAAGTAAACGTAAATAAGACGAAAGTTATGGTGTTTGAACGAGATGATAGAGTGACCGATTGCAATATTGTGATTGGAGGTGAAAAAGTGGAACAAGTGAAAGAGTTTGTATACTTGGGATCCATGTTTACAAAGGATGGAGAGTGTGAAAGTGATATAGAAAGGAGAGTGAATGCTGGAAACATGGTTAATGGAGCATTGCACGCGTTTATGAACAGTCAGAAGGTGTCTAAGAAGGCTCGTCTGGCTGTTCATGGGGGAGTGTTGGTTCCGACACTAATGTATGGGAGTGAAAGTTGGGTATGGCAGAAAAAGCATGAAAGTAGAATAAATGCAGTGGAGATGAGAGCATTGAGAAGCATGATTGGAGTCAAACGGAGTGACAGGATAAGGAATAGTGTGATAAGGGAACGATGTGGTGTGAATGAGGATGTAGTGACCAAAATCGAGAAAGGTATGTTAAGATGGTTTGGACATGTAGAGAGAATGAATGAAATGAGATTGACTAAACAGGTATACGTGGGACAAGTGAACGGAAGTGTTGGAAGGGGAAGACCTAGGCGAACGTTCCGAAATCAGATTGAAGATGTTCTGAAAAAAGGCCAGGTCAGGAGTACCCTAAATCGACGCTTATGTATGAAAGGATTGATGAGTGTAGATGAAGCAAAAGAGATATGTAAGGATCGTAGCAAGTGGAAATCTGTGGTCTCTGCCTACCCCTATGGGAAAGAGGCGTGATTTTATGTATGTATGTATGTACGAGTATGTATGTTTCCCCAATTTATTGTCACCGTTCTGTCCATGTATCATTATCAATCTTTGTCATGAATAATTCATATATCTGTCATCAACAAATGTAAAAATAAAATATCAATATTTTTAATGTATGCAGCATGAAGTTTTCAATGTTTGTATTTATGTTGATGTTTTATATTAGCTTCTGTTATTTTGCAATCTTCACACAACTCTTTGGGAGGTGATAAAAGTGGACTGTATAAGGTAAGTACTGTGTCTAGGTGAGGAATTGATCTGCAAGCTAAAGAGAGCAATATGGAAACTCCACCAACCTCTTATCCACGCCCGCCGAGGGCAGCAGCATCCATCGCAGATTAAGCACAGATTTTCCGCGCAGTCGATATCACCGAACTCAAACAGCCTCTTCTGCTTGCAGCACTTAACACTATGGTCCAGATATAGAAAAAGATTCCCAAACATTCCAAGTTGTTCAAATCAGAGGAAGCCCGGCAGGTTTGAGCACTACGTGTATTCGGCGCGGGTCGCAATGACAGAGTGTCTTTATGTTATGAAATTGATGGAACTTTTTTCCATCTACCCTCCAATCACTTACAAGGGCCGAATAGTTATATTTAAAGAGTAGTAAGGCATGCTAAGTGGAAATATAAATAATATTTCGGATGTCCACCATCTTTTTCCATAGTATGGTTAAAAATTATCGATATTCTGGGGTTGCGGGTACAAGTCCCGCAGGGAGTTATCTTTTTCCATCCGAAATAATTTCGAATATTGACTTGTTTAGTTTTAACATGATTACTTACACCGTATTATCACACAGTTACAGCTTTCCTAGGCCAATAAGTTTAGATGTAGTTAAGAGATTATTTATGTTGTTAAGTCACATGAGCCTCTAATTTCCTGGCTCTCAAGGACTGCCTACCGCAACATACTGTTAGGTACTTGGCTTGTATTAACCAAGTGTTTATACCAAGTTGTAATACCAATTATTTAGGTATTTTCCAATCGAGGGTGGTAGCTTGCCATGCGAGCATTTATAAAATGCCCTTCCACGATACGGTAAAGCTCAAGCAAATGGCGTTGAAAATCCAACCGTGGACCACACAGCACGGCATTCCAAGCCCGCTCGGCTACCACTGCCTGAAAAATTCAGGGCTGAAGCCGTACAAGTTCACATATAAAGATTGTCGTGTACCATATACTGTTTGATGGCGAAAAAGGCGCATAAACACAAAGTACTTCCAATGTGCATCATGTCACTATTCACGTTGATGTGAGCGGGATGATGCTGCACTTTAAACGCGCATTTTTTTTTTATGTGTTTGTAACTGAAAAAACATGAGACCTACCTGATGTTAAGTGGACTAACCTCGGCCTATAATAGTTGCATTTCGTCACAAGTGACCAATTGTACTACGCCCGTGACCCTAAGACATACAATTGCTAAGTCTCATGTGCCTGTAATTTTACTGGCTCTCAAGTACTGTTGCCGGAACTTACTGGTAGCTGCTTGGCGACAAATTTTCTACTTGAAAACTATAAAAAATAGCAACGATTGGGAATATCTAGGAAATTAAAGTTATTTTCAATATCAAACTCAAATCGAAACCGTCGTACAAAACTTACAGAATACATTCCCAGCCCTACAGAAGGGTAAGTGCTCTCGCCTTTGTAGCAGAGCATGCTTCAGGCGGCAGATAACGAGGACCTTTAGATGCTCTCCATCTAATCAGGATATGGACAGTCCTTGTGTAACTTAGCAATAATATTATATTTTTTAGAGTTCCGTAATAGAAAACGGGACCCTATTTATAATACCAAATTACAATTACAAGAGGAAAAATTATAGTTATGTGTGGGATTTAAACACGTGCCATCTAACCGCTAAGCCAACGTGACATATGACTCATGACTCTAATTTTGCCTCTTGTTCTTAAGCATCGTATGGTGATGGAGTGACATCTATATACAAACAAGACTGATTTTTGCAATTAATTGAATAGTTTTTTGAAAAATATGACATATCACAGAATATGACATATGTTGGTATGGGAAATTCCTATCAAGTATTAAAATAACGTGATTTATTTGCGTCATATTTTGATTGTTTTACTAGTTTCATATGTAAAAAACAACGAATTTTTGGTACTGTTGTCATAGAGCCTAGGATGTACGAATCCATCTCACACGTGGCCTACCCCATTGGGAGTGGCGTAAAACATCGTTTGAGTATCAAAAGTTCCTGGGTTCAATTCTGACTTCCACTTGGCGAGTTTCATTCTTATCAGACTTTAAGGTTGATTCTTGCGGACTCACAAATTCAAATTTGCACATACAACAAATTGTACTTCCAACTATTCCTGAACTGGGTCGTTCATTTCAATCACCGGATTGCTCTAGAATCGAGTTCCCGTGCAGTGATCAATTTTTATCTATTCGACAGGCGCTGTATCAATTACATTGATGAAAACTATTCAATTGGAATCGGTCATGTAAACGGTTGAGATAAGTCCTAAAAAGGTTTGTGTACTTTTTATTTACATCAAATTGGATGCAGATTGGTTCTCGTCACGAAATCCTGTTTACAACACGACAATAATAACATTTTATATTTATTCGACAGGCACATCACTTGGACTTTTTTTTAATACATACATTGCATTTGATGAATAAGTATTTGTTTCGTCACTAAAAACCTGATTTTTAAAGCAACAAGAATAACAAAATATTGCTTACAGTATTGATGTACGCTAAGCGAAATTAGTAATATTTGAATAGATAATATAGTTCCACTTTGAAAAGCTATGTTCGAAAATTATGCTTACGCTGTCTGTCCGTCCTTTAGCAGACTGTGGTGTCAATCCTATATGTATAAACTTTATATTTAAAATGCTTGCGAGTGACAGTTCTTAAATTTTACTTCTCTTTTCCATTGTGGATGTTTAACGCAGATTTAGTCATAGTGTGACTTGTTTTTTTCCCATTCTTGGAAATGTACCTAACCTTAACTATTATATACCTATATAATTTTGAATAATATAATTAATATATAATTTAATTAATATATAATTTTAAATATAATTAATATATAATTTTGAAGCGCTCGTAGCGAAGTTTGCTTGGCCATTCTGAATCGATCAGCAAAGTTAAGCAACGTCCGCGGCGGTCAGGAGTTGGATGGGTGACCGCTGGTGACATTACTACTGAGCGCTTCCGTGCTTCGGAGGGCACGTTAAGCCGTCAGTCCTGGTTGTTGTCTTAGGATGGCAGTCGTTACAGCATGGTGGTAGGGCACTTTGGGAATGCCCGCCTGGCTAGCTACCACCCTCAAGTTGAAAATCTGTCGCCAAGCGCCTAACGGTGTGTTCCGGCAGCTGTCCTTGAGAGCCAGTAATTCTAGGTTAGCCTGTACAACATCTTGGACCGCATCATCACTTACCATCAGGTGAGATTGTGGTCAAAGGCTAACCTATCAGGCATAAAAAAAAAAAAATAATAATACATATACATATGTGTATTATGTATAACCTCTGTATGTTTGTATCGTAAGTGTTACAAGAATGTAGATTTTTATGAAAACTGAATAATAAATGCCATTTATTTTTCTTGTACATTAACGCATGTCGCTTCCCAACCCCGCACGTGACTATAAAATTTCCTCTCCTTGTAGTTTTGTATTAATTTTGCAAAGAAATACCGTAGTTAAGAGAATTCTATGTTAGATATCATTAGAATTGACACCAGTGTGTCAGTTAAAGTAGTCGGTGAAATCACGAGGCACAGTCCAGTTCATCACAAGTGGCGTTAAAGTTGGCGTTATCTGTTATAGGCACTTTACACTTAACACTAGATGTACATCGTGCTTGTTCCATCACGATATAATAAAAATTATCACTTGGCTAGTTTTTTGTTTTATGGCGGATTGACGTTCAGCCGTATTGTACGGCTAAACTAACATCCGCTGCGTTGTAATTAACGCTTCACATTCTTCAATGTCGCCAACAGTCGTAAGATATTTCAGTGGATTTCGAAGCGCCACTTCAGCAATCAGAATCGTATTGCGGTCAAAGTGTCAAAGTGCAAAAGTGAATATATTTTTGCCGCTTCGCTAGCTGCTGCCCCGCTACAACTTCAGCTGCCGCGGACTGCTCTGTGAGCAACACTTGGCTTGCGCAGGTTTGTATTCACTAGTAACCTAACACTTATCCTTGCTCTGCCTCGCCGTCATATCTATATATGACATTACCATAACACTATTTAAAAATTTTACTAATTTTACAATACTGCTAAATGTTGAACGCCGCTTTCTATAACGTAGGGCAATTTTACAATACCGCTAAACTATGACTGTCACTTTGTAGAATGCACGGCAATAACGATCATACGTTACCTAACCGTTATACAAAACAGCGTTGTTTCCCAAAACCATTACAATACTAAGTTATTAAAAAATCTCAAACCATTCCTTAGCCTGAAACCATGGGATAGTAGATGGGAATAAACTAGCCCTTAGTGAATTTAGTGAATCAAAACCTAACCTGTCCGGAAACACTTCAGCATTTACCTTAAATTTGACTACCCCCAAAAACGGCGTAACAGGTATAGTTAATTTTTCATAGGCCAGAGGTGAAACTCAAAAGATGACCTCACCACTCAACCTCAAAGCTTAATTCTTTCCGACTCATAAATCCCCCAATTTCAAATTATCTATAATCGGATTTGTATCCACTAACAATAAACCTTGTCTCGTGCGCTTTAGTGCTATTTTATTACAGCACACTAAGACGCAGAATCAGCGAGCTCCTATCTTAGGAACAACTAAAAGTCTTGAGTCAGAGTCCTTATCATGGACTCTGCCGCCTCACTGACAGGGGTCTTCATAAAAATTTAATAGCTTTAATCTTTAAAAGCCCTCCGAAGTTTAGGGTCGTGATAGCTCAGAGTTTACGATGAAGTCATAAAAGTTGGAGATGGTTATGTACTATGTAACACTTTGTACTTTAAAACTTCTTAGCGTTAAAGTAGATGCTAGTTGATGGAATGTAAGACAAATTTTAAATAACTATAAATAATGCTTTTTTTATGGTATCGTGGTGAAATAGTAATAAGTACGAGGTCCACCAGGTGTTAAGTGGTAAAATCTGCCATTAACATACGCAGTTCGTCACTTGTGGCGCATGAACCCGCACAATGAGTTCTATTGCTTTCATAGCTTCAAATCTGAAATCATCTACTACGGCGACTATCTTTGCTCATACTTAATGGATTGAGATGTAAATTGTTATCAGTATAAGCTTGAACTCTCTATTATACGTTGTACCATATAAAACGCTGGTTATGTTTTAGTGGTCGCTACAAAATATGCACTCGAGCTATCTCGAGGTGAAACTAAAATAAAAGTACTACGTAATGCGATAAACCTTAAATGAAATCGTAGACAATATAACATATCTATAATTACTTAAGTAGACAAGTTTCCGTTAAAACAGCTATAACAGCCAATGTTGAACAAAAGCCTCCTATTTGGGGATTTGCCATAATTTCCACGCCTGGCTGGCGTCTTAGGGATTGCATAAAATGGCAGTCTTCAAGACGTTGCTGCCCATCTTGTGGTATTTTCCCTTCATCACACCTTACGAATCTCACAGGAAGATACGAGGGGTTCAATTTCTATTAATTCTAAGAATTGAACCCCGACCGACCACGGAGGTTTCCAATTACCCCAACAATACTCATTTAATATGTTCAACTGGTCAAGTAACGGTTTTTTAGTTTTATCATAGCCATTATCACATGCCTACACAATAACACAGCTTTAATAATATTGGAGGTATTCTGTCACAAAGGAAAGAATATGTTTATCACTACCAAAATATAGAGTCTCCTAGAAACTTTGATGTATATCTTCAGCAGACTGAGTTCAAGAGAACCCTTTGAAACATAATAAAAAATAGAATTTTCTTGGCATTTGCCAATCTACATCGGTGGCTTGGTGGTCTACAACGCTTTTGCACTTTGGCATTGCACTGATAAGGTTCCAGACAGCGAAGCCCGACGAACCCTCTGGCAACATTTTCCTTTTAAAACATTCCTCGAGTTTTTATCAGTAATTCAATTTAATTCATTGAAGCTTTAGTTTTTGGCAGAAAGAAGCAACCATATTCAAATTACTAAGCCGAAAAAGTTAGAACACAATTTTTTATTTTCACAGCTTATAAAATAACCTCTTTATTCAATAAAATCAGAAGATGCTCTCGACTTATTATTTTATTTAGATTTTTATATGAACCGCCTACTTTATAATATAACGATTTAGTTTTTAATTAAAAGACCGGGCTTTAATTTTTCTAGTAAGAACTTTGCAAAACGTAAGCACATTTTCAAGCTCGTCCTACTTCCAAGAAACGAGGCTCGTGCAATATTTGCCGTGAAACATTGAACGCTAACATTACATGCCACTAAAACTTAAAAGAAACTTCTCTTTAACGAGTGTAAATGGAAGTTTTCTGCCATAAAATTCTCTACTTAAGGAAAATTTGTTTTTAGTTTTGTACCCTTTAAAAAGGTTTACATCTAGCAACAACAATACGTCATAATAAGATAAAAGTAACATAGCTTAAGTCTCCAATTCAGCGGGCACAAAACATACATATAATTTGTTATTATCGCCTTAAAAACCGGTGTTGCTCGCTACTCAGTTAGAGCAAGTTTGGAATAAGTCAAACAAATATTAGCAGCATATAGTTTTGCATATTTAATAAAGCCCTCAATTATGTTTATCAAACAACTCTTTGATAATTGATTTTTTCGAACAAAGCAAGAATTTGTAACATTAGAACCATATTTATAAATTATAAATAAGCTTATCGATAAGCAAGCGTAATAATGGTAAAATTACAGCAATAGCAACCTGATTGAACATTCCTATAAATATAATTATTTTATAACTTTTGCCAGTGTATTCTTCACATAAACAGTCATTACGTCCAACGTTGAGCAAAAGCCTTTCTCTTTATATATGAATTTGTCATAATTCCAACGCTTGGCAGACGTCTTGAGCATCGCACTGATAGATAGCAGTTCTTAAGGGCTTAGTGCTTCCTACCTTTTGGTATTGCGGATAGTAGCTCATGTGCCGTGAGGAAAACATTGGCTAGCCAGAAATATGAAGCGAATCTGTCTGCCAAGGGTACGCTGGACGTTGATAATGAACACATTACACGGGGAGTCTCTATTCTTGCACCTCGTTCTTTCCCTTGGAAGATATGGAGGGGCGAGTTTTGCCTCGTAAAGCATTGTTTCCAATCCAAAGGCCAATGTATTTGTCGTTTTTTTTCATGGCTTCGTTCCGTTCACTACTTGACTACGAACGTGCTACGTCTTTTGCCGGCCACTGTATTAAGTTTGCGTGCCATCTAAGCATAAACCATTGCTCGGAATGAAAGCGTGGTTATTGTTTTAAATCGCCGCCCGCCCATAATGTGACAGTGGGCGGAATACCTAAACAGCCGGGATGGGAAAAATGTTGTGCGTTGTCGAGTTATTTTTCAATTGATGAAATGGCTTCGGTGTGTCTTCCTAAAAGCTCGAGGAATGTTACCAATGTAGAAATTAAATCATTGTTTTGCATGTAACCAATAACAAAGAAGATAATATTTATTTGAAGTTTTTGACATTAAGGACCTGTTTCAGAATGTTCGAGTAAGTTCCGGTTATATTACCCAGAACATATTTAATAAATAAAACACTGTCTTTGCATTTCAGTCATCGATTTAGCCTATCCATCGGTTAAAGCTTGAAACGCGCTGCATATTAACTGGCATTAAAAATGGAAACATTGGAAACGTCCCCTAAGAGCGACAAATGTATCTTTAGGAAATAAAATGCCCTTTACATATCAATGACATGAAACAACATTTTAACAATTACAAAACTGGTTACACCCGAAATATCCTTCGTTAAATATTGAATATATTTTTTAAAGAAATAAAATAAAATGATTCATTACGTCTAAAGAAGTTTATAAATAAAGCTTT
The DNA here is from genome assembly GCA_963854805.1 of Plagodis dolabraria. Classification (NCBI taxonomy): domain Eukaryota; kingdom Metazoa; phylum Arthropoda; class Insecta; order Lepidoptera; family Geometridae; genus Plagodis; species Plagodis dolabraria. The sequence continues at coordinate 9,552,406 of OY978452.1, read as the reverse complement.
CTCAATAAAGATAAGAAATTAAATAATTATTTACATTCGTTGTAATAATATTCATATTGGTCTATTAAGTTTGACTTTGACATTTTCATGTAATAACTACGCGACTGCTTAATTACATATGATTTAAAAACCCATTAGCTTAAGTAATACACACTTACACTAATTGTTAAGTTGAAGAATCGAATAAGCAAGGTGACTTTAGCACTATTACCTTCAACACACGCAAGTAGAATTCACCGACCTCAAAAACAAATAAGAATAGTGCTATAAAAATTCCTTACATACCTGACGTCTACGTAAAAACAAATAGAAACAAACGTAAAAAGCTTCTAAGTAACATTTGCATAGAGTATCGTGTCGTATAGAGAATGTAGCGTGATATCCTTTGTCCGACCGCCTAGTTTCAACGGTATTTTTTTTATTAGGAAAAGAAGGCGTTTACTGGAAAATAAACAGAACTATTGACATATCGCTCGCGCTTTTGTACACTCAGCCTTAGAAGTAAACTATGTAAAACACGGAAAACTATATCAATTTAGCTACCATTGCTCGGTGTATTCCGTTTTTACTTTACAGCTTGTTAGTAAACAGGCAGTGTGTCTCGTTTAATGTAGAATGATACAGGTTTTAATTGATTGCAAAAGTTGTTAGTACAGGATAGGTCGCGTGTGCTACTCGCGTGATTTGTTAGGTTGGAAGTCACGCGCGACGTTCAGGAACCAGAGGGAGGCCCCCTACAAATAGGGGGAAGGGGTCACTGAGGCCCGCATACCACCGGGTGCAGTAACATGTCCGACCCCGTTACGCTATGAAACGACAGTTTTATTTCTCTCCAAGTCGAGACAAGAGCAAGAAATCAGATTTCTCGGTTCCCTATTTAGGTTGGCTTTGTATACGGTCGTGAAAGATATTTTAGCCCGGGGCCTTGAATGTAGTTTATGCTCACAAACTGATGGTATGGCTGAGGGAAAAGATAATGACTTCTATAGCGTGAATGGTGATGCAAATTTTTAAAATAAACAAAATAGATAGAATCTTTATTTTTTTGTAAGTGTACTTTTATATTGCTCTTGCGCTCAGTTTGCATGACGTATTTCCTAACGCATAACGATACTGGTTAGCTTTTACAAGTTGTCATAAACTTTGCGTGTAAAGTTGCTTGTTCTGTTGCATCTGATACATTGGCTAGCCTTTGAACACTTTCCTGCCTGATGGTAAGTTAAGATGTGGTCGAAGATTTTGTTCAGGCTAAACTAGAATAGAACCTAACCTAAACTAGACTCTGAAGAACAGCTTCCAGAACACTCCGTTAGATGCTTGGCGAAAAATGTTCTATCATCTGAATGTGATAGCTAGTCAGGTGAGCATTCGCAAAATGCCCTACCATCATATTATATCGACTGCTATCCTAAGACAACAACCGGGACCGACGGCTTAACGTGCCCTCCGAAGCACGCGAGCGCTCAGTAGTAATGCCAATAGCGGTCGCCCATCATTTTTCCCATCGCTGCGATCTTGTTAACTTTATTCAATTTAAATATGGTACTTTCCTAAACATATATCTTTATTGTACTCTATGAATTTGATCACTAAAATACCATCAAAATTAGATAAATTATAGGATACTTAAAACAAGGGCAGTTGTTCAACGTTGTACAGAGTTATTGAACTAACACGTCTTTATTTTCGTGGTCCAAATAATTTATAGAGATTATTTATTTTAAAAAATTATATTCCAAGAACTCGAGTTAAAAATAAAATGTAATGACTTTTTACTGATTAATATATAACGACTAGTAAATACATTTGTATATCCATCCTCCTGACTTTCTAAAAAGATTTCGAAAGGGAACAACAATTTGTGTAGATGATACTTCTAACGAATCCTCGTGGCAAATTTGACCTTACCCCAATTCAAAAGAATTACCTTAACCATCTTAACACAAAGGAAGAGGCCCGAAGAGGTGAGCAAATCCTTACCCTAATAAATTAAGGTAGCGCAAAGCCATTCGCTCTTTCATTAACGAACGTCCAAAGAAATTCCCAAATAGTAGAAAGGATAGATATCAGAGCAAGGACATTAATAAAAGATACTTTAGAAACGGATTATTCTCATCCAGTTTCCGTGAAGGTGACATCGCAAATTCTTGAAGACAGTTGATTATCGCAAAACGAGCGCTTGGAAGAAAGTTCAGAGATTTAAAACACAATGTGTCACTGGATATGACATTCATGATATTTAAAAGGACTTTTCTTACAGAATTCATCATGTCGTGAACCGCTGACCTCTCGCTACGAATAAAATATGTATAGAAGTGTAACACTCAAATAGTTACCACTTCGATTTCAGACCCATCAAGTACACAATTAACAAACTATTCAAAAAAAAAACAAAATAAACACAATCTTCCAAATTCAATTGGATTGACTGATTGATTTGGCGCTTAGAAATGATCGGATCCGATTGTTCGCATCAAGGTAATGTTGTTGCGCCGCACAGTAAACCTTTTAAACCACGCCGCCACAGTAAGAATTTGCGCTCTGCTGTTTTTAAGCTTTACTTACATTTCTTTACATGTTTATTTGTAGACCCTGAAATTATTAAATCCATGTTCATGAAATTGGAATTTTATGATGTTATAAAGAAAATTAGTTTTAATTTGTTTTCGCAGGAAATTTTTAAAATAAAGAATAATCTCTGTAAAAGAATAATTCTAAAAGGTTAAAATTCCTGGGAAAGTTTACGAATAACGACTGAGAAGTCACGTTCTTCTGCACCACAAAAGGACACTATTATTTAAGGACTTATAATATTCCAATGCAGTGTACTTTGTTTATGAATAAATAACTGAACTGAACAGATTTTCTACCTGAGGGTGGAAACTAGCCAGGCGAGCTAGATTGTTCCTCTGAGGAATATATCCTTAAGCACAACCTGCTATTTTTATAGTAGTGTCGAGAGAAAGAGAAATCTCCAGTAAAACAGTGTGTAGTTAATGGTGATTTTGTAGTATCTTTTATTAATTATTATATGTACAGCATCAGATAGAAGCTCATTATCCGTAAAGGCTAAAAGTATTTTTATGTAGTTAAAAAATAAAATATATTATATCTCATGGAAGGCAAGAATGTAGAGTGCCAATTTAATTATTTTTATAGTTATATAAATTATTGAGAATATGCCATATCCAGGTATTCCTATAATAGGTAGAGCTAACTTTAGAAAACCGTCCACAGAAGCAGGAGTAAAAAAGAATGAATATTACAAATGATTCAATTTGGACCGACATTATTTTTTTGTTGCTCGATTTTGCGAGGACTTGCGATTTCTTTAGATGAAATCACTTATTCGTCTTTTTGTATGATGATAGCAATGAAATTTTGTGGAGTTTGCGCTGTGAAATAAAATAAAATAAGTTTATTACTGCTGTAATTGAAGATTGGGAATAAAATTGATGTAGCTTTTACTATTTAAATTACAAGCTGTTTATTTTATGTTGTTTGCTATTTAGAATGGTTTTTTATTTTGTAAGGGCAAGTGATATATGTATATGTCGTAGCGGTCTTACTTTACGTGAATAAAAAGGTGTCTACTCAGAAAAAACACATGTTATTGCAATAAAAACAAACTAACATTACTACTTTTAAAAATTGTCAAAGCACATTGAATAAAATTGATACTCAAAGGAAAACTTACAGTTTTACAATGTGGACCCCAAGTTTTCAGACAAGAACAGGTCATGTGAGAGCAAGAACTTTTTAAAATTCGTATAAAAGTTGGGATTAGTTCTGCGATTTGTTTATATATCTTCTTGATCACCTTCATACTCTTATCCTACTTATATAGAGTCGGCTCATAAAGCATACAGGTATATCGCTCCAAAATAAATATAAGTGATTAGTTTTGATTTTATCACCAGACGCCTACTTGATGTCAATCTTTCAAGAAATATTTATTTTTAAGTGCCCTCCAAAGCACGGAAGCGCTCAGTAGTTATGTCACTAGCGGTCACCCATCCAACTCATAACGTTGCTTAACTTAGCTGATCGGTTAAGAACGGCTAAGCAATTTTCTTGTATAATATGCTAATGTGACTCGCTGTATATACTCTTTGTACAATATCATATTATTACTATATTAACGTAGTCTTGATTTGGTGCGTCACTGACTTGCAATAGGTTATTTATTATTTTCAAATTTAACCTCCAAAATCCTTATTGGTTTAAAACTCCGCTACACCTTCGTGGTTAATGAATATACTTACTAATGTTCAAAATATCCAGTGGTTGAAATATGCTGAACATTTGTATGTCAACAAAGAATTTTGTTGGATTTTGCTTGGCCAAAAAATGTACGAAACCCAAAAAAATAAGCAAAGCATTCTTTGAGTGTATTACCACGGTAATATTATCTATTAATATTACCGTGGTATTACTGCAACAACGATTGCCTACGAGTATGCATTGACAGGGATTCACATGCATTTATGTCAAGGTGTGTTATCGCGTGGTATCGCTCTCACAATTAAATGAAACTAGGTCACATAAAACAATTTATTCACCCTCTCTCCAAATGCTGCAAGCAGGCTTGAGGGTATCATAAAAATACAAATATTTTAAACTAGTTGCTGATTCCGACCGCAATTTTATTAGTAATCAACAAGAAAAAGCTCTTCTTTTATTACTGATCATATCATCATTTGACCATACTCTCACCTGACGTAAGTGATGATGTTCTGGTCGAAGGTGTAAACAGGCTTAACCTAGAATTACTGGCTCTCAAATACAGCTGCCGGAACACACCGTTAGGTGCTTGGCGACAGATTTCTACTAGAGGGTGGTCAGCCAGGCGGGCATTCGCAAAATGCCCTACCACCATGCTAAGACTGTAGGTTGTTTGTGTTATTTGTGTACGATAACACTCAGCCAATTATGAATTAATTGTAATGATTATCTTTTTGTTTAGCACAGTATACCATCAAATAGGGTCGCATTTAAATGTCTTCTACGTCGGTTTTGTAATTTTAAATACACAATAAAATAACTGATATTGTCAATATGCATATACCTCGATGACATTGTAACAGCATGTCTTGTCGATGGTGACCAGTATAGTGCATTGAGGTTATTACAAATTGTTTTTGTAAGCGGTATTGTTCAATAAAAACGGCACTTATTTCTAGCATTGAAAAGTATTAAATAACTTGTGGAATCGTACGACGAAAATGGTTGCTCAGAGTGATTCGAATCAGCATGATACCGATCAACATATTAATTCATACTTTTCAGTGTTATAAGTTGGTTCGTTTTTTCAATAAATAATTTTACTGTATCTGAAAGAGTTAAAGAATTTTATTTTTAATAAGTTGACTACAGGGAATACATAAATAAGTCTTAAAAATAATACTACAGCGACTACAACTTGCAGCACAAGGATACATATGGACTCCCCCTCTGGGAGGTTACTGCGTTCTGTTATGGTATATAATGCTCGCCACATCCAACGAGAAAATCTGTCACCAATATCCTAACGGTGAATTCCGCCAGCCTTGAGAACGAGTAATTCTAGGTTAATGCCATTTCCTCTCCTCTCCACTCATCTTACCATCAAGATAGTGGTCAAAGACGTAATTTCTAGAGTTAATGTTGGTAATTACATAAAAATATTACACCCCTTTTTTTAGGTAGTCGTGTCAAAAGAATATTGAGTACATTTTAAATTTTCAAAGGCCGATATTCTTCTAACGAGATCTTGGCAACAATGAAAGTATTTCTCTAGATATGTGGCTAGAAATGTTTTAAATTGAAATATTGAAGCTATATTTATTTTGGCCATTTGACGTAAACTGAATTCAAAATTTCCTGGGACTCAAAAGTCAGCCACTATATTAGAATCGTTTTTAATAAAATGCAGCAGCTTCATGAGTGGAATTATATAGATCATTGTATGAACAAGAAAGAAACTACGGAGATACATAGGTACCCTTTATTTTGTAACGGCTGATAGGTTAGCCTTACACTACAATGTCACATGTTGGTATATTCAAATCTAAGTCAATCACACACACCCTCATATCACTTTTATAACACTCACATTCACCATTCACACTTAGACACCCAATTTACTTAGTATGCGCAATATTATTTAAGAATTTGTAATTCATTTATGGATCATATATTATAGTTTATTTATGTTTATATAAAATCTAATTGAACATACAATTAAAATTATGTACTTAGGTCATTTCCAGTCGGAGGGCGCTGATGACTGTAACACAGTTTATAACTACAACAGGCATCAACGATCCAATTAGATAGTTTTTACAACTTTTGTACTCGTATTAAATGCATTTTACTAGAAACTATATCCAATATGTATGTAAATTCCGAAAAATGGTCAATAAACTTATTATTATTATTATTAATTGATGACATGTGGAGACTTATAAAGCTTCACCTTGAAGATACTGGCTCCTGAAAGCAGCGTTGTGTGTTTGGAGACAGACTAAACTTGAGGGCGAGAGCTAGCCAAGAGAGCATTCACAAATTGCTCTTCTCTATTCAAATATCTACAAATTCTTATTGAATGTTGTAGTTTTTGTTATGTTAAGTATGAAAATAAATCGAACCCATATTTAATGATACAACAAGTACAACGTTTTCACCCACTTTACCCCCTGAAAGGTTGCCTTTAAAAAAATTATTTCTTCCTTCAAGTCTCTGTGATCAGTGGTTTAGGCTGCACGTTATCTGTCAGTCAGTAAGGCAGACTTAGACTTAGAGTCTTATATGTATAGAAGATAGAATTGTTTCTTAAAGCCTATTTTGATACTCCACTCTATGAGATTCCTAGAAAAAAATACTCACAGTATAGCGTCTAAAATCCGTCAGTTTGATTTTTTATATGTACCTAGTCTAGTATCACTTTCTATCAAGACGAATCAAGGTTTGGTTTGATTTTATTTACTTTCAATTATAGCATCAATGAAAACTCCCAAGGTGGGTAGGTAACTGGTAACTGGGCATAAAGTTGAAGGCATTTTTTTATTATATTTCGTTATTGAAGTATACATGCATATTTTTTTTCCGGCGGTATGCCGTTATTAAACAAAATACTATGAACTATATACAACACTACAGCTACTACAATAAAAGCATTTAGACACCTATAAGTCATAGCAGACTCATAGGCAGTCCAAATGCTCCAGCCCACTCCCAGTTGGCAGCGTGCCCAGCATGCTGGCAGCATTGCCCCGTTGAATTGCAATGCTTATTCGTTGAGCCAAATATGTGCCAGCATTTTGATCACGCGTCGCATCGACCAAGCGCTCAGATAGGTTTTGGAAAATACGATGAGCTCCCGGTCCCCACGGACCCAACGTCTCTACACCAAACGGCTCAAATATGTAACCCATACCGAGGTTAGCATATTTGCGCCGCTTGAGTTGCTCCGCCGAAGTAGCCGCAGCGCCAGCCCTCACGTTGGTTTCAGAAAGATGTGACGGCGCTAAAGTGTCCACGCACGTAGCGTCCCACACTAAGGGCCGTCCTAACTTCCACGGAACCAGAGTCATGCCGTCAGGTCTTTTACCATCGTCACGCATCAGACCATTCGGTTCGAGAATAGCTGGAACATTGGCGCTGGTAAAAGCCCGGCGAATGATATCGTTAAGGCTGGCGTGGCGGGAAATTCGACCAGCACTTCGAGAGCAGGAGAGGCCATGGTGACCGAGTTGATCAACTGCAGTACCACACTGGCAGTGATGTGCAACACAACACCTTGCACCCAAGCGTAAGCTAATAGCTAGACGAAAAGCGGATGGATCTATAAGGCTACCAGTTTTGTAAGAAGGAATGGCCTGTAACCAAAGACCGGATTCCCACACAGAAACAGCGAGAATACGAGCACGATCTGCGATGCTAGAACACGTATTTAAAAGATCTTTCCGTGTTAGCTCGCATAGAGGCCGATCCCACTGTTTCTGAGATGACAACATTTTTGGGAATTCAGTATTTGGACAAGCCAGTCTCCATGTGTTTTTGGCCTCAGCCAGATATGCTACATCGAAAGAGCCTAAAGATCGTGCAAGAATTTTTTCTACTAATTTGTGTGTACTGTGTACAGAAGACAAAAAAGCTGGTAATGCCACACTAGAAATTTTGCGTATCCCTATGCCCCCCAACCTCACAGGGAGGGAAGCTTGCACCCAAGCCCTATCATCCATCTCAACATTCAAAACCGACACTAACGTATCTTTTACTAAGTTGTCTAAGCTTAACAAAAGCTCACTGTGTTGCCACAGCTGACAACATCTTAAATAGTATGTAAATTTAGGAACGAAAAGGCAAAATCTTATAATTGTAAAAGCCATATGGGCGTTAATTTTGGATAATCTGCTAGAAGCATTTCTAAACTTTTGAATTTGTTCTTCGACAAATGGTGATAAAGATTCGTTAAGAATCGGTGAACCCAAAAGACGAAGCGAACTTTTTTCTACTAATTTTATATTAGGCGCAAGTAAGTTGAATTTTTCAATAATCGAAACTTTATCCGGACAAGTATCACAAACAAAAAGTTCACATTTAGAAAAATTTAGTTCAAGGCCAATAACACGAAAATCGTCTATAAGTACTCGCAAGTCATCCAAAACCGTGTTCGCATCGCCTCCTAAGGTTCCGTCATCCAAATACCAAACGTTAAGTTTTGATTGGAGACGTTGAATTATTGAGTGGATCGCAAGGCTAAAAATGGCTGGTCCCAGAGGATCACCCTGTTGACATCCTACGGAAGATAAAATAACGTTATTTTGGTATGTTAATTTTGACGGTTTGCCGTAGCATTGCCAAAGAAAAGGGTATAATTCCGGAATTTTATCTTTCACTTCAGTCAAAAGAGTGCCTCTATCTAAAGAGTTGAATGCATTTTTAACATCCACCTTCAAAAGCACATCTCCACAATTTTGATCAAGAAATGTGCGAAGTGAATGTACAGCAGCCTCACAGCCACCCTGTGAACCAAAACCGAGTTGCAGTGGTTGAAAAAGATTACTTAAAAAAGCAACCTTTTTCCTACAACCGCATTTGGCTGTGAGGCGACGATAAGTGGTGCCTACTGCTATAGGCCTAATACCACCATCTTTTTTATTTAGGGCACATAAATTCGCACCGTACAGAATTTCGGTAATTTCATTGTTGACCTGACCCGACAACATCAAATTAACCAAAGCCGTCACATCCCTTAAAAGTGTCTCGCCTACCTCACCAGAACTAAAAGATAAAATATCTTTTAAGTGCTGAGGCGTCAGGCCATCAAGGCCACCGGCTGAACCACTTAAAAAAGATGCCACGGCTGCAGAAACATCCTGTGGGGTCACCTCAACAATGTCTTGTATAGGAGATTCGGGAAGGTGGAGACCTGCAGTTGCAGGCGGATGCTTTTCAATTAGGGAATTCAACGTATCAGATGTAAAAGGAGCGATTGTATCACTCGAAAACAAGATGCGTGCCGCGTTTTTAATATCACCATCAGTAATTTTGTTTTCTACTATTTTAATAGTAGCTGAATCGAAATTATTTGTTTTTGTATTCCGCCGCAGAGGCGGAATGATTATAGTTGTGCCAAAAGATTGCTCTTCCCGTGCCCTATATTTCACGCAGTTTTCTTTTACTCTAGTAGTAAGTGATTTTTTGTTAGACGGATCAAAATTCACGTGAAATACGTGGTACGGGAATGCTAGAAGATGCTCCCAGGCTTGCGTAGTATTAGTAGCCAAGACGTTTTTAATGGAACAAGATAAAGATTGGGCAACAGAAATTCTTGCACCCCGAGGTATGCGTTTTAATAAAGGAATGTTATTTTTGTACGAGCTTAAAACCTCCCAAAACGGTTTGGAAGGCGTAGCAGGGCTCGCAACACTGCTACTACTTACGTTTTGATTATTAATTGGTGCCGAAAGGGGAATTTCTATTTGTTTATGACACCTTGTTTGGTGAATTTTGAGGCCTTTATGACCTTTGAAATAACGAGCCTGGGGGCACTGCGGACACAACATCTGGCTATCTAGCGATACAAAGATCCCCGTTACAGCATTCATTGTTGGGGCACAAAGCATTGTTTACAAAATAAAGCAAAGCTTATCTTAGAATCTCTAGTGTGACGTCTCAACCCGGATGAAGGCTCGCGTCAACAACGTCGTCGCAGTGCGCGCGCCGGTGTCGCGGGCAGCGTTGCCATGGAAACAAAAATAACTGATTAGAAATTAGCTCGACAAGAAATGTCAAAAAGCTATTGAATAAATAAGCTAATGAAACTAACTACAGAGGCCCAAACGAGCCCCACAAACAATACCTCGCAAAATTCCACTAGGAAGAATGCGGGTGATGGGCAGAAAATGCCTATCTACTATCTGAAAATAAAATTAATTATTTTTTGAAGATAAATCTGAAATTTACTGACCTGTCACGTTGATTGTCAAGTTCAGAATATCATGCATATTGTACCGACCTACATATCGTTGGGATAAGGATAGATCATGAACTGATAACTTGCCAAGTGACAACAAATAATTATATTATTCGAAAAATCGGTGAATACCACCTACCTCATCTCTTGCAGGACTTTTCCAAAGTTAGAAATATTTTTTTCTTTTTACATAGAACTTGCTAGGAACACCACCTGTGTCTGTTTTCGTAGACAGTTATTTATTTATTATTTAGTAACCGGCTAGGACTCGCGTAATATTTACTAGATATTACTTTGACCAGTTTCGAACTTTTTTGAAGTTTTACGCGAGTCCGAGCTAAATAATACTTATGGACAAAACCTACGACAGTTTTTAGTTATTTATTTATTATAAAACAGTACATCTATAATAGCAGGTTGCATAAGAGTAATCATTATTATAACAATTTGTGAGAGGATTTACAATAACAAATTTAAAGGGTGGACAAGAAAGACGTACGATTATTAACTGTATTGCATTGTAACGGTATGAGGGAGCGATGCATGGGAGGTGGGGATAAGTAGCTCGATTCTCGTAAAAATACTCGCCATTGAGCGCTTCACGAGTGAGCATTGCGATCAGTGAAAAATTTTGTATGGCAGCCATCTTAAATTCCGCCATTTCGGATTTTACATGTCATTCAACTGCTCTCCTAATATTATAGCAAGTTTGCTTAGCAACCTGTGTAGATTATTTTTTTGTAATTGTAAGCCTGAAGTGGACAAATTGGTTTTAAGTACGTAATATTATCTACTTGTAAGATCTTTTTGTACATTTATCAATAAAACCATATTCTTCCGCGTTCAGACATGATTTAGGTATCAAGTAACACGGCAAGCTTTCTCCAAATAACTGGGTACTCCAATTTGCAACTACATACTAAGCACTGACTTTTACTCATTTAAGTAATATGGGAAAACCTAAACACTCTTTAAACTGAAGTATAAAAGGCACGCCTTGCAATTCAGATATGGTTCTCACGTATGTTGATCGTTATAAAAAATATAGGCACAAATATAAGAACAGTAATAAAGTATACGTTTATTAGGGCGTCCTAGAAGCCTGAGTACCCAATAAACGATTTCAACCGTGACTTTGATTTAAACTCAATTTCAATGACTCAATGTGTTAAGGGCTAACCTTGCCAAGGATCCAGACGCTGTAAAGTTTTTATTATGTTTCGCGAAACCGCACGTGAAGGTTAATTCACCATTGCGCGATGTGAAAGAGCACTTTTATATTAGCTATACCTATCTTTTTATACACTTACCATCAAGTGAGATACTGGTCAAAGGCTAGCCTATATATAAGCTATTAAAAAAAAATTAAACAGTCCTTTATATTTATTGCAGCTAACATGATATTTTTTTTAGTTAATAACACCTTAGAATTACTAATAACAAATATTTTAAAAATGTTTAAAGAAAACATTAAATTAATATTTTGATATAACACCTATAAAATTTAAAAACATATCTGGTGACCATTCCGCCTAATTTTCCTGTTGAGCCGACGTGATGTCACAAACACCACGCAGCCAAACCAGAATACATATATACTCGTACATAATACGAGCGAGCTTTCTCGATCGTGCGCACGTAGAATTATTATCTCTTTCGTGTAGAAACGAAACGTTTCGAAAATTCTTCCGGTTTGGCTGCGTGGTGTTTGTGACGTTACGTCAGCTTAGCAAGAAAATTAGGCGGAATCGTCACTTGATTATATTTTTTAAGTATTTTATTAAAATATTAATTGAATGTTATCTATAAATATTTTTAAAGTCTTTGTCTGTATTAAATATTGTTTTATTAATTTAACGTAACTAATACGGTATAACCAATTACATTAGCTAGTGAATTCAAGGCTTATCTATAGTCTTATATACAAATAACTAAATAAAACAGTAACAAAATCCAAAATTACGATACATACAAAATAATAAAAAAACATTTGAAGACACAAAATACAATATCAATAATATATATATATAGCAAATAAAATGTATATCCTGTTAACAATCGAAAAATACAGTTAACGTGCTAAAATATCGAAATTAAAACCAAAATTACAATACAAAATGAAATGATAAATTTGAAAAAAAAAAAAACATAAAAATAAATTAATATCGAAACACTATAGTAAAATATAATGTCAATTAAATATAAATCAATACATGTATTATATCATTAATTGAAAAGGATAGTAATTATGCCAAAAACAAAAATTATAACATTACCAGAAGTCAAAGTCACACTGACACAAGTATGCCCATTCATCATCGTCACTCATTTATTTAACTTTTTTAATATGGATTTCCGCAAAGTAACGCCTGAATCTATTCAATACCATAGAATTACATTTAAGCTAAATATTGAGAAGATACTGTTGGACATCTCTAACGAGAGAAACAAGTGCCACATCCATATGTGTAATGTATTGTAAAACAAATTTCCAGGTTTAGACAATAACATTAGACTGTGGCTGGGTATGGACCCTAAACAAGACAATTTGAATTTCTATCTGGCATAAAAAACATAGAATATATATAATAGAATTATATAGAATTACCTTATTAAACCAAAACAAGTGGTCATAGTAAGTACGTTTTGGTGCCTCAAAAATCAGTAGTATGTTTCTGGCCAGCCGCCAAACTTGCCAGTACTGGTCCTTTTACATTTAATGCTCTTAAGTTTCATGTAGTGAACCGACCAACTTATGAGGTCGAAGATTATTCTCGTATATTTTGTTAAGAGGTTTACTTCAAATTGCTTTCTAGAGAAATGGCCGGTGTTACTTTACGGTAGAACATCCAGTAAATCATCTAGTACACAGGATAGTTATTTGAAATATGTATTAATTTATTTATAACATTTAATGCGGACTTCGATCAGACTTACAGTGTTTTCAGCAGTCCTTGAGAGCCAGTAAAATTACAGGCACACGAGGCTTAGCAACTGTATGTCTCAGAATCTCAGTTCTTAGGTTGTTGATGGGTGCAGTGCAATCGTCACTTGTGATCAAATGTGTTATAGACAGAGGTCGTTTAACATCAGATGGTCTTGGTGCTTGTTCCGTCACAATCCAATAAAAAAAATACATATCTATATACCATATCTAGTTTAATGTTATTTAGCGAAATTAGGGCAAAATCATGCGTCTATGTGAGATAGGTGTTGCTGCACATTAGGGTTACAAATGAGATAACACCATCACATCCATACGATCATATTCGTGACCACTTACGACAAACACTGTACTGGCCCGTGGAGTTCCGGGCTAGAATGTCACCCCCCATCTCTAACCGTGGGTGTCGTAAGAGGCGATTAAGCGTAACACACCAGAAGGTGGGCAGCAGCGCTTTCTGAGTACCTGATAGCTCAAACTGCGATCCCCAAGACGTCTGCCAAGCGTGGAAATTATGGCAAAACCCCCCTTTATGGGGGAGACTGTGTTCAGCAGTGGACAATCTGGCTGGTACGATTGCTAAGTTGTATGTTAATTATTGGTAGTATGTCAATACACATGATATAATTGTAAATTGGCATTAATTATCATCGATAACCATAACTTCAATCGTTAGGCCTCCTCCAATAGGAGCATTTCCTCCAATAGGAGGGATTTCCCTTAATCCCCTCGCTTGGCACGCGTTACTGGGATTGCAGTGTAAGACAACAGTCTTTCAAAAGTCTGCCCAACTTATGGTATTTTTGCCATCGTCGCCTTTATGACTCTCACGGTACTATACTGGGTAATATACCTGAACACATTTTTAATACCGTAGGAATTTAACCATTACCAAAATTAAATTATTAGAACAGTAGTACAAATTCTAATGTGTACATTTTAATCTATCCACTCCGCCACATCTTCCTGTGGGAGTCATAGGAGGTGACAAGGGAAAAAAAGCCGAAGTTGTGTAGCAGCGCCTTCTAAAGGACTGGCACCTTACCACTGCTATTCCCAAGACGCTTGGCAAGCGCGGGGATTAAGCCAAAATCCTTCTAATTGGGCAGGATTGTGTTTAATGGTAGACGACCTTTTGATTAGATTTTAAAATTGAGCTGTGCCATGAATGTGAAAAATTTTACTATACGAGTACTTATACCTTGCTTGTGCTGATGAGACCTTATGTCAACAGTAGTTTCATTTATTATTTTCCTTCTAGCTAACAACGCTAAACTATCTGCTCATCTAGGATGGGAAAGGTTTTTAAGTTCAATCATGCATTACTCTCCATGCATGACAGTGTAAAGCTATACCTAATTTTTAACATAATTTTGTACAATTTCACTCAGCGAAAATTCCAGGGCAATAGCTTTATTTCCACCTGACAGGGAAAAATAAGAAAAGTAGATACGACTCTGTATACTATTGCAAAAAGAATATCTCAAATAGATAAGGTGCAATACAATGCAATACAACTAGGTACATATAAACAAATTATTAAGCAATAAATGTATAGAACTAGAACTGTCATTATAAATCTCAGGATAATACACTTACGAAGGAAATTTCGTAAACATTTACCAAATTTCCTCTAATAATCTAAGAAAATCACCAAGAGCTTGCGCGGGCTAAAATATTAAATCCACCAAATTCTTACCAAATTTAAATTATTGTCTACTCTTATCAAATATTCATTCCATTTTCATTATTGTCTGGGCTTTATTCTCAATTACGAATCATATATAAACTCCGAGCTTGGTCCTATTTAAAATTCACTATATTTTTCTAGCTCATAAGGAAGATACAAGTCTTCGTTACCCGTGTTACTGCCAATCTTACTAACAATAGTATCACAGGTATGTTATTCCTTCTCACCACCAACTGATCTGGTAGTAACACGGCCAATTTTAATTTCCCTTATCACTACTGGCCAATATATTTGAATAAACTGCTTCTGTTTTCCAAAATTATTAACATATAGGATACCTATAATTGAACACAAATAATATAAACATATTTCCGCTTGATGTCTATTTATCTAGGTTAAAAATCACGTAAGTGCAAATTACATTGAAATGCAAACATCACCATAAAATTAGCAAATTTTAACGTCCGCGTCGTTCATTCATGTATTTCTGAATTATGTCACAATTGTTAATGATTTTAAATAGTTGCAGGTTGTGGCTATACAAAAAATATTTTAAGTGAAATTAGACGTTAGCTTCCACAGCATGCACTATGAAAACATAGTTAAATTCAAAACTGTAAGTTATAAAAAACGTTATATGTTTCTGTACTGAGACTTCGTCATGGTTGCATCTCTGTATTAAATATAATCTAAGGGTCACGCTCAGCAAGTTTTTATTATGCTCGCGTCGTTTGTCACCGGGAGACAGAGGAAGCGTTAATTTGACATGGGATCGTCGCCCGCAGTGACCCACTTGCGTGAGGATTAGGTTATTTCGCGTGGTACCTTGTCACAGTTTTTGGTTATAAATTGTGAGGACGTGACATTAAGGTATAACTCCTGATGTTTTCAAGTTCTTTTGACGTTACCCATTCGAAGAAGGCGTTGTTAGGAAAACTTATTGTTTAAAATGAAATTGTTGACTGTTGGAATTTTAAATAAAAAAGGACTTTACTCTTTACAAAGAACCTCTGCTTTTATTATAATTATAAGAAAGTGTACACTCACTTGCTCCTACCTTCCGCAAATTCATAGGTAACTGGTGTTTCGGAAAGTAATAATTACTTCCCAGTTTGTTGCTAATACCTAGGTACTTGAGTTAGAAAACTCTCGCGAGTTTTGTGAGTTAATCATTATTATTTAGTAACTGGCTTAGACTCGCGTCATAACTATTTTCTTGAAATTTCTCTGATTAGTTCCAAGAGTTCTTCAACTGGGAGGCACGATTGTTCACAATGTCGAGCGCGGGCCTCTACTAAATAGGTACTGTAGCAGCCTGATTATCCACTGCTGAACACAGCCTCCCTCATTATGGGGGGTGGAGGAAGGGGGTGTTGCCATAATCACCACGCTTGGCAGGAGTCTTCGAAACTGCTGCCCACCTTCTGATGTGTTAACCTTAGTCGGCTCTTACGACACCCACGGGTAGAAATGGAGAGATGACATTCTACCCCAAGCAACCCAAGGGCAACTAAATAGGTATCTCTACTATATGTGACAGAAGTGACAATTCGGACGACAGAATATTGACTTTTGAAGTTCAGCGCCACTGCCTTGATACCAGTTACATATTGGGGCCCGCGCTCGACGCTGTGCACAATCGTCAACCAAAATAATTCAGATGAATTAATTAAATATTCTAATGCAAGTAATTAAAATAAGCTCAATACTGGTCGATGGAATTTGCTGTAAATATTAAGTAAATTCTAGCAGGTTGCTAAACAATACATTTTTCTTACACGTAAATTTACAAAGAAGTATTTTTTATAAACTGTATCGTTAATGGTACTTATTCTATTTACAGAATAAGTACCATTACAGAATAAGAAACCTCTCAGAACAACTGTTCTGAGAGGTTTCAGAACAGCCTCTCGAGAACACTATTTTACTACATCACTTAGAGTAAAACATCAGACTTTATTTCTATGTTTTTTAAAGTTTTGAGTAGCGCATTTTATAAATTTTCAAGGTATACCTTTTTTAGGCACACTTTTGACCTCCATATAATAATAATGCAACCCTTTTTTGAATTGAACATTTTAAAGAGCCGACATCAAAAAACTTACTTTGGTCAACAGATCTGTGATGTTTCTTTTTTAATATCAATGACCTGATTTACTGTATCGGTTTTATTCATAATTTCGAAACAGTCCTGAGAAAGCACAGAATATACAGAACATATATTACAGAATTTCAAGGGGTTTAAGTCTCTACTGTTAATTTTTTTAAATTATTAATTTTGTATGGTAGTAGGTCATTTTCAAATACTCTCCTGGCTTGCTATCATCTTCAATTAGATATTCTATCAGCAAGTCTTCATGTAGCTGTCCATGAGGGCTAGTTCTTATCTAAGTACAATCTATTTTCTATACCTGACCGCATCAGCAACCTAACCAGCACGTGAGATAGTGGTCAAAAGCTAACTTTTAAAGTGTAATAAAAAGAAACCATATATAAATATATGAAACAAAATAAGTAGTAAACCTAAAGTGTATATTGCCCCATCCAATATATAGTAATAAAACACATAAATATTTGAAAACTTTTCCCAAATGTACGGGAACGTGTATAAATCTGACAAATGAAAAGTTTATAACTAGGAAACTAATTGGTCCTTCGAGCCTTGATAGCCGGCGTAGATGGCACTCCAGGGTCCAAGCGGGTCGGTTATATTCGGTTGATATTTAAGGGAATATTTTACATTTTGGAAAGTGTTTTCATTTGTTTGAAAAATTACATAATACTTACCTACCTCCTATTGTACTGGATTAGAATAGATTTATTTGATATTTCTGTATAAATTCATGATCTCTTTTCCGTGCAGCTTCAATTTTCCTTCTGTGAGAACCGGCTTATATCGAATGAACATTAATAGTTTAACTTCCACAAATTTTCACTGCCATTTTACTGTCATCGAGTAATAAAACTAAACTGGCTGAAATAACAACATTAAATGCAGACGCCTGAATACATCAAGCCATTGACCACAAAACGGCATCCAAACATGAGTGAAAACTACCACTTCAGTATAAAACCAAATTATTCTGACACCCACATCCTTCTCTAATAGGTGTAAATAAGGTAAAGCCGTTAAGGCTCGAGGGGTCAAATTAAATCAGACGTGCTTTATTCAAAGAGCGAGAGCGATTTTATGATCCGTGAATATCGCAGAGGCATTTCTAGATGTTCGGATCAAATTTTTATTGTTATGGAAATACGAGTTTCCCTTTAGTTGGAATTTCAAAAGGGTCGATTAGAACGTCTGGTTTTGAAGGTTCTGTACAATGAGAAGTTTCCCCCTTATTTGTAAGATGTGCCCCCTTTGGGCCGAGTTTGGCTGCATTCTTCTGAAGGGTTTCCGAATTTTTAACCCCGTCGATTTTTCCAGATCCAAGAGCGTTTTTAAAAGTTCGCAGCTATTGAATTAGGAGTTCGCTCGATTGAATTTTACTACAATGTGAAATTTATTTAAAAGGCTAGCACAATAGATAGGTACATTTTTTTGTCATAGATGTAGTACGCTGAACGAAAATTTAATGGGGTGTCTTTTTTATGCATTTGGAATAAAATAATTATATCGTGATGTCTTATTTAGACTTTACAGATAAGATATTGTCGTTAGGGTATATATGAGCGGTCGGGTAGACAGATCAGTATCACATCTTATTGACGGTAGCGCCATCTACCCATATAATGATAAACTAATTAGGCTGGATTTTGAATAAACAACAGATTGATTACTTGTACTGCGAACCCGAAAACGCCTGCCAAACGTGGGGACACGGTAATATTAATATTACCGTGGTGGGGGCTTATGGCAAATCCCTCCAATGATGAAGACGTTTAACATCATGCTAACGTTCCAATTGATGGGATGAATTAGGTTATTATATGTCTAACATTTTACGCCAATTTAATGAAGCCGTTTTCAATTGTCTAACACATAAGATACTAATAATACACCATCTTCAACCACATCATCTCTTAACGTCAGCCATCAATAAAAATAAGTTAATGTAAGTCAGTAAAAAAGGTCACAATCTGAAAAAAAACAGACAAATAAACGTAGAAATGCTTGGACAAAAATACATACAAACATTTACTTATCTTCTTTTTGATGTTTGTAATAAAATATGCCCGTGGGATGCCGGGCATAGAATGTCACCCACCCATCTCAAACCGTGTGGATGTCGTAAGAGGCGACTTAGGATAACACACCAGGTGGGCAGCAGCGCTTTCTGATGAACTGATATCACACACTTCGATCCCCAAAACGCCTGCCAAGCGTGGGAATTATGACAAACTTCCCTGGCTGAGGGAGAAGGGTGTGTTCAGCAGTGGACAATCCGGATGGCACAGAAATAAAATATTGTTGATTATGGAAACACCTATGCGGGTTCGAGTTCCACTCGTAGTTCAAATTTTTCCTTTCGTTAGGACCCTTTGCGGATTTCGGATAACTTAGTTAATCTAATAGAGCTGGTCCATTATGACCTTCTTTAAAACATATTTTGACATACCTCAGTCAAGGTGAGAGGCTAGTAAGTTAGTGGCATATAGCTTCTAAAGCGTTTATAGCGACGACGATAAGAGCATCAAACGTCTCGTACGTATTCACCCAAGTCGTGTTATATTCCTATTACTTTCTGGAATATTCTAGAAACGTAGCAAATATACTTTTTACATCCATTTGCAACTAAAAGGGGGAGGCAGCGCGACCTATTTCGTTTTTCATTTCAAAACACGGTGCTTGAGCGAATGCATGTAATTTTCAATGCACGGAACCGTGACTTCCTAACTGGATATTTTTATTTATTTTAACGGATTGCTACTGCTATTTTTCTAAATTCAGGTTACAATTCTCATTTTATACATCGTAGAAAGCAGCTAAAAGAGAAACTTGAAAACAAATGAGTATTAATACTTATTCTTTATTTATCCGCAAATTCCCCGTGAGTGGCGGTTTAGAAGGCCTATGGCGACTAAGGGGAGAATACCAGAAGGTGGGAAGTAGCGCCTTCTGAAGAACTTCCAACTTCTACTGCGATATCCAATATTCCTGCCAACCTTGTTAGTTATAGAAAATCCAGGTGTAAAATAAGGAAGCAGTAAATCCAAGGTGCATAGTGAAGGGTTTTCGATTTGAAGGTGAGAGTTACATAAATGAGCTTTCGAAAATGCCATATCACCTTATGGTGAAGCTAAACACCCAGGTAGGTAACCATGGACCCTTAGAACGGAAGTCCATGGTTAATGATAGTGTAAACTCATAATGTAAAAATGTACTCTAACGGTAATAAATAATTCTTTTATTATTTTTATTTATTAATGCCACTGTGTCAGCATTAGATCTACATTGCATCATTAGGTTAGTTGTATACTATTTTTGGTCACGTAGGTATTTGAAAATAAAATATCGACAGCTGAAATGTCTATTATCAAAACCCTTAAAATTCAAGTACATCAAAATATTTAATATTATAACGCTGAAGTACAAAACAAGTACCTAACACCATAAGTACCTAATGGTTAGAAGTATCTATATTAATTTTTCACAGTATAATACGCCTACGGTAATAACATAGAAAGTTAAAATATTTAAAATTTTGAGTGGATAGAAAATAAATTGTTCAGTAGACAAAACTAATATTAAACAACTTGTGATAAATTATACATATTTCTTTGAATTGATACTTCTGGCGCTTTGCCAGCCTCTGCCACGCGGCACGCTCGCTTCGCTCAATCAGCTTACGCGTTGTCGTGGCTCCCAACTGGCCAATTATGTAATTAATACTAACAATCTGATTTAAATCATAAAAGCACATTCTTGATTTTAACGTAAGTATTCACATGTTTTTTTAACTAAATCTATTATTAACGGAAGATAATAACATTAACTAGTAACAAATGTGCATGCGTAATTCCAAAACCGCAATTTTTCTATGATATCAATCAGATATAGCTACAATGTACACAATTCTATCTCAGTAACCTAACGCTCCTTCTCGCCTCGCTCAGTAGCTGTTCGCTCTGTTACACCTAATATATTGCTGACCTAGGCCCGAATCCCTCACAAACCTATTTACGCGGTGTCAGCAGTATTTTTCTCTATATAAACGGTGGCTTCCAAAATTAAGTGTTCAGATTTATTGTGATAACTCCAGGAGTCACCAGACTCAATACTAGTATACCCTTCAGGTGGAACCTCTGCCCAAATTAGTAGCAAAAGTGAGTTGCGGGAACTTTTAAAGTCAAGTGTAAATTAATAATTTTATTTTTCAAATAAAATAAATGTGTGTGTGTCCATAAGTTGTTTTTTTTTAAGACAACTGAATAGGTCCACACAACAGCTCGTACCTTTATATGACTTTGCTCTTGATTTGGCTATATTCTATACATAATTATATAGGCATGATACAAACGTCACATAGTCAACTAAGTAATAAACGACATTACATATTAATAAAATAATATTTAATTACAGTAATTAGCTCGCTATTTGAGTACAAATAATGTAAGCCATATACGAATAAACCGTGTAATATAATAAGCTGTACCATAACCATTTGCTTTAATTCGTATCATAATATGACCGTATTAAAACAACAGCAATAATGTGGGGCTAACCAACTCTGTAACAGCCCATTTGTATGTAAAACAGTTGTGAAGATAATTTAAAGGATAATATTGTTAAAGATATATTGGGGTGGTACTAGATTATAAGCTTATTTTATGCGTGTTGTTCTTTGAAAGTTTAGTCTACATTGTAGATATTACTGTACTGTAACAGCCGGATCGTACACTGCTGAATACAGCCTCCCCTATTAAGGGGGTATTTGCCATAATCCCCACGCTTGGCAGGCGTCTTGGGGATCGCAGTGTAAGTTGTCAGTTCTTTAGAAGACGCTGCTGCCCACCTTCCAGTATTTTTCCCTTAGTCGCCTCTTACGACACCCACGGGATGATATAGGGAGGTTTAATTCTGACCCGGCACCCCACGGGGCATTGTAGATATTACATAAGGAAAATACATACTAACTTTATGTTGTTTTGTGCCACAGTAGTAGGATGAAATAGACATCAATCGCACTTGAATGGTTATTTTATTGGAGATTCTTCTGATAGACTTGTAAGTATTTGATTTCTACCTACATCTTGATCAGTAATGACGTCAACGAAGATGTAATCAGGCTAAATCTTAAATGCAAAGGTCTCAAAGTCAAGTGCTGCAATGCGCCGTTAGATGCTTGACGACAGGTCTAGCCCGGTGAGCGTGCATATACTTAACATCAAGCGGAAAGATCACCGTTAAACAACTACTTCCCCATTGGGGGATTTGTTACTATCCCAATACTTGGCAAGCATCTTAGGGATCGCATTAGAAGTGGTCTTCTTCTTCTTCTTCTTCTATCTTGAGGAGGCGATGCTTCCCACTTTCTGGTATTTTGCCCTTAGTCACCTCTTAAGACACCCTCGGGAAGAAATGTGGGTGAAATACCTACCCGGCATCCTACTATAATATGCATTTTTGTGTTCAGAAGTCACTGGAACATGTTCAGTTGATCCCTTGAAATCCTCCCAAATGTTTAGGGCCATACCCACAGGGCAAGACAGAACTCTACTAACGAGACTGTGTTTTCTGTCTGTCTGTCTGTCCATCCGTCAGTATACCACGGGGCTCTTTAATGGAAAATAACCACCCTGAAAATATGGTTTTGTATCTGTGAATATACTCGTACAATACAATACAATAATTTTCTACATTTCTTATTAGACGGTCTTTTGCAAGGCGGAACCTAATTGAGCAACGCTTTGCTTTGGGAGGGTTTTTTGTCAGGCAATGCCTATAATGGTCTATTGTGCCGCGCATATCTTATTCAACATCGACAGCGACGGATCATTATAAAAATTGTACCCTATTGGTCCTTACAATACTAACAAATAGTATCTACATGGGGCACACTAAAAGTTTTGCACTTCTAGCTAGTCGGAACTATTTGAATTTCGATTGTTATATTTTTAGAAACGACTTGGAACCTTATTAGTACAAAAAATGGCTGGAAATCATTTATCAATTGTTTTTTCACACATCAAAGTTATACGTACGCAACGAAAATGGAATTAAATCGAAAAGATTTTAGAGCAATGTTTTTTATGATTTTAAAAGTCCTCTTTCTCCGCAAGACTGTGCCGGTCGTCTTTAAAATGCTTTTGGGAGAGAAGCACCTTGTTTCAGCACCGTGAGGCGATGGTTTGCTGAATTTAATTTTTTTATAAAGGTCGGGTTTCTATACATGACGAATTTTGTGAAGGGCGGCCTTCAACTGCCGTCAACGAAAATAATGTGGAATCGGTTTATTGAAGAAAACCCGCGGATTACCTACGAGGCAATTCGAGGACTATTAGGGATTGGTATGAGCCTAATTCAGAATGTTTTAGGCAAATCTTTTAGTGTGACCTACGTATCAAATCAAAACTATAAATATGATTCTAAATATGCTCGTTGATGTATATTTCAACATGAAAGAACGAGCAAAAAGTGTTTTTATTCTACTACCACTAAAAATTGCCATCAGGTAGTTGACTAAGTATCTGTTTCTAAGATCGTCAGCATAATATAAGTTGCGTTGAATCAATAATGATAAGAAGTTTTCTTATACTCAGTTCTTAATTCCTTAAATTCATCATTAAAAATACCCTCGTTATCAGAATCTATCTGTGATCAGGGTTCACGGGGTATGAGATCGTATACAAACTACCATGCCGCAGGTCCTTGGTTCCATCCCCAGCGCCGGCTTCAGCCTTATCGCGGAAATCAGCAGCTATAACAGTGTGTTCTAGCAGCAGTCCTTGAAACCCCGTAAATTACAGGCACATGAGACTTAACAACTGTCCATATGAATCAAGGTGATGGGAGCAGGGCAATTCGTCTATTGCGAAGAAATGCATCTGTTATAGGCAGATTAACACCGTGTGTGTCCTGTCACAATCACAAAAAGAAGGATTTAAATATATTGCTTTCAACTTGGCCAATTTATTGAAACTTAAAATTGAGGTTTCGTGAATGAAAAACACACAAAGCATCCTCATAATATAGAAAGTCAGATATTCCGCGGCTTTTCGAAAGCCTAGTATGCAGAAAAAAAGAATAAAGAAACTCAAATTTTGATACATAGCTATTATGGTAAAAAAATTGAATGAAAGAAGTATTGCGTGTACTATGGAATATACTTTGTTCTTGTGTTAGCATACATAAGCTTGATTAGATTTCAGAGCACGTTGGTTCTCTGTAAGATAATCAATCAACCAAATAATTTATTTGAGATATTATAAATAAATATATTATAAATATATTTACTTCAGTATCATAATTAAAATGTAATAAACTAATAATGAGTACATATTAATAAGTAATAATAAATCAGCTGGATCGTACGTCAACCAGTCCACTGAACACAGCCATTAAGAGGGGCAACATAATCCCACGCTTGGAAAGCGGTTTGGAAATCGCAGTTAAGTGTGGCAGTTCTCCAGAAGACGCTGCCGCTTATCTACTAATATTTTTCCCATTGTCACCTTTTCGAACCCCCAAAAGCAGATCCTGGATGAAGCTTTTCCAGCTCGGCACCCCACGGGGAGTTCGGGGCTCGTTTGAGTACACACGTTTTGTAAAATATTGTTACAATTATTTTATTTATTATTCAATTTTCATAACGATGCGATTTTAATATGTTATTGAGACAACGACTCAAAGTCGTTGTCTCAATATGACAGATTGAGGGCGTACGGGGGACGGCGAGGCTTCGTTTCACATGCGAGTGAGCGAAGCCGAACTACGCAATATTTATATTGAGTGTGTGAAGTTTTTTTTATTAAATATATATAGTGAGATTTCGGAATTACAGAAATCTATCAGATACTACACATACTATAAAAACATAATAATTAGAAATAAAATTTGTAATGATTCTATTTACTATAGGTCACAAGACACGATAAAGGAAGAATTTAAAAAAAAATTATAGCTGTATTCATAATTTTTTTGATATAGAGATATATATGGGATCGTGTTTTTGGATCAAGAGTAGTGTTTATCATATCGTTTAGAATATTACCTATTTTATTCATATATGTTACACTATTTCTAAAAAACATGTTCTAAATTTGCCTTTTCGAGACTGCCAAAACTTATCTTAAGACTGTCGGCCACTACGCTTATATATGCTATTGAAAAATGCATGTAGTTTATTATATTAAAAAAAATATCACGGCTTCTTTACACATAACTTTCTATATTGATTTTTTTTTACGTTTTGCTACAGTAGTACAACGTGTCAACTTGTTAACCACACGATAATGCCCTCCAAAACGTAATCGAAAAATACCAATGTTTAACCATCGGTTAAAGTTAAACAGCTTCTATCATCCATCACTCGGATTGACGGATAGCGTCAAGTTGACAGTAATTAAATTTCACGCCCGCATTCGATGCATCGGTTCTGGTAATTACGCGGTTAAGTATGGGTAAAGTGACCCTTGTCGCGTCGAGATTGGTATTGTAGATTAGAATGATTAAAAATCTTTGTCATTGTTCTATTTGGGGACGGGCTTGTTATGATTATAACCAGTACCACTTTTTAGCAACTGGATTCAATAATTTACCATAATATCACCTTATTCTGATTCCTTATCTCATATACTTAAATGGTTCATTCTCAAAGAAAGGTTATACAAGTTCAATAGAATACGCACATATTATGCGAGATAGAGTGTATATGTAGCTGGTAGTATCCCTATAAGCTATATAATATCTTAGCTTTGTGTATAGTTTTTGTAGAACCCTATAATAGTCGCTTGAGCATCCGTCTGTCGCAAATTCACAGCCTATTTTAACAATTAGAGGTTTACTATTCGATGGTATGTTTTCCTTTTTCTATATCTGCTACCCAATTACATCGCCAATTTTGAACGGTTTTGATTGTTTGTTAGATCAAATTTCTATGATGTGGGCTGTTGTAGGCTCGAAATGAAACTATCGAATGTTGTTTAGATACTTCTTGTATCTAGTAGTTGCATATCAGTTTTATTTGTTGACAAATATGTATATTATATAGTGAACTTAATAATAAAATATTAGAGATTATATATTGGGTAATAAGAGGCCTATTACTAATTACTATATACACAATTCCCTTAAAGGATCTATAAAATGATACTACATATTTTCTCTGATTACAACGTTAAATCGTAATATATGGTTAAAACACCTTTTTAGAGTCATATTACAATATTCTTGAAACTTACATAATATCTATAATAATAATTTATTTGCAAAAAAGTATTAAATGTGTTACAGTTAATACCTTTAAACTAAGACCATTGTTTACACTACTTTTTTATTACTATGATTTACAGCGGGTCCCAAACTAGGCAAATCCTGTATCTTGGCGACCCAAAGAAGGTGACAAGGTGCAACTTTGACACTCACCTTACGAATGATCTAAATCATCTATGGCCAGCATGCTCATAAGTTGACCTATGCTGATCCATTACATGCTTGTCACAGTTACATCACGACTCCACAAACCAAGATTTACCAAAAGAGATATAGCGCGCAGTTAAAATAAAAGAGATTTGAAAAATTAATGTAAACATAGTAACCTATTTTCTGACAATAATAATACAGGTATTTATCTATGCATATGTATACCTATACATATATATCTTTCTGTGCAAAATAAAAAGAAAAAGATACTTTTTCAGTGTTACCTCAAAAACATGGTAATTGCAAGTCTTGTCAGTGGTAACCAGATTGAGCATTGTGTTAGATTGAAAAAAATATTTTGTAATCAGTTTGTATGAATAAAAGAAAGGATGAAAACTTACAACAAACAAGTCGGTTCCGGTTTTAATAAAAAAACTCTGAATCTTCGGATAAAAAGTAGAAAATTTGGTGACCCATTCACTGTCGTATATGGTGTTAGTCAATGTATCACATTTCGTCAAGCCTGTATTTCATGAAGAGTTGGGGAAATTGCTATCACGATTTAAGGTAATTAGTATTTCCGCCTACTTCTTATTACGTAGTTAATTTGTTTCTGTACTTAATTCAAAACAGCGGCAAGAAGATAAGTCTACAAAAACTGACACTAAGACATGGATCAGAATAAAAGCATACGGTGATGGCCGCAGATAGCCAAGATACAAGATTACAACATTAAGATTTGCTGTTCTTGAAATAATTCAAGTTCTCAAAAAGCTCTTAGTACAAACAAAATTGGTTACTTAAGCAGGTAAAGTGAATCTAGAGTTCCATAAATAATTTGTATTTTCAACGTCTTCAGGAGTAAATTATTCATACATACCTCATCCGAAGACGGTTTGTTTCTTCTTTTCCAGGCTTCAAAATAAACCAATGAATCCTATAAGTGGATCAAGAATTGAGTTGAGATGATAAATTGAAATGCTATAGAGCACATTGGTTCTATAAATGTTAATGATACGATACCGCAAAACATTGGACAGTAGGTTCTGTCCATGTGTTCACCCGCTTGAAATTTGATTTAAAAATCCTACAACTCCCGGCTTAAGAATATAACAACTGCTCTATACCCTTCTATTTAGTGACGAGAAAGATTAATACGATAAACAAGTATATCAATTAAAAAAGGAAAAAATCTGACTGCTTATAATTTATTTTCGTTAAAAATTTTATCGTCCCATTGAACATAATACTACAAGTTTTATCTAACGTCTTAAATCCGCCAGTTTGTTTTTTATTTATTTTTATGTACTTAGTGTTACTTGCGCTGTCAAGATGAATCTAACAATATCTCTTACATTGAAAACGGTCTCTTTTTGGGCAGTTGTGTAAAAGGCGTCAAACAAGCAGCATGCTACCTTTCTTATCGATCTTGAATACTATCAAAGAATGAGACCAGCTTACGGTACACATTGTAAACTCCTAGTTTTAAAATTGTAAGAATTTTCTAGACAATATAAATATACTGCTATGTTCCTTAATTTTTGAAGTGCTCGCAGCAAAGTTTTCTAAGCTGTTCTTAACCAATCAGCTAAGTCCGTCCCCAGTGGTCATGATCCGCTAGTCACATTACTACTGTGCGCTTCCGTGCTTTGGAGGGCACGTCGGTCCCGGTTGTTGTCTTAGGATGACAGTCGTATATATAGCATTATAAAATGGTGGTAGGGCATTTAACCTAACGTTATGCTCCGGCAGCCGTCATTGAGAGCTAGTAATTCTAGGTTGGCCTGAAAAACATTTTCGACCACATTATCACTCACCATCATGTTGACATAGTGGTCAAGGGTTAGCCTAACAGGTATAAAAAAATATTCCTTTGCAGAATTGAAGGATTAACCTTCTGCTGGCATCCAACTCTGCAATTCTCTAGACGCCTGCCAAACGTGGGGATTATGTAATCCCCTCCCCTAATGGAGGGATGTTTTTGTTCATTACTCTACCGTTAAACAAAGGTCTCCATTGTGGTTGTTGATGTAAATAAAGTAAAGCTGCAAAATCAGCTTTTATTAGCTGTAAGAAATAAATGGCAGTGTTTAGACCGCCATTACTCGCTGAAAATAGGAAATATAAGGTAGCTTAGTTCAAATTGTATGCCATTATCGGCATTTGTGTAATTGTCCCAGCAAATAGTTGCCATAAGCGTGTTCACACAAACACAGTCATTGTTTTAAACACATTGATTTCAATTCCTGCATTCAATTTTCTGTTATACAAACTGTTTCACGATGGATGATAAATATTTATATAGCAAGTTTATAACCGTTTAAAAAAACAAAGTTTGATAGAAGGAATATAGAAGTTAAAGGAAGGTTTAGGAATACATAGGTACTATTTTGTTCTTTCAGATCCCACTGAATGGAACTGAAAAAAATATGATAGTAGTTTTGTGGTTCATTAATGAAAACTTTTCGCAGATGGCGCTGTGTGTTTGTTACTTGGCAGAAATGTTGTTTATAGACTGGACTTTTTTAAATTTACCGACATTTCCTAGCTGATCGCTTCTCTAAAATAGGAATAAAATCATTGAGGTGATCAGTTTGAACCTTAAAAAAACACTTATATTCATTATATCATATATTATTTCCCATTCTCGTGGCATTACCTATATTGGTTGTGGTATCTATGCATGAAGGAACTTTAGTCAAAAATATAAATTTTATCTACCTATGTCAACTGACATAGGTAGATAAAATTTATATTTTGCAAACAATCATTTCAATTTATTAGATTAATAAAATCGTTTTCTCTACAGATTAGAGTCGTAATGTTTTAAAATGAATAAAATTTTCATAATCGTTTAACTTAAAACTTCTTCAGAATTGCTCAAGAAGGAGTAGACTTCTGTTTCACTCTCTATGCCTATACCTACCTATAACGCTCCAAAATGATGTCACTAGAACAATGTTTAAAAATAGTTGTTTATAGTCAAAAAATACCTAATATCTCCTTATACTTATACCATTACAGTATAATATATATTTAGCGCCATCTGTGTAGAACTAGTTCAGTCAGCTTCTCCATTCAATATCTGAGATCCTTGCTAACTTGGATATCAAGGAAGCAGTCACAGAAAAAAACACTTATTTGATTTTTCCACCTGTGCATTTTACATCGCATTAAACCAGTTCCTTTTTGAATCGTTCGTAGCGTTGTTTGCTTAGACATTCTGAACCGATCAGCAAAGCTAAGGAACGTCCTCCGCGGTCATAAGTGGGATGGGTGACTGCTGGTGACATTACTACTGACCGTTTCCGTGCTTTGGAGGGCACGTTAAGCCGTCGAACCCGGTTGTCTTAGGATGGCAGTCGTTATAGCTTGGTGGTAGGGCATTTCGCGAATGCCCGCCTGGCTAGATAGATAGATAGATAGATAACACTTTATTGAGACACCATTTAAAAAATAACTTATAAAGATAACAATACAAAATATGATGTAACAATAGGCGGTCTTATCGCTTAGAGCGATCTCTTCCAGACAACCTATAGCTACCACCCTCAAGTAGAAAATCTGTCGCCAAGCACCTAGCGGTGTGTTCCGGCAGCTGTCCTTGAGAGCCAGTAATTCTAGCCTGAACAACATGTTCGACCACATCATCACTTACCATCAATAAAAAAAAAACAGCTGTAGAAAAGATGGTTATATATACAAAAAATAAGGCATTAAGACAGTAGGTATGTGGTCTACTGCATGCTCGAGCACTGCGCTCAAGGTGAGCGTCGTGACCGCGCGACCATTCGTTCCGAACCACACACTGTTTTATGGGACAGCCGCCGGCACCCATGCCCCTGTTCACAAGTGGCCTATTCTGGGTTACTTACAAGTACTTGTTAAAATACTTATATTTATAACAAACGTGTAGTTTCTATTTTTTTCCGGCGGTATGCCATTATTTATAAAATACTACGAACTATATACAACACTACAGCTACTACAATAAAAGCATTTGGACAACCTACAAGTCATTTCAGACTCACAGGCAGTCGATTTGGCCCTACCAGTGGGCAGCGTGCCCAGCATGCTGGCAACATTGCCCTATAAAAGTGTAGTTGTTTTACATTTTCCACGTTAATTAACTACAATGTGAAATAAATTTTACACCTAACAAAAAATAATGAACCTCGTACTCTATTTTTCATTTAGTCCTAGAATGACACCAGTGCTAGTTATGTTGTAAGTAATATGCATTTTTTTTTCATTGTCATATTTATAATTTTAATTCAAATTTCCAGTTTTGTTAGCTTACGCATTCACTGGTTCAGTTAGCATATTATAATTGAGCCTTTTTAGTTTATATATAGCAATTACTTTCTTAAGAAACATACGATATCCAAATATTCAAAATATTCTTAGTATCGCACACTTTTGTATGTGATGTGTGTTTGTTACTTTAGACTTTATCCTTTAGTTACAGAACTGGATGACTTTGAAGTTTTAAAAAAAATAATACGACTATTAATTACTGTATGTACTAGAATTCTGCTAAAGATTTCGAATTTATTGTCTCTAGGCCCCCTGTTTTTATTTGTAACTTGCAGAATACACAGATGTGTCGTAATCTTACGTCTGCATAAGATACATAAAACACTAGCTTATATTTAATAATATTTTCACCGATTTCACTTACGTTAAAAACAGTCGAGTAGCTCGATGTCGACCGGTTTCGCGACTTTCAGAGTCGCTTCTTCATGGAGTACGTGCGCTCCCGACCGCGTCCGCGCAAGCACTTTAACGTAAGTGAAATCGGTGAAAATATTATTAAATATGTTAACTACTTACGAAAGTTTAACACTAGCTTATACTCACAGTTTCAACCTCGGTACTCGTGAAGTTAAGATAAGAAGATCTCATTAGTAAATCCAAGTCTAAGTAAGATAAGGAGGTTTTGTACTAAATTTAATCATAATGCGTTCTGCTGTCATGCCGGGACGAGAAAGGCAACATAAATAAGTCTAACACAGTCCTACGTTAAATAATTAAATTATTACACATTAAACACCATGCTCTGTTTTCTACTTATGATCGCATCCTGGTAGGATAAGGAGCTCTCATTTATTTTCTATAACATTTTTATGTAATAGATATAGTTACATTATTTTTGTGTTGATTTTCTTTTTATTTACTCACTTTGATGATTCTACAAATTACAAACTTTCAAGTTAACTATCTGTAATGATATGTAAAAAAGTCTAATGTATATGTAAAAAATAATTAAGGCGCATAATACTTCTTATCTATTATACTAAATGTGATACTGTACTTTATCTAGTACAAATTGTCTTAGGTATCTATCACGAAAACAATATCTCAAGGCACACACCGAAATCATCATCTAGTAATGAGGAGGACAAATATATGGGCATACTTGAAAGAAACTATCGTGCATTAAGGTCTCATACTGAAAACCAATACCGAACAGGAAAAATGCAGCACATCTGACAAGACTTGTAAACTTCCAGAATCATGATTAAGTTTCAAAAGTACACGCCCACACTCGTGGTGACCATTTTAGGATAGGTCTTGACATTGGTTCCACTGTTCGGCTAGCGTTACTTTCTTGCTAAGTACACTATTAAGTACCTTGGAATTTACTACAAGTATAGCCCATCTAGTACTGGTCAGTAGTGTGAAAGTTTGAGATATAACACTGTATTTATTTGTATATATTTTATGTTATAATTATGTATGGTATTACTATTTATGTAGTTATTTATTATGTATTTAATAGTTTAATTTATCTTTTCCAAAATGATTAGAATATGATTTATAACATAGTTTTTTCAGGTAAACTATTTATATATTGTTCACCACAGAAACAAGAAAAGAGATATCTTTTCTTGTTTCTGTCCATCGAAAGTTTATCTGGAAGAAATTGCTACACAGCAATAAGATCGCCCATAGTACTACCTTAGAAAGGTATGTTAGTAACTCTAAAGTGCAAATAAGCTTGGTGAAGAAACATGAGTTTTTGTATTGTATTTTTTTGTATAGTTATATTTTATCAAACGCAATACCCCTATATTTTCAAATATAGCGCATTTTGTTGTGTTTAAATAGTTAGTTAAATATTGAAAATTTTTCTTATATTCTAATCTCGACTTGATCTATTTTAGCCCTTGCCTATGGCTTGGGCATAATAATCTTGTTAACCATCGCCTACGGCTCTCTACTTATATATTATGACATAGTATCATCATGTTAGTTTGTGGTTTTAAATAAATTTTCAGACCACGTTAAAAAGTGATTGTACTTATTGAATCAAAACGCTAGTTAAACTGTGTAGTTTGTAAAGGTAAACATATTGAAAACTGAGTGCAATTAAATTCCTTAGATTTTTATAGATATCACGTAATGTGTTTAAGTTGAGTTTGTAACCCATGACACGTTTGCCGTCGAGACAATAATAATTTATTATAATTATTACCCATTTGTTATCAGGCATGCAGTTGTAGCAGCTGATAGTTGCCTGTATCCTGCTACTCTCTAGTAGCTTTTCTTGTTGCACGTAAGATATTTTCGAGTCGTTTCTTGAACTGATTTACAATCATTTGGGCTGAAACTACGTCTTCCGGGACTTTGTTCCAAGCATAAAAATAGTAACTTTAAGACTTTCGCAATTTGAACACATAGTTATAAGTATTTAGCGGGGCTTAATCCCTATTAAGTTAATAATAAATGTAATATAAAGAGGTAAATAAATAAATTTATACATGTTTTTCGTGTTTAAGTCCCGTTAAATACTTATAACTATGCTGAAAAAATGTTTGTGAGCATTGTTATTTGAAGAAATTTAACTATTAATTTATTCATTTATAGTCTTGCGAGAGTAGGTATATTACAAGTAATGGTCTTATAAATAGAGTTGTCTGCTATCTCTGCTATCATTGCATGCAAGCTATTATTATAAAAAGAGATTGGATCAAATTTATTTAACTAAATTTTAATAGCAAACTGAATAGTTCTCACTATAACTACCTATATACTTTCAAAATACCCCCGCAAAATGGCGAATATCATCAAAAAGTCTTCTCATAACCTTCAAAGGCCTTTTGGTGCCAGTCACGAATTTCACCCAAAATATTTAGGAACTTGGACAGTCAAAGTTACGAATGTGGTAACATTCAACAAACTGCCGGTATTCAGTACACAGTTTTTTTAGATACCCACAACCGCAACAAAGCGCACTCATTTTAAAATATTTTTCTGCGAATAAATTTCATTTTAAGAGTTCCAGCTCTGTGAATATTAAAAACATTTCATTCCCCGTTTGAGCAGTTGCGCTACCAGGCGTGCAGAAATCTACAGGAGGTCGGTTCAGTGCACACTACAAAGGTCGACTGTGATGTGCTTCCCTTTATTTATGTTCTCTTGGTACTCGTACTTAGTACAAGTGCAAAGTACGAGTATATATAGAAATTGCAAATTACCTCTGTATTACTTGTTTAGGGAATGTTTTATATTGTGAGCTACATTGCTAAAAACTTTTTTACCTATAGTCTTAAATAAGGCATGTGTGATGAATTAAAAAATAAAAGTATATATGAAGCAAACTTATTTTGGATATAAATAAATGTACACTGCGACTTTTGTACGAGAATTAACGGTAATTGTGAATTATTATGTACGCAAGGGGCGACTAAAGGTAAAATACCGGAAGGTGGGCAGCAGCGCCTTCTGATAAACTGATATCTAAAACTGCAATCTCCAAGACGTCTGCCAAGCGAGGGGATTATGGCAAACCGCCCCCTTAATGGGGCAGGCTGTATTCAGCATTACTCCCAAAATCAATATTAAATGTTTGGTCTTTTATATTTTCAATTATTATTGTCACGGAATACAACACGAGGCCCGCCTTGTGTTAAGCGGTAACCTCTGGCTATAACAGATGCATTTCTTCACATGTAACACGAACTGCACTGCACCCATAACCCTAAGATATACATATGATTGAATGTCGAAATTTCATGTAATACGTCACTGCCTCCGAAGGGCTGCCAGATCACACTGCTTGGCGCTTGGCATAAAATAAAGTCTGTATTTTACTTGAGTTTGGTAACTAGCCAAGCAGGTATTTGCAAAACGCACTTCCACATTAAGGTTAAACTAAAGCTGGCGGGAGGATCGAACCATGGCCTTGCAGTACGGCAGTTCATCGCTAATACCACTCGGCTGTCAATACTGCAATCAGTACTTAACAGTATAAATGCGAAAGTAACTCTGTCTGTCTGTCTGTTACGCTTTCGTGACAAAACTATTGGCCCAATTTGAATGAAATTTGGTATGGAAATAGTTTGAGACCCGGGAAAAAACATAGGATATATTTTATCCAACTGCGCAAAAAAATGTTAATGTTTTTGCGCGATAACCGACATACGGAAAACTAGTAAGTATTTTATAATTCTGAAACAGTAAGGATACTTAGTGACTTAGAGCCCAAAGTTTATGTCTTCTACTGTGCTAGATCTAGATCTCAAAAATGAAAGCAAGAATAGTAACATATCCTACTGTTACTTTTCTGTGGTGAAAGAACAATTCGAGTTGTAGAGCTTCCGCTGATGTGTCTTTGTATTGCCATCACGCTATTTGAAGCCGCTACTTTGCTAAATGGCTAATTGGATTTACACCTTATTTGTATCCGTGGTGTGGCGTTCAATAAATCTTACTGTTTTGTGGCATGCTTATATTGTTACTAATCTATGTTTAATTGGATTTTTCATTTTAAATATAGTCTTTCCTTACAAATCCCGGCTAAAATATATAAGGACTGTACATATCCTCCTGTTAGTAGTCGTTAAACACATATCTGTGCTCCTTACCTCTTAATGCTCTGTTTAACCGATAGGGTAAAAGACTAATTAGTTAAAAAAGTTGGCATCAGAAAAGTAGCTATACACCCAAGCCAAATAATTATACGATTATTTGTGTTAGGTATAATATAATAATAGGTTAATGATGAAAACATATTTTTTATTACGATTATGCTTGTGTTGTCCTTTATATTGTTACAGAAGACATATAGTTGCGACAACACATGAGTGAGATGTGCTGAGTCCATCCCCCATATCTTCCAGTGGGAATGGTAATAAGCGATGAAGGTAAAAATATTAGAGGGTAGGCAGTAGCACTTAAAGAACTGCCATCTTACTCTGCTATCCCTAAGACGACTCCCAAGCGTGAGAATATTGGCAAAACCCCCTCCCCCTCTCCTTCTAGGTTGCAGGTTTCAATCTAGAAGGTTTCATCAACATGTTCGACCGCATTATCATTAACCATCAGGTGATATAGTGGTCTAAGGCTAGCCTATCAGCAATAAATAATATATGTTACAAAAGATGTAAAAGCATTATGTATCCAATAAAATGAACAACGATCTAAACTCGCAATAACTGTTCGAAGCACGTATCACGTTTTTTTCATCCGTTTTCACGCCAATCATGTTTGCAACTGTGTAAAATTGATTGTTATCCTGTATTTATTGGCACGTGAGGGTTGTTTCATTGCAGTTGCTAGTTCAGTTATGGTAGTAGAAACGCTACCAACATTTAAGTTCAGAAAGCATAAAGTCAGATTTATTTTATTCTGATCCTCCGTCCGTATTCATGTTATATGTCACGTAGGCTTGTAAGCGGAAAAGCTTACAAATCTGAAATGTATATTATATGTAAAATGGTTAACCTTTCATCTGCCATGAACATTTATGAATGTAAAAGAGTAAGACTTAGCCGAACAGGCTTTCGCCAGTCAATACTTACAGTAATTTTATTGTACTAAACTTTATATTTCAATATTTTTCAGGAGGATTTAATACATGAAAGTAGGCCACAAAAAATCTTTTAAGTACTTATTTATGTGAGTTATTAGTCGTAATCATCCCAAATATTTTTGTTTATTAACCATAAAAATAACGAAACGGCGCCTTGAAAGTTGTCCGTTTTAGACCATTTTTAACTGCACACATTAGAAACGACATTGTAAGCAGCATTCATTTTGCTAAGTAGAATACTATAGAAGTATAATTGAGAACAATGAGCATCAATTTCATGTAAATCTATTGTGATATTATGAGGTAAAAAAAAGATTATTCTTTTTCTCCATATGGGTGTTCATCTGTCTCATTTTTTTTTTCATTTTATGGAACGTACATATGGTCTTCACTGATTTTATTGTGATGAAACACCCCACAAATAAAATGCCAAAATATTTGTCAATCACAATCTACTTTCTGGTACTTAAATATATATATAGAAAAATTAAGTACCGCATATGTATCTACATTTAACAATTTCTCAATTAATTTACGTCTCGAAATCACTTATCGAGCTTCACATGAATATAGAAAGATCTGTTAACGTTGGAGATAAAAAAATATATTGAATAGTTATGAATTGAACACCACCTTCAAAATTCAGAAAACGACGTTTTGCGATAGTAACACCTGAAAAATTGCTGCTCTTGTCTACGCAGGATGTACGGTACAATACACATCTCTAAGCTTTTTTGCTAGATCTACATATGAGTTGCAACGATGAAGTTCAAAGCTACACCATTACCGCTGCAAGTATATTGAGTCGCTACAATTTCGCCACAAACAAATAACGCAAAATATTTTCCCAACATCACATTAATTGAATGTAATATTTTCCCAACATCGCTTTGGTTGCGGATCGCTCCAATCGGCAGTTTTCAGTGCATGCATCGTGATCATAAATCAATTGGATAGCCTATTACTTTGTATGCTCAACCATTAACGCCAGTTAGTGCTCGCTCTAGGTTCCATGCTAACTAGGAAGGCATAGCTATTACCTAAGTAAGCTGTCATGGAAGTTCAGTGTTTAAATGAATTGTTCAAAGTAGCGATATGTATAAAAACTATAAAGATTCTTTGAATGGATAACCTAAATTGTATCGATAGCCGAGTGCATGCTGGGTTTGTTGCACTGCAGGAGCAGACACTATAATTATACGCCTGGAGCTGGTATGCCTCTTTCATTCATCAAAATACTTCCCTTTCTAGCCAAATTTGATAAGATTCTACTAATGCCGACTCGGATATAGGTTTTAAGAGGGTAGTTACGGTTTTAATATTTTTATATTTGCAATAATTTTGAAGATTGCTCTGTTACAAAATTACAAATTTAGGAGAGGAAAAATTTAAGTCATGTGCGGGATTCGAACCCGCTTCTATCCACACCTTTAGCCGGGGTATGCTCTAATCCAATTGAGCTAACATGACAATGAGTCCATAACTCAAATTTTTCCTAGCGTTTTTTTTACCCATCGCATTGAAATGGAGCGACATCTATAGTTCAACTTACGTTGTACTACAAACAAGACTAATTTTGCCGATTAGCTTTAAACTTATTTATGATGACGCAACCCTATAATTTTAATATTTTTATGTTTGCAATAAATTGCTCAGTGGATTACATTACAAAATTAAAAATTAATTACATATTTATTTACAATATATTTATTTATTTAGTTACGGTTGGTCTTGAAAGGCAGTCTTTTAGAAGATCATAGAAAATTTTACTGCTATGCCTCTAATTCCAAATTCTGAATAATTCACTTGTTATATAATAACGTGTAATCGGCGTAATGTATGTTTGTTTCTCACGGTACACTAAGTAGCTAACTTAAGTGTTATTGTTTTCGTTTCCTTGAGTAGAATTATGGCTGGTATTAATGACGAAACACTCAGGAATACTCAGGTATATTGTAATATTCTTCATACCATAGGTTTGGTATGTATAAAATGTCCGTAAAATTAGTAGCTTTTAATGCCAATGATCGTACATACATCAAATAGATACCTAATCTACTTTTTTCATTCATCAACAACAAGTGTTCGTCCTAGCTATGCTTATTAGATAGGTGAATTGTCATTAAAATCTAACATCAAAAACTGCTTCATAAAGAAAAATAACAATTGAATTTAAAAGGAAGAAGGTGAAGAGCCAAAAACCTAAAAGTCTCATTAATTTAAAGAATATTTTTTATTTAAAACTGATATATTGACTGATATATTTTTGTCTAAAAGATAAAGTTCATCAAACCATTCCGTTTGTTAAGTAAAGCACGGATACGTTCATTTTACAGCAATAAAATAAACCAAAAAAAAATATTTGTCGCTGACTCATGGTTTGAATAAAATCTGCCTCGACAACAAGTGACATACTCGTACATGTCCATTCTCAAAAACCTGTCAAATTCTGATTGACCGTTCATTCAGCTTCCATTGTGCATGAAGTGTTCCATTCATCCATATAGTTCGTTACCGGAAACTCTGATTTCATATTTATACAAAAATATATACAGACTGGTTTTTTGTCTAAAACACATAGATAAAACTAAAACCAAACGAGGTTTTCATAAATTAAATTATGTACACCTAGCTCAGACTTTTTATTAAGCTCAAATTTATGTTAGAATGGGAAAGTCTTTGATCATTACCGCGCCAGCTTTTATAAACATAAAATTGGTAAATAATGGAAGGTGTAAAAAGTTTTAATTTGAAGAAGAAGAAGAAGAAGTGACGATCACATTATAGAAACTTATGTTTTGTACATTAATTAGGATAAAGTAGATATATATATATGTACCATCACGCGTATTTGACGTGTTATAATAATTATTTTTTCCACCTTATTGTATTTATTGATTATTCTACCTTTTCGGCTATATGCGACAAGACAAAATTCAACAAGAAAACTTTTAATTTGGCTTCCTCGCTTCTCTTAGAATTGGCTACCC
The DNA here is from genome assembly GCA_963854805.1 of Plagodis dolabraria. Lineage (NCBI taxonomy): Eukaryota > Metazoa > Arthropoda > Insecta > Lepidoptera > Geometridae > Plagodis > Plagodis dolabraria. Next base: position 9,512,979 of record OY978452.1, on the reverse strand, counting down.
AGCATTTTTTTACCACAAACAAAATCCAAATAAAACAAATAGTAGTTAACGTGAAAACTATTTAAGTAAAAATATTTATTTTATGTAGTGGATCATTTTAACCGTCGTGCACTTTTTACCTATAACTAGAATGATTTGTTCGTTAATTTCATCGACATGGACTCGTAACATATTCTTAGATATAATCTCACGTCACTTGGAATTTTATTTTACACTTTGTCCAAACCAAAAATAAATCGCATTCTAAGTAAACCTCACATATACAAATTTAGAGCACAAAATGTTTGTCTGGAGCGAGATTTGGAGCCGCGTAATTTGTAAATGTTATGTACATTTCGGTCTAAAAGCAGCAGATAGGAAATGGTGCCGAATCACATGACATTCTAATATCAGTTAAAAAATGCTAGATAATTTAACAACATATCAAAGTCGTCCTTCGTAACATCAGGGTAGGTAACTTAAAGGTGGTTTCTTTCTACACGCACACTGGCTATAACTGATGGCGGAAAATCAATTTTCATCAAGCACTGACATCTCACTTACGACCCTAGTGCGTGCAACACTACACTGCTATACCACAGTATCATAAGTAGTGTACCTTTGGTAATTTAAACGAGAGCCTGTAACTGTACCGTGGTAGTGTATACTAGATTAATTTGCAATAAGTTTTTCTTTAAATTTGTATCACATTTCTTGAACTATAATAGTGTTCTTAATAAGGCTAAGTTCGGTCGATCTAGTCACAGTTCTTGAAATTATACGAGTAAAGTGGGGTCAATCTTCCTCTGCCGCTCCAAATGTTCTTCCGAAGTCATAAATAACACTTTAATTTATTTGTTTTTCTTACCACATACAACGGCAATGTCTTAATTTTTTCTGTTACTGATGTTGCTTTCAAACTTCCTCTTATATACTTGTAACAAAAAATATAATAGTAGAAGCCAAAAAGTCTGTACATGGAATATATATTATATAATATGACTGAGGAAACTTAATAAAACCTACAGAACACAAATATAGCATAAAAAAACTGCCTGTCTTTTTGTTTCGACAGATGATAACATGACAGATGGGATGCCTGGTAAAGATTTGAATAAAAGAAGACCCAACCCAGCGGTCTCAAGGGTTCGCTGTCGGTCTTTGAATTAAACCCATAATAACATTTACATGTCTGATACTCATTCATCCACTTTTTCCGTTGCCTAACACTTAGAAAGATGCAACACACAGTTGTCGTAATTCGTGGAACATTACGACAGGACATTTAATGATCTTTTATTTATTTGATAAAATATATGTTGTAAGTTTTGCTACTGTTATCCACTTTTGTACTGTACATTCTGCCCCCCTCTAGACGCTCCATTCCACTGTTTTTCGCGCTCGTTACACATGTCAAAATAACAACAAAATGATGAATCGTAGTATCGGTAGGAGGAAGTCATAATGGTGATTTAAATATGCTTCATGGTGTAAGCATCACCGATTGCCGATGTTTTATAAGGCGTTATTAATATGTCAGTGAGTCGTAACTAACCTTGGGTTTGGTTGGATAATATTTTGAATCATAGCTCGAATAATAGGTCTACAGTTGCAACCTGGTAGTCGACTAAACTAAACATAATATATGCCTTCCCAAGCGGACAGTTAATTTCTCACAAATTAACTTCCAGTAACTGTCCACAGTCTGGCATTGCGCCCAATATATAACAATATGCTTGTCCTCAATAACATAGGATCAAATTTTAATATTAGGTATTAGATATAGATAAAGGAGAATTAGCATACCTACCCCTCCGGGGATTTAAGAATGCGATGTAATTTATTTATGAGTAGGTACCTACCTATCTAACTAAATATCCCATTAAAGAAGGCACCTGATATGATAGCGTAGCTTTCTTAGTCATTTTTAATCGGTCAACTAAATTAAGCAACGTCTGCTGCGGTCATGACTTCGATGGGTGACAGCAGCTAGTTGCATCACTACTGAACGCTACCGCTCTTTGGAGAGCATGTTAAGCCGTCGTTGGACCCGGTTGTTGTCTAAGGATAGCAGGGCATTCTGAAAACGCATACCTAGCTAGCTATACCCTAGAGTACCGAGTAGAAATTCTGTGGCCAAGCACCTAACAGTGTGTTCCGGCAGCTGTACTTTAGAGTCAGTAATTCTAGGTTAGCCTGAACAACATCTTTGACCACATCATCACTTACCATGTAGTGATGAAGTGGTCCAAGGCAAAATTATTTTATTTTTATTTTTTACCCACGTAAACTAAAATACAGACATTTCACTGATACTCATATATGACTTATTCATGTAAGTTCTTAAAAAATGCTCGAATACAAATTCTTTTTACCAGTAATTCGGTACCTGACTCAACGTCATATCAATTAGGCTACATTCATTCCACACTTCAAAGGTGTTTGCCGTCAGCTGAAGGATCAGCTCAAAAATTCTTTTTTCACCAGCCAGATCGAATCAAACTAATCTCTTTAGCCAAACATGTCACATTCTCCGGACACAGCCGCCATTTGTCGCCCTCAACTCGAGACAAAGTTGCCCGTGCGAGTTTTAGAAGGGGAAAAAATAAATATTTCACTCCCTTCGAATCGCCCTTGTTGGTGGAATCACGCGTCGCTTGCGCGCGTTTTCACGAAGATGGATCATTTTGTGCGTGACAAGTCATCTTTCAGACGAGCGTTTTAAACGTTGCCGTTTATTTGCTTCAAACGTACACCAAAGAGAGAGTTGCTTGTAACTGCATGATTGCATTATGCAACTTTGAATACACTACACAATGATATTTTATGTAGGTACCTATTGAAATATTCATAAACGTATGTTATAAGAATAGTAAAAGGGAAGAATATTATAGTAAAATGGACTGTTAAAAGATGTACTCTTGGATAATTGTTACACCAGAAATCTTATCTAAAACGTTCATAAGCACAATTCGACAATGTAGAAGTTTCCATTCGTCCTAATTTTTTTTTGTTAAAGCAGTGGAAGTTGTCACCTGATTGGAGTTTGCTTTTCCTATAATTATTTTTAAGGATTATTTAAGCGTCCATATTTTTAGAATAGAAAATAAAGTAGATTAAACAAATACTTAAATACTATTGAAAAAAAAAATGAAAAATACATTGGTTTCAGACCAATCTTTTTTTGCCCGCAGTCAAAAAGTACGGCTACAAAATAGGGTAATCTTAATCGACGTGGAAAAAACAGAAATATTAGTACTGGAACTAGCAATTTTTAAGTTTTATCTTTATTTTATGGGTCTAAATCTTAAAAAAAATATTTTGTCTGAACTGCCACGCATCACTGGCATTTACAAAAAAATAAGTCTATATATAATACAGCAATATTTAAAAAAATTTTGAGCTCTGCGACTTATTTTGTTCTTTTTGTCAGTTTTCCGTTTGAAACTAGGCTTTATTTTTTTACTGAAAGCCTTATAAAATGTTTACTACTTACCTAGTTCAACAAAATGGTTATTGACACTCAATCCATAAAAAAGAAGAATAGTTTTGCAATAATTTCACTCCTACAGTTTATTACAATCGTTTGCATTATGCTACTCGGTTACATAACATTCCGGGCCAATGCATTTGCTGGAAAATAACACATTGCTACAACTTCAGACCCTAAGATAATTAAAAGTTTAAAAATAACAAATATTTTAAGATAACATTAAATTAATATTTTAATTTTCAACGCGTTTCGATTCTATACGAAGCATCCTCAAAAGATCTTGACTCTACCAGCACACGATTGAGAAAATGTTTAATTTAAATTAATATTTAAATAAAACATTATTTTAATCGTGTTTTTTTTTGGATATTCTAAAAATATTTGTTATAATTACTTCAAACCCTTTCTTCGGGCATAGAAGTGAACTTCCTACACTTCCTATGAATGACTTTTGTCCCCCAACCCTTCAGTACGGTCTCATCGATCGATGAAAAAAGTGCCGTTGCTGTATCAATCAAAACTTTGGTAAGCGATTTCAATGATATGTTATAGTTAAATAGTTTTATGTCAATGTAGAACATTAATTAATTTATTTAATTTGTTGTGTTTCCAAACAAAATAAAATTGCAATTTTACTGAAAAAATCCTCAATCAGCCGTACTCGTATATTTCACGTCAGTATTCCATTTTCCGACTGGCGGAATACAGGCGTTATACTGAATTTATCACTTCGCATTTTTTTATAAAATGATGATGCATAAAAATATGATTCTTATATTTCAATTTGCTCACACCTATATACAGGGCGTCCCACGGCGATGCCACATGGAGGGAAAGTATCCTGATTATTGTAGATGGAACATTTTACTGAAAGAAGACATTATTTGAATTCAAAAACTATTTCAACTGCATTCATAGGTATTTCAATAAGTAGATGGTTGAGCCGAGAATTGAACCCATTATACGAGAAAATAAAATCACCCTTTAGTTTTATCATACCGATCAAAAGATTTCATAATAAGGATTATTTTTTGCTAAATAACATATTGTCAGAAATAATTATCTGCTTGTTCAAGCTTCTGTAATATCCAAGTGGATATTAATTATCCAGTGTTTTTTTGTTTTCAAAAATATGTCCAATTTCCTTCCAATATATTTGATTAATACTTTTAATCTCAGTATTCTAAAAGACAGTATTTCGTTATTATTTTCGAATATATACATTGTAGTTATTTTTTATTTTATCGGATAGGCTTCAGGTGGCAAAGTCGTCGCCTAAAATAGGTTTGAAGCTAATAATTCATTCAAAATTGAAAGGCCAGCATTTCTTTAAACTTTGATATTTATTTTATTTTATAGAATTACTTGATATTGGGTTATATATAAAAACATTGATTTTTCATGTGTGACTTCGCGTCTCATCCTAAGTCACTACGTGAAATCTAAGAATTGATGTTATTTTATTTACTCCATCAATTTGTTCGATATCTAACTAACGTCATGCACCGTTTTTTAGTTTTTTAGTTTAGGGAGGACAGAGATGCTGGCTACCGCCTGTGCGGTCGTCCAGCTCCACCGGGTTTTGGGCGAGGGCCTGGCCCTACAATAGCCCGGGAGGGAGAAGTGCCGAAGGCACTTCTCCCGAGACGGGCGTAGAAGGCGAGAAGCGCTTTCTACCTCCGTCTCCTGCGGACGCCGAAAACGTGCCGCTACTATAAGAGGGGTTGACAGCGAGCTCAAGGGCACCACTGTGGTTCGGACCTCGGCTTGTCTCGCTGTCGAGAGACATGGGGGGGATCGGAGCAAAATGCCTCTGTGCAACTGCAGTGTTGCACAATTGGGCCCTACTGAATAATACTCTTTGACTATTTGGAGAGCAATTTATCGTGACCTTGTTTTTGCCTCGAGCTCGCCGGCGAGCTCGGTGTTTGATTGTGTGACCTCTAATTACCTCACACCTGGGGATTTTACCTCGACGACTTGCGGATAACGCTAAAGCTGCCAATGTAATGGCTGCGATGGGGTCATCCGGGTCGTCTAATACCTGCCGTGGTCGGCGACGGGGGGGTTTGAAAAATGGGATAGAAGAGGCAGTCGAGTAGTTCGATGCCTGGACAACCAATGGGTTCGGGTGGTGGGGCGCTCGATCAAAGTATCGGCGGGCGCAGTCCTTATTGAACTGCGCTAGAGAGGGAAGGTTTAAGTCGCAATGCAACTCGGTGTTCCGGATATACCACGGGGCGCCGGTTGCATTACGAAGAAAACGGTTTTGGATGACTTGAAGTTTATGAAGGTGGGCCTCACTAGCATGACTAAACACTACTGATGCGTAAGTCATGATGGGGCGGATGCAGGCAGTGTAAAGTGACTTCTTATTACTAAGAGACATTTTACTCTCTTTGCGAAGCAGGGGACCAAGGCGACCCATTACGAAGGCCGCTCTGTTACGGACGGTTGTTATGTGATCGTTAAAGGTGAGATGACGATCAAGGGTGACTCCGAGGTATTTTGTTCTAGGAACCCAGGGAATGGGTTCGTCGAACAAAATAAGCGGTTTCGGGTAAGGGGAGCGTGTCTTCTCAGTAAAGCACATAGCTGTGCTTTTAGCTGGGTTGACCGCGATGCGCCATTTTCGGAACCAGTCACCGATCTCGGTGACGGCCCGTTGAATGACGAAATAGGACTGTCTGACGAAATAGGACTGTCTTCATGCACCGCACTAAAAAGGATAACTAATGTATGCCTGCACAAAGAAGGTAATGACTGGCTTATAGCACTCGAAACAGTGATAGTCCAATGGTAATAGCTATAGACTGCCACGCAGAAAGAAAGAACTGTAACGGTTCGAATCCCTCCGTCGTCGATTTTAGCCAATGTCGAGCATAAATGTTTACAAACTACAAAGTCTAACCTATACGAATCATATATGACGTAAATTCGGGCTGACTTTTGTTCAACTGTACACGTCTTCTGGCAGTCCATGTGATGTTTATGATATACGCACACATTAATTTTTCATTTGCCAACCTTATTGTTGAAGAATAACAAAGTCAATTATGTACGTACAACATTTCAATATACATTTTCATAATTTTTGTACACATTCTCATGTTGACCTTATTTTAAATGAGTATGTACTTATTATTTATTTATTATTAACGTTGTAGTTTCACCCGCTAGTCTGCAATCTTACCAGCACCCTTGAAGATGGATCATTGGCACGACGACGAACGGCGCGGGGTGCCGATGACGCGATAACGTCCCGATATGGATTCGGAATGCAAGATCGAGCCACCGCGCACGACTCCGCGTGAATTCTGTCGGTGAACTTTCGATGCGAATGGCTCAAGTGGAATCGCCATGTAAAAAATATACGAGATGTGTAAAGTACTCGTCTATTTTGATTTAGAGGATTGTATGTTGTGTGTTCATGTGGATGAAAGGCATTGGACAGCATACGTATTGGACTAAATAAATCTTGAATTACGAATTGGATTAGGTGAAATGCTTACAAATAGTTTCAAAAGTGATCACACTCTCCACCTAACATTAAAAATAATTAGCTCAAGTCTAGGCTAAATTATTAAGTTTATAAGTTTTTATTTACACAATATATAACAGTTTAAACTACATCACTATTCGGCAAGTTGACGTAAGATATGGTACAAACTTCTTAGTTGTATAATATTTTTAATTGCTGATAGGTAAGCCTTCGACCACACTCTCACCCGATGGTAAATGATGGTGTGGTCGAAGGTTAGCCTAGAATTACTAGCTCTCAAGGACAGCTGCCGGAACACACCGTTAGGCGCTTGGCGGCAGATTTTCTACTTGAGGGTGGTCGCTAGCCAGGTGTGCATTCGCAAAATGCCCTTCAACCATGCTGAGAAGCTCAAGCCCGCGGCGGGATTCGAAACATCGACCTACTGCGTGGCAGTGCATAGAGAGTGCCACATAGCCATCACTAATTCAAAAATTATATTCTTACTTTGTATGTGTCAACGATAGTCTCATATACTATTGACCGCTTCCATGCTGCACTCGGTCCCGGTTGATGTCTAAGTAGGTGGTAAAAACCACCTTCAAATGGAAAATCTATCGCCAAACAACTAACGGTGTATTCCGACAACTATATTGAAGAGTCAGTTCCTTCTCTAGATTAAGCCAGTTTACGAACGTCATCCGCATCGTCACTAATCATCAATAAATAAATGCCAAGCGGCAAAATATAAATGACATATTTATCAAGCATAAAACTTACAATTTTAAAATCTTTTTCCTGGTTCAACACTAATACTTATAATGAAAATGAAAACCTTAATCAAAATAATCAACCTCACTTAATTTACTTCGCCGTTGAATAATAGTTAGGTCCAATGTTTTGATTTTGTATATAACTTTACTTTTATAATATGTTATTTTTTTTTTCAAACCTTAATCGTTTTTGACCCTCCTTGCCAGCGTGTGATCTAACTCTAAGCGAAAAAACTTGTTAACTCGACTATACAATCTAAAGCCGTCGCAATATGAAAAATTTCTTAAACAATATTTAATTTATAATAGCATATTCCTGAAAGCCTGCAACGCATCTTCGAGACCTCTGGTGTTTCAGATATACGTGGGCGAAGCTGATCACACACTAGGTGAGCTACCTTTACGTTTGCCCTCCTAACACGTAAAAAAACCTCATAACAAACCTACTTCCTCAAGGTACGTACAGTACAACTTTGTAACAACATAATCAAACTGAAGGTGGGCAGGAAAAACTGCCTTCCGTAAAACACCTGCCAAAGCGTCCACCAAGCCGTAACAGGCTTAATCTAGAATTAGTAAGTATCAAGGACAGCTATCGGAATATAACGAAAAAGTCCTCAGAGACATGTTGCCTAATTGAAGGTGTTAAGACAATAATTGAGACCGATAAGGTTAGTGTCTCCGAAGCGTTTGCCATACAAACGTTGTTTCGCCATATTTTTATAAGGGTTCAAATTCGGTGAAGTGTGAAATTTTGTGTGCATATCTTTGAGAAAAACTATGCTTCTGGTTAGTCAGGTTTCGGTAAATTTTAGCATTTTTTATATATATAAAAAAAAATGTTTTATAGGGGATTTTTTATATTCACATTGTCGTTTAAAATAAATGATAGATACAAAACTGGCCAACCAGAAGCATAGATATTAAGATCACGAATATACATGCTAAATTTGACAGAATTTGAATGCTAGGTATTTAAAATATGACGAAACAGTTTGTATGTGGCCGTAGGGTGCCGGACTAGAATGTCGCCCCCATATTTCTACACGCTGATGTCGTAAGAGGCGACTAAGGGTAATACACCAGAAGGTGGGCAGCAGCGCTTTCTGAGGAACTGATATCACAAACTGCGATCTCCAAGACGCCTGCCAAGCGTGGAGATTATGGCAAACCCCCTATAATGGGGGAGACTGTATTCAGCAGTGGACAATCTGGCTGATACAGTACGTCTGTATGGAAAGCGTTACATGTAACCTTTACGTACACGGAAGCGCTCAGTAGCCCTAGCACGAATAACTTGCGAAAACGTAACCGTTCGTTAACTTGAGCTAAAAAACTGTCGTGAGTTAACGTATCGGAATGTGACCATTTTGTATAGGATTTGATCAGCACCCTTACAGTGCGTAAATGAACTAAATTTTGTCATATTGAAAGGTTTTGACATCTAACATGTCGAGATTTTAACGAGAACGTTTCGTCATGTAAAAAATTTCGAAGAAATAAAACGCCAAAACTGACAAATATCAATCATTGAGGACTTTGTATAGGCTGAAAAAGAATTTAAACCTCTTTTGGGGTGAATCATTAGCTCTTAGAAAGAAGGTACAATAAATTTGATTTACGCCGGATGACGTCACTTTTGTAATCCTATCGAGTTCACGTTAGCCAAAAAACGATGCGTTGTGCTGTCAACCATCACATCGCCTCTTGCTGTAAATCGTTTACGTTACGGACTATCGAAATGTTCGTGCTTGGGCTACAGTAGTAAATTCCGTCAATCCAAGTATCGCCGAGCACTTTGTTTAACCCATTTTATCAGTATTACTATGATTATTATTAATATTTATTAGTTTAAAAAATTCAAGGTTAAAAATTCTAGGTTAGCCTGAACAACATCTTCGACCACATCATCACTTACCATCAGGTGACTAAGGCTAACAACCTATCAAGCATAAAAAAAAAATTAAAACAACTAGGCAAGCTCCGCTTACATAATTTCTTAGATATATATTGTTCCTTAAGTATAAAAGAATATTGAATCGATACTTCTAGCTTCACAAACATTTTCCCCTGTTTCTGAAAACGCATGACTGCGGATGACGCATGTCTTTTTAGTGCATTGTCAAAATATAAAGGGCAAAGAAGTAAATATTAACATTGACTTAGTTGTGTTGCACCCCCTTGCAGGGAAGAGTGACACCCTACCAACTGTTACATTATAAGATTTATAAGGCAGCAGCTAGTGTTGTGCCAACATTAAAAAATGCGGTGTGTTCTTTAATTTCATACTGTATTTTATTTTACTTTTCGAGTAGTATTATTGTAAATCTAACTGCCTTAATAGTTAAATATGATGTGTATCGAGGGCCTAAAATCGAAAAGATTAACTATGTTCCAAGTATCTCTAAATTGGTTCAAGTATATCAGCGTAAATGACTAACACACACACATTCACAAACTTACATGCTTATACATTTCGTGCAATTTATTTTTAATATATGTAGGTTAGTATCAAAACATTATTTTTTGACATGTTTAAGCCATATAATATGTAGATTTATATTTTTAATCCTACATCTGGTTTGTCTGCCATATTATGACTGATTCTTCCCCTGCAGCGTGATGGACCCAGAAACAGAACAAGTTATAATTTGTCTTTATTGTACTTGTACATACGATTGTATGCCATTAGTTTTTTATCTATTGATGCCAGGACTCATAATTCTACCCATGTCCCAGTCAAGTGACGTCGCTACATTACTTGTACGAAATATAATTAAATGTACGATGGTACAATTTGTCTTCCTAAAACAAAGGACAATATAAGAACATATAAGAAATATGCCCATCGACACAAAAGGATACATGCATACATTGAACATAACTGTAGACAAAACTGGTTTCCGTTTTATGGCTGGCCGCCGGGCACTCATGCTCTTTTACCAAAAGAGGATGAGTGCCCGATGAGAAGCCAAGGTGTATAATACAACAACGGAATGAAAATTTTTAGCAACGAGCGGGAGTCAAACCCGCGACTATCCTTCCGTATTGCCGGGACATGCACTGCCAATTGAGCTTTCGTAGTGAGTGATTCATAACTTGAATTTATTCTTTTGTCCCTATTGTTTAATTAAGGGGATGGAGCGATATCTGAACTGTATTGAACAACAAACATGACTCATTTTTAAAGTAGTCTTTATATAATATATAATAAAAAAGTTACTCAAAACAGCGTTATCTTGTTATTTTTATATCAAACTTGTACCGGCAAGGGGGGGAAGTCGTGTAATCGCCTTAAGCTTTTTCATCAATTCCGTTGCAGCTTGCGGGAGTAAATAATAGAGAAACTTTTGCTAAAAAAATATTTTGTAGCATTATATACAACTTCTAATAACTTTTATTTCCTCTAATAAAAAAATGTTAACCGACCTCAGAATAAGGATGAGGTTGTTAATACGACTGTATTTTTTTTTGTTTGTGTTACCTCATAACGACCATCATTACGCCCCGTAGGGTGCCGGGTCAGAATTGCACCTCCCCATATCATACCATGGGTGTCGTAAGAGGCGACTAAGGGGAAAATATTGGAAGGTGGGCAGCAGCGTCTTCTAAAGAACTACCAACTTACACTGCGATTCCCAAGACGCCTGACAACCGTGGGGATTATGGCAAATACCCCCTAAATGGGGGAGGCTGTGTTCAGCAGTGTACGATCCGGTTGTTACAGTACCGCATAACTTTTTACAGTATAATATAGGTATACCACCTATATTTTTGTGTTTCCGCGACAAATTAAAATCTCTTACAAAAAAGAGAAAGTTGTCATGCCATATCTGCATTAGTTGATGTCCAAAGATCAATAAATTAAATCGATAGCTTTATAGCAACGTCCTTTTTTGGGTTAGAATATAACTTATAATCATTTAAGCAGTTTTAATTATTGAAGTAATGTTGGACTGGTAACGTGGTTTAGATTTCTTGGACTAAATCTACGCATTATTTTATTCACATATTTGTGTAACTTTCATAAAATAATAATGAATTTGACTAAAATTAACAGATATACTCCACCAGACCAGAACAGATTTGGAAGGTAACATCCAAATTGTCGCATGGCATTTCGACAGATTCTGCATATAATGAAATAACATGTGCGATAGAAAACTCAAATATAAAAACCTTACCTGTTTTATAGTGAAATCGTAACTGCCGTAGCCTAAGCCTCCAGAAGCGGAGCAGAGAAAAACTGGTTATCTAGATCAGAAGTTTCAAGTTGAAACTATTCAAGGACAGTCTTCCAAAAATATTCGATATTCTAAAGACATACTAAAGACATTTATGAAAAAAAATGCTAATGGGTAACATGATAGAATGTAATTAACTTGATCATATAAAATCCTGAAAATAGGCTTAAATAAAAGGAAAAAAGTTTTCCTCATGTGTCATGTGTTTTACCTTAAATATGTTATTACTTGAATATAAAGCTTGGTATTCTTGTAATAAAAACTAAATAAACTCTAAAATACTTTACATTATTCTAGGAAAAATAAAACCCGCCCTCAGTCAAAATAAAAATTGGTACAGATAATATTAAGTAGTAGTGAGGGCATACATTTAGATAACCTTACCCTAGGTATATTAAATTCCATTAATAATCCGTATTAAATTAATATGGATTAATTTTATAGCAAATAAGTTATACTGCACATCCCCATTCATAAGATGATCATTATAATAACGAATTATTTAAATAAAATACTTATATAGTAACAGATTAGCAAAACGTAGCCTACAAACTACTAGCTACACCGAAACCCTTTTAAAATATGCACACATCCAGGCATGTGTCGATGTACTTTGACACTTTAATTAAAACTAAGTTACGCTCACATCAACGAAGTACGTGCTCAGAAAATAGTTAAGCTCAGCAATATACACGCCTCTATGGCTATTATTTCTAAAATTCAAATTCACTTGCTGAAAGTCTAAGTTTTATGTTTCCAGTGAAACATAAAAGTGAATTAAAATAAAAGGTTTACGATGTCTACTTCGAAAGATTGTCTTTACATATTCAGACGTGATGAAAATCCCCTTTAAAATATTACATTTTCATGTAAATATGCAGTTGGAGTTCTTTTAAAATAATATTTTACTTATCCTATGCATAGTAAAGCGTATCAAAAATATATCGATGAGAATCTCATTTACATTTAGAGAATTTGAACACGTCTGAACCCTTTTAAAGTAATCGAATACACCTCATCTTTTGGACATTCACACATGTATTTATTTTATTTTGTTTATCACACCGTATTACAAAAATAATATGAATATATACACACACACTATATTTTGATGATTTAATAAGGCTTTATTATTATTCACGTCATTTATTTTATAACATAATTTTAATTTTTTTACAATATTCATATATATAAAAAAGGAACAAATATTATAAAAAACTTAAAATTAGGATGCCGCCGGCAGCGGGGCAGGGCCCAAGCTACCAGCGGTTAGGGCTGCAGAGAGAGGAATCTTCGGACAATGCGTGTCGTGTCGAGTATCACTGCCTTCTGCATCTGACCCTTGATCCAACCGTCTAGTGAGAGCCTCTTGAGGTGTTGGTCAAGGCTTTTCGCTATTATAATAATAATTATAATAATATTATTATTATTATGTATTCGACAACATTTTTTTATGCTATGGTGATGGAACACACGTCACATGTGAAGAACTGCATTGCGCCCATTACCCTGAGATATAAAGTTGTTAAGTCTCATGTGCCTTTAATTTCACCGGCAACCATTCCCTTCAAACTGCAATACAGTAACGTAAACATTACTACTTGGCGGTGGAAATAGGTACTTCCCCGGATGAACTCACACATAGTTTTTTTTTTTTACCTGGTAGGTTAGCCTTTGACCACTATCTATTATTAGGTGCTTGGCGACAAATTTTCAAGTTGTGGGTGGTAGCTAGCCAGGCGGGTATTCGCAAAATGCCCTACCACCATGCAATTTTTCTGCTACTACATGAGACTTATGACTTGTTTGATTGATTTAACTGACATAAAGCTTGAATTTGTTACTTTGTTTGAACCGAAGGACGAGCAGTCTACTGGTTGTTCTGGCTAAATTCTCAGCACCAGTCTGGTTTTACCCAAGTAGATAAGAATATTAACTAAATAAACCGGCTAGCACTCACGGTGTTTAATCAAAATCTACGACCGGTGTTCGAGCAGTAAAGATGCTCATTCTAGCCGATATTAATTTAATAATCATGATAACTCACGTAAGTTTTTATGACAATAAAGATGAGAATAGTTTCGCCCCATAGATAGATAGATAGATAAACTCTTTATTGAACACCTTAAACTATACCAAAATTAAAAATATTTAGCTTATAATAGTGAACAATAGGCGGCCTAATCGCTCAAAGCGATCATATTTATTGGAACCAAAATTTGTCAGGCAAAACATAGGCGATTTCCTACCTCTGTCCATGCCTTTAACCTACCTATTATAAACTTTGAAAAAAGTATAGTATTAAACGGTTGATAAGTTGCAAACTATAAGTCCCGTTTAATACTTATAACTTTTACTTAAGTACCGATAGTCTTAATATAAGTGAAACGTAATTGACATTTCCTAGTTTTATCATGAGTCATTTCAAAAAATGGTGAAGTCCGGTTGAGAAGTTAACATTTGAGCAGCAACCAGGTGAGAAAGTTTCAATTAGGTTCTGTGATTGTTTTCCTATAAAACGAATAGTAAGCTTATTTCGTTGCATGTTCTTCTTAAAATACCACGAAACAAGATAAAATAGATATAAAAAATTGAGTTTTCAGTACCCCAAATTCGGACAACGACCTTAGAACTCCCCCGACAAATTGCCATGTATAATTCATGAAGGTCCAGGTGACAGGGGTTGCCAATTCTAACCCAAAATATGTGCATACATCGTACTTGTAACACTACGCATTGTCCGTAAATTGGTAAAGAATACCCGCAATTTCGAGGTTGTTTTTCATTATTCTGAAAGCATCCATTTTGACATTTGAAAGTTTCTAGGTATAGGTACATTTTATTTCTATAAATGCCTTTTTATACGGTTATTTTTCGAAAAAGTTTGACAAGGTACTTTGAACCTATCGCTTTTTCAACTGAGTGGTTCCAAAACTTTATAATTGAAACCTTAATTATCCTTTTAAAGTTGCTGATGCAAATAGAATAAATTTTAGCGTCAAGTAGCAATCAAAAATTTTAATCAAATTAGTGTTAATATAACATATTAAAGTTTGATATTAAGCACTTTTATAAAAACATCTATTGAAAATAATAATTAAATATTTAATTTATTTGAGGTAAAATATAAAGGTGTATATATAATATGTTCATACCCTACATACCTTGAACCATTAACCCTTAACCACGACTGCGTCAATCTTCATAAATTATTTAAAGCTATTGCTTTGCGTATTAATGATTTGACGTTAGCCTTTACACAGGAGACAATATTCAATATTTTAATAATATAATAATATCTCTTCTTTATAGGTTAAAGACAATAAACCTTTTAAATCATCTAATTTTAATCCATCTCTTATTGAACATACAAACTAAAACTAACTCATCAAAAGAACTACACGGACGAAGTTTCCGGGCAAAGTAAATTAACCTCTATCCCAAATTAAACGAAAAACTATTGGTAGAGTCGCAAAAAAGTAACATGGCGGAAAGTTGAGCGTCCTCGGATGCTAGTCGTACGGCTCGCAACAAAAATTTAATTTTCCAAGAAAACTTCGCATGTTCTCTCTTAAATTACTGACAAGGTACACGGTGAACTCTCTTTATTAAATCGCAGAAGTGAGAAATAAGAAATGAATACATCGATACAGACATAGTAATATATCCTGTGTTCGTAAGTTATACGCGAAAAGAATATGTATTCCTAGTTTATAACAAGTAATAGACATGTCTTTTTTTACAATCTCTTTGATATTTATTTGCGGAATATTTGGCACCGATAAGTTTTTTTTTTTTGTCTTTTAAAATACGCACTACAGACACATGGTCCGTACTCTTTTTGGATTAGATAAATTTTAACATTCAATTCTTTTATACATTATCACAATCCATGCATTATTTACTAATTGCAACTTAGACGTTAATTGTTGTCAACTTATGTTCTATCTTAAAAAGTGAGTCTATTTTCCTTTTTGGTTTTAAGTTTTTTTACAAGTGATTTGATCTCAGAGGGTATCTTAAAAATATCTTTGTTGATAAGTATTTTTATATCCCACGGTAACGCTTCAAAAGAATTATCAGGTTTTAATAGTCCGGCAGCTTTTTATTCAGTAAGTTGTTATGAAACAACATGCCAGAATTCCTTTAGAAACATAATAAACATAGCTACTAAGCGACGTAAAGATGTAGTATGTACCGTCAAACAAGTCAAAACTATCTTCACTAGAAGATATGTATTACTTTATATATTATAGCTTTCTATGTTCTTTTCTGTATAATAAAATTAGTGCAATTATAACAATACATCCACCCAATTCCTACTCTTGTAAAAAATAAATAAATCAAATATTAAGGAATCTAAACTACCAAGAAAAATATATATTTGGCATATATAGGTAACTCCCTAGATATTGCTAATTCCTTGTAAGAGTAAAACTTATAATATAATTTTACACATTAAATATCTTATAATTGTCTCCATAAGATGAACATGCTTATATACTGGTTTATATGAAACCTTCTCTACACCGATAGTACATTCATTCCACAATGATTTTATACAAACCATCCACATTTTTATATACACTCACCCTTACAATATGTAGGTATTTTAGGGATGATTTTATATTATTTTCCTACTTTGAACCTTGTATTTATATATACCTGTAAATTGTTAAGACTACAAAAGTTAATTTAAAAATGGGAGGGGTGAAGAACCGGGATTTCTTAGCACGGAGAAACCTAGTACGAATTTTTGTTTTACACTCGCGTTTTCTTCATTTATTTTAAATTTCTATACTTATAGGTATACAAGGTTTATAAAATGCTAACTAGACAACATGTTTCATATATATTATGTATCCTACTGTTGCAAATAAAAAATATTATAAGTTATTAGCATGTAACTCATTAACATGGATAACTTAGCTCCGATAAGTTTATTGTTATAAAGGCTTCGCTGGCGTCGAAATTAGTTTTATCATGATGTCTTAGGAAGTACCTAAGTACCTATGAATATAGGCGTGTAAAGTATCACAACAGGACTCCTAACCTTAATGTTTCATCTACCCGAAACCAACTGGCGTAGTTGCAGAAACTGTAAATCATTTTTATAGCAAACTATATCATTATAGCGCCGTAAAGTTTAATACAGACGACGCTCGAGGCAAAGCTTTTCAACAATATTAAGTTCCCAGAAGACAACAACACATTATAACCGTAAACAGTTACGAAGTGTTACTCAAATACGTAAGTATTGACACTTGTGACGTTTGGATCTGCTATGGGCAGATATTACCGCTTACCATCAGTGTGGGCATCGTGCTGATCCCGTCACAATACGAATGTTATGTTTGAAGTTTTGATCACAGCTGCAATACAAAATCATCAATCGATGATTGCTACATACAGGGTTATTGGTTAATTGCTAACGTTTGAAGCAGTGATAGCTCAGTGGCTTTGGCTATGGACATCACGTGAGATTGTGGTCAAAGGCTTACCTATCTACAATAAAAAAAAAAACCAAAAACTTACCATCAGGTGAGATAGTGGTCACAGGATAACCTATCAGGCATAAAAAAAACCTCTTAGGTTTGACTTCTGCTAATCCTAACAAACATAAATAAATAAAAAATAGAAATATTTAAAAACTTTAAAAAAAAAAATCACAAAGCAAAAGAAAATATCTCAAAATGTTTGTTAGGATTAGCAGAAGTCAAACCTAAGAGGTTTTTTTTATGCCTGATAGGTTATCCTGTGACCACTATCTCACCTGATGGTAAGTTTTTGGTTTTTTTTTTTATTGTAGATAGGTAAGCCACCTATCTACAATAAAAAAAAAAACCAAAAACTTACCATCAGGTGAGATAGTGGTCACAGGATAACCTATCAGGCATAAAAAAAACCTCTTAGGTTTGACTTCTGCTAATCCTAACAAACATTTTGAGATATTTTCTTTTGCTTTGTGATTTTTTTTTTTAAAGTTTTTAAATATTTCTTTTTGTCTTTTAAAGCCTATTCCGAGCCAAAAGTGCCCTGAACCGCGCCGTGCTCCCTTTGAATAGAATTTCGAATATTTACATGGAGCAATGTAATAAAAAATATGAAATAATACATTACAGGCAAAAGATACTTTTAATATCAGGTGCTCGTGCTTATTCCGTCAAAAGCAAAAAAAAAACACACAAAAAAAGTATTTAAAAAAATAAAACTTTTTTCATTACAAAAAAAATCGTCTTTAAATGTTTGTTAGGACTAGCAGAAGTCAACCCTAAGAGGTTGTTAGCATTTTACCAATAACCCTGTATAGAGGATAATGGATATTATATCATACGATACTAAAGGAGATCCGCACCTAGCCTGAGAACCTTGGCCCTGTGATGAACAAACATATTCTAAGCTATTTATATAGTTAAGTTTTTGATATAGATCCCGAAGCAACAGAAATGTAATGTATAACTTTGACGGGAATTTAATTTCCTTAGATAAAATTTACACCCTACGTGTTAAGTTGCAAATTTTTTTCCACCATTTATTGGAGGGGGCTCCAATAAATGAGAAAGAAAAAATAATGCAGAAATAGTTATTTGTTAGGCAAGTGAGCAAAGATTTTTTTCGTTCAAGTGCCGACGTCAAGTGATTCTTATATATATGGACTATTGAGCAGTGAGGGATTCAAAGTCAGGAGACTGAGACCTAAAAACAATCTCTCATGTGAAATATACAACTTTTTAGCATTACAAGCGAGAAAATTAGCAAAGAATATTAGTTTCCTGACTTTGCGTTTTATATTTATTTTTACATGACTGCCCAAAAAAAGGAGAGTTATGTATTCAGGGTTCATGTTTGTATGTATGTTTGTGAGTTTCTTTATTCCACCATAACTTCTAAACGGCTCAACTGATTTTGATTTATGATATATTATTAGATTCCTCTTGATAACCCAAGTGACACTAGGTACATAAAAATACTAAAAAAAACACTCTGGTTGATTTAAGATGCCATATTGCGAGAACCAAATTATTATGCCCATCGAGTGTCGTATCAAAATGAAGGACTTTTCATATATACATATACGAGTAACTAGCTGTTTTAATTTCAATGGAACGATAAATAGCCTAACGAAAAGAAACATTTTGCAGTCGTGTTTTTTTTTTTTTAAATTGAATTACACTTATTTCTAAGGAGATAAGAGAAGCTGACTCACTGTGTTTTAAGTATACTGAAAAGTACCGTTAGCTTGCATCACAACAAAACATATTTCTGAACAATTTGCCTGCTACTATAGTCGGTAATATTTGCTACTGAAACTTAGAAGATAGATCTTTAACGGTCGATAGAGTTCTGAAAGATGGTTGGAAGAAGTTAGTCGCGGATGATAAATAGTTTTCTGAATTGTACCTATGCACGGACGAGGAAAGTTTAAGAGCGTAATGTGAAACTGTCATGTTCTGCAGTTAGTTTCAGGAGTATTTTTCCTGTCTATGTCACACTCGAACAATATCTCTGAGCGTTAGTGGGTGTGATTCTATGAGTAGTAACTATTCCTTTAATTTTTCGTCATATTTTCAAACGACTTTTGAAAATGAGAGTACTTAATTGATATTTTATAAGATATTTTTACATTGCATCTTATTTTTTTTCATTCGAAGTCGCATGTAACCAATTTCAAACTTCAATAAAATTTGGTTGAATAGACAAATATTTCACAATCAAGAATAATATGATCAAAATATTGATAATTTTACAAACAACACAATACTACAGATAATAAAAATATAAAATTATTTATAAACATATTGATTAACATTGTATTCTGACATTATATTTTTACTTAAAAGTGAACAAGCTCATAAAAACAGCCAATAGAATATATATATAATGTCTCAATGAATTTTTTCCCTTTCATTTTTTCCCTTTTTTTTGTACAGTTGTGCTTGATAGTCTACACAATTAATATTATACACCTACAACTTAAATTAAGAACAACTTATTAATAACTAGCTTTACGGGCGCGGCTCCGCCCGCGCGTATGTCGGTTATCGCGCAAAAACATAAACCTCTTTTTGCGCAGTCGGATAAAAACTATCCTATGTTTTTTCCCGGGTCTCAAACTATATCCATACCAAATTTCATTCAAATCGGTCCAGTAGTTTTGGCGCGAAAGCGTAACAGACAGACAGACAGACAGAGTTACTTTCGCATTTATAATATTAGTACTGATGTAAATAAACAAAATGGTGTACTTATATTTTATTATAATTTTTTTATTCATTACAGAAACTTTTCAGTAATGGAGCTAAAGGATCGTCTATCTATAGAGCGGCTGGCATATTCATATATCGTATCATACATATATTAGGGCATTTTGCGAATGCCCGCCTCGCTAGCTACTACCCTCGAATAGAAAATCTGTCGCAAAGCACCTAATGGTGTATTCCAGCAGGTTTGATGATGATGTGGTCGAAGATGTTGTTCAGGTTAACCTAGAATTACTGGTTCTCAAGGATAGTTGCCGGAACACACCGTTAGGTGCTTGGCAACAAATTTTCTACTTGATGGTTGCTAGCCAGGCGGGCATTCGCAAAATGCCCTACCACCATGCTATAACGACTGCCATCCTAAGACTACAACCGGGACCGAGGGCTTAACGTACCCTCCGAAGCACGGAAGCGTATAGTAGTAATGTCACCAGCGGTCACCCATCCAAGTCATGACCGAGGCGGACGTTGCTTAACTTAGCTGATCGGTTCAAAACGGCTAAGCAAACTTCGCTACGAGCGCTTCAATGCTATACGATGCAAAAACAGTTTGTTTCCTATGAAACAAACTGCTTTTTCATAGTATGAGATAAGTTTTATTAGTATTATTATTATTAATGAAAACTAAGTACATACTTGAGCATTGAAAATATCAGTTTGTTATACGAAACATCCGTGGAGGTTGTAGTACAACGTAAGTTGAACTATAGGTGTCGCTCCATCCCGATACGATGGTTAAAGAACTAGAGGAAAAATTTGAGTTATAACTTATTGTCATGTTAGCTCAGTCGGTCAGAGCATACCCTGGCTAAAGGGGTGGATGACGTGGGTTCGAATCCCGCACATGATTTTAATTTTTCCTCTCGTAAATGTTTAATTTTGTATTGTCATCCGTAGAGGTTCAATTTACTCTCAATTATTCTAATAGAACGCAAAATCAACCACTTTTCAAGAAAGCTCAGATGAATTCTGAAACAAAGCTCCAAGTCTCATGAGAATTTTCCACTTTAACCATGAACACGGTAAATCTTCAGCTGAGCATTCTAAGAATTGTTTATTCCTAGATTTCGCTTTGATTTATACATTCTGAAACGTTTTCCGACTCACGTAACAACAGAAAAGCATTTAAATATTATCTCCTTTGTAGAGTTATGACAATCCCGGATTTTTTCGTTGGATGTTGTAACCAACCTGTAATCCGGATTTTTCCGGTCAAGTATTTTTAACTGTTAGTAAAATAACGGTGCATTTGTGTATAAAATTTGACAAAACGGACAAGAATTATGAATCGTCTTCTATTCTACACTCCAGACTGAGCCTTTCAGGTAAGGGTTTATTATTATTTATTATTATTATTATGTAATAATACATAGTTCAAACCCTTACCTGAAAGACTCATGGATTTAAAAGAAATTAATGTGAGAAATAATGTTATTTCTCACATCAATTTCTTTTCATACTTCTAGAATTAACAAGAATGCCGGTCTGAATTTACAATGTCATTTTCGTACAGAATTTAACTGCGCTACAGAGCGCAGTCACTTAAATAATTTAGAAATAAATCAAAACAAAAATGGTTAATGTATCTTCTATGTACTTGTACTGTACTGTATCAGCCGGATTATGCACTGCTGAACACAACCTTTTTTTTATGCTTCACAGCCTTTGACTACTATCTCACCTGAAACAAAATTAAATTTATGACAGCATATTCCTGAAAGCATGCAACGCATCCTCGAGACCTCTGGTGTTACAGATAAAAAGGGCGAAGCTGATCACATACCAGGTGAGCTGCCTTTACGTTTGCCCTCCTAACACGTAAAAAAACATCATAACAAACCCACTTTTTCAAGTTACGTACAGTACGTCTTTGTAACAACACAATCTTTTTTTTTATGCCTGATAGGTTAGCCATTCACCACTATCTCACCTGATGGTAAGTGATGATGTGATCGAAGATGTTATTGCATTATTATTATTATATTATGTTGTTCAGGCTAACCTAGAATTACTGGCTCTCATGGAACGCTGCCGGAACACACCGTTAGATGCTTGGTGACAGATTTTCCAAAATACCCTACCACTATGCTTTAACGACTGTCATCCTAAGACAACTACCGGGGCCGATGGCTTAACGTGCCCTCCGAAGCACGGAAGCGCTCAGTAGTATTGTCACCAGCGGTCACCCATCCAACTCCTGACCACGGCGGACGTTGCTTAACTTTGCTGATCGATTCAGAACGGCTAAGCAAACTTCGCTACGAGCGCTTCGAACCTCTCCCATTAACGGGTGTTTTCATAGTTCCCACGCTTGGCAGGATTTTTGGAGAACGCAATTAAAGATAGCATTTCCTCAAAAGGCGCTGCTGCCTATTATCCGGTATTTTACCTTAAGTCACTTCTTACGACACCCATAGGTAGCAGGAGGGGGTGACTTTCCGACCTGGTACGGGGCACCTATATACCGATTTTTTGCAATCGAACTTTAAACATAGATACGAGTAAGTTAAGATAGAAACTGACGTTAGTTTCTGTGGCTTGAGATTCAATTGAATTAAAATTTATTCGCGCTTGTAACTAGGTGTATGCAAAGTACTTGAACACTTTTATGCACATGATTCCATTAATAATAAATAACATTGACCCACTTCAAATGTAATCAATTCAATTAGTATCAAACAAATTATATCAGATATCTTAAAATATCATCTACAAATCTCGCATATAGCGTTATCAAGTACAATAGCTAAAGATCAGCGTTCGCCACAACTACAGTTCACATATACAAATCTCTACTTTATGTGTAAATTTTTAAGCATTTTCGATGGTTTTTTTATAGCTGAAGCTAGCCTTTGACCACCATCACACCTGATGGTAAGTGATCATGTGGTCGAAGATGTTGTTCTGGCTAACCTAGACTTACTGGCTCTCAAGGATAGCTGGTGGAACACATCGTTAGGTGCTTGGCGGCAGATTTTCTACTTGAGGGTGGTAGCTTGCCAGGCGGACATTCGCAAATTGTCCTACTACCATGCTGTAACGACTACCATCCTAAGACAACAAGTCGTGCCCTCCGAAGTGGAACGGAAGCGCTCAATAGTAATGACACTATTGGTCACTCATTCAAATCGGCGGATGTTGCTTAACTTAGCTGATAGGTAAAGTTTGTTACGGCGGTTAATTTTTTTTTCAAAAGCGCTTTTGTTATCAATATCAATTTATCCGGCATCCATATTATGTTACAACTCTACTCTCCTAAGAAGAAAACAACGAAAAATCCTTCTCACGGGAAACACGTTACTTCATATTCCTCGAACAATAAATCTTTTAAGGGGAGACACATCTGTCAAAAGTGTAAAATATGTATTTCTTGTGCGTTGTCTTTTCTTCTTTAAATTATTAGGGTTGCGACGCACCAGACCTGTAGCTAGATCTATGATTTTCAGATAAAAAATAAAAATTGATTTTATTTATCCCGCAGGGGGCCCAGCTAGAATATCAGCCCCCCAAGTCTGCTCGAAGGTGTCTTAAGAGGCAACTAAGGGTAACACACCAGAAGGGCCCACCTTCTGGTGTGTTAAGGTGGGCAGCAGCACTTTCTGCGGAACTGATATCTCCCACTGCGATCCCCAAGCCGCCTGCCAAGCGTGGGGATAATGGCCGATCCCCCCATATTAGGGGAGGCTGTGTTCAGCAATGGACTATCCTGCTGATATTACCAAAGACAAACAAAAACAAATAAAAAAAAACAAATAATAAAAAGTCTGTTTTTGGGGTGAAGAGTACAAAATGGATGATGTCGGACCTATTATTAGCACATAACAGAAGGCATTGCTAAAAATTAGATAACTTAGTCAATTTTGTATTTGTCAATAGGCAAAAAATCTTTGTGGGTTCCTACCATAATGTGTTCATGTTCCTTGCAAGAGAAACTTCGTAATTTGACTAAAAGAGGGATCCATTATTTTTCTAGCTTATGCGTTCCCTTAAAAACTTTCTCTGGGGGTTCAGAGATTTAAAATTCAGGTAATATTTTTCTGCAGTCAAAGCAAATTACTTTGAGTGCATTAAGTAGCTTATGTTGTGAAAGATTTATTTTTCTTTTGGATTATGAGTATAAAAATTTTGAATTTCATTATGTGTTTTCAGCTTCTATGAAAGTTTTATACATCGTTTTGTTGTTTAATTAATAAAGGAATGTTTTAAGACGAGTATTTTTACGCTTACCTTTACATTGTTCAAAAATAAACACTTTAGTAAGCTCAATAAAAATGTTTGTCCTTGACACATAAAACTAGCAGGGTGGTAGGGCATTTTGCGAATGCCCTAATGGCTAGCTACCACCCCCAAGTTGAAAATCTGTCGCCAAGCACCTAACGGTGTGTTCCGGCAGCTATCCTTGAGAGCCAGTCATTCTAGGCTAGCCTGAACAACATCTTCGACCACATCATCACTTATCATCAGGTGAGATAGTGGTCGAACACTAGCCTATCAGCAATAAAAAAAAAAACAATAGCTTCATAAAAGTGAATTTGATATTGACGAATGAATACATATTCTGCCGCTTTGATCATCATATTTGTATCATCAGTAAAAGCGACAGTGCGCGTTATCACATTAAGATTCAAAACAGTAAAATGGATCATCACAATCTTTGTATAAATTTCAAGGTGGCCTTTGTGTAGTAAAAAAAGAGCTTGTAAAATAGCGTATTCGATTCTGGCGAAATCTAACCGCAATCCCACACATCCGGTCGCTTTGATCGTTCGTGTTCTGATCATCCGCAAACCCGGCGGACGACGCGCGGTCATGCAGAAGTTATCGCTTATTGAAATCGATCGCGTGACCGACATTTTTCGCAACACTATCGTGTGACGTCACGTTTTGCATTCGGTTTGCGAGGAGAGCTTTGTATGCATGTTAAGTTGGGCGAGTATTCACGGTTCTTCAGCGACTTTTGCGCCGGTGACGAGTCACGTAGTCTGTTATTTGGTGAAAACTATCAGACTAGGTTTTGCATTTAAATGTGTAGTCTTGATATATTATTTTGTACTTTTATGCGATGAGATGAAGCAGTCACGCGCTTGATGGTAAGTGTCACGAAGGTTCATTAGTTCTCCTTGACACTGATTTTTTTTTTTTTTTTTTTTTATGCCTGATTGGTTAGCCTTTGACCACTATCTCACCTGATGGTAAGTGATGATGTGGTCGAGGATGTTGTTCAGACTAACCTAGAGTAACTGGCTCTCAAGGACAGCTGCCGGAACACACCGTTAGGTGCTTGGCGACAGATTTTCAACTTGAGGGTGGTAGCTAGCCAGGCGGGCATTTGCAAAGTGCCCTACCACCATGCTGTAACGACTGCTATCCTAAGACAACAACCGGGACCGACGGCTTAACGTGCCCTCCGAAGCACGGAAGCGCTCAGTAGTAATGCCCAACCAGCGGTCACCCATCCAAGTCATGACCGCGGCGGACGTTGCTTAACTTTGCTGATCGATTCAGAATGGCTAAGCAAACTTGGCTACGAGCGCTTCAAAATGATCTGCGCTTGTCACGTTATGTTTTATGTCTCGTACGCCCAGTAATTTCACTCGTTACAATGCCTTTCCCGTTTAAACATAAGAATATTTGCATACCACTGCTTTGAGGCAGAATATCTGACACTGCAGTGGTACCCAACAAAAATGTATAACCAAAAAATGGAACCGACTTCTACACCCAAAAGTGTGAAATATCTACGAGTATAATCGTAATATATGGTACGGTCAATTCTAAATGGTTTCCTGCACGAGTTCCAAGAAGTTGATGTTTTGTAGATAATTCTAGAACCATTGTTAACAAACTAACAGTGTTTCTATGTAACTTATTGAGAATTCCTGAGAGCCCTGCTCCTGAAATCTAGATGTCATGAACAGTGTACTCGAAATGTGGCTAAGTGTATATATTATGTTAGATATAAATATGTTGTAATATGTAATCATTTATGAAAGCGACTTGGTTTTAACTATAAGCTTACTATTCTAAGGGCCCGTTTCAGAATGTCCTTATAAAGTTTCGGGTTACTATGCAACACATAAAATAACTGAATGATAAAAATGACAGTTGACATGCAGCGCGTTTCAAGCTTTAACCGATGATGGATAGGCTAAAGCGATGACTGTGAAACACAAAGATAGTGTTTTATTTATTAAATATGTTCTGGGTAGTAAAACCGGAACTTAATCGAACATTCTGAAACAGGCCCTAAACTGAATAAATACATAAACACAGGTCTCTAACTTTGAAATAATAGCCTCAATTTGTTCGATTAAAAAGATACTGAAACGAAATAGCATTGGATTTGGTTACTGACCTCTTGACTTCCGCAGTGGATAATGTAGTCCATTTCTATTGTTATAATTTTCTAAAGTTATTTAAGTAAAGTTCTGGTAAAAAATGGTCAAAAGAAGGTACCCAAAGCCTATGATGGTTTCTATGAAGTGTCGTCAAGCAGTGTATCAAGCAAGTGTCGTAAATTAAGCAAGAGTGATATGCCAAAACCGTATCAGTTAACATCCGTGGTCTGTGAAATTTTCACTATCAGGCTGTACATCGTCTTTGAGATTTGTAACTCGATTTGTTTATTGGTTTATTATTGTTTTATCTGGATTAATGATATCTTATACATTTTTTCAAGAAGTAGGTAGGTGTTAAGTATGAAAATTAATAACTTTTTTTTGTGGAATTGTTGCGGAACAAGCTCGAGCCCCACCTGATGTGAAGCGAACTAATATCTGCTTATAACAGATAAATTTCGTCACAAGTGACGAATTGATAATGATAATATTTATTGGTAATAATGCAATTATACGTCATATCACAATATAATTATATCTAAAAATATAACGCGCATAACTCTAATTAAGTGTAATTATGCATACTAATGTGCATAATAATATTAATAAGTATGTAGTTTCCTAATAAATAAGATTATTATACAAGTCATGATAAAAATATAGAAATAATTATAATTCAAATAAACATCATAAATATTATGTATCGTTACAACAAAATAAAAAAACATCAACTTAAAATATCAATTATTAAAATTTAAATAATAAACTGAAGAAACAGTACCTACTTAAGGAAAATATCTATAATGAAATAAATTAATAATTCACAATTCAAATGTGATCGCACTGAGCCCGTCACCCTGTGACATAAAGTTGTTAAGTCTCATGTGCCTGTAATTTTACTGGCTCTCACCGACTTCTGCTGGAACACACCGGCACTGTTCGGTGCTTGACGACCAATTGTCTACTTGAGAGTGATAGCTAGCGAGGCGAGTATTTGCCATATGCCCTACCACCATGCGGTAAAGTTCAAGCTGGCGGTGGAGGTTGAACCATAGACCTTAAATGTCTGTTATTTTCTCGTGATCAATTATAAAAGTTCACAAGATTCTAAATGCTGACTTTAAAAACTAGCAGAACGTTAATATAGATATGTTAATATATTATATATATTCATTTTAACATTCATTGCAAACATTTTCTGTTACTTTATTATGCATGCTGTCTTCACCTATAATTACTGTGACACTTGGCTTAATTCTGCAATGTTTATTTTTTGAGTTCAATGTATTGGTGTACACTGTTGGTCTTCTATGATCTTTTAAATAAATAAATAAATATTAAAATTCATCAATCTATGCTTCTACCATAATATTATAAAGAGGAAGGACTAACATTTTTGTATGTAACGAATAAACTTAAAAACAACTGGACCAATTTCAATATCTGATGAACATAGGCTATAGAATATTTTCAAAAACTTTTTTTTATATTTTTGTTTAATTTCTTTGCGAAGCCGGAGCGGACCGCTAGTAATGTATTATATATAGTAATGTATGTTGTAGCCAACACCGAAATCATGATAAATAGCTTTAACTACTATTTTTATCAGATGTAATACTTTATATAACAATTTTTCCAAGTAAAAATATACATGATCTATGTAGTATAAGAAACCAAAAACGAGAAAAATAGTCAGAAGATAAGTAATAATTTTACGAGTAGCTGATCCGTAACATATTTGTTTTCTATTTTCTCCAGCCAGTACCAGTTACTAGGCATTATCTCAAATATCTTTTCATAATATTTTTATTTTGTTATTATGTCGGAGGTGGATCGATTCATTCGGATCTGAGTGGGGGATTAGCAATAATAGTCTATAATATGTACCTTCAAATTGATGGAAATACGGTCTTGGAGACTTTACCTTATTATAAAATTAAACCAAGAGTATATATAAAACCCCCCGTGGGGTGCCGTTTTAGAATTGCACCTCCCCATTTCATCCCGTGTGGGTATCGTAAAAGTGGACTAAGGGAAAAATACTATTAGAAGGTGGGCAGCACCGCCTTCTTAAGAACTATGCTATATTGCACTGCGATCCCCAAACCGCCTGCCAAGCGTGGGGATTATGGCAAACACCCCCTACATAGGGGAGGCTGTGTTCAGCAGTGGACGATCCGGCTGATACAGTACAGTATATATAAAAACTATCAATACTATAACAAAAAAATTGATTTTCATTCACTCAGTATCATCTTCTCACACTTATTACGGATACATGAGGGGTCAGCACAATACGCCTTCTCCAACGGCAGGAAGGACACCACATTAATATTAAAAACATGTTTCCCTCACAACAGAACACAAATGGCTAAACGCCAGCCCGACGCCAACCTCCCTTGGGAATGTTCTCATTTGGAGTTAGCCCACTACCTTTGAAGTAACCGGGACCTTTAAGTGCAGCAACATTCCACTCACATCGATCGTATGCCTTTATTAAACAAAATACTACGAACTATATACAACACTACAGCTACTACAATAAAAGCATTTAGACAACCTATAAGTCATACAGACTCATAGGCAGCACAAATGCTCCAGCCCAGTACCAGTTGGCAGCGTGCCCAGCATGCTGGCAGCATTGCCCCGTAGAATTGCAGTGCTTATTCGTTAAGGTTAAGTTTTACTTGACAGTTAAACTTTGATAATACGAGTATAATAAATTTAGTAAACACGATTTCTATGCATACAACATCTAGTTTTTATCAAGGACTAAGTCTAATAAGGTGGTATTGTAAAGATTCCTGCAAGCATCGATAGCGCACGCTTCAATGCCTCGCTGTCACTTTCCCAGTCCGCATCAAAGGAACTCTTTTGATCGGTCTCCGCGGCCTAATTAGCGATCGGGTTGGTTCCATTCGAGCGGAAGACATTGTTTATACCCGAGGCGAGGTTATTGGTATGGAAAATTGAGGCAAAATCGTGTACGCGTGCCCTCGATTTTCTTTCGTCTTGAAATTGTTGGCGGTATGTCGTGATTGGTTGAATGTCTTATCTTGCTACTTCGATATGCGCGAATGCGCATTATTACTTACAGCTGGAGGAAAACTTTCAAAGTTACAACAGGCTTTTGAATTGTAATTTGCAACCATCATCTATAGTAATTAAACAACTCCAAAAAAGGAGAAGGTTCTCAATTCCACGCGTATTTTTTTTATTTATGACCACGCTTAAGTTTTTATTTTTATAATTCTTTTATTTTGCCGAGGTGATCCCAAGTAAATATCATAAAAGTCGGTTCAGTAGTTTTTAAATTATAGTCAATTAACTGAAAAATGTGTTCCCATACCTGGATGATTTAATCATATTTGCTGTCAAGGGAATCAGCTTATATGTCGGATGTTCCAATGTCAGGCAATGCGCATTGTTATGAGCCTTCGGGCTTGAGGCTTTTTAAGAAAAGAAATAAAATACAAAATTAAATTTAAGGCAACCGTCGGATTTGGAAGTTGGGTGAAGACTGAGGAGAAATATGATTGGCTGAGGCACTATGACAAAAGAGATGATGATTAGGCAGGAGAGGAGCGGAGTTTGCAATAAAGGGTGCATATTATATATATATATAACATCATCATCATCATCATCATCATCAGCCGGAAGACGTCCACTGTTGAACAAAGGCCTCCCCCATAGAGCGCCACAAAGAACGGCTATTAGCCGCTTGTAACCATTAGCTACCAGTGACTTTCACGATGTCGTCAGTCCACCTAGTGGGGGGCCTACCAACTCTACGTCTTCCGGTGTAGTGTGGTAACCACTCGAGAACCTTTCTTCCCCAACGGTTGTCAGTTCTACGAGCAATGTGGCCCGCCCATTGCCACTTCAAATTGCAGAATCTGAGAGCTATGTCCGTGACTTTGGTTCTTTGGCGAATATCCACGTTCCGGATTTTATCGCGCAAAGAAACTCCGAGCATAGCTCTCTCCATAGCTCGTTGAGCGACTCTGAGCTTGTCCATAAGGGCCACAGTTAAGGACCACGTCTCAGTGCCATAAGTCATCACTGGCAACACACACTGGTTGAAGACTTTGGTCTTCAGGCTTTGCGGGATCTTCGACGAGAAGATGTCGCGTAACTTCCCGAACGCTGCCCATCCGAGTTGGATTCTTCGGGCGACCTCTTTGTCAAAGTTGGACCTACCTAACTGGACAGTCTGTCCGAGGTATATGTAATGGTCAACAACTTCGAGCGTATCGTTCCCAACAACTACTGGTACGGGTGCAACATGGACATTAGACATAATTTTCGTCTTGTCCATGTTCATTTTAAGACCCACCTGCTGGGAAACTCTACTGAGGTCGCTGAGCATTGTACTGAGTTCTTCAAGCGACTCTGCCATTATGACTATGTCATCAGCGAAACGAAGGTGAGTGATGTATTCGCCATAGATGTTGATGCCGAATTCTTTCCAGTTCAAGAGCTTGAAAACGTCCTCCAACGCATTCGTGAACAGTTTCGGAGAAATAACGTCTCCCTGTCTCACGCCTCGCTGCAGTTGGATTGGTTCCGTGCTCTTGTCCTGTAGTCAAATCGACATGGTGGCGTTCCTATACAAACACTTCAGCGCTTCGATGTACCTATAGTCAATTTGGCATCGCTGAAGAGACTGCAGTACGGCCCAGGTTTCGATGGAATCGAAGGCTTTTTCATAGTCCACAAACGCTAAACATAATGGCCGATTATACTCCTCAGTCTTCTGTATAATCTGGCGGAGCGTATGTATGTGGTCTATGGCACTAAAGCCTTTTCGGAACCCGGCTTGTTCGGGAGGCTGGAAGTCATCAAACCTACGAGCAAGACGATTCGTAATGACTCTCGAAAACAGCTTATAAACATGGCTCAGAAGTGAAATGGGCCTGTAGTTCTTCAACAAGGTCTTGTCACCTTTTTTGAAGAACAGTACCACTACACTTCTGTTCCATGCTTCTGGCGTTTTACCTTCAAGGATGACGGAATTAAATAACTTCTGGAGGACTAAGAGTACCGGTTTTCCACCCGCTCTCAGAAGTTCTGTCGTGATTCCGTCATCACCTGGCGCCTTGTTGTTCTTAAGCTGCTTGAGAGCCATTCTAATCTCGTAAAGGCTGATGTCCGGGATGTCTTCGGTATAGTGTCGGGTCAGTTTAGCTCTCTTGTCCTGAGCTGTACTGACAACGGGTTCTTGTGTCGAGGTGTACAACTGTCCATAAAACCTCTCAAGCTCTCTCAGAATCTCCGGTTTTGATGAGATGATTCTGCCATCGTCGATCTTCAGCTTAGTCATTTGGCTTTGGCCTTTAGACGAATTTTTTGCTAACACTTTGGAACCTTGGTTACGCTCGATTGCGACCTTAATACGATTTGTATTAAAGGCGCGCAAGTCGTGTCGCAGTGCCTTCGAAATTCGTCTATTGAGCTTGCCGTAGTTCGACATATCAGCTGAAGATTGCAGTCTCATCTCACTCCGGTCTTCCATCAACTTGATGGTTTCTTCTGAGAGTTTCTTCGGTTTGTTTCGGCGGGGGGTCTTAAAGAACTTAGACCCCACCGCTTGGACAGCTTCCACCAACCCGTTGTTTATCTCGTCCACTGTTTCGCATTCAGCTAGGCACTGGAAGCGGTTATGTAGTTCAAGTTGAAAGCTCTCGGGGTTTTGAATTTGGGCAACGCCAGGACGGAGCGTGGAGTTTATCAGACGGGACCTCTCAAGCTTTACATTGATATTCAATGTGCCTCTAACGATACGGTGATCGCTACCGGTTTTCACCTTATGGATCACAGAGACATCATTGAATATTTGCTTCCTGGTCGTCATGATAAACTCGATCTCATTTTTTGTTGAACCATCGGGGCTTATCCACGTCCACTTCCTGGATGGTCTGCTTCTCGAAGAAGGAGTTCATCGCAAAGAGTCCCTCCTTCTCCATGAAGTCGACCAGCCGCTGGCCCCTCTGGTTCCGCTGCCCATATCCAAATGGCCCCACTCTCAACTCATCGCCATTCCGTGTGCCCAACTTAGCGTTGAAGTCCCCCATAACAACGGTGAAGTATGTTTCGGAGGCATGTATGGCTTCAGATATCTCCTCATACATAGCCTCTACTTCATCATCTGAGCGGGTCGAGGTCGGTGCGTAAACCTGTATGACCTTCAGCGAATACCGTTTGGTGATTCTGAGTATAAGGTACGCTACCCTGCTCGACATACTTTCGACTTTGACAACATTGTTAACAAGGGACTTCCGGACGAGAAACCCAACACCACCCTGAGACTTTTGGTGACCTTCCCGGTAGAATAACAAGTTACCTGAGTCAAGGATAACGGTGTCCTGTCCCTGTCTTCGGACTTCCGATAACCCCATGACATCCCAGCGTAACTTGTTTAATTCTTCCTCCAGCTCGACAATCTTGTAGTCCTCCCTGAGCGTACGTATGTTGTGTGTTGCCAGGGCCAAGGGTCGTCGTGTTTGAGTGCGGTAGCCGGGCATCTTCCGGAGATTCTTCGCACCCCCTGCTCCACCGTTACCTGGCCCGCTACCAGGGCCAGGAATAATAGAGCTGCCGGGGACTGGGGGCCGAATTGTTTTTGTGCTAATCATAGGGGGGGTTTTGCCATAATCCCCACGCTTGGCAGGCGTCTTGGGGATCGCAGTTAATGGTGTTTATTTCTCAGAAGGCGCTGCTGCCCACCTTCCGGTATTTTTCCCTTAGTCGCCTTATATATATAACAGCATCCATAATTTTGAGGCGAATATATACGTGCTGATACGCTAAAACATGTACGAGTATCAACTCGAAACTACAGGACAACGTGCAAGTAATGGAGCATATGAAAGTGCAGAGGGATTAAACTGGTTGCATATCTAGCGGATAGCAAAGTAGCGAAGTCAATTTTATAATAATTGATAATTAGATCAAATAGCGACACACAGAAGCCTATTCAAAGAGTCGTACCTCCGAAGAGGACCACCAACGCCAAACGCCAGAACGAAAGTGACGTGCACCTCTGGCTTTGATGTGCCAATTTTATGATCATTGTACACCGATTTCCTTTGCTTCCCTTTAAATTTCACTTCTTTGAATATATAAACTAACCGAGATATTCCGTTAAACTACTACCAGTTTGCACAAACAAAACTCTTGACTGGTAAAGTATTGTTAAGTTTTTCCATAGTTGTGAGCTAAAACCGTTCAAGTATTCATAGCTTCTAGAAGCAAGATTACAGTAACTTCGTAACTTAACCACGCACTTCGCAGCTTTATTATTCTATCTGGAGCTAATACAATATTTATTGTGGCTTCAAGTTTATAGACGTGTGAAGTTATGTGAGAGATAAGCCTTAATTAATACCAAACTTGATATTGTCTGTTTCTCAACACGAAGATCAATTTAAACATTACTATCATATTTCTACTCTTATCTCACATCACGATCATATAATATGGCATCAAAATTAATAAGTATCGTCATTAAAGAACAAGAAAAAACTAACAAGTGCGAGTCGTACTCGCATTCTTAGGGTTTCCTACCAACAAAATACCGTTATTTATTTGTATACCCACATTTTTTTTACTTTCATTAATCTAAGTCCGACGCTTGTGGGTATTATCGTATTATGTATTGTTAAAATCAATTTAATTCCATAAAATATTTAGTTATATATTTAGTTTTATAGAGACCCTTTAATTTTTGTTTTTTATTTAGGTATCAGGATCTAAAAATAACACCATCTTTTGTGAGCTTTTCAATACCAACACAAATACTAAGGAAGGAAGGTAGTGTTGCTCTCTGGGTTATGCCTTCGATTTATAAAAACACTCTAGAGGCAAAGCAGATGTTGTTGGATAGAGGATTTTATTCATTACCGAATTTGCCATGCGCAAATCATAAAACCTTTGGCAAACAAGATTGTGTCTGAAAATATTTAATTAACCAATTATATTAATTTTACTGATTGTTATACTTAGAAACCGGCTACAACTCATGAATTATTAACCAGCAATTTCCATCCCGATCCCTAAGACGCCTGCCAAGCGTGGGGATTGAGGCAGACCCCCATAATGGGGAATGCTGTGTTCAGTGGATATTCCGGTTGATTCAGTTATACAGTTGTAAATTGCCATCTGCCGGCAAGATAATGACTCCCCGATGAAAAACTTCAAATATTACTGGTTAATAATTCATGAGTTGTGAAGCGCTCGTAGCGATGTTTGCTTAGCCATTCTGAATCGATCAGCAAAGTTAAGCAACGTCCGCCGCGGTCAGGAGTTGGATGGGTGACCGCTGGTGACATCACTACTGAGCGCTTCCGTGCTTCGGAGGGCACGTTAAGCCGTCGGTCCCGGTTGTTGTCTTAGGATGACAGTCGTTACAGCATGGTGGTAGGGCACATTGCGAATGTCCGCCTGGCTAGCTACCACCCTCAAGTTGAAAATCTGTCGCCAAACATCTAACGGTGTGTTCCGGCAGCTGTCCTTGAGAGCCAGTAATTCTAGGTTAGCCTGTACACCATCTTCGACCACATCATCACTTACCATCAGGTGAGATAGTGGTCAAAGGCTAACCTATCAAGCACAAAAAAAAAAAAAAAAAAAAATGTTCAAATCTGATTGGCGAATTTTCCTGTAATATTTACGCGAGTGCTGGTCAGTTGCTATGAAAAATATCGACAAAATTCACGATACTTTTCCAACTGAAGCTGATTATTTACCGTGCGTTTTCTTTGCTGGTATTGTTTTCAGCATGTTATTATTTTTGTTAGAAGCTAAGTATTTCTGTCGATAGCTTGGAAGTAAAAATGTAGGTCAACTTAACTGCAAACGGCAATTAAAATTAGGGCTGCTACTTAAAATAACGTTCCATTTGATTCTAATATCAGCTTTTTATACCTAGCCTAGTGTTCATTTATCGGGTTTCGTGTATCACGGCGTCCGCACAAACTGGAGGGTGGTCAGAAGAGCAGGTTTTCCACCATGAAAGAAAAATAAAAAATCCCAATTTGCTAAGCAACACAAGTACAGAATATTTATGCATTGAGCGGTTGGTAGATGGGTAGGTACAGATTTTACTAGACAGTGATCAGAATTACGCAAGGATTATTATACCGACACAGAGCAGGAGTCTGGGCCAGTTGTCAGCAACGTATCCAAGCACTTAACCCGCACAGCTATTGGACCAGCTAAGGGAGCTAAAAACGCTAAAATAAACTTACCTTGGAAAGGAATAGCCAATTTTCATGATTGGCTCTAAGCTATATTGGCGCTATGAGCTTGATTAGGCGCAGTCATTTATTCCATTGGTTGAGTAGTCTGCACTACTCTCATTTGGGTTACAATTTTTGTGAAGCACAGCTGGCGATGGACTGCCGCGTAAAGGGGCCAACCGAGTCCGAAGACGCGTCCGTGCGGAGCACACTGTTCCGCGCGAAGAAGAGGACGAGTTACTGTTTTTTCTACAAAACTTCTGCACTTCATTAAAAACACAATAGATTTTCTACCTTCAACTATCCCCTCCGAATTGTCTTTGTTCGAGGTGGCCATTGCTTTTAATATAGTATTTAATATATTGTGTCATTAAGTTTTATGCATTTTATTTAAACTACCTAACTAAATCAGCATTCTCCACTTCAGTCGCTAGCTTCTTGAATCCACACAAGCTTTAAAATAAATATTGGTGGACAAAACTATCGCCATCTTGCTAAACTATCTGCCATCTTATT
Source organism: Plagodis dolabraria (assembly GCA_963854805.1). Classification (NCBI taxonomy): domain Eukaryota; kingdom Metazoa; phylum Arthropoda; class Insecta; order Lepidoptera; family Geometridae; genus Plagodis; species Plagodis dolabraria. Next base: position 9,476,655 of record OY978452.1, on the reverse strand, counting down.
CTTAGCTTTAAGGCAGATTCAAAGAAAATATCAAAAATAGTGGCTTATCGTCTCCCGCGTAGAGCTTGGATGAGCGAGCATAACCGTTAACGCGCACCTATACATAGTTTCCAATAAGCAATATCTTCCAACTGAAAGAGCTGCGGCCTTAGCTAATTTATTTATAACTTTGAGAATATTCCTAACAAATACCTTGCTATCTTTCTTGTATAAGCGATATTCAATAGTTTGGTATTGTTAGAGCGAGTATATTTCGTTTGTTATTTTAGATTATTTAATAAATGTAATGAATAGGGACTATGAACAATAAGAATACAAAATAGTTAATATTTGAACATTTCTTTTTATTTCTGTATAATTTTTTGAGCTCGGTAAAAGTTTATGTATCAAGAATTCAATCTTGAGGTGTATTATCTAGTATTTTCACTAAACGCAACGAACTATAATATAATTGCAAATTTAAAAGAATAAAAATAAAAAAGAGCAGTAGGAATAAAAAGCAAGTGCCAATAAGTTCTAAAAAGAAATATTCTTCAGAAGAAACGAAGTCTTCGATGGAGTTCTATTAACAATGCCTGAAGATTTCCCTTTGATTCAAACGTCTTCAAAGTTCTGAAGAATCTATATCCGCCGAGAAGTTCAGTTCTAGAGATCATTACTTATGTTTTAACTTTTGACTGTCTGTGAAGTTATTAGTTTTCTTTTAAAAAATTTAAAAAGTATCATTTTTTCACGGTCGAAACAAAACGGATCCTATTATTAAAGTTGCGTTACTGAATAACAACTGTCTTATTAACAGTTTAGTACCTTCATTTTAAATAATTGTATGGATTTTCATCTATTCCTATTGCTCGGCTCGAGATCGGTTCTTTGCCATACCACCTCATCTCACTTCGGTCATTGCTGCATCTTGTCCAATTAGCTTATTTGTTTCTCCCTTCAAGTATTTTGATCCTTCTCGTGTTTAGAAATTACTATGATTACTTCTTGCGATCTTAATGATGACAGATATCAAAGTTCTATGTATAACGATACGCAGTCGCATCGAAAGTAGTTTACAGCGTGCATTTTCCTGCTGTGCCGGTTCCTGTATATCGATCGGTGACGAGACGAGCTAATACGCCGGGGACCATACTTCTTTAATTATTCAAGGTGAAAACTGAACGGATACATGAAGGCAGAATAGTTCCACACAAACATAGATACTGAAGAGTCCTGGGAGTTGCCAGTATTTAGTTGTAAACACATAAAAAGGGTTTCCTTGTTTTCGTTTTGGAACAGAAATGCAGTAAGAACGTAGCAACATTTTGATTTTCGACGTCAAAGCTTGAAGGCGCTAAAGGTTGTAAGATAAGATTTTGCTAAAAGCCATATGAGTACAAATCATTATACTAAATATAGATTAAACTGGCTGCATACCTAGCGGATAGCAAAGTAGCGAGGTCAAAATTTATAATAATTAATAATTAGATCAAATAGCGACACAGATAAGCCTATTTATTCAAAGAGTCGTGTCTTCGACAACGACCACCAACGCAATAGAAATGCGGAAATCCAGAACGTACCAACATTTCTGCGTCAAACTATCAAAGCTTTAAGGCGTTAAAGGTTGTAAGAGAGGTAATTAGTGTGTAATTATTGAGACTGGCTATTCGTTTTATACTGGAATATATATTTTTGACTTTACGCGGTGGACGTATTCCATATTCATTACGAGTAGCAGAGGCGCCAATAAAATAAAAATATTATAATTTTTCAACCCTTATCCCACTCATACGGGGTCACTTTAATTAGAAAGAAACATGTTTGAATATGTTTTCGATAACAACACAAAAGACAACAATACTTACTTTTATAAAGTAGGGTTTTATAGCTGTCCACCTGTCTGAGGAAAACCTTCCTTGGAAACGCTCGGTTGATAGTTTCACAGGTAGTATTATCATCCACACCCATTACGTTCATCGTTGAATAAAGACCTTAAGATTTTGCCGTGTTCATCACTTTGCAGGCGTCTTGGGGATCGCAGTGTAAGATGGCAGTTCTTCAGAAGGTCCTGCTGCCTTTCTGGTATATTTGTCTTCATCGCCTCTCACAACTCAACCAGGAAGATATGAGCTGGTGCAATGCTAGCCTGCCACTCCACGGGGTCGTCGGTCGTCGGTAATGTATGAATTGATTGCATAAAGAGAGACTTATTTTATAATATAAGACCATAATTGTACATAGTAAATAAAAATAAAATCGTATGTGGCGATCTCAAAATTTGACTATTCTAGTTTATCTTATCTTGGTCAGAACCATTTGTTACATGTTTGCCTCTCGTCTTCACTCGAGAGTATTGCCATTCCACTTTTACATTCCGGATGTTCATATGTCCGTGTCGCATATGCACCCCAGCGGCCTGGGGATGGTTGTAAAACATTATTTGAGTTTGGAACGTACTCGCATATCTACAGTTGAAAAGGACTCTGTATTATATGCAAGACAAGTGGCATTTTGATTTGTTGTTTTTTTTTATTTGCTTATAGGTAAGCCTTTGTCCACAATCTCACCTGATGAATAAGTAATGATGTAGTCGAAAGTGTTACCAGGCTTAACCTAGAATTACTGGCTCTCAAGGACAGCTGCCAGAATACACCGTTAGGTGCTTGACGACAGATTTTCTACTTGATTGGTGGTCGCTAGCCAGGCGGGCATTCGCAATGCTCTTCCACTATGCGGTGAAGCTCAAGCCCGCGGTGGGATTATAACCATGAACGTGCTGCGCGGAAGTCCATAGCCAATGCCACTGAGCCATCACTGCTTCAAAAAGAATATAAGTGATATACGTTTTCAAATTTTAATAATCCTAGATTCTTAGGTAATTGTTTCAACGAATTCATCCCAGGGGAACTGGTTCTATCCAAACAAAAACGGCACGTAAAGTCAAAACCAATAAACCTGTAAACGTTTATATCTCTTTTAGAAGTCCTCGTTGTGGGTCTGCAGTCTATTTTCAGTAACGTCACGACTGTCCATAACAGCACAGTGTCTCTTTTTTGATTAACTTGGCACTGCACTGCGCTCATTAATCCGAGACAACTTAAATCAGGGAATCACCCCTATGCTCTTACATTGAGGTATGAGAAAACAACGGCAGTGACCGTCACGTTGGGTTGGATGCCTAGTGTTTAAAACCTTATTATGGCTATTTTATCATCAAATTAGAAGCACCATTAACACAAACGATATGTTAATAACCGACAATGCATAATGACTGAGTGTCTCAATCTTATCAACCTTTTTTTTTGATATACTGTCCTCGGTTATGGAATTGTTATCTGCTAAAAGATCAAATGACCAGCAGCTCTTATCCTTTTATATCAGAATTTTAATGTTATTATATCGTTTATTGTAATTTTTCTCTGTGAGCTACTATGCTAGTTAATTAAGTAATTTCAAAAATATTAACTTGTAAATGTGGTGGAGGTGAATATTTCATGCCTAAGCTATGCTGATTGAAAGTTATGGCTTCAGTTATTAGGTTTTTTCTGCCCTTTATAAAACGTTAATTTCTTGGACACGAGTGCGTGTATATAAATCTATAGAGATATTTGTTAAGCTATAACCAGTATTTTTATTAGATAATAAGTGTTTTTGTTATAAATATTAATAAGAAAAGCTCTGAGAGCTATGCAATAGAGTAAGAAAATAGACAAGCATAAATTAATTAAAATAGTAAATAACCCGAATGCAAATTATTTATTTTCGTTAAGCGTTTTATACTTCCGGGTATGGATGTGATGTATAAAAAAAAATTGGTATTGTCACATTGATCCGCTAAAAAACATTAGTTTTTTGTAGTTAGCATAAAAGTAAAAAACCTATTAAACCTATCAGCAAACAAAATTAAATCTTTTTTTATAACAAGAAATTACTTAATATTTATATTATAGTTACATTAATGATGGCATGGTTATCAATTGTGACCAAGAAATACAAATGTATATGATAGTTAAAATATGACAGTCGCATTGCCTGTTTTCTATAAAATTATTTTGTTTTGATATCTTTAGCCTGCATACTCGTATGTACAAACTTATTAGAATACATTGCAAAATTACTAATTTACGAGTGGTAATTTTTATGACATAAAAAAAATTCCTGGGCTCCGCAAAGCATGTGTTATTGCAAACATAAAAATATTAAAGTTATAGGGTAGCGTCATAATTAACAAGTTTAAAGCTAATTGCAAAATAAGTCTTGTTTGTAGTACAACGTAAGTTGAACCATAGATGTCGCTCCAGATCCCAATACGATGGTTAAAGAACAATAGGAAAATTTGAGTTTTGAATCACTGTCATGTTAGCTCAATTGGTCAGAGCATACCCTGGCTAAAAGGGTGGGTGGACGCGGGTTCGAATACCGCACATCACTTAATTTTTTCCTCTCGTAAATTTGTAATTTCGTAAAGTAATCCGCAGAGCATGCGTTATTACAAACATATAAATATTAAAATTAGTAGAATAAAACCTGATTCTACAATAAAACACAAAATAAAATACACTATTTTATAAGTAAAACTAGTGAAAAAATGTAAGGAGGTTAAGTAATATAAAATACTATAACTTTTCTTTAATCGTCCCTTAAACCACTTAAATCATAATAAATCTAGCATTTTCAATACAATATGCGCCCTTTCCAACCGCAACTAATGTACCGCATCGTTGCAAAGTGGCCTGTGACATTTTTCAATCGCTTAAGGCGATATGGTCTGACAAAGTAACATCTTTGAAAATCGAGATAAAATACTTCTTCGATTACCTAAGTCGCATTCTTTTGATATGTATATCTTCAGTTCATAAACTTAATTATGATCTCGGCAAAAACACGATTACGTAAAAAATCCTCGATAGATTTAATTTTTGAAAAATATGCTTTTTAAATTTTATTATCGCCGATATCTTAAAACTATAATTAATATTAACACTAAACTGGTTTTATTCGATAGTTTATTAGTATATCTAAATATTTGCCTAATATTTATCAATATCTATAGTGGATGATTTTCTGGCAATTTTTTCTCATTATAAACTACGAGATCCCTTGTAACCGTGTCGCCAGTACGCCCGTGACCGCTGTCAACGACGGTACTGTGCTCGTTTCTTTCGCGCACGGATTGTATACGCTATTTCGGAATCGACGAATAAATAAATGGGAAACCACAGTATAAAAAATAAGGAACGCTTACGTCAGCTGAGGGAGCATATTATGATATTGATAAGAGATCGAAATCGGTAAGTACTAACTAGTAGGTAAGTAACTAATACATTTATCAAATGAATAAGCCACATGATGGCCTTTGTCGGTGTAGAAAATAAAATCAAATATATTTCATATGTATCAGTATTTCAGTATTAATATTATAAATGCGAAAGTAACTCTGTCCGTCTGTCTGTTACGCTTTCACGCCAAAACTACTGGACCTATTTGAATGAAATTTGGTATGGAAATAGTTTGAGACCCGGGAAAAAACATAGGATAGTTTTTATCCAACAGCGCAAAAAGAGGTTAATGATTTTGCGCGATAACCGACATACGCGCAGGTGGAGCCGCGCCCGGAAAGCTAGTGGTATAACAATCACATAAGTAAATGCTTAGTATATTCCACGTTTTGATATTTCCCTATTACTCAGGTTCATCTGTACTTGACGACTTATTTGCATATCGCCGTTTAGTTTGCGCATGTAGCGCCAACATATCAATATCAATAACGATTTCGTCTGCCAACTGAAGAAAGTTGCTCCGATTTGGCTGAAAATAAAAATCTAGGTTGTTCTGGACGTCCTCACTCCCAATGCAGACCTTATTTCGATGACGTCTGCTAAGTGAAAAAAGTTACTCCAATTTGGATGAAAATCGATATCTAGGTTGTTCTGGATGTCCTCATTCCAAATTTGGAATTTATTTTACGATGACGTCTGCCAAGTGAAAAAAGATACTCTGATTCGGCTGAAAATCGATATCTACGAGTAGGTTGTTCTGGATGTCCTTATTCCAAATTTGGAAATTATTTTTGATGACGTCTGCAGCGTAAGAAAAGTTACTCCAATTTGCATGAAAATCGATATATATGTTGTTCTGGATGTCCTCATTCCAAATTTGGAATTTATTTTTCGATGCCGTCTGCCAAATGAAAAAAGTTACTCTGATTTAGATGAAAATTGATTTTGAAGCGCTCGTAGCCAAGTTTGCTTAGCCATTCTGAATTGATCAGCAAAGTTAAGCAACGTCCGCCGCGGTCATGACTTGGATGGGTGACCGCTGGTTGGGCATTACTACTGAGCGCTTCCGTGCTTCGGAGGGCACGTTAAGCCATCGGTCCCGGTTGTTGTCTTAGGATAGCAGTCGTTACAGCATGGTGGTAGGGCACTTTGCAAATGCCCACCTAGCTAGCTACCACCCTCAAGTTGAAAATCTGTCGCCAAGCACCTAACGGTGTGTTCCGGCAGCTGTCCTTGAGAGCCAGTAACTCTAGGTTAGTCTGATCAACATCCTCGACCACATCATCACTTACCATCGGGTGAGATAGTGGTCAAAGGCTAACCTATCAAGCAAAAAAAAAAAAAAAAAAAAACGATATCTAGGTAGTTCTGAACGTCCATATTACGAATTTAGAATTTGTTTCCGATGACGTCTGCCAAGTGAAAAAAGTTACTCCAATATGGATGAAAATCGATATCTACGTTGTTCTGGATGTCCTCTTTCCGAATTTGGAATGATTTTTTATGACGCCTGCCAAGGGAAAAAAGATACTCTGATTTGGCTGATAATCGATATCTAGGTTGTTGTGGATGTCCTTATTTCAAATTTGGAATTTATTTTTTGATTACGTCTGCCAAGTATGAAAAGTTACTCCGGTTTGGATGAAAATCGATATCTAGGTTGTTGTAGATGTCCTTATTTCAAATACGGAACTAAATTTTCAATGACGACTGCCAAGTGAAAAAAGTGACTCCGATTTGGCTGAAAATCGATATCTGGGTAGTTCTGAACGTCCGTATAACGAATTCAAAATATGTTTTTCGAGGACGTCTGCCAAGTGAAAAAAGTTACTCCGATTTGTTTGAAAATAAATTTCTAGGCTGAAACGGACGTCGTTATTCTGAATATGTATTTTTTTCGGATGGCGTCAGCCAAGAGAAGACAAATGACGTATCTCTAAAACGGTATTATGGAGTGTAAATATCAGTAATATATTTACAGTTGTAGTGCGTACTGGGTTACACGGTGTCTTAGTAGTAAGTAGGTACTAATACGAAATTATCTCAATGTAGACCTACCTACTCTTTTGATAAACGTATTATTCCTAAGACTTTCTGAATACGGAAAAATGAAATATGAACTGTTCCACAGAAAAAGTAATTCACTCTCTACTTAGCAAAATATATGGAAAAGCATAATTTCAGGTTGGTGCCACAGTAAAAGTTATTTATAATGACAACGCAAAGGAAGGGAAGACTTCAATCAGCTTTTTTCGACCGTTCCGTGTTACCATGTATGAATGTACAGAATATTACAATTACAATACCTTCCTTCTATATTACGATGCTAAGTTGATACTTATTATTATACACATTGAAATAATAAGCTTATTCTGAGATTATACATAAGTATTTGCTGTCATTGATATTTTGCATACCCGCTACGAACTCAATAATCAAACAAAAATTATAAAGATTATGGTTTATTTTTAGTTTGTCCAATCCTTACGCTAGTAAAATAACGTATAATAACCCCGATCTTTATGGCAGTTCCAATGGGGTGGTGTACAACAAACGAGATAGGTATACTTTACCTCGGAATTGGATATAACCGAGTAACGTAGCTAGTAATTTTTGGAAGTAAATATAATCGAAAATATGTACCTAATTATATAGTATATAATTAGCGAATTGACTGTAGATTATCTTCAGCTTATAATTTTCCATAGTAAAGGATGTTATAAGTACCTACTCATTTAATAAATACAAATCTTGAAATTATAAATTTACCTTTTTGTACTTACTACTAATTGCTATAAGTAGATAGATTTATAAGGGATTTATAATTATGACTTATGAGGGTAGGATTGTCTACATTTAAATTTTGTACACATGCTACGGTATACAAAGAAACAGTAGCGTATGAAGCAGTGATTCTTGAGTAGTGTTTCGTCAGCAGTGAGAGTCAGTAGTTTTAGTCACTTTACCATCCTTGACTATATTCTATACTCGTGATTTGGTTTGGTATACACATGTTGTAAATATGATAATAGTTCAATTTACATATAGTAAATCATGGTTTTAGGGAACTAGGCGTTTCGCAACTTATAGACAATGGTGGTAGCGCCCAGGAGCCATCGAACAAATCTTTTGCCAACTTCAAAATGACCTTGGTTTCGAGAGTTGAGTAAGTACTTGTCTAGATTTTTATATTTGATGTATTTTATATAAATACATCTTATCATAACTTTTTTACAGGTATTGGGACGGCGCATTTCAAGATAGAGACTGCAGTAATTCAGATAACTCTGAACTGACCAATAACTTAAACATCTATACAGAAAATGAGTATGTAGAGTTCAAATATACAAATAGCAAACAATTAAAAAAAACTACTTCTTAGTTTTTTTTAATATAATTTGTGATTTTATATTCCAGTGTTGAAGAACAACTGATAGAACTGACCGTTGAAACGATCAGTGAGTCAAATGATTTTCACCCCGTTACTGGAAGAAGATTTGTTGATTTGAATGATTTTCTTGCTCAGCTACAAAATAAAGGAAGCTTCAATGGTTTGTCCGCTTGTAAGACTGAAAATTTTAGATTGGTGGACGAGAAAAGATTAGGACTGACATCAAAATTTAAATTTGAATGCAATATGTGCCATGAATTAGTGGTGATTAAATCTGAGGATAGCAGTGATGAAAAATGCGTAAATGCAAATATAGCTGCTACTAGCGGAATCATAGCTTTAGGCATCGGTTACTCTCAGTTTCAGGAAGTTTTCTCTGCATTGGATGCACCAGTCATTTCGAAAAATATTATGGCAAGATTCAAAATCAGGTTTATGAGAAATGGGAAGGAGTCGCAGTTGAATCAATGGAATCTGCAGCATTGTGCGACAAAGAAGCAGCTATAGCTGAGGGTAGGACTAAAAATGGAGTAAGTACCTTTAATTGACAATTTTGTCCATGGGTCTGCAAGGTCAAATGGTATGATAAAAAATATGAAAGAGGATACATTTTTGAGGACGAAAATGAAACCACAACTTGTAAAATTTTACATGGACTCTCTTCTACCGAAATAATAGATCCTCGAAGATAAGAGGGATAGAGATAAGAAAAATAAAAGGAACTAAAGAAAATAATTGATTACTTGTAATTATTATATTTGTTATATATATTAACAAATTAAACTGCATTTTACTCTAAAAATATTAAAATACTTAAAAGTATCCTGGCCTTTTAATAATCTTACCTAATTGTATCTACCAACACCCTCCTAAATTAAAAATCTCCTTTTTTGACTTTATTTAAAACTATTGGATTTGACTATTCCGTGTTACTTTTACATACAGAATTTATACAATACGCATTACTTGCTATATTATATTATATTTTAACTGATTCCTAAACAGAATTTTGACTCTAAAAAAATTAGACACTTTATCTTCTATTACCCTTACCTGATTATTTACGATTATTCCTGATTACTATTACGATTATATTAAAAATTCAACATAAGTATGACATACATATATTTTCAACACCCTCACCCGTAAAGTGAGCTTTATTATATCGTTCTTAGGGCCATAAACCGAACTATAACACCCTCATGCATAATAATATTACACACTAGTGCGTAATAGAATTATCCCTACAAAGTTAAATTAGTACCTAACTGCAAATTATAAAAGCCTTTTATCTAGTAAATCGTTGACTCCCTATGAACATATATATAATCGTTGTTCCATTGTTAGTATGTGTCATATAATCATGAACATCATTCATTATTTATGTATGTATATATTATTATGTTGTATATGTGCATGTATTATTATATATGAATATTATTTGTTTATCTATATGAGTATTCTAATTATATTTTTGTATTTATGTAATGTAGGTAATATATAAGTTAATTGTCAGTGTAAGTACTATAATATCTTGCTCACCGCCGTCCCTTGGATCTCTTTAAATTATGTCTCTCCTTCCAATGGTTTGTCTGGAAGAGATCGCGTTCAGCGATAAGACCGCCAAATGTTACATTATTTTAAATTGTGTTTCTGCTTAAACTATTTATACGGTGTTTCAACAAAGTGTATATCAATCTATCAAATTATATGCGATTAAACAGGGCATTTTCAATTTAACCGGGTAATGTATCCCTATAAAGTTAAGTTATTACCAAACTGCAACTTTTATGCAAGTAAACAGAGCATTTTCAATTTAACCGGGTTATACAGATTTGTTACAACAAAGAGGTTTATATGTAATCAACACCATACATTTGCCGCGTGCAAAAAAAAAACTTGCGCGCTACATTCCATAATTTTCGTATGTATTATTCTGTTTGTATCGCATTTGTGCAATTTTTTTTTCTCGCAAGGGTGTTGAAAAAGTGAGTATGAAACTCGTGAACAACTTGCTCATTATACACTTGGCTGAATTACGCCCTCGCCTACGGCTCGGGCTGCAACCTACAGCCTCGTCTATAATGAGCAACTTAGCTCAATTATATAATAATCTACTATTATGCACGTAAATATTATGAATCCACCCGTAATATTATTACTTCGTCCGTGTCTGTAGTGTTGCAGTATAAAGCCATAGAAACTACACTTTCAACATGATTGTCATTGTAGCAAAACGTGGAAAAAAATATTGTAATAAATGTTAAGCTTGCGAAACTGTAATTTTTACACTGTGACGCTGTCTTTTCGAACTGGAGGTCGTTGACCGCGACGCGTAATTCACGGCTAGTCCATGCGTGTGGCTATGCGTACTTATCTTATTCTATAGGGATACGTTCGAGCGCTATTTGCCTAAACTGTCCGGAAAACGTCGCCTTAATGGCACAGCATTATTGGCTTATGAGGCCGTCCATAACGGTATAATGTCCTGAGTAGGGTGTTCCCATTCTAAAGTTGTAATAAGACAGGATTGTTTTTACCCACAAATAAGTATGTGAAGTTAGAAGTCTAACTCTCATACAGTTACCGCTTTGATTTCGGACTTGTAAGTTGACAATTAATAATACACGCACAATCTTCGTTTTTGATCTTGTCTTACATTTATTCACATATTTATTTGTAGGTTCCAAAGTTGTTATATTAACTATAAACATGATAGAATATAAATTTGAACTGTGTTTTAACTGTATTAACGCCGTCAGTAATTCTTCCAATAAGAGTAATCCTACCACAAATATGTCTGCAACGTCACGCTTTCCTTATTATTGAAGACATTCTACAATTAGAGTCCCTATAAATGTGTAGATCTATAGGTTCTCTCAGTGTTTTCTGCCGTTTTGTTCCAGTGTGAACGTTATGAAGAGCTCTGTAATCTTACTCACCATTCCAATTTCAAACAACTCGTTCCGGCTTGGCGTGTCTTCCAAATACTGTTCAGAATCTCTTAACATGAACAAAAATTTTAGCTAACTTTGTTCTGTAATTAAATTGTGGAACGCTCTGCCAGCGGACGTTTTCCCTTGCAGCTATGACCCTGGGTCTTTCAAGCGGGCGTGAAAAAGCATCTCTCTGTTCATCATAATAAAGGTGATTAGCGTTGCTTATGGCGGCATTAATAATCATTGCTACTTGATTCCGTCTTCGCTTTTCAAAAGCCGAGGTAAAGTTACTTTAATATATGAACTAAAAAAAATTCTGGCCGTATATCGTCTTGTTCTAGAGTGCAAATTGTACCCACCTAACATTATTTGTATAAGAAAAAGATGACTGGAAGAATGTATTTGATTTTCATATTTCCAATCAAACAGCTAGGTTTATTACCTTATCCATATTAAAAACATACGCTAAGCTACCTTATCTCATACGATAAACTCATATCAACACTAATATATATTATTATTTTTAAAAAGTAGATAGCTCTGCATGTTACTAATCACTTCATACGTTATAACTATATCAGCCGGATCATAAACTGCTGAATACAGTCTGTGACTTGATTTGCGTTTTGATAACACATTTTTTAATCATTTGCTATAATCACTACACTCGGCAGGTGTCTTGGGGATTACAGATAAAATTCGTAAACATCGTCATTATAATTCTTGAAAATACGCTGCTGCTCACCTTCTGGTGTTTTCCTATTCGTCACCTCTTACGACTCCCATGGAAAGAAATGAAGAGTGTGCAATTCAAGCCTGGTAACCCACGGGGCGTAAACATCTGATTAATTATATTTAAAAAAAAATTGCATCAATTTATTTATCAAATATTTTTGCTTGTTGATAAAGTCATATAATCAACCCTAATATAAATATTAACACTAATTATTGTTTTACTATTCTGATATTGTGAAACACAAACCTGTTTAAAATAGAACTTACTTCGATCACATGAAGTCCAATAGTCTGATTGGGTCGGTCCCCTATTACGGTAAAAATTTGATCACGAAATTCGCATCGCATTCTCTGAGCGTTTCTTTTAGTTTGTCTTTTTAATGCGTAAAACCTGGAGTAGCGGGTTCGATTACAGCTTGAAATAAAATGTTATTTTATAATTATTTTTTTATGCTGTCGTGATTAAACAAGCACGGGAGCACCTAGTGTTAAACGGTAACCTCTACTTATAACAGATGCAGTTCGTCATTAGTGGCGGACTGCACTGCGCCAATCATACAGAGACTAAATTTGTTAAGTCTCTTGTGCCTGTAATTTTACCAGTAGCCATATCCAGAACATTACTGCTTGGCGGAAAATATAAATATGGCCCCGGACGACCTCGCACTAAGTGTTTTGCTGTTAATAAGTGTGGTAAATTCAGAGAGTTCAAATACAAAATCTTAAATAATTAATGTGATATTAGCTTAGCATGCAGTTGTGCTTGAAATCAAATTAAGAAATAGGAACTACATAATAATGCCAGCACAATCATTTTTCAATCATTGTAAGTTGTGCGGAAATTCGTTTTTCCGTGAATTATGGTCACCATAGTAATGTCCCTGTGTACAATGCACCGACAGCAGTTAGGGCGATCATTTGTGTCCATTTACATGGTATTACCAATAGCAAATGATTTTGTCGTTACACAAATTAACACCCTAATTGTATATTATTAGATGTTAAAGTACTTCATGTTGAAATTGGCTGTCTAAATGGAAAATCATCATTATTTCAAATATATTCACTCATTTACGTTTACAAATATAATATCAGAGGTTTGAAAAGTATCTTAAAATTGTTTCCAGAGTCTCGTACTAGAAAATGGGACACTGTTACTAGACCTACACCATTTGTCCATCCTTATCTGTACAATCTGTACACCGAAATAGGGAGCTAGTTGAAATTTTCATAAATTACTGATCTACCAACTAAAATTACTTAGAAGAAGGCCCTATACTACCCACGATTCTTTTCAAACCTTTTTTTGCTGTACATTTTACAAGTTATTAAAAAGTTGGCTCAATCACCAATCATCCCGAACATAATGTACTCGTAGTAGCAACAACTGCATAAAGTACCTACACATACACGAGTCTAAACAATAATAAAATAAATGTTAAAAGTGAGTTTGTGGATTTCAGTTTTGCTTAGATATTTGAAAAGCCGTACCTATACGTAAAGCTTCTTTACTCTTTGATTGACATAGAAGTTCTTAAAGGAGCACCATATTCACTACAGCGAAATTTCCGATTGAAAGTATTACTATGAGTCAGTGGTGTTTGAAAAAATATGCAGACCCAAATTAAATAGTCTTGCTATTTTCTAACTACCTGATTCAAGTATGTGTTTTATATTACATATATAGAGAGGTACGATTAAGAAATATAAAACTCAAGATAAGCCAAAATAATGTTAATTTATCTAAACAAAAATATAAAGGCATTGTTCACAAAAAACATTTAATATATTTAACAAACGTCATAAGTGTAACCCATTGAGAAACCGAGAACTATCATTTGCCAGCTTATCGTCGCAAATTACAGCACCATTAACCATATCTCCGCTCTGCGATTGTCCAATTGCTACAAGTTGGCCGATTAAAAGGCGAGCTCAAGGCGGACATTAAGCTCGAAATCCTGAACGTGAACCTGAGAGGCCAACTAAGATAAAAACTTCTTGAATCAACGAAATACTCGAGTTTCTCAGATGATATTAGGACTCAAATTGAGCAGTTTGTCACTCCTGAGGAGGGAACCTCGGCTAAAGCGAAGCAAATCATACTCGACAGTCGAGAGAGAGATTGTGTGTGCAAGTCTAAGTCGATCACATCGTTAAAGACAATTGCAGGAACAAAGTTGATTGCCTGTGTCATTTCCGTTCCTCTTCTTTCAGCTTCAGCGTCTAATTCATCATTACGATTGGCCACGCAATGATCTACGTCTTGCAGGCTGAGTCCGACAGCGTGCGCGCACAGGTAGCTTCCCTGAAGAAATGATGGGAAGGGCGATGTGAACTCACAGTTCATGTAATGCATCTGTGCTTCCAAGTTACCATCTAGAAGATTCAGAGCGCATCTGTGAAGGCGGTTGGCCCAGCAGTCGTTCAATCCAAACTGACAAAATGCATAACTTCCGTCCTCGTTTCTGACTGTACGGCCCCAAGGAATGAACTCAATATCCAGGAAGTCCTTGTAAAGTTCATACGCTTGTGAGAGCTCGGCGATGAATCTTACTGTGTCACCGCATCCTGCTGTCGTGCCAACGGTGATCTTGACCCGTCCATTCACAGCATGCAATCCCTCGACGTTAACAAAGTAAAGTAAAAAGCACACAGCAAGGGACAAAGTAAATTTGGCAGCCATGACGACCGACCGATAACGGCGGCCAAAGCAAACTACAGATTTTATAGGTCGATGTGATGTGATACCAAGCGATATCGTAACCTATTATTATTATTAACAGTCTGATTTCGATAAGCTACTGATAAAATTAAATAATCGTAAGCGCTATCAGTAAATTAGGAAACTGGATTTGTTTTAAGGAAGATAAGCATAAATAATTTAAATTTTTTTGAATTTTATTTGCAAACGTCTGTAAAAACAATTTCCATTCTTCCACAGCCCTCTCCCCTTTTTAAAAGTATTTCAAGGTAATCTTTTAAGATTACATCACAGAAAAAACTCAAACTCTTTAAGCCTTCATATTTTCTTTATGCGAAAAATATGTTTTTTGCGGCGGGAGTTTACTTCGCTTGCTACAATAATAAACACAAAAACTTATTAACTTTACTTGCGAGATATACATTCGAGGGTTTCAGGGGTTGTTCAAATTAAAATTAATTGGTCTCATTCATTTATGGTATCATTTCAAAAGTTCTTTTGTATTGATATTTTTATAAAGTCCATACTTATTCAATATTTATAGTCTTCATGCTAATGTTCTACCTACTTCGTATTTTTAGCATTTTATAATGAGTATCCAATCAGGGTATTTCTGGTTCACGATTTTCATACGTCTAATAATGTTTTTTTACGTACCAGCAGTCTTTATAAACACAAAACTACAATCTACATAGGTACAACAATACTACTACAACGAAATAATTTAGGTTATCCAAAGGCCATTGCAGGCCCATAGATAGTTCAAAGCTCCAGCCCATTTAAAGTTACTACAAAGCCCAGTATACTGATCAGATTACCCCGTTTGCATATGATTGCAATGCATATTTGGAAACATAATTCTTACACCCGCCAGTAGAAACTTGAAATACGCCGCCAATAATGACGTTTTATTTTATGAGGCTAGCCTTTCACCACCATCTCGCCAGATGGTATGTAATGATGTGGTCGAAGATGTTGTTCAGGCTAACCTATAATTACTGGCTCTCTAAGATAGCTGCTGGAACTCACCGTTAGGTTCTTTGTGACATGTTTTCTACTTGAGGGTGGTAGCTAGCCAGAAGGGCATTCGCAAAAGCCCTTCCTCTATGCAAAAGCACACAGCCAGTTAAAACGTGAAATTACTAACAAATAACTTATCTGTGAGTTAATTTACGCTAACAACCTGTATAAAAACAAACTAAAACTTTGACACCCATTTGCAAATGAACTCATCATTTTGGTTATTTATTCGACTTAGCCACCCATGGAAATATTAGTAAGGTCACAAGTTTTCTCAAAAATAAACTGTTTGCATCTGTTTTCTTACATTTGATTGCTATAAATTGCTTGCGAACAAAATAGTCCACCTAAAGCACAGAATAAAAGCCTAAAGCTACTAATAAACTTGTAAAGAAATGTAAGTCAAGCTCAAACACAGCAGAACACAAACAATACCGCGGCGGGCGTGGTTACATAAGTATACCGTGCAACAACATTCCCTTGAAGCGACCAATTCTATGCGATCATTTCTAAACGCCGAATCAATTAAACAATGTAATTGAATTCGGAAGATTGTGCGTGATTTGTTAATTGAGAATTGATGAGCCCGAAATCAAAGCGGTAGCTGTATAAGAGTAACCCTTCAGTATTTTTGTTTTTGCAATAGCGTATGATCTGCGGATTACATAACAAAATTATAGTCATGTGTGGGATTCGAACACGCGCCACCCATCCCTATAGCTGGGGCAGGCTCTGACCGTTTAAGCTAACATGCCATATATGACTCAAATCTTTTATTTTTTCTCTCGTTCTTTAAGCAAGGAGTTACATTCTTTGCATATTTATTCGTAGACCTAAATTAATATTGGAAGATTCCACGGTACTCTGTTTTTACTTTACCCCGTAAAATACTTTCAAAAGCGTATATACGCAGATGGTACACCAACTTTGTAAACAAAGAGAGCCATCGTAAATATAGCACTCTCTGGAGAGGAACAAAAAACCGGAAGTGTCTAACCTAAGACACTTTAATCTTTATTCATTGCGTAAAAGCGCAAAGGTATTCAATTACGGGTAATATGTTTAAAAATGTAGTATGCCCCCTGAAGGCGGTGGTGTACTACTGTAACAATGCGGTGGAAAACGGTGATTCAGTTACGATGAATCCGATCTTTCAATATAATATTTACAATAAACATTAATAAATAAAGAATAGCATACATCTAGTACATATCATACAAGCAAATACAATTTTGGCTTTTACGATTATTTGTTAAGCTATTTTTCAATTATTATCAAACTATTCCAGAGAGAACTGAATTTTTATGTAAAGTTAACAAACTATTTTAAAACTATGATTGTAAGGTGTTGACATGTATTTTTAAAAGAATTCATAGAATTACCCATAGTATACTAAAGTTATAATAGATCATTGACATGGACCAGATGAAAAATTAAACTTATTTCATAACTAATGTACAGAGTAATCTGCAGAAGTTGTGACAAGCTTCCTTTTATATCACTTATCATAGTGCCCAAAATATCAATTGTTTGTAACTCATGGCAATCTTTGATACTGCCCAGATTAAGTTGTACCTCGCACTGCAGTACTGCGGTATTAATGAAATTGAGTTCCCTAGAGACCCCCTAGGCCCCTGCTTACGTGGATCGTGACCCCTCGGTCTTGCGGTCACATTGTTCCCAACTTGAAACAAAGGTATCGATGCGGTATCAAATTAACAAGTTTCCGTGAAAATTTTGAAGTTTCAGACGTTGATATTAATGAGTTTAATAGACAGTGACAAAGGAAACATGATATGGGGCTCGGTAAATATTTGATGAGGGGATGCTGTGAAGGTAAAATTCTAAGCCAAGCCACTGACATTAATGAATTTACCTTCATCCACCTACATTAATTATTGGCAATATATAAACTCGTACGCTACAAAAATAAGTAGCAATAATAGTACTAATTCAATTTTCTTTTAATAAATTAGGCGTTTAAATAAATATTATACATAAGAAACATAGCGAGCCTATGGCCATTACCGGGCTACTAATTTGGCTAACAGTTTCAGGGTCATACAAAATGTTTTCTCTAACACGCTGGACGAAACACAGGAACATGTTCCGAATACATAATATGTTTACACTAACAACATACAAGATGGAACACAAGAGCATATTGTATGAAACCCTGCCAGTGCACTAAGTTGGTATAGAGCCTTGCTGTGTGTCTAATACGCACAACACCCTACTCACATCTACGTGAGAAGTGGCATGCTGCGCATTTGGCACACTTTCCGTTAGTCGCCTCTTAAGATACCCTCGGGAAGAAATGGGGAGGTGATATTCTAACCCGGCACCCCACGGGTATTGTTTCATTACAATCACTTAAAATTTTATAGATTTGGTATTTTTAAAGCTTTAGCGCAAAATTTCCAGTGTGTTCCTGGAAAAGATGCAGCTAAGTTTTTAGCTAACAATCTAATAATTGGTTAAATAAATAACAAAAATGTATCACATTTACTATACAAATGTTTTAGGTGTTCAGAGCATAACTAATTAATCATTGAAACCTACGCCGCCAGCATATTTTACTTTTCAACATATTCATTTAAAACTTTCCTCGATTTAAAGTTTTTACGATCTACCAAAACCTCAACCACACCTGAGGGTAAATCTCTTTGCTAATTTTAATTAATACAAACTGCTAGCTGAAGTCACTCAACCTTTACCTCCAACAAACGACTGTTAGAAGTTAACGAGTACATATCCGCATGGGTACAATGGGGCCCGTAAAATTAATTCCTCACCTCGGAACGACCGGGCCCTAGACTGTAATACTCCCTTAAATATTTAAGTTTTCTCTGCACCCTCCGTCCGCAACAAGATTCAATTTCACGCCCTAAAAAGGGGTCCGCTATGGGTGATTCTCGCTTCCTCAAATGTCAGGAGACATCACAGTGCCCAGACGGACTAGACCTCTACAAATTAATAGGTGTACCCCTATTGACGTTGAACTAATAGGTAAATGTAAGGGCAGGGTGTATCTTAATACGCTGGTGCTAACAATGAGCAGAACCGTTTGAAGTATTATCCGGTTGTATGCAGAATGGAAATAGCAGAACTCAATTGATTCAATCTTGCGTCAAATTGGTGAAGATTTGGGTGGAGGTGCACATTTTAAAGTCGTTTTGTGTTTGATGGGTTAACCAACTTGGGATGTGATTCAATCAATGAGTAAAGAGGGGTATACATTTCTGGAATTCGATAATAAATTACTACACCAAAAAATACAATTCAATTGCCAACAAAAAATAAAATTGTTATGTCACTTTTGTCTCTTATAACTGAATCTACATTTCGTCAAAAATATTAGTATTCAAATTCATTTCTTGAGCGGACGATGCAAGGTCTCTCTGGCAATTTGTGAGCCTGAGCATCCGTAGGTATGTTTGGCTGATCCTAATAAAATTAAGATACGTACGATAAGTAAGCATATTTTTATCGATTGACTATAAGCTAAACCGTCCAAAGGGTCCTTGCGATTGATGTCTTAAAAGAGTACTGGTGCTTCAGGTGCATAAACAACAATTCTGCTAAAAGATCTCAAAAAAAATCATAAAATTTTCACATGTATTTAAATATTATAAATTAACTGCCAAACACTCACATTAAGAAATGTACACGTCGATGGGCACTGGTTTAGCTGGGAGCTCGCAGACGCAGCATTCGCCCGGATGATGAGTATATGTTATGCTTAAGGGCAAGACCGTAGTCAAAATAATTTCTAATTCGGGCGGAGCTAATAGAAATGGGAGTTAACTTTTAACTCATAAAAATATTCAGTCGCACGGCGGCACTAGTCGCCGTACCACGGATAGCGTCGCTAAAATTGTAGAGTTTCGTGCGCTATTAGAAGCGGCAGAACAGAAGTGTAGATAACAACATTTTTATCTGCAGTTACTGCAAACCTCTAAGGTAAAAAAATATTATCACTTGTAGGTAATGATATTTTTTTAATAGACTAAGTGAAGCGAGGTCTCGGTGGAGGGCTGAGCAGTGTATATTTCCCCGTCAATGAATCTCGATTGCCTTAGTCGATTTTCTTGAAATTTGGTAGAAAGGTGCCTATTATGCATATCAACAGAATTTGCAAGTAAGAACCTGTAGGAACTTAATTGGTTTGTGGTTTGCTGAGATTATAGGGTCCATAAAACGAGGTTATAATTTAAAATTCAAAAGTATTATCTCAATATTGTGCTCAAAAAAGTACTTTGACTTCATAAAGCGATACGAAACACGGTAATATTATCTATACAGTATTTTAATTCGGCCCTGTCCTCGAAATAACTACCTACAGCCGCGCGGTACGTAAACATGCAATAGGGCTGCTCGCCTCCAGCATTTTAATTACGAATACATTTGCCTACTTTGTGTTTCCATTTTGTTTTATGATTGTAAATATACTTTTTTTATATAACCAAACTAGTGATTCGCCCCGGCTTCACACGAGTATTTAACAAAAAAATCAAAACTTATAAATTCAACTTATAAAAAACCAGTTATTTTGACATAGCTGTAATAGTTAGACTTATAGTACCGCGGACTTTTTTATAGATGTCTTCTATAAAATTGTAGTATATCACTTGGCTCTATTTTCAATGATTTCCGTAGCGTATGCGATATACCTAACGATTTTTTTTGGTATTTTTTTCGCACTTTATGTTACGTTATCGAAGTTTACATACGACCTAACTTTTTGAAAATCTTCTATAGCCTATGTTCATCAGGGATAATGTTGGATTCTTATGGTGAAAGAATTTTTCAAATCGGTCTATTAGTTTCAGAGCCTATTCAATGCAAACAAACAAACGCACAATCAAATTTTTCCTCTATTAGTTTAGATAAAATACTTTGTAAATTGAATAGGAAGTGTGTAAAAATGCGTGTTGTTTTTCATTGGTAGTAAAAAATATTTGCACCTCGACTAAAACGTATGAAATGCTTTATTATTGAATTTTAAAGTATAAAGCTTAATCGAAAATTGTTTTGGCAAACATGGACAAGGTGGAGAACAGTGAATATCTTTTACTTGGTTATAGATACCTGCAGCTATTTTACAATTAATATGTTTAGTTTGGACGAATTCATGCAACCAAAAACAGCACAACATATCCTACTCGTCATATTAAATATGTACTTGAACTTATAGGAAGTTATCCGCACCAACCACTGGGTTACTGTCATATACTTACCAACTCTAAAACAGAAACTTTCAATTTTACTCTTGATCATATTTCTAAATATCTATAGATAAATAAATATTATGCATAGGTATAATTTCAGTTATAGAAAGTCATTTTGCAATTTTAGAGTTTATTTATGAGATAACATAATAAATACAAATAATAATATAATAAAAGTTCAACATTTTAATAGAAGTATAATCCCAATGCAATGCTCAGTAATATAATAAAAGATAATAAAAATAATAAAAGATAACTGTAATGAAACTGCCATATAAGATTCACCCTACCGCTACTAAAAGTGGTACAGGCAGAATCGTACCAAGTTTCTGAGTCACATTGGTTAAAGAACCCCACTCGTAGGTGCTTCAGTTATCGCGGCCATTCATCATGGAAACCAGTTGAAAATATGGAAAATACTCCCAAGTCAGACCTCAGCCTTCGGCCTCACAAGTCACTCACACGAATCGGACTGCAGTCTCGCCTTGCACTCGCCCTTTGAACTCACGCACTATCCGTGCTCTAAATGTAGTATGATGGAGAAGAAGAGCTCGTAGGACAAATCCAGAATGATGGAATTCAAGATAGCCACCATACAAAGTACTCCGATCACACTGAAGCTCAGCTTTACTTCAGGAGGATCGCACTTCAGCATTTTTTATGGCAGCCATCTTGAATTCTGCTATTTTGGATTTTTTTGCATGTCATTTGACTGCTCTCTCGATTCCCTATGTCATTTGTTCAAAACTCCTTTACTTATCTGTAACCGTTTACCAGATACGTCATATATCTTCACTTGGCAGGCGTCATTTTTATGATTTCCCATTATTATCATATCACGAAAACCACTTTGTTATTTTCAGTTTAGAATACTTTCTTTCCCCATGACTCCTTCCCATAGAACAATTTAAGTCAATGGTTTCAAAACATCTATGTATGGCGGCCATCTTAAAAAATGACGTCATCGAAAAATAATTTCTAAATTCGGAATAACGACGCCTAAAACCACCCAGATGTTGATTTTCAGACGGATCGGAGCAACTTGAATTTTACCTGCCATCTTGATTATGTCATTTTGGTTTTTGTCAAGTCTCATTCGACTGCTGCCATTAAAAGTTGTACGAGAAGAATTGTACCGGGTCACTTTTCCTAAGGAACCCCACTTATTAAAATATATAAAATAAAATTATAATAATAGTACACATTATCACTTTTGCTATGAAAATTGAAACTATCTACAGAAGTAACGGTTCAAAAGTTACGGGTACATGCTTTTAGAGGTAGTACGAAAGAACAGCGGAGTCATACAGATGTAACACACATTTCAATCCGACTAACTACATACTAAGTATTTAACTTTTAAAGTCAAAGAGATAAAGAGATATAGGTAAGTTCCCTTTATTTGAATGATTGGATATATAAATACCTAGAAAGTAGTTGGTCGTCTCGGAAAGTGTGTTAAGGGTATTGGGAATAGGTTCTCATTTAATTATACAGTAACCTAATAATAACAAAATGAAATATTTTACCAAGGGTTAAAAGTCTAGATACCTACTAAAATAGGAATTAACAATGCCGTGTCTGAACTTAAATCAACTCGCTCAAAAAAGTTATTATAAAGATTTTATAAATCAATATAAACAAAAGTACTTCCCCAATAAATGTTTTACTTGAGTTTCAATAATTTATGACTTCCAAATTAACGTATGGTAAAAAAATATTGTAATATTTCGTAAAATAAATGCACAATAATGATGGCGTAACGAACGGCACAGATCCCACGTCCAAACGGCCCGAGCGCTGCGGGCAGACTGATTTTCGTTGCGATTTCTTCTCGCAATCAGAGAATTTTGTGGCAAAAATTCATAAAAATGTTTTCAACACAAGTTAGTAAGTAGTTCATTAGAGTATAGTATTAGCTATTTTTTTAAAAAAGAATCATTGCATTTAATTCAACTATGCCCCTTAAATTAATAAAAAAACAATCTAAAAAGGGTCGCCGATTACAATTTATTACAGAAAAACTAATAAGTTTTAATAAAAACTAATCAACTAATTCACTCAATAAAGAATTAAAGAATATTATATATTTTTTTCGCACATTTTGAACTCATAGTTTCAGTACATGAAGATTCCAAAAGTGCGCGTTTCACTACGGTGATCGCCTTAACGTGAGTATTTTGCCAGTTATATTAAAATATTTTCATCGAAAAAAGATTGAAAACGTTTTGCCTCATACTTAATATAATTTGATATATAAATATTTTGATAAATTATTTTATTTTATTTTATCCCAAAAGGTTTTCTTATCAGCACTTGCATATATAAACATCTGTAATCTTCAAGAATAGTATAATCTTCTCCAGACACTATTACACTTTCCAAGACATGAATCCTGAACACCAATTGAATTTCAAATTTTCTAATTGCACTCACCTCACGTATAAGTTCAATATGACCCTTTAAATTATCATTATCTGCTCATATGATTGATTCGATTTGGTACGTGCCTGGTTTCAGTGATATCATGCATTTATAATTTATGACGATGAATTAATCAATTCGGTTTTGAGGTAACCAATTTTGGCATTTGACCTTTGATAAGCGAGTGGGCATAATTTAGGCACACCTAAGGATAACGGCGACATATATAAACGTTACATAGCGATATATTTGTATGAGCCACGTTTTGTAGAGTTATTTTGATCACATCTAAACGTGGCGAGCTTATGGACATCATTAAAGACAGTTTCATGCTCCGGGTTACTATTAAACGTTTCTTGGACAGATAAACTCATTAATATTCAGAGATGCAAATCTTGCTGAGTATGAAATTATTTAATACCATACTAAATAATATGAAATATGAAATTATATAAGTATGAAAAGCTTCGTTATTTAATTCGTTACCATCATCATCTGGAAGATATCATTATTGGAGCAGTGATGGCTCAGTGGCATTGGGTATGTACTGCCGCGCAGCAGGTCCATGGTTTGAATCCCGCCGCGGGCTTGAGCTTTACCGCATGGTGGAAGGGCTTTTTGCGAATGCCCGCCTGGCTAGCTACAACCCTCAAGTTGAAAATTTGTCGCCAAGCACCTAACGGTGTGTTCCGGCAGCAGTCCTTGAGACCCAGTGAAATTATAGGCACATGAGACTTCTCAAGGTGACGGGCGCAGTGCAATTCGTCGCAAACTTGTGGCGAAATGCATCTGTTATAGGCAGAGGTAACTGCTTAATATCAGGTGGCCTCGAGCTTGTTCTGTCGCAATAACATAAAAAATAAAAAAAAAACATTGTTAAACACGGTGCTTCTATATGAACGTCACATTCAACGGCTTTTAGCCATTTGCGTAACGTAAATCAGCTTTCCGCGCCTCAAACAATGACATTGGTCTTCTGGTATGGTGTGGTAGACGAGATTGTTTCATCTTCTCTTATCAATTCGTCAAACAACGTGGCTTGCCCATTGACACCTCAACTTGCGAATTTTGAGATCTATTTCCGTATCTTTAGTTCTCTAAGTAATGTTCACTTCTCGAAATCTATAGCTAAAAGAAACTCCACGAATAGCTCCCTCAGGCGCTCGTTGTACGATTCTAAGCTTGTTTAGAAGGGTCACATTTTGAAAATCTACTAAATTAATGAAAATGACCATGAGTTATCAAGCTATAATACATGGATCTATGATACTCTTTTTCTCTAGATGTTCTACCTTATATCCTATAAATGGTACGTAAGTTTTTGGTCGTGTACAATAAAGATACGGATTCAAAAATAACAAGCATGCAATTTATGCATGTGTAGGTAGCATTAACATATAACATAAAAGGCGTAACAATATTCAGGGTTGTTACATATTTTTAAATACGCATTGCAGCAAATTTTGTACTAACTTGAGTTAATGTGTTTGATACTAATTACCACTAACGTTCACACCGAATTATTACGGTTATAACTATTGGTCTATGTACTAGGATTTTATGATTTGTTAATCGATTGAGCTCAAATGGAACTACTAGTAATATAAGTTCAAATGAGAGAGTAGATTGCACCACATTTGATTTTTACTAACTTTTGTCAATCAAGCGATTGATAAGCGTATCTCAGAATATTATTCACTGGTTATTTTTGAAATATTATAAATGAAACCGACAAAAACACTTATAAATATTTGTTATAGTATTATACTGACTGTACAAGTCCACTGTTCATTTGTCATTCGTCAAGCAGCTATAGGACGCAAATTAAATGAACATAGAAGAAGCTGCAGCTTATCAATCGCTTTATTGACAAACGTTAGTAAAAATCAAATGTAGTGCAATCTACTCTCACGTTCCAACTTATCTTACTCGTAGTTCTATTTGAGCTCAATCAATTTCAGTCAATTGAAGACATCGGCACAATATCATAAAATCCTAGTTCACAGAACGATATTTATGTATTTTATATATAACTGTTCGTATTATATAATAATATATTTTTGTAGCAACCCTAATCACAGTAAAACAACACATTAACATACAAAGAGGTCCTTGCGTTTGTTTCACGGATGTCGCCGCAAAGTGCACTCTGCACTTATTTAGACAGCGCTAATAAAATTATTCATATTGCTCTATTCATTAATTTCTGGAACAATAGCAACGCTCATTTGTATTTCTTTTCAAAAATTGGGTTATGTTATGTCTCACAAATCCCATTCACAAGGTAAGTATTTATATTTGAAATGTTATTTATTTCGCTATTTTGAAATGGAATGTTGTAATGTTATAAATTCCCAAAGCAAGTGTGTACAATTTTGTAAAGCCGTTAGCAAATGTGCACAAATTTAGATCTACTTTTAAAATACTATCTAACAATTCGCAGTGTTGACCAATAAGTATTTTTAACCTAACCTTACCTAAATGGGCATATAATATAGACTCTTAGTGATAAGATTAAAATATGGTTTAAGGTGCCCCCACGCTTTTCTGAAGGGTTTACTAACGGACAAGTTTTAGCCAAGGAGGTTTCATGCTGCAAACCTGCGTGATCCTTGACGGGACCGGAATCAGGACAATCGTATGTGGCTGTTACTCCATCAAAAGACAAGTAATTTAACCGCGATTTTATTATTCTGTAATAATCTTTTACTTCTTTAGTATTAATTAATAGATAATTAGCTTGCAGCCTTAACTTTGCGGATATCCTTATATAATAATAATAATTAATAAAAGTATTGTATTATAGTATGATTGTCTTGAATAAATGATGGATATATTTATCAAGTAATAATTCCACCTAGATTTTCTACTAAGTCACGTAACGTCACAAATATCACGCCACGTAGCCTAACCGGAAGAATTATCCACGCGTTTCGCTTCTACACGAAGCATTATCAGGATATCTTGACTCTTCGAGCGTACGATCGATCGAAAATGATTCTATAGTACAGTTGCAGAATTAGTGGCCATACAAGTATTTTGCTTATTTTACCTATTGCTACCTCTCTACAAAATATGTTGTCGTTTTAACAGTTTACGTTTCATAATAATAATAATTGCGAATCTACTTCTTATTTTCTATCTTCCTACTAAAAATATCCTTAAATAAGATCTGTGGGACGCTGTGGGTATAAGTGGAGATATGTTTATTATTATTACCACTTAGTCAGAGGTAAACTATTACAGATAATGAATTTCACCGATTCCTATTTTCCAGAGAGGGCGTGATGGGAAGAAGTCGATAAAATTTTATATATAACCATAGAAAACACTTTCTTTTTCATACAGATGTTGAAATCAGATAGGTGCCACCTTTGCTTCCATATTCTAAGTTCATCCTTAATCCCACAAGTAAAGCCGTAATGGCCGCTAGGCTATTAGGCACCAAGCCAGGCTACGAGGCCGAGCCTCTAGAGCCTATAATCTCAGATTGGACTCAACTTATTCGACTTGAATACGCTTCAGCCAAGAAGGAATAATATACTGTCGAGTTAATTTTGACAGTACTGTGTTTAGTTTTCGGCAAAGGTTTTAGAACTTTGTGAATAGAATTTTGAATAAACGAACACAATAATATTTTCGAGTAACGCTCTCACTAAACATCTCGCAGGCAAATACATCCTCAAAAAAACTTTTTATGTTATTTTAATATTCAATCTGAGCTTCTGCCCATGGCTTTGGGAGTGTGCAATTATTGTTTTCAGTGTGGGTAGTAGCTGCGCCGTTAGTACGAGGGTGGATTGAAAAGTTCGCGGCCTCAGCAAGAAAACTATTTGTAATATAAACAAAAGTAATTTTATTTTTCCACGTAATCTCCACTTAACTCAATGCACTTCTTCCATCTGGTTTCCAACGCCGGACATTGGCAAAAGCATCTTGACCAAATTGTGATGTCCAATAGTTGTCCCCCTAGTCGGACAATAGTATTAAGTATTGATTTCCTTTTCTGTAGGATATTATCAGGTTATTTTTTCTTTTTATATGCATGACAGGTTAGCCTTTGACCACAATCTCAACTGATGGTAAGTGATGATGTGGTCGAAGATGTTGTTCAGGCTAACCATCTGGAGTATAACACTGTGCTGGCAATGAGCTCGCCCCTCATGACATCAGAGAATCTCGGAGTGGTCCTTTGGATCTCTGCAAGCAAGTAGCGTTCGATGTATGCAGAAGTTCTCAGACACAAAGATAACCATTATGGATGTAGAAGAAATTCTCTTACGACGTCAACTATCTGGGTATAGTGGACATTATGTTTAGACTCTCTCTTTAGACATTATGTTTAGACATCGGATTTAAATTTGGTGAAAATATTGTATTTAGGTTTTTTGAGCTAGTAACGTTAAATTTACTGTGCATGTGTCTAGTTGTGCATGATCAAATCGATATATCAAGAAATTATTTTATTGTGAAAACAGTTCCAGCGACTAGGTAAAGTTTGAAAGTTACACTAAATTCACCCTTATATTTATGTTATTTCCTCTATCTATATATTACTTTTCATAATGTAATTATTTTTTTATATTCATGCCGTTATATAGCCTTGCATTGTTCACAGTTCCTATGAATAAAACACAAACAGTATTCTTGCTAACAAACACTAGCTAACTTAGAATTACTGGCAATCAATGACAGCTGCCGGACACACCATTAGGTGCTTGGCCACAGATTTTCTACTAAAAGGTTGTGGCTAGCCAGGTGGGCATTCGCAAAATGCCCTACCACCATGCTATAACGACTGCCATCGTAAGACAACAATCGAGACTGGCATGGCGGCTTAACGTGCCCTCCGAAGCACGGAAACGCTCAGTAGTAATGTCACCAGCGGTCACTCATCCAACTCATGAACGCGGCGGCCGTTGCTTAAATTTGCTGATTGGTTAAGACCAACCAAGCAAACTTCACTACGAGCGCTTCAAAACTGAAAACATTCTGACTCCAATTAATGAGCCACCGCCAACATGTCGTCCACAGAGACCCTAGACATATAAGTCTATGCGGCAAACTAAATTAATTGAATTTTGTTGACATTGTAAACAACTCTGCGAAATTACGTGTGCATTTCCGTTCGCTATTTGTATATAACGCGACCTATGAATAACCAATGCCTTTAATTATTGATTATTTATAAAGATTCTAAAATCAAAATTGAATATGAAGGTCTTAATTGTATTGCTCTAGCGAATTTGGGGTGGCAATGAAACGTTCGTTTTTATATAAGATTAGTTTACACTTAGCATTCTCGCTAAAGATTCCGAAATATAACAAAATATAACGTTTTTTAGTCATTTGTTTATTAGTTGTTACGAAACGGTCGGTACACGAGTATGATATTTGAAGCGCTCAAAGCGAAGTTTGCCTAGCCGTTCTTAACCGATCAGCTAAGTTAAACAACATCCACCGCGGTCATGACTTGGCTGGGTGACCGCTAGAGACATTACTACTGAAGAAGAAGTGCTTCCTTGCTTCGGATGGCACATTAAGCTGCCGGCACCGGTTGTTGACTTAGGATGGCAGTCGTTACAACATGGTGGTAGGGCATTTTGCCAACCTGGCTAACAACCCCCCTTAAATAAAAATCTGTCACCTAACGGCACTCCGTTACAGCAACGGTTCAAACAGCTTTCCTTGATAGCCCGTAATTCTAGATTAGCCTGATCAGCAACTCTTCGACCGAAACAAAAATACTCACGTTTGGCCTTTTTTTATTTATTTTTCATATGAAATGTATCTACTTGTTAGGGGCTTAAGTTTAGTCCCTTAAGTTTAGACGCGACAAAACTTTAAATAAGTGACGAGTGAGTGGAAAATCAATACGTTTTTACTGGTAACTTTACTGGTATCAAAAGATGAAACGCTTAATTTTTTTTTATTGAACATTAAGTAAGGCGACAGTTAAGTCACTAAGCTGGTGTTCAGTGTCACGGCCGCCCTGCGTTACTTACACATTTACTGTAAATAGTTCGTTCATCACATCAAGACAACGAGTTTTGTGTATCGTTTGACCAAAGGGAAATTATCGATTTGATGTTTAGGGAATAGGTACGTTGATAATTACTTACCTTACTATCCCAAAATACAAACCTAAACATCCCTAAACCTTTGATTGCCTATGATTTTGTTAAAAGTCAAAGGAAAACTTGCTAGGTAGATAAAGCAATTAAAATCTTCAATTAGTTTTCTAAAATAAAGTTGATTCTCTCATTTCAAGAAAGATTTATAACTTTAATCAAAGAGCTTTCCTTTGAATTTCCCATTATCCTTAGAACTCTAACTTAAACATAATCTCGAAGTATTTCCAAGAAATGTTAAAGCATGGCATTTTAGGCAGAATTAGAACGAACATCGCAATTTCAGGACTTTTTCTGTACATGGCAGTTATTCTGTCTGTTCTGCTTTATCTTTTCAATACAATTGGGATAAAAAATCTCAGAATGTATTTAATCTGGACACTTTTTTACAAATTGAATGCTGGTCTGGCCACCACCCTCAAGTAGAAAATCGCCAAGCAGCTAACGCCGTATTGCGGGAGCTCTCCTTGAGAGATAATAATACTAAGTACAGCAAAATTACTTAACATGAAAAAAAAGGCGCGTGCCGGGCTAGAATGTCACCTCCCCTATTGCTACCTGTGAGTTTCGTAAGAGGCGACTAAAGGTAAAATACTGGAAGGTGGGCAGAAGCGCCTTTTGAAGAACTGATATCGTAAACTGCGATCCCAAGATGCCTGTCAAGCGTGAGGAATATGGCAAACCTAATGGAGGAGCCTGTGTTTAGCAGTGGACAATGCGGACAATGCGGTCAACATGAAAAATAAACCTTTAAAGTACAACAACTATATCATATCAAAGTAAGAAAACAAAAGTTGTGTGCTCAGACCTTTTTTCAACTGGTCATTTCCCAAACAATTGGTTAGACATTCAGTAGCCCAGTAAGTAATATTTTTTTTTTTTAAACACGTCCCGCTTTGAGCGGCAATTTGGTTTTCTAAGCATTTTTGGCGCCGTAAAGCGAAGACAAAGCAAGCTTCAGTTTAAATCTATCGTTGTCTATTGAAGCGCTGTTTAGTTCAGTTTATTCTAGTAACCCAGTTTGTAAGCGCATATTAAATTAAACTGTACTAGGAGGATAAAGATAACATGGCACCGGCAAATGGGAACATGAACAGAGATGATACGAGAGAGGAAAAAACCAAAACATTTTAGCTGCTTACATTGAAAATGCTTGAAGCATACTCTAGATTGGGCCCCTACTCTAATTCGTCGATGTTTCGGACTTCAGGTCCAAAAGATAGATATTCGCAAAACATGTTTTGGCTTACTTTTGTTTAACTTCGTTCGTAGCATAGACTGGCAAGCATTTGTCTGTTTGTCTGTACAG
The DNA here is from genome assembly GCA_963854805.1 of Plagodis dolabraria. Lineage (NCBI taxonomy): Eukaryota > Metazoa > Arthropoda > Insecta > Lepidoptera > Geometridae > Plagodis > Plagodis dolabraria. The sequence goes on along the minus strand of OY978452.1, from coordinate 9,445,510 downwards.
ATTATGAACATATATTTTTTTTAATCGGGTTCGTTATGTTTGTACATTTCTCAAATATGAAATTATAATTTATTCGTTTGCTTTTATGTGCTTAGTCAAACTTCAAAGTCGAGTTCTGAATATGCAGAAATAAAATAAATAAATCATAGCCGTGTCATTATTTAGTGCTATACCTACTTTACTAAGTCTTGATACGGATTTAGGCGAGAACACGAAGAGCGTGGTACAAATATTCTTTCATGGATCAAAATGAAAAGTACTTATAGCATTAATAAAACCATAATTGCCTTAACACTACAGTACACGGATTGATATGGATAAAAATAATTGCAATGTATGTTATGTGGTTGCCAGATACATTTATATTTTTCAGGGCTGATGAACGATGCTGTCCAACCTTAGATTATATCAAACAACGAACTTCGTACCACAAATTCAATTTTCGATGTGTCGTTCAAAACACGAATAACTAAACTTCGGTGAATTGTAGTAGCGCCGCGCTATAATCGTTACGAATTTTGACTTAATAGATTTGATACGTTTTAGTGCCTGCAGCTAAATTTCGCTATCGGACGTTCCGCAAAACCATAATGTTTCATGAGTTTCATATCGACATCTAGAAGTCCACAACCTTGGGGTTCTCACCGCATTTTCTGCCTCGCACTCCCACAAGCTGTAACCAGCTGCCATGTGAAGTATTTCCGAACCAATACGAATTAAGAGCCTATACAATGAAGCATATTCCCTCCTCAAAGATAAGACACCTGCTCGCTTGCCCTGCTATCATGTATATAATTTTACAAAAAGTTATATACAGGAAAAATAACATTTGTCGAAAACTTGTCGAAGTTGGTACTATGCGCACAATATTGTGATAATAGGTACTTTTGAACTATCATGGTACCTACCGTTTTTCATTCTTTTTAGTGACCCTTGCTACTTATGGAATCGATTGTCATTCATTCTCAACGACTATATCATCAAAATAGGTAAATATTTTTCAGTTATTGGAGTGCAACTCAAAAACTTGTTGACCGATTTTAATAAAATTTAAACAGGACCAAACGACAAGCACCAGCTTCCAAACAAAAAAATAATTTTTAAAATCGTTTCACCCAGTCAAGATACCTGAGGTAACAAACAGACGAATTGAGAACCTCCTCCTTTTTTGAAAGTCGGTTAAAAATATTGGTAAAATTATATCTCAATCTATCCTATAAACATAAGCCCTGGACTAGGACCAATATTTCACCATTATGTTTATGCAATCCTTCAAGTATGCAATATTTTAATTAGATATGTGTAATATATGAATATAATGTAGGTATTAAAACGATCGATTTTCATTTCAAACGTATGCGAATGTAGACTAATAGTATATTAGCAAGCAATATTATGTTTTGTTTGCTCGACTTAGATCTCTATGAAATTTTAATAAACTATCCACAAACTCAAATACTTTTATTTACTGGGTCTCATTGACACAAATTACTTGTAAATTTACAAATTATTGGAGTACAAAATGTTTTGCCCCGGGCGGGAGAATTGAACCCGCGACCTTCCAATTTCGCGCCGGATGCTTTATCGACTCAGCTACCGGGGGTACGGCTGTGTCGCCGAAATTTCGTGCTCCAATCGTATTTCTTAAACCGTCATAGGGGACGGTCCGCGGCCATCAACCAGACTACTAGACTTCATCTGATCGAAAGAAATGTTTTTTCAAACACTTAACTCTCGGAATGATGTCGTTACCCTTCTATATTTCTGAATATTATGATTACAAGCATGGCCCCGAGTTTCTTGCCCGTTCTTCTCGCAGTGGCCCTATATTTTTTTTGCTGAACGTGGTTGTTCAATATAGAATATTTCAATATAAAAATTTGTTATTGACCTTCGTAAGAGGCGTCTCCGAGCCTAAACTGAATAAATCATTTTGACTGGATGTTATTCACAACAAACAATAGAATATTTTTTCACATTTATGATATAAGCGTGATATTAGCTACGAAATCAGATTATTAATAATATAGATACATATCTGTAAATAAAGCTTGAATAATAAAAACAAACTTTTTTACACTTTTTACTTTTTTTACAAATCAAATTTGATTATATAATAAAATATATACAAACTCCTAGCAGTAACATCTACTCTTTATCTTTCATGCTCCAAAGAGTTCCAAAGCAAGCAAAGAAGCATATTGTCGGCTCGAAGTAACGTTGGGTAAACACCTACAAGCAGGGGAAAATATTGATGGCGAGCGTATAATCTCCGCGGCAGTTTGCATAATGTCAATTGAACGGTTTATTAAAAAGTTTAAGGAAGTTTACTGCCTTTTGGACTACTTTTAGAAACAGATTGTTTGGTTTGGAAAGTGATTTTTTAGGTTAATATGAAAGTTTGGAGTATATAAGTTTAGGGATTTTTTAAGTCATAGTTTGTATTAAAATTTATATTGGTGAATATAAATTTTATCAAAGAGATCTTCATTACTACTTATACTATGACTATGAGTTAATATAATCCATGCTGCCAACTATTTTCATAATATATTTCAACTCAACCATGGCCATTTATTTTCTTATGACTTGGATGTCAGGATATACCTACCTACAAAGCCTTGACAAACAAATTTTGTTTAAAGAGAGTGTTGTGTTCTTGTTCATTATAAGTTTATGATTAGTAGGTATACCTACACATACCATCTTTGCAATGATGGCCGAGCGGTAATAGATAGTATATCCTCACTTTACCATTGGTAGCTAACATATACAATCAAAATGTTACATAATATAAAATAAATATGATGACAATCAAACAAAGTTGAAGCGAGAGTAGTACCGAAGACTAAAAGCAAATTCAATGTCAGCAGCTGAAAGCGAAAGACAACGAAAAGCAGATTCACACAAAGGCCCAACATTTTCCATCGTTTCACAAACAATACAGGCCGATGTACCTACGCAGCCATTACACAATTTAATATGGACCTGTCATAATATGGATATGCTCACCGTGTTCGAAAGCACCGCAGACTTGCTAACAAATGCACACGGCTCGCAATATGATTCTGTACAGATGAATGGCCGTGACTGAGTAGCAATTAGATTCGGCAAACAGAGGCGAGATAGTAGAAGAGGCACTGGCAACTATAATTACTTAGCCGCTTGGGTGATCCCGAGTTTTCATAATTAAATAAACTGTTCACATAAAATGTTGAGAGAGCCTGCAATTTTCACATTTAATCATGATCCGTGATAAAGATGTAACAGTATTGTTCAACTCTATGGAATTTGTTTAAACTGAATTTGAGTTGCTCAACTTTCCACCAATAATGCTGGAGCAAAGAATTTATGTTGTACCGTTAGAAGTTATCAAAGTTTAGTGCAGAACTAACATAGGAACTAGCTCTTGGGAAAACTACTCAAAAAAAACCATTAGACGCTTGGAAACCTATATTTTTCTTAAGGGGCTAAGAGTTGCTAAATCAGCATTTTCAACTCAATACTAAAAATCTAAATATACTATCAACATTATAAAAATATTTTTATAAGAATAATTCATCGTGATTCATTGTGATTGTACTGAATTCAATTACTTTTACGTCATTACGATTTAAGAAATATATTGTTCTGACGTCCATTTGGTCCATATATCGACAAAATAGACGTCATATGCAGGTTATATATCGTAACAACAAATTTCTTTATAGTAAAAAAAGCTTTATAATCGATCCTTACATCTAAAGTTGGGAAATATAAAATTGTCCAGCTACTTTATTTTAATCCCGTAGTTCTTGTGTTCAGTAATGTTTTGTTTGATTAATATATTAACGTAATTGCCACGTCGGAGTGTGCGCTGAAATAATATTTAATTCAACGTGATTTGTTTTATTTTCGTACTCGCTGACAGTGAGCTGCTAACTTAGCAGCTTTTAAGACCTTAAAGAACCATTTTACCTGGTTACTAAACTAGCCATGTGAGTTTTCACAAAATACTTCATATCACGTTGTGAAGCTCAATATTTCGCGGCAGTATTTCAACTCCACTATATCGACTCTTCAAATATCTGCGGCTCATATTATTTTATATGTTTATTGAAAATGTTTACCAATAAGTAATTAACATCTGCAATATCACCTTTACTAGCAGATTGAGCAAACACAGGCAAAACCGCTCGAATGGAACAATATGAGAAAGGGTGCGCAGGCACACAAACAAAAGCTTAGGGATGGCAGAATCGTGATAATGAAACCGGCTGAACGGATTCTACTATTCACATCGACATATTGGTCGACAAAAGAGTCTCATATCGAAGTGCTTCTGAAGATAGCTAAGAGCTTTATTTCAGTAAAAGCCAAATATCTCACGCGCGGCATACCTATCGTATACCGCGTTACATTTACAGTTCGTCTCGACCAGTAATAAAGTTAAGTTCAACGATATTTTTTTTGTAATACACGTACCTGTGGTGTACCTATTGGAGGTAACTGTAAAATATCGTTGAGCTTTGGTTTATGAATCTCAAGTTCCTGAGTTTGATACCGTCGTATAGATATGGGATTTGACAACAAAGACAAATAAAGTTTCCGTAGCAATCCGGATTATGAATGTGCCCTGTGTGCTCTATCGGGGATGTAGGTCATTAAAGTACGTTTGTACACTTTATGTATAAACATAATCAATAGGTGTAAATGTAGCTCAAAAGTCATATTATTAAGACGTTGTTCAGGCTAACCTAAAATTACTGGCTCTCATGAACAACTGCCGGAATACACCGTTAGATGCTTGGCAACAGATTTGATTTTATTGATAGTTGAGAGTGATAGCTAGCCAGGTGAGCATTCGCAAAATGCCCTACCACTATGCTATAACGACTGTCATCGTAAGATAACAACCGGGATCGATGTGTTAACGTGCCCTCCGAAGCACGGAAGCGCTCAGTAGTGATGCCACTAGCTGTCATCTTTCCAAGTCAAGACCGTGGCATACGTTGCTGAACTTAGCTGATCGGTTAATAACGGCTAAGCAAACTTCGCTACAAGCGCTTCAAGCTCAGATCCTGTTTAACAGAACCTTTTGCGCTCTTATGATAGCCCTGAAGCAGTCCTTCTGTTGATACGTTCACTACAATACAAGTCAATCAGTTTTTACAATTTGAGGCTTTATTTATAAATCTATAAAGACTTTAATGGCATGCCTCAACTATTTAATTATTCATTACATACCCCATTATGCTGAATTGAAAAATAATAGCCGATCATTCCCATTCACTGAACTGAAAGTAAAATTGAAAACGAATTGATCACAGTAATATGAAAACAAAAGGCTTTTTTATCTTTACCAATTTTTGAGTTGATGAAAATTTAAGTTTTGGCTTTGTAATGAAAAATTTTCAATTATGCTTTCTAATATGCTTTTCGATACAAAGAACTCACTCATATTTGAAAAGTTTTCTTTTTGTTTGTCTTAATTTTGGATGAGTCTTGTTTCAAATACTCCTTAGCCAATACTTATTTATCATATTTTAACAAATCAAAAAAATAATAATTGCGAGACAAAATCTCACATAAAAAATTATCGCCATGCTTTTATATCCCCGAGAGGGTGAGCCTATTGTCACATACTGGGCACAGTTTCAATTTAAGTCTGCTATTGCAAAATATAGTAAAGGGTTTTAATTTTTGGAAATTGTATTTTTTCGCCGTCGCACATTCCACGACTACTTTCAAATTATATTAACAAAGTAGTTTGTAGTGACATTGATGTATTGAAGACATTCACAAAATTGTATCGTATTCCTAAAAGAGTCCACATACCTCCCCTGAGAGTAATGTGATTATACTTGTATGTCCAATTAAATTTTTTAACTTAACTGGTAATACCATCAAAACACTATAAATATAAAACACAATAATTAAACCCATTTTTTTGTCGTTAGACATACCTGCCTGTATGCACGTAGTTTTTTTTTTATTGGTGATAGGTAAGCCTTTGACCACAATCTCACGTGATGGTAAGTGATGATGTGGTCGAAGGTGTTAACAGGCTTAGGCCTAGTTTCACCATACTCTGTTATTTATTTGACGCCTTGTTAATCCTTTTAACGGACTGTTAACTGAACCGAGTGTCCCACCAACTGTTAATGGATGATTAATTCAGTTAACTTCATAGAACGTAGACTGATTTAACAGCTCTGTTATTTTTAAAGACCCATTAGCTAATGCCTGATTTAGCGTAAACAAACATGGTATGGTGAAATTAGGCCTAAATCTAGAATGACTGGCTCTCAAGGACAGCTGCCGGAACACACCGTTAGGTGCTTGGCGACAGATTTTCAACTTGAGGGTGGTCGCTAGCCAGGCGGGCATTCGCAAAAATGCCCTTCCACCATGCAAAAAATTTGAATTTTTATAATATCACATCTTTAAGTCTTAATATTTTATACTTATAATATTACGGCGTCTACGACAATTCTTCTGCCAACCGTAATGCGTGAGTATCAGGCATAGTTGCCATGGAAACGAAAATAAGTGATTAGTAATTAGCACGACAAGTAATACACAGCGACTCAACCGAGCCCCACAAATAAATACCTCGTCAACATACGCTAGGAACAATCTGAAATTGAAATTAATATAGTTGGTACATTTTTCCGTATCAATTTTTTTATTACAATATTATAGGTTTTAATTAATGGGATCGTGTCGGATCACCTCATTTTAACGTGCTGACTAGGCTCACCTGATGTTAAGTGGACTAAGCTCTGAATAACAAATGCATTTGTTCCCATGTGAGGAATTTCAATGAGACATAAAGTTGCTTAGTCTCATGTGCCTGTAATTTCAATGGCTCTCAAGTACTGCTGCCGGAAAAAAAATGCTTGTCGATTAATTTTCAACTTGAAGGTGTTAACTAGCCAGGCGGGCATTCGCAAAAAGCTTTACCGCATGGTAAAGCTCAAGCTAGCGGCGAGAGTCGAACCATGGACTTGCGGCACGACATTCCATAGCTATTGACTAAGTTATTTTGACAGTAATTTAACGAAGATACTTTTATTTAGTTCTAGTTCCAGAATTCAACATTTAATTCCAAACAAAAGTTTATTATCATCTAATCGAATTTTCTCATCCATCATCCTTATTGCGTACTTCAGCGAACTAAGAAGAAGAGACAAGACTAATTATTGAGCGTCCTACACAATAGCATTCACGTCTGAGGAAGTTGAAATTTCAATTTGTCATAGAAAGTATTAAGGCGACGGACGCTACGAAAGCTGTCTTGCCTTGGGAGGATAGAACTTTGTATTGTGTGCCGATGATAGATAGACTTTTTCACTAGATTAGATTTAACTTGTACTAACTATTGGACAGTTCTTAAGTAGTCGCGTAGGTGTGTATTTTTCCATTAAATACATCTTACTTACAATGTTAATGAATAGAATAGATTAGAAAAAAATATTGTCAATATAACATTGTTTGTAATCCAGGGCAAGTCAAATCTTAGTCAAATCACATGTTTCCGTATGTCTATTATATTAAATACTAGCTGTACCCGCGACTTCGTTCGCGATTGCCGTACCTGCAGACTAATTATTCACATTTGTGCACTGTTTATCCCACATTAAGCAACACTGTGGTCTGCGGTGAAGCACTCTTATAGTAAACCATAGCTCAGAATGGAGCTTTTTACTTTGGATTTCAAAACTCCCGGGTTGTATTTTCCAGAAGACAGTAGTTAAGTAACTCAGAGAGTTCTTTCCCGGTTCGCACAATAAATGTTGAAGCAAAGTACATTGTGCGTTTCTTTTCAATTTCGATTTTAAAACGGCGGTTTGTTTGACGGTAGATCGAACATATTTTTTTTATTTCTCATTCTCGGAAAGTAGTGTTTGTTTGATCTGAGTAGCGGGTAGGAGAGGCTCCTTCCCACCTAAGGCCGGAAAAAACTCACAGTAAATGCTTCCTTCTCTTGGGCTGGAATGACTTGTAACAATGGTAACCATTGGTGTAAACAAAGTTATATGTCTAAGATTTTTCGTTGTAAAATACTCTGTTGTTATAAAAAAATTAATAACAACTATGTTTGGCAGGGTACTAACTAAATATAAGATAAAAAGTGTAGGTTAAAAAAAAACTAACTAAAAATTTCCCTAAATTTCATTGTTCTAACTCCTAGTGTATCTTTGTATCTTCTACTCACGTTTATTATTTTTAGTAAATATTTAAAAACTACAATTTTTTTACCTTCCTCATATTTTAAATGAAAAGTAGAGTGCTTAACACGTATGAAAGTCATCGATTCCTACTTGGACTATAGCCGCATTAATTTTAAATAGGTACTGCTCATGTTATTAAAATCAAAATAAATAATATAAAAAAACATACTATTTTTGTATCGTTATTCCTTATATTAGTAGTGAAAAGCAGAGAGATTCCTCTTCGGGCAATAGCCGCCCGTAAATATTCCAAACAAAATTTTACGTAAAATTTCACAAATAGTTCTATCCTCTCAATAATTTTTTAGTAAGTAAGTTATTTTTTCAATGAATATATTTTAGAAAAGCTACTTTTTTACTTTTTTAAATTCGAAATGAAAAGTAGAGAGCTGAAAGCGGGTGAAAGTTATCAATTCCTTTCGAGCCTTGTATAACAATCTACTAAATTTGTTCACTTCCAACTCTAAATGGATTAAATCACGTATATTTATAGTTATTTTTGTCCCGACAGTCACCCCGTGACCAAGATCACTACAAAGTGTTTGAAACGTCGCGTCGGGACAAAAATAATGATAAATATACGTGCTTTAAACCGTTTATAATTGTTTAATTACTAAGTGTAACAATGCCGAAAACCTAAGACAACATTGTGCACTTCCATTACGCAGTCTCCGAAATGTATCCGGCAAAAGAAAGATATGTAGTTAAAAAAACTGATTGTGGTGAATGTACCACATTTTAGAGTTTTATCGTAGCAAGCTTGCAAAACTAAATAATTGTGTGTGATGCCGGTCTGTCCGTGGGATGTCGGGCTTCCCGTGGGGTTCCGGGCTTCCTATGGGCTTAAGATGAGCCGTACGTTCAAGGGTTTCTCAATATTCCGCGATTCAAGTTATTTAAAACGAAATATTTAGTTTGTGATATCTGTAATTTCTTAACTGCAAAACTAAGGACTTTAAAATATTTACGGGAAAATAACTAAATTACCACTATTGTAACAAAAAAATAATGATTGAAATCGGACTACGCGTTAATAAATTACAACTCTCTTTACATTTTGACTTTCATCCCCTTTCCTAAGGGAACCGTACTGAATTTCGAGATAAAAAGTATTCTATATCCTTCTTCGTAGTGTGAACTCAAATCGTGCTAAGTTTCAATTAAATCCATTCAGTAGTTTTGGAGTGATGCGCGGTCGGGATACAGACAGACAGACAGAAAAAAAAACAGTTTTTGCATCAGTATCAGCTACAGATTGCTCTGAAAAATTATTTTCAAAATATCTGCAATGTACAGAATTGAACCTATTACAGTTTTATTATGAGTATAAATAGATAAATGTAAGCGTCTAACAAAAAAATCGGCCAAGTGCGAGTCGGACTCGCGCACGAAGGGTTCCGTAACATTAGCTATACAACATTAAACTTCGTATTTTAACCTTTTTTTGTTTTAACGTGCGCGAGTCCAACTCGCACTTGGCCAATTTTTAGTATTTTTTGTTATAGCGGCAACAGAAATGCATCATCTGTGAAAATTTCAACTGTCTAGCTATCACCGTTCTTGAGATACAGCCTGGTGACAGACGAATGGACGGACGGATGGACCGGCAGACGGACGGACAGTCGGATAGACCGTTTTTACCCTTTGGGTACGGAACCCTAAAAAGAACGTATGAAATCGGACTACGCGTTAATAAATTACAACTAAGTGTATATTTTGACTTTCATCCCCTCTCCCAAGGGAACCATGCTGCATTTCGGGATAAAAAGCTAAATTATCCTACCTTGTAGTATGAACTCTAACCATGCTAAGTTTCATTGAAATCCATCCAGTAGTGAATGAATTCTAGGTTAGCCTGAACAACATCTTCGACCACATCATCACTTACCATCAGGTGAGATAGTGGTCAAAGGCTAACCTATCAAGCAAAAAAAAAAAAAAAAAGTATTTTGGAGTGATGCGCGGCCGGGATACAGACAGACAAAAATAAAAAAAAATACAGTTTCGGCATCAGTATCAGCTACAGAGTACTGTACATTTTTTTTTTCTAAATATCTGCCATGTACAGAATTGGTCCTGTTACAGTTTTATTATAAGTATAGATTACAACCAAATGAGAACAATATTGAAGCAATGGTAGCCGAGTGGTATTAACTATGGACTACCATGGCGCAAGTCCATAGTTCGATCCTCAACGCAGGCTTGAGCTGAACCATATGGTGGAAGAGCATTTTGCGAATGCTCGTCTGGTTAGCTACAACCTTCAGTGTAAGATTTGTCTCACACTGGGATTGTTCATCAGAAAGCGCTGCTAACTTTCCAGTATTTTACCCTTAATCACCTCTTATGATATCCACTGGAAGAAATGGGAGGGTGACATTCCGGCCCGGCACCCCCGGGCTAGTACAGTGTGCTAAATCTTTAATATTAGTTAATTTGGAATCTTAAGGTCTCAAGGTCAATGGTAGGGTCAGCCAGTTAATAGATTCTTCTGGCAGACAATGTGCGTCCGCTGCGTAACGCTGGAGATATTGTAAGACACCGGATGAAAATGTAATAAAATTGCCGTTGTTTGTTTTTTATTATTGGGGATAGACACCAATTTACATGATATATAGACCCTTGATAATTGGGATACGGGTAAGAATGGCGATGAAGGTTGCATCCCACTGAATGAATAACTCATAAGGACAAAGTGTTCCATTGCCTAAGCCTAAGCACTGAAAGGATATCAAATCAGGTTTTAATACATACTCGTACATATACATAATTTATTTTAGTTTACTGATCATGTTACAGCGTGGTTAAATAATATTTGTATTATACATAACTTGCCTTATTAATTTTACATAGTTAAGTTAGATAACTATTGGGTCCTTTTCTTAATATGCGGAGGTTTTAAAATATAATCTAAGGAGTAGGAGTCTATAGCCATTTTACAAACATTATCAAAGAGCACACAAAACGATTGAGCTGTTTTATTGTTAAAGAAAGAAAAAAGTATAAAAGAGAGTTAAAAAAATATAAAAATATAAATAAATATTATACATCACTTTGCTATTGTTTTCCGAAATAAGGCTAAGGCTTCTGAATTCGTATTCAAATGTCCTTTATTTTTGTGTATAAAGGGAAATATTATTGATCACATCGTCCAGATATCGCTTGCCAGAAGGACCACCAGACATTATCTTAAAATTGCCGACAGGACAAAATTCACCTGGCCGCAGGTGAATTTTGTCCTATTAGATAAAAATAGAAAACATCGTCATTTCATTTGAAAACACCTTGGACAAATTATGAGAACTGAACCTCACAGCAGTAGTACAGCACTCACACTTTTTAGGCTTTTATATAGACATCATTATAGGCTTTTGATCCACGGTCTAGGCACTTCACTTCCTCGTGATCATACTAGTTTGTCAAACCAATATGACAACGAGGATATAGATGTGCTCGTATTTATACTATAGCTCAATTTTTATTAAAATGGTTTGACCTTTTCCGTATACATACCTAAATACTTTTCCACGGACTGACTGAACATAAAAGAATTGGCATGAATAGTCATTATGAGATTATTCAGTGGGATAACCTTATAGTTACTTGGACTTTGTGTACTTATATACATTACCACGATTATGAATGGAAAGCTAATAAATATAATAATTAGTATTAGTTGAAAAAAACCTGTTCAATTCGAGTCTCGCTCTATTAGAGTTTCTCATTCCAACGGCCATAAATATTATTTAACCAATTTCCGTTGGAATGAGAAACCCTAATATAAATGTCTCATGGTTTTAACCACAGCTTCAAAGACATAACAAGTAACATTGTACATGACAAAGGAAGCGATATAGGCAAAGAAGCTAAAAGAATTCATATGCATACATACGAGTATGCATATCATTTAATTATGAAATGTCAAATGGAAACTACACATGAACTTACACGGACCGTCGCGCCGCCGCCCTTGAATGCAGAAATTATTATTTTTTGTTAAAGATAAATTACGTTAATAAGTTATAGAACGCAGGCCCATCTAGTAGTGCATTATGGCCTATATTTCAATCTCTCCTAGAGAAAGACCAACCTCCCAGCAGTGAAAGAGTGATAGACGTTAGGCACTACACCTTTTAGCAGTCAAGGTCTTGAGCAGTGCAAAGTATGCTAAAAGCAGTAAAGCAAAGCAACTATGACCAGTAAGTGTCAATATTCTCAGAATCATATCAGATAGGATCCTTATTACATCTAATGCATTTATAGATGAGGCTATCATTCGGTAATAGATACAAACATGATAATGTTGTTTTTCTAAAGTTTTATACGTCACTCACCTCCTAATCCCTTATATAAACTTGTACAAATATACATCAGCTCCGTTAGGTCTCGTCACGCGACTGGAAGCCGCGTTCCATTTGCATTTTGATTAAAAAGAGGCGTCTGACAGCTGATAGGCGGGGCCGACGTCTAGGCGCGAGTACATGTTGTGTAAGTATTAAAAGTATGATATGCATTCGGACGGAAAATTGGTGCTTATCTTATATGACATCGAGCATGGTAACATATTCAATCAACGAAGCCAGCAATACTTAAAATATCAAGATGTAATTTCGAACTAGGTAAAAGAATGTCAAAGAATAAGGTTTATCTATGTATAAGGACTTTGGAAAAGGTGATTCTAGTCAAATAAGAGATGAGAGCAAGTTGAGCTAAAATCAGTACAGGTGTATGACATAAAGTGGGATACCAAAAATCATATTCTCTCTCTCTACGGTCATTTCTTCATTGCCGAAGGTCGTGGTCACTCTTGGATAAATTGGATTGGACAAACTGTTTCCATTGCCTTCCGTGGCCTTCCTCCCTGCGGCATAGAATTTACACGAAGGAGTGGTGCCTCCGATCTGGTCAGACCATCTAGTTGGTGACCGTCCTCTTGATATCTTTCCTGCGGTGTTGCCAACTATAACCAGTTTTTCCAGACTATCGTTACCACTCCTGATTATGTGTCCAAAATACGTGAGAATGCGCTGAAGACATAGTGTGGACAAACGAGTCTCAATTTTAAGTTGCGTAAGAATTGATGCATTGGTCCATATTGCAGTCCATGGTATTCTTAGCATGCGCCTCCAGCACCAGATCTCAAATGCATCAATTCTTTGTCTTTCTTTTGCTCGGATGGTCCATGTTTCTACGCCATATAAAAATATTGGAAAAACCAGAGCACGTACAAGTCGGGTTTTGGTTTTATTTGTGATCCCATGATTTCTCCATATGGCACCAAGTCGGGTCATTGCATCTTTGGCCATACCAATACGTCGTTTGATCTCCTGTACGCAACTACCATCATTGCATATGCGGGACCCCAGGTAAACAAACTTTTCAACGGTGTCTATATGAGGGATAATGTTGGCAATTGCCATTTTGTCCGCGCGATCCATAATAATAGAATAAAATATTCAGCAACAAAACTGTGCGTACAAAAATTGCATGGTACGTAAACCTACAAAATGCCTATGCTCGTATACCCTAAGATATTCTCAGAAGAGATGGTGAATGTTCGTTCCTTGCACATCAAATATAGACTTCTGGTCTGAGGACGGCATTACTGGCTTTTTTTATGAGTCTGTAGGGATCATTTTTATTTTATTTATTCCTCCTCAAAATTGATGCACTGCATCACACAAATAGAAAGAGGCACCTGAGTGTACATTGCTCTCGTCGCCAAACATGCAATTTAGGTCGATACATCTTATTAGTAGGCTGAACGTAAAATAAACTGTATCACAATAAAGGACCTGGAGAATACAGTAAAGTGGTTAAGCGACAGATTTTAATCTGAAGGTGTTAGGGTAGCTGGCCATGTGTATATTCACCAAATTAGCAGAATTTCAAGCTGTCTTTATATACGACTCTCATCTGCTAGCCTGCGTTATCGTCGCGTTGCTTTATTACAAGTCAACACGTTCAAGATGTGGCATGGTCATATTAAATTTCAACTACACTTAAGGGACCGCGGGTTGTAAATAAAAATCATCAACTTATCCTCATGTGTAGTTCATTCTTGATGTATTTTACATGTTTTTTTCTACTAACTTGACACTAAGTTAATATCTTTCACCTAACAAACTTGGAAAAGTGTTGGATATCATTCGAAATCAGCGTAGCAAAATGATTTGTATCCCCTAGTGTGGAATAGGTTTTGAAATTCGAACTTCTTTTCTTTTACACTTGCAGAAAAACAAATTTTCGTTTGTAAATAAACATTGAATTTTTACGATAAATTAACGTAACTATATTATTAAAGCATTCTTTTGCACACAGCATTTCCCTTCCTTGAATGAGGTGAAAAATTGTGTGTTGTCCTCGGCGGCAAAGTTATTTTGCGTCTCATACCACATATTCATATACATATATCGAACCACTAGCTTTGCTCGTAGTTCAATCCTAGACTCCTTCACTTCTTCGGGTTCCAACAAAAGTATCTACTCGCGCCAAACTTTGCACACTTGCATAACAAATAACTAAAATCCAAATTAGTACGGTAAATTTTTTTAATAGTATTTAAATTGGACTGATCTGGGCCATTATTTTTTAAATACAATAAAGTTATGAAAATAAACTTCAACATTTCTAAATATGATTACAAGCACTATCGCGTGCTAAGCGAAAATCATATTAAACAAATTATTGGAGTACAAATTTTTATGCCCAAGGCGGGAATTGATCCCGCGTCCTCCGATATCGCGTCGGATGCCTAATACCATCTCGGCCACCTGGGACTTGGCATTTCTGCCGAAATTTTGTGCTCCAATTGTATTACTTTAACCGACATAGGGGACGGTGCGCAGCCATCAACCAGACTACTAGACTTCATCTGATCGAAAGAAGTGTTTTTTCAAACACTTAACTCTCGGTATGATGTCGCTACCCTTCTATATTTCTAAATATGATGACAAGCACTATCGCGTGCTAAGCGATAATCATAGCAAACATACTTTGGGGATAAACTTTTTAAGGTGCAATGGAGCTGGACGCTGGCCATGGAAATTCTTCGATACCACAACGTAACCCCATCATGTCTAAGCTCGATGATTTTGTCTTGACATCAATAATTCAAGGTGGTGTGCAGGGCTTGATGATTAACCCCGAAAATGACTAAAGGACATTATATAACCAAAAAAAATTTACTTCTTAGATTGGTCTTGACCTGTACCTATTATATAGGTACTCGTAGGTACACACATAAACATATTTTTAGATCTTAGATGTATGTAGATAAAATACTTATTTAGAATAATAATTAATGTTGTTTTGTCATTACGCTGCATGTCTTATATAGAATTGCTTCTTTTGCCCCCGCGTCTGCGGGGACTCCTATGAGGCAACAAATGGGAAATACCAGAAGATGATCAGTGGGACCTCCTTAAGCACTGCCATCTTACACTGCGATCGCCAAGAGACACCTGCCAAGCGTCGGGATTAGGACAAATTCCCCTAGTTGGGAAAGGCATTTGTTCAAGGGCTGATGTCTTCCACCTCTTGATGTGAAATACCCATTACATTATATAATTACATTCCCAGAGTTCCTTCGATATTTAATACACGTAGAACGATCGAAAATTTATAATTTAAGTACATGAATAATAACATACTATCATGAAGCTATTATCTATAGTGTATAATAGACGCCATCGTCATATAATTTCGTCGCTTATTTCGGCCTCCATAACTACGTACATGGGTTTATAAATATCAAAGTACATCTAGGTCAAGGTTTCCACATACAAAATATAAGGCTTCTTTGACTGTTTAATTGCTGATAGGCTAGCCAATCTAGTAGTAATTAATGAAGTATATGATGGAATAAGCAAGCTGGGCCTAGATGATTAGGACAGATTTTCTCCGTAAGGGTGATGCTGCAACTATTAAACTAATGGCTAAATACCCTTCCTCAATGGACCTCAATCCCACGGTTGGATTTGAAGAAGCTTACATTTTTTTTTAAATTGAGTATCATTAAATTAAACATTGACAATCGTGAGTATAATACTAGCAATAAAGATAAAATAACGGTTCCAGGATTTAGATTAGCAAAGACAATTAAAAAGTAAGTAGTGTGTAGATGTAAACTTAGTAAGCAGGAATAGTATAGTAGCCTGCAGTATTTAAAAATATGTTAAACGATTCACTGTATCGTACGCTCATCCATCTCTCGGACCACCAACATCACAAGTCCTTCTTTGGTAATTGTGTGTGGTTTAGTAACAAATTTATATTATACAATATATTAATCTTTTTTTTGTATTACAACGCTCACAAAAAGAAAATGCAAGTAGCTCGTGAAAAAACATTCTACGATACAGTTTGTGATTACTAAGATGACAAAAATTCTTGGACTATTCCGTCTCTGCTGGCTGGGATGGCTTGCCATCACATGTAACCTACGTAATTTAAACAAATATTCTAAATTATTGTGTAGCACATTGTTAGAAGATGTTTAAAAAGAGCGGCCTCCATTTTCTTGCCCGGTCTTCTCCTAGTGGTTCTATACATTTTTTGTGAGGAACGTGACAGTACTATTGCAGTATAATTCAATATTAAAATTTGTTATTGACCTTAATAAAAGCAGCATAAGAATGTCGTAGACCCGAAAACTAACATTCAAACAACCCCTATAATGACCGTCAAAATGATAATGATATTGACTTTTTTTTTTAAATAATAGCCTCATTGGTGATCGACATTTACTATCCAAGAGCTATTGTCTAATTTTCAAGCATATATTTGGAAAACTTTAATACATACATATCTTTGCAAGTTTTTATACTCCCAATACCGTATTTCAAAACTTTTCGGTGGATATGTTAAATTCCCGGGTACTAAGAATAAGGGACAAGGCTGTAGCCATATATCGCACACAGTTCTAAACTCCGGACTGCAATTGAAAATTACTTGCTGGTCTGACTCGAGAGTCTAATCTTTGACGTTCATTTGAAGATTACCTTGCACTTTAAGATACTCAACAAATGGTATATTAATAAAATTATTATTATCTTACTAAGTAAGTACTATTAGACTATTTTAAAATAGTTCTACAGAACGAGCCCACTTTTGCAATTATTAAGTAACGAGTAAGACAAGTGAAATTTATGTGATGTTAGTATACTCAAAGAATACCTCTAACCAGTTTGTACTTCGTGTTTCTGCAGAATGTGAACTAATGACGAATTTTTTTACGTCTTTGTACCACGAGCCATATACCAATGAAGTATTTGATATTCTAATCCGAGTTGTGGCGAAAGAAGAAGGTAAAGCATGTATTTTTCATACAATACCAAAGATTAAGTGATGAATAGGCATTTTGTGAACGCCCGCTTGACTATCTACCCCATGTAGAAAATCTGTCGCCAAGCACCTGACGGTGTCTTCCAGCAGCTGTCATTAAGTCAAAAATTCTAAGTTATCATCTACTACATTTTGATCCATCATCACTTTATCAACAGGTCAATGGCTAGCCTGTCAGCGTAATTTTTTTTATTAAATAACCTTTAACCAGTGTGAACGTCTCCAAGTTTATCAGAATACGTTTTCTAAAGTCTCTATCTACTATTTTCTTTGAGGTTTGTGTACTGTTTTTCAATATCCTGTCGACATATTTTATACAAGCCAACCATCAAGCCATCCTAGCATACCTTCATATCTCAATTAACGTTACTATATGTGTACCTGCAGTTGTCCTTGAGAGCCAGTAATTCTAGGTTAGCCTGAACAACATCTTTGACCACATTATCACTTACCATCAGGTGAGATAGGGGGCTGGCCTATCAGGCATTAAAAAAAACCTTCTTTCATTCCCTAGCTACAAATATCAAGCGATTTTCATTTAATAGTATAAAATAACTGCAAGATATCGACGGCAGTCAGACCGTGCGTAAGCACTTTAAAATTTAAAAAGGAATCCGATCTTATATAATTTGAACGCTGCAGCTGCGAAAAAGATCAAAACGGAATGTGAAGTGCATCTAATATGACATTTATATGAATACCGCGTTGCAACTGTTATCGGTTTTATATCGAAATCCGATATTTGTTTCCATTTGCACCGACCTTATTTGGGGAATACTATGCAGGTGCGATAATATTCAAAAAGTATTTAATGTTTTGATTTTAAAATGTTGGAGCCATAGGCCCCGTTCCAGAATGTCATAATAAAGTTTCGAGTTGCTATGCAACGCATAAAATAACTGAATGATACAAAAATGACAGTTGACATGCAGCGCGTATCAAGCTTTAACCGAGATGGATAGACTCGATGACCGTGAAACGCAAAGATAGTGTTTTGTTATATATTCTGGGTAGTATAACCGGAACTTACTTGAACATTCTGAAACAGGCCCTTAGTCTTACAAAATGGAGATGGACTTAATTTTGAAATTTTCCTTTAATAGGGATGGCCATTATTGAGCTCGAATTTCTATTAAATTAAATCATATTTTAAAACAAACTTTTTGAATAATATATTAAATTCAATTCAAATAATTTATTTGCGTAAACATAGGCATACAACTCAGGATTTTAAGATTAAATAATATAGTACACATACTTAAACGTTTATACCATTTCTGGTATAAACGTTATAAAAAATATAAATTATGGAATATATCTAGTGACAATTTAGTCTAATTTTACTATTAAACCGACGTTACGTCATAAACTGGCCTACCCGGAAGAAGTTTAGAGACTTTTTGCGATTAATTTTCATATATTTTTAATGTCTCATATATATTGATGTATCGTTTTCTTAAAAATATCTATAAACAGTTGTGACTATTAAGCAAGTTCATTCACTAATACCGATTTCTTAACCAATTAATATAGTTCACCAAGTAAAGGTTTTCATACTCAACAAAGACTAAATAAAAATAATTGGTCTGAAATACTCTATGAGGTTTTAGGAACCCGTGAAATCTAATTTTTTCCTCAATTTATTTTTATCAGTGCCCCTAGCGGAAATTTTAAGGTACTAATAACATGTAGGGATACAACTTTTACTTTATCGTAACGTAAATTATAATATGTCATGCTAACCATCGAATTGATTGTAGTTATTGTAGTTCTACAACTTTACATAAAATGTAATATCTTGTTTAAAAGCCAAGACAATGAACCTGCAAACTTCAAACAAAGAAACTCCTTTGCTTTCGTGATTTTTCATATTAATGAGTTAAGATCCGAGGTTTAATATAAACGAAGTACTCGTACATAGTTTTCGTGCAGCGCAGGGTCACTTTATTCAATGCCGTCTATATTCGACTAGGTTATGTAAGACCACAAATTAAGACACGTTGGAATCGTTGAAGAGAAGGCAATAGAAAATTCTGGGGACAACTACAAGTAGAAAAAAATACGGCTTTCCATTAAAAAACACAGTTAAAAAACTAAAGCTTTTATCTCTAACTTCGTCTTGCAATCTATCGTAAAGTCCGTGGAAACACTCACGTAGAGCGCATCTCGATAAGTGCTGACATCAATGGTTTCTGTTACATTCTCAGACGAAATCTAATTTACTTTTCAAACTTTTACGGTTCAGTCTAGACTTTAAAAACCGAAAACACTTCCACCGACCGAAGGTTGGGTGTTTCGTTTCAATTAGCCCTCGCGTTTCGTATAAATAGATGAAACAGTTTGTTTTCGCTGCATACGGTTAGTTTCAGTCCTTTTGTAGAAAAAAAATATTGGACGTAGAAGGTTTTTGGGGATGTGATAGTTTGGTGTGTATCTTGCTGTCTGGTTTGCGTCGTAATAGGGCGCGTTTAGAAAATAGTGAACATTTTTCTTAGTTTAGTTTATTGTCGGCAGAATTGTAGACCATAACGCGTACGATACTGAACGTTCGGAATTGTCTTTTTCAACATTTTACCAGAAGTAGAGAAACCTGTAAAAGCAACGTGGAATATAAATTATAATAAATATGCTATGTATCGATAACACTGTTCGTTGACGACAAAGTCGAACCTTAGTTGTTCAAAGTAAGTCTTGAGTGAGAAGTTGCCAGAATATACACTATGTGTAACGTTGGGTGCGATTTTCTACTTGAGAGTAATAGCTGATAGAAGAATAAGCAAAATGCTCTACGTCTATGCGATGCGTCTCTTAACATCTATAATAGCTAATACTAGTACGCATGTTTTGACCAAAATAATCTATAGTAATGGCCGATGAACCATCCTTACTTTAAAGCTCCCTGTGATGAACTGCCTACGTTTATCAATCGATCGATAAAAAGTATTTAGTATTAAATATAAATAAATAAACCTCCCCTTTTTTTTCAGAGCTATAAGAGGGCCTTCCGTCACCCAAAATCCGGTGGAGCTGGACGGCCGACAGCGTCAGCAAGTATCTATGTCTTCCCTAAGAAACAACTAAAAATAAAAGATTTTCCGATTCATTTTTTAAAATTGAGTTTGGTTTATGCTACTTCTAGCGGCTTAGGCTCGATGTCCACCGAAGTAGCCGCGGCAGTTTTACTGTCAAACCATATTCAACTCTGTCCCTATTTTTGCAAAGCATAGTATGGCTTGAAGAATTTGCACAAGCCGCCCCCGGTTCATCACCACGGTAATATTATCATATCACATAGATAATATGACCGTGGCATCACCGTCAAATGTTTCATCCTATACTATAATATATTACAGGGATAATAAACAAAATCTACAATGATTTTACCATAAAACTTCCGGCCACTACGCTGCCATTTCGGTGTGAATTGACGCTTATGCTGATTGCAGGTATAATTATGTAAGTTTTTTTTTATTTGGTAACTTTTATATTTTTATAAATCTACGCTCCACAGACTCCAGGGTCCGTGACTTTTTTCAATTAAAATTTAATTTAAAACAAGAAATATGAAATAGGAAACATGCAACATTCCAAAGGCAAACAGTGTTAAAAGAAAACTTTTTTTTCGGTAATGTCATTAGCACTAACAGAGCAGACTAAAGCCCTCTAGCAGCACCCGTTCACTAGTTGACGCATTTGCCAGCCCTCCTCAACCATTTTTCAGGTAAGATGACGACCCGACACACAACAACGCCGCTGGACAACACCTTTCTGTGAGCATAACCGCTCTGGATATCCGTGCCAACGATTACAATTATTAGATAATGATTATATTTTTTGGTAACTTCACAATTCTTTGTAATGTAGGTGCATATAGCACATATAGCATATAGTGCTTAGAGCAATATAAATGGGCCGATGTTAGCGCCTGGTTGTTTATTCCGCCTGTGAACCCATACACCCTAACCAACCGCTATCCTTAGACTGTTGCCACCCGGGTTGTAAAATATATATTTACTATGTACGTACAAATGTATGAACGCGATGGAGAATGCATTGGTTTTTGAAACGGCAAGGCAAAAATTGTTTTGATATTCTAATTTTAGTATAACTATCAACAAATACATGATTTCTCTATACATGAAAATGTAGTTTCTTGCTTATAAGTTCAGGAACTGTTACATATTCTCTCTAGTTAAAGGTCCTAAAATAAAACTAAAGAAATGAAAGCGTCAAATTAGCAACACGGCACTTTATATGTCAACGTTGGCGTTGCTGCACTAACACGCACAACAGAAGTGTTTTACATCAAAGTATTAAATGATAATTAATCAAAGTAGAAAATTAACCTACGACTATCGAGAGGAATTCCATGCTCCGGACTACTGAAACTTTCTTTGTCTTTGAAATCCAATAACTTATACTTACAACTGCATGGTGGAAGGGCTTTTTGCGAATGCCCGCCTGGCTAGCGACCACCCTCAGGTGGAAAATCTGTCGCCAAGCACCTAACGTTGTGTTCCGGCAGCAGTCCTTGAGAGCCAGTGAAATTACAAGCACATGAGACTTAACAACTATGTCTCAAGGTGACGGGCGCAGTGCTATTCGTCACTTGAACGATGAACTGCATCTGTTATAGGCAGAGGTAACCGCTTAACATCAGGTGGACCTCGAGCTTGTTACGTCACAATAACATAAAAAAAATAAAAAAAAAATAAAAAAAAACCACCCGTTACAACTGTACCACATCAATGACGCAGTCTTATATAAATCCATACAATTTTTTTTTCTTACGTTACATTTTCCCCTAGAATGAGAACAGTCACAGATAAATTAGTACCTACTAACTAAAATGTATGACTATTCCTTTCTGATATTTAATTGGATGTACGTTATTCTTTTTTATATGATTATATTTGATAAGCGGTACTCGCCTCTATAACATTAGACAAAAACTTGCCTGGAAAAATATCGGTATAAAGACACAAATTATTTTAAGCAATTTTACATTTCTCTTTTGTTTTTTACAAAGTGTAACACAAATGTGAAATATTTATTCACAAGCCCCGTGAATAAACCAAGACATACTCGCATAAATCTCACTCAAAAATATTACCAACACAAACAGTAAGTCTTCTTCCAGTCTAAAGATGAAAAATCCAGGCTGAATTTCAATTTCAAAAATAAACTTTTTCGAGGGGCAATGCATTTGCGACATGCAATATTGATTTGGTAGACGAAGGCAGTAAATAGCGAACGGCATGAGAGTGGACTCCTTTGGGGCCGGGCAGCTATTCTCAAACCAATCGACAAAGTTTTAAAATAATGGCTCAACTTGAAATAGTTCGAATTGTAAAATTTAAATCGAAAGCCTAATTTTTCAGATGACTTTGAAACAGGATTAAAATTGAAAAATCCACAAGATTGAATTACTTTTAGAGTATTCGGTGACTTATGAAATACGACTTATTTTCTTCGAATTTATTATTTGAGTGACTTGCTGATCCCTAATAATCGATCTAAAATTATAACAGTTATTTTGGTACTTTTAGAGTCGCTTCTCTATATATGACGTAGTTGGGGTCAAAAGCGAACGTACGTACTTCACGTTCGATTTTGACCCCAACTACGTCATTGCAGTTATATTTAAAAAATAAGATTTATTTCAGAAATGTAATAAAAATATATAAGTATGTCACCTAAATAGCTGGCATAGTTATTTTAAGTCAAGGGGAATCTAGAAAATAATGGGTGCAACTCCTCTAGCCGAGAGGCTTGCTAAGAAAGTTGATTCCGGGACCTTCCTGCTTACCCCTCAGGGCCCGTGGCCAATACTTTGTACTGTAGTTACATCCGCGCACTTTATCTTACATTATTTTGTAGATATAAGTAGGACAAATCTGTTGAAACTGTTCAGTACAAATAAATTATATTTGACGTTGTTGATTCACAATTTAAAATAAGAAATGCGTGTTGAACATTTACTACATGTAAACATTACCATCTCTTTCATCTGGACACGAAAAACAAAATAATGTTTTGCCAGCAGATATACAACAGATAAAT
This sequence comes from Plagodis dolabraria, assembly GCA_963854805.1. Classification (NCBI taxonomy): domain Eukaryota; kingdom Metazoa; phylum Arthropoda; class Insecta; order Lepidoptera; family Geometridae; genus Plagodis; species Plagodis dolabraria. Next base: position 9,421,886 of record OY978452.1, on the reverse strand, counting down.
TTATCGATCACTTTCAGAATAAACACCCTAAAAGAGGAAGTTTCGGCTAAGCTATCACACACTCTTCGACTATTTCGACAACATGCAGTAAGACTACAAAGATTTGCAACCTCTTTTTACGGCCTTACTATAAGAATAGTGTTTGGAAGCACGACTTTTAGCGAACTTTCGTGAATAAAGTCGAAGGAATACGTGGGGGAATTTGTTCTATTTCTGATTCGAAATTGCTCTTGAGTGTTTGGAATAGGAAATTAAATTGTTCATCGAAAATTGAGTAATTGAGAAGAGTTGTGTGCTTCTGAACGTTTGAAATAGAAATGTACTTTCAATCAATTAAAAGTTTTATGAAAATTAATCATAAGTTTTGTCTAATTGATTTTAAGTGAATGTTTGCTGTTGCCATGATAATATGGTTTTTGCTGTGTGGGAATACGCCCTTGTTTGAATTTCAAGAAGCAACGAAATAGGCCGGCCACTGCCTAAGAGCCTTATTTATTTCGTTGCTTCTTGCAGGCAGATTTGCAGGTCACTACCTAGGCCTGGACCATAAGCTTTATAAAAACCTCTCATGGAGGTGTACACCGATCCAACCGGCACCAGTATCGACATCATGACATGTGCTAAATAGCTTTACTTGAACAGGTTTTTAGCATAAATTTAAAATATATTAAGTTTGTAGCAGTAACAAAATTAGGTGCATAGTGTTTAGATTTTTAAAGTAAAGTAGAGCCAAGGCCGTAAAGTTGATTCCAAAACACATTGTTTTTATGGATATAATAAAACTGAAAAATTGGCTCTAAATAAGGTTTGTAACGGTAATTTCTTATTTATATATGAGTTTAAGTATACCGGCCCCGGGGTTGCCGGTTTGAATGCCCCCACCTATTTCTCTCCGTGGGTGTTCTTACAACAAGACGACTAAGGGAAAAATACCAGAAGATGGGAAGCAGCGCCTTCTGAAGAACTGACAACTTTTACTGTGACCCCCAAGACGCCAGTCAAGCGTGTGGATTATAGCAAATCCCCCGGGGAGACTTTATTCAACGGTGAACATTTCGGTTGATGTGGTGGTAAGTGTATTCAAATGTAACAATAAAAGGGGCAATCTATTTGACATTTTCTTTTTAGGTTACTGTTTTGTAGTTATAAGCTTTCTTCCATTATTCACCCAAAATGATCTTGATTTCACTATTGCTGCGTCTTTTTCATGCCTAAGCAGTCCGATAGTGATAGAATTTTAGCATTTGTCAGCATCTCAAGCCCTTTCAATATTATTGGGATGAAAGTTCATACTGCAACCTACAGTCATCAACTGGGCATCGCTTCGTCTCAGCTATAGCATAACAAATTAAGCATGACTCTGGACATGGTTACGAGCTCTAAGATCAGCTAATCCGTTGTCATAGCGAAACGTATGCATGTGTATTATAGTTGTAAATATAATGCTTTCCATACTAGCGCTGTTTTATTATACTTAAAATAACAAACCACGGAGTTTAAATGCATACATTTCTTCAAGCTTAATATAAATGCTCTTGGTTTTTTTCTGAATGTTAAATAGAATTTCCCGTAAAAAAAAAGAATTAATTTGAAAGTACATAAAATTACGGGAAACTAGGAAACCTGCAAACTTGGAATCTAAATATTTATCAGTAAATAGTATGCAAAAGTTCACCGAGTTTGGATACTTGGTATATTCAATTTGAAATTCGAGTGCCTTCTTGGCTAGCGAAGACCATCTGGTAGCATAGGTAGCTAGAATATCTGTCACCAAACTCCTAAAGTAGTATTCCGAGATCTCTCTTTGAGTGCTAGTGATTCTAAGTTTAGCTTGTTATTTCCTTCAACCACATCGTGACCTACCAACAGGTGAAATTGTGATCAAAAGCTAATAACAGCAATACGTACAAAATCTCACAATATCCATGTGTAACTGGATCAAAATGATAAGTTTTTATTTATATCTTTATTTTCTGAAATATGATAAATTTTGGTCTTTATTATAGATTAAGGCCTAATTTCACCATACCATGTTTGTTTACGCTAAATCAGGCATTAGCTAATGGGTCTTTAAAAATAACAGAGCTGTTAAATCAGTCTACGTTCTATGAAGTTTACTGAATTAATCATCCATTAACAGTTGGTGGGACACTCGGTTCAGTTAACAGTCCGTTAAAAGGATTAACAAGGCGTCAAATATATAACAGAGTATGGTGAAACTAGGCCTAAGTCTCTCAATATTCAATCAGACTTCTGATGTGCAAATCTTGATTAATTATCTCATATTATAAACTGACACATACAATATAGAAATTATCTGTATCCCATATATTTTATACTACGATGTACTTCCGTAGACGTAAAAACGCCATGACATTTTCATAAGATATGTTTCTATTTAATTCCTACTTGTTGTTCATTACTATAACTTATTTGCTAGCGTTATTACATTGGAAACTTATTAACAAAATGTAATCGCCCATTCATACAGGGCTTGCTAATTAAGAGTACAAAGCAACCGGTCGCGGCCGGTCGCCGGCTAAGGAGTTGCAATTATGCAAGCGGTCGCTACGGGCAGATAACCGGCAATTTACTCGAGATTAAGTCGTAATGTTAGCTGGACTACCAACCGAGAGGATGATGACCACGCTATTGCAAGTGTTGAGATTATGTAAGGATTTAAGCATAGAAGGAAGTAAGTCTTCAAGTATAGAGTAAACAGGTATCTGCTAGGCAAGCATGCTCCACCGTCGACTGTGTCGTCACTTTCCATCATATTTCAAATGCTTTCTTATCTAATTTAAAAAAAAAAGGAAGCGCCTTATTAGCAAAGTTTACTTAGTGGTTCTTAACCGATCAACTAAGTTTAGCAACGTCCGCAGCAGTGACCACTTCCGTGCATGTTAAGCCGTCGGTCCTAGTTGTTGCTTTAAGTCACTACCATCACCGTCTCGTCACCGGGACCAGATGACGGTGCCGATGTTGCGATATATACATTTATATACATACATTTACGTCTATTTACTGCAACCCCGTCTACCGAAGCGCCGAACTCGGGCCGAGACCCAGGCACAGGCCGCAACGAATCTCAAAAGAGTTTACTGTAGACTTGCTACTTCTATAGAAAGATTTGGTTTTCCATTTGATATTATCATACTTGCCATCAATGAAGCAAAATGTTATTTAAGTTAATCAAAGTCGACTTCAGATAAGGTCTTTGTTGATGTTATAAAGTTTAAATTATTAATTATAGATTTTCTTTAGCATTACACTCATATTATAAATGCGAAAGTTTGCCAGTAAGTGAGGAAAAGAGTTTGTATCTCTGACTGATTCATGTTAAAACTGCAAACCCGATTTGTGCATACTCGGCATAGAATAGAATATCATTTATTTGCTGACATAAGGTTACATGTGCTTATCTTAGTATTATGCACAGAATTATTATAAAGTTCTCTTACAGGCGAGCAAATGTTTGAATGTAAAAATAAAATCATAAAAGTTGTTAACATAAGGGCCCGTTTCAGAATGTCATAATAAAGTTTCGGGTTACTATGCAACACAAAAAATAACTGATAAAAATGACAGTTGACGTGCAGCGCGTTTCAAGTTTTAACCGATGGATAGGCTAAATCGATAACTGTGAAACGCAAAGATAGTGTTTTGTTTAATACATATGTTCTGGGTAGTAAAAACCGGAACTTACTCGAACATTCTGAAACAGGCCCTTAGTCGAACAATAATTCGAATATTAAAGAATCATAGAATTATTAACTTTTTACACAAATATCAAATTATAATTTATTGCATGCAAGTCAACATTTTGGTAAATCATTAAAATTAAATGTTATGTCTATTATCAAGCATATCACTTAGTTTGTAGTATTTTGATTAATAAAGACAAACCACCGGTAAAAAAGTATATCTCTTATAATTCATATATTCGTCAACACTGTAAAAACATCGTTCAACAAGCCACTCCTTTAATCCTTCAAGTTTTTAGTTAAATAGGTAAACAAACTTTACTTTCTTATTTAATCAGTCATCGAGCCCGACTGACCACTGACAATATCCTAATAATTGTAACATAGTAATTTTTGCATTAACTATTATCGAGTTGCGTCATCGTAAACAAGTATAAAACTAATTTAAAAATTAGTCTAGTTTGTATTGCAATTCAGTTTGGCTGCAAATGACGCTCTGTTCCCTTAAGACAGTTAAACAATAGGAACGAAAGGATAAAGGATTATGTTCATTTGTAGAGACCTTTTGGCCTGCCATGGACAGCCACTATAGTATAAATAAGACATAGGTATAATAGGTTTTACCTATTAGAAAGAGCATATCATAATTATTTTATATCGAGATAATCCACATTTACGAAACTACTTTTTCAAAATACGCTGTTGAGAATTTTTTTGATACAAATAAACGTTGTACGGTGAAATATTTTTTAAATGATTCAAAATTTCCTTTTGTTGTTATTTTGTAAGTTTGTTGCAGGCGTATATATAATTTTAGCAGTATCGGATTGCCTCAAGTAAACGAGTTTAAAGTTAATTGAAGAATTAGTCTTGTTTCTAGTTCAAATCAGTTTGGCTACAGATGTCAATCCGTCAAACCTTAAAACGGTACAGTAAAAGGAATGAAAGGATAAATTTATGCAATTACTCACTGGCAATGCTTAATTGGCAGAGCATTTCTCGGAATAAACCGACGCGGGTTCAAATCCCGTTCGTGGTTAAACATTTTCTACTCATTGTAATTCTGTAAAAATAACTAACAATCGCATTTGTAATAAAACTGTATTTGCGCTTGGCATACGCGTGAATTGGCGCCTCGTTTGATGAAATTCACGTCTAATCTGATTAAAATCCAATAAGTTGAATAAAAAGCACTCCACAACTTAAATAATTAATTGCCCACGTGATTCTAAGCTTGCACTGCCATAAAGGCAGTGCCAAAACCTGTTTTTAGACGTTTACATTCAGCACAGTACAGCTTGTGTTCGCCACCCGACATTTTATTATCATATATTATTACTGTACAGTCAACATCTACCTTATTACCTTACACCAAACGTAATCACTTAAAATCCTACCAATAAGATAAAGAATAAAAATAATTAGTATATGTATGCCCAATTGGCCGGATAAAAATGGTACAATGCACGCTGAAGCCTCTCAGTCGGTAAGTCAAACGTTCCATGCACGGCCAACTCCATACACGGCTGATATAACCTGCTCATGACCTTAGCATCCATGCTCGTCTAGCTATTAAACAAGGGCCATTAGGCACCAGTCAGTTGGCTCATGCGTGCACATGTCTTTCATGTTGAAAAAATACATACTGTATTAACCCTACACGTGTAAAGATGATGTGATCACATATACACATAACGCACCTTACTCATTCACACACACAAACACGCACATCTCACTATTTCTTATAAATATTCACAAAACTAGTACTCATATAAATACAACTGCTAAAAGTAAATACCTATATTTTAATAATTTTAAAACAAAAATAAAATAAATAATTTAAACATGTATATTCTACCATTCCATTCACCTTCACATATCTTACCATCTGAAAATTAAAGCATCTATTTTCATTTTTATTTGTATAATGTTATTAATACCTAGACATAGTCAAGTATCACATTGTTATATCATGTTACATTTTAAAGTACACTTGAAAGCAGAACCTGCAATACAAGAAATCGCTTTCTTAGTGTAGATTTTTGTCAAACAAAAATATAGGAATAAAAAAATGCCCAATTTAGTTTGTTAACAAATTGTATACTATTTCTGAGAAATAAGACATTATTATAATTGCGCTGTGATTATGTACGTGTTTTAAAAAAATGTTTACAAAATGTGGTCACCGTTCCTTACAATCTGAGTTCCAATTTAGTTTGTAATCCGCATGACAAGTTTATCATTTACGACCACCGGAGGGTTATTTATTATTCTTTTGATAATATCTATAAATAACTAGGCAACGTATCGAACGAAAGCCAGCGGCCTTAGGGGTAATTCAATCTAGGATCTGTTCTTAGATAAAAGTTCCATTGAATCTTCCATATCTTGAATGTTAATAGTAGAATCATTTGGACGTTTCAAGATGCAGCGTCCTGCGTGGGTGAACGAAAGCGAGGCGACGCGATAAGTTTCAAACAAGGCAAGCTACAGTATCAAACTGCTTAAAGCTTGTCATATTCGCATCGTATCGCATACGCACGTAGGACGTTTTGATCACATTATTCATATAAGTACCCTTAGTGCAGGTATTAGTAATATAGGTTTCGTAACGAGAGAAAAATTTTTCATGAATGCAGCTAATTAATGTGATATTGCATAAAGTCACCTATTGGTAGCCACAATGTATAGATGAAATGGATATATTTTGTTTATTGCCAATAATAAGTGATTAATTTGCAACATTTAACGGCAATATTGTGCAGCCATAAAGATGACATGGGTATTTGGAAAAACATCACGCGACGAAAGTCCCGGTAGAGAGTAGTTTATTATTTACTGTTAAGGTCTATACTATATCTTCTTTTCGTCTATTCACTATATCTTTTTGGAATAATCTGCATCTTATTTCCATATAAACATCTGCCACAGCACGTTACATCGTCGGTCGTATTGTCTTCCAATATAGTATAGTGGCAGGGCATTTTGCGGATTCCCGCCTGACTAGGTACCACCCCAAATAGGAAATCTGTCGCCAGGCACCTAACAATCTATTCTGGCGACTGTCCTTGAGAGCCAGTAATTCTAGGTTAGCCTGAACAACATCTTCTACCACATCATCACTTACCATCAGGTGAGATAGTAGTCGCAAGATAGCCTATCAGCTATAAATAATATAATGATGACCATAGTTCAAGGGTATTATTACAGACCCAGATATACCATTTTGTCAAAACAAGGACACTCAAAACAGAACATTCTGGAAATATCAGGTTCTATTGCAATTCTTGAACAGATATTATTCACATTAACATTGTTTCATTTCCTCGTAATTAAAATGAAAAAAAACACTATACAATAGCGCATAAAACCCATTGTAGCCTCGCGTTTAATATCAGCCCTCGCCTTTGGCTTTGGCTACTAAACATCATAGCAAAAATGACCTGTTCTAAGCACTTGTTGTAACAATGTACTATTTTATGTTTTGACGAGTTCCTTACCTTAAATTCGGTAGATATAAATTATTGTATATCAATAGACTCAATATAATTTTGGAGAAAATTTAACTATTTTGCTTATTTTGGAGTAAGTTAAGGGCTGTACAGAGATTTGTATTTTTACTCGCTGGTGCAGTGGATTGGCATAAGCCGAAACAACATGTTTAAACTACGATGTCATGGGTAGTTTGATCCCCAGGTTAGGCACGCGTTGTTAATTTTTATAGGAAATTCACAGAAAGCCTAGTGCCTAACACTGTGTCAACAACATCCGACGAAATGTGTCATCTTTGCCTAGTCTTTGGAGATAAACAGGTGTGGAAATCTTTAAATATTTTTGACTGTGTAGACTTTGACCAACTAAAACTTGAAATTAGAACACAAAGCCAAATAGACGTTAATATGCTATTTGTTAAGGTATTTTTAAAGATCACTTAACACAACCATCAAAACTCAAGCATAATATTTAAAATCACAATATGAACCTATCGACGACGGTGTTTAAACGTTAAAAACACCGTTTTAAGTCACTGAACGAGACCGTCTTTAAAATCGACGACGCATGAAGAGCGTTTCTTTAAGCTCTCATTACTTTTAGAGCATTTTTACTTTTAGATACATAATAATAAACCAAGCACTACAGCAACCAAGTCTCGATAGGTATTTAGTAAGTAAACTAAATAAAATAAAATTTGAAGCCACGATAGCCCATCGCTTATAGCTAAGGACTGCAGTACCGCAGGTTCATGTTTGGAACCCCACCGCCGACTTGAGCTCCACCGCATAGTAGGAGGGAATTTACAAATTGCGAATGCTTGCTTGGCTAGCTACCACCCTCAAGTAGAAAATCTCTCGCCAAGCACCTAACAGTGTATTCCAGCCGCAGTCCTTGAACAAAGGTAACAAAATATAAAATAATTACAAACACTACATAACAGTCACCCTAAAATCTTCACAAAACACAGATATATTATGATAATAGAATACTTTGTTTTTCCTATTTAAGTACGCCATTCAAGCAAAACAAGATACAAACAAAATATCAGTCACTATTACCATCCGACAGTTGTGGGATTACGGTGTATCGTGAAATAATGGTATGCTTTGTATTACGGATGCATGTGGTAAGCAATTTTCCTCTTGATCCCCGAAAAATTATAGCCTATAAAATTGTATGAAAAGTTGCCAGTAAGGGCTTTAGTACATATAAAGAAATTTGAGTACATTTTATACTCATTGCTTTGACTAGCTTTGGGCGTATAGCTCACCTGATAGTAAGTGTAATCAAAGATGTTGTTCAGGCTAATCTAAAATTACTGACGGTTGAGGACTTCTACTGGAACATACTGTTTTAAACTTGACGGCTGATTTTCTACTTGAAGGTGTTAGGTAGCGAGGCGGGGATTCACTTCACTTAATGCCCTATCACCATGCAATAGTGTCCGAACGAAACCGTTGATTAACAGTCTTCAGCAACTCCCTTTCAACGGGGTAACCAAACTATCTTGCTACCTATTGTTCGTGCCCATTACTTGTGAAAAAAACTCAAAATATAGTGTCTGTTCTGCGTTGCACGCTCATTTGCACTCACCATCTTTTTACACAGAAGTGTAGTGGCAAAATAATTTTCATTTAACGGCACAAAAATATTTTTGCCATAAAATGTTTGCGCTACCAACTGAGAGGTATATCGTAACGTCTTACCTAACACAAGAACGTATCTATTTTTATGTGATTGTAATGGAACAAGCACGAGGCCCACCTGATGTTAAGTGGACTAAGCTCTGCCTATAACAGATGCATTTCGTCACAAGTGACGAACTGTTAAGTCTCAAGTGCCTGTTATTTTACTGGCTCTTAAGGGATGCTGCCTAACACACTATTAGGTGCTTGGTGACTGATTTTCTACTTGAGGGTGATAGCTAGCTAAACGAGCATTCGAAAACTGTCTTTCCATAATGCGGTGAAGCTCAAGCCGGCGCCGGCGGTGGGTATCGAACCATAGACCTGTGACACGGAAGTCCATAACTATTACCGCTTGGCCATCATTGTTCATATACTGTAAATAGTTTTGGATTTGATTGTATTGGTGGCCACCAACGCATAACAAACGCTCGTGTCAACGAGAGCATGCCCAGCTCTCGCTAGTGCAGAACCTTGTAAGGGTAATAAAGTGTTAAAATAAAAAAGTACATAAACTGCTATTTTTCCCTAAGTCAGCATTTTTTGCCATCGAATGGGATAAGGTTGAACAGTGTAAGTTTTTATGCCTGCTACTTAACGGCGGAATAGATATAAAGGTCAAGTATAATTATAATATTTATTATAATTATACAAGACGTTATTATTGCTATACTTTGGTTTTCTAAAAGTATACCACGGGATAACGTGCGAATAAAGGAGATGTCAACGCGGAAGTCCCGAGTTCTCCTAGACGAAAACCACTAGATTTGTTCGGACTTGAAGTAGAATCAATATAATTTATTCACTTGAGTTATCTCGTCTAATTAACTAAATGCAGACTGTAAATTTTTAATGGTTCAAGTCAACATATCAATTATACATTCGTAGTTTTGTTACGTGTTTGTCCGATGATTCTTCTTGTTAGCATATCTGACGAAGTAGCAAGTAAATAAATCAAAATTGAAAAATACATAATTTGTAAAAGCCCTGAACAAAAAACACTTGTAGCATGAAACACATTTACTAGTAAGTTGCTTTACTGTTATGATCCTGTAGGGTATCGTCGTTTTGTCGCCTATAAAAGCAAACGCAGTCCCCTTGAACCCTCAGAAATCGGATCGAAAGCCTCAAGAATATGTGCAGTGCATAGATGAAACTTTAGTACTTTATCAACAACACTTGGTATAAACTGTATTTCAAGTATACAATCTTACCGTATTGCCATTTTCTTACTTTTATCCCATTCGTTTGTGGGATCGTTTTGGTAAATGAGGGAGGATTTGGACTACAAGATTGTAAAAGGTATTATAGTGTGTCTAATGTGCACCTTACTAACGTTGTTGTAAGAAGTGGTGTGCTGCTCATTCATTGCATTCACTAAATCCAACTGCCCTGCTCTTTAAATTAATAAAAGTATGTTCAATACGTGTCTTAGGGGGTATAGAGAGGGGTTCTTTGTTATTAGGGCGATAGATAACTTGTGCCTCAAAAACTAGTACAGTGGTTACGATTAGTGACTTATATATGGTAAGAAACAATACCTGCGATTTACCAAAGTAAAAATAGTTTGGTAAATCTTTTTTTTGATAAAGTTTTCAATTGAGTGTAAACTGTGCTGTGCTATAAATTAATAAAATATAATAACCGGGTTTCATGACATAAGAAAGCTCAAGGATTTTAATTAAAAAAATATTGGATTTAAAATACCCCACGTTGGGCACCAAAGTTCTTTTATCCTAATGTTGTCGTAGGTTTTAGCGATTATTACACATAGTTATACATCTACATTCTCTTATCATTATTGATGATAAAGTTGGGTTGTAAAATAACAATATAACAGTACGAGTAAATAGGTGCCTCAAAAACTAGAGTAGCGGTTATGATTAGTGATTTATACAGTATGATAAGAAACAATACCTGCGATTTACCAAAGTATTTTTACTTAAATACTCAACTTATGTTCTTAACAATCAATTTTAATAGATTTTTGTATCAAGACGTCGAAATCATTTTTTTTTTACACTCCGTCACGGCTGTATACCTACGTAAGTATTTGCTGTATTAATTTATTTGCTACGTAAGTATTTGCACATGGCTGTATACCTACGTAATATTTGTATAATCTGTGGTGTGGACAAAAAGCCTTAAAAAGTTCACTTATTTCGGAATAATAGTTGAGCTGACTTGTGTTAAAGCTATTATTCATTATTATTTACTCTCAAATGTGATGAAAACCATTGTATGTTTCACGGGCAGTACGGGAATAACGAACCTCGACTCAGAAAGTGTACTAGAGCCTCGATCGTAATGCCTTACTTACCGACCTTAATACACAATGTACTATTAAACTTTTTTTTAGTAATTATTATTGAGTCAGTCCTAAACTTATTATTACTTTTTTAAATTCCGAACTAGGTAGCACTTGACCACTATCTCACCTGATGTTAAGTGATGATGCGATCGATGATGGAGCGCGCTTACCCAGAAGATATCTATTCACTCGCGTTTTGAAGACCCCTATATATAAGACAACCATATCTACTATGCAATCCCATATCAAGAATAAAGACATACATGATTCGAATATGTACTTTAGTAACTTTGGCACCCAACGTGGGTTATGTTTAAAACAATATTTTTAATAAACTTATAATATTATAATTTATTATAATGTCCTAAATTTACCTTTCTTATGCAGCCTATTAGGAATACATTTACAACATATTCGTTCTATAGAAATTGTAGGAAAATGTACTTCGAATCTTTCGCAAACATTCGATATACTAAACAATGGAAGGCCATGGTTGAATAAATCCACTAACTGAACTCTGTTTTGATACGTGGATTTTAAAATTTGTAGAGGGCAACAGTAGATACGCGTTTCGCATAACCGGTTATTATTTTAGGCAACACATTTCATATCTAAAAAAATTCAAACATTGTAATAGTTATAGGTTTTTGTATTTAATGTCCCGAGATAACTTTTTTCGGATATTTCATATTTTATATTGCAGTCTTTCGTACTTTTCGTAGTTGCTGTTTTTTTATAAAACATTGGATTTGTGTCGCAGATAGATAGATATTTGTAGCTTTTTTCTATGTAGGATTTAGAAGCATTGATGGCCGAGCGGTAATAACTACGGATTGCCATGCCGTAGGTCCATGGTTTGATCTCCACCGCCGGCATGAGCTTCACCGCACGGAGGAAGGGTATTTTGCCTCACCTGGCTAGCTACCACCCTCCAGTAGAAAATCTGTCGCCAAGCACCTAACAGTATGCTCACGTGAGACTAAAATTACAGCCACATGAGACTAAACAACTGTAAGTCTCAATGTGACGGGCGCAGTGCAATTCGTTCGGACGTATTTATACTTTATTAAAATATACTTATAGTATAACAAACCTTGGCATTCCCGTACCAAAAACAGGTTGAGAGCACGACAGTATTCCACTTATAATCTCTACCAAGACACTTATCATGTCCATATTATGTTTAGGTATAAAAATATAATGATAAACAAGTTTTTAATTCCAATATTTACAATGCGAGCTGTGAAAACTGTAATTTAAAAACTGTAAACAGAATTCCAGTATAAAACAACAATTTTAGTATTACAAATATTATATTTTCATAAAAAAAATTGTATCCATGAAGTACATCATCTATCTTATCGATGTTGAAAACATTGCTTTAACCGGAACTGGTTTAACTATCTCGAGATCCTTCTGTCGCCAAGAGCCTAATGGTGTGTACCGGTAGTTATCCTTGAGGGCCAGTAATTTTGTTTATTCTAACTAACATCTATGACCACATCACCACTTACCATCAGGCGAGACAGTGATGAAAAGCTAGCTCATAAGCTATTAAAAATATGCAAGGTTTAACCTGTTCACACCTTCGACCACGTCATCATTACCATCAGATGAGATTGAAATCAGAGGCTGTCAATAAAAAAACTGACTATCAATAAAATCGTTAAACTTAAAGCAAATCTAATACAGACCAAGATAAAATACTTTAATTTAGAACTAGCTGTATCTGCGACTTCGTTCGCGATTGCCCTACCTGCAGACTAATTATTCACATTTCATCACTGTTTAACGCACAACGCTGTGGTCTACGGTGAAGCACTCTTAGCCAAGCATAGCTCAGAAAGAAGCTCTTTAGATTTGAAAACTCCCGGGTTGTATTTTCCAGAAGACAGTATTCATGTTAAGTAACTCAGATAGTCTTACAAAATAGACAAGTATTCATTAGCAAATGAGCAATGTTTGCAGAATTTCTGGTCAGATATTTCACTAAATAGCTGATAGAAAAAGATTCTGTAGAAAAGTTAATATGGTTGGTAGTAGATTGTCTTGACCTGAATGCACTAATTTTGACGAGACACGCGCGTAATCTGTATCGTTGGTGCTGAGCAGAAGCTTTATTAGGTATCAAGGTTTAAAAATGTTGTTGAGAAATATATCGGGTAATAAAAATTGTGCATTTAAATTTTCTGTAGCCTAATAGATAGTAATAATCTCGCCCCCTATTACATGGGGCAAAAATATTGACAAACGTAAATTCTTGACAGCTCTTTTATCCCTCTTCGAGGAATACAGTCGTGCTGATAATAGGTGTGATACATGATGTAATGGGGTTACTTTTCTCCCGGTCTTATCTTTATTCGGATTCCAATTTCTTTTTATAGCTGATAGTCTAGCCTTTGTCCCCAATCCCCTAACCCCTATGGGATAGGGGATTGGGGTATGGTAAGTGATAATGTGGTCGAAAATGTTGTTCAGGCCAACCTAAAATTACTGGCTCATAAGGACAGCTGCCATTAGGTGCTTGGCCACAGATTTTCTATTAAAAGGTTGTGGCTAGCCAGGTAGGCATACACAAAATTCCCTACCATCGTGCTATTCAACTGCAATCGTAAGACAACAACCGGGACTGACGGCTTAACGTGCCCTGCGAAGCACGGAAGCGTTCAGCAGTAGGTAATGTGACTAGCGGTCACCTATCCAAGTCATGACCGCGGCGGACGTTGCTTAACTTAGCTGATGATGCTATGAACGGTTAAGCAAACTTCGCTACGAGCGCTTTGTTTTATCCAATCTTGACTAGGTACAGTCACCAATAAAAATCCAAAATAATTAACATGGTGCGTTTCTTCAAGTCCACAATTGTGGTGAAAGTTTGGCTTTGTTGTTAAGTCACAACATTCTTGTATTATAATAATACCTTACCACAAGTGTACAACATGTTCATAGTATCAACGATGATATCTAAAGCAATATTGTTAAATACTACCTTCGATACTCAATACTTTTCCCTAGTCCGTGCACACACGTACTAACAGTTTGAATGTAAATAGTCATCGCCCCATGTATAAACACCCTATCAAGTCGACTACCGTAGAAGGCAACAAACGCAAGACACGACGCGATGCGCACTAGCCGCGACAAAGTGAGAAAAATATGGTCGTTCAATATTTATAGGATTTTTATTTCCGTCGTTTAGCCTCAGATACACGTCGGAGACTGAGGTAGGGGACAATATGTTGGGATTTAAAGAACTGGATACGGCATAGATACTTCTTTGAGTTCGTTTAGGAATTTGTACTAACTTGTCTTGCCATTTATATTTTTTTTTATTCTTGATACTGGTTATCTCTGATAGCAATAATAATACAAAAATCGTAACTTTGTGTTAATCGACTGAGGTAAGTCATTATACTGGAAAATTTATTAATATTTCGGGAGTTAAGCGTGTGTGTAAATAATTTTTGATTTAATGTACTATCTAATAAATTGGAAGGAAATGGCTTATTAAAGATGTTTTTATGTTTCTATGTGTGTTGAAACGGCTAGGTTTGAGTTTGATGTTGTTTGTTCTAGAAATGAGTTATAAGGCCTAAAGCCGTCAACGGTTCACAGTGACATTAATAAACTAAGTGAGGTGTCATAATAATAATAAATTTATTTTCTCAAATAAACTACAAAAATATATTTCTTAATTACTTCTAAGTAATCAAATTCCTGCGCCCTGTACAAATATTAACTGTTTAATAGAATTACATTTCCTTCCCATAATCATTAAAGAACTTATAAAATTAATTGGCTATGACTCTACACCAGATTATAATTGTGACAATTGTTAACAGCGAAAAATTATATTAGAATATAGTACTGACATGTAATATATATACCTACAGGGTGAGAAATGTATGTGGGTGAAGTGGTATGTATTAGTGTGCCTGAGTGGGTGTGTGTGTATGTGAACGTACCGTTTAGTTGAGTGTAGTAGACAGTAGGGTGAAAGTTTGCGAAGACAATTTGTGTGTGTTAATGTATCGGGTTTTAAAGAAAGACACCCAATAAGAATTGTGTTGAGCTAATGGGTTAAATAAATCAATAACACAAGTATTTGACCATGATCTAATCAGATAGAAAATGATAATAAGTTCTAATAGACAGTGCTTGTTTAACAGGTACCTTTTTACTGTGGCTTAAAAAAATACCTCTAAAAAACAACTGCCTGAAAAAAACTATTAAGTGACAGACTTTCTACTTGAGTATAGAAACCCCACCAATTTTGATTTTATTGACACTATTTTATATTGTCAAAATATTGTAGCATAAACCATCTAAATTTTGCTCACTACATCATATAATTAAGTAACTTACATTATTGTAATTTTTTTACCAGCAGTATGCCTTTATTAAACAAAATACTACGAACTATATACAACACTATAGCTACTACAATTAAAGCATTTAGACCGCCTATAAGTCATAGCAGACTCATAGGCGGTCCAAATGCTCCGGCCCAGTACCAGTTTGCAGAGATCACGCGTCGCATCGACCAAGCGCTCAGATAAGTTATTTAAAATACGATGGGCTCCCGGTCCCCACGGACCCAACGTCTCTACACCAAACGGCTCAAATATGTAACTCATACCGAGGTTAGCATATTTGCGCCGCTTGAGTCGCTCCACCGAAGTAGTGTAATAATTAATAAATATTTGTATAAAAGTTGAAAATCTGTCGCCAAGCACCTAACAGTGTGTTCCGGCAGCTGTCCTTGAGAGTCAGTCATTCTAGGTTAAGCCTGTTTTAACACCTTCGACCACATCATCACTTACCATCACGTGAGATTGTGGTCAAAGGCTTACCTATCAATAATTAAAAAAAAAAAAAGAACCTAACAGGTACAATCCCACACGTGTATACCACTTCCATCATCAGCTTACAGAATGCCACTGTCTCGTCTCAGCAATGCTTTTTTATTCTTTGCATTCATTTGGGCGGGCTTAGGGTGATACATAATGCATGCGACCGCGGGGGGTCATCGGAATTCTGCGACTGTATACGTGTTGTGATGTTCAAGTGCGACTTTTGTTGTGAGTGTAAACGGAACTTTATTTGATCGTTTCTTAAGCTTTTGTACAAAATTTTCTATAGCAATATCATATACGGCCGGTAAGGTACCGGGCTAGAGTTGTATCCCATAATATCTATACAGGGTTATTAGTAAAATGCTAACAACCTCTTAGGGTTGACTTCTGCTAGTCCTAACAAACACTTTGAGATGTTTTTTTTGTTCTTTATATGTGATTTTTATGTTTTTGGCAAAATAAGTACGAGGAGCACATGATGTTAAAAGTCTCTGGTGCCTGTAATGTATTATTTCATATGTTTTATTACTTTTCTCAATGTAAATATTTAAAGGGAGCACAGCGCGGTCCAGTCTTGCCGCGGCGGGCGCTCGTGGCTCGGAATAGACATTAAAAAGGGAAAAAATATATAAAAAATATTTTTTTTCTAAACAAAAATAAACATCTCAAAATGTTTGTTAGGACGAGCAGAAGTGAACCCTAATATATATTATACGATGGTTAAAGAACGAGAGGAAAAATTAGAGTTATGAGTCATTGTCATGTTAGCTCAGACGGTCACAGCAAAACCCGGCTATAGGGGTGGATGACGCGGATTCGAATCTTGCACATGACTATAATTTTTCCTCTCGTAAATTTATAATAATAAAATTTGATCTCACATTTCCCACTTCCACTAATTATTTCATACTTTTCAGTATTGGAAGGTGGTTACGTTAGGTATATTTCCGTTATTATATATATATATATATATTTTCACCCATTTCTGTTATATATATATATTGTATACTAGATCGATTGTCACTCGCCTATATTGTGCTGGTCAACATCGACATAACTATCATCCATTTAAATAAAAACTATGTTGATTTTGGTGAAATTTCAATCGTCAAAATTGGATGATCCAGACTTAAGTAATGCGTGGCGGTACCAAAAATTACGAGTTGCCTTGAGAATTTTCCTCCATTTTTGGAAGTCGGTTAAATATATTTGTTGTGCCCACCCCACTGGGTGCAGGATTAGTGCAGGAAGAAGAAGAAGAACGTAAAGTTACCTTTACATACTTAGATGGAATCAACAAGCAATATAACGAGTTCAATTTTAAGGCAAGGCACGAGTACGACACAGATTAGAAGGTAGTTACTATGTACTGCGGATGGCAGTTGAAATTAGTGTAATGGCCACCCGCGTCTCAGCAACGTGTAAGGGGTCTGTCTTATAAGGAAATAGTTTGCGCTTCTCGATATTTCACAAGCTACGACAACTATGAAGTACCTCCAATTGGGTGGCGAGATATCTTCAATATAGCTACCAGTAAGATTTATGTATCTAGAAATCAATAAGCTCTCAAATACATGTTGAAAAGTAATTGTCATAAACTTTAAATTTAATTTCAATTTGAAAGTATTGTATAATCACTACGAAAGTGTCTATTATTGTTTGTAATATTGAATAGGAAGTTTTTACACAATTTCCCATTATGTATAATGTTTTTGGATTTCTGAATGTATTATAACTAGACGTTTGTATAGGTGAGTTTCTTTGTTTTAATTTATGGCAGATGCTGACGAGATTGACGGGATTTTTATTGTTTTTATTGGATCTCTAATTGTTGTACGTGTACACGTAAAACGCTACATTCGGAGAATAATTTTACAATATTTGATATTGTTCTTCAGTACTATTATTAAATGTAATAAATTTACACTTAGTACGGGTAAACGTGTTTTTTTATAAATTTCGGTGGCGTTAGGGTCATTTATGGAATCATGTGTATTGGTGTCAAATAACTGTTCAAATAGCAGTTATTATACGAGCAATATTATTTTAAGCACGAATACTACGATCATGTACAATGGTTACGAATCTTATCTCCAAACGCGAAAAAACTGTAAAAATGATGAATTTCCCGCATAATATTTGTAATTTTCTACTTTAATTAAACATACTTGGATACATTTTTTATATCTTCAAATCATCTCGAGTGATACTGGTTATATTACTTGTGGCAGAACAGTGGTGATAATTTTTTTGTATAAATTGATTTTTAAATCAGGTTTTTTTGTCTGTTTCTTTTTTACTTACTTAAAAAAACTTTGACTCGGTCGTTGATACGCCGTGTCATGATTTAGAAAACATTAACTATAAGCAACTTCCGCTGCGGTCATCACTGAGGGGGGACCGTGTTATTGACTACTGAATACTTCCGTAATTCGGAGGCCAGGGTTTGCCATTTGTCCTGGTTGTTGTCAACATAAGATGGCAATCGATATAGCATGCTGGTAAAATACTTTGCGAATGCCGGCTGGCCAGCTTACCCCCTTGAAGTGGGATGCTAAATCGCTAAGCAGCTAATGGTGTATTCCAGCAGTTATTCTTGAAAGCCAGTCTTGGGTAGCCTTAACAACATCTTCGACCATATTATCACTTATCATAAGGTAAGATTGTGGTCAAGGGCTAGTCTATTGGCTAAAGAAAAATAAACTATCCTTTAATTTATTTTCGCCGGGCTGACACTCCGTATGACCAAAACTCCCCTTCTCATTGATGTGGAACTAAGCACTAACTGTCTCCGCATCATCACGTATCATCAGGTGATATAGTTAAAGGTTAGCCTTTCGGCAGTAAAAAAAAAACACGTTACTAAGTAAACCATATTGTTTGTAAACATAACGGCTTTTGGGTGCAAATTTTTAGCCACTCATATCATAATTCTGGCTCATTTACGAGTACACTTTTATATTATTACCATCAATCACGTTATGTCAAAAATCGCAGTGTTACCAGAAAAAGAAGGTATTTTTCGCAAAATAATGTAAGTAGAAGAATCATTTTCATGTAGCTTTGAAAGCGGGAAAAGCGAAGAAAACGCGAAAAGCGATGTCTAATCAAGCGCAAGACATTTCTGAGAAAATGTTCGAGTCTAATGTAGAGAATATTTTAAATCTTACAGTAAGGGTACTGTATCATTCGTGCACTCCTGAACGTAGCCTCACCCATTATGAGGGAGGTTTGCTATAACCCCATGCTTGACGGGCGTATTGGGGAATGAAGCATAAGATAACAGTTACTGAGATGGCGCTGCTTCCCACCTGATCAAGGGAATGATATTCCATGATATTGGATACCCTTGATCACCTCTTCCGTAACCCAAGGGAAGATAGGTGGTGACATTCTAGCCCGGCACCCCTCAAAGAAGCAGTAAGGGTAGGTAAGGTAAATACTTGAGATTGTACTCAATGTATGATTTAATTTCCAATCAGTTCCAAATCAGTTTTTGTCGAAATTTTTAATTCAAAACAGCATATCAGCATACATTTACATTCAATTGATAAACCTTTACAAATATATTATGCGGTACAATTTAGACATATGCGATAAATAATCCTTACATCTACTATGCCCCTTTAATATTTTACTTTGCAGTATATGACAATATTTTATACTAAAATAACTAAATCTTCAATTTATTTTCTTAAAATTAAATCTTATTTTAAGTTAATTACCTGGCATTTAGGCTTATTATAAGTTTAGTGTATTGAGTAAAAGCATGTGTGTTTGCGTATGCGCGTGTGTGTAGGAATTTATAATATATATTAGAGATATATAATAATAATTAAATTAGAGTATATTTTGTTACCTTTTGAAGGTTTTCAGTATCATCATACAATATATATAAACAAAAAAAATACAAACTCTTCAGCCAACCCAATACAGTTTTCTTACAGACGTTCAATGTTAGTGAGAACATTACTACACACATTGGTATATTATACAGATGCATGCTAAGTATATCAAAATGTTGACCTTCTATTTTTTTTAAATTCAGACACTATGTCAATTGGTACTGATTAGGGCTAGTTATCACCCTTAAATTGAAAATCTGTCGCCAAAAACATAACAGTGTGTTCCAAGAGCAGCCCTTGAGAGCCAGTTCAACCACATCATTACTTACCAACAGGTGAGATCACTATCTTTGACCACTGTCAAAGCCCAGATTATCAGATACTATATCTTTAGTAGTAGATACCATAACTATAACTTTACTAGATTATATATCCAAATATGTGTTCCGGCAGGTGTCCGTGACAAAACTTTAGGTTCAGCTTGCAAATGAGACAACCACATCTTCAGTTATCAATAAAGTTAAAGGCCTAGTCTTTAAAAAATGTACTACAAACCAGGTGTCCTTACCGTTATTACGTACCAGGTGCTCTAATGGAACCTTCTAAGATATGATAACACTTTGGACAATTTCGCTGCAATTTAAAGTATACTTACACGAGAGCGTCCTCGTATGGAATATGCGTTCACTTTGACATAATTTTAGAGAAAATAGCTAGTTTCCCAGTTTCAAGAATTTTGATATCGCATATTTTTATTATAGAATTAAATGTTACATATTTGAACTTTTAGTATAATTTATTACAGTATAAGGCAATGTTGAGGTAAGAGTAGTGTAACAACAGTCTAGTCTTTGATGTCTTGTTGATAGATTCGATCAAAAGGTAATTTTAATCATATAATTTTTTGAACTAGAAGAAGAATCTAGAAGATAATGTTGTAGCAAAATTATCTCTTTTGTATCAGACAAAATGTTTTTTTTAATGAGATTGTGGCAGAACAAGTACGAGGCCCACCTGATGTTGCACTGCGCCTGTCTCCCTGAGACATACAGTTGTTAAGTCTCATATATGCTATAATTTTACTGGCTCTCAAGGACTGCTGCCGGAACACACTGTTAGGTGCTTGGCGACAGATTTACTACTTGAGGGTGGTAGCTAGCCAAGCATTCGCATAATGCTCTTCCTCCATACGATGAAGCTCAAGCCGGCCGTGGGAATCAAACCATGGTACTGTGGCACTGCAATCCATAGCAGTTACCTCTAGGCCATCATTGCTTCAGAAATAAAGTAGGTTAAATGGCGCAGGATAACCATGCTCCTTTCATGCTGTCCCTTTCAACAGTACGGAACGATACAAGTGAAGCATAAATATACCATATACGTATCATACTGCCTTTTTTTACGCTGCACGAGTTTACCACACCTTTGAAAGGGCAGCATGTTTTTTTCGCTACACTAGTATCTTGCGCCGTGTTCCATCTAAGTTTCTTTTTTGGTAACGAGCCGTTTGATGATTGTTGTTAATAGTGACTAAGAGAGAAAGTTGCTATTTTAGGACAGTTCTATTGGATTATGTAATAGCTATTTATCGTTCCCTATGAGCAATGACACCAAAATGATATTAGCCATGGTTAAATTTTTTTTTTTTTTATGCTTGATATGTTAGCCTTTGACCACTATCTCACCTGATGGTAATTGATGATGTGGTCGAAGATGTTCTTCAGGCTAACCTAGAATTACTGGCTCTTAAGGACAGCTGCCGGAACACACCGTTAGGTGCTTGGTGTCAGATTTTCAACTTGAGGGTGGTAGCTAACCAGGCGGGCATTCGCAAAGAGATGCTGTAACGACTGCCATCCTAAGACAACAACCGGGACCGACGGCTTAACGTGCCCTCCGAAGCACGGAAGCGCTCAGTAGTAATGTCACCAGCGGTCACCCATCCAAGTCATGACCGCGGCGGACGTTGCTTAACTTTGCTGATCGATTCAGAATGGTTAAGCAAACTTCGCTACGAGCGCTTCAATAATATAATTGGCCTAAAAACCAGGCCTATAAGTACCTAATATTAAGGAATAAGTATTGTTCTCAGCGTTATTACGCTTGTATATTATTTTTGTTGCCATACGGAGCGGCATATTCGCTTAAGCGAAAAAGCTCTTTAAATATAGAAAAAAAAAAGAGAAAGTATATTAATGATGGCACCAAGGTTTACTGCTTATTAGGTTATACGCGCTGGCTTTTTTAACCAAAATGTAGCGGGTAGACTACCAACAAAAGAATTCCCAAGGAGGGTTAACGCTAGGTCGACGGCCGGCTATCCTACAATATGTTTTGATGTCGTCTTTTGTGATGTTTGGGAAAATTGTATACCAAACAATTAATGTGGCTAAGTGTAATGATGTAAGATGATGTATTTTTTATTGTATCTTCCACCCGCAGCTTTGCTTGCGTTCCAATTGGTTATATTGCGATCTCTCGTGAAGTACTCGTAAAATCGGGACAATATGTATTGTTTATAAAAGTAGACCAAGGGCGAGTCAGAATCGCGTATGAAGGGTTCCGTACCATTATGAACTACATAACAAACAACATTAGACACTATATTATAACCTTTTCTTATTAGTTTTCACGTGCGCGCGTCCGACTCGCACTAGGGCGGTTATTAGTATTTAAGCAACAGAAATACATCATCGGGGAAAATTTCAACTATCTAGCTGTCACGGTGGTGACAGACAGACGGACAGTGAAGTATTAGTAATAGTGTCTCATTTTTACGGTTTAGGTACAGAACCCCTTAAACTGATGGTGTAGTTTATTCAATTCATATTGACAATGCCTATGATTCGGACACGAACGGTTTGCAGTCGTGCTTAAAAGCTTTGCGCGTTCGCACCAATTGCTGAAGAGGTTACACTGTGTTATTTTTAGTTGATATAAGCAGTTGCTGCTGTGCGAGTAGTTGGTGTCGACTCTTACATATTTCAGCCACCTCTTCTATCGCTAGATAGTATGATAATATGGATGATAGATAATGCGCAAAGGCATTCTACACAAAACGAATAATAGTTTCCTAATTTAATAATATTTTAATTTTTGGCAATTATATTCAACGAGATAATGTGTAAAACTAACAGATATTGACAATATATATATATATGAAAAAAACTAATATACGACGGTGCGTTGTGCGCCGTGCGCTCGAAGAGTGAAGACCTCCTGAGAATGATTCGTGTAGAAACCAAACGCACCGAAAATTCTTCGAGGTTAGCTGCGTTGCGTACAAAATAATAATTTAGACAACCTACAAGTCATTGCAGACTCAAATGCTCCAGCATACTACCAGGTTTTGATGTTTTCTTAATTTTAAAATTTTGTTATTTTTAAATAGGGATTTCTATTCATTATTAATATAATGGGTGGTGACGGAACGCTTGAAATGTGAGTTAGACTCGCACTTGGCCTGATTTATACTAACTGGTCGTAGTCTTGTAACAAAACCTTTCTCCAAAGGTAAATAAAACGGAATCGCACTAATAACTAGAAATCCATCACGTAACAACTGTCATTAGAGGTATAGGATTATTTTCATTAAATGCATGCTTTTCTCTTTCTGGGGGAGGGCGACGTGTTGAGAATAGATAAGGCCGTATGTCTGTCGGTACTCCATATTGGTGGGGCTTAGCGCAATGCTAAAGTTTTATTGTACGATGGAATAAAATTTCAAATTGCAATGCAAACATATTTTGTGGAACGCAATATACAGTGAAATGAAATGGTAAAGAAGAAATGAAGTGTCTTTATGGGAACTCTCTTAAAATGATGAGGGAATTAAAGTACCTAGTTCATTTTTGACCATCTTTGTCTAACATTCTATTTAAAAAAATAGAAAGAAATCTAAAATTTCGATAATACACTAGTACTTTTCTCTATGATAATACAAACAAATCATCGATTTTATGGAAAAGCCATTTGGAATATTGCTTAGGTATAATAACTTTCTAAATAGTTGGTGATATGTTTTTTCGATACCTCTTTTTTATTTTATTCTGATGTACTTAAATAAAAACGAACTGTTGAGCCCAAAGGGTCAATAATTAAAAAAAAAATTTGCTCCGAAGCAAACTATCGCCTTGGTGTAACCGTAGTTGAGTCTGTGATCTACACATTTTGTCCACTGACATCAAATATTATCTTTTGAAGAATTCTCCTTCTGATCAGTTCCCAAATATGCCCGCTGATTATTTCGATTAACTTTGTTTATCAAATGAAATAAATCATCTATTAAAAAACAACTGATGGTTCTTTGTCAATTGTTATTAAGTCTTTATTAATAGTTCGTTTATAGCATCTTATGGGATAATGCATCGAGAAATTACGTATGCTTTTTTTGGGCATATTTTTTAAGACAGGGTAACCTAAAATAAAATAATAAATAGTCGAGTCTAGTTACAACAGTCACGTTTGGGGCTAGCCACATTTATTACGAAGTCATATTTCACAGAGACTTAATATTTTGTATTTAGTATATACTTTACCGAATTTTGTTGTTGGCAACACTGTATTATGAAAGACCGATGTATGTGCGGATCTTATCAGATAATTATTACTTATTTTGAATAGGTTTATGTAAAGAACAGAACAGCCCTTCGACTCACAGGTTTCCAGCCTGGTGGTCGTCTCAAGAATGCCCCGCCCTTCACTTCGTGTCAATAGTCAACACTCGTTTTAGCGGGAAAACACCCGGCCAATCACAGAGTGTGTCGTATGTTTAATTCCGTAAAAATGGTGGCGCCACTATCGGATCGGTGTTGCCATTACCACATCCGCTAACTGACTAGTATTAAATATTTATTGCTGTCCAATAATACTATAATGCCGAATGAAAACATAACATTTGAGTTGCTACAAAGCTAAAAGCACAGAAATTTATTTTAAATACAATCTTACTTATTGACATATTTACTTTTTTTCGGACACCTTGTTCACACAAAGACGAAAATGGACAATCCACTTTGAGATACACGTTTTGTCAAAGGTTTTTTGCGATCGGATATCAAAATTCACTTATAATAAATAAAATAAAATATGGAATTTGAGTATTCCATCATGTTATCCTGCATATAAGTATTATATAGTTACTTCCTTAATACATTAAGTCGCATTCTATTTGTTACGATGTCAATTTGCGATGATCCATGGCCACAATACGTACATAGTGCGTCACTTTTTAACCGACTTCCAAAAAAGGAGGAGGTTCTCAATTCGTCTGTATTTTTTTTTTTTTTTATGTTTATTACCTCAGATCTCTTGACTGGGTGAACCGATTTTGATAATTCTTTTTTTGTTTGAAAGCTGATGCTTGTCGTTTGGTCCCATTTTAAATTTCATCAAAATCGGTCAAGCCATTTTTGAGTTACACTAAAAAGATTGAAAAAAAATTTTAACAAAAAATGGAACCGACTTCAACACCCAAAAGTGTGAAATAACTTGTCGAAGTCGGTACCATGCCCACAATATTGTGATAATAGGTACTTTTGAACCATCATGGTACCGACTTCAACAAGTTATTTCACACTTTTGGGTGTTGAAGTCGGTTCCATTTTTTGTTAAAAATTTTTTTCAATCTTTTTTCATTTCTCTTTTTGTCGTAATATATTTCCCGTAGATATATGTTGCAAAAACGACTAAATGTTTTGAAATTATTATCGCGTGTTTTTCACATATATAAATTGTATCGTTTCGACTAGAAATTGCAAACCGTACCCGGCCGGGGCGAGCCTGCCAGTGCCCGGTGCCCTTTTAGGCACCCACCAGGCTAGGCCATTCTTACTTCGCGGTTTACTTTTCAAGCAAACCGCGGCGCGCAGCGCGGGCACCAATTCGTAGAATATACGTTGGAATGGTATCCGCTGCGTTTGTTGTATGCAGTACAGCCTAGGCTATAAGATTTCGCTATTTGCTCAGCTCAATTAGTATTAGTAACACTCACTAGTCTTAATAGTCATTAGACTAAATTCAGGGAAAAACATTATACTTCACTTTTAGGAGATAAGAATTTGTTTTGTTTATAACAAAACTAGCAAACTTTATCTATCTAATTTAAGTTGTTATGTTATGGCAGGTTTAGTACTTTAAGCTGCGTTATTAGTTTCTTATTTGAATACTATGTTTTCAAATATGATACTGTAATGAGTAAAGGAAAAGACCTGCTTGTTTAAACTCATAAAAATGAATAATTACTAATACCAATGTTACTTCTCCGTCCATAAGTAAAAGTAGTTTTAAGTAACAATTTGAATTTGAATTTGAATATGAGTAATAAATTGTACAAAAATATTAATCACTCTGAGATTTGAATGAGACTGTTTTTTTTTTTTTTTTTTTAATGTAATTGTGACGGAACAATCTCGAGGCCCACCTGATGTTAAGCGGTTACCTCTGCCTATAACATATGCATTTCGTCACAAGTGACGAATTGCACTGCGCCCGTCACCTTAGTCTCATGTGTCTGTAATTTCACTGGCTCTCAAGGACTGCTGCCGGAACACACCGTTAGGTGCTTTGCGATAGATTTTCAACTTGAGGGTGGTCGCTAGCCAGGCGGGCATTCGCAAAAAGCCCTTCTACCATGCGGTGAAGCTCAAGCCCGCGGCTGGATTTAAACCATGAACCCGCAGCAGGTCCATGGTTTAAATCCCATAGCCCAAGCAGTCCATAGCCACTGGCACTGAGCCATCACTGCTTCAAAACTTTTTTCACACACAGTTTGAAATAAATATTAACATTGAATTATTGTTTATTTCCTTCATATTATAGACGATTTTCATTGAATACTTCATCGCTAACACAACTAATCTAGTTCCGACACTGTTTCCACTAGTTTCTGTATGTTTTGGCCACTGTTTTTGTGTGAGGTAATGTTGTGTTCAAGGAGCGTGATCGAGACGTTCGCGTCTCGCTTTGTACTCAAAGTTATCTATCTGTTGATTTTAGTTGCATTGTTATTTTTTATTTTTTTATTGGTGATAGGTAAGCCTTTGACCAGAATCTCACGTGATGGTAAGTGATGATGTGGTCGAAGGTGTTAACAGACTTAACCTAGAATGTCTGGCTCTCAAGGACAGCTGCCGGAACACACCGTTAGGTGCTTGGCGACAGTTTTTTATTTTTTTTGTATTTTTATGCCTGATAGGTTAGCCTTTGACCACTATCTCACCTGATGGTAAGTGATGATGTGGTCGAGGATGTTGTTCAGACTAACCTAGAGTTACTGGCTCTCAAGGACAGCTGCCGGGACACACCGTTAGGTGCTTGGCGACAGATTTTCAACTTGAGGGTGGTCGCTAGCCAGGCGGGCATTCGCAAAAATGCCCTTCCACCATGCGGTGAAGCTCAAGCCCGCGGCGGGATTCGAACCATGGACCTGCTGCGTGGCAGTCCATAGCCAAAGCCACTGAGCTATCACTGCTTACTGCTACATTAATTGGGTATGTGTCATAAACATTTTACGATTTTAAGAATAATATTACTTTTAAATATTAGGAAATATAGGTTATTAATCACCACTTAGCTCTAGTTATTGCTAGCTTGCGGATTAATATTTACATTTTATGTGAAAAAAACT